>OY723274.1:0-1234496 GCA_963210315.1 Rhynchopus euleeides
GAATGCCCACAGCTCAAGACTTTCAGGAATCTGAATGCCCACAGCTCAAGACTTTCAGGAATCTGAATGCCCACAGCTCAAGACTTTCAGGAATCTGAATGCCCACAGCTCAAGACTTTCAGGAACCTGAATGCCCACAGCTCAAGACTTTCAGGAATCTGAATGCCCACAGCTCAAGACTTTCAGGAACCTGAATGCCCACAGCTCAAGACTTTCAGGAATCTGAATGCCCACAGCTCAAGACTTTCAGGAACCTGAATGCCCACAGCTCAAGACTTTCAGGAATCTGAAAGCCAACAGCTCAGGATTTTCAGGAATCTGAATGCCCACAGCTCAAGATTTTCAGGAATCTGAATGCCCACAGCTCAAGACTTTCAGGAATCGAAATGCCCACAGCTCAAGACTTTCAGGAATCTGAATGCCCACAGCTCAAGACTTTCAGGAATCTGAATGCCCACAGCTCAAGACTTTCAGGAATCTGAATGCCCACAGCTCAAGACTTTCAGGAATCTGAATGCCCACAGCTCAAGACTTTCAGGAATCTGAATGCCCACAGCTCAAGACTTTCAGGAATCTGAATGCCCACAGCTCAAGACTTTCAGGAATCTGAATGCCCACAGCTCAAGACTTTCAGGAATCTGAATGCCCACAGCTCAGGATTTTCAGGAATCTGAATGCCCACAGCTCAAGACTTTCAGGAATCTGAATGCCCACAGCTCAAGACTTTCAGGAATCTGAATGCCCACAGCTCAAGACTTTCAGGAATCTGAATGCCCACAGCTCAAGACTTTCAGGAATCTGAATGCCCACAGCTCAAGACTTTCAGGAATCTGAATGCCCACAGCTCAAGACTTTCAGGAATCTGAATGCCCACAGCTCAAGACTTTCAGGAATCTGAATGCCCACAGCTCAGGATTTTCAGGAATCTGAATGCCCACAGCTCAAGACTTTCAGGAATCTGAATGCCCACAGCTCAAGACTTTCAGGAATCTGAATGCCCACAGCTCAAGACTTTCAGGAATCTGAATGCCCACAGCTCAAGACTTTCAGGAATCTGAATGCCCACAGCTCAAGACTTTCAGGAATCTGAATGCCCACAGCTCAAGACTTTCAGGAATCTGAATGCCCACAGCTCAAGACTTTCAGGAATCTGAATGCCCACAGCTCAAGACTTTCAGGAATCTGAATGCCCACAGCTCAAGACTTTCAGGAATCTGAATGCCCACAGCTCAAGACTTTCAGGAATCTGAATGCCCACAGCTCAAGACTTTCAGGAATCTGAATGCCCACAGCTCAAGACTTTCAGGAATCTGAATGCCCACAGCTCAAGACCTTCAGGAATCTGAATGCCCACAGCTCAAGACTTTCAGGAATCTGAATGCCCACAGCTCAAGACGTTCAGGAATCTGAATGCCCACAGCTCAAGACTTTCAGGAATCTGAATGCCCACAGCTCAAGACTTTCAGGAATCTGAATGCCCACAGCTCAAGACTTTCAGGAATCTGAATGCCCACAGCTCAAGACTTTCAGGAATCTGAATGCCCACAGCTCAAGACTTTCAGGAATCTGAATGCCCACAGCTCAAGACTTTCAGGAATCTGAATGCCCACAGCTCAAGACCTTCAGGAATCTGAATGCCCACAGCTCAAGACTTTCAGGAATCTGAATGCCCACAGCTCAAGACGTTCAGGAATCTGAATGCCCACAGCTCAAGACTTTCAGGAATCTGAATGCCCACAGCTCAAGACTTTCAGGAATCTGAATGCCCACAGCTCAAGACTTTCAGGAATCTGAATGCCCACAGCTCAAGACTTTCAGGAATCTGAATGCCCACAGCTCAAGACTTTCAGGAATCTGAATGCCCACAGCTCAAGACTTTCAGGAATCTGAATGCCCACAGCTCAAGACTTTCAGGAATCTGAATGCCCACAGCTCAAGACTTTCAGGAATCTGAATGCCCACAGCTCAGGATTTTCAGGAATCTGAATGCCCACAGCTCAAGACTTTCAGGAATCTGAATGCCCACAGCTCAAGACTTTCAGGAATCTGAATGCCCACAGCTCAAGACTTTCAGGAATCTGAATGCCCACAGCTCAAGACTTTCAGGAATCTGAATGCCCACAGCTCAAGACTTTCAGGAATCTGAATGCCCACAGCTCAAGACTTTCAGGAATCTGAATGCCCACAGCTCAAGACTTTCAGGAATCTGAATGCCCACAGCTCAAGACTTTCAGGAATCTGAATGCCCACAGCTCAAGACTTTCAGGAATCTGAATGCCCACAGCTCAAGACTTTCAGGAATCTGAATGCCCACAGCTCAAGACTTTCAGGAATCTGAATGCCCACAGCTCAAGACTTTCAGGAATCTGAATGCCCACAGCTCAAGACTTTCAGGAATCTGAATGCCCACAGCTCAAGACTTTCAGGAATCTGAATGCCCACAGCTCAAGACTTTCAGGAATCTGAATGCCCACAGCTCAAGACTTTCAGGAATCTGAATGCCCACAGCTCAAGACTTTCAGGAATCTGAATGCCCACAGCTCAAGACCTTCAGGAATCTGAATGCCCACAGCTCAAGACTTTCAGGAATCTGAATGCCCACAGCTCAAGACTTTCAGGAATCTGAATGCCCACAGCTCAAGACTTTCAGGAATCTGAATGCCCACAGCTCAAGACTTTCAGGAATCTGAATGCCCACAGCTCAGGATTTTCAGGAATCTGAATGCCCACAGCTCAAGACTTTCAGGAATCTGAATGCCCACAGCTCAAGACTTTCAGGAATCTGAATGCCCACAGCTCAAGACTTTCAGGAATCTGAATGCCCACAGCTCAAGACTTTCAGGAATCTGAATGCCCACAGCTCAAGACATTCAGGAATCTGAATGCCCACAGCTCAGGATTTTCAGGAATCTGAATGCCCACAGCTCAAGACTTTCAGGAATCTGAATGCCCACAGCTCAAGACATTCAGGAATCTGAATGCCCACAGCTCAAGACTTTCAGGAATCTGAATGCCCACAGCTCAAGACTTTCAGGAATCTGAATGCCCACAGCTCAGGATTTTCAGGAATCTGAATGCCCACAGCTCAAGATTTTCAGGAATCTGAATGCCCACAGCTCAAGACTTTCAGGAATCTGAATGCCCACAGCTCAAGACTTTCAGGAATCTGAATGCCCACAGCTCAAGACTTTCAGGAATCTGAATGCCCACAGCTCAAGACTTTCAGGAATCTGAATGCCCACAGCTCAAGACTTTCAGGAATCTGAATGCCCACAGCTCAAGACTTTCAGGAATCTGAATGCCCACAGCTCAAGACTTTCAGGAATCTGAATGCCCACAGCTCAAGACTTTCAGGAATCTGAATGCCCACAGCTCAAGACTTTCAGGAATCTGAATGCCCACAGCTCAGGATTTTCAGGAATCTGAATGCCCACAGCTCAAGATTTTCAGGAATCTGAATGCCCACAGCTCAAGACTTTCAGGAATCTGAATGCCCACAGCTCAAGACTTTCAGGAATCTGAATGCCCACAGCTCAAGACTTTCAGGAATCTGAATGCCCACAGCTCAAGACTTTCAGGAATCTGAATGCCCACAGCTCAAGACTTTCAGGAATCTGAATGCCCACAGCTCAAGACTTTCAGGAATCTGAATGCCCACAGCTCAAGACTTTCAGGAATCTGAATGCCCACAGCTCAAGACTTTCAGGAATCTGAATGCCCACAGCTCAAGACTTTCAGGAATCTGAATGCCCACAGCTCAAGACTTTCAGGAATCTGAATGCCCACAGCTCAAGACTTTCAGGAATCTGAATGCCCACAGCTCAAGACTTTCAGGAATCTGAATGCCCACAGCTCAAGACTTTCAGGAATCTGAATGCCCACAGCTCAAGACGTTCAGGAATCTGAATGCCCACAGCTCAAGACTTTCAGGAATCTGAATGCCCACAGCTCAAGACTTTCAGGAATCTGAATGCCCACAGCTCAAGACTTTCAGGAATCTGAATGCCCACAGCTCAAGACTTTCAGGAATCTGAATGCCCACAGCTCAAGACTTTCAGGAATCTGAATGCCCACAGCTCAAGACTTTCAGGAATCTGAATGCCCACAGCTCAAGACTTTCAGGAATCTGAATGCCCACAGCTCAAGACTTTCAGGAATCTGAATGCCCACAGCTCAAGACTTTCAGGAATCTGAATGCCCACAGCTCAAGACCTTCAGGAATCTGAATGCCCACAGCTCAAGACATTCAGGAATCTGAATGCCGACAGCTCAAGACTTTCAGGAATCTGAATGCCCACAGCTCAAGACTTTCAGGAATCTGAATGCCCACAGCTCAGGATTTTCAGGAATCTGAATGCCCACAGCTCAAGATTTTCAGGAATCTGAATGCCCACAGCTCAAGACTTTCAGGAATCTGAATGCCCACAGCTCAAGACTTTCAGGAATCTGAATGCCCACAGCTCAAGACTTTCAGGAATCTGAATGCCCACAGCTCAAGACTTTCAGGAATCTGAATGCCCACAGCTCAAGACTTTCAGGAATCTGAATGCCCACAGCTCAAGACTTTCAGGAATCTGAATGCCCACAGCTCAAGACTTTCAGGAATCTGAATGCCCACAGCTCAAGACTTTCAGGAATCTGAATGCCCACAGCTCAAGACGTTCAGGAATCTGAATGCCCACAGCTCAAGACTTTCAGGAATCTGAATGCCCACAGCTCAAGACTTTCAGGAATCTGAATGCCCACAGCTCAAGACTTTCAGGAATCTGAATGCCCACAGCTCAAGACTTTCAGGAATCTGAATGCCCACAGCTCAAGACTTTCAGGAATCTGAATGCCCACAGCTCAAGACTTTCAGGAATCTGAATGCCCACAGCTCAAGACTTTCAGGAATCTGAATGCCCACAGCTCAAGACTTTCAGGAATCTGAATGCCCACAGCTCAAGACTTTCAGGAATCTGAATGCCCACAGCTCAAGACCTTCAGGAATCTGAATGCCCACAGCTCAAGACTTTCAGGAATCTGAATGCCCACAGCTCAAGACTTTCAGGAATCTGAATGCCCACAGCTCAAGACTTTCAGGAATCTGAATGCCCACAGCTCAAGACATTCAGGAATCTGAATGCCCACAGCTCAAGACTTTCAGGAATCTGAATGCCCACAGCTCAGGATTTTCAGGAATCTGAATGCCCACAGCTCAAGACTTTCAGGAATCTGAATGCCCACAGCTCAGGATTTTCAGGAATCTGAATGCCCACAGCTCAAGACTTTCAGGAATCTGAATGCCCACAGCTCAAGACTTTCAGGAATCTGAATGCCCACAGCTCAAGACTTTCAGGAATCTGAATGCCCACAGCTCAGGATTTTCAGGAATCTGAATGCCCACAGCTCAAGACTTTCAGGAATCTGAATGCCCACAGCTCAAGACTTTCAGGAATCTGAATGCCCACAGCTCAGGACTTTCAGGAATGTGAATGCCCACAGCTCATGACTTTCAGGAATCTGAATGCCCACAGCTCAAGACTTTCAGGAATCTGAATGCCCACAGCTCAAGACTTTCAGGAATCTGAATGCCCACAGCTCAAGACTTTCAGGAATCTGAATGCCCACAGCTCAAGACCTTCAGGAATCTGAATGCCCACAGCTCAAGACTTTCAGGAATCTGAATGCCCACAGGTCAAGACTTTCAGGAATCTGAATGCCCACAGCTCAAGACTTTCAGGAATCTGAATGCCCACAGCTCAAGACTTTCAGGAATCTGAATGCCCACAGCTCAAGACCTTCAGGAATCTGAATGCCCACAGGTCAAGACTTTCAGGAATCTGAATGCCCACAGCTCAAAACTTTCAGGAATCTGAATGCCCACAGCTCAAGACTTTCAGGAATCTGAATGCCCACAGCTCAAGACTTTCAGGAATCTGAATGCCCACAGCTCAAGACTTTCAGGAATCTGAATGCCCACAGCTCAAGACTTTCAGGAATCTGAATGCCCACAGCTCAAGACTTTCAGGAATCTGAATGCCCACAGCTCAAGACTTTCAGGAATCTGAATGCCCACAGCTCAAGACTTTCAGGAATCTGAATGCCCACAGCTCAAGACTTTCAGGAATCTGAATGCCCACAGCTCAAGACTTTCAGGAATCTGAATGCCCACAGCTCAAGACTTTCAGGAATCTGAATGCCCACAGCTCAAGACCTTCAGGAATCTGAATGCCCACAGCTCAAGACTTTCAGGAATCTGAATGCCCACAGCTCAAGACTTTCAGGAATCTGAATGCCCACAGCTCAAGACTTTCAGGAATCTGAATGCCCACAGCTCAAGACGTTCAGGAATCTGAATGCCCACAGCTCAAGACTTTCAGGAATCTGAATGCCCACAGCTCAAGACTTTCAGGAATCTGAATGCCCACAGCTCAAGACTTTCAGGAATCTGAATGCCCACAGCTCAGGATTTTCAGGAATCTGAATGCCCACAGCTCAAGATTTTCAGGAATCTGAATGCCCACAGCTCAAGACTTTCAGGAATCTGAATGCCCACAGCTCAAGACTTTCAGGAATCTGAATGCCCACAGCTCAAGACCTTCAGGAATCTGAATGCCCACAGCTCAAGACTTTCAGGAATCTGAATGCCCACAGCTCAAGACTTTCAGGAATCTGAATGCCCACAGCTCAAGACTTTCAGGAATCTGAATGCCCACAGCTCAAGACGTTCAGGAATCTGAATGCCCACAGCTCAAGACTTTCAGGAATCTGAATGCCCACAGCTCAAGACTTTCAGGAATCTGAATGCCCACAGCTCAGGATTTTCAGGAATCTGAATGCCCACAGCTCAAGATTTTCAGGAATCTGAATGCCCACAGCTCAAGACTTTCAGGAATCTGAATGCCCACTGCTCAAGACTTTCAGGAATCTGAATGCCCACAGCTCAAGACTTTCAGGAATCTGAATGCCCACAGCTCAAGACTTTCAGGAATCTGAATGCCCACAGCTCAAGACGTTCAGGAATCTGAATGCCCACAGCTCAAGACTTTCAGGAATCTGAATGCCCACAGCTCAAGACTTTCAGGAATCTGAATGCCCACAGCTCAAGACTTTCAGGAATCTGAATGTCCACAGGTCAAGACTTTCAGGAATCTGAATGCCCACAGCTCAAGACTTTCAGGAATCTGAATGCCCACAGGTCAAGACTTTCAGGAATCTGAATGCCCACAGCTCAAGACTTTCAGGAATCTGAATGCCCACAGCTCAAGACTTTCAGGAATCTGAATGCCCACAGCTCAGGACTTTCAGGAATCTGAATGCCCACAGCTCAAGACTTTCAGGAATCTGAATGCCCACAGCTCAAGACTTTCAGGAATCTGAATGCCCACAGCTCAAGACTTTCAGGAATCTGAATGCCCACAGCTCAAGACTTTCAGGAATCTGAATGCCCACAGCTCAAGACTTTCAGGAATCTGAATGCCCACAGCTCAAGACTTTCAGGAATCTAAAAGCCCACAGCTCAAGACTTTCAGGAATCTGAATGCCCACAGCTCAAGACTTTCAGGAATCTGAATGCCCACAGCTCAAGACTTTCAGGAATCTGAATGCCCACAGCTCAAGACTTTCAGGAATCTGAATGCCCACAGCTCAAGACTTTCAGGAATCTGAATGCCCACAGCTCAAGACTTTCAGGAATCTGAATGCCCACAGCTCAAGACTTTCAGGAATCTGAATGCCCACAGCTCAAGACTTTCAGGAATCTGAATGCCCACAGCTCAGGATTTTCAGGAATCTGAATGCCCACAGCTCAGGACTTTCAGGAATCTGAATGCCCACAGCTCAAGACTTTCAGGAATCTGAATGCCCACAGCTCAAGACTTTCAGGAATCTGAATGCCCACAGCTCAAGACCTTCAGGAATCTGAATGCCCACAGCTCAAGACTTTCAGGAATCTGAATGCCCACAGCTCAAGACTTTCAGGAATCTGAATGCCCACAGCTCAAGACTTTCAGGAATCTGAATGCCCACAGCTCAAGACTTTCAGGAACCTGAATGCCCACAGCTCAAGACTTTCAGGAATCTGAATGCCCACAGCTCAAGACTTTCAGGAACCTGAATGCCCACAGCTCAAGACTTTCAGGAATCTGAATGCCCACAGCTCAAGACTTTCAGGAACCTGAATGCCCACAGCTCAAGACTTTCAGGAATCTGAAAGCCAACAGCTCAGGATTTTCAGGAATCTGAATGCCCACAGCTCAAGATTTTCAGGAATCTGAATGCCCACAGCTCAAGACTTTCAGGAATCGAAATGCCCACAGCTCAAGACTTTCAGGAATCTGAATGCCCACAGCTCAAGACTTTCAGGAATCTGAATGCCCACAGCTCAAGACTTTCAGGAATCTGAATGCCCACAGCTCAAGACTTTCAGGAATCTGAATGCCCACAGCTCAAGACTTTCAGGAATCTGAATGCCCACAGCTCAAGACTTTCAGGAATCTGAATGCCCACAGCTCAAGACTTTCAGGAATCTGAATGCCCACAGCTCAAGACTTTCAGGAATCTGAATGCCCACAGCTCAGGATTTTCAGGAATCTGAATGCCCACAGCTCAAGACTTTCAGGAATCTGAATGCCCACAGCTCAAGACTTTCAGGAATCTGAATGCCCACAGCTCAAGACTTTCAGGAATCTGAATGCCCACAGCTCAAGACTTTCAGGAATCTGAATGCCCACAGCTCAAGACTTTCAGGAATCTGAATGCCCACAGCTCAAGACTTTCAGGAATCTGAATGCCCACAGCTCAGGATTTTCAGGAATCTGAATGCCCACAGCTCAAGACTTTCAGGAATCTGAATGCCCACAGCTCAAGACTTTCAGGAATCTGAATGCCCACAGCTCAAGACTTTCAGGAATCTGAATGCCCACAGCTCAGGATTTTCAGGAATCTGAATGCCCACAGCTCAGGACTTTCAGGAATCTGAATGCCCACAGCTCAAGACTTTCAGGAATCTGAATGCCCACAGCTCAAGACTTTCAGGAATCTGAATGCCCACAGCTCAGGATTTTCAGGAATCTGAATGCCCACAGCTCAAGACTTTCAGGAATCTGAATGCCCACAGCTCAAGACTTTCAGGAATCTGAATGCCCACAGCTCAAGACTTTCAGGAATCTGAATGCCCACAGCTCAAGACTTTCAGGAATCTGAATGCCCACAGCTCAAGACTTTCAGGAATCTGAATGCCCACAGCTCAAGACTTTCAGGAATCTGAATGCCCACAGCTCAGGATTTTCAGGAATCTGAATGCCCACAGCTCAAGACTTTCAGGAATCTGAATGCCCACAGCTCAGGATTTTCAGGAATCTGAATGCCCACAGCTCAAGATTTTCAGGAATCTGAATGCCCACAGCTCAAGACTTTCAGGAATCGAAATGCCCACAGCTCAAGACTTTCAGGAATCTGAATGCCCACAGCTCAAGACTTTCAGGAATCTGAATGCCCACAGCTCAAGACTTTCAGGAATCTGAATGCCCACAGCTCAAGACTTTCAGGAATCTGAATGCCCACAGCTCAAGACTTTCAGGAATCTGAATGCCCACAGCTCAAGACTTTCAGGAATCTGAATGCCCACAGCTCAAGACTTTCAGGAATCTGAATGCCCACAGCTCAAGACTTTCAGGAATCTGAATGCCCACAGCTCAGGATTTTCAGGAATCTGAATGCCCACAGCTCAAGACTTTCAGGAATCTGAATGCCCACAGCTCAAGACTTTCAGGAATCTGAATGCCCACAGCTCAAGACTTTCAGGAATCTGAATGCCCACAGCTCAAGACTTTCAGGAATCTGAATGCCCACAGCTCAAGACTTTCAGGAATCTGAATGCCCACAGCTCAAGACTTTCAGGAATCTGAATGCCCACAGCTCAGGATTTTCAGGAATCTGAATGCCCACAGCTCAAGACTTTCAGGAATCTGAATGCCCACAGCTCAAGACTTTCAGGAATCTGAATGCCCACAGCTCAAGACTTTCAGGAATCTGAATGCCCACAGCTCAGGATTTTCAGGAATCTGAATGCCCACAGCTCAGGACTTTCAGGAATCTGAATGCCCACAGCTCAAGACTTTCAGGAATCTGAATGCCCACAGCTCAAGACTTTCAGGAATCTGAATGCCCACAGCTCAGGATTTTCAGGAATCTGAATGCCCACAGCTCAAGACTTTCAGGAATCTGAATGCCCACAGCTCAAGACTTTCAGGAATCTGAATGCCCACAGCTCAAGACTTTCAGGAATCTGAATGCCCACAGCTCAAGACTTTCAGGAATCTGAATGCCCACAGCTCAAGACTTTCAGGAATCTGAATGCCCACAGCTCAAGACTTTCAGGAATCTGAATGCCCACAGCTCAGGATTTTCAGGAATCTGAATGCCCACAGCTCAAGACTTTCAGGAATCTGAATGCCCACAGCTCAGGATTTTCAGGAATCTGAATGCCCACAGCTCAAGATTTTCAGGAATCTGAATGCCCACAGCTCAAGACTTTCAGGAATCTGAATGCCCACAGCTCAGGATTTTCAGGAATCTGAATGCCCACAGCTCAAGACTTTCAGGAATCTGAATGCCCACAGCTCAAGACTTTCAGGAATCTGTAGACCGTAAGCCATAATGTAGACATGTATAATCATGCGACCCTCCCCCCCCTACTAAAGAGATGAAGGGGTGTGGCAGTGACAGTCAACGGAAGAAGACGTCACCACTAGAGGAACAGCAGGTTGGTGCCTCCGAGGCCCGACACTTGGAAAGGTGGCAGAGCAGAAGCACTGAAGGGTGTAGTGTTCCCGCATGTGCAGGCGCTGCTACACATGCACAGCAAGGGGTGTGGTGTGCCCCAGCAGGCTGATGGTGTCGTGTGCCTGCCTCTCGTGCTCGCCTGCCATCTCATTCGCCTTCTGCGCACCACTGCCCGACAGAAACGCACGCATCGCAGCGTTGTAGGGATCCCACTCTGCAGCAGCCTTCCCGATGTGGTACATCCACTCCCCACCCTTATCCCCACCCTGCTGTGCGTTGCCCTCGCTGTCCTGCACCAGCAGTGTGTACACACAGAAGGACGTGGCATCATCCTCGTTGATGTTGTTGTTGTCGACTTGCACAGCTGTGTGTGCTCCCTCACACCCACGTGCATCCTGCTTCACCAGACGCACCTGCCTCGGCACAAGCAGCAGCACGTATTCGTGTTCTGTTTCCTTGTGCAGTGCTGTGTTGCACACCACGTCCAGCCCGAAGGCACGCGCAGCACGCTCAAGCCCACACGCCAGGACAGGCAGCACGCCAAGCAGGCTGAACCGCCGCATCTCCGCACATCCCGTGTCCCCGCACAGGACACGCCCCGACGCCGCCCCGATGTTGACACGCAGATTGTCTGTCCCGCTGTCGTCTGTGGGCAGCTGGGTGTTGCAGCTGCGCACCGCTTGCACGATCGCCTGTGCTGCACCTGCAGCCGCAGTGCCGTGCACGAGGCACGAGCGTGACGTGTTGAAGGAGGCCAGGATGCGGTCCCCGACAAACACGTCCACCAAACCACGGCGCGACTCCACTGCAGACAATGTCTTGGAAAGCAGCATCTCGAAGAACGACGTGAATGTGCCCGTGTCCTGCTCCAGACAAGCAAGCGCGTTGCATGTGTTCACCACAAGCAGTGTCGATCGCATGCTCTTCAAGACACCAAGCACCTTCGTCGCCACAGCACGTGGCACGTCTGCGTATCCGCTTGCTGATCCGTTGTGCGAACTTACCGTCAACTCTGAACCCATCGAAGATCCACTGCTCAGAGACTCGCAGTCTGCACCGCCGTAATCTTGCTGTGCAGGGAGGCACGACTTCGGGAGGTACGGCCGGTACGCACGCAGGTTCTGCTCCAGCCTGCGAAGTGCCTCGTGCATCGCAGCAGGCAGCCGTCCCTCCGCCCCCGCCTCCTGCAGCATCTCCGAAACGGTGTCGACGTCGTAGCCCGCCAGAAGCTGTGCAATCGCCCCCACAGTCTCGATGGTACGTCCCATCGACGCCTTCTCCTTCTCGGCTGACACTGCGAACCCGCGTGTGGCGGCGAAGTCTATAATCAGCACAAGAAGCGAAATTTGTCCCTCATTCACACCAACCCTTGCACTAACCGGACACGGTGGGTCTGTGCACTCGATTTTCTGTACAATGCGTTCCCACCTGACAGAGTCAGGTGCTGTCCCGGGCAGGTCAAACAGCCCGAAGCGCAGGACGGTCTCCGACACGCTGATGGTGACCCAGAGGGCCGCAACTGCTGTCAGTCCTGTGGCGAAGCGACTGCCGAGACCAACAACCAGCGACAAGTCTGCGAGCAGCACAAAGGTTGGCCAGAGGGGCTGGCTGCCGATGCTGCGGGTAGACAGGTCCGCCAAAATGATGCCGACAGCAATGCCTATGATGTACGCACGCACGATGTTGTGTGTCAGGTGCACGCCGCACACACACAGGGTAACCATCCCGAAATGGCACGCGACGTGCAGGAAGGCGGCCGCAAGGCTCACCGGCCAGGTTCCTGTCACAAATAGCAGCAGGCTCTGTATCAAACCGACTATCAAGGTGATGAGGAAAAGCAGGCGCCTGTCGCTGCGTGCCTTGCCTTGCAGCCTCCCGTCCATCGAGATGACGCGTTCATACCAACCCATCCCCATTGTACGCCAGTGTCACACCTGCTGAGCGATGGTATTGGTTGTGCTGGATTCGGCACGCTGAGACCAGCAAAGCCGTGGCGGTGTGTGCAGTGTGCGAGGGTGGATACGGGAGGTTAAAGCCAAAATCAGCCCACGGTGGTTCCAAAATTCTCCTCTTTTCCAGTGGCTTGAAGCAGTTCGCGGCAATCTTCGAGGACTTTAGTCCTGAATCTCACCGCACCGCCCAAGATGGGCCAAGCTGGGAACTGGAGATTCCCGATTCGATTCTGCGCATGACGGGATGTAGTTAGAGGACAGCTAGGTTTCCCGCCATTGCGACTGCAAGCAATAAACTCCCTGGCACCCGGGTTGCGAACTTGTAATGCTGCTCTATGCCGAAGTGGCGTCATTTTTCGTCGCCCAGTCGTCATCCAGGTCTGGGTTCTCCACGATGGTGTTCAGTTCAGCAGCGACGTGCATCACGCTCATGCCTGAAGGGATGAAGAGGGTTTCAACAACAGTTACAATCAACCGATGACATACCGATCGCGTTCGGGAGGAAAGCCGCCACAGACACCAGAGGAAGGCCTGCGAAGACGTACTTCATGAAGCTTGCCCGATCGCGTGTTGCCAGCTTCCGAGCTATTTTGAAGTAATGGGTGCCGGAGTACCTGGTGTGGGGTGTGTGTTCATCCGCAGTATATTATGTCAACTCGCAATTGCCCTCGATGTACGCATGGCAGAGGTGAAGGACATACTGGCTTGTCCACTCCGAAGCACGAAGGAACGGCACTGCGCCCAGTGTCGAGCACATTCCTGCAAGACCACCGGAGACGAAAGCGTGCAACACTCCTGCCCCGAAGGAGGCATTTTCTGGCAGTGGCAGATTGCGCTTGAAACACGTGTTCGTCGCAAAAAGCACACCGGTGGAGAACGCATCGCGCGGGAGGGCGGTCTTCAGACCCCGGAAAATATTGTTCTTCCCAGTCAGGGTGAACCGATGGTCTTGGTATGCTTTCCGCACTTCGGCCGAGGTGTCGGCTGAGATCTTCAGCAGGTTGTTGTGAGGTACGTTAAGGGAAGTGCAAAAGGCTCCGGCGACCCCGCCACTCACAAACGCATCCGCGTACATGCTGTATTGCCCGGTGTACGGCACACTCCCGTTGTGCTCAATCAAACCCAGCGTCTTGCCGTACACATCATACATCGCAGCGCCGATGAGACCCTCGACGAGCAGTGGGCCGATGTGTGGTGCCTTAATCACCGGTGCTTTGTCACCTGCTTTGGCCTCCTTCCATTTCCGCTTCGCCAGCCACACAATCACCTTCATCTGTGCCGGCCGCGTCACCAGACGGAAGAACCCCACAAGCACACCACGCGCTGCACCCGAGGCCTGTACCAGCCATCTGTTGGCCTGCTGCGTGTCATCAATATTGTCATAGGAGTTGAAGATGTGGTCATCATCCATTGTTTTGTGTCGGATATCTCCTGTGCGAGAAGTGGAACAAGAGAGCGAACACGGCAACACGAGAAGCACAGGACAAAGAAAGCACCGCCTGCACTTGGGTCGCCGAACAGTGCCTCATTTCTTTACGTGGGATCGCTTCTCACAGTGTACTGTGTTCGACATCTATTTCGGTTTGGCTGGTATCCCCCCCTCGCGGCCTGGCTGTCTGGCGTTGCGCGTTTGCGTTTTGCACGAGCGACTCAGGCGGCCTGCCCCCAACAAGCACGTACAGAATCGCCACGCAGGCATTGACGCCGCAAATCCACGTGCAGAACCTGCAAGGAGGGTGTCGCCAAAGAGCTGTCGCAGAGCATACCCGACCGATACAGTAAACAGAAGCAGCAGCGCAATCACCAGGTCATGCCCGGTCCCCCTCCAGTCCAGCACAGCCCAGACGCTGCCTGTCAACACGAGCAGCAGCACCACGCTGCCATGGTAATTCATGTGTACCTTCCTTCGGGAGTGGTGCAGGCAAACAGGCAGGCAAGCAGGGAGGCAGGGGACAGGCATGCGTCGGTCAAATGGGGCAAAATACGTCTGCACATCGCGTGCTCTTTTCTGGATCGCTCTTGTGATCAGGCGGCCTTCTGACACAGACCCTTGGCACAGCTCCGGACTCGGAGAATGCCGTTAAGGGAGGGGGGCAGGGAGGGGCGGGCGATTTAACTCACGTCACGTTAAGAAGAAGAAAAAAAAGGAAATCATTCAAATGGAACATCTGCATCCGCTCTTTAGGACGGGCCTTGCTGTTTTGGGCCCAAAAAAGCTTACACCCGATGCATTACCTCGCCACCCGCCCCGCCCACCCTCCCCCCGCCGAACCAAACCTCTCAGACAGCAGACAGAAGAGGGGCTCACTCTGTCAAACTGCAGCAGTTTGACCCGACCCGAACTACACTGTGAGGAAGTCCCCTCTTCTGCACTTGAGAGCGAAGGACTCTGCCACAACTGTGTTTGTGGCACCCGGGCACCCGAATTGGTAATTCAACCCATTCCGTGGAGGCTCGGCCTGATCGAAGCCTTCACCTGAAGCTTGAACGAAACTCCACCGCTTTGGAAACATGCAGGGGTACGTACAGGTGGGGCACCAACTCGCACTTTTCTCGCTCTCACCCACCGGGCCTGACCTGTCCCTGAAAGCTCTTCAGGAGGTGCCGGAATGACTCTCTCCTCAGAAAAAGAGTTCCGGGGAAATGGTATGATATACCGTATTACAGAACAGGAGGACGGGGCGTGTCGAGCGTGTGTAACGTCTGATCTGTTGTTGTTCTGAGCTCGGCGAAGAGAAAAACACGGCTACTTGCAAGAGGGCGGGGGGGTGGTTGTGCCATTGTGTGCAGCCTGCACGACAAGGTCGGTTCTATCATAAGCAGAAAGGGCCACCCGGCGAATGCGGACATCACACATATATGTACCGTATACACCCAGAGGGTTGTCCCCAGGGCGGGTGGGGGGACCAAAGGGGGTTGGCCTGGTAGGGGGGTGGGGGTAGCAACAGGAGACACATCATCGCTGCTCATCAGAGATATGAAGGTCTGCAACACAAACACACGCACCACGTACCCGTAAATACATAGGGATAGAGACGTACATTCGGCGACCTCAGCCGCCTTCGGGTCTCCTCAGATCTATCACACGGCTGCATGAAGGCAATGAGGAGGAGCAAGGCCCCCTTTACCGCGTTCAGGCCAAACACGTTTATCCCCCAGATCTCGCTTGCCATCATAATGGTTCACCTGAGGGACCACGCGAATCATTGGCAGACGGTAGAAAGCGACAAAAGAGGCCAATGAGCACGGCTGCTTTGTTGAGCACGGCACACCGAACACCCAAAAGATTCGTCCCGGAAGATCAAAGGGACACAGACTGTATCATCGCGGGTTCGGGACCCGCTGCACAGGACGGGCCCGCCTTCTTATTTACTAGAGTCCTGGTCTGGTGAAACGGGATCCCGAGGGGGCCCTCGCTACGAGTCACTATGAGTCACGAGTCGTCAGTTTTCAGCCAAACATGGCTGACTTCTCACTTTTTCTCACTCAGTCACACTTGGTAGCGAGGGCCCCCCGAAACACAAAAAAAATTGGAGTGTCCTGGGTCCTTGGCGACTACCCCAAAATGCACACATTTTCCTTGCGTGGAGTGGGGGGGGGCTAGCTCGAATCACGTTTGATTGCTCTGCGACTCTTGTTTCTGCTCGGCCCGCAAAAATGGGCAAATCTGCACGACGAATATAGACGGAACAAGTCGGAAAGAGGTAGTGGCAGCAAAAAATGGGGAGAGGGGGGGCCGCAATTATGACAAACAATCGAAAAAGTCGGGAAACGGCAAATGGATTTTGAAAAACAAAAACATCAAAACGGCAAAAAGATAAGGCTGTTGTTTGTGCGCCAAATCCGGGCAAAACAAAAGCAACTCCGCAGCCTGATGAGGAGGTTGAATTTGTTGCCCAAGCGCTGCCTACTATCTTTTTGACACTGACAGGTTCCCTGTTGTGGTAAAAAAAACACGAAACAGCGAAGAAAGCAAAGCAAAGTCGTAAAAGTCGTAAACAAAGAAAGGCAATGGGATGCACGTGTTTCCAGAACACGTTCATGCCGGACGACGCCACACACAACCACAAGATCCATGCACGAAAAAGACCTCCAAAAAGCCTCTTCGGGAGGAGCGCGGGTCTTCACTTTGCGTCGAGATGTGTCGGTTGCGGCACAAATTGACAATGGGCTCACTTGGTCGTGAGGCCGCTCTGTTGAGCGCACGATTTGCTTGTGGTGAGTGAGGCATCGCACGACTGTTCTGCTCGTTTCTTCGTTTGATGATTATGATGGCAGCAAAAAAAACAATCGGAAAAAGACAACAGACGGCCTCTTGATATCATTATTTTTGGCGAGGCTCAGACAAGATGAGCCCCGGTCACCTCAACAAACATTACCAGGCACGACCACACAGCAACATCTGCAAACACGATCGGGCAGACAGAAACCAACAAACGTGATTTCCAGGTGTCAGGAGGCAAGCCTTGCCCACCGTCTTGCAAGAAGCAGCGGAGGCGAGCTTGGTTTTAGAATCTGGAGCAACCTTTGAATGTGCAGGCACAGATTAAAGGTCCCGGTTGGTGTTGTTACAATGATCCTGATCCACCTCCACCCACACGTCCTGAAATCATTCGCAATCAGAGTCGGGGCTGCAAGAACCGATCGTATTGCCAAGGGCGAGTTGATTCAAACTGTGTCAGTCTGACGCAACTTGGCGGACTCACTTCTGCACCTCAGAAGCCCCTTCCTGGCATCGTTGTTGCCAGCACATGCACACACACAGCACACCTGTGGTTTCGTTCTTGTTATTATCCACTCAACGTTGACCCGGTGGTCAGGAAGGTTCGTTCGTTCACGTTACCAGGAAAAATGCGAGTCGAAGGGTCGGATCCGCCCCCCCTCCGTCAGCTGAGCACAGGGGCAGGCTGCCGAGTCCTCACCGCAGGGCGGTGGTGCGAAGGGAAGAGGAGGGTGGGCATGCGCAGCTCCTCAGCACCGCTGTCACTTGCCTCATTCTCGTCGCTGGTCTCAGCGCTTGCGGCCAGAGACGACCCTTCATCGCCTGCACACGAAGTACCTTGAGACGCGCCTGTCGATGTGTTCTTCAGGAGGGCCGCATACGAACTGTTGAGCACCGCTGCCTCGCGCACTGTGCTCTCGAGTGCAGACGACAGCTCGCCGGCAGTGGTGACACACTCGTTGACTGCCGGGAGGCAGCGGTCAACCAAGGGGTGGCGCGCGGCCCCGTCCGGCGCGTCCATCACTTGGATCTTCCCCCCGATGTCGCGCCCCCCCAACACGCAGTCTGCACCCGCCACGGAGAAGCGCACGGCGCAGGTCAGCGCCCGCTCGACCAGCTCTTCCACCTGCTGCTGGAGCACGGGGGACGGCGTGCAGCTGTACGTCAGGTTGGCACACGCAGCCCGAGCAAGGAGGCAGTCCACCACCAGGTGGGAGAGGCCGTGCCTCTCCGCTGCGGCCAGGCAGCCATCGCACTCGATCTCGGCGGTGCGGATCTGCTGGATGGACACCGTGTTGGAGTCCTTCTTGGTGAGCCTGTCCTTCAGCAGGGCTGCCATGCACAGGGTCAGGCGTGTCGCACAGAGATCCACGGGCCGCACCACGCGGTAATCAGCGAGCGTCTGGAGGGCCTTCTGCAGAAGGGACTTCGTTGCGTCCAGCTCCTTGATGGGGATCTTGTGCTCTGCTGACTCGGGTGACGGCTTGATCCCGAAGAAGGCGACACAGGGGCGCAGCACCGTCGACAGGGCTGACTTGAACCAGGCTGCGATGGTTGCCGCACACCGCGACAGCTCCCTGCTGGCCGCATCGATCCTCTCGATGCGCTGCTGCTTCGCGATGTACAGGCTCTGCTCGCGGATCATGCGAGCCTCCTCCTCCTCACCCCGCCGCACACGCGCCAGCATCGCACGCAGCACACTGCCCGTCGAGTCGGACTCGCCCTTGGCGAGGGGCGCCTTCTCCGGCTTCTGGAACACCACGTTCGACAGCTGCTCCAGCAGCGCATCCTCGTCCTCATCCTCGGCAGCCTGCTTCTTCTCCTTGCTCTCCTTCGTGCGGGGTGCAGGCGGTGCGACAACAGGCAGAGCCTCCTCGCCCTCGCTCTCCGACGAGACCTCGTCGTCCTTCAGTGCTGCCAGCATGTTCATGCGGTTCTGCTTCCCCTTGCCTGCCTTCGGGGCGGGCTTCTCTTGAGGCTTCTCGGCTGGCACCTGCGGCTGCTTCTTGGCAGGCTTCCCCGCGACAATCCACTTCCCCCCAGCAGCCTTCTGCTTCTGCGACGGCTTCTCCTTGGCCTTGTCGGGCGAGACGGGCTCCGTCTTCTCCACCGCCTTCTCCGCCTTTTCAGGCTTCTCCACCTTGTCCACCTTGTCCAACGGCTTTGCCGGCCTCTCCTTCTGCTCCTTCTGCTGCACGGTGGCCTCTGGCTCCTTGTCCTGGGTCACGCGCTCCTTCTCGTCGCCCTTTGCCTTGGTCTCCTCGACCTTCGTCTTCACCTCCTTGGGCTCCTTCACGTTGTCAGGTTTCGGCGCCTGCACGCTCTCTGCCTTGTCCTTTTCCGGGGTTGGATCCGCCGACACATTCACGGGCTGTTCCTTTGGCTTCGGGGCAGCCTTGGGGGCAAGGGCGGCAGGCTCCTTGATGGTGACTGTCTTCTCAACAGGGCGGGTGGGCGAGTCGCTCTTCAGGGCGGACGCAAAGCTTGGCTTTGCCGCAGGTGTCGATGCCGTCACGGTGGTAACCGCAGGCTTTGCCTTCACAGCAGCCGCTTTCGGCTTCAGGGACTCGCGCAGCTTGTCTGCTGCTGTCTTCTTGAAGGTCACGCATGAGATCGACAGCAGTGTAACCGTCGCACACACCATTGCCGGCACCACAGCAGGGTCCATCCTGTGCGTCTCCCACCCGCTGGGCTCGACCTCGACGTGCTGCGGCGCCGGGCAGTACGGCTGCAGCTGTTGCGGCTGCGGCTGGGGCTGGGGCTGGGGCTGCGGCAGCGTGTGGGGCTGCAGCACCAGCTGTGGTTGCGGCTGCAGCTGCTGCGGTTGCTGCAACTGCTGCGGCTGCATTTGATGCGGTGCCTGCTGCAGCTGCTGTGGCGGGACCGGTACCGCCTGCAGCTGTGCCTGCGGCTCTGCGTACTGCTGAGACTCCCCCTCATACGGCACGTCGTACGTGTAGTCGTGGCTGTAATACATCATCCCATCACCTGGCATCACGTCGCATGTTGTCGACATCGACGCAGAGTGCGGCAGCTCCTCGTGGTGTGCGTACTGCGGTGCCTCGTCCTGCGGGCTCTGGTACGGCATGTCGTAGTGCATCGACTCCTCAGCAGGCATGGCGTACGGGTCGTGTGCCCACTGCTGCGATGTTGTGGATGTTGCCATCGTCTCCGTCGGCGACGCCATATCTGCAGGCTGCGGCTGCACTGGGTGGGGTTCCATGACCTGCTCGGGCACCGGGTTCACCTCCTCGACCTCAACCTGTGGTGGCACAGGCGCTGCAGATTCGGGAACAGCCTCCACTGCCTTGTACGCAGCATCCTTGGGCTCCTGCTCCAAGGCATACGGACTGTTCTGATACCCGTTTGCATCGCGGTCCTGCACAGTTGAGGCACTCTGCGCGGAGTAGTCGTAGCTGTCAGTGTACTCGAACCCTGTGCCACTGTGCTCTGTGTAGGGGCTCGCGTGTGTGTCGTACGTCTCTTGGTAGTACACGTCTGACTGCTCGTACCCCTGCTGATGCTGCATCTCTTGCGGCTCATAGGGGGGGTACGCGTTGTAAGTCGTAGTCGGCCCATCATGCACCTCCGGCTCGTCCTCTGGACACACAGGCCTGTCGTAGTACCGCGGCTTGGCCCGCTCCCCCTCAGGTTCGTACCGCTCCTCCGCCAGCTGCACCGTGGTCGGCGGACGCACCCTCGGCCTGTCTGTGCGAGGCCTTTCCCGGAAGTGCACCGCCCCCTTGTGCCCTTTCCCGCTGCGCTCGTGCCACCCCTTGCCCTTGCCCTCACGCGGTGCTTTGCCCCCCTTCCCGCCCTTCTCATGGCGGGCAGGGTGCACGGCAGTCGGGGGTGCCCATGCCTGGCCTGGCGACTCGCCTTCCTCCCTCTCGCGCAGCCCAAGCGCCTCGTCGATCTCCTCTTCAGTCCTGCCGCTCGGCTTGAACTCGGCGGTGTTCGGATTCAGACCTACAACATGCATGATTGTTTTATCTCCCATTCGCAGCAGCGATGGGACTCACGTTCTCTGTACTCCCTGCGGTTGGAGGTGTAGGTGTGCCAAGTGCGAGAACACGAACTGCGAAACTTACGAACGCAACAAAAAAACCAAGGCATCCAGGCACTTGTCATCCGTTCATCTCTACACAACACAACATGGCATGGGTGTTCTCGGCATCTTGCTGGGTTCGTGTGTCCACCAACTGAAGTGTGCCTGGAAAGGCACCTTCACGGCAGCACGGTTGAAATTGTGATGCCTTCCGTCATCAACTTGTAACGCAGCGCCGCAGGCGCCGGCAGCACACGGAACACCGAATAGAGGCGCAGGAACATGAGAGACGAGACCTTGAGGTGTGCCAGGTGCATTGTCAGGGAGGGGTGTTCGACGCTCGGCCTAATCGCCACCCAGTCTCTGCATGTGATGGTGCCTGGGTACTCCCAGACAAACCCGAGTGATTTTGCACCCGAATGCAGCTCCCAGCAGCGCGTGATCACGCTGGACGAGCGGTGCCCTGCCTGCAGGCCCGAGTGGGAGGGAACATGGACGTAGCCGAACTGCAAAAGCTTGTCCAACACCCGCTGCAAGTCTACAGCACCAAACGGAGCAATGAGCTCGGTGATGTGCACCCGCACAGCCCTGTCGGGGGTGCATGGCTCGAAGGCCGGGTCCCCATCCTTGCATGTGAGTGTGCCCACCCAGCGCGGCCCCACGAGGATGTCGTACTCATGCACCTCACGTGCCACAGTGTCAACCACCTCTTGCAATGTCTCCTTCTCCTCGCTGTGGATGCCGACCCGCATGTGCTGCCGCACAGCCGCCGCCTGATACACGTAGTGCCGCGGGTTGCCATGGGCGTCAACCCCTGTGGGCACAGCCATGGCAGGCGCGTTGTATTCCGTCTTAGCCCTGATGCTGTCCTCCTTGATGCGTGCCACCAACGGGGACACCAGCCGCAACAGCTCCTTCTCCAGCGTCTGTGCAACAGACGCCTCTGCCGCTCGGCTCCCTGCACCCGGGGTGTGGGTGCGGTCAGCAGGGCTGCTTTTTGAATCCCGCGGCTTCTGATCGTCGTCGGAGAACATGAAGAAAGACACCTTCCGGCTCCTCCTGTGCGGCGCCGGCCCTGCCTTCGCTGGGGGCGCAGGCTGCTGCGGCTGGTCAGCGTCACCCACATGCGTGACGAGGGGCCACAGCAGGTCCTTCGCAGGATCCAGCACCCCAGAGGGACGCGCCTTCCGGGGCCTGGCGCAGAACATGCTGGCACCGAGGCACGACGACCTCTTTGAGGAGGCATCCTCGACACACAGCTGATGCGCGTTGGAGGGGCGCTCGACACACAGGCCAGGCGCAGAGGCACGTTCGCCCAGCCCCCAGAGGACACGCTCCTCGTGTGTGGATGTGCAGATCAGCAGCAGCAGGGCTGAGATCATGTCCACAGCACGCAGCGCCTTCTCATAAGATTTGGACCCCGGCACGCGGAGGTCGACGGAGCACTGCGTGAAGATGCGCTGAGGGGGTGTGATGCCTAGGTCGCGGCACAGCTCCCGCCACCCCGCGATGATCATCGCCTGCGATGTCGAGTAGGCGTCGAAGAGCAGCAGCAGCTCTTTGTAGGTGTCCTTCCCAAACACCACGCGCGCGAGCAGCTTCTGGTAGGAGAACTTCCTGAAGTTGGGCATGGTGGGCGTGACCCAGATGCGGTTGTTCGAAACGAGGAGGTGCTTCTCCCACGTCGCGCGGATCTCGCACACGACAGCCGCCTTGCGGAGGGAGGCCAGCGCGTTGACGTGCCCCCCGATGCGGGACTCCTCGCGCTCCTCGAGATCTGCGATGAGGGGGCTGACGAAGGTCATGACGACGTACTCCCTCTGCAGCAGGTCGGCATGCGTCAGGTTGGGCGCGCGGCAGAAGACGCAGTCCGGCAGGATGCGGTGGCAGTGCCCGACAGTCTCGCTGTCTGTCTCCTCATCCGACGACTCGTCCTCCCCTTCATTTGCATGTTCGGAGGCGCCCTGGTCGGTGGCGTCATCCTCCAGAAGCTCGTCGTCCTCGTCCTCCGTCAGTGCTGCAGCAAGCTCGGCGGCTCGCCGCTTCTCCTGCCGGCGCAGGCAGCTCGCGAACCTCTGCTTGTCGACAAACATGACCTTCACGCCGCGTTTGGTGCAGAAATCCTGTCCCGTGAGCTTCAGCACATCCCCTTGGAAGCCTTGGGTGGGGATGACCCCGCGCACAACAGGCTGCTCCAGGATGTGCGGGTCGATGTCAGTCTCGTAGGTGTGCCCCGTCAGCAGCGAGTAGTGCTCCTCCACAAAGTGTTTGAAGAACGCCTCGACACGCTCCTTGGGGTTCGGGTCGCTCGGGAGGTTTGCCGCGACGATCATCTCAAACTTGGAGTAGACGCTGTTGGCCACCAGAACCAGCGCGTCGACAAACTCGGAGAAGCTGAGGGAGCACGGCGCGTCTGCTGTGCTCTTCGTTACCATCTTGATGATCTTTGCCAGGGCGAAGGAGCTGATGCACGTCGGGTAGAAGGAGAAGTAGCGCGCCAGCCGCAGGAAGCCGTCGTGTGACAGGGAGGCGGACGTCTGGGGAACCCCGTCCTCAGCAGGGTCGAAGGCCCCGTCATCTTCCTGTGTGGCCTTTGCCTCGATGCCGCTCGTCACGAAGGACCGAAATACGCGCATCAGCACCCCCTCACGCACGTAGACAAAGTCGTCAAGCTTCGTGTCCTTGGCACGCCAGTCGAGCAGGGCAGCGAGGTTCTCCCCAGACGCGAGGGAGATGGAGGCGCAGAAGGGCAGCAGCTTGTCGCGCAGCACCTTGCAGACCGCCTGCACTGGCCCAGCCTCGAGGGATGTCTTGTGGATGTCATCGCAGTAGCTCAGCAACAGGAGGACGAAGATCTGCTCGTCAAACAGCTGGGCCCTCCGCTGGATACCAGCCTGGGGCGCCTTGTTGCTGGCCTGCCGGCTGGCGCTGCGCCACATGTCGGCAAACAGCAGGTAACAGCTAAGCGTGCGTGTCAGCGGGTGCAGCTCCAGCTGGCACGCATCCCAGAACACCTCACAGTCATTCATCCGATGGCGCATGAGGCACGACACGGCGTAGCCTGAGATGAGGTTAGGGTCGAAGTCGCAACGCGAACGGGAGAGGCGTGATTGCTTGGGGGACGCGCCGCCGTCACCCAACAAGGCGTCAAAGGATTCGGCCTCCGCCCCCTGCAGGACACGGTCGTAGAGCAGGGGCTGCGCCTCCTGCAGGCACATCAGGGGCGGGTACTGCTGCGTTGCCCCGAAGGGGGACGCCTGCTTCCCCTTCTCCCACGAGAAGGGCACAAGAGGCGACTTGGGCTCCAGCACATTCGACCCCCCTGTGCTGGGAATGGAGTCCCCCTCGCGCTCGTCCACCATGCCCTGCCTGCGTGGGGCCCTGCGCGAGTGGGATGTCGGGCCTCTGCAGTAGTTGTGGCGGATGGCGCCCACGACAGAGCGGACAAGGTTGCTGGCCTCCGTGTCGCTGAGCACCATTGTGATGAGCGCATCGTTCATCTCGAGGATCTGCCTGCGGCTGTCGTGCAGCTGCTCCACAAGCGCCTCCATCCCTGCAAAGAGGGTGCTGTCGGGGCTGTCGGCAGAGGGCGTGCTGTTCTTCGCGGTGGAGCGACTGCCCCGCTGGTGGATGGACCGGCGAGCGCGCGACTTCTTCCGCTTCCGCTGGCTCGCCGCATTCTGCTGTTGTGTGTCCAGGTTGGGCTGGACGCTCAGGGCCTCCAGGTGGCGGTGCAGAGAGGCTTTCGTGTTGCGCAGCACTTCGACGTGTATGTCGGAAGCATTTCTGCCGGTAACACGCAGGGCAGAAGACTTCTGCTTGCTGACGAGCAGCTTTCCCAGAGCCACGGCCACCGTCTCGGTGCAGCGTACGCCGGCCTCAGGTTCCGGAGGGTCGGATCGCATGGCAAAGAGTGTTGCCGTGATCGCTTGGGTGTGCCTTGGGGGACCATTGCGCCCCTGTCGGTGGTGTGTGGGTAGCTGTGGAAGGAGGGGTGGAGGTTCGATACCGTGGTTGGGGGGAGGGGGTGGGGGAGGGGGTGCAGGGGAGGGCAGCCTGTCTCTTGCCAATCGCACACTGCTGATGTCGCCGACTTCGTTCCTCCTGCGGTGGTTGCCCCCAGCCAGGGCTCAGGGTCGTTGGGGGTTTTCAGAAATCCGGCACAAAGGCAGGCATCTGAGGCAGGTCTGGTGCCCCTGAGCAGAGCCCAGGTGAAGCCGAGACACGCACCCCACACTTCGACCTGAAGAGCTGGAAGCACCACAGCTGGCACAATAATCAAAAATTGCTACCCGAGTGCGAGCACATCTGTCTGTCCATTGTGTTCTTGCTCCTGTGATCTGGGCATCACTTTCCGATGGTCGGTGATGGTTCGCCCGAAGGGGCATTGAGTTTGTTAGTCGCTGCAAACCCCCTCGAGCTCTGGCTTTGCAAGCGGTGTGGTGTGCGCCCCAAGGTGCACCCCGCACTCACCGCAGTTTGGAAAAGCGAAAAGAATAACCCTCGTCATGGAAAGGCGCGCGGCAACTGAAACCTGGCATGTGCTGACCGATGCCGTGACATAGCAGGTTCAGGTGCTGCAGAGCGTGGTGACGTGACAAAATATGATGAGGCGAAACAGTGCGCACCGAATCGGCACCGAAGCTGCCAAAATGCGCATCCCAGCATGTGAACAGAGGAAGGGGGCTGGGGGTGCGAACCCGAGACCCAACACTTCTTGCGTTGCCTTCCAAGAGCAATGACACATGGCACACCTGGAAGTGTAGTGTCCCATGTACTCACCCAGAACACAACGCACATCGCATTGCTGCAGATACGCCCAGGCACAACGGAAGGATGTGGCCAACAACAAACACCCGAGAAGTGCAGGATCGGTCTGTGAACAGACAGTGTTCTGCCTGGACTAGGGTGGGCGTGTTTGCCCGTGTTCCAATGCGTTGCGTGCATCTCATCGCATCGCATCGCACACTCCCGCTGGCACTTCTTCGCAGAAACAATCGTGAAGGAAGTTTGTTCGGGAGAAGGAAATGGAAAAATGAAAAAATAGAAAACTAGAAAAGCAGAGGAGTGAAGGAGACCAGAAAGAACAGTAGAGATCAGGGGAGGATGTCTAACATTATGGGATACGGCGAAAACGGGCTTCTGTTGCTATGCTTCTCCAGAGCTCCTGAAGTTCTCAGAATTCACTGAATCTGGTCAGAACATTGCCAACAACGGCAATAGCAATCAGAAATCGCGCAAATCGTGATCTGCTGATCGAAGCTGAGACACACCCTCCTGCAATGCATGGCTCTCGAGACTTGCCACACGGGCCTCCATCCGGACTGGTGCGCTGATGACGCGGCACAGGACCCGGATTCGGCCAGATGCAAGTCAAACACACAACAGGACACACGAGCCATGCACAGCTGAATCCATGATGCAAAAATAATAAAATTATCAATAAAATCATGAAAAGCAATGAAAGAGTGATGCGTGGGTGGGTGATGGGGTGGGAAGGGATGGGATTGGATGGCCTCCAGTGTCAGGGCGTGCAAGGCAACAAAGTGGTAACCACCGCGCAAAACATCAGTTGGGGCTGCGTTTCGTGGCTCCCTTCCCTTGTGGCGCTATAAATCACCAGACTCTGGAGGCACCAGTGTCAGGGGATTGATTGTCAGTCAGGATCTCACAATCCGATCATCACATCACAGCTGCCGTGCGGGCACTGCTGGGATGCGGCTACGCAAGGAAGAACTTGCACTGGTCGAAGTACTTCTCCGGGATGTTCACCATCTGCTTCCACTGGGGGGTCGCCGCGTCGCGGTTCTTCAGCAGGGAGCACTCGAACAGGGCCAGGTCCGTCAGCATCCCCTTCGTCGACGCCGTCTTGCGGCGCTGCTGCAGCTGCTCGTACTTCACCTGCGTCTTCCCCTTCGTGTACCGCACCTCCGGCAGGGTGTACGCCCCCGTCTTCTCTGCCTCCTCCGCAGCCTCGTCCACCTCGTCAGACTGTGTGGAGGCGGAACGTGCGAGGCGGCACAGGTTCGTGCACCCGTCGTCGTTGACCGTGTTCCCGTCGTCGCACTGCTCGTTCGGGTCCGCAGTCCCGTCGCCGCAGCACGTGCGGCGGTCCGAGCTGGCGGGCACCATCCAGTCCCACACCCCCTCCTGTGCCTCCCCCAGCTGCTCCGCCAGGTTGTCGGGGCCGTACTCGTACGACACGCCGTCGGGCATGTCGCTGATGTCCCACATGTCACGCGGCGTCACATCCTGCTCGAACATCGGGAGCGGGAACCCAGACGTGTTCGACCAGTACGGCATCGGGGCGTCGATGTCCACGTCGCCCAGGGTCACGCCCCCCAGCACGGCGCTGCGCTCACTCACGCCCGGGGCGTAGTGCAGCGAGGTCATGTTCGCCTTCGAGACCGTGTCGTACCCGTAGTAGTCCTGCCACACCGCCCACAGGCGGTCCACGTTCGCGTGGTGCATGAAGAAGAGCGGGTCGTACGGGGACCCCATCGACGACATGTCCCCCGACACGTAGTTGTGCGGGGCTGCGTGCGGCGCACCCTCCAGGCGGATCGAGAACGCCTGCCAGTCGGGCCAGTTCGCCACGAGCGCCGCCAGCGCAGCCTCCCCCGTGAACTGGCTGTCGGTCAGACGTGCGCGGCTGATGCACTCGCCGTCCCGCTTCGTCCAGCCTGCCGCAATCCCGGAGTTGATGCACTGCCCCGTCCACACAGGGTGGTTCTCGAACGACCCGAACGTGGTCGCCTTCATCGGGGTCGCCAGGAACTCGTCCGCCGCGTCGCGCTCCCAGTCCCAGTACGGCACCGTCACGCACTCGAACCCGGACAGGTTGCGCAGCAGGTTCTCGTACTGCAGCACAAACTGCCTGTGCCACGGGAGGAACGCGGACGTGCTGTGTGCGAAGTGCTCCTGCACCACGTGCGTCTCCACCATCCCCCAGTACATCTCCGGCTGCGTCGTCACCAGCGTGTTCACGGCGTCGGCGAAGTGCTGGCGCTCCGCGCACGTCAGCGTCGAGTACGCGCGGCGCACACGCGGCCCGCAGTGCGCGGGGTTGGCCGTCCCTGCAGGCGGTGCGGGTGCTGCCGTCCCCAGCTCCCCGAGGTAGCACACACGCAGCTGCGGGCCGCGCCCTGCGTCGCTCGACCGCGCGTGCCTGTTGCGGCGGTGGCCCTCGCCCATCCGGATCAGCGCCGTCACCGCGTTCCCGGACGCAAACCCTGCCTGGTCCACAACCTGCTGCAGCTGGTGCGACAGGTCCGGGGTCGCGTACTCAGCCCCGCGCCACCAGCGCTCCTCCACACGCCACTCCAGCCCCGAGGTGCGCACACGCGACGACACGTCCCGGCGCGCCCGGAAGCACGCGGAGTTGTTCGCCAGCTCGAACGCGACGTCCAGCACCGCGGGCAGCCGGCTCGACGTGCGCGACGCCACAAACTTCACCTCCGCCGACACCACCTTCGCACCCTGCGGCACCTGCACACCGGCGAAGCGCACCCCGACGTCCTGGCCCGTCCACATGTAGCGCCCCAGGTCCAGCCGCCACGAGTCGTAGTTCACCCGCCACCCCACCTGCTCCGCGTCGTCGGCGTACCGCGCCACGGACGACTCCACGCACACGACCTCGCGTGTCGGTGCGGGCACATCCGTCGGCACCGGCGTCGGTGCAAGCGTCGGCTCCGGTGTCGGCACGGGGGTCGGGGCAGCCGTGGGCATCACGTCCGAGCAC
Organism: Rhynchopus euleeides; assembly: GCA_963210315.1. Taxonomy (NCBI): domain Eukaryota; phylum Euglenozoa; class Diplonemea; order Diplonemida; family Diplonemidae; genus Rhynchopus; species Rhynchopus euleeides. Next base: position 28,731 of record OY723274.1, read on the forward strand.
TCCCACTCGAACGAGAACCCGGAGAACTGCACCACCTGGTCAGACCCGAAGAAGAGCAGCATCGACGCGTTCACCACCACGATGTCCTGCGTCAGCGTCCCCCCCGACAGCTCCTGCAGCAGCGCGAACCCGCCACCGACACGGTACAGCTGCAGGTTGTCGAACCCGCCCTCCGTGTCCATGCGCGTCACACGCACCCGCAGGTACGGCTCCCCCGGGCACTCCAGGTACCAGCACGCACGCGCATTGGCAGGGTACTCAGAGGCCCCCACAGGGTAGTCCACTGTGCCAGACGCGGCATCCCCGCGGATCACCTCCGCCGACGAGTCCGGCGCACACACACCCGGGAACTGGAACTGCGCCTGGGCTCCTGCAACCAGGCACAGCACGGCCAGCGTGCTGCGGGTGACCATCGTGTCAAACACTTGTTTCTCTTGTGTTGATCAATCTGTTGTGGTGTGGTGTGTCAGCACGGCAGCAGCAGATGGGACCGACACTGGGGACTGTGCTGGTGGTGTGGGTAGGCGAGAAGGGGGAGGGTGAGGAGGGAGGAGGGAAGATGCGTTGTGCCCAATCTCAACTCATCTCTGTTGTCCCGTGTCTGCTTCCCTAAGCGCCCTCCCCTTCCCTCTCGAGAAGGTGTGTGGGTGTGGGTGTTGCAACCGCATGAACCCAAAAACCGGGCATAGAGAAAGAAGACACGGGGTTGGGAGACAGAACCAGAGATATAACATGCGGTGAAGAAGTGAAGTAGAAGTATGGCTGAAGCACAAGCAGGGGAAGTTGCCGCTATCGAATCGAGCGGCGCGGGGCACACGGCAGCGCGTTGTGCGGCGCTGCAATGTGCGATGCGTGAGTTTGGGAGGTGCCGTGCTCCTGCGCACCGCTTCCTGCTGTTGACCCCCCCACACACACGCATGCACGCACACACATACAACCGTGCACACTGGCATGTCGGCTGTGTGGGGCGAGGTGCGGAATGGGTCTGTGTGTGGTGGGTTCCCTTGATGCCGTGGCCTGGTTGGTTTCGCGCGCATTCGTCGACACACACATGCACAACAAAACCAACATCGGCATCACAGGGGGGCAGGAAACGGGCTGGGCTGTGGCATGTGCAAAAAGACTTGGAGTTGCGTTCTTTGTTTGTACGAACGGTGCCTGCTAGTGCATGTGTGCAGGATACCGAACGCTGCCACGAGTCTTTTTGGTGCGAAAAGCTAGCTGTTCTTGCAAAAAAAAGAGAGGCGGCAGGTGGTGTGGGTTAACAATAGCAAAAACAGCAACAGCAGGGAAGGGAACAAGGTGGAACAAAACGAGAAGCGTGTGTCGCAATCCCAGCAGCTGCCCCTGCGGTGCAGGCGTCACAGGAGTGCATCCGCACCTCTGCCGCGACTGCCTGCCCTTCACGCAGCACCGCACAAGGCTCACAAAGGAAGAAGGGAACAAGAAGAAGAACGGCGCGCAGGGGAACGGGGAGGGGGGAAGTTCCACCCTCCCCCTTACCCCCTCACCTGCCCGCGCTACACCCACCACCACTGGCAAGACCAGACGTGGTGGTGTGCAGAGAAGAGTTTTCTGGCGGTGTGGTGTGTTTTAATGGTGTTGTGGGTGTGGTGGTGTGGTATGAGGTTTTGTAGGTCTGTGTGGGTGCATTTACCATTTTTGTAATTGTTGGCACGTGCATCATGTCACCTCATCTGGCAAGTTTGAGTTTTGAAAAGCTTAAAGACGAAGCGCCAGACACACATACACAAGAGCGTGGGCCGCGCAAGCTGCGACATGGGCACGCCAAGCCCACCCCCCAACCCCTACCCTGCCCCCTGCAGCAAAAACGAGAGAATGCGCGCAAGGGCCGCACACAACACAGACACATGGCCAGCGACACCCGGCATGCGTGCGGTGCTTGGCCTCCCCTGGCCCCCTGACTGAGCGTTGCAGATGTTACTTGTGTGAAGAAAGCAACGCTGTGTGGGGCGACGCAGGGAAGGCTCTGCCCGACGCGATGCCACAGATGTGGCGCCGCCTGGCCAACAATGCGTGAGTGTGTGTGTGTGTGTGTGTGGGGGGGGGGGGGGGGTAGGGAAAACCTTAAGGGGGGAAAATTACGGGATTTTTCACATAGGCGAGGAACACGCACAAAATGGCTGTAAACTTGAAACCCCGGCCCCTGGGAGTATTTGGGGGCGGTCTGGGTGGTTTCTGGGGGTATTTGGCCACTTCTGAGCCAATCCGTGACCATGCTCAAAAAAGTGTCATGGTTTGGTTCCGGCCCCCTCAGCCGAACCACCCTTCCGAGCCCGTCCCGCCCAACTTGCCCGCAACATGCCGCCTTTTCTTGTCTTGGGTGGGCACTGATGCCTCCGGTTCAATTTGGGAGCAAATGCGTGTGACAAGCTTGGGAAGGAGCGTCTTCTCGTCAGCATTTCCTGATAACACTTGCTGCAGCGTCCACCGACCACTGCGCCTGCCGGTTTGTACACCGAATAAGGCTTTGGAACCCACACCGGCATATTTTCCAAAGACGCCAGTCCCAAACTCCACTCGCGCACCGTCTCCGGCCTCTCCTTTCCATCTGCGGCTGAGTTCCCCAGCATTCTGGCCGTCGTCCGGCATCTCTTTTAGCTCTTTCAGTGCTGCAATTCGCAGACACACCCCGGTCTTGTTGTGGATATCGGCAGAAACCTGACAGAACACTCGCTGAAATGCCATTTTTTTGGCCCGGTAGTGCCCAGATGCCTCATCAGAGGCGGCAGAACGTGGTACATGACGGGGGATGGTGATGACGCAGGTGACAGGGTGCTCGGGAGACTCACCCGGGGAGGGGTTCGGTACCAAACCATGACATTTTTTTCAACACAGCGTTTCAGCCGCGTTCCGGGGCACCAAAGTGGGTGTCCCACACCCAGGGGCGGTTTCTGGGGTGGTCTGGCCACTTTTTCAAACCCTGTGCCTGGAATTTTGACCGAGTTAGATAAAATTTTCAGTGCAATCCTTCAGCACCTCCCCCCTAGATTTTTAGGTTTTCTTGACCCAATGGTCGAAATCTGCGACATAGTGGAAATCCCGGGGACATGTCGAATTCGAAAATTTTGGGTTAAAAAACCCCAGGGGGGACCCTTTGGTTTCACCCCCTGTTGGGGGGCCTGGTGGGCGTTCAGGTGAGCTGCGACCCTTGGTTCTGACAGAGTGCAGCAATGGTAATCAACCGTCGTGAACGTACTTTCGTGCCGGCATGGCTATTCATGGGCACCGTGGCATGTCGCCGCATCCGTTCCGATCACAAGTGCCAGAGGCAAATCAGGAGTCCTGGTCCAGTGCAGGCACCTGCGCTGCAGATACCTAAGGGACTGTTGTGCACAAAAATGCACACACAAGGACATCAACTGACCGAGGCAATGCAGCTCGCAGCCTATCGATTCGATTCGGGGCACAAGCCTCACGAGCTGGTCACGCGATACCACGTTACTCTGCGTGGCGTATTCCGTGCAGCCGAAATGGCTTGGGCAGCAGTGCACAGGGGACCTTCTGCTGCACTGCGACAGGACAACCCAAGCACGTGCCGCGTACATCCAGAGGTGAAGTTGGATGAGGAAGATCAGTGGCTTCTGGGAGGAAGAGGGCGACCGCATCCACGTCGCGGATAACACACTCAGCACACGAGCGGGCGTTGCAAGAAATCCCCCATGTGTAAACAGGGAAAATCGGGCTTTTAGGGGATCCTGGTCAGGAATAAAAATACAGCAGCAGTCTCTCGAGTCTTCCTTTCAGATGATTTTTGCATTGATCGCTTCCACCTCAACCCGTCACTCGTCACGCGTTTTTTTTTTCTCGCTGGCGCTAGTGATGTCGGCTGGCAGAAAAAACACACAACAAACCCCCCCCCCCCCCGCGTGTCGAGTGACCTTACCTGTCTGAAGTACAGAAAATGTGTCGGGTTGGGTGGAGCATACACACACACATACACATATGTTCACACAACACAGGGCAAACCGCACAAACGTGTTCACACATCCGGCATCCTATGCGAAATACCCGCCGCTCCCCGGGAGCTGTTGCGGGAACCATCTGCTCTTCCGACCCACCGAGACTCTTGCCGTATTTTCTCTACCACACGGGGTGTGTTTTACCAAAATACAGCAGCAGTCTCTCGAGTCTTCCTTTCAGATGATTTTTGCATTGATCGCTTCCACCTAGGACCCTGAGGGCCCTTGGGCCAAGGGACGCCACGCGTTTTGTTAGATGGCCGGTGGAGTCTAGGGCGGAATGCGGACGTAGTGCTCTGATGACGACCCCCGGGTGTACTGATCTGCTTTCTGCTCATCAGTTGGGACCCACATGCATTCGATGCAGAGCTCAGCGCCCTGTGCAACCGTGAAGAGATCCGCAAGTATTCCGTTTGCCACGAACGATGACGAATGCCCCCGCTGTATTGAGTGCACGAGGGGTAGGTTGTCGACCATCAGACGTACCCGCTTGTTCGTATAGTGTAGGGCGGTAAGGCGTACTGCCTGGCGCGCCGCGTGTGCCTCCTTCAGGTATATGTGGTGCCCGGAACTCGGCCCCTGGAAATCTTCGTATGCCACGAGCGGAGCGGCTGTGTCGATGAGAACCCCCCAGCGCGTCGATGACGCGTCAGACCACACTGTTACTGCGTCCGTCGGCGGTCGAAGTACCCAAAAGTTGGCCCGCATGCGGTGAGTACGCATCTTGATCTCGGCTCGCACTGAGGGTCGGACCGCCACCTGGCGATCCCACGCGCCCCGGTCATCGACTGAGGCAGCTGCAATGTCCTTCATGAAAGTCAGGGTTGACGGGAGGAAACACAGGTGGGCCTTCGTCGTGTAGGCATGCCACACCAAACCCCCCACGACTTTGAAGATCTCTCTTGGTGTAGCGGGCTTCCCCCCGACAACTGCCCTCAACTCTGTCCCCGACAGGAACTTCTCCAGCCATGATTCGTCTGATCTGTAGCGGTGGTTTCTCAGATCGAACGCGATCCCGAACGAGGTGAATCGCTGCACCGGGTGCCCGTAGTCTGGGTCATCGAGGTTCATCACAGCGTTGGTCTCGGCGCACCGGTGGAGGAAAGCGTCAAACGAACTCTGTACTCCTTCCTCCGACCCCCCCAACACAATGAAGTTATCCACCCACGTGGCCCCCTCTTCCTGTGGCAGGAGGACCCGGGCGGAGCGGTGCGCGATGCAGGGTGCGAATGACCACCCCATGCACAACGCTTTCAGACGTGTGCGGACATAATCCCCTCGACGGTCACCCACGTTCACCCCGAAGTATTCGCGGATTTCCGGGTGCACGGGAAACTGGTAGAACCAGCTCTTCCCATCAGCCAGTGCTGCCCAGCTGTGCGATGTAATTTGATCTATCACGTCGGTGATCGGAGGGAGGCGCATGTCGAATGGGTGCGTCATGAGGGCGTTGAGTGGTCTTCCATCCAGCACGAAACGCAAACCCCCCGACTTCTTTGGCACTGTGAATGCGTGCAGCACCAAACTCTGCGGGGCGGTCTCGAGGACTTCGAAACCGATCAAAGCGCTGAGGTGTGTCCGCAGATGTCTTGAGACTTTGTCGCACGCGTCGGGCTGTGATTTAATCCGCTTGATGGCACCCGGGATGAACTTCGAGTAGAATGCCGCGGGGTCCGTGATCATGTCGAGGACGCCGTCAAGCTCCCCTGTGGTGTCCAGCTCCCGCAGCCTGTCGAGGTTCAAGAAACTGCTGCAGATCGGCGCGATGTAGTCCGTGCCCGGCGCCGGTGTGGATCTAGTGGCGGGGGGCCGCGCCCTCCGAGATGATACCCTCACTGCGAAGCAGTCGTCGTACAGCGTGTCCAGGCCAGGCCCAAACGTGTCGTCATGCAGACCCGAGGCATCGACCTGCTCCTGTGACCCCTCTGGTGGAATGCTGCCGTCCCTCACGTACTTTCGCGTTCTAGGTAGCCAGGACAGCGAGGGGATCTTTGCCCGCAGAAGGTGATTGGTCACTGTGTCCCCGTTCCGCGCATTTTTCGGGAGGTGGCTGCCGTGCGTGACACCTGCTCCAGCGCCGCTGTCGGGCAGTACCTCAACATGGCCTCCTTTGTTGCGTGTCTGCTCAGTGTTTGGATGTCGTCCAACGGCGTCCCCTGCAGGGCCAAATGATGTATCGCTCCCCGACGTAGTGAATGTGGGGTCAGAGCAGGGTTGATGCGTTTCACCGCCCTCGCCACCTTGTGGTAAGACACCCCCTCGAAAAGGCACTGCAGGGGGCTCGTTGTGGATGACAGGAGGCGGCGGAGACGTCCGAGCTGTTTTGGTGGCAGCTCCAGACCCGTGAAACGACCGAGCTTCCATGGGTCCCCCTTTGTGTTGCACCACTGCACCGCCACCACCCCGTCCGCCCGGATACGCACCTCCTTCGCCAACAAACCCCGCACGTCTGCCAGACGCGCCGCCCCCGCCCAGCAGATTGAGATGGCCAGCTGTACTAAACTCCGCCTCTCCGCTTCGATGATGTCTTCCACCTCCGGGGCCGTCGCAGGGGGCTTCTGCTGCTGGGCCCGCAGAGCACCCTGTTTCTTGAGTCCCCTTCTGTAATCCATGAGTTCCTGGCTCTCCCCGAGCTGCACCCCCTCGTACCGCTTCAGTGCCGCTCCGATGTTGACCGTGTACTGCAGCGCTGTGCTCCGTGTCCTCGAGTCGATGCATCGGAGTTTTGCCGTCCAGAGGATGATTGCCATGTCGTGGGAGATCCGCCCCCTCCCCTTTTCCCAGTTTTCCTTGAACCTTCGGTACCGTCTGTAACAGCTCCTGATGCTGCGCCAATATGACTCCGAGAGGCAGTCCGCCAGTGTCTGCCTTGCCGATCTTAAAATCTTCTCTCGCTGAGTTGTTGTCAGGGGGGGTTCTGTTGCTTCCCGCTGCATCGGTGCGGGAGGTGGAGGGACCGGCCTCAAGGCCAGTCACTGCCGGTCCTTTCCCGGCTTTCCGCCCGGCGCCTTTCTGTCCCAGTCACGATCGCGAGTCGTAGGTGGTGCTGCCTGCTTCCTGTCGCGGCTGTGGGCCGGGACGGACCTCTGCTGGCGTGAGTTCCGGTAGTCACGGTCCCTCCTGTCCCCGTCCCGTCCGCGGTGCTCCCCCTCCTTCTTTGCCTCTTCAGCCACTCCTTTCAGCAGGCGCCGCTGGGCCGTCTCCGAGAAATCCTTTGGCGCGATGATTTCAGCCCTCGCCACGTACTCCCTCCGGTGCTTCGGGCCGTACAGCCCCAGCTGCGTAATCCCTGTCAGCTGGTTGATGTTGGAGTGCAGCATGCGGATGATGCCCTCCTTCGGGGGTTCGCCGTCGGTGATGAGGTCCAGTGTGTTCGTCAGTGTGCTGAGATACTGTGCGACGTCGTACTCGTACGCCTTCGCGTCCTCGATGTTCACGGGCAGGGCGTCTTCCCTGAAGGCCTTCCTGCATCTGTCCCGGATCTTCTCCCGGATCGCGGGCACCTCCAGGTCCCGCCATGTCCCCACTGTGTGAGGCGAGAACTCCGGTGCCAGGGTGGCCCCCAGCTGCTTTTTGAGATTTTTAGTCTCAAACTCCAGTTGCTGGATCCGCAAAAGGAGGGGGGGCTTCTCGCGCTCTAGCGTGTCCACCCGTTTTGCCAAAGCGGCGATCGTCGCGCGCAGTTCCCCCTGTGTGTCGACACCCGGCTGCCTCAGCGACGACTCGTCGTCCGACGCCCCCAGCGACGCGTCGTGGGGGTCCTCCGAGAGGGACAGGGAGTCGGGATCCCGAGTGTCCCCCGGGGGATTGTCGCGATGTTGCTCCATCGCGCACATCGGGCACACCCACGTCGGTTCCCCCAAACCCTGCACAAAATCCCCAGACACGTTTTTCGGGAGGAAAGCCCGGATGCAGGTCTTACAGGCCGCCCGCCCGCAAGTGCTGCAATGGCCCCTTCCCCGCGAGGTGTGCTCCGCCTGGCAGTGTGGCGTGAACACGCAGGTGTCCACTGCCACTTCCGGATCCCCGTACCCCGTCACGACTGGCACCCCCAACCAGTCCATGTCGTGGGGGTGCATGTCCGACATGGGTGATCTAGCACCTGCGTCGAGTCTGCTCTGATCGCTCTGTCGTAGAAAAATTCGGTGATCTAGCACCTGCGTCGAAGTCTGCTCTGGTCGCTCTGTGGTAAAAAGCGGTGATCTAGCACCTACGTCGAGTCTGCTCTGATCGCTCTGTCGTAAAAAACTCGGTGATTTAGCACCTGCGTCGAAGTCTGCTCTGGTCGCTCTGTGGTAAAAGGGGTGATCTAGCACCTACGTCGAGTCTGCTCTGATCGCTCTGTCGTAAAAAATTCGGTGATCTAGCACCTGCGTCGAAATCTGCTCTGGTCGCTCTGTGGTAAAAGGCGGTGATCTAGCACCTGCGTCGAAGTCTGCTCTGGTCGCTCTGTGGTAAAAGGCGGTGATCTAGCACCTACGTCGAGTCTGCTCTGATCGCTCTGTCGTAAAAAATTCGGTGATCTAGCACCTGCGTCGAAGTCTGCTCTGGTCGCTCTGTGGTAAAAGGCGGTGATCTAGCACCTACGTCGAGTCTGCTCTGATCGCTCTGTCGTAAAAAATTCGGTGATCTAGCACCTGCGTCGAAGTCTGCTCTGGTCGCTCTGTGGTAAAAGGCGGTGATCTAGCACCTGCGTCGAAGTCTGCTCTGGTCGCTCTGTCGTAACAAACCGTGATCTAGCACGCACTGTTTTCTGCCTGGAAACGCCTGATCGCGAGTTGGCGATTAGTAAATCGCTTTATTTTTTTTTATATTTTTTTTTTATTTTTTTTTTCTCGCTGGCGCTAGTGATGTCGGCTGGCAGAAAAAACACACAACAAACCCCCCCCCCCCCCCCGCGTGTCGAGTGACCTTACCTGTCTGAAGTACAGAAAATGTGTCGGGTTGGGTGGAGCATACACACACACATACACATATGTTCACACAACACAGGGCAAACCGCACAAACGTGTTCACACATCCGGCATCCTATGCGAAATACCCGCCGCTCCCCGGGAGCTGTTGCGGGAACCATCTGCTCTTCCGACCCACCGAGACTCTTGCCGTATTTTCTCTACCACACGGGGTGTGTTTTACCAAAATTTCCACACATATTTTTCGACTTCCTGAGGCCAAAAACCGGTGTTCCTGGACCCAGATGTGACATCTGGATGACATAATAAAAATCCAGAGTGCCTTACTGGGGGGGCTAAATAGAAGGGGGGGGTCAAATACAAGGGGGGGGGCCTATTAGAAGGGGGGGGTCTGAAAATTCGAAATCCATAAAATTTTTCGCCGAATACAAGGGGGGGGGGGGGGGGGCTTGTATTCGGCGGAAGCCGAATTTCAGCCGAATTTCAAATTTTCAGCCTGTTTTTCCAGTCATAACAGGCACCCCATGGTCAAAATGACCCCACTGCGGTCCGCACGGAATCCAAACATTCAAAGGAACGGGGTTTTGGACACCAGTGTGGGGGTCCTCGCAGGTGGCTGACTCGCGGGAATATCCTCCCATTATCAGGACCCAAACCAGACCCACATTTCATGGGTCAAACTTGGCACCTCCACCCACAAAATGACCCCACCACGATCCGCACGGATTCCGAATAGTGCAATGGAAGGCGAAAATCGCGATTCCACGAGGTCACCTGGGGCAAAATTCACCAAAATTTGGAAAATTCGGCTTCCGCCGAATACAAGCCCCCCCCCCTTGTATTTGACCCCCCCCCTTCTATTTGGCCACCCACTGCAAAAATTGCCTAAAATTTTGGGCCCTCGAAAACCCCCAAAAAAACTCGATCCTACGCCGAATACAAGGGGGGGGGGGCTTCTATTTAGCCCCCCCCAGTAGAGGCGCGCGGGACATTTTTGAACGATTTTGAACGATTTTTGGCCGTGCTCGTAGCATTCCCCGTTGAGGGGGTCGCTATTTCGTGTTCTCCTGGCCGCACGGAGGCATTGCCTTACGTCGCCTCTTCCTCTTTTCCTTTGGTGGTGTGTTGGTCTGGCACAGAGGGCGGGACCGTGCTGATATGCACAGTGACGACTCTCCCTTTTGTTTTGTGCCCGCCTCCACCGAGATTCGGCTGATGCCTCTCAGACTGGGGGCGGGCGGTTAGTGGAGATTTTCGGGTTTTTTGACCATTTTATGCCTTGTGCGAAAACGTGATATTTTTTGGACAAAATTCCAGGCACAGGGTTTCAGCATTTTTGGAGGGTTTGTGGTGGAAAATTGCCTATGTCGAAAAATGTCGTAATTTTGACGGATTTCGGTACCTTAAGACGGTCCCTGGGGGGGGGGGGGGGGTAGGGGGGGTCATAAGCCCGTACAAAACCACATTTTTCAACATACCATCAGAACCGCCCTAATACCTGATCTGACCCGAAAATCCGACCCATACCCCCCCGGAAACCGTCTGGAGCCCACTTGTGACACCTGATGCGCACTTTTGTGATGATTTTTTGGGGTCCTAAAAAATGTACCTCAGTTTCGTACCTTGCCTTTGTACCTGAACCACTCCCGACCGCAGTATTTCGTTCTTTGCAAGGAAAGGGTATCACTACGCTCACCCAGCACGCCGAGCAACACATGCCGTGTGCCTAGGGCCTCGCAGAGGTGTCAGATGCTGCTGCAGAGGGGTACCTTGCTCGAAAGACGCTCGCCAAACGGGAGATGTGCGGGGTCCCGGCAGAGAGCGTTGTGGCAGACCTGCGTCAGAAGAAAACGGCACACGACATCCGTGAGGCGACATTATTTCGGGCGCTCCGTCGGGCTGGGTACATAGGAGAGCGAGTGGGACGTGGTGACGACAGATATATGCAGTGGTGCATCAACTGCACGCACGTGCGAAAAGCGGCGTTCCTTGCTGGCCAAGAAAGATGTCACCTGCACTCCTACTCCTCCCACTCCTCCTGCTCCTACCCCTACACCAACTGATGTGGGCAGTGAGTGATGGCAGCTCCAGAGCAGCAGATGATCTAGGAAGCGATGAGCGGGTCAGCCGGGCAGACTACCCCAGTCCGTACCGGAAGTACGAAGCGTTGCGGGCCCGCCACCACCGCCTCCAGGAGAGGACCCGAGGATTAAGAGTAGGGTTGTACAACGCCAGGGGAGAGTATTCCCCTGGCGTTGAGACATCCCTGACGATCTTGCGGTCGCACTGTGGGGGTTGAGTCGGCAGGCAGATGCCTATCCAATGACTTTGTTGAGTCCTCACATGGTACACTCTCATACGTGCTGTTGAGACTGCGTGGTGTACTACACCCAGAAGGTGGCTGAACTCATTCAGCTGGCGCAACAACACAACATTCCCACCAATCAGGTACAAGAAAGACCTTGCCGAGGCACTGGGGAGGCAACATCGTGCCACCTGAGCCGGAACCACCGCAGAAAAGGCAAAGAACGAAATATTGCGGTCGGGAGTGGTTCAGGTACAAAGGCAAGGTACGAAACTGAGGTACATTTTTTAGGACCCCAAAAAATCATCACAAAAGTGCGCATCAGGTGTCACAAGTGGGCTCCAGACGGTTTCCGGGGGGGTATGGGTCGGATTTTCGGGTCAGATCAGGTATTAGGGCGGTTCTGATGGTATGTTGAAATTTTTGGTATTTGTACGTTTTTAGGGGGGCTTATGACCCCCCCTAGGGGGGGGGGGGGGAGCAGGGTGGAACCCAGCGTGCGTGTTGCATGCGAAAGCTGATGTTTACAGCTGGGTCTGTGTGTGCACGGTGTGACACACAGATCAGAAGAGAAGAAGACAAGAAAAGAAAGGATGGGGTGGGGGGTGAAAAGGGGGGGCGCAGCTAGTGTTGTGCGCCCCTTTCATCCCTCGCACCGCAGCAGGCTGCGGCGTCGGGCGTAGAGGTGGGGAGGGATGGGGGGTGGTGGGGTTCAGGGTTCAACGAGCGTTCGGCCATCTTCAAGGCACAGCAACGCAATGAACATCAACAAATCGAAAAATCTCCGAGTGCGGTCAGCACGCACCCGGGAGGCGGTGGTGGGGTGGGGTGTCCCATAACCCCACCACAGATAGGATTTTATATTTGGTTTTGTTCACGTCTCCTGACAATTCTGTTCTTCTCTTCTCGTCTGCGGTTTCGCGCTCGGTGCCACACGTTTGCCCATTTTTCCAAAACGCCCGTGGGACCTCTCTCTCTCGCGAACTCCGACTTTTCGGATCCAGCCCTCAGACGAGTCCTCGTCCTAGTCCTAGTCCTGCTTGAACAGGAACGCACTCCCCTTCAGTGGGAACTCCCCAGTAGGGAACGCAGACACGGTGTCCGGGTAGTGGCGCTCAAACAGCGACTTGAACTTCGCAGACCACACGTGGTCCAGCCCCCACTGCGTGTAGGTCTCCGCGTTGAAGTCCTCCTGGAAGAATCGGTCGGCGTGCAGGCGGCGCGTCGTCTGCGTCAGGAAGATGAAGAAGGCGGTCTCGCTGATGGCAAACCCGTCCGGGCGCGGCTCCTCCGCCGCCATCCCCACCTGCAGGTCGATGTCGTCCACCGTTGCGTACATGGCGCGCAGCTCCGCTGCCACCTCTGGCTTCGGGGTCACCGCCTCGAACGACGTGAAGCGCTCCAGCCCCAGCCCCTCGCGGAAGTCGTTGAACTTCGGGACACCGCGCTCCCGGTCGCGGAAGATGTCGATGGCCGCCATGTCCAGCACGTTGTTCACCCCCACCTTCAGGTTCGACAGCGACTGCGGGAAGTTATGCAGCGACAGCTTGTGCGTGTTCATCTTCGCCATCCCCAGGATCACCTCCTCCACCCCGTGCTGCTCCACCTTGTCCCGCCCGGCCGCAAAGGTGTGGCTCAGCAGGCTGTCCGTCTCCCCGCCCACCGTCATGTTGTCGGGCAGCAGCGCGTGCATCCGGTACACGCTCGCGAAGTCCTCCGTCTGCGAGAAGGCAGCGTCCCCTGCCAGGGTCACCTTGTCCCCAATCCCGTCCGCCCCGGGGAACGGGAGGTGCTCGAAGATGGACAGGGCGATCCGGTCGAACAGCTTGAAGTTCTCCTTGAACTGCTTCTTCATCGTCGTCACCCCGCGCGTCCCGATCCGCAGCGCCATCGTCACAGGCTTGTTCTGCAGCAGAATCGCCGTCCACTCCTCCGTGTGGATGAGCGCGTTCTGCGCCGCGTTGATCAGCCGCGCCGTCTGGAACAGCTTCTCGTCGTCCCACGTCGGGTTCCTCGCTTTCAGCTCCCCGCAGATCCAGTTGTGCTCCTTCGCGTACAGCGTGTGCAGCGCCTCCAGCCCACTCCACAGGTTGTCGGTGAACCCGGTCGCCGCCACCCCTGTCGCGTTGTCCCGGGGCAGCAGCCCGTTGTCCCCGAACAGCAGCTTCCCGTCCACGAAGGACCGCAGCGATTCCTGCGTTGCCCGGTCCGACCCGTACACCTGTGACATGTCCCACCAGTGCGTCACAGACGTGCGCATGTACCCGTCCGCATCCCGCTTCGTCCGCTGCAGCGGGAACGTCTCCCCGGTCTCCGCGGCATCCGGGGTCCGCGTCTTCAGCACGTACGGCGCCGCCTCCGCGTCTTTCTCGTGGTTGAACCAGTCGTGCGTCTGGAACTGGATCCACGCCCCGAAGAACAGGTTCAGCGACGGAATCGCCTCCCGCTTGTTGTCGGACGACGCCATGAGCTTCGCCGCCTCCTCCGGCCGCGGCTCCCACAGGTAGTTGTGCGGCGGCGTCGTCGTCTCCCACGTCGACCGCACGTTCCGCCCGAAGCGCGTCCCCTTCGCCCCCATCTTCGTCAGCTCCTTGTGGTTGCACGTCCCGTCCGCCATCCGGTACTTGAAGTCCGCCTCGCTGCACTCCACGCTGCGCAGCTCCTCGTCGCTGGTGAAGTCGAACAGCTGCGACTCCTGCAGGAAGGTTGTGGCCAGCAGGATGTACACCAGCCCGCGGATGGACCGTGCCCCGTCCTCAAGGTACACCGCACGCCACAGGTACCACAGTGGGCCTACCACCGTGCGCACAAACGCTTCCAAGCTGACCTGCGTCATTGTGTGTGTGTGTGCGTGACCCCCTGGCCTCCTTTGGTTGTCCTTGTCAACCTGGTTTCGGTTTGTAATCTGTACGGGTGTTTGTATGTACCTTCGTCTAACCACAAACAGAGGGGGTAGCGAAATTGAAGAGAAGATGAAACGGGAAGAGGGGTGCAAAGGCACAGTGCGGGACTGTGCTGGTGGTGTGGGTAGGCGAGAAGGGAGAGGGTGAGGAGGGAGGAGGGAAGATGCGTTTTGCCCAATCTCAACTCATCTCTGTTGTCCCGTGTCTGCTTCCCTAAGCGCCCTCCCCTTCCCTCTCGAGAAGGTGTGTGGGTGTGGGTGACAAGCACAGAATATGCCACCCGCACGAGTTCCATCCTACAGTCTTCCAGTACCGTCCGCCGAACACCACTATACTCGAAGGAATACTGGGGGAGGAGGGTGTTGGGGTGTGGGGGCAAACAGAAAAACGTAATCATTGCGGAAACAGAGAAAGGAGGGAGCAGACCGGTGCTGAAGGCAAATGTGGTAGGGTGGGGAAGAGATGAAGGGGTGTGGCAGTGACAGTCAACGGAAGAAGACGTCACCACCAGAGGAACAGCAGGGTTGGTGCCTCCGAGGCCCGACACTTGGAAAGGTGGCGGAGCAGAAGCACTGAAGGGTGTAGTGTTCCCGCATGTGCAGGCGCTGCTACACATGCACAGCAAGGGGTGTGGTGTGCCCCAGCAGGCTGATGGTGTCGTGTGCCTGCCTCTCGTGCTCGCCTGCCATCTCATTCGCCTTCTGCGCACCACTGCCCGACAGAAACGCACGCATCGCAGCGTTGTAGGGATCCCACTGTGCAGCAGCCTTCCCGATGTGGTACATCCACTCCCCATCCTGATCCCCACCCTGCTGTGCGTTGCCCTCGCTGTCCTGCACCAGCAGTGTGTACACACAGAAGGACGTGGCATCATCCTCGTTGATGGTGTTGTTGTCGACTTGCACAGCTGTGTGTGCTCCCTCACACCCACGTGCATCCTGCTTCACCAGACGCACCTGCCTCGGCACAAGCAGCAGCACGTATTCGTGTTCTGTTTCCTTGTGCAGTGCTGTGTTGCACACCACGTCCAGCCCGAAGGCACGCGCAGCACGCTCAAGCCCACACGCCAGGACAGGCAGCACGCCAAGCAGGCTGAACCGCCGCATCTCCGCACATCCCGTGTCCCCGCACAGGACACGCCCCGACGCCGCCCCGATGTTGACACGCAGATCGTCTGTCCCGCTGTCGTCTGTGGGCAGCTGGGTGTTGCAGCTGCGCACCGCTTGCACGATCTCCTGTGCTGCACCTGCAGATGCAGTGCCGTGCACGAGGCACGGGCGTGACGTGTTGAAGGAGGCCAGGATGCGGTCCCCGACAAACACGTCCACCAAACCACGGCGCGACTCCACTGCCGACATCGTCTTGGAAAGCAGCATCTCGAAGAACGACGTAAAGGCGCAGGTGTCCTGCTCCAGACAAGCAAGCGCGTTGCATGTGTTCACCACAAGCAGTGTCGATCGCATGCTCTTCAAGATACCAAGCACCTTCGTCGCCACAGCACGTCGTCCGTCTGTACATTCGCTTGCTGATCTGTTGCGTAGGCTTGATGCGAAATCCGAACCCATCGAAGACTCGGTACTCAGGGACTCACAGAGGTTGTCCCCCTCTGCACCGCCGTCATCTTGCTGTGCAGGGAGACACGACTTCGGGAGGTACGGCCGGTACGCACGCAGGTTCTGCTCCAGCCTGCGAAGTGCCTCGTGCATCGCAGCAGGCAGCCGTCGCTCCGCCTCCGCCTCCTGCAGCATCTCCGCCACGGTGTCGACGTCGTAGCCCGCCAGAAGCTGTGCAATCGCCTCCACAGTCTCGATGGTACGTCCCATCGACGCCTTCTCCTTCTCCGCTGACACTGCGAACCCGCGTGTGGCGGCGAAGTCTATCAGCAGCACGAAAAGCGATATTTTTATCTCGAACACACCCTTTCCTGCACTGACCGGACACGGTGGGTCTGTGCACTCGAAGACCTCTCGAATGCGTTCCCATCTAAAAGAGTCAGATGCTGAGCCAGGCAGGTCCAACAGTCCGAAGCGCAGGACGGTCTCCGCCGCACTGATGATGACCCAGAGGGCCGCAACTGCTGTCAGTCCTGTGGCGAAGCGACTGCCGAGACCAACAACCAGCGACAAGTCTGTGATGAGCACAAACAGTGGCCAGGCCGGCTGGGTGCCGATACTGCGGTGATTCAGGTCCGCCAAAATGATGACGACAGCAATACCCACGACGTATGCACGCACGATGTTGTGTGTCAGGTGCACGCCGCACACACACAGGGCAGCCATTCCGAACTGGCACACGAGATGCAAGGTGACGATCCCAATCCTCAGCGGGCACTGTGGTGGCAGAGATGCTGTTAAAGCCTGTACCAACCCGACCGCACAGCTTATGAGGAATAGCAGGCGCCTGTCGCTGCGTGCCTTGCCCTGCAGCCTCCCGTCCATCGAGATGACGCGTTCATACCAACCCATCCCCATTGTATGGCAGTGTCACACCTGCTGACATGGCGATGGATGGTTATGACTGGCTGCATCAGACAAGACTCTACAACATGGCAGGCGGAGCACAGCGTGGTGGGTGAGTCCTGACAGTACTGAATGATACTTCCCTCCTGTACTGAGTGTCTCAGATTCCTGCGATTTTCAAGACTCTCGGTGGTGTGAGTAAGGCAAAGTGACAAATGTGAGCCAAAATCGGCGCTGCCGAGTCGGGGATCGCATGATCACGCACAAATATACAGATATGATGTACATCATGTAATAGACGGACGGCTTACGGTCTAATAGACAGACACTGCCCGCTTCGGCATATCGCCCCTCTCCCCCGGCTCGCGCCTGTAACGCGTGGTCTGGGCGCTTTCTCTTGGGTGTAATCTCACCTCGAAATGCTCTCAATAACACCCTAATTAGACTCTAATTAGAGCATAATTAGAGTATTAGGGGGCCTTCGCTACCAAGTGTGACTGAGTGAGAAAAAGTGAGCCACGGCGCACTTCCCCTCACTGGCTGACGAGCAGTGACGAGTAGTGACTGGTAGCGAGGGCCCCCTTAGAGTGTAGTTAGAGTTTCTGAAACTCTAATTATACTCTAATAAATCTTGGGTTAGAGTCTAAGTAGACTCTACGTAGACCGTAAGCCATAATGTAGACATGTATAATCATGCGACCCTCCCCCCCCTACTAAAGAGATGAAGGGGTGTGGCAGTGACAGTCAACGGAAGAAGACGTCACCACTAGAGGAACAGCAGGTTGGTGCCTCCGAGGCCCGACACTTGGAAAGGTGGCAGAGCAGAAGCACTGAAGGGTGTAGTGTTCCCGCATGTGCAGGCGCTGCTACACATGCACAGCAAGGGGTGTGGTGTGCCCCAGCAGGCTGATGGTGTCGTGTGCCTGCCTCTCGTGCTCGCCTGCCATCTCATTCGCCTTCTGCGCACCACTGCCCGACAGAAACGCACGCATCGCAGCGTTGTAGGGATCCCACTCTGCAGCAGCCTTCCCGATGTGGTACATCCACTCCCCATCCTGATCCCCACCCTGCTGTGCGTTGCCCTCGCTGTCCTGCACCAGCAGTGTGTACACACAGAAGGACGTGGCATCATCCTCGTTGATGGTGTTGTTGTCGACTTGCACAGCTGTGTGTGCTCCCTCACACCCACGTGCATCCTGCTTCACCAGACGCACCTGCCTCGGCACAAGCAGCAGCACGTATTCGTGTTCTGTGTCCTTGTGCAGTGCTGTGTTGCACACCACGTCCAGCCCGAAGGCACGCGCAGCACGCTCAAGCCCACACGCCAGGACAGGCAGCACGCCAAGCAGTTCTACTCAAGGTTTTTAAGATGTTCACCACAGCGGAGAATGATCCCCTTCTCTGTGGCGATCGAGCCAAGCTGGACGAGGTTCGCCTTCGGGCGAAGGTCATGTGGGCGGACAAAAGGTGCCTGCTCCTGAGACTCATCAGCAACCTGTTTCTTCCTTCAAGCCCTCAAGACTCTTGGAGCGGCCTGACTATTTAGTGTCTTTGTCGCAGCAAGGGGGCGATATATACCGCTTTTTTATTGATTTCACGTGTCAGTGTTTGACTTTTTCGCAACTTCATTTCTTCCTTTTCTCCCTCTCCAACCCCACCCGTGACACCACCAGGGTTTAGCTAGCCCTGGTCCGATTATCCCCGGTTCTTCGCTGAAGAGACGCGGCCGGGGGGAGGGGTACGAAGAGTACGCGTCGAAACCGGTGTCACGTCGTGTTGGGGAATCCTTCGGGAGTGCGATACTGAAGGGGAGGTGCTACTGCCCGTGCAGGGCGACACCGCCTTAAAACTTTATAACCACACACACACACACACAGTGCCACACACGTGCTTCTTAGAAGCATCAGTGACACCAGGTAGGGACAGGCCAGTAACGGACTCTTCCGGCCCTTCGCTCAGCAGTGCGTCACCTCCAAAGTGAGTCACCTCACAAGAGGGGGCCAACTGACACAGTTTGACACAGAGCGAAGGCCCCTTCCTGGTGGCTCTTCCGGGCTCCAGTGCCCTCAGCGGTGCTGCTGCTGCTGCTGGGGCAGGATGGGAACCCCGCCACCTCATGCGAGCATGGCAAGGGGCCTTCGCTCTGCGCCACACTGTGCCAAGGTGAGGCACACAGTCTTGCTGGGGGCAGCTCCACCGTGTACCGCCACCAAAGCTCATCCGCGTACAGAACCTGCAACAGAAGTCAACCTGAATAAATAAAAGGTCAGAGGGGGTCTTCGCTGGTCGTTATGATTCGTTATTCTTCATCTTCGTCAGTTTTCACCTAGTTTCCTTAGGAAATGCACCAAAATGCACTGACGATCACCCCGTAGCGAAGACCCCCAGAGTTCCACAAGTGATTGCAAATACGTGAGGGTGGACAGGCACACCATGGACAGATTGAAGCGATCAGGGTTTCCAGACAGGTTGAACAATGGCAATCTCGGGAGAGTACTGTCCGAGGGGACGGTTCGCCTGCCTTCCTCCGGCATGCATGACACACACCGGATGGGGAGGCTTTCAGTGGCGCTTCTTTGTGAGTATGAACCACACATCATCGGTGGAGAAACCAGTCAGGAGGGTCAGCGTCGGAGTATGCAACGGTAGGTGTGAGGACTCAGCCACCCGACAGGCCATCTTCCAAAAGGGTGTCTTTGACCAAAGGCAAATACCTGACCGTCATGATTCTGTACCACAGATAGACGCTTATTGCTCGTGCGTCTGTATCCGTATGTGATGACGGGGGATGGAACCTGTCGAGACCTAGCTACTCCAGGAACCTACAGCAACTCGGTGCCATGGTGAAAATCATAGCAACCGTGTTCCCTTCTTCCTTACATGCCATGATGCGTTGACGCTAACCACCCGCATGTGAACACGGTACCGCTGGGCCCACACGGTCTATCGCGTTACAAGACAGGCACACGGCACAGGGGGGCCGCTGGAGGAAACGTAGTAGCATCTATTCCTTGCAGACTGGATTCCCTCGGGTTCGCGATGCTTCAAGTAGGAAGGCTCCGCTGTCTCGCAGGAGATCACTGGTCCTTGAGGCTTCACATACCTCTGGCTTGTACAATCGTGGACAGTAGCAGCCACCACAGATCACATAAAGTTCCCACTCAAGGAAGTCGAGGAGTTCGAGCTGTTGAACTGAACCAGAGGGCGACAAGCAGAGTGAATAACACGATGCAAATCAGTGATCTCTGGTGTACCCCTTCGACCATGAAACTCTTCTTCCTACCACGCCTGCTTTGGCGGCTGGGAGGATGAACATGAAGACGACGACGACGACGCCGCCGACTCTTCGATGAAGAGTGGAGGAGGACCTCGAGTGCCTTCGTTGTGGCTTTGCTGCGCACGAGAAGGCTGAGTTTTCTCCCTGTCAGGGGATAGTGACCCACTGTATTCTTCGCTCATAACAAGCAAGCGTTGTTGTCCCAAAAAATGGGTGTTCTGACCACCTGCGGCTGCTCTAGGTGAAGTTCCGCACAGAGAGTACATATTTTCATCGGATTCCAACCGAACCTGGGTCGGTTGTGTGGTCTATTTGCCTCAGGATTCGGGTTTTCAGGCCAAATACCCGTCGGATACCGGGAAAATACCAGTGTTTTTGGGGGCCCTCGCTACCAAGTGTGACTGAGTGAGAAAAAGTGAGAAGTCAGCCATGTTTGGCTGACAACTGACGACTCGTGACTCACAGTGACTCGTAGCGAGGGCCCCCTTTGGCCAAAATTCAAAAAAAATGCCCTGGAGGCGGTCTGACAGCCCATTTTTGCGAGAAACTCGGACAGAATTTTTTTTCCAGCACATTCCAGGCTGTATCCTGACACCAAAATCTGGTTTTTCCGGTGGCGAAAAATTTTTCTCGACCCTCGATTTTGCCAGATTTTTTTTTACCCCTCAATTTTTTTCGGCGCCCTTCGGGCGCCGAAACCTCAACCCGCTCGGTCAGTCATGACCGCCCTTCTGGAACCTCCACCCCAACACGCGTACTTGCCGTTGCCAAATAGCCCGACGACGAGGTCTTCCTCTGCATTATTTTGTCCGTCTGGATGACCTGAATGAAATCATCAGATGAGACTCGCAGAGCGGAAACTGGGAGGCCGGACTCCAAATAACCTCACATACTTGAGGACATCACCGAGCAAGTCTTGCAGGGAAGTGTAAACCATAAACAACCAAAGTGTACGTGACTGTTGGCAACTTCTCGACGGAACTGGCAAAGCATAGTCTTCACCGTTGTCCACTGCACAACCAGAGCGTCCTCCTGTGCCCCCTCCAGGAGGCCTGTGCCTGCCTTTGACACAGTCGTGAACTCCGAAAGAGGACACAAAGTTCGCTGTCGATGTATCGACCAGCTTGGCCTGCTGTGCGTTCAGGGCTTTGAGAAATAGTTGAAAAGAAATCTGACCTCCAGGGAAACTCGGACTTTTTTTTCCCTCCAGCCAAAAATCCCGTGGCGAAATTTTTTTTTTCGCCAAGCTGGTTTCCAGGGGGCCTTCGCTACCAAGTGTGACTGAGTGAGAAAAAGTGAGCCACGGCCCACTTCCCCCCACTGGCTGACGAGCTGTGACGAGCCGTGACTGGTAGCGAGGGCCCCCCCAGAAATATTTTTTTTTGGGGGCCCTCGCTACCAGTCACGGGTCGTCACGGCTCGTCAGTGAGTCAGGGGGCTTTTTTGGCTGGCCTGGGGAGAAGGGTGAATTTTCAGGTTTTTGGCTGACTACGAGTCACTACGAGTCACTTGACTGGTAGCGAGGCCGGTCTGGAACTCCGGGTGGGGACTTGGCACAATATGAGAAAATTCCACCCAGAGGTCCAGACCGGCCTCGCTACCAGTCACGTGACTCGTAGTGACTCGTAGTGACTCACAGTGGTCCCCACCTCCTGTAGGGGCACTCCCCGATTCCCCCCAGCAAATTAGTGCACTTGGTTGATTCCCCCCGATTCCCCCCAGTACATTGTCGTACTTGGACGATTCCCCCCGATTCCCCCCAGTACACTGTCGTACTTGGACGATTCCCCCCGATTCCCCCCAGTACATTGTCGTACTGGGACGATTCCCCCCGATTCCCCCCAGTACACTGTCGTACTTGGACGATTCCCCCCGATTCCCCCCAGTACATTGTCATACTTGGACGATTCCCCCCGATTTCCCCCAGTACATTGTCGTACTGGGACGATTCCCCCCGATTCCCCCCAGTACATTGTCATACTTGGACGATTCCCCCCGATTCCCCCCAGTACACTGTCGTACTTGGAAGATTCCCCCCGATTCCCCCCAGTACATTGTCATACTTGGACGATTCCCCCCGATTCCCCCCAGTACACTGTCGTACTTGGACGATTCCCCCCGATTCCCCCCAGTACATTGTCGTACTGGGACGATTCCCCCCGATTCCCCCCAGTACACTGTCGTACTTGGACGATTCCCCCCGATTCCCCCCAGTACATTGTCATACTTGGACGATTCCCCCCGATTCCCCCCAGTACACTGTCGTACTTGGAAGATTCCCCCCGATTCCCCCCAGTACATTGTCATACTTGGACGATTCCCCCCGATTCCCCCCAGTACACTGTCGTACTTGGACGATTCCCCCCGATTCCCCCCAGTACATTGTCGTACTGGGACGATTCCCCCCGATTCCCCCCAGTACACTGTCGTACTTGGACGATTCCCCCCGATTCCCCCCAGTACATTGTCATACTTGGACGATTCCCCCCGATTCCCCCCAGTACACTGTCGTACTTGGAAGATTCCCCCCGATTCCCCCCAGTACATTACGAACGACTTTAGTCGAGTGGCTTCGCCACGGTAAGGGAGATTTAGAATAGGGAGGAGCGGCGCGCGCGAGGTTTCTGTTGCTGTTTGCTTGCTGTTTTTGCTGTGTTGTTTCTCATCACTGTTGCTGCATAGTGCAGTTTCCGCCACGTGCGTTGCACGGTTGGACGGGGGCGCGACCACCACCACCCTTCATCAGGAAATCGGGTTGTGTGTGCGTTGGTGCTCGGCCCCTCTCGCCTTTTAAACACCCGCACACACACACAACAATGACAGAGTGCAAGACTCTGGCCGAGCTGGAGGCGCACCTGGAGGGGGGGAAAGGGCAGTCGTACGACTGGTCCCCCCCGACCGCGCAGCTCGCGGCGGTGAACGTCGACGTGGTGCAGGCGGGCCTCGTCCGGCAGAAGGTGCCGTACCCCGCCCTCCTCGGCACCCTGAGGAGCTTGCTCGCGGAGGCTGCGACGAAGAACATCGCGCAGGACCGCATCCTCCCGTCGGCCCTGGACGCGCTCGTCCAGGGGGTCGGCGACTGGTCGGGGATCGCGCTGGTGAGGCTGCTGGCGACGGTGCAGCTGTGCACGGGGCGGCTGGGGCAGGCGGAGTCGGTGGCGCGCCTCCGCGGGGAGTCCACGGCCCCGGTGGCCTCCTCCTCGGTGGCCCCCCAGCAGCCGGCGGCGGGTGGGGGCATGGGCGAGGTGATCGCCCTGATGCACCAGCAGCAACGCCAGAGCATGAAGTTGCTCGAGGCGATGGTGCGCAAGGTGGGCCGCCGCCAGGGGGACAGCGACAGCGAGGGGGAGGCGGAGGAGCCGCAGCGCGCGGTGGGGGCGGAGGGGGTGGTGCGGTGCCCGGGGGAGTGGCGACGCTTCGTCGACGCCCGGAGCTCGCACGCGGACGAGCTCGTCCGGTCGCTGCGCGACAGGCTGCCGAGGCGTGAGGGGGTGGCGCGCGACGGGGCGGAGCTGGCGGTGGAGGCCATCGCGCTGGTCCTCCGGGGGAGCCCGGAGGAGTCGGTCCTCACGAAGCTCGAGGACGCCCTCAGCTATTTCGCGTGGCTGGGGGAGGGGGGTGAGGCGGCCGCCAGGGCGCACCGGCAGCGGCTGGTCCTCCAGGACCACATCCCCCCCGAGCGGCGAGCGGCGGAGGCGGCGGCGCGGTCGGCGGCCCGGCAGGGGCCAAAAAACGGCGGGGCCGGGGGCGGTGGCGGTGGGGGTTGGCGCCCGGGGGGGGCGGCCAGCAAGCCGACCGGGTCGTACGGCGGGGGGGGCGGCCCGCCAACCACGCGCCGCCTGTTCGGCCGCCGCTGACCGGAGGAGGAGCAGGCGCGGGGGGCCCAACCGCGTCTGCGAGCCGATGGGGGTGTGTCCCGACCGCCCTCCCCGCCAAGGCAAGGGTACATGTGGCGGGGCCCTGGCCAGCGAAGGCGCGCGTCCTCGCCCAGACCGCGGCCGGCGGAGCCAGCGAGCGAGGTTGGGGGCGTGCCGGGGGAATTGGGTGCGCCGGTGCGGGGGGTGCCGGAGCGTGCGGATGCGGGGCCGGATGCGGCGGGGCCCGGGTTGACGCGCGCGCGACGTGTGGAGTTGGAGGACGAGCTGTTCCGGGAGCGGGACGGAAAGCAGCTGGGGCGGGCCCTGGCCGAGAGCGTGCAGTGGGACCAGCTGCACACCTTCGCGGTGGGGGTCCGCGGTGCGACGGAACGCGACTGGCTGCGGCGGGCGTACGCGGCGGTGGAGGCGGAGCACCCGGGCGCGCCAGCGGACGAGCTGGTGCTGCGTTTCGCGTGGGGAAAGCTGCGGGGGGGCGCGGCGCCGGGGACGGTCCGCGACTACGTGGGTCGTCTGCTGCGGGCGCTGCAAGCGGATGGGGTGCGGGGTTTGCGGACGGCGCGGGTGTTGGGTGTGCAGAAGGCGCTGACGCGCTTTACGATCATGCTGAGGCCGAGGCAGGCCCCCCCGGTGGACACGCCCGTCGTGCTGCGGACGGTGCGCTCGCTGCAGGAGGCGGGGCACGAGGGCGAGGCGGCGTGCGTGGCGCTGACGTGGGTGACGCGTGCCAGGCTGGCGGACGTCCGCTACACCGTGGTGGCGGACGTGGCGGAGGTGCTGACGGACGACGGAACGGGCCTGGAGGTGTCCATGCGGGAGAAGCAGGCTTTGGCGTGGCGGCCGGTGGTCTGGGTGCCGCCGGGGCCGCTGACAGAAGTGGTGCGGGGTTGGTTGCGGACGAGGCGCCAGGCGGGGGCGCGGGAGTTGTTCTGCGCGACGGAGGGCGAGTACGCCGGGCTGCGCAGGAGGGTGCGTGCGGCGTTGCCGGAGGGGTCGTGGACGCACAGTCTGCGGCGGGGGTCGGCGCAGGTGTGCGAGGAGGACGGCGCATCGTTGGAGGAGCTGCGCGACCTGCTGCGCCACGCGTCGTCGAAGACAACCCGCCGCTACCTGCAGTCGACGTCGACGGCGCAGCGGAAGCGGGAGGCCCGTCTGACGGACGGGCTGCAGCACGCTTATTACTGAGCGTGGTGTTCGGTTCGGGTGCTGCGGCGTACGAGCCGGAGGTGTCCGGTGGCGGGGGCTCCGCGGAGCCGGATGTGTCGCGGGTGCTGGAGGAGATGGCGGGTGTGCGGGAGCCCGGTAGGGGCGAGGGGGTCGAGCTGGACAGGTTCCCGGTGGGGATCCTCGACTTCGACGTTTTGGAACGGTACGCGCCGGAGCGCCGGGGCCTGTTCGCGGTGTGTCGGAGCGTGGGCGCTTTCCGGGCGGAGCTGTTTGCCGACCCGGTGTTGCCGGGGAAGCCGTCCCGTGTCGGGGATGAGGTGGTGCGGGCGGCGGTGGACGCCGGGGTGCTGCGGAGGAAGCGGCGAGCGGAGGGTCTGCGGGGTGTGGTGCCCATCTGGACGCTGCCGAAGCCGTCGGGGAAGGCGAGGCTGATCGCCGACTGCCGGCCGGTGAACTGCTGTATGACCCGGCCGCCGCCGTTCACGCTGCCGTCGCCGCGTGAGTTGGACGCCTTGCTGCTGGGGGGTGACGCGACGCGTGCGGTCGTGGTGGACTTCCGGGGGTTCTTCTGGCAGTTCCCCCTTGACCCGGGGGTTGGCGAGTTCTTCTCGGTGCGGCAGGGCGGCGGGGCTTTCGCGTTCACGCGGATGCCTATGGGGTGGTCGTGGGCGCCGGCGGTGGCGCAGGCGGCGGCGGAGGCGGTGTTGGGGGATCTGCGCGGCGTGTCGGGTGCCGCGTGGATCGACGACGTGGTCGTGCTGGGGCGGGGTGTCGGCGAGACGTTGCGGCGGCGCGACTGGTTCGTGCAGCGGGCGGAGGGCGCGGGGGCGGAGCTCCACCCGGATAAGGGGGAGTGGGAGCCGACTTCGCGGTTCCTGTACGCAGGCCGTGAGTGGGACCTGCGTGCGCGGGGGCGCCGCCTCCCGTTGGAGTGGCGTTTGCGGGTGCGCGCCGAGATTGCGGCGGTGTGTGGCGCGTCGAGCGTTGGGCTGCGGAGGATGTGGCGCGTAGTGGGTGCGCTGGTGTGGGCGTTTTTCGCGTTGGGAGATCGGCTGTGCGACGTGCCAGACCTGATGGATTGGGTGCGGACGCAGGGTAGCCGGGTGGCTGAGGGTTTGTGCGATTGGGAGTCGGCGGTGGCCGTGCCGGGCGCGGTGCGGCGGGATTTGAAATGGGCGGCGGCGGTGCGGTTGGCGACGGATGTGTTTCGTGCACCACGGCCGGTTGTCGGGGCGGAGTCGCTGTTCGACGCGGTGGTGTACACTGATGCGAGCGACGGAGGATGGGGTTGGGTGGTCCAGCTGCGGGCGCAGTGGGGTGCGCATCGGCGCTGGGGCGTATGGGGGCGGCCTGAGGGCATTTTCCTGTTGGAGATGCGCGCGATGGCTTGGGGCGTGGCGGCCGCGGTATCACGCGGCGCCCGGCGTATTCTGGTTGTTGGGGACAACGCCGCCGTCACGGCGGTGTTGGGCAAAGGGCACTGCGCTCTTCGGGTTGGGAATGGGGTCCTGCGGCGGTTGTTCGACCGCTTGGACGGGGTTGGTGCATGTGTGTTCAGTGTGTGGATGTCGACGGATCGGATGCCCGCGGACGAGCTGTCTCGCCGTCTGTGCCGCGGGTCCGACAGAACTCCGTATGTGACGGAGGGGGTCGACGTGCGGCCTGGTGGGTTTGCGTGGGTGGGCTGAGCGGCGCGGAAACTGCGACCCTTGGGTTGTGTGTGCGTTGGTGCTCGGCCCCTCTCGCAGATCTTGACTAGGCAGGCTGTCCCCCCTCCTCTCTCCGGCCCTCTGGGCAAATTATTGCTTTGTTGTGTTTCTCGCGTCGCGCGAAGATACTTGCTCCGCACTATTCACTAAATCTCCTACGAACGACTTTAGTCGAGTGGCTTCGCCACGGTAAGGGAGATTTAGAATAGGGAGGAGCGGCGCGCGCGAGGTTTCTGTTGCTGTTTGCTTGCTGTTTTTGCTGTGTTGTTTCTCATCACTGTTGCTGCATAGTGCAGTTTCCGCCACGTGCGTTGCACGGTTGGACGGGGGCGCGACCACCACCACCCTTCATCAGGAAATCGGGTTGTGTGTGCGTTGGTGCTCGGCCCCTCTCGCAGATCTTGACTAGGCAGGCTGTCCCCCCTCCTCTCTCCGGCCCTCTGGGCAAATTATTGCTTTGTTGTGTTTCTCGCGTCGCGCGAAGATACTTGCTCCGCACTATTCACTAAATCTCCTGTCATACTTGGACGATTCCCCCCGATTCCCCCCAGTACACTGTCGTACTTGGACGATTCCCCCCGATTCCCCCCAGTACATTGTCGTACTGGGACGATTCCCCCCGATTCCCCCCAGTACATTGTCGTACTGGGACGATTCCCCCCGATTCCCCCCAGTACATTGTCATACTTGGACGATTCCCCCCGATTCCCCCCAGTACACTGTCGTACTTGGACGATTCCCCCCGATTCCCCCCAGTACATTGTCGTACTGGGACGATTCCCCCCGATTCCCCCCAGTACATTGTCGTACTGGGACGATTCCCCCCGATTCCCCCCAGTACATTGTCATACTTGGACGATTCCCCCCGATTCCCCCCAGTACACTGTCGTACTTGGACGATTCCCCCCGATTCCCCCCAGTACATTGTCGTACTGGGACGATTCCCCCCGATTCCCCCCAGTACATTGTCGTACTGGGACGATTCCCCCCGATTCCCCCCAGTACATTGTCATACTTGGACGATTCCCCCCGATTCCCCCCAGTACACTGTCGTACTTGGACGATTCCCCCCGATTCCCCCTACGAACGACTTTAGTCGAGTGGCTTCGCCACGGTAAGGGAGATTTAGAATAGGGAGGAGCGGCGCGCGCGAGGTTTCTGTTGCTGTTTGCTTGCTGTTTTTGCTGTGTTGTTTCTCATCACTGTTGCTGCATAGTGCAGTTTCCGCCACGTGCGTTGCACGGTTGGACGGGGGCGCGACCACCACCACCCTTCATCAGGAAATCGGGTTGTGTGTGCGTTGGTGCTCGGCCCCTCTCGCAGATCTTGACTAGGCAGGCTGTCCCCCCTCCCCTCTCCGGCCCTCTGGGCAAATTATTGCTTTGTTGTGTTTCTCGCGTCGCGCGAAGATACTTGCTCCGCACTATTCACTAAATCTCCCAGTACGAAGTCATACTTGGACGATTCCCCCCGATTCCCCCCAGTACATTGTCATACTTGGACGATTCCCCCCGATTTCCCCCAGTACATTGTCACACTTGGACGATTCCCCCCGATTTCCCCCACTACATTGTCATACTTGGACGATTCCCCCCGATTTCCCCCAGTACACTGTCATACTTGGACGATTCCCCCCGATTTCCCCCAGTACATTGTCATACTTGGACGATTCCCCCCAGTACACAGTCATACTTGGCGGATTTCCGCCAATTCCCCCCAGCACGGGGGAATCCGCTAAGTACGACTATGTACTGGGGGGAATCGGGGGGAATCGTCCAAGTACGACAATGTACTGGGGGAAATCGGGGGGAATCGTCCAAGTACGACTATGTACTGGGGGGAATCGGGGGGAATCGTCCAAGTACGACAATGTACTGGGGGAAATCGGGGGGAATCGTCCAAGTACGACTATGTACTGGGGGGAATCGGGGGGAATCGTCCAAGTATGACAAAGTACTGGGGGGAATCGGGGGGAATCGACCAAGTACGACAATGTACTGGGGGGAATCGGGGGGAATCGTCCAAGTACGACAATGTACTGGGGGGAATCGGGGGGAATTGTCCAAGTATGACAATGTACTGGGGGAAATCGGGGGGAAGCGTCCAAGTACGACAATGTACTGGGGGGAATCGTCCAAGTATGACTGTGTACTGGGGGGAATCGGGGGAAATCCGCCAAGCCTGACTATTTTCTGGGGGGAGTCGCGGGGAATCCGCCAAGCATGACTATGTGCTGGGGGCAATCGGGGGAAATCCGCCAAGTATGACTATGTCCTGGGGGGAATCGGGGGGAATCCGCCAAGTACACGAATGTGCTGGGGGGAATCGGGAGATTTAGTGAATAGTGTGGAGCAAGTATCTTCGCGCGACGCGAGAAGCACAACTCAGCAATAGTTTGCCCAGAGGGCCGGAGAGGGGAGGGGGGCCAGCCTGACTAGTCAAGATCTGCGAGAGGGGCCGATCAGCAACGCACACACAACCCGATTTCCTGATGAAGGGTGGTGGTGGTCGCGCCCCCGTCCAACCGTGCAACGCACGTGGCGGAAACTGCACTATGCAGCAACAGTGATGAGAAACAACACAGCAAACAACAGCAACCAAGCAGCAACAAAAACCTCGCGCGCGCTCCTCCCTATTCTAAGTCTCCCTGACCGTGGCGAAGCCACTCGACTAAAGTCGTTCGTAGGGGGAATCCACCAAGTACACCAATGTCCCGGGGGGGATTGACAGGACATCCCCTGCCGGTCGGTTGTCCTGGTAAGCGTGGGCCATAGCAACCCGGAACCACAGTGCGTCGTGGGACGTTGGGGGTCCTCGCGCCGAGTCACTGTGAGTCACGAGTCGTCAGTTTTCAGCCAAACATGGCTGACTTCTCACTTTTTCTCACTCGGCGAGGGCCCCCGTTGTGGGCCTCCCTGTTGAGGCGGCGCAGCTTCTCCCGTAGACGACGGATACCATCCTGCTTCGCGGCCTGCTGTACTCGCGTCGTAGCCGTCCCCCGTGCCTCCTTCCTGCCTCCGTGAGCGCGGGGTGGGCCTACCACGCCGCTCAGCTCGCTTCTGACCAGGCGCACCATCGCCTCGGGGATCAGCCCCTCCGACGTCGTCCCTTAATACACTTCGCCTCCCCGTGCAGCGGGAACCGTCTCCTGCACCGATGTCCCACATTGGCCTTGGTGTCCGCACCCCCGCCATCGCCTTCACCAGCTTCTCCATGAAGCCGACCGCGAGGGGGGTGAAGGTAGCGCGTCGATGACCTCCGGGCCGTCCTCCAGCGCCCCTCTACGGGCGGATTTGGAGGGTGGCCCGGAGTCGGCGGTGTTGGACATCGGTGCGGGTGGATCGGCTCTGTACTCCGAGTCGCGGACCCACTCTAGACGAAGAGGGTGTCGCGGCCGTGTGGGGAACCAAAAACCTGGTGAAGGTTAGTGCCGAACGCCATGACAGCCTCGCCCGCCTGGAACACGTTGCGCCGTGACTGATTGCCTTGACCCACCCACCAAGGGGCCCCTGCACGTGCCTCCGGTACTGCGCCCCTGCTGGCCTCCTGTGTCCGACCGCCACGAGCTGCACTTGTGGTGTCGGCCAGCCGTACCACTGGCTCTTCGGACCACACACCTGCATGCGTGGGACCAGGGGGTTCCCTCCCCAGCCCCACTACGGGACGTCCGAGTCTCGTCGTTCGCAGTAGCACGTGGGATTTTCTCTGAAATTTGCACCAAATCGCCATGTTGTGAGTCAACCCTTCGATCTGAGCCACACCGAGATCGTCTTTTTCGAGAATCGGGGTCCAAATACGCTCCCCAGGCTAGGGACCCCCCAACTCCCCCACTCTTTTTTTGGGCGTTTTTCCGCTCATTTTTTCTCACTTTTTCTCACTCGGTAGCGAGGGCCCCCTTTGGGAGAAATTTTTTTTTTCGCCACGGGCAGGGTTTTCGCTAATCTTCCAGGGGGGGCCAGACCCAGGAAGATTTCTACTCTTCCACCCACCCCGCCTAGTATTTCCCCCCAGCGCTCGTGCTGACCTCTGGGCGTCGGAGGAACACCAAAATTGGGGTTTTGGGTCACTTTCCCCCCCAACAGGCACACGGACACGTGTTTCAACACATCAGCATGGGCTTTCGCCTCTGTGATGTGACGCCGCATGTGCTCAGGCCTTGGCAACTGACAGGTACATGTCACAGGGGGGTCTGGGGGGCGGAGCCCCCCAGCCGCCGGAGGCCACGGTAGTGAACATCTGTTCTTGTGCGTATCCCCCCATGCACGGGATTGGAAGCCGTGCCAAAAAATCAGTCGGATTCGGTCCGGAAGTCACCGTCAGGCCGCCAAAAAGCCCCCCCAAAAAAAACAAGAAGAAAATCTGGCGACCAGATTTTTTTTGTTTTTTCCCCCAGGAAGATATCTTCCTGAGATTTCCAGCTTTTTTATTTTTTTTGAAGATTTTTCACCCCAAATCTTCCAAGCGAAAACACTGGCCACGGGGGATATCCACTGGCACATTCTGTCCAGCCAGAGGGGCAGAAGGTCACCAGAACGCGGTGCAAACGGGTCACCCCAGAAATACCGAAAATACCCGGTACAGACCCGGTAATACCGGTATAACGCGCCATGTATGTATACACCGTATGCGTAAATATTTTGGAACGTAAATATGACCTCGTCCATAAACCCCCCCCCCCCCCAAATACCGTAATCTAGCAATTTTTCGGGTTTTCGCCCATTTCCGACCATCTACACCCCTCTGTCACCCGCCAGACACCCACAAAACCCATACCGCACCTCCGGATGTGGTCTCAGAGGGCAGTGGCACCCCCCAGTGGCTATTTTTTCCGGATTTCCTGCCATTTTTGACCCCTGTCAGCCACCTCGCAGATAGGGTAGTAGAGCCGGAGATGTTTCTTGGTACATGGTGAGAAGCTTGATGGCAAGGTCATCATGCAAGATGCCTTGACGCACAACCCATCACTCCGGCCCACTCCAGCAACCTGCCACCCCGAACCAGAGTGACATGGAGGTGCAATGGATCTGTGCAGGTGGCGGCTGTCCCAGAGCCCCAGAGTCCCAAGTCAAGTCGGGTAGGCTGGGGATAGGTGACGACATTCTTCCTTGAAACACCAGAGAACCGAGTCGAACCGGGTGGTCAGCAACGGGTTGCACCCCCCATCTCGCCGACAGACAGACCGAGGCTGCCCGTATGCCGAGCCATTGGCAGGGTGGGCCACGGGATGTGTACTATTGTGGAATATCTTCGGTAGGAGCATTGCAGAGACAACATTTTAGGGTCTGAAACCACACCATTCACATGAAGCGTCCCGTCCCTCAACATGGTGGAGCATGGAACATGATGTGGGCACTCTGTTCTCGCTGCATGTGGCCTGTCCCCGAAAGGGCCCGTCCACATCGCACGACTTGATTCCCCTGAGACCATTGTGGCCTCGGTGTACTGTTCCAAGTCCGAGAAAGGCCTCTTGATGTGCCCATGTACGGTGGCTGCTCGGTGACACCGAGCTGTGAAGATGATGCCGTGCTAACACCACACACACCGTTGGCTCCGAAAGGGGCCCAGGTCACAATGATGAGAATAGCACTTGTTGCACCACAAGGGGCCCCTTTGAAGCGGTTCTGCGGGGTGGCTGGCAGGGGTCAGAAATGGCAGAAAATCCGTAAAAAATGGCCACTGGGGGGTGACAATGCCCTCTGAGACCACATCCGGAGGTGCGGTATGGGATTTGTGGGTGTCTGGCGGGTGACAGAGGGGTGTAGATGGTCGGAAATGGGCGAAAACCTGAAAAATTGCTAGATTACGGTATTTGGGGGGGGGGGGGTTATGGACGAGGTCATATTATGGAACGTAAATACTTTGGAACGCTGGTGGGTTGGCGTTCCAGATTTTTTTCGTTCCATAATATTTTACAGGGCTTTCTGCGACTCGGGGACATAGACCAGGTGATCGGACGGCATACAGAGTCCCTGACGGGACCTACTCGTGCACTTTTCGCGCGATTCCTGAGCCAAGCCATCCTCACCACCGAGTCCCCAACTGGCCCTGTAAATATTATGGAACGGACCGGGCAAAAATGGGCCCGTTCCACAATATTTACGTTCCATAATATTTACGTATACGGTATACATGACGTACCTGGGACCCCCCGTGTTTAAGTCCCCCCCCTGGAGGCGATTTTCGGCCGGGGGGGACTTAAACACGGGGGGGGCGGACCTAAACACGGGGGGGGCTTAAACACGGGGGTGGCACAGTGGAGACCAAGAAGACCTCTTCCTCTGCTGTCGTAGGGGGGTAATTCCGGTCCGGATGGACTTTTGGCACCCCACTTTTCGACTCTGACAGCACCTGGAGGGCCTAGGGGCCACCTGATGACCCTCCAGACCAGCCCACCCCCGTGTTTAGGTCCCCCTGTGTTTAAGTCCCCCCCCTGCCAGACCCCCAGGGGGGGACTTAAACACGGGGGTAAGGGGGGGGGACTTATACACGGGGGGTCCCAGGTACATCATGTAGACATGTATAATCATGCGACCCTCCCCCCCCTACTAAAGAGATGAAGGGGTGTGGCAGTGACAGTCAACGGAAGAAGACGTCACCACTAGAGGAACAGCAGGTTGGTGCCTCCGAGGCCCGACACTTGGAAAGGTAGCAGAGCAGAAGCACTGAAGGGTGTAGTGTTCCCGCATGTGCAGGCGCTGCTACACATGCACAGCAAGGGGTGTGCTGTGCCCCAGCAGGCTGATGGTGTCGTGTGCCTGCCTCTCGTGCTCGCCTGCCATCGCACTCGCCTTCTGCGCACCACCGCCCGACAGAAACGCACGCATCGCAGCGTTGTAGGGATCCCACTCTGCAGCAGCCTTCCCGATGTGGTACATCCACTCCCCATCCCTATCCCCGCCCTGCTGTGCGTTGCCCTCGCTGTCCTGCACCAGCAGTGTGTACACACAGAAGCACGTGGCATCATCCTCGTTGATGTTGTTGTTGTCGACTTGCACAGCTGTGTGTGCTCCCTCACACCCACGTGCATCCTGCTTCACCAGACGCACCTGCCTCGGCACAAGCAGCAGCACGTATTCGTGTTCTGTGTCCTTGTGCAGTGCTGTGTTGCACACCACGTCCAGCCCGAAGGCACGCGCAGCACGCTCCAGCCCACACGCCAGGACAGGCAGCACGCCAAGCAGGCTGAACCGCCGCATCTCCGCACATCCCGTGTCCCCGCACAGGACACGCCCCGACGCCGCCCCGATGTTGACACGCAGATCGTCTGTCCCGCTGTCGTCTGTGGGCAGCTCGGTGCTGCAGCTGCGCACCGCTTGCACGATCTCCTGTGCTGCACCTGCAGCTGCAGTGCCGTGCACGAGGCACGGGCGTGACGTGTTGAAGGAGGCCAGGATGCGGTCCCCGACAAACACGTCCACCAAACCATTGCGCGACTCCACTGCCGACATCGTCTTGGAAAGCAGCATCTCGAAGAACGACGTGAATGTGCGCGTGTCCTGCTCCAGACAAGCAAGCGCGTTGCATGTGTTCACCACAAGCAGTGTCGATCGCATGCTCTTCAAGATACCAAGCACCTTCGTCGCCACAGCACGTCGTCCGTCTGTGTATTCACTTCTTCTTCTGTTGCGTGGGCTTGGCGTCAACACTGAACTCATCGAAGACTCGGTACTCGGGGACTCACAGAGGTTGTCCCCCTCTGCACCGCCATCATCTTGCTGTGCAGGGAGACACGACTTCGGGAGGTACGGCCGGTACGCACGCAGGTTCTGCTCCAGCCTGCGAAGTGCCTCGTGCATCGCAGCAGGCAGCCGTCCCTCCGCCTCCGCCTCCTGCAGCATCTCCGCCACGGTGTCGACGTCGTAGCCCGCCAGAAGCTGTGCAATCGCCCCCACAGTCTCGATGGTACGTCCCATCGACGCCTTCTCCTTCTCCGCTGACACTGCGAACCCGCGTGTGGCGGCGAAGTCTATCAGCAGCACGAAAAGCGACGTTAGCCCCTCAAACACACCCTGTGTTGTACTGACCGGACACGGTGCGTCTGTGCACTCGACCACCTCTCGAATGCGTTCCCACCTGACAGAGTCAGGTGCTGTTCCAGGCAGGTCCAACAGTCCGAAGCGCAGGACGGTCTCCGCCGCACTGATGATGACCCAGAGGGCCGCAACTGCTGTCAGTCCTGTGGCGAAGCGACTGCCGAGACCAACAACCAGCGACAAGTCTGCGATCAGCACAAACAGCGGCCAGTAGGGCTGGCTGCCGACACTGAGGTTATTCACGTCCGTCAACATGAGAGCGACAGCAACCCCCATGAGGTACGCACGCACGATGTTGTGTGTCAGGTGCACGCCGCACACACACAGGGCGACCATCCCGAGATGGCACACGACAGAAAGGATGAGGGAGGTTAATGTCAGCGGCCAGAGTTCTGCTACAGAGATCAGCACGCTCTGCACCAAACCGCTTGTCAAGGTGATGAGGAAAAGCAGGCGCCTGTCGCTGCGTGCCTTGCCCTGCAGCCTCCCGTCCATCGAGATGACGCGTTCATACCAACCCATCCCCATTGTACGCCAGTGTCACACCTGCTGACCTGGTGATGGTGTTGGCTGCACCTGACAAGCTCCTACTTTATCGGGGAGGGGAGGAGGAAAGGCACATTGTGGCCGTGCAGGGTAACCAGGGTGCCCCAGGAAGGCCACCCCTCGAGGCCCACCATGGCATGCCTTGCTGCACGGCGCCACTGTCTGGACGGGGTTGCTTCCGTGTTGGGGGGGTGGGGGAGGGGGTGCAGGGGATCGCCGACTTCGTTGCTCCTGCGGTGGTTGCCCCCAGCCAGGGCTCAGGGTCGTTGGGGGTTTTCAGAAATCCGGCACAAAGGCAGGCATCTGAGGCGGGTCTGGTGCCCCTCAGGCAGGTCGAGCATCAGCAGGTGCACACGAGATGTGGCGTGGCAACGCTACATCGTTGTGAGTTGTACCCAGGGGCAACGGATCGACCCACACACACACACACACACAGTGCCACACACGTGCTTCTTAGAAGCATCAGTGACACCAGGTAGGGACAGGCCAGTAACGGACTCTTCCGGCCCTTCGCTCAGCAGTGCGTCACCTCCAAAGTGAGTCACCTCACAAGAGGGGGCCAACTGACACAGTTTGACACAGAGCGAAGGCCCCTTCCTGGTGGCTCTTCCGGACTCCAGTGCCCTCAGCGGTGCTGCTGCTGCTGCTGGGGCAGGATGGGAACCCCGCCACCTCATGCGAGCATGGCAAGGGGCCTTCGCTCTGCGCCACACTGTGCCAAGGTGAGGCACACAGTCTTGCTGGGGGCAGCTCGGTGGGATGCACTTCAAAGCAAAGACCACGACCACCCAGCACACAAGCCGAAAGACGAGCAGCAGTTCAGATTTCAGAAGCGTCGACACATCAGGACGCATCATGACGTGGGGCAGGTGGGCAGGGGAAAAGTTGTGAGCAGCATGAGCAAGAGGCCAGTCGCTCATCGCGGAACATTTCTCACACCGCAGGTGTGGGACCGGACTCCTGGCTGTGCAATGCAAAACTATGCGTCTGCAAATCAAGGGGAGAGAAGAACCAGCGGTATTCGTCGATCGTGAGAACACCCCACACGCCTGATGCGGGTGCGGTGTGTCCTGCATGATCTGCACAGCAAAGTTTCCTGCGTTGTTCGCACAACTCCAAAATATAGCTGGAGTCGTGCAGGATCATTCGTGAAGAAATACGAAAGGTAAACGAGAAAAAGTTTTTCGTTGATCGCACGACACACACAGAAAATTTTGCCTGCGGAAGTGTTGGTGTGTGATTGGCAGGCGCATAAGACTGTGTGTGACGGCAAGCACCTAGCACTTCCCCTATCGCTGCATTTCCGCCTGACAAGTACCTTGTTGGAAGAAAAAAAACGGTGGTAGGATTTGTGGGACCGAAAGGCCTCCGTGACCCATGCTAAGCTGCTGATATTTCGCCACCTGCACCTGAGAGAGGCTGTTCTGTGGTGGTAACTTCACGCCCTAACTCATCGTTCAAAGTGTCAAGTCAAAAGTGGAAGCTGTCAGTTAGTGTAAACACCAGCCCAAGAATAACCTGCTTCCGTCGGCAGACCCACTCGGGGATCCTGTTTGCAGTGTTGAGTACTTCCTCGAAATGAACTGGCAAAGCGTGACACCCTTGTTCTCACAAAACGGCAGGAAAATGAAACAGAAAGGAAACCCAATCGATACATTAACACACGACGCGGGGAACGGGGGGAGGTCGTGGTGAAACGCTTACACCTCCACCTGTGATGAGGGTGAGATGTGGCTCTGCAACTTCTTCTGAATTGCAATGTGGATGTGTTCATCTGTATGAATAAAGAAAACTCGCCCAACCGCCCGATGTCACAATCCGGACCGTCTCTCAGTCTCTGGAAAGTCACTGTAATACTCGGGGGGCATAAGTTTATCCGCATCTGGCGATGAAGTCGGGAGCATCGTCAGACCGGCCTTCCTTGTAGATGTGGCGTCTCAACGTGTGTGGATCATTCTGGAGACAAGCGCTGTCCTCCAGCTCATAGACAACGGCGCCAGGGCCGCCGTGTTGTGGCACGTGCTGTGGTGGCACGCAGCATCTCGCGCACAGCACCCGGTGGTGCATCCGCCGTGTACAGGCACCGCACGTGCATCGACAGCGCCACATGCCGCAACGCAAGGCTCGCCTCCACAGCACCGCCTGACGCAGTCACGAAGCGCTGCCGCACCGTCCCCACGTCACCGTGCTCGACAATCCCGCTCGCGATGCCAAGCGTCGCCACTGCCTGCCCTTCACCGTGCTGCAGCACACGCCGTGCAAACCGCAGTGCGCTCTCTGCGTGTGCCGGCACCATCTTCCCGAAGTTCCACCCGATGAAGAAGTTGTTCCCCACAACAGACAGCAGCACGCCGTCGCTCTGTTCCAGCAGTGGCACGATACTGGAAAGCGCGTTGCCGACCTCGCCCAGAGACAGGCTGCTGAGTGTGGTTGCGGCGACTGTTGCGTCATGTCGTGAGGTGTTGCACATCATCACCACAGCATCGCTTCTCTGTGACGCAGTCACAGACCCTCGTCTGGACAACGGTGCAGGTGCCTGCAGAGGACGGCCCTCACGGCCCTGCAGGGGGGCAGGCCACACGCTGCACACAGACACAGGCTCGCTCACACCCTTCAGCTTGGTGGGCACCGCGTTGCCTGCATACGCACCGACACACCCGGACACGCCACGCACAGTCGCCCACAGCTCCGCAGGCACCGCAACTGCACCAGGCACACACGCAGCCTCGAGGCGTGAAGCCACGTTCACCGTGTGTCCGAAGTAGTCCACACGCCCGGTCAACGTGTTCGTCTCCAGCGTCACAGCACCCTCGTTCACACCGACACGCACCGTCAGCCCGCCCCACAGCTCTGTCGGGTTGCAGATTCCGACCTCCAGCAGCGCAGCAGGCCACTCCGCCGCAAGCAGGTCCTCCTGCACCTCAAGCCCGAAACACACACCCGCATGTGCATTCTCGAACGCAACCATGAAGGCGTCCCCGATTGTCTTCACCTCGTACCCGCCCCACGCAGACAGCGCACACCGCATCACCGCGTTGTGAACCACCAGCGCCTTCTTCATCGCCTCGGGTGCCGCCTCCCAGATCAATGCGGACGCACGGATGTCGGTGAAGACGATTGCCGCATGCTCGCTCTCCGCACCAGGTG
The DNA here is from genome assembly GCA_963210315.1 of Rhynchopus euleeides. Taxonomy (NCBI): domain Eukaryota; phylum Euglenozoa; class Diplonemea; order Diplonemida; family Diplonemidae; genus Rhynchopus; species Rhynchopus euleeides. The sequence goes on from OY723274.1 coordinate 67,048, forward strand.
CGGCCCCAGGTGGCACACAGGGCTGCCCAGCACCGTCAGGCGTGTGCTGCTGCTCCTCCAGCAGCACGGCAGGGAGGTACGGCCGGTACGCACGCAGGTTCTGCTCCAGCCTGCGAAGTGCCTCGTGCATCGCAGCAGGCAGCCGTCCCTCCGCCTCCGCCTCCTGCAGCATCTCCGACACGGTGTCGACGTCGTAGCCCGCCAGAAGCTGTGCAATCGCCTCCACAGTCTCGATGGTACGTCCCATCGACGCCTTCTCCTTCTCGGCTGATTCTGCGAACCCGCGTGTGGCGGCGAAGTCTATAATCAACACGAGAAGAGATATGTGTCCCTCAAACACACCCTTTCCTGCACTGACCGGACACGGTGGGTCTGTGCACTCGACGGCCTCGAGAATGCGTTCCCACCTGACAGAGTCAGGTGCTGCGCCAGGCAGGTCAAACAGCCCGAAGCGCAGGACGGTCTCCGACACGCTGATGATAACCCACAGTGCCGCAACTGCTGTCAGTCCTGTGGCGAAGCGACTGCCGAGACCAACAACCAGCGACAAGTCTGTGAGCAACACAAAGGTTGGCCAGACGGGCTGGCTGGCGACACTGCGGTTCGAGGTGTCCGCCAACATGAGAACGAGTGCGACAACCATGATGTACGCACGCACGGTGTTGTGTGTCAGGTGCACGCCGCACACACACAGGGTGACCATCACGAACTGGCACCCGAGATGCAGGAAGGCGGCTGTAAGAGCCACCGGCCACGTTCCTATCACAAACAGCAGTAGGCTCTGGATCAAAACCACCGCCAAGCTTATGAGGAAAAGCAGGCGCCTGTCGCTGCGTGCCTTGGCCTGCAGCCTCCCGTCCATCGAGATGACGCGTTCATACCAACCCATCCCCATTGTACGCCAGTGTCACACCTGCTGACCTGGTGATGGTGTTGGCTGCCCCTGACAAGCTCCTACTTTATCGGGGAGGGGAGGAGGAAAGGCACATTGTGGCCATGCAGGGTAACCAGGGTGCCCCAGGAAGGCCACCCCTCGAGGCCCATCATGGCATGCCTTGCTGCACGGCGCCACTGTCTGGGGTGGCGTGGGGGGGTTGCTTCCGTGTTGGGGGGCGAAGGTGTGGGTGCAGGGGTGGGGGAGGGGGTGCAGGGGAGGGCAGCCTGTCTCTTGCCAATCGCTCACTGCTGATATCGCCGACGTCGTTCCTCCTGCGGTGGTTGCCCCCAGCCAGGGCTCAGGGTCGTTGGGGGTTTTCAGAAATCCGGCACAAAGGCAGGCATCTGAGGCGGGTCTGGTGCCCCTGAGCAGAGCCCAGGCGAAGCCGAGACACGCACCCACACTTCGACCTGAAGAGCTGGAAGCACCACAGCTGGCACAATAATCAAAAATTGCTACCCGAGTGCGAGCACATCTGTCTGTCCATTGTGTTCTTGCTCCTGTGATCTGGGCATCACTTTCCGATGGTCGGTGATGGTTCGCCCGAAGGGGCATTGAGTTTGTTAGTCGCTGCAAACCCCCTCGAGCTCTGGCTTTGCAAGCGGTGTGGTGTGCGCCCCAAGGTGCACCCCGCACTCACCGCAGTTTGGAAAAGCGAAAAGAATAACCCTCGTCATGGAAAGGCGCGCGGCAACTGAAACCTGGCATGTGCTGACCGATGCCGTGACATAGCAGGTTCAGGTGCTGCAGAGCGTGGTGACGTGACAAAATATGATGAGGCGAAACAGTGCGCACCGAATCGGCACCGAAGCTGCCAAAATGCGCATCCCAGCATGTGAACAGAAGAAGGGGGCTGGGGGTGCGAACCCGAGACCCAACACTTCTTGCGTTGCCTTCCAAGAGCAATGACACATGGCACACCTGGAAGTGTAGTGTCCCATGTACTCACCCAGAACACAACGCACATCGCATTGCTGCAGATACGCCCAGGCACAACGGAAGGATGTGGCCAACAACAAACACCCGAGAAGTGCAGGATCGGTCTGTGAACAGACAGTGTTCTGCCTGGACTAGGGTGGGCGTGTTTGCCCGTGTTCCAATGCGTTGCGTGCATCTCATCGCATCGCATCGCACACTCCCGCTGGCACTTCTTCGCAGAAACAATCGTGAAGGAAGTTTGTTCGGGAGAAGGAAATGGAAAAATGAAAAAATAGAAAACTAGAAAAGCAGAGGAGTGAAGGAGACCAGAAAGAACAGTAGAGATCAGGGGAGGATGTCTAACATTATGGGATACGGCGAAAACGGGCTTCTGTTGCTATGCTTCTCCAGAGCTCCTGAAGTTCTCAGAATTCACTGAATCTGGTCAGAACATTGCCAACAACGGCAATAGCAATCAGAAATCGCGCAAATCGTGATCTGCTGATCGAAGCTGAGACACACCCTCCTGCAATGCATGGCTCTCGAGACTTGCCACACGGGCCTCCATCCGGACTGGTGCGCTGATGACGCGGCACAGGACCCGGATTCGGCCAGATGCAAGTCAAACACACAACAGGACACACGAGCCATGCACAGCTGAATCCATGATGCAAAAATAATAAAATTATCAATAAAATCATGAAAAGCAATGAAAGAGTGATGCGTGGGTGGGTGATGGGGTGGGAAGGGATGGGATTGGATGGCCTCCAGTGTCAGGGCGTGCAAGGCAACAAAGTGGTAACCACCGCGCAAAACATCAGTTGGGGCTGCGTTTCGTGGCTCCCTTCCCTTGTGGCGCTATAAATCACCAGACTCTGGAGGCACCAGTGTCAGGGGATTGATTGTCAGTCAGGATCTCACAATCCGATCATCACATCACAGCTGCCGTGCGGGCACTGCTGGGATGCGGCTACGCAAGGAAGAACTTGCACTGGTCGAAGTACTTCTCCGGGATGTTCACCATCTGCTTCCACTGGGGGGTCGCCGCGTCGCGGTTCTTCAGCAGGGAGCACTCGAACAGGGCCAGGTCCGTCAGCATCCCCTTCGTCGACGCCGTCTTGCGGCGCTGCTGCAGCTGCTCGTACTTCACCTGCGTCTTCCCCTTCGTGTACCGCACCTCCGGCAGGGTGTACGCCCCCGTCTTCTCTGCCTCCTCCGCAGCCTCGTCCACCTCGTCAGACTGTGTGGAGGCGGAACGTGCGAGGCGGCACAGGTTCGTGCACCCGTCGTCGTTGACCGTGTTCCCGTCGTCGCACTGCTCGTTCGGGTCCGCAGTCCCGTCGCCGCAGCACGTGCGGCGGTCCGAGCTGGCGGGCACCATCCAGTCCCACACCCCCTCCTGTGCCTCCCCCAGCTGCTCCGCCAGGTTGTCGGGGCCGTACTCGTACGACACGCCGTCGGGCATGTCGCTGATGTCCCACATGTCACGCGGCGTCACATCCTGCTCGAACATCGGGAGCGGGAACCCAGACGTGTTCGACCAGTACGGCATCGGGGCGTCGATGTCCACGTCGCCCAGGGTCACGCCCCCCAGCACGGCGCTGCGCTCACTCACGCCCGGGGCGTAGTGCAGCGAGGTCATGTTCGCCTTCGAGACCGTGTCGTACCCGTAGTAGTCCTGCCACACCGCCCACAGGCGGTCCACGTTCGCGTGGTGCATGAAGAAGAGCGGGTCGTACGGGGACCCCATCGACGACATGTCCCCCGACACGTAGTTGTGCGGGGCTGCGTGCGGCGCACCCTCCAGGCGGATCGAGAACGCCTGCCAGTCGGGCCAGTTCGCCACGAGCGCCGCCAGCGCAGCCTCCCCCGTGAACTGGCTGTCGGTCAGACGTGCGCGGCTGATGCACTCGCCGTCCCGCTTCGTCCAGCCTGCCGCAATCCCGGAGTTGATGCACTGCCCCGTCCACACAGGGTGGTTCTCGAACGACCCGAACGTGGTCGCCTTCATCGGGGTCGCCAGGAACTCGTCCGCCGCGTCGCGCTCCCAGTCCCAGTACGGCACCGTCACGCACTCGAACCCGGACAGGTTGCGCAGCAGGTTCTCGTACTGCAGCACAAACTGCCTGTGCCACGGGAGGAACGCGGACGTGCTGTGTGCGAAGTGCTCCTGCACCACGTGCGTCTCCACCATCCCCCAGTACATCTCCGGCTGCGTCGTCACCAGCGTGTTCACGGCGTCGGCGAAGTGCTGGCGCTCCGCGCACGTCAGCGTCGAGTACGCGCGGCGCACACGCGGCCCGCAGTGCGCGGGGTTGGCCGTCCCTGCAGGCGGTGCGGGTGCTGCCGTCCCCAGCTCCCCGAGGTAGCACACACGCAGCTGCGGGCCGCGCCCTGCGTCGCTCGACCGCGCGTGCCTGTTGCGGCGGTGGCCCTCGCCCATCCGGATCAGCGCCGTCACCGCGTTCCCGGACGCAAACCCTGCCTGGTCCACAACCTGCTGCAGCTGGTGCGACAGGTCCGGGGTCGCGTACTCAGCCCCGCGCCACCAGCGCTCCTCCACACGCCACTCCAGCCCCGAGGTGCGCACACGCGACGACACGTCCCGGCGCGCCCGGAAGCACGCGGAGTTGTTCGCCAGCTCGAACGCGACGTCCAGCACCGCGGGCAGCCGGCTCGACGTGCGCGACGCCACAAACTTCACCTCCGCCGACACCACCTTCGCACCCTGCGGCACCTGCACACCGGCGAAGCGCACCCCGACGTCCTGGCCCGTCCACATGTAGCGCCCCAGGTCCAGCCGCCACGAGTCGTAGTTCACCCGCCACCCCACCTGCTCCGCGTCGTCGGCGTACCGCGCCACGGACGACTCCACGCACACGACCTCGCGTGTCGGTGCGGGCACATCCGTCGGCACCGGCGTCGGTGCAAGCGTCGGCTCCGGTGTCGGCACGGGGGTCGGGGCAGCCGTGGGCATCACGTCCGAGCACTCCCACTCGAACGAGAACCCGGAGAACTGCACCACCTGGTCAGACCCGAAGAAGAGCAGCATCGACGCGTTCACCACCACGATGTCCTGCGTCAGCGTCCCCCCCGACAGCTCCTGCAGCAGCGCGAACCCGCCACCGACACGGTACAGCTGCAGGTTGTCGAACCCGCCCTCCGTGTCCATGCGCGTCACACGCACCCGCAGGTACGGCTCCCCCGGGCACTCCAGGTACCAGCACGCACGCGCATTGGCAGGGTACTCAGAGGCCCCCACAGGGTAGTCCACTGTGCCAGACGCGGCATCCCCGCGGATCACCTCCGCCGACGAGTCCGGCGCACACACACCCGGGAACTGGAACTGCGCCTGGGCTCCTGCAACCAGGCACAGCACGGCCAGCGTGCTGCGGGTGACCATCGTGTCAAACACTTGTTTCTCTTGTGTTGATCAATCTGTTGTGGTGTGGTGTGTCAGCACGGCAGCAGCAGATGGGACCGACACTGGGGACTGTGCTGGTGGTGTGGGTAGGCGAGAAGGGGGAGGGTGAGGAGGGAGGAGGGAAGATGCGTTTTGCCCAATCTCAACTCATCTCTGTTGTCCCGTGTCTGCTTCCCTAAGCGCCCTCCCCTTCCCTCTCGAGAAGGTGTGTGGGTGTGGGTGTTGCAACCGCATGAACCCAAAAACCGGGCATAGAGAAAGAAGACACGGGGTTGGGAGACAGAACCAGAGATATAACATGCGGTGAAGAAGTGAAGTAGAAGTATGGCTGAAGCACAAGCAGGGGAAGTTGCCGCTATCGAATCGAGCGGCGCGGGGCACACGGCAGCGCGTTGTGCGGCGCTGCAATGTGCGATGCGTGAGTTTGGGAGGTGCCGTGCTCCTGCGCACCGCTTCCTGCTGTTGACCCCCCCACACACACGCATGCACGCACACACATACAACCGTGCACACTGGCATGTCGGCTGTGTGGGGCGAGGTGCGGAATGGGTCTGTGTGTGGTGGGTTCCCTTGATGCCGTGGCCTGGTTGGTTTCGCGCGCATTCGTCGACACACACATGCACAACAAAACCAACATCGGCATCACAGGGGGGCAGGAAACGGGCTGGGCTGTGGCATGTGCAAAAAGACTTGGAGTTGCGTTCTTTGTTTGTACGAACGGTGCCTGCTAGTGCATGTGTGCAGGATACCGAACGCTGCCACGAGTCTTTTTGGTGCGTTTTCCAATTTTAAATCACTCTGGGGGCACCTGCGGGGCCATATTTTGCATTTTCAGACAGGGGACATATACCCTACAAACCCGATTTTCGGGTTTTTTGACCATTTTATGCCTTGTGCGAAAACGTGATATTTTTTGGACAAAATTCCAGGCACAGGGTTTCAGCATTTTTGGAGGGTTTGTGGTGGAAAATTGCCTATGTCGAAAAATGTCGTAATTTTGACGGATTTCGGTACCTTAAGACGGTCCCTGGGGGGGGGGGGGGGGGTAGGGGGGGTCATAAGCCCGTACAAAACCACATTTTTCAACATACCATCAGAACCGCCCTAATACCTGATCTGACCCGAAAATCCGACCCATACCCCCCCGGAAACCGTCTGGAGCCCACTTGTGACACCTGATGCGCACTTTTGTGATGATTTTTTGGGGTCCTAAAAAATGTACCTCAGTTTCGTACCTTGCCTTTGTACCTGAACCACTCCCGACCGCAGTATTTCGTTCTTTGCAAGGAAAGGGTATCACTACGCTCACCCAGCACGCCGAGCAACACATGCCGTGTGCCTAGGGCCTCGCAGAGGTGTCAGATGCTGCTGCAGAGGGGTACCTTGCTCGAAAGACGCTCGCCAAACGGGAGATGTGCGGGGTCCCGGCAGAGAGCGTTGTGGCAGACCTGCGTCAGAAGAAAACGGCACACGACATCCGTGAGGCGACATTATTTCGGGCGCTCCGTCGGGCTGGGTACATAGGAGAGCGAGTGGGACGTGGTGACGACAGATATATGCAGTGGTGCATCAACTGCACGCACGTGCGAAAAGCGGCGTTCCTTGCTGGCCAAGAAAGATGTCACCTGCACTCCTACTCCTCCCACTCCTCCTGCTCCTACCCCTACACCAACTGATGTGGGCAGTGAGTGATGGCAGCTCCAGAGCAGCAGATGATCTAGGAAGCGATGAGCGGGTCAGCCGGGCAGACTACCCCAGTCCGTACCGGAAGTACGAAGCGTTGCGGGCCCGCCACCACCGCCTCCAGGAGAGGACCCGAGGATTAAGAGTAGGGTTGTACAACGCCAGGGGAGAGTATTCCCCTGGCGTTGAGACATCCCTGACGATCTTGCGGTCGCACTGTGGGGGTTGAGTCGGCAGGCAGATGCCTATCCAATGACTTTGTTGAGTCCTCACATGGTACACTCTCATACGTGCTGTTGAGACTGCGTGGTGTACTACACCCAGAAGGTGGCTGAACTCATTCAGCTGGCGCAACAACACAACATTCCCACCAATCAGGTACAAGAAAGACCTTGCCGAGGCACTGGGGAGGCAACATCGTGCCACCTGAGCCGGAACCACCGCAGAAAAGGCAAAGAACGAAATATTGCGGTCGGGAGTGGTTCAGGTACAAAGGCAAGGTACGAAACTGAGGTACATTTTTTAGGACCCCAAAAAATCATCACAAAAGTGCGCATCAGGTGTCACAAGTGGGCTCCAGACGGTTTCCGGGGGGGTATGGGTCGGATTTTCGGGTCAGATCAGGTATTAGGGCGGTTCTGATGGTATGTTGAAATTTTTGGTATTTGTACGTTTTTAGGGGGGCTTATGACCCCCCCTAGGCATACAGTGCAAACGATAATTATTATCGCACATATACCAGATACGATAATTTTCGGAAAATTATCGCATACGATAATTTATTATCGCATACGATAATCCATTATCGTATGATGCGATAATCCCATTATCGTATACGAACGGATACGATAATTATTATCGTATATTATCGCATACGATAATCCCATTATCGTATGTTATCGCATACGATAATAATTATCGTATCCGGTCGTATACGATAATGGGATTATCGTATGCGATACTTACTGGGTTGCACTATTCTTGAACACCACTGCCCTCGTCAGATTCCTTCACATACTCGTCCGTCATCAGGATTCATCGCCCCCCCCCCCCCCAGTCCCTTCAACACCCTCGATGTCATCAGACATCGAGACAGAATTCGTCATCCCCCCCCCCACCCGCCCACCGAACAGCACAGGAACCACATCACGGACAGACGACCTGGCACGCCGCCCCCCCCCCGCATCCCCCCTTCTAAATGATATCCATCTCAGTCTCGGATTCGTCCTCCTCAGAGGAATCATCAGAGACATAGTCCCTTTCGAGGGCTTCTGCGAACCGGTTGCTCTTGTCGAAGTAGCCGAGGAGGTCGCCGTTCCGCTGCAAGAACAGACGATCCGCGTAGGTCTTCGTCGAGATGTTCGACCCCCGCTTGGACTTGCGGGACTCTGCCGTCGAAAACACACTGTCGACCTGTGTGACCGACACAGGCGTGCGGAGCCAAGCCACCACATGTGGCGCCAGGATGGGGAACAGCTTCCTCCCCTTCTCCAGCCAGAACGCAATCGGGGTGTCGGTCTGCAGGGATTCGGCAGGGGCATTGAGGTACTGTGTGAACTCCGCCCAGCACTCGTCGTCAGCAAGGGCATGGAAATCCACGGCCCACACCAGCTGGTTTGTGATGTCGGGGAAGTCGTCGAAGTCAGCCATCAGCACGGTTTCCGGGTCGAAGATGAGCGCCATCTCGAACCTCGCCTTCGACGGCCAAGACTCCCAGGCATCCTTCAGCAAGGTGCGGATAGGAGCAGGATAACTGGTGTTCGTCACCACCTTCTGGTACTCCTCCGTGATAGTCCGCACTTTGATGTGCCCCAGACGGGCTTCCGGGTTCTGCACCCATCGCACGAGCCACAGCACCGGCTCCACCATCTCAGCCACAGCCACCGTCTCGCTGACGTGCTCTTCCCATGTTCCCTTCTGGATGTGCTCAGAGAGCTGCCTGAGAGTGAGTGGCTTCTTCTTCCTCGCCATCTCCACGCTGACGAACTGCAGCAGCATCGCACACCGGGTCTGCAGGTGGACTGTCAGGTCGAACATCGCTGCCCATCGAGTGTCCGAAGTAGAGGCGGGTTGCTGAGGGCTGGACACCTCCACATTGGCGGCGTGGGTGTCGTCTGTTTCCGCCACAAAGGCGGCAGCCCGCTCCAGCACCACCGCATCGGTATCTGTGACGTTCACGGATGGGAGAAGCTTGCGGAGCGCACGCACCGCTCCGCGGTCGAGAGCGGTGCGCACACGCAAATGAGTGTCACGGATGTTCGTTGCAGCATCATGCATCCTCTCCGCCCCCTGTGCCTGAAACTTCTTCCAACGGTGCCGGCGCGACTTGCACCCGAAGAACTGCGACACCAGCGTGCAGAAGGCATACGCCCGGGGGTATGACTGGCGCACTGCTCGCTTCAACGCTGCGTTGAGGTGGTGGCCCAGGCAGTAGATGCCCTCCTCCTTCTTGTCGCCAAACGCCTTGACGTTCACCGACCCGAAGTCAGCGACAACTGTACTGCGGGTAATGCCGTACAGTTCCCGCACCTCGTCAAGCACATCCCCGACGTCCTCTGCGTTGTGCACCTCGCCGTCACCACGCACTTTCGACAGGAGGAGCACTCCCCTGCCTCCCACGTAGGCGACGACCGACATGATGGCAAAGCCAAGATGCCGCAGGCCTGTTCCATCAACGCCCAACGCCACCGGCCGGCCGGTGATGCAGTCGCGGATCTTCTTCTGGATCTCCGCGACGAACAGCGGGGCCTTGCCCAGCAGCGTCCGGGGCTTCGGCAGAGGGGTGGTCATCGGCAGCGCAAGGATAGACGCCTGGTGAGGCGTGATCCCCGCAATCACAAGGGCAAGTGCCCATGCCTTTTGAAATGATGCGGTGGTCGTGGGATCGCTCTTCGTGGTTGAAACACAGGGGGCCGCCTGCACTGGCGCTTCCTTCGATGTGGTCTGGTGCGCCTTCGTGTCGGTCACGTGTTTCTTTGCCACTGTCGATTCAGCATGCTTTACGACGATGCTACAGAGGTTGCACCACAGGACTTCGTCCGATAATGTCCGGGGGGGGTTTGCATCAAGCAGCATGGTGCGAGTTTCGAACGGGAGGTCCTCCACCGACTTGATCGTGTAGGCCGCAGCAACTGTGGCGTCGTACCTCGCCAGTTGCTGCAGCCGCTGCCTGGCTGTTACCAAGGAGATCCTCTTCTTGGCAGCAGCCTCGTCTGCGGCTTCCTCCACCGTTTTTCTGAGTTTTATCGTGTCCAGGCGTTTCTGCGCGCTCTCCGATTTTCCCGCGGGCTTTGGTGCTGTCTTCTTGGGGGCTGGCTTCTTCGCTGCTGGCTTCTTTGGGGGTGGCTTTTTCACGGCCGCCTTTTTCGCTGAGGGCTTCTTGTCCTTCCCCCCCGTGACGCGACGGCGTTTCTGGTCCGGCTCGTCCTCATCACTGCCCTCTTCCTCGTCATCGCCGTCATCATCTTCCTCTGCGTCATCCTCCGTTGTTGTGTCGTCTTTTATCCTACGACGACGAGACATTTTTTGATCCCTGGTGTTTCCTGTGGAGGGTGATGGCGATGCAGTCACAACATAGCGATAGACACACGGGTCGAGAGCGCACACGCAAATGAGTGTCACGGATGTGCGTGGCAGTATCCTGTAACCTCTCCGCCCCCCTGTGCCTGAAACTTCTTCCAACGGTGCCAGCTTCATTGACAGGATGCCCCAGACAGACATAGTGCTGCGCATGTCATGGCACTATGTGTGTTGTGTCTGCCACCCATTTGTGAGGGACATTCTACACTTCTGAGTGAAGCCCCCCGTCACCAATAATTCAAAGAAGCAAAAATGGCAGCTTCCGGCTCCACTTTTACCACTTTTTCAATGTGTTCTGGGCTGATTTCTGGTTTTCCGAAAATCTCAAAAAAATTATCGCACCATTATCGTATATTATCGTATACGATAATATACGATAATGGGAGTACGATAATAATTATCGTATGCGATAATAATTATGGTTTGCACTGTATGCCTAGGGGGGGGGGGGGGGGGAGCAGGGTGGAACCCAGCGTGCGTGTTGCATGCGAAAGCTGATGTTTACAGCTGGGTCTGTGTGTGCACGGTGTGACACACAGATCAGAAGAGAAGAAGACAAGAAAAGAAAGGATGGGGTGGGGGGTGAAAAGGGGGGGCGCAGCTAGTGTTGTGCGCCCCTTTCATCCCTCGCACCGCAGCAGGCTGCGGCGTCGGGCGTAGAGGTGGGGAGGGATGGGGGGTGGTGGGGTTCAGGGTTCAACGAGCGTTCGGCCATCTTCAAGGCACAGCAACGCAATGAACATCAACAAATCGAAAAATCTCCGAGTGCGGTCAGCACGCACCCGGGAGGCGGTGGTGGGGTGGGGTGTCCCATAACCCCACCACAGATAGGATTTTATATTTGGTTTTGTTCACGTCTCCTGACAATTCTGTTCTTCTCTTCTCGTCTGCGGTTTCGCGCTCGGTGCCACACGTTTGCCCATTTTTCCAAAACGCCCGTGGGACCTCTCTCTCTCGCGAACTCCGACTTTTCGGATCCAGCCCTCAGACGAGTCCTCGTCCTAGTCCTAGTCCTGCTTGAACAGGAACGCACTCCCCTTCAGTGGGAACTCCCCAGTAGGGAACGCAGACACGGTGTCCGGGTAGTGGCGCTCAAACAGCGACTTGAACTTCGCAGACCACACGTGGTCCAGCCCCCACTGCGTGTAGGTCTCCGCGTTGAAGTCCTCCTGGAAGAATCGGTCGGCGTGCAGGCGGCGCGTCGTCTGCGTCAGGAAGATGAAGAAGGCGGTCTCGCTGATGGCAAACCCGTCCGGGCGCGGCTCCTCCGCCGCCATCCCCACCTGCAGGTCGATGTCGTCCACCGTTGCGTACATGGCGCGCAGCTCCGCTGCCACCTCTGGCTTCGGGGTCACCGCCTCGAACGACGTGAAGCGCTCCAGCCCCAGCCCCTCGCGGAAGTCGTTGAACTTCGGGACACCGCGCTCCCGGTCGCGGAAGATGTCGATGGCCGCCATGTCCAGCACGTTGTTCACCCCCACCTTCAGGTTCGACAGCGACTGCGGGAAGTTATGCAGCGACAGCTTGTGCGTGTTCATCTTCGCCATCCCCAGGATCACCTCCTCCACCCCGTGCTGCTCCACCTTGTCCCGCCCGGCCGCAAAGGTGTGGCTCAGCAGGCTGTCCGTCTCCCCGCCCACCGTCATGTTGTCGGGCAGCAGCGCGTGCATCCGGTACACGCTCGCGAAGTCCTCCGTCTGCGAGAAGGCAGCGTCCCCTGCCAGGGTCACCTTGTCCCCAATCCCGTCCGCCCCGGGGAACGGGAGGTGCTCGAAGATGGACAGGGCGATCCGGTCGAACAGCTTGAAGTTCTCCTTGAACTGCTTCTTCATCGTCGTCACCCCGCGCGTCCCGATCCGCAGCGCCATCGTCACAGGCTTGTTCTGCAGCAGAATCGCCGTCCACTCCTCCGTGTGGATGAGCGCGTTCTGCGCCGCGTTGATCAGCCGCGCCGTCTGGAACAGCTTCTCGTCGTCCCACGTCGGGTTCCTCGCTTTCAGCTCCCCGCAGATCCAGTTGTGCTCCTTCGCGTACAGCGTGTGCAGCGCCTCCAGCCCACTCCACAGGTTGTCGGTGAACCCGGTCGCCGCCACCCCTGTCGCGTTGTCCCGGGGCAGCAGCCCGTTGTCCCCGAACAGCAGCTTCCCGTCCACGAAGGACCGCAGCGATTCCTGCGTTGCCCGGTCCGACCCGTACACCTGTGACATGTCCCACCAGTGCGTCACAGACGTGCGCATGTACCCGTCCGCATCCCGCTTCGTCCGCTGCAGCGGGAACGTCTCCCCGGTCTCCGCGGCATCCGGGGTCCGCGTCTTCAGCACGTACGGCGCCGCCTCCGCGTCTTTCTCGTGGTTGAACCAGTCGTGCGTCTGGAACTGGATCCACGCCCCGAAGAACAGGTTCAGCGACGGAATCGCCTCCCGCTTGTTGTCGGACGACGCCATGAGCTTCGCCGCCTCCTCCGGCCGCGGCTCCCACAGGTAGTTGTGCGGCGGCGTCGTCGTCTCCCACGTCGACCGCACGTTCCGCCCGAAGCGCGTCCCCTTCGCCCCCATCTTCGTCAGCTCCTTGTGGTTGCACGTCCCGTCCGCCATCCGGTACTTGAAGTCCGCCTCGCTGCACTCCACGCTGCGCAGCTCCTCGTCGCTGGTGAAGTCGAACAGCTGCGACTCCTGCAGGAAGGTTGTGGCCAGCAGGATGTACACCAGCCCGCGGATGGACCGTGCCCCGTCCTCAAGGTACACCGCACGCCACAGGTACCACAGTGGGCCTACCACCGTGCGCACAAACGCTTCCAAGCTGACCTGCGTCATTGTGTGTGTGTGTGCGTGACCCCCTGGCCTCCTTTGGTTGTCCTTGTCAACCTGGTTTCGGTTTGTAATCTGTACGGGTGTTTGTATGTACCTTCGTCTAACCACAAACAGAGGGGGTAGCGAAATTGAAGAGAAGATGAAACGGGAAGAGGGGTGCAAAGGCACAGTGCGGGACTGTGCTGGTGGTGTGGGTAGGCGAGAAGGGAGAGGGTGAGGAGGGAGGAGGGAAGATGCGTTTTGCCCAATCTCAACTCATCTCTGTTGTCCCGTGTCTGCTTCCCTAAGCGCCCTCCCCTTCCCTCTCGAGAAGGTGTGTGGGTGTGGGTGACAAGCACAGAATATGCCACCCGCACGAGTTCCATCCTACAGTCTTCCAGTACCGTCCGCCGAACACCACTATACTCGAAGGAATACTGGGGGAGGAGGGTGTTGGGGTGTGGGGGCAAACAGAAAAACGTAATCATTGCGGAAACAGAGAAAGGAGGGAGCAGACCGGTGCTGAAGGCAAATGTGGTAGGGTGGGGAAGAGATGAAGGGGTGTGGCAGTGACAGTCAACGGAAGAAGACGTCACCACCAGAGGAACAGCAGGGTTGGTGCCTCCGAGGCCCGACACTTGGAAAGGTGGCGGAGCAGAAGCACTGAAGGGTGTAGTGTTCCCGCATGTGCAGGCGCTGCTACACATGCACAGCAAGGGGTGTGGTGTGCCCCAGCAGGCTGATGGTGTCGTGTGCCTGCCTCTCGTGCTCGCCTGCCATCTCATTCGCCTTCTGCGCACCACTGCCCGACAGAAACGCACGCATCGCAGCGTTGTAGGGATCCCACTGTGCAGCAGCCTTCCCGATGTGGTACATCCACTCCCCATCCTGATCCCCACCCTGCTGTGCGTTGCCCTCGCTGTCCTGCACCAGCAGTGTGTACACACAGAAGGACGTGGCATCATCCTCGTTGATGGTGTTGTTGTCGACTTGCACAGCTGTGTGTGCTCCCTCACACCCACGTGCATCCTGCTTCACCAGACGCACCTGCCTCGGCACAAGCAGCAGCACGTATTCGTGTTCTGTTTCCTTGTGCAGTGCTGTGTTGCACACCACGTCCAGCCCGAAGGCACGCGCAGCACGCTCAAGCCCACACGCCAGGACAGGCAGCACGCCAAGCAGGCTGAACCGCCGCATCTCCGCACATCCCGTGTCCCCGCACAGGACACGCCCCGACGCCGCCCCGATGTTGACACGCAGATCGTCTGTCCCGCTGTCGTCTGTGGGCAGCTGGGTGTTGCAGCTGCGCACCGCTTGCACGATCTCCTGTGCTGCACCTGCAGATGCAGTGCCGTGCACGAGGCACGGGCGTGACGTGTTGAAGGAGGCCAGGATGCGGTCCCCGACAAACACGTCCACCAAACCACGGCGCGACTCCACTGCCGACATCGTCTTGGAAAGCAGCATCTCGAAGAACGACGTAAAGGCGCAGGTGTCCTGCTCCAGACAAGCAAGCGCGTTGCATGTGTTCACCACAAGCAGTGTCGATCGCATGCTCTTCAAGATACCAAGCACCTTCGTCGCCACAGCACGTCGTCCGTCTGTACATTCGCTTGCTGATCTGTTGCGTAGGCTTGATGCGAAATCCGAACCCATCGAAGACTCGGTACTCAGGGACTCACAGAGGTTGTCCCCCTCTGCACCGCCGTCATCTTGCTGTGCAGGGAGACACGACTTCGGGAGGTACGGCCGGTACGCACGCAGGTTCTGCTCCAGCCTGCGAAGTGCCTCGTGCATCGCAGCAGGCAGCCGTCGCTCCGCCTCCGCCTCCTGCAGCATCTCCGCCACGGTGTCGACGTCGTAGCCCGCCAGAAGCTGTGCAATCGCCTCCACAGTCTCGATGGTACGTCCCATCGACGCCTTCTCCTTCTCCGCTGACACTGCGAACCCGCGTGTGGCGGCGAAGTCTATCAGCAGCACGAAAAGCGATATTTTTATCTCGAACACACCCTTTCCTGCACTGACCGGACACGGTGGGTCTGTGCACTCGAAGACCTCTCGAATGCGTTCCCATCTAAAAGAGTCAGATGCTGAGCCAGGCAGGTCCAACAGTCCGAAGCGCAGGACGGTCTCCGCCGCACTGATGATGACCCAGAGGGCCGCAACTGCTGTCAGTCCTGTGGCGAAGCGACTGCCGAGACCAACAACCAGCGACAAGTCTGTGATGAGCACAAACAGTGGCCAGGCCGGCTGGGTGCCGATACTGCGGTAATTCAGGTCCGCCAAAATGATGACGACAGCAATACCCACGACGTATGCACGCACGATGTTGTGTGTCAGGTGCACGCCGCACACACACAGGGCAGCCATTCCGAACTGGCACACGAGATGCAAGGTGACGATCCCAATCCTCAGCGGGCACTGTGGTGGCAGAGATGCTGTTAAAGCCTGTACCAACCCGACCGCACAGCTTATGAGGAATAGCAGGCGCCTGTCGCTGCGTGCCTTGCCCTGCAGCCTCCCGTCCATCGAGATGACGCGTTCATACCAACCCATCCCCATTGTATGGCAGTGTCACACCTGCTGACATGGCGATGGATGGTTATGACTGGCTGCATCAGACAAGACTCTACAACATGGCAGGCGGAGCACAGCGTGGTGGGTGAGTCCTGACAGTACTGAATGATACTTCCCTCCTGTACTGAGTGTCTCAGATTCCTGCGATTTTCAAGACTCTCGGTGGTGTGAGTAAGGCAAAGTGACAAATGTGAGCCAAAATCGGCGCTGCCGAGTCGGGGATCGCATGATCACGCACAAATATACAGATATGATGTACATCATGTAATAGACGGACGGCTTACGGTCTAATAGACAGACACTGCCCGCTTCGGCATATCGCCCCTCTCCCCCGGCTCGCGCCTGTAACGCGTGGTCTGGGCGCTTTCTCTTGGGTGTAATCTCACCTCGAAATGCTCTCAATAACACCCTAATTAGACTCTAATTAGAGCATAATTAGAGTATTAGGGGGCCTTCGCTACCAAGTGTGACTGAGTGAGAAAAAGTGAGCCACGGCGCACTTCCCCTCACTGGCTGACGAGCAGTGACGAGTAGTGACTGGTAGCGAGGGCCCCCTTAGAGTGTAGTTAGAGTTTCTGAAACTCTAATTATACTCTAATAAATCTTGGGTTAGAGTCTAAGTAGACTCTACGTAGACCGTAAGCCATAATGTAGACATGTATAATCATGCGACCCTCCCCCCCCTACTAAAGAGATGAAGGGGTGTGGCAGTGACAGTCAACGGAAGAAGACGTCACCACTAGAGGAACAGCAGGTTGGTGCCTCCGAGGCCCGACACTTGGAAAGGTGGCGGAGCAGAAGCACTGAAGGGTGTAGTGTTCCCGCATGCAGGCGCTGCTACACATGCACAGCAAGGGGTGTGCTGTGCCCCAGCAGGCTGATGGTGTCGTGTGCCTGCCTCTCGTGCTCGCCTGCCATCTCATTCGCCTTCTGCGCACCACTGCCCGACAGAAACGCACGCATCGCAGCGTTGTAGGGATCCCACTCTGCAGCAGCCTTCCCGATGTGGTACATCCACTCCCCATCCTGATCCCCACCCTGCTGTGCGTTGCCCTCGCTGTCCTGCACCAGCAGTGTGTACACACAGAAGGACGTGGCATCATCCTCGTTGATGGTGTTGTTGTCGACTTGCACAGCTGTGTGTGCTCCCTCACACCCACGTGCATCCTGCTTCACCAGACGCACCTGCCTCGGCACAAGCAGCAGCACGTATTCGTGTTCTGTGTCCTTGTGCAGTGCTGTGTTGCACACCACGTCCAGCCCGAAGGCACGCGCAGCACGCTCAAGCCCACACGCCAGGACAGGCAGCACGCCAAGCAGTTCTACTCAAGGTTTTTAAGATGTTCACCACAGCGGAGAATGATCCCCTTCTCTGTGGCGATCGAGCCAAGCTGGACGAGGTTCGCCTTCGGGCGAAGGTCATGTGGGCGGACAAAAGGTGCCTGCTCCTGAGACTCATCAGCAACCTGTTTCTTCCTTCAAGCCCTCAAGACTCTTGGAGCGGCCTGACTATTTAGTGTCTTTGTCGCAGCAAGGGGGCGATATATACCGCTTTTTTATTGATTTCACGTGTCAGTGTTTGACTTTTTCGCAACTTCATTTCTTCCTTTTCTCCCTCTCCAACCCCACCCGTGACACCACCAGGGTTTAGCTAGCCCTGGTCCGATTATCCCCGGTTCTTCGCTGAAGAGACGCGGCCGGGGGGAGGGGTACGAAGAGTACGCGTCGAAACCGGTGTCACGTCGTGTTGGGGAATCCTTCGGGAGTGCGATACTGAAGGGGAGGTGCTACTGCCCGTGCAGGGCGACACCGCCTTAAAACTTTATAACCACACACACACACACACAGTGCCACACACGTGCTTCTTAGAAGCATCAGTGACACCAGGTAGGGACAGGCCAGTAACGGACTCTTCCGGCCCTTCGCTCAGCAGTGCGTCACCTCCAAAGTGAGTCACCTCACAAGAGGGGGCCAACTGACACAGTTTGACACAGAGCGAAGGCCCCTTCCTGGTGGCTCTTCCGGGCTCCAGTGCCCTCAGCGGTGCTGCTGCTGCTGCTGGGGCAGGATGGGAACCCCGCCACCTCATGCGAGCATGGCAAGGGGCCTTCGCTCTGCGCCACACTGTGCCAAGGTGAGGCACACAGTCTTGCTGGGGGCAGCTCCACCGTGTACCGCCACCAAAGCTCATCCGCGTACAGAACCTGCAACAGAAGTCAACCTGAATAAATAAAAGGTCAGAGGGGGTCTTCGCTGGTCGTTATGATTCGTTATTCTTCATCTTCGTCAGTTTTCACCTAGTTTCCTTAGGAAATGCACCAAAATGCACTGACGATCACCCCGTAGCGAAGACCCCCAGAGTTCCACAAGTGATTGCAAATACGTGAGGGTGGACAGGCACACCATGGACAGATTGAAGCGATCAGGGTTTCCAGACAGGTTGAACAATGGCAATCTCGGGAGAGTACTGTCCGAGGGGACGGTTCGCCTGCCTTCCTCCGGCATGCATGACACACACCGGATGGGGAGGCTTTCAGTGGCGCTTCTTTGTGAGTATGAACCACACATCATCGGTGGAGAAACCAGTCAGGAGGGTCAGCGTCGGAGTATGCAACGGTAGGTGTGAGGACTCAGCCACCCGACAGGCCATCTTCCAAAAGGGTGTCTTTGACCAAAGGCAAATACCTGACCGTCATGATTCTGTACCACAGATAGACGCTTATTGCTCGTGCGTCTGTATCCGTATGTGATGACGGGGGATGGAACCTGTCGAGACCTAGCTACTCCAGGAACCTACAGCAACTCGGTGCCATGGTGAAAATCATAGCAACCGTGTTCCCTTCTTCCTTACATGCCATGATGCGTTGACGCTAACCACCCGCATGTGAACACGGTACCGCTGGGCCCACACGGTCTATCGCGTTACAAGACAGGCACACGGCACAGGGGGGCCGCTGGAGGAAACGTAGTAGCATCTATTCCTTGCAGACTGGATTCCCTCGGGTTCGCGATGCTTCAAGTAGGAAGGCTCCGCTGTCTCGCAGGAGATCACTGGTCCTTGAGGCTTCACATACCTCTGGCTTGTACAATCGTGGACAGTAGCAGCCACCACAGATCACATAAAGTTCCCACTCAAGGAAGTCGAGGAGTTCGAGCTGTTGAACTGAACCAGAGGGCGACAAGCAGAGTGAATAACACGATGCAAATCAGTGATCTCTGGTGTACCCCTTCGACCATGAAACTCTTCTTCCTACCACGCCTGCTTTGGCGGCTGGGAGGATGAACATGAAGACGACGACGACGACGCCGCCGACTCTTCGATGAAGAGTGGAGGAGGACCTCGAGTGCCTTCGTTGTGGCTTTGCTGCGCACGAGAAGGCTGAGTTTTCTCCCTGTCAGGGGATAGTGACCCACTGTATTCTTCGCTCATAACAAGCAAGCGTTGTTGTCCCAAAAAATGGGTGTTCTGACCACCTGCGGCTGCTCTAGGTGAAGTTCCGCACAGAGAGTACATATTTTCATCGGATTCCAACCGAACCTGGGTCGGTTGTGTGGTCTATTTGCCTCAGGATTCGGGTTTTCAGGCCAAATACCCGTCGGATACCGGGAAAATACCAGTGTTTTTGGCCAAAATTCAAAAAAAATGCCCTGGAGGCGGTCTGACAGCCCATTTTTGCGAGAAACTCGGACAGAATATTTTTTCCAGCACATTCCAGGCTGTATCCTGACACCAAAATCTGGTTTTTCCGGTGGCGAAAAATTTTTCTCGACCCTCGATTTTGCCAGATTTTTTTTTACCCCTCAATTTTTTTCGGCGCCCTTCGGGCGCCGAAACCTCAACCCGCTCGGTCAGTCATGACCGCCCTTCTGGAACCTCCACCCCAACACGCGTACTTGCCGTTGCCAAATAGCCCGACGACGAGGTCTTCCTCTGCATTATTTTGTCCGTCTGGATGACCTGAATGAAATCATCAGATGAGACTCGCAGAGCGGAAACTGGGAGGCCGGACTCCAAATAACCTCACATACTTGAGGACATCACCGAGCAAGTCTTGCAGGGAAGTGTAAACCATAAACAACCAAAGTGTACGTGACTGTTGGCAACTTCTCGACGGAACTGGCAAAGCATAGTCTTCACCGTTGTCCACTGCACAACCAGAGCGTCCTCCTGTGCCCCCTCCAGGAGGCCTGTGCCTGCCTTTGACACAGTCGTGAACTCCGAAAGAGGACACAAAGTTCGCTGTCGATGTATCGACCAGCTTGGCCTGCTGTGCGTTCAGGGCTTTGAGAAATAGTTGAAAAGAAATCTGACCTCCAGGGAAACTCGGACTTTTTTTTCCCTCCAGCCAAAAATCCCGTGGCGAAATTTTTTTTTTCGCCAAGCTGGTTTCCAGGGGGCCTTCGCTACCAAGTGTGACTGAGTGAGAAAAAGTGAGCCACGGCCCACTTCCCCTCACTGGCTGACGAGCTGTGACGAGCCGTGACTGGTAGCGAGGGCCCCCCCAGAAATATTTTTTTTTGGGGGCCCTCGCTACCAGTCACGGGTCGTCACGGCTCGTCAGTGAGTCAGGGGGCTTTTTTGGCTGGCCTGGGGAGAAGGGTAAATTTTCAGGTTTTTGGCTGACTACGAGTCACTACGAGTCACTTGACTGGTAGCGAGGCCGGTCTGGAACTCCGGGTGGGGACTTGGCACAATATGAGAAAATTCCACCCAGAGGTCCAGACCGGCCTCGCTACCAGTCACGTGACTCGTAGTGACTCGTAGTGACTCACAGTGGTCCCCACCTCCTGTAGGGGCACTCCCCGATTCCCCCCAGCAAATTAGTGCACTTGGTTGATTCCCCCCGATTCCCCCCAGTACATTGTCGTACTTGGACGATTCCCCCCGATTCCCCCCAGTACACTGTCGTACTTGGACGATTCCCCCCGATTCCCCCCAGTACATTGTCGTACTGGGACGATTCCCCCCGATTCCCCCCAGTACACTGTCGTACTTGGACGATTCCCCCCGATTCCCCCCAGTACATTGTCATACTTGGACGATTCCCCCCGATTTCCCCCAGTACATTGTCGTACTGGGACGATTCCCCCCGATTCCCCCCAGTACATTGTCATACTTGGACGATTCCCCCCGATTCCCCCCAGTACACTGTCGTACTTGGAAGATTCCCCCCGATTCCCCCCAGTACATTGTCATACTTGGACGATTCCCCCCGATTCCCCCCAGTACATTGTCGTACTGGGACGATTCCCCCCGATTCCCCCCAGTACACTGTCGTACTTGGACGATTCCCCCCGATTCCCTCCAGTACATTGTCATACTTGGACGATTCCCCCCGATTCCCCCCAGTACACTGTCGTACTTGGAAGATTCCCCCCGATTCCCCCCAGTACATTGTCATACTTGGACGATTCCCCCCGATTCCCCCCAGTACACTGTCGTACTTGGACGATTCCCCCCGATTCCCCCCAGTACATTGTCGTACTGGGACGATTCCCCCCGATTCCCCCCAGTACACTGTCGTACTTGGACGATTCCCCCCGATTCCCCCCAGTACATTGTCATACTTGGACGATTCCCCCCGATTCCCCCCAGTACACTGTCGTACTTGGAAGATTCCCCCCGATTCCCCCCAGTACATTGTCATACTTGGACGATTCCCCCCGATTCCCCCCAGTACACTGTCGTACTTGGACGATTCCCCCCGATTCCCCCCAGTACATTGTCGTACTGGGACGATTCCCCCCGATTCCCCCCAGTACACTGTCGTACTTGGACGATTCCCCCCAGTACATTGTCATACTTGGACGATTCCCCCCGATTCCCCCCAGTACACTGTCGTACTTGGACGATTCCCCCCGATTCCCCCCAGTACATTGTCGTACTGGGACGATTCCCCCCGATTCCCCCCAGTACATTGTCGTACTGGGACGATTCCCCCCGATTCCCCCCAGTACATTGTCATACTTGGACGATTCCCCCCGATTCCCCCCAGTACACTGTCGTACTTGGACGATTACCCCCGATTCCCCCTACGAACGACTTTAGTCGAGTGGCTTCGCCACGGTAAGGGAGATTTAGAATAGGGAGGAGCGGCGCGCGCGAGGTTTCTGTTGCTGTTTGCTTGCTGTTTTTGCTGTGTTGTTTCTCATCACTGTTGCTGCATAGTGCAGTTTCCGCCACGTGCGTTGCACGGTTGGACGGGGGCGCGACCACCACCACCCTTCATCAGGAAATCGGGTTGTGTGTGCGTTGGTGCTCGGCCCCTCTCGCAGATCTTGACTAGGCAGGCTGTCCCCCCTCCCCTCTCCGGCCCTCTGGGCAAATTATTGCTTTGTTGTGTTTCTCGCGTCGCGCGAAGATACTTGCTCCGCACTATTCACTAAATCTCCCAGTACGAAGTCATACTTGGACGATTCCCCCCGATTCCCCCCAGTACATTGTCGTACTTGGACGATTCCCCCCGATTTCCCCCAGTACATTGTCACACTTGGACGATTCCCCCCGATTTCCCCCAGTACATTGTCATACTTGGACGATTCCCCCCGATTCCCCCCAGTACATTGTCGTACTTGGACGATTCCCCCCGATTTCCCCCAGTACATTGTCACACTTGGACGATTCCCCCCGATTTCCCCCACTACATTGTCATACTTGGACGATTCCCCCCGATTTCCCCCAGTACACTGTCATACTTGGACGATTCCCCCCGATTTCCCCCAGTACATTGTCATACTTGGACGATTCCCCCCAGTACACAGTCATACTTGGCGGATTTCCGCCAATTCCCCCCAGCACGGGGGAATCCGCTAAGTACGACTATGTACTGGGGGGAATCGGGGGGAATCGTCCAAGTACGACAATGTACTGGGGGAAATCGGGGGGAATCGTCCAAGTACGACTATGTACTGGGGGGAATCGGGGGGAATCGTCCAAGTACGACAATGTACTGGGGGAAATCGGGGGGAATCGTCCAAGTACGACTATGTACTGGGGGGAATCGGGGGGAATCGTCCAAGTATGACAAAGTACTGGGGGGAATCGGGGGGAATCGACCAAGTACGACAATGTACTGGGGGGAATCGGGGGGAATCGTCCAAGTACGACAATGTACTGGGGGGAATCGGGGGGAATTGTCCAAGTATGACAATGTACTGGGGGAAATCGGGGGGAAGCGTCCAAGTACGACAATGTACTGGGGGGAATCGTCCAAGTATGACTGGGTACTGGGGGGAATCGGGGGAAATCCGCCAAGCCTGACTATTTTCTGGGGGGAGTCGCGGGGAATCCGCCAAGCATGACTATGTGCTGGGGGCAATCGGGGGAAATCCGCCAAGTATGACTATGTCCTGGGGGGAATCGGGGGGAATCCGCCAAGTACACGAATGTGCTGGGGGGAATCGGGAGATTTAGTGAATAGTGTGGAGCAAGTATCTTCGCGCGACGCGAGAAGCACAACTCAGCAATAGTTTGCCCAGAGGGCCGGAGAGGGGAGGGGGGCCAGCCTGACTAGTCAAGATCTGCGAGAGGGGCCGATCAGCAACGCACACACAACCCGATTTCCTGATGAAGGGTGGTGGTGGTCGCGCCCCCGTCCAACCGTGCAACGCACGTGGCGGAAACTGCACTATGCAGCAACAGTGATGAGAAACAACACAGCAAACAACAGCAACCAAGCAGCAACAAAAACCTCGCGCGCGCTCCTCCCTATTCTAAGTCTCCCTGACCGTGGCGAAGCCACTCGACTAAAGTCGTTCGTAGGGGGAATCCACCAAGTACACCAATGTCCCGGGGGGGATTGACAGGACATCCCCTGCCGGTCGGTTGTCCTGGTAAGCGTGGGCCATAGCAACCCGGAACCACAGTGCGTCGTGGGACGTTGGGGGTCCTCGCGCCGAGTCACTGTGAGTCACGAGTCGTCAGTTTTCAGCCAAACATGGCTGACTTCTCACTTTTTCTCACTCGGCGAGGGCCCCCGTTGTGGGCCTCCCTGTTGAGGCGGCGCAGCTTCTCCCGTAGACGACGGATACCATCCTGCTTCGCGGCCTGCTGTACTCGCGTCGTAGCCGTCCCCCGTGCCTCCTTCCTGCCTCCGTGAGCGCGGGGTGGGCCTACCACGCCGCTCAGCTCGCTTCTGACCAGGCGCACCATCGCCTCGGGGATCAGCCCCTCCGACGTCGTCCCTTAATACACTTCGCCTCCCCGTGCAGCGGGAACCGTCTCCTGCACCGATGTCCCACATTGGCCTTGGTGTCCGCACCCCCGCCATCGCCTTCACCAGCTTCTCCATGAAGCCGACCGCGAGGGGGGTGAAGGTAGCGCGTCGATGACCTCCGGGCCGTCCTCCAGCGCCCCTCTACGGGCGGATTTGGAGGGTGGCCCGGAGTCGGCGGTGTTGGACATCGGTGCGGGTGGATCGGCTCTGTACTCCGAGTCGCGGACCCACTCTAGACGAAGAGGGTGTCGCGGCCGTGTGGGGAACCAAAAACCTGGTGAAGGTTAGTGCCGAACGCCATGACAGCCTCGCCCGCCTGGAACACGTTGCGCCGTGACTGATTGCCTTGACCCACCCACCAAGGGGCCCCTGCACGTGCCTCCGGTACTGCGCCCCTGCTGGCCTCCTGTGTCCGACCGCCACGAGCTGCACTTGTGGTGTCGGCCAGCCGTACCACTGGCTCTTCGGACCACACACCTGCATGCGTGGGACCAGGGGGTTCCCTCCCCAGCCCCACTACGGGACGTCCGAGTCTCGTCGTTCGCAGTAGCACGTGGGATTTTCTCTGAAATTTGCACCAAATCGCCATGTTGTGAGTCAACCCTTCGATCTGAGCCACACCGAGATCGTCTTTTTCGAGAATCGGGGTCCAAATACGCTCCCCAGGCTAGGGACCCCCCAACTCCCCCACTCTTTTTTTGGGCGTTTTTCCGCTCATTTTTTCTCACTTTTTCTCACTCGGTAGCGAGGGCCCCCTTTGGGAGAATTTTTTTTTTCGCCACGGGCAGGGTTTTCGCTAATCTTCCAGGGGGGGCCAGACCCAGGAAGATTTCTACTCTTCCACCCACCCCGCCTAGTATTTCCCCCCAGCGCTCGTGCTGACCTCTGGGCGTCGGAGGAACACCAAAATTGGGGTTTTGGGTCACTTTCCCCCCCAACAGGCACACGGACACGTGTTTCAACACATCAGCATGGGCTTTCGCCTCTGTGATGTGACGCCGCATGTGCTCAGGCCTTGGCAACTGACAGGTACATGTCACAGGGGGGTCTGGGGGGCGGAGCCCCCCAGCCGCCGGAGGCCACGGTAGTGAACATCTGTTCTTGTGCGTATCCCCCCATGCACGGGATTGGAAGCCGTGCCAAAAAATCAGTCGGATTCGGTCCGGAAGTCACCGTCAGGCCGCCAAAAAGCCCCCCCAAAAAAAACAAGAAGAAAATCTGGCGACCAGATTTTTTTTGTTTTTTCCCCCAGGAAGATATCTTCCTGAGATTTCCAGCTTTTTTATTTTTTTTGAAGATTTTTCACCCCAAATCTTCCAAGCGAAAACACTGGCCACGGGGGATATCCACTGGCACATTCTGTCCAGCCAGAGGGGCAGAAGGTCACCAGAACGCGGTGCAAACGGGTCACCCCAGAAATACCGAAAATACCCGGTACAGACCCGGTAATACCGGTATAACGCGCCATGTATGTATACACCGTATGCGTAAATATTTTGGAACGTAAATATGACCTCGTCCATAAACCCCCCCCCCCCCCAAATACCGTAATCTAGCAATTTTTCGGGTTTTCGCCCATTTCCGACCATCTACACCCCTCTGTCACCCGCCAGACACCCACAAAACCCATACCGCACCTCCGGATGTGGTCTCAGAGGGCAGTGGCACCCCCCAGTGGCTATTTTTTCCGGATTTCCTGCCATTTTTGACCCCTGTCAGCCACCTCGCAGATAGGGTAGTAGAGCCGGAGATGTTTCTTGGTACATGGTGAGAAGCTTGATGGCAAGGTCATCATGCAAGATGCCTTGACGCACAACCCATCACTCCGGCCCACTCCAGCAACCTGCCACCCCGAACCAGAGTGACATGGAGGTGCAATGGATCTGTGCAGGTGGCGGCTGTCCCAGAGCCCCAGAGTCCCAAGTCAAGTCGGGTAGGCTGGGGATAGGTGACGACATTCTTCCTTGAAACACCAGAGAACCGAGTCGAACCGGGTGGTCAGCAACGGGTTGCACCCCCCATCTCGCCGACAGACAGACCGAGGCTGCCCGTATGCCGAGCCATTGGCAGGGTGGGCCACGGGATGTGTACTATTGTGGAATATCTTCGGTAGGAGCATTGCAGAGACAACATTTTAGGGTCTGAAACCACACCATTCACATGAAGCGTCCCGTCCCTCAACATGGTGGAGCATGGAACATGATGTGGGCACTCTGTTCTCGCTGCATGTGGCCTGTCCCCGAAAGGGCCCGTCCACATCGCACGACTTGATTCCCCTGAGACCATTGTGGCCTCGGTGTACTGTTCCAAGTCCGAGAAAGGCCTCTTGATGTGCCCATGTACGGTGGCTGCTCGGTGACACCGAGCTGTGAAGATGATGCCGTGCTAACACCACACACACCGTTGGCTCCGAAAGGGGCCCAGGTCACAATGATGAGAATAGCACTTGTTGCACCACAAGGGGCCCCTTTGAAGCGGTTCTGCGGGGTGGCTGGCAGGGGTCAGAAATGGCAGAAAATCCGTAAAAAATGGCCACTGGGGGGTGACAATGCCCTCTGAGACCACATCCGGAGGTGCGGTATGGGATTTGTGGGTGTCTGGCGGGTGACAGAGGGGTGTAGATGGTCGGAAATGGGCGAAAACCTGAAAAATTGCTAGATTACGGTATTTGGGGGGGGGGGGGGGTTATGGACGAGGTCATATTATGGAACGTAAATACTTTGGAACGCTGGTGGGTTGGCGTTCCAGATTTTTTTCGTTCCATAATATTTTACAGGGCTTTCTGCGACTCGGGGACATGGACCAGGTGATCGGACGGCATACAGAGTCCCTGACGGGACCTACTCGTGCACTTTTCGCGCGATTCCTGAGCCAAGCCATCCTCACCACCGAGTCCCCAACTGGCCCTGTAAATATTATGGAACGGACCGGGCAAAAATGGGCCCGTTCCACAATATTTACGTTCCATAATATTTACGTATACGGTATACATGACGTACCTGGGACCCCCCGTGTTTAAGTCCCCCCCCTGGAGGCGATTTTCGGCCGGGGGGGACTTAAACACGGGGGGGGCGGACCTAAACACGGGGGGGGCTTAAACACGGGGGTGGCACAGTGGAGACCAAGAAGACCTCTTCCTCTGCTGTCGTAGGGGGGTAATTCCGGTCCGGATGGACTTTTGGCACCCCACTTTTCGACTCTGACAGCACCTGGAGGGCCTAGGGGCCACCTGATGACCCTCCAGACCAGCCCACCCCCGTGTTTAGGTCCCCCTGTGTTTAAGTCCCCCCCCTGCCAGACCCCCAGGGGGGGACTTAAACACGGGGGTAAGGGGGGGGGACTTATACACGGGGGGTCCCAGGTACATCATGTAGACATGTATAATCATGCGACCCTCCCCCCCCTACTAAAGAGATGAAGGGGTGTGGCAGTGACAGTCAACGGAAGAAGACGTCACCACTAGAGGAACAGCAGGTTGGTGCCTCCGAGGCCCGACACTTGGAAAGGTGGCAGAGCAGAAGCACTGAAGGGTGTAGTGTTCCCGCATGTGCAGGCGCTGCTACACATGCACAGCAAGGGGTGTGGTGTGCCCCAGCAGGCTGATGGTGTCGTGTGCCTGCCTCTCGTGCTCGCCTGCCATCGCACTCGCCTTCTGCGCACCACCGCCCGACAGAAACGCACGCATCGCAGCGTTGTAGGGATCCCACTCTGCAGCAGCCTTCCCGATGTGGTACATCCACTCCCCATCCCTATCCCCGCCCTGCTGTGCGTTGCCCTCGCTGTCCTGCACCAGCAGTGTGTACACACAGAAGCACGTGGCATCATCCTCGTTGATGTTGTTGTTGTCGACTTGCACAGCTGTGTGTGCTCCCTCACACCCACGTGCATCCTGCTTCACCAGACGCACCTGCCTCGGCACAAGCAGCAGCACGTATTCGTGTTCTGTGTCCTTGTGCAGTGCTGTGTTGCACACCACGTCCAGCCCGAAGGCACGCGCAGCACGCTCCAGCCCACACGCCAGGACAGGCAGCACGCCAAGCAGGCTGAACCGCCGCATCTCCGCACATCCCGTGTCCCCGCACAGGACACGCCCCGACGCCGCCCCGATGTTGACACGCAGATCGTCTGTCCCGCTGTCGTCTGTGGGCAGCTCGGTGCTGCAGCTGCGCACCGCTTGCACGATCTCCTGTGCTGCACCTGCAGCTGCAGTGCCGTGCACGAGGCACGGGCGTGACGTGTTGAAGGAGGCCAGGATGCGGTCCCCGACAAACACGTCCACCAAACCATTGCGCGACTCCACTGCCGACATCGTCTTGGAAAGCAGCATCTCGAAGAACGACGTGAATGTGCGCGTGTCCTGCTCCAGACAAGCAAGCGCGTTGCATGTGTTCACCACAAGCAGTGTCGATCGCATGCTCTTCAAGATACCAAGCACCTTCGTCGCCACAGCACGTCGTCCGTCTGTGTATTCACTTCTTCTTCTGTTGCGTGGGCTTGGCGTCAACACTGAACTCATCGAAGACTCGGTACTCGGGGACTCACAGAGGTTGTCCCCCTCTGCACCGCCATCATCTTGCTGTGCAGGGAGACACGACTTCGGGAGGTACGGCCGGTACGCACGCAGGTTCTGCTCCAGCCTGCGAAGTGCCTCGTGCATCGCAGCAGGCAGCCGTCCCTCCGCCTCCGCCTCCTGCAGCATCTCCGCCACGGTGTCGACGTCGTAGCCCGCCAGAAGCTGTGCAATCGCCCCCACAGTCTCGATGGTACGTCCCATCGACGCCTTCTCCTTCTCCGCTGACACTGCGAACCCGCGTGTGGCGGCGAAGTCTATCAGCAGCACGAAAAGCGACGTTAGCCCCTCAAACACACCCTGTGTTGTACTGACCGGACACGGTGCGTCTGTGCACTCGACCACCTCTCGAATGCGTTCCCACCTGACAGAGTCAGGTGCTGTTCCAGGCAGGTCCAACAGTCCGAAGCGCAGGACGGTCTCCGCCGCACTGATGATGACCCAGAGGGCCGCAACTGCTGTCAGTCCTGTGGCGAAGCGACTGCCGAGACCAACAACCAGCGACAAGTCTGCGATCAGCACAAACAGCGGCCAGTAGGGCTGGCTGCCGACACTGAGGTTATTCACGTCCGTCAACATGAGAGCGACAGCAACCCCCATGAGGTACGCACGCACGATGTTGTGTGTCAGGTGCACGCCGCACACACACAGGGCGACCATCCCGAGATGGCACACGACAGAAAGGATGAGGGAGGTTAATGTCAGCGGCCAGAGTTCTGCTACAGAGATCAGCACGCTCTGCACCAAACCGCTTGTCAAGGTGATGAGGAAAAGCAGGCGCCTGTCGCTGCGTGCCTTGCCCTGCAGCCTCCCGTCCATCGAGATGACGCGTTCATACCAACCCATCCCCATTGTACGCCAGTGTCACACCTGCTGACCTGGTGATGGTGTTGGCTGCACCTGACAAGCTCCTACTTTATCGGGGAGGGGAGGAGGAAAGGCACATTGTGGCCGTGCAGGGTAACCAGGGTGCCCCAGGAAGGCCACCCCTCGAGGCCCACCATGGCATGCCTTGCTGCACGGCGCCACTGTCTGGACGGGGTTGCTTCCGTGTTGGGGGGGTGGGGGAGGGGGTGCAGGGGATCGCCGACTTCGTTGCTCCTGCGGTGGTTGCCCCCAGCCAGGGCTCAGGGTCGTTGGGGGTTTTCAGAAATCCGGCACAAAGGCAGGCATCTGAGGCGGGTCTGGTGCCCCTCAGGCAGGTCGAGCATCAGCAGGTGCACACGAGATGTGGCGTGGCAACGCTACATCGTTGTGAGTTGTACCCAGGGGCAACGGATCGACCCACACACACACACACACACAGTGCCACACACGTGCTTCTTAGAAGCATCAGTGACACCAGGTAGGGACAGGCCAGTAACGGACTCTTCCGGCCCTTCGCTCAGCAGTGCGTCACCTCCAAAGTGAGTCACCTCACAAGAGGGGGCCAACTGACACAGTTTGACACAGAGCGAAGGCCCCTTCCTGGTGGCTCTTCCGGACTCCAGTGCCCTCAGCGGTGCTGCTGCTGCTGCTGGGGCAGGATGGGAACCCCGCCACCTCATGCGAGCATGGCAAGGGGCCTTCGCTCTGCGCCACACTGTGCCAAGGTGAGGCACACAGTCTTGCTGGGGGCAGCTCGGTGGGATGCACTTCAAAGCAAAGACCACGACCACCCAGCACACAAGCCGAAAGACGAGCAGCAGTTCAGATTTCAGAAGCGTCGACACATCAGGACGCATCATGACGTGGGGCAGGTGGGCAGGGGAAAAGTTGTGAGCAGCATGAGCAAGAGGCCAGTCGCTCATCGCGGAACATTTCTCACACCGCAGGTGTGGGACCGGACTCCTGGCTGTGCAATGCAAAACTATGCGTCTGCAAATCAAGGGGAGAGAAGAACCAGCGGTATTCGTCGATCGTGAGAACACCCCACACGCCTGATGCGGGTGCGGTGTGTCCTGCATGATCTGCACAGCAAAGTTTCCTGCGTTGTTCGCACAACTCCAAAATATAGCTGGAGTCGTGCAGGATCATTCGTGAAGAAATACGAAAGGTAAACGAGAAAAAGTTTTTCGTTGATCGCACGACACACACAGAAAATTTTGCCTGCGGAAGTGTTGGTGTGTGATTGGCAGGCGCATAAGACTGTGTGTGACGGCAAGCACCTAGCACTTCCCCTATCGCTGCATTTCCGCCTGACAAGTACCTTGTTGGAAGAAAAAAAACGGTGGTAGGATTTGTGGGACCGAAAGGCCTCCGTGACCCATGCTAAGCTGCTGATATTTCGCCACCTGCACCTGAGAGAGGCTGTTCTGTGGTGGTAACTTCACGCCCTAACTCATCGTTCAAAGTGTCAAGTCAAAAGTGGAAGCTGTCAGTTAGTGTAAACACCAGCCCAAGAATAACCTGCTTCCGTCGGCAGACCCACTCGGGGATCCTGTTTGCAGTGTTGAGTACTTCCTCGAAATGAACTGGCAAAGCGTGACACCCTTGTTCTCACAAAACGGCAGGAAAATGAAACAGAAAGGAAACCCAATCGATACATTAACACACGACGCGGGGAACGGGGGGAGGTCGTGGTGAAACGCTTACACCTCCACCTGTGATGAGGGTGAGATGTGGCTCTGCAACTTCTTCTGAATTGCAATGTGGATGTGTTCATCTGTATGAATAAAGAAAACTCGCCCAACCGCCCGATGTCACAATCCGGACCGTCTCTCAGTCTCTGGAAAGTCACTGTAATACTCGGGGGGCATAAGTTTATCCGCATCTGGCGATGAAGTCGGGAGCATCGTCAGACCGGCCTTCCTTGTAGATGTGGCGTCTCAACGTGTGTGGATCATTCTGGAGACAAGCGCTGTCCTCCAGCTCATAGACAACGGCGCCAGGGCCGCCGTGTTGTGGCACGTGCTGTGGTGGCACGCAGCATCTCGCGCACAGCACCCGGTGGTGCATCCGCCGTGTACAGGCACCGCACGTGCATCGACAGCGCCACATGCCGCAACGCAAGGCTCGCCTCCACAGCACCGCCTGACGCAGTCACGAAGCGCTGCCGCACCGTCCCCACGTCACCGTGCTCGACAATCCCGCTCGCGATGCCAAGCGTCGCCACTGCCTGCCCTTCACCGTGCTGCAGCACACGCCGTGCAAACCGCAGTGCGCTCTCTGCGTGTGCCGGCACCATCTTCCCGAAGTTCCACCCGATGAAGAAGTTGTTCCCCACAACAGACAGCAGCACGCCGTCGCTCTGTTCCAGCAGTGGCACGATACTGGAAAGCGCGTTGCCGACCTCGCCCAGAGACAGGCTGCTGAGTGTGGTTGCGGCGACTGTTGCGTCATGTCGTGAGGTGTTGCACATCATCACCACAGCATCGCTTCTCTGTGACGCAGTCACAGACCCTCGTCTGGACAACGGTGCAGGTGCCTGCAGAGGACGGCCCTCACGGCCCTGCAGGGGGGCAGGCCACACGCTGCACACAGACACAGGCTCGCTCACACCCTTCAGCTTGGTGGGCACCGCGTTGCCTGCATACGCACCGACACACCCGGACACGCCACGCACAGTCGCCCACAGCTCCGCAGGCACCGCAACTGCACCAGGCACACACGCAGCCTCGAGGCGTGAAGCCACGTTCACCGTGTGTCCGAAGTAGTCCACACGCCCGGTCAACGTGTTCGTCTCCAGCGTCACAGCACCCTCGTTCACACCGACACGCACCGTCAGCCCGCCCCACAGCTCTGTCGGGTTGCAGATTCCGACCTCCAGCAGCGCAGCAGGCCACTCCGCCGCAAGCAGGTCCTCCTGCACCTCAAGCCCGAAACACACACCCGCATGTGCATTCTCGAACGCAACCATGAAGGCGTCCCCGATTGTCTTCACCTCGTACCCGCCCCACGCAGACAGCGCACACCGCATCACCGCGTTGTGAACCACCAGCGCCTTCTTCATCGCCTCGGGTGCCGCCTCCCAGATCAATGCGGACGCACGGATGTCGGTGAAGACGATTGCCGCATGCTCGCTCTCCGCACCAGGTGCGGCCCCAGGTGGCACACAGGGCTGCCCAGCACCGTCAGGCGTGTGCTGCTGCTCCTCCAGCAGCACGGCAGGGAGGTACGGCCGGTACGCACGCAGGTTCTGCTCCAGCCTGCGAAGTGCCTCGTGCATCGCAGCAGGCAGCCGTCCCTCCGCCTCCGCCTCCTGCAGCATCTCCGACACGGTGTCGACGTCGTAGCCCGCCAGAAGCTGTGCAATCGCCTCCACAGTCTCGATGGTACGTCCCATCGACGCCTTCTCCTTCTCGGCTGATTCTGCGAACCCGCGTGTGGCGGCGAAGTCTATAATCAACACGAGAAGAGATATGTGTCCCTCAAACACACCCTTTCCTGCACTGACCGGACACGGTGGGTCTGTGCACTCGACGGCCTCGAGAATGCGTTCCCACCTGACAGAGTCAGGTGCTGCGCCAGGCAGGTCAAACAGCCCGAAGCGCAGGACGGTCTCCGACACGCTGATGATAACCCACAGTGCCGCAACTGCTGTCAGTCCTGTGGCGAAGCGACTGCCGAGACCAACAACCAGCGACAAGTCTGTGAGCAACACAAAGGTTGGCCAGACGGGCTGGCTGGCGACACTGCGGTTCGAGGTGTCCGCCAACATGAGAACGAGTGCGACAACCATGATGTACGCACGCACGGTGTTGTGTGTCAGGTGCACGCCGCACACACACAGGGTGACCATCACGAACTGGCACCCGAGATGCAGGAAGGCGGCTGTAAGAGCCACCGGCCACGTTCCTATCACAAACAGCAGTAGGCTCTGGATCAAAACCACCGCCAAGCTTATGAGGAAAAGCAGGCGCCTGTCGCTGCGTGCCTTGGCCTGCAGCCTCCCGTCCATCGAGATGACGCGTTCATACCAACCCATCCCCATTGTACGCCAGTGTCACACCTGCTGACCTGGTGATGGTGTTGGCTGCCCCTGACAAGCTCCTACTTTATCGGGGAGGGGAGGAGGAAAGGCACATTGTGGCCATGCAGGGTAACCAGGGTGCCCCAGGAAGGCCACCCCTCGAGGCCCATCATGGCATGCCTTGCTGCACGGCGCCACTGTCTGGGGTGGCGTGGGGGGGTTGCTTCCGTGTTGGGGGGCGAAGGTGTGGGTGCAGGGGTGGGGGAGGGGGTGCAGGGGAGGGCAGCCTGTCTCTTGCCAATCGCTCACTGCTGATATCGCCGACGTCGTTCCTCCTGCGGTGGTTGCCCCCAGCCAGGGCTCAGGGTCGTTGGGGGTTTTCAGAAATCCGGCACAAAGGCAGGCATCTGAGGCGGGTCTGGTGCCCCTGAGCAGAGCCCAGGCGAAGCCGAGACACGCACCCACACTTCGACCTGAAGAGCTGGAAGCACCACAGCTGGCACAATAATCAAAAATTGCTACCCGAGTGCGAGCACATCTGTCTGTCCATTGTGTTCTTGCTCCTGTGATCTGGGCATCACTTTCCGATGGTCGGTGATGGTTCGCCCGAAGGGGCATTGAGTTTGTTAGTCGCTGCAAACCCCCTCGAGCTCTGGCTTTGCAAGCGGTGTGGTGTGCGCCCCAAGGTGCACCCCGCACTCACCGCAGTTTGGAAAAGCGAAAAGAATAACCCTCGTCATGGAAAGGCGCGCGGCAACTGAAACCTGGCATGTGCTGACCGATGCCGTGACATAGCAGGTTCAGGTGCTGCAGAGCGTGGTGACGTGACAAAATATGATGAGGCGAAACAGTGCGCACCGAATCGGCACCGAAGCTGCCAAAATGCGCATCCCAGCATGTGAACAGAAGAAGGGGGCTGGGGGTGCGAACCCGAGACCCAACACTTCTTGCGTTGCCTTCCAAGAGCAATGACACATGGCACACCTGGAAGTGTAGTGTCCCATGTACTCACCCAGAACACAACGCACATCGCATTGCTGCAGATACGCCCAGGCACAACGGAAGGATGTG
Source organism: Rhynchopus euleeides (assembly GCA_963210315.1). Lineage (NCBI taxonomy): Eukaryota > Euglenozoa > Diplonemea > Diplonemida > Diplonemidae > Rhynchopus > Rhynchopus euleeides. The sequence goes on from OY723274.1 coordinate 101,703, forward strand.
GCCAACAACAAACACCCGAGAAGTGCAGGATCGGTCTGTGAACAGACAGTGTTCTGCCTGGACTAGGGTGGGCGTGTTTGCCCGTGTTCCAATGCGTTGCGTGCATCTCATCGCATCGCATCGCACACTCCCGCTGGCACTTCTTCGCAGAAACAATCGTGAAGGAAGTTTGTTCGGGAGAAGGAAATGGAAAAATGAAAAAATAGAAAACTAGAAAAGCAGAGGAGTGAAGGAGACCAGAAAGAACAGTAGAGATCAGGGGAGGATGTCTAACATTATGGGATACGGCGAAAACGGGCTTCTGTTGCTATGCTTCTCCAGAGCTCCTGAAGTTCTCAGAATTCACTGAATCTGGTCAGAACATTGCCAACAACGGCAATAGCAATCAGAAATCGCGCAAATCGTGATCTGCTGATCGAAGCTGAGACACACCCTCCTGCAATGCATGGCTCTCGAGACTTGCCACACGGGCCTCCATCCGGACTGGTGCGCTGATGACGCGGCACAGGACCCGGATTCGGCCAGATGCAAGTCAAACACACAACAGGACACACGAGCCATGCACAGCTGAATCCATGATGCAAAAATAATAAAATTATCAATAAAATCATGAAAAGCAATGAAAGAGTGATGCGTGGGTGGGTGATGGGGTGGGAAGGGATGGGATTGGATGGCCTCCAGTGTCAGGGCGTGCAAGGCAACAAAGTGGTAACCACCGCGCAAAACATCAGTTGGGGCTGCGTTTCGTGGCTCCCTTCCCTTGTGGCGCTATAAATCACCAGACTCTGGAGGCACCAGTGTCAGGGGATTGATTGTCAGTCAGGATCTCACAATCCGATCATCACATCACAGCTGCCGTGCGGGCACTGCTGGGATGCGGCTACGCAAGGAAGAACTTGCACTGGTCGAAGTACTTCTCCGGGATGTTCACCATCTGCTTCCACTGGGGGGTCGCCGCGTCGCGGTTCTTCAGCAGGGAGCACTCGAACAGGGCCAGGTCCGTCAGCATCCCCTTCGTCGACGCCGTCTTGCGGCGCTGCTGCAGCTGCTCGTACTTCACCTGCGTCTTCCCCTTCGTGTACCGCACCTCCGGCAGGGTGTACGCCCCCGTCTTCTCTGCCTCCTCCGCAGCCTCGTCCACCTCGTCAGACTGTGTGGAGGCGGAACGTGCGAGGCGGCACAGGTTCGTGCACCCGTCGTCGTTGACCGTGTTCCCGTCGTCGCACTGCTCGTTCGGGTCCGCAGTCCCGTCGCCGCAGCACGTGCGGCGGTCCGAGCTGGCGGGCACCATCCAGTCCCACACCCCCTCCTGTGCCTCCCCCAGCTGCTCCGCCAGGTTGTCGGGGCCGTACTCGTACGACACGCCGTCGGGCATGTCGCTGATGTCCCACATGTCACGCGGCGTCACATCCTGCTCGAACATCGGGAGCGGGAACCCAGACGTGTTCGACCAGTACGGCATCGGGGCGTCGATGTCCACGTCGCCCAGGGTCACGCCCCCCAGCACGGCGCTGCGCTCACTCACGCCCGGGGCGTAGTGCAGCGAGGTCATGTTCGCCTTCGAGACCGTGTCGTACCCGTAGTAGTCCTGCCACACCGCCCACAGGCGGTCCACGTTCGCGTGGTGCATGAAGAAGAGCGGGTCGTACGGGGACCCCATCGACGACATGTCCCCCGACACGTAGTTGTGCGGGGCTGCGTGCGGCGCACCCTCCAGGCGGATCGAGAACGCCTGCCAGTCGGGCCAGTTCGCCACGAGCGCCGCCAGCGCAGCCTCCCCCGTGAACTGGCTGTCGGTCAGACGTGCGCGGCTGATGCACTCGCCGTCCCGCTTCGTCCAGCCTGCCGCAATCCCGGAGTTGATGCACTGCCCCGTCCACACAGGGTGGTTCTCGAACGACCCGAACGTGGTCGCCTTCATCGGGGTCGCCAGGAACTCGTCCGCCGCGTCGCGCTCCCAGTCCCAGTACGGCACCGTCACGCACTCGAACCCGGACAGGTTGCGCAGCAGGTTCTCGTACTGCAGCACAAACTGCCTGTGCCACGGGAGGAACGCGGACGTGCTGTGTGCGAAGTGCTCCTGCACCACGTGCGTCTCCACCATCCCCCAGTACATCTCCGGCTGCGTCGTCACCAGCGTGTTCACGGCGTCGGCGAAGTGCTGGCGCTCCGCGCACGTCAGCGTCGAGTACGCGCGGCGCACACGCGGCCCGCAGTGCGCGGGGTTGGCCGTCCCTGCAGGCGGTGCGGGTGCTGCCGTCCCCAGCTCCCCGAGGTAGCACACACGCAGCTGCGGGCCGCGCCCTGCGTCGCTCGACCGCGCGTGCCTGTTGCGGCGGTGGCCCTCGCCCATCCGGATCAGCGCCGTCACCGCGTTCCCGGACGCAAACCCTGCCTGGTCCACAACCTGCTGCAGCTGGTGCGACAGGTCCGGGGTCGCGTACTCAGCCCCGCGCCACCAGCGCTCCTCCACACGCCACTCCAGCCCCGAGGTGCGCACACGCGACGACACGTCCCGGCGCGCCCGGAAGCACGCGGAGTTGTTCGCCAGCTCGAACGCGACGTCCAGCACCGCGGGCAGCCGGCTCGACGTGCGCGACGCCACAAACTTCACCTCCGCCGACACCACCTTCGCACCCTGCGGCACCTGCACACCGGCGAAGCGCACCCCGACGTCCTGGCCCGTCCACATGTAGCGCCCCAGGTCCAGCCGCCACGAGTCGTAGTTCACCCGCCACCCCACCTGCTCCGCGTCGTCGGCGTACCGCGCCACGGACGACTCCACGCACACGACCTCGCGTGTCGGTGCGGGCACATCCGTCGGCACCGGCGTCGGTGCAAGCGTCGGCTCCGGTGTCGGCACGGGGGTCGGGGCAGCCGTGGGCATCACGTCCGAGCACTCCCACTCGAACGAGAACCCGGAGAACTGCACCACCTGGTCAGACCCGAAGAAGAGCAGCATCGACGCGTTCACCACCACGATGTCCTGCGTCAGCGTCCCCCCCGACAGCTCCTGCAGCAGCGCGAACCCGCCACCGACACGGTACAGCTGCAGGTTGTCGAACCCGCCCTCCGTGTCCATGCGCGTCACACGCACCCGCAGGTACGGCTCCCCCGGGCACTCCAGGTACCAGCACGCACGCGCATTGGCAGGGTACTCAGAGGCCCCCACAGGGTAGTCCACTGTGCCAGACGCGGCATCCCCGCGGATCACCTCCGCCGACGAGTCCGGCGCACACACACCCGGGAACTGGAACTGCGCCTGGGCTCCTGCAACCAGGCACAGCACGGCCAGCGTGCTGCGGGTGACCATCGTGTCAAACACTTGTTTCTCTTGTGTTGATCAATCTGTTGTGGTGTGGTGTGTCAGCACGGCAGCAGCAGATGGGACCGACACTGGGGACTGTGCTGGTGGTGTGGGTAGGCGAGAAGGGGGAGGGTGAGGAGGGAGGAGGGAAGATGCGTTTTGCCCAATCTCAACTCATCTCTGTTGTCCCGTGTCTGCTTCCCTAAGCGCCCTCCCCTTCCCTCTCGAGAAGGTGTGTGGGTGTGGGTGTTGCAACCGCATGAACCCAAAAACCGGGCATAGAGAAAGAAGACACGGGGTTGGGAGACAGAACCAGAGATATAACATGCGGTGAAGAAGTGAAGTAGAAGTATGGCTGAAGCACAAGCAGGGGAAGTTGCCGCTATCGAATCGAGCGGCGCGGGGCACACGGCAGCGCGTTGTGCGGCGCTGCAATGTGCGATGCGTGAGTTTGGGAGGTGCCGTGCTCCTGCGCACCGCTTCCTGCTGTTGACCCCCCCACACACACGCATGCACGCACACACATACAACCGTGCACACTGGCATGTCGGCTGTGTGGGGCGAGGTGCGGAATGGGTCTGTGTGTGGTGGGTTCCCTTGATGCCGTGGCCTGGTTGGTTTCGCGCGCATTCGTCGACACACACATGCACAACAAAACCAACATCGGCATCACAGGGGGGCAGGAAACGGGCTGGGCTGTGGCATGTGCAAAAAGACTTGGAGTTGCGTTCTTTGTTTGTACGAACGGTGCCTGCTAGTGCATGTGTGCAGGATACCGAACGCTGCCACGAGTCTTTTTGGTGCGTTTTCCAATTTTAAATCACTCTGGGGGCACCTGCGGGGCCATATTTTGCATTTTCAGACAGGGGACATATACCCTACAAACCCGATTTTCGGGTTTTTTGACCATTTTATGCCTTGTGCGAAAACGTGATATTTTTTGGACAAAATTCCAGGCACAGGGTTTCAGCATTTTTGGAGGGTTTGTGGTGGAAAATTGCCTATGTCGAAAAATGTCGTAATTTTGACGGATTTCGGTACCTTAAGACGGTCCCTGGGGGGGGGGGGGGTAGGGGGGGTTATAAGCCCGTACAAAACCACATTTTTCAACATACCATCAGAACCGCCCTAATACCTGATCTGACCCGAAAATCCGACCCATACCCCCCCGGAAACCGTCTGGAGCCCACTTGTGACACCTGATGCGCACTTTTGTGATGATTTTTTGGGGTCCTAAAAAATGTACCTCAGTTTCGTACCTTGCCTTTGTACCTGAACCACTCCCGACCGCAGTATTTCGTTCTTTGCAAGGAAAGGGTATCACTACGCTCACCCAGCACGCCGAGCAACACATGCCGTGTGCCTAGGGCCTCGCAGAGGTGTCAGATGCTGCTGCAGAGGGGTACCTTGCTCGAAAGACGCTCGCCAAACGGGAGATGTGCGGGGTCCCGGCAGAGAGCGTTGTGGCAGACCTGCGTCAGAAGAAAACGGCACACGACATCCGTGAGGCGACATTATTTCGGGCGCTCCGTCGGGCTGGGTACATAGGAGAGCGAGTGGGACGTGGTGACGACAGATATATGCAGTGGTGCATCAACTGCACGCACGTGCGAAAAGCGGCGTTCCTTGCTGGCCAAGAAAGATGTCACCTGCACTCCTACTCCTCCCACTCCTCCTGCTCCTACCCCTACACCAACTGATGTGGGCAGTGAGTGATGGCAGCTCCAGAGCAGCAGATGATCTAGGAAGCGATGAGCGGGTCAGCCGGGCAGACTACCCCAGTCCGTACCGGAAGTACGAAGCGTTGCGGGCCCGCCACCACCGCCTCCAGGAGAGGACCCGAGGATTAAGAGTAGGGTTGTACAACGCCAGGGGAGAGTATTCCCCTGGCGTTGAGACATCCCTGACGATCTTGCGGTCGCACTGTGGGGGTTGAGTCGGCAGGCAGATGCCTATCCAATGACTTTGTTGAGTCCTCACATGGTACACTCTCATACGTGCTGTTGAGACTGCGTGGTGTACTACACCCAGAAGGTGGCTGAACTCATTCAGCTGGCGCAACAACACAACATTCCCACCAATCAGGTACAAGAAAGACCTTGCCGAGGCACTGGGGAGGCAACATCGTGCCACCTGAGCCGGAACCACCGCAGAAAAGGCAAAGAACGAAATATTGCGGTCGGGAGTGGTTCAGGTACAAAGGCAAGGTACGAAACTGAGGTACATTTTTTAGGACCCCAAAAAATCATCACAAAAGTGCGCATCAGGTGTCACAAGTGGGCTCCAGACGGTTTCCGGGGGGGTATGGGTCGGATTTTCGGGTCAGATCAGGTATTAGGGCGGTTCTGATGGTATGTTGAAATTTTTGGTATTTGTACGTTTTTAGGGGGGCTTATGACCCCCCCTAGGGGGGGGGGGGGGAGCAGGGTGGAACCCAGCGTGCGTGTTGCATGCGAAAGCTGATGTTTACAGCTGGGTCTGTGTGTGCACGGTGTGACACACAGATCAGAAGAGAAGAAGACAAGAAAAGAAAGGATGGGGTGGGGGGTGAAAAGGGGGGGCGCAGCTAGTGTTGTGCGCCCCTTTCATCCCTCGCACCGCAGCAGGCTGCGGCGTCGGGCGTAGAGGTGGGGAGGGATGGGGGGTGGTGGGGTTCAGGGTTCAACGAGCGTTCGGCCATCTTCAAGGCACAGCAACGCAATGAACATCAACAAATCGAAAAATCTCCGAGTGCGGTCAGCACGCACCCGGGAGGCGGTGGTGGGGTGGGGTGTCCCATAACCCCACCACAGATAGGATTTTATATTTAGTTTTGTTCACGTCTCCTGACAATTCTGTTCTTCTCTTCTCGTCTGCGGTTTCGCGCTCGGTGCCACACGTTTGCCCATTTTTCCAAAACGCCCGTGGGACCTCTCTCTCTCGCGAACTCCGACTTTTCGGATCCAGCCCTCAGACGAGTCCTCGTCCTAGTCCTAGTCCTGCTTGAACAGGAACGCACTCCCCTTCAGTGGGAACTCCCCAGTAGGGAACGCAGACACGGTGTCCGGGTAGTGGCGCTCAAACAGCGACTTGAACTTCGCAGACCACACGTGGTCCAGCCCCCACTGCGTGTAGGTCTCCGCGTTGAAGTCCTCCTGGAAGAATCGGTCGGCGTGCAGGCGGCGCGTCGTCTGCGTCAGGAAGATGAAGAAGGCGGTCTCGCTGATGGCAAACCCGTCCGGGCGCGGCTCCTCCGCCGCCATCCCCACCTGCAGGTCGATGTCGTCCACCGTTGCGTACATGGCGCGCAGCTCCGCTGCCACCTCTGGCTTCGGGGTCACCGCCTCGAACGACGTGAAGCGCTCCAGCCCCAGCCCCTCGCGGAAGTCGTTGAACTTCGGGACACCGCGCTCCCGGTCGCGGAAGATGTCGATGGCCGCCATGTCCAGCACGTTGTTCACCCCCACCTTCAGGTTCGACAGCGACTGCGGGAAGTTATGCAGCGACAGCTTGTGCGTGTTCATCTTCGCCATCCCCAGGATCACCTCCTCCACCCCGTGCTGCTCCACCTTGTCCCGCCCGGCCGCAAAGGTGTGGCTCAGCAGGCTGTCCGTCTCCCCGCCCACCGTCATGTTGTCGGGCAGCAGCGCGTGCATCCGGTACACGCTCGCGAAGTCCTCCGTCTGCGAGAAGGCAGCGTCCCCTGCCAGGGTCACCTTGTCCCCAATCCCGTCCGCCCCGGGGAACGGGAGGTGCTCGAAGATGGACAGGGCGATCCGGTCGAACAGCTTGAAGTTCTCCTTGAACTGCTTCTTCATCGTCGTCACCCCGCGCGTCCCGATCCGCAGCGCCATCGTCACAGGCTTGTTCTGCAGCAGAATCGCCGTCCACTCCTCCGTGTGGATGAGCGCGTTCTGCGCCGCGTTGATCAGCCGCGCCGTCTGGAACAGCTTCTCGTCGTCCCACGTCGGGTTCCTCGCTTTCAGCTCCCCGCAGATCCAGTTGTGCTCCTTCGCGTACAGCGTGTGCAGCGCCTCCAGCCCACTCCACAGGTTGTCGGTGAACCCGGTCGCCGCCACCCCTGTCGCGTTGTCCCGGGGCAGCAGCCCGTTGTCCCCGAACAGCAGCTTCCCGTCCACGAAGGACCGCAGCGATTCCTGCGTTGCCCGGTCCGACCCGTACACCTGTGACATGTCCCACCAGTGCGTCACAGACGTGCGCATGTACCCGTCCGCATCCCGCTTCGTCCGCTGCAGCGGGAACGTCTCCCCGGTCTCCGCGGCATCCGGGGTCCGCGTCTTCAGCACGTACGGCGCCGCCTCCGCGTCTTTCTCGTGGTTGAACCAGTCGTGCGTCTGGAACTGGATCCACGCCCCGAAGAACAGGTTCAGCGACGGAATCGCCTCCCGCTTGTTGTCGGACGACGCCATGAGCTTCGCCGCCTCCTCCGGCCGCGGCTCCCACAGGTAGTTGTGCGGCGGCGTCGTCGTCTCCCACGTCGACCGCACGTTCCGCCCGAAGCGCGTCCCCTTCGCCCCCATCTTCGTCAGCTCCTTGTGGTTGCACGTCCCGTCCGCCATCCGGTACTTGAAGTCCGCCTCGCTGCACTCCACGCTGCGCAGCTCCTCGTCGCTGGTGAAGTCGAACAGCTGCGACTCCTGCAGGAAGGTTGTGGCCAGCAGGATGTACACCAGCCCGCGGATGGACCGTGCCCCGTCCTCAAGGTACACCGCACGCCACAGGTACCACAGTGGGCCTACCACCGTGCGCACAAACGCTTCCAAGCTGACCTGCGTCATTGTGTGTGTGTGTGCGTGACCCCCTGGCCTCCTTTGGTTGTCCTTGTCAACCTGGTTTCGGTTTGTAATCTGTACGGGTGTTTGTATGTACCTTCGTCTAACCACAAACAGAGGGGGTAGCGAAATTGAAGAGAAGATGAAACGGGAAGAGGGGTGCAAAGGCACAGTGCGGGACTGTGCTGGTGGTGTGGGTAGGCGAGAAGGGAGAGGGTGAGGAGGGAGGAGGGAAGATGCGTTTTGCCCAATCTCAACTCATCTCTGTTGTCCCGTGTCTGCTTCCCTAAGCGCCCTCCCCTTCCCTCTCGAGAAGGTGTGTGGGTGTGGGTGACAAGCACAGAATATGCCACCCGCACGAGTTCCATCCTACAGTCTTCCAGTACCGTCCGCCGAACACCACTATACTCGAAGGAATACTGGGGGAGGAGGGTGTTGGGGTGTGGGGGCAAACAGAAAAACGTAATCATTGCGGAAACAGAGAAAGGAGGGAGCAGACCGGTGCTGAAGGCAAATGTGGTAGGGTGGGGAAGAGATGAAGGGGTGTGGCAGTGACAGTCAACGGAAGAAGACGTCACCACCAGAGGAACAGCAGGGTTGGTGCCTCCGAGGCCCGACACTTGGAAAGGTGGCGGAGCAGAAGCACTGAAGGGTGTAGTGTTCCCGCATGTGCAGGCGCTGCTACACATGCACAGCAAGGGGTGTGGTGTGCCCCAGCAGGCTGATGGTGTCGTGTGCCTGCCTCTCGTGCTCGCCTGCCATCTCATTCGCCTTCTGCGCACCACTGCCCGACAGAAACGCACGCATCGCAGCGTTGTAGGGATCCCACTGTGCAGCAGCCTTCCCGATGTGGTACATCCACTCCCCATCCTGATCCCCACCCTGCTGTGCGTTGCCCTCGCTGTCCTGCACCAGCAGTGTGTACACACAGAAGGACGTGGCATCATCCTCGTTGATGGTGTTGTTGTCGACTTGCACAGCTGTGTGTGCTCCCTCACATCCACGTGCATCCTGCTTCACCAGACGCACCTGCCTCGGCACAAGCAGCAGCACGTATTCGTGTTCTGTTTCCTTGTGCAGTGCTGTGTTGCACACCACGTCCAGCCCGAAGGCACGCGCAGCACGCTCAAGCCCACACGCCAGGACAGGCAGCACGCCAAGCAGGCTGAACCGCCGCATCTCCGCACATCCCGTGTCCCCGCACAGGACACGCCCCGACGCCGCCCCGATGTTGACACGCAGATCGTCTGTCCCGCTGTCGTCTGTGGGCAGCTGGGTGTTGCAGCTGCGCACCGCTTGCACGATCTCCTGTGCTGCACCTGCAGATGCAGTGCCGTGCACGAGGCACGGGCGTGACGTGTTGAAGGAGGCCAGGATGCGGTCCCCGACAAACACGTCCACCAAACCACGGCGCGACTCCACTGCCGACATCGTCTTGGAAAGCAGCATCTCGAAGAACGACGTAAAGGCGCAGGTGTCCTGCTCCAGACAAGCAAGCGCGTTGCATGTGTTCACCACAAGCAGTGTCGATCGCATGCTCTTCAAGATACCAAGCACCTTCGTCGCCACAGCACGTCGTCCGTCTGTACATTCGCTTGCTGATCTGTTGCGTAGGCTTGATGCGAAATCCGAACCCATCGAAGACTCGGTACTCAGGGACTCACAGAGGTTGTCCCCCTCTGCACCGCCGTCATCTTGCTGTGCAGGGAGACACGACTTCGGGAGGTACGGCCGGTACGCACGCAGGTTCTGCTCCAGCCTGCGAAGTGCCTCGTGCATCGCAGCAGGCAGCCGTCGCTCCGCCTCCGCCTCCTGCAGCATCTCCGCCACGGTGTCGACGTCGTAGCCCGCCAGAAGCTGTGCAATCGCCTCCACAGTCTCGATGGTACGTCCCATCGACGCCTTCTCCTTCTCCGCTGACACTGCGAACCCGCGTGTGGCGGCGAAGTCTATCAGCAGCACGAAAAGCGATATTTTTATCTCGAACACACCCTTTCCTGCACTGACCGGACACGGTGGGTCTGTGCACTCGAAGACCTCTCGAATGCGTTCCCATCTAAAAGAGTCAGATGCTGAGCCAGGCAGGTCCAACAGTCCGAAGCGCAGGACGGTCTCCGCCGCACTGATGATGACCCAGAGGGCCGCAACTGCTGTCAGTCCTGTGGCGAAGCGACTGCCGAGACCAACAACCAGCGACAAGTCTGTGATGAGCACAAACAGTGGCCAGGCCGGCTGGGTGCCGATACTGCGGTAATTCAGGTCCGCCAAAATGATGACGACAGCAATACCCACGACGTATGCACGCACGATGTTGTGTGTCAGGTGCACGCCGCACACACACAGGGCAGCCATTCCGAACTGGCACACGAGATGCAAGGTGACGATCCCAATCCTCAGCGGGCACTGTGGTGGCAGAGATGCTGTTAAAGCCTGTACCAACCCGACCGCACAGCTTATGAGGAATAGCAGGCGCCTGTCGCTGCGTGCCTTGCCCTGCAGCCTCCCGTCCATCGAGATGACGCGTTCATACCAACCCATCCCCATTGTATGGCAGTGTCACACCTGCTGACATGGCGATGGATGGTTATGACTGGCTGCATCAGACAAGACTCTACAACATGGCAGGCGGAGCACAGCGTGGTGGGTGAGTCCTGACAGTACTGAATGATACTTCCCTCCTGTACTGAGTGTCTCAGATTCCTGCGATTTTCAAGACTCTCGGTGGTGTGAGTAAGGCAAAGTGACAAATGTGAGCCAAAATCGGCGCTGCCGAGTCGGGGATCGCATGATCACGCACAAATATACAGATATGATGTACATCATGTAATAGACGGACGGCTTACGGTCTAATAGACAGACACTGCCCGCTTCGGCATATCGCCCCTCTCCCCCGGCTCGCGCCTGTAACGCGTGGTCTGGGCGCTTTCTCTTGGGTGTAATCTCACCTCGAAATGCTCTCAATAACACCCTAATTAGACTCTAATTAGAGCATAATTAGAGTATTAGGGGGCCTTCGCTACCAAGTGTGACTGAGTGAGAAAAAGTGAGCCACGGCGCACTTCCCCTCACTGGCTGACGAGCAGTGACGAGTAGTGACTGGTAGCGAGGGCCCCCTTAGAGTGTAGTTAGAGTTTCTGAAACTCTAATTATACTCTAATAAATCTTGGGTTAGAGTCTAAGTAGACTCTACGTAGACCGTAAGCCATAATGTAGACATGTATAATCATGCGACCCTCCCCCCCCTACTAAAGAGATGAAGGGGTGTGGCAGTGACAGTCAACGGAAGAAGACGTCACCACTAGAGGAACAGCAGGTTGGTGCCTCCGAGGCCCGACACTTGGAAAGGTGGCAGAGCAGAAGCACTGAAGGGTGTAGTGTTCCCGCATGCAGGCGCTGCTACACATGCACAGCAAGGGGTGTGCTGTGCCCCAGCAGGCTGATGGTGTCGTGTGCCTGCCTCTCGTGCTCGCCTGCCATCTCATTCGCCTTCTGCGCACCACTGCCCGACAGAAACGCACGCATCGCAGCGTTGTAGGGATCCCACTCTGCAGCAGCCTTCCCGATGTGGTACATCCACTCCCCATCCTGATCCCCACCCTGCTGTGCGTTGCCCTCGCTGTCCTGCACCAGCAGTGTGTACACACAGAAGGACGTGGCATCATCCTCGTTGATGGTGTTGTTGTCGACTTGCACAGCTGTGTGTGCTCCCTCACACCCACGTGCATCCTGCTTCACCAGACGCACCTGCCTCGGCACAAGCAGCAGCACGTATTCGTGTTCTGTGTCCTTGTGCAGTGCTGTGTTGCACACCACGTCCAGCCCGAAGGCACGCGCAGCACGCTCAAGCCCACACGCCAGGACAGGCAGCACGCCAAGCAGTTCTACTCAAGGTTTTTAAGATGTTCACCACAGCGGAGAATGATCCCCTTCTCTGTGGCGATCGAGCCAAGCTGGACGAGGTTCGCCTTCGGGCGAAGGTCATGTGGGCGGACAAAAGGTGCCTGCTCCTGAGACTCATCAGCAACCTGTTTCTTCCTTCAAGCCCTCAAGACTCTTGGAGCGGCCTGACTATTTAGTGTCTTTGTCGCAGCAAGGGGGCGATATATACCGCTTTTTTATTGATTTCACGTGTCAGTGTTTGACTTTTTCGCAACTTCATTTCTTCCTTTTCTCCCTCTCCAACCCCACCCGTGACACCACCAGGGTTTAGCTAGCCCTGGTCCGATTATCCCCGGTTCTTCGCTGAAGAGACGCGGCCGGGGGGAGGGGTACGAAGAGTACGCGTCGAAACCGGTGTCACGTCGTGTTGGGGAATCCTTCGGGAGTGCGATACTGAAGGGGAGGTGCTACTGCCCGTGCAGGGCGACACCGCCTTAAAACTTTATAACCACACACACACACACACAGTGCCACACACGTGCTTCTTAGAAGCATCAGTGACACCAGGTAGGGACAGGCCAGTAACGGACTCTTCCGGCCCTTCGCTCAGCAGTGCGTCACCTCCAAAGTGAGTCACCTCACAAGAGGGGGCCAACTGACACAGTTTGACACAGAGCGAAGGCCCCTTCCTGGTGGCTCTTCCGGGCTCCAGTGCCCTCAGCGGTGCTGCTGCTGCTGCTGGGGCAGGATGGGAACCCCGCCACCTCATGCGAGCATGGCAAGGGGCCTTCGCTCTGCGCCACACTGTGCCAAGGTGAGGCACACAGTCTTGCTGGGGGCAGCTCCACCGTGTACCGCCACCAAAGCTCATCCGCGTACAGAACCTGCAACAGAAGTCAACCTGAATAAATAAAAGGTCAGAGGGGGTCTTCGCTGGTCGTTATGATTCGTTATTCTTCATCTTCGTCAGTTTTCACCTAGTTTCCTTAGGAAATGCACCAAAATGCACTGACGATCACCCCGTAGCGAAGACCCCCAGAGTTCCACAAGTGATTGCAAATACGTGAGGGTGGACAGGCACACCATGGACAGATTGAAGCGATCAGGGTTTCCAGACAGGTTGAACAATGGCAATCTCGGGAGAGTACTGTCCGAGGGGACGGTTCGCCTGCCTTCCTCCGGCATGCATGACACACACCGGATGGGGAGGCTTTCAGTGGCGCTTCTTTGTGAGTATGAACCACACATCATCGGTGGAGAAACCAGTCAGGAGGGTCAGCGTCGGAGTATGCAACGGTAGGTGTGAGGACTCAGCCACCCGACAGGCCATCTTCCAAAAGGGTGTCTTTGACCAAAGGCAAATACCTGACCGTCATGATTCTGTACCACAGATAGACGCTTATTGCTCGTGCGTCTGTATCCGTATGTGATGACGGGGGATGGAACCTGTCGAGACCTAGCTACTCCAGGAACCTACAGCAACTCGGTGCCATGGTGAAAATCATAGCAACCGTGTTCCCTTCTTCCTTACATGCCATGATGCGTTGACGCTAACCACCCGCATGTGAACACGGTACCGCTGGGCCCACACGGTCTATCGCGTTACAAGACAGGCACACGGCACAGGGGGGCCGCTGGAGGAAACGTAGTAGCATCTATTCCTTGCAGACTGGATTCCCTCGGGTTCGCGATGCTTCAAGTAGGAAGGCTCCGCTGTCTCGCAGGAGATCACTGGTCCTTGAGGCTTCACATACCTCTGGCTTGTACAATCGTGGACAGTAGCAGCCACCACAGATCACATAAAGTTCCCACTCAAGGAAGTCGAGGAGTTCGAGCTGTTGAACTGAACCAGAGGGCGACAAGCAGAGTGAATAACACGATGCAAATCAGTGATCTCTGGTGTACCCCTTCGACCATGAAACTCTTCTTCCTACCACGCCTGCTTTGGCGGCTGGGAGGATGAACATGAAGACGACGACGACGACGCCGCCGACTCTTCGATGAAGAGTGGAGGAGGACCTCGAGTGCCTTCGTTGTGGCTTTGCTGCGCACGAGAAGGCTGAGTTTTCTCCCTGTCAGGGGATAGTGACCCACTGTATTCTTCGCTCATAACAAGCAAGCGTTGTTGTCCCAAAAAATGGGTGTTCTGACCACCTGCGGCTGCTCTAGGTGAAGTTCCGCACAGAGAGTACATATTTTCATCGGATTCCAACCGAACCTGGGTCGGTTGTGTGGTCTATTTGCCTCAGGATTCGGGTTTTCAGGCCAAATACCCGTCGGATACCGGGAAAATACCAGTGTTTTTGGCCAAAATTCAAAAAAAATGCCCTGGAGGCGGTCTGACAGCCCATTTTTGCGAGAAACTCGGACAGAATATTTTTTCCAGCACATTCCAGGCTGTATCCTGACACCAAAATCTGGTTTTTCCGGTGGCGAAAAATTTTTCTCGACCCTCGATTTTGCCAGATTTTTTTTACCCCTCAATTTTTTTCGGCGCCCTTCGGGCGCCGAAACCTCAACCCGCTCGGTCAGTCATGACCGCCCTTCTGGAACCTCCACCCCAACACGCGTACTTGCCGTTGCCAAATAGCCCGACGACGAGGTCTTCCTCTGCATTATTTTGTCCGTCTGGATGACCTGAATGAAATCATCAGATGAGACTCGCAGAGCGGAAACTGGGAGGCCGGACTCCAAATAACCTCACATACTTGAGGACATCACCGAGCAAGTCTTGCAGGGAAGTGTAAACCATAAACAACCAAAGTGTACGTGACTGTTGGCAACTTCTCGACGGAACTGGCAAAGCATAGTCTTCACCGTTGTCCACTGCACAACCAGAGCGTCCTCCTGTGCCCCCTCCAGGAGGCCTGTGCCTGCCTTTGACACAGTCGTGAACTCCGAAAGAGGACACAAAGTTCGCTGTCGATGTATCGACCAGCTTGGCCTGCTGTGCGTTCAGGGCTTTGAGAAATAGTTGAAAAGAAATATGACCTCCAGGGAAACTCGGACTTTTTTTTCCCTCCAGCCAAAAATCCCGTGGCGAAATTTTTTTTTTCGCCAAGCTGGTTTCCAGGGGGCCTTCGCTACCAAGTGTGACTGAGTGAGAAAAAGTGAGCCACGGCCCACTTCCCCTCACTGGCTGACGAGCTGTGACGAGCCGTGACTGGTAGCGAGGGCCCCCCCAGAAATATTTTTTTTTGGGGGCCCTCGCTACCAGTCACGGGTCGTCACGGCTCGTCAGTGAGTCAGGGGGCTTTTTTGGCTGGCCTGGGGAGAAGGGTAAATTTTCAGGTTTTTGGCTGACTACGAGTCACTACGAGTCACTTGACTGGTAGCGAGGCCGGTCTGGAACTCCGGGTGGGGACTTGGCACAATATGAGAAAATTCCACCCAGAGGTCCAGACCGGCCTCGCTACCAGTCACGTGACTCGTAGTGACTCGTAGTGACTCACAGTGGTCCCCACCTCCTGTAGGGGCACTCCCCGATTCCCCCCAGCAAATTAGTGCACTTGGTTGATTCCCCCCGATTCCCCCCAGTACATTGTCGTACTTGGACGATTCCCCCCGATTCCCCCCAGTACACTGTCGTACTTGGACGATTCCCCCCGATTCCCCCCAGTACATTGTCGTACTGGGACGATTCCCCCCGATTCCCCCCAGTACACTGTCGTACTTGGACGATTCCCCCCGATTCCCCCCAGTACATTGTCATACTTGGACGATTCCCCCCGATTTCCCCCAGTACATTGTCGTACTGGGACGATTCCCCCCGATTCCCCCCAGTACATTGTCATACTTGGACGATTCCCCCCGATTCCCCCCAGTACACTGTCGTACTTGGAAGATTCCCCCCGATTCCCCCCAGTACATTGTCATACTTGGACGATTCCCCCCGATTCCCCCCAGTACATTGTCGTACTGGGACGATTCCCCCCGATTCCCCCCAGTACACTGTCGTACTTGGACGATTCCCCCCGATTCCCTCCAGTACATTGTCATACTTGGACGATTCCCCCCGATTCCCCCCAGTACACTGTCGTACTTGGAAGATTCCCCCCGATTCCCCCCAGTACATTGTCATACTTGGACGATTCCCCCCGATTCCCCCCAGTACACTGTCGTACTTGGACGATTCCCCCCGATTCCCCCCAGTACATTGTCGTACTGGGACGATTCCCCCCGATTCCCCCCAGTACACTGTCGTACTTGGACGATTCCCCCCGATTCCCCCCAGTACATTGTCATACTTGGACGATTCCCCCCGATTCCCCCCAGTACACTGTCGTACTTGGAAGATTCCCCCCGATTCCCCCCAGTACATTGTCATACTTGGACGATTCCCCCCGATTCCCCCCAGTACACTGTCGTACTTGGACGATTCCCCCCGATTCCCCCCAGTACATTGTCGTACTGGGACGATTCCCCCCGATTCCCCCCAGTACACTGTCGTACTTGGACGATTCCCCCCAGTACATTGTCATACTTGGACGATTCCCCCCGATTCCCCCCAGTACACTGTCGTACTTGGACGATTCCCCCCGATTCCCCCCAGTACATTGTCGTACTGGGACGATTCCCCCCGATTCCCCCCAGTACACTGTCGTACTTGGACGATTCCCCCCAGTACATTGTCATACTTGGACGATTCCCCCCGATTCCCCCCAGTACACTGTCGTACTTGGACGATTCCCCCCGATTCCCCCCAGTACATTGTCGTACTGGGACGATTCCCCCCGATTCCCCCCAGTACATTGTCGTACTGGGACGATTCCCCCCGATTCCCCCCAGTACATTGTCATACTTGGACGATTCCCCCCGATTCCCCCCAGTACACTGTCGTACTTGGACGATTACCCCCGATTCCCCCTACGAACGACTTTAGTCGAGTGGCTTCGCCACGGTAAGGGAGATTTAGAATAGGGAGGAGCGGCGCGCGCGAGGTTTCTGTTGCTGTTTGCTTGCTGTTTTTGCTGTGTTGTTTCTCATCACTGTTGCTGCATAGTGCAGTTTCCGCCACGTGCGTTGCACGGTTGGACGGGGGCGCGACCACCACCACCCTTCATCAGGAAATCGGGTTGTGTGTGCGTTGGTGCTCGGCCCCTCTCGCAGATCTTGACTAGGCAGGCTGTCCCCCCTCCCCTCTCCGGCCCTCTGGGCAAATTATTGCTTTGTTGTGTTTCTCGCGTCGCGCGAAGATACTTGCTCCGCACTATTCACTAAATCTCCCAGTACGAAGTCATACTTGGACGATTCCCCCCGATTCCCCCCAGTACATTGTCGTACTTGGACGATTCCCCCCGATTTCCCCCAGTACATTGTCACACTTGGACGATTCCCCCCGATTTCCCCCAGTACATTGTCATACTTGGACGATTCCCCCCGATTCCCCCCAGTACATTGTCGTACTTGGACGATTCCCCCCGATTTCCCCCAGTACATTGTCACACTTGGACGATTCCCCCCGATTTCCCCCACTACATTGTCATACTTGGACGATTCCCCCCGATTTCCCCCAGTACACTGTCATACTTGGACGATTCCCCCCGATTTCCCCCAGTACATTGTCATACTTGGACGATTCCCCCCAGTACACAGTCATACTTGGCGGATTTCCGCCAATTCCCCCCAGCACGGGGGAATCCGCTAAGTACGACTATGTACTGGGGGGAATCGGGGGGAATCGTCCAAGTACGACAATGTACTGGGGGAAATCGGGGGGAATCGTCCAAGTACGACTATGTACTGGGGGGAATCGGGGGGAATCGTCCAAGTACGACAATGTACTGGGGGAAATCGGGGGGAATCGTCCAAGTACGACTATGTACTGGGGGGAATCGGGGGGAATCGTCCAAGTATGACAAAGTACTGGGGGGAATCGGGGGGAATCGACCAAGTACGACAATGTACTGGGGGGAATCGGGGGGAATCGTCCAAGTACGACAATGTACTGGGGGAAATCGGGGGGAAGCGTCCAAGTACGACAATGTACTGGGGGGAATCGTCCAAGTATGACTGGGTACTGGGGGGAATCGGGGGAAATCCGCCAAGCCTGACTATTTTCTGGGGGGAGTCGCGGGGAATCCGCCAAGCATGACTATGTGCTGGGGGCAATCGGGGGAAATCCGCCAAGTATGACTATGTCCTGGGGGGAATCGGGGGGAATCCGCCAAGTACACGAATGTGCTGGGGGGAATCGGGAGATTTAGTGAATAGTGTGGAGCAAGTATCTTCGCGCGACGCGAGAAGCACAACTCAGCAATAGTTTGCCCAGAGGGCCGGAGAGGGGAGGGGGGCCAGCCTGACTAGTCAAGATCTGCGAGAGGGGCCGATCAGCAACGCACACACAACCCGATTTCCTGATGAAGGGTGGTGGTGGTCGCGCCCCCGTCCAACCGTGCAACGCACGTGGCGGAAACTGCACTATGCAGCAACAGTGATGAGAAACAACACAGCAAACAACAGCAACCAAGCAGCAACAAAAACCTCGCGCGCGCTCCTCCCTATTCTAAGTCTCCCTGACCGTGGCGAAGCCACTCGACTAAAGTCGTTCGTAGGGGGAATCCACCAAGTACACCAATGTCCCGGGGGGGATTGACAGGACATCCCCTGCCGGTCGGTTGTCCTGGTAAGCGTGGGCCATAGCAACCCGGAACCACAGTGCGTCGTGGGACGTTGGGGGTCCTCGCGCCGAGTCACTGTGAGTCACGAGTCGTCAGTTTTCAGCCAAACATGGCTGACTTCTCACTTTTTCTCACTCGGCGAGGGCCCCCGTTGTGGGCCTCCCTGTTGAGGCGGCGCAGCTTCTCCCGTAGACGACGGATACCATCCTGCTTCGCGGCCTGCTGTACTCGCGTCGTAGCCGTCCCCCGTGCCTCCTTCCTGCCTCCGTGAGCGCGGGGTGGGCCTACCACGCCGCTCAGCTCGCTTCTGACCAGGCGCACCATCGCCTCGGGGATCAGCCCCTCCGACGTCGTCCCTTAATACACTTCGCCTCCCCGTGCAGCGGGAACCGTCTCCTGCACCGATGTCCCACATTGGCCTTGGTGTCCGCACCCCCGCCATCGCCTTCACCAGCTTCTCCATGAAGCCGACCGCGAGGGGGGTGAAGGTAGCGCGTCGATGACCTCCGGGCCGTCCTCCAGCGCCCCTCTACGGGCGGATTTGGAGGGTGGCCCGGAGTCGGCGGTGTTGGACATCGGTGCGGGTGGATCGGCTCTGTACTCCGAGTCGCGGACCCACTCTAGACGAAGAGGGTGTCGCGGCCGTGTGGGGAACCAAAAACCTGGTGAAGGTTAGTGCCGAACGCCATGACAGCCTCGCCCGCCTGGAACACGTTGCGCCGTGACTGATTGCCTTGACCCACCCACCAAGGGGCCCCTGCACGTGCCTCCGGTACTGCGCCCCTGCTGGCCTCCTGTGTCCGACCGCCACGAGCTGCACTTGTGGTGTCGGCCAGCCGTACCACTGGCTCTTCGGACCACACACCTGCATGCGTGGGACCAGGGGGTTCCCTCCCCAGCCCCACTACGGGACGTCCGAGTCTCGTCGTTCGCAGTAGCACGTGGGATTTTCTCTGAAATTTGCACCAAATCGCCATGTTGTGAGTCAACCCTTCGATCTGAGCCACACCGAGATCGTCTTTTTCGAGAATCGGGGTCCAAATACGCTCCCCAGGCTAGGGACCCCCCAACTCCCCCACTCTTTTTTTGGGCGTTTTTCCGCTCATTTTTTCTCACTTTTTCTCACTCGGTAGCGAGGGCCCCCTTTGGGAGAATTTTTTTTTTCGCCACGGGCAGGGTTTTCGCTAATCTTCCAGGGGGGGCCAGACCCAGGAAGATTTCTACTCTTCCACCCACCCCGCCTAGTATTTCCCCCCAGCGCTCGTGCTGACCTCTGGGCGTCGGAGGAACACCAAAATTGGGGTTTTGGGTCACTTTCCCCCCCAACAGGCACACGGACACGTGTTTCAACACATCAGCATGGGCTTTCGCCTCTGTGATGTGACGCCGCATGTGCTCAGGCCTTGGCAACTGACAGGTACATGTCACAGGGGGGTCTGGGGGGCGGAGCCCCCCAGCCGCCGGAGGCCACGGTAGTGAACATCTGTTCTTGTGCGTATCCCCCCATGCACGGGATTGGAAGCCGTGCCAAAAAATCAGTCGGATTCGGTCCGGAAGTCACCGTCAGGCCGCCAAAAAGCCCCCCCAAAAAAAACAAGAAGAAAATCTGGCGACCAGATTTTTTTTGTTTTTTCCCCCAGGAAGATATCTTCCTGAGATTTCCAGCTTTTTTATTTTTTTTGAAGATTTTTCACCCCAAATCTTCCAAGCGAAAACACTGGCCACGGGGGATATCCACTGGCACATTCTGTCCAGCCAGAGGGGCAGAAGGTCACCAGAACGCGGTGCAAACGGGTCACCCCAGAAATACCGAAAATACCCGGTACAGACCCGGTAATACCGGTATAACGCGCCATGTATGTATACACCGTATGCGTAAATATTTTGGAACGTAAATATGACCTCGTCCATAAACCCCCCCCCCCCCCAAATACCGTAATCTAGCAATTTTTCGGGTTTTCGCCCATTTCCGACCATCTACACCCCTCTGTCACCCGCCAGACACCCACAAAACCCATACCGCACCTCCGGATGTGGTCTCAGAGGGCAGTGGCACCCCCCAGTGGCTATTTTTTCCGGATTTCCTGCCATTTTTGACCCCTGTCAGCCACCTCGCAGATAGGGTAGTAGAGCCGGAGATGTTTCTTGGTACATGGTGAGAAGCTTGATGGCAAGGTCATCATGCAAGATGCCTTGACGCACAACCCATCACTCCGGCCCACTCCAGCAACCTGCCACCCCGAACCAGAGTGACATGGAGGTGCAATGGATCTGTGCAGGTGGCGGCTGTCCCAGAGCCCCAGAGTCCCAAGTCAAGTCGGGTAGGCTGGGGATAGGTGACGACATTCTTCCTTGAAACACCAGAGAACCGAGTCGAACCGGGTGGTCAGCAACGGGTTGCACCCCCCATCTCGCCGACAGACAGACCGAGGCTGCCCGTATGCCGAGCCATTGGCAGGGTGGGCCACGGGATGTGTACTATTGTGGAATATCTTCGGTAGGAGCATTGCAGAGACAACATTTTAGGGTCTGAAACCACACCATTCACATGAAGCGTCCCGTCCCTCAACATGGTGGAGCATGGAACATGATGTGGGCACTCTGTTCTCGCTGCATGTGGCCTGTCCCCGAAAGGGCCCGTCCACATCGCACGACTTGATTCCCCTGAGACCATTGTGGCCTCGGTGTACTGTTCCAAGTCCGAGAAAGGCCTCTTGATGTGCCCATGTACGGTGGCTGCTCGGTGACACCGAGCTGTGAAGATGATGCCGTGCTAACACCACACACACCGTTGGCTCCGAAAGGGGCCCAGGTCACAATGATGAGAATAGCACTTGTTGCACCACAAGGGGCCCCTTTGAAGCGGTTCTGCGGGGTGGCTGGCAGGGGTCAGAAATGGCAGAAAATCCGTAAAAAATGGCCACTGGGGGGTGACAATGCCCTCTGAGACCACATCCGGAGGTGCGGTATGGGATTTGTGGGTGTCTGGCGGGTGACAGAGGGGTGTAGATGGTCGGAAATGGGCGAAAACCTGAAAAATTGCTAGATTACGGTATTTGGGGGGGGGGGGGGGTTATGGACGAGGTCATATTATGGAACGTAAATACTTTGGAACGCTGGTGGGTTGGCGTTCCAGATTTTTTTCGTTCCATAATATTTTACAGGGCTTTCTGCGACTCGGGGACATGGACCAGGTGATCGGACGGCATACAGAGTCCCTGACGGGACCTACTCGTGCACTTTTCGCGCGATTCCTGAGCCAAGCCATCCTCACCACCGAGTCCCCAACTGGCCCTGTAAATATTATGGAACGGACCGGGCAAAAATGGGCCCGTTCCACAATATTTACGTTCCATAATATTTACGTATACGGTATACATGACGTACCTGGGACCCCCCGTGTTTAAGTCCCCCCCCTGGAGGCGATTTTCGGCCGGGGGGGACTTAAACACGGGGGGGGCGGACCTAAACACGGGGGGGGCTTAAACACGGGGGTGGCACAGTGGAGACCAAGAAGACCTCTTCCTCTGCTGTCGTAGGGGGGTAATTCCGGTCCGGATGGACTTTTGGCACCCCACTTTTCGACTCTGACAGCACCTGGAGGGCCTAGGGGCCACCTGATGACCCTCCAGACCAGCCCACCCCCGTGTTTAGGTCCCCCTGTGTTTAAGTCCCCCCCCTGCCAGACCCCCAGGGGGGGACTTAAACACGGGGGTAAGGGGGGGGGACTTATACACGGGGGGTCCCAGGTACATCATGTAGACATGTATAATCATGCGACCCTCCCCCCCCTACTAAAGAGATGAAGGGGTGTGGCAGTGACAGTCAACGGAAGAAGACGTCACCACTAGAGGAACAGCAGGTTGGTGCCTCCGAGGCCCGACACTTGGAAAGGTGGCAGAGCAGAAGCACTGAAGGGTGTAGTGTTCCCGCATGTGCAGGCGCTGCTACACATGCACAGCAAGGGGTGTGGTGTGCCCCAGCAGGCTGATGGTGTCGTGTGCCTGCCTCTCGTGCTCGCCTGCCATCGCACTCGCCTTCTGCGCACCACCGCCCGACAGAAACGCACGCATCGCAGCGTTGTAGGGATCCCACTCTGCAGCAGCCTTCCCGATGTGGTACATCCACTCCCCATCCCTATCCCCGCCCTGCTGTGCGTTGCCCTCGCTGTCCTGCACCAGCAGTGTGTACACACAGAAGCACGTGGCATCATCCTCGTTGATGTTGTTGTTGTCGACTTGCACAGCTGTGTGTGCTCCCTCACACCCACGTGCATCCTGCTTCACCAGACGCACCTGCCTCGGCACAAGCAGCAGCACGTATTCGTGTTCTGTGTCCTTGTGCAGTGCTGTGTTGCACACCACGTCCAGCCCGAAGGCACGCGCAGCACGCTCCAGCCCACACGCCAGGACAGGCAGCACGCCAAGCAGGCTGAACCGCCGCATCTCCGCACATCCCGTGTCCCCGCACAGGACACGCCCCGACGCCGCCCCGATGTTGACACGCAGATCGTCTGTCCCGCTGTCGTCTGTGGGCAGCTCGGTGCTGCAGCTGCGCACCGCTTGCACGATCTCCTGTGCTGCACCTGCAGCTGCAGTGCCGTGCACGAGGCACGGGCGTGACGTGTTGAAGGAGGCCAGGATGCGGTCCCCGACAAACACGTCCACCAAACCATTGCGCGACTCCACTGCCGACATCGTCTTGGAAAGCAGCATCTCGAAGAACGACGTGAATGTGCGCGTGTCCTGCTCCAGACAAGCAAGCGCGTTGCATGTGTTCACCACAAGCAGTGTCGATCGCATGCTCTTCAAGATACCAAGCACCTTCGTCGCCACAGCACGTCGTCCGTCTGTGTATTCACTTCTTCTTCTGTTGCGTGGGCTTGGCGTCAACACTGAACTCATCGAAGACTCGGTACTCGGGGACTCACAGAGGTTGTCCCCCTCTGCACCGCCATCATCTTGCTGTGCAGGGAGACACGACTTCGGGAGGTACGGCCGGTACGCACGCAGGTTCTGCTCCAGCCTGCGAAGTGCCTCGTGCATCGCAGCAGGCAGCCGTCCCTCCGCCTCCGCCTCCTGCAGCATCTCCGCCACGGTGTCGACGTCGTAGCCCGCCAGAAGCTGTGCAATCGCCCCCACAGTCTCGATGGTACGTCCCATCGACGCCTTCTCCTTCTCCGCTGACACTGCGAACCCGCGTGTGGCGGCGAAGTCTATCAGCAGCACGAAAAGCGACGTTAGCCCCTCAAACACACCCTGTGTTGTACTGACCGGACACGGTGCGTCTGTGCACTCGACCACCTCTCGAATGCGTTCCCACCTGACAGAGTCAGGTGCTGTTCCAGGCAGGTCCAACAGTCCGAAGCGCAGGACGGTCTCCGCCGCACTGATGATGACCCAGAGGGCCGCAACTGCTGTCAGTCCTGTGGCGAAGCGACTGCCGAGACCAACAACCAGCGACAAGTCTGCGATCAGCACAAACAGCGGCCAGTAGGGCTGGCTGCCGACACTGAGGTTATTCACGTCCGTCAACATGAGAGCGACAGCAACCCCCATGAGGTACGCACGCACGATGTTGTGTGTCAGGTGCACGCCGCACACACACAGGGCGACCATCCCGAGATGGCACACGACAGAAAGGATGAGGGAGGTTAATGTCAGCGGCCAGAGTTCTGCTACAGAGATCAGCACGCTCTGCACCAAACCGCTTGTCAAGGTGATGAGGAAAAGCAGGCGCCTGTCGCTGCGTGCCTTGCCCTGCAGCCTCCCGTCCATCGAGATGACGCGTTCATACCAACCCATCCCCATTGTACGCCAGTGTCACACCTGCTGACCTGGTGATGGTGTTGGCTGCACCTGACAAGCTCCTACTTTATCGGGGAGGGGAGGAGGAAAGGCACATTGTGGCCGTGCAGGGTAACCAGGGTGCCCCAGGAAGGCCACCCCTCGAGGCCCACCATGGCATGCCTTGCTGCACGGCGCCACTGTCTGGACGGGGTTGCTTCCGTGTTGGGGGGGTGGGGGAGGGGGTGCAGGGGATCGCCGACTTCGTTGCTCCTGCGGTGGTTGCCCCCAGCCAGGGCTCAGGGTCGTTGGGGGTTTTCAGAAATCCGGCACAAAGGCAGGCATCTGAGGCGGGTCTGGTGCCCCTCAGGCAGGTCGAGCATCAGCAGGTGCACACGAGATGTGGCGTGGCAACGCTACATCGTTGTGAGTTGTACCCAGGGGCAACGGATCGACCCACACACACACACACACACAGTGCCACACACGTGCTTCTTAGAAGCATCAGTGACACCAGGTAGGGACAGGCCAGTAACGGACTCTTCCGGCCCTTCGCTCAGCAGTGCGTCACCTCCAAAGTGAGTCACCTCACAAGAGGGGGCCAACTGACACAGTTTGACACAGAGCGAAGGCCCCTTCCTGGTGGCTCTTCCGGACTCCAGTGCCCTCAGCGGTGCTGCTGCTGCTGCTGGGGCAGGATGGGAACCCCGCCACCTCATGCGAGCATGGCAAGGGGCCTTCGCTCTGCGCCACACTGTGCCAAGGTGAGGCACACAGTCTTGCTGGGGGCAGCTCGGTGGGATGCACTTCAAAGCAAAGACCACGACCACCCAGCACACAAGCCGAAAGACGAGCAGCAGTTCAGATTTCAGAAGCGTCGACACATCAGGACGCATCATGACGTGGGGCAGGTGGGCAGGGGAAAAGTTGTGAGCAGCATGAGCAAGAGGCCAGTCGCTCATCGCGGAACATTTCTCACACCGCAGGTGTGGGACCGGACTCCTGGCTGTGCAATGCAAAACTATGCGTCTGCAAATCAAGGGGAGAGAAGAACCAGCGGTATTCGTCGATCGTGAGAACACCCCACACGCCTGATGCGGGTGCGGTGTGTCCTGCATGATCTGCACAGCAAAGTTTCCTGCGTTGTTCGCACAACTCCAAAATATAGCTGGAGTCGTGCAGGATCATTCGTGAAGAAATACGAAAGGTAAACGAGAAAAAGTTTTTCGTTGATCGCACGACACACACAGAAAATTTTGCCTGCGGAAGTGTTGGTGTGTGATTGGCAGGCGCATAAGACTGTGTGTGACGGCAAGCACCTAGCACTTCCCCTATCGCTGCATTTCCGCCTGACAAGTACCTTGTTGGAAGAAAAAAAACGGTGGTAGGATTTGTGGGACCGAAAGGCCTCCGTGACCCATGCTAAGCTGCTGATATTTCGCCACCTGCACCTGAGAGAGGCTGTTCTGTGGTGGTAACTTCACGCCCTAACTCATCGTTCAAAGTGTCAAGTCAAAAGTGGAAGCTGTCAGTTAGTGTAAACACCAGCCCAAGAATAACCTGCTTCCGTCGGCAGACCCACTCGGGGATCCTGTTTGCAGTGTTGAGTACTTCCTCGAAATGAACTGGCAAAGCGTGACACCCTTGTTCTCACAAAACGGCAGGAAAATGAAACAGAAAGGAAACCCAATCGATACATTAACACACGACGCGGGGAACGGGGGGAGGTCGTGGTGAAACGCTTACACCTCCACCTGTGATGAGGGTGAGATGTGGCTCTGCAACTTCTTCTGAATTGCAATGTGGATGTGTTCATCTGTATGAATAAAGAAAACTCGCCCAACCGCCCGATGTCACAATCCGGACCGTCTCTCAGTCTCTGGAAAGTCACTGTAATACTCGGGGGGCATAAGTTTATCCGCATCTGGCGATGAAGTCGGGAGCATCGTCAGACCGGCCTTCCTTGTAGATGTGGCGTCTCAACGTGTGTGGATCATTCTGGAGACAAGCGCTGTCCTCCAGCTCATAGACAACGGCGCCAGGGCCGCCGTGTTGTGGCACGTGCTGTGGTGGCACGCAGCATCTCGCGCACAGCACCCGGTGGTGCATCCGCCGTGTACAGGCACCGCACGTGCATCGACAGCGCCACATGCCGCAACGCAAGGCTCGCCTCCACAGCACCGCCTGACGCAGTCACGAAGCGCTGCCGCACCGTCCCCACGTCACCGTGCTCGACAATCCCGCTCGCGATGCCAAGCGTCGCCACTGCCTGCCCTTCACCGTGCTGCAGCACACGCCGTGCAAACCGCAGTGCGCTCTCTGCGTGTGCCGGCACCATCTTCCCGAAGTTCCACCCGATGAAGAAGTTGTTCCCCACAACAGACAGCAGCACGCCGTCGCTCTGTTCCAGCAGTGGCACGATACTGGAAAGCGCGTTGCCGACCTCGCCCAGAGACAGGCTGCTGAGTGTGGTTGCGGCGACTGTTGCGTCATGTCGTGAGGTGTTGCACATCATCACCACAGCATCGCTTCTCTGTGACGCAGTCACAGACCCTCGTCTGGACAACGGTGCAGGTGCCTGCAGAGGACGGCCCTCACGGCCCTGCAGGGGGGCAGGCCACACGCTGCACACAGACACAGGCTCGCTCACACCCTTCAGCTTGGTGGGCACCGCGTTGCCTGCATACGCACCGACACACCCGGACACGCCACGCACAGTCGCCCACAGCTCCGCAGGCACCGCAACTGCACCAGGCACACACGCAGCCTCGAGGCGTGAAGCCACGTTCACCGTGTGTCCGAAGTAGTCCACACGCCCGGTCAACGTGTTCGTCTCCAGCGTCACAGCACCCTCGTTCACACCGACACGCACCGTCAGCCCGCCCCACAGCTCTGTCGGGTTGCAGATTCCGACCTCCAGCAGCGCAGCAGGCCACTCCGCCGCAAGCAGGTCCTCCTGCACCTCAAGCCCGAAACACACACCCGCATGTGCATTCTCGAACGCAACCATGAAGGCGTCCCCGATTGTCTTCACCTCGTACCCGCCCCACGCAGACAGCGCACACCGCATCACCGCGTTGTGAACCACCAGCGCCTTCTTCATCGCCTCGGGTGCCGCCTCCCAGATCAATGCGGACGCACGGATGTCGGTGAAGACGATTGCCGCATGCTCGCTCTCCGCACCAGGTGCGGCCCCAGGTGGCACACAGGGCTGCCCAGCACCGTCAGGCGTGTGCTGCTGCTCCTCCAGCAGCACGGCAGGGAGGTACGGCCGGTACGCACGCAGGTTCTGCTCCAGCCTGCGAAGTGCCTCGTGCATCGCAGCAGGCAGCCGTCCCTCCGCCTCCGCCTCCTGCAGCATCTCCGACACGGTGTCGACGTCGTAGCCCGCCAGAAGCTGTGCAATCGCCTCCACAGTCTCGATGGTACGTCCCATCGACGCCTTCTCCTTCTCGGCTGATTCTGCGAACCCGCGTGTGGCGGCGAAGTCTATAATCAACACGAGAAGAGATATGTGTCCCTCAAACACACCCTTTCCTGCACTGACCGGACACGGTGGGTCTGTGCACTCGACGGCCTCGAGAATGCGTTCCCACCTGACAGAGTCAGGTGCTGCGCCAGGCAGGTCAAACAGCCCGAAGCGCAGGACGGTCTCCGACACGCTGATGATAACCCACAGTGCCGCAACTGCTGTCAGTCCTGTGGCGAAGCGACTGCCGAGACCAACAACCAGCGACAAGTCTGTGAGCAACACAAAGGTTGGCCAGACGGGCTGGCTGGCGACACTGCGGTTCGAGGTGTCCGCCAACATGAGAACGAGTGCGACAACCATGATGTACGCACGCACGGTGTTGTGTGTCAGGTGCACGCCGCACACACACAGGGTGACCATCACGAACTGGCACCCGAGATGCAGGAAGGCGGCTGTAAGAGCCACCGGCCACGTTCCTATCACAAACAGCAGTAGGCTCTGGATCAAAACCACCGCCAAGCTTATGAGGAAAAGCAGGCGCCTGTCGCTGCGTGCCTTGGCCTGCAGCCTCCCGTCCATCGAGATGACGCGTTCATACCAACCCATCCCCATTGTACGCCAGTGTCACACCTGCTGACCTGGTGATGGTGTTGGCTGCCCCTGACAAGCTCCTACTTTATCGGGGAGGGGAGGAGGAAAGGCACATTGTGGCCATGCAGGGTAACCAGGGTGCCCCAGGAAGGCCACCCCTCGAGGCCCATCATGGCATGCCTTGCTGCACGGCGCCACTGTCTGGGGTGGCGTGGGGGGGTTGCTTCCGTGTTGGGGGGCGAAGGTGTGGGTGCAGGGGTGGGGGAGGGGGTGCAGGGGAGGGCAGCCTGTCTCTTGCCAATCGCTCACTGCTGATATCGCCGACGTCGTTCCTCCTGCGGTGGTTGCCCCCAGCCAGGGCTCAGGGTCGTTGGGGGTTTTCAGAAATCCGGCACAAAGGCAGGCATCTGAGGCGGGTCTGGTGCCCCTGAGCAGAGCCCAGGCGAAGCCGAGACACGCACCCACACTTCGACCTGAAGAGCTGGAAGCACCACAGCTGGCACAATAATCAAAAATTGCTACCCGAGTGCGAGCACATCTGTCTGTCCATTGTGTTCTTGCTCCTGTGATCTGGGCATCACTTTCCGATGGTCGGTGATGGTTCGCCCGAAGGGGCATTGAGTTTGTTAGTCGCTGCAAACCCCCTCGAGCTCTGGCTTTGCAAGCGGTGTGGTGTGCGCCCCAAGGTGCACCCCGCACTCACCGCAGTTTGGAAAAGCGAAAAGAATAACCCTCGTCATGGAAAGGCGCGCGGCAACTGAAACCTGGCATGTGCTGACCGATGCCGTGACATAGCAGGTTCAGGTGCTGCAGAGCGTGGTGACGTGACAAAATATGATGAGGCGAAACAGTGCGCACCGAATCGGCACCGAAGCTGCCAAAATGCGCATCCCAGCATGTGAACAGAAGAAGGGGGCTGGGGGTGCGAACCCGAGACCCAACACTTCTTGCGTTGCCTTCCAAGAGCAATGACACATGGCACACCTGGAAGTGTAGTGTCCCATGTACTCACCCAGAACACAACGCACATCGCATTGCTGCAGATACGCCCAGGCACAACGGAAGGATGTGGCCAACAACAAACACCCGAGAAGTGCAGGATCGGTCTGTGAACAGACAGTGTTCTGCCTGGACTAGGGTGGGCGTGTTTGCCCGTGTTCCAATGCGTTGCGTGCATCTCATCGCATCGCATCGCACACTCCCGCTGGCACTTCTTCGCAGAAACAATCGTGAAGGAAGTTTGTTCGGGAGAAGGAAATGGAAAAATGAAAAAATAGAAAACTAGAAAAGCAGAGGAGTGAAGGAGACCAGAAAGAACAGTAGAGATCAGGGGAGGATGTCTAACATTATGGGATACGGCGAAAACGGGCTTCTGTTGCTATGCTTCTCCAGAGCTCCTGAAGTTCTCAGAATTCACTGAATCTGGTCAGAACATTGCCAACAACGGCAATAGCAATCAGAAATCGCGCAAATCGTGATCTGCTGATCGAAGCTGAGACACACCCTCCTGCAATGCATGGCTCTCGAGACTTGCCACACGGGCCTCCATCCGGACTGGTGCGCTGATGACGCGGCACAGGACCCGGATTCGGCCAGATGCAAGTCAAACACACAACAGGACACACGAGCCATGCACAGCTGAATCCATGATGCAAAAATAATAAAATTATCAATAAAATCATGAAAAGCAATGAAAGAGTGATGCGTGGGTGGGTGATGGGGTGGGAAGGGATGGGATTGGATGGCCTCCAGTGTCAGGGCGTGCAAGGCAACAAAGTGGTAACCACCGCGCAAAACATCAGTTGGGGCTGCGTTTCGTGGCTCCCTTCCCTTGTGGCGCTATAAATCACCAGACTCTGGAGGCACCAGTGTCAGGGGATTGATTGTCAGTCAGGATCTCACAATCCGATCATCACATCACAGCTGCCGTGCGGGCACTGCTGGGATGCGGCTACGCAAGGAAGAACTTGCACTGGTCGAAGTACTTCTCCGGGATGTTCACCATCTGCTTCCACTGGGGGGTCGCCGCGTCGCGGTTCTTCAGCAGGGAGCACTCGAACAGGGCCAGGTCCGTCAGCATCCCCTTCGTCGACGCCGTCTTGCGGCGCTGCTGCAGCTGCTCGTACTTCACCTGCGTCTTCCCCTTCGTGTACCGCACCTCCGGCAGGGTGTACGCCCCCGTCTTCTCTGCCTCCTCCGCAGCCTCGTCCACCTCGTCAGACTGTGTGGAGGCGGAACGTGCGAGGCGGCACAGGTTCGTGCACCCGTCGTCGTTGACCGTGTTCCCGTCGTCGCACTGCTCGTTCGGGTCCGCAGTCCCGTCGCCGCAGCACGTGCGGCGGTCCGAGCTGGCGGGCACCATCCAGTCCCACACCCCCTCCTGTGCCTCCCCCAGCTGCTCCGCCAGGTTGTCGGGGCCGTACTCGTACGACACGCCGTCGGGCATGTCGCTGATGTCCCACATGTCACGCGGCGTCACATCCTGCTCGAACATCGGGAGCGGGAACCCAGACGTGTTCGACCAGTACGGCATCGGGGCGTCGATGTCCACGTCGCCCAGGGTCACGCCCCCCAGCACGGCGCTGCGCTCACTCACGCCCGGGGCGTAGTGCAGCGAGGTCATGTTCGCCTTCGAGACCGTGTCGTACCCGTAGTAGTCCTGCCACACCGCCCACAGGCGGTCCACGTTCGCGTGGTGCATGAAGAAGAGCGGGTCGTACGGGGACCCCATCGACGACATGTCCCCCGACACGTAGTTGTGCGGGGCTGCGTGCGGCGCACCCTCCAGGCGGATCGAGAACGCCTGCCAGTCGGGCCAGTTCGCCACGAGCGCCGCCAGCGCAGCCTCCCCCGTGAACTGGCTGTCGGTCAGACGTGCGCGGCTGATGCACTCGCCGTCCCGCTTCGTCCAGCCTGCCGCAATCCCGGAGTTGATGCACTGCCCCGTCCACACAGGGTGGTTCTCGAACGACCCGAACGTGGTCGCCTTCATCGGGGTCGCCAGGAACTCGTCCGCCGCGTCGCGCTCCCAGTCCCAGTACGGCACCGTCACGCACTCGAACCCGGACAGGTTGCGCAGCAGGTTCTCGTACTGCAGCACAAACTGCCTGTGCCACGGGAGGAACGCGGACGTGCTGTGTGCGAAGTGCTCCTGCACCACGTGCGTCTCCACCATCCCCCAGTACATCTCCGGCTGCGTCGTCACCAGCGTGTTCACGGCGTCGGCGAAGTGCTGGCGCTCCGCGCACGTCAGCGTCGAGTACGCGCGGCGCACACGCGGCCCGCAGTGCGCGGGGTTGGCCGTCCCTGCAGGCGGTGCGGGTGCTGCCGTCCCCAGCTCCCCGAGGTAGCACACACGCAGCTGCGGGCCGCGCCCTGCGTCGCTCGACCGCGCGTGCCTGTTGCGGCGGTGGCCCTCGCCCATCCGGATCAGCGCCGTCACCGCGTTCCCGGACGCAAACCCTGCCTGGTCCACAACCTGCTGCAGCTGGTGCGACAGGTCCGGGGTCGCGTACTCAGCCCCGCGCCACCAGCGCTCCTCCACACGCCACTCCAGCCCCGAGGTGCGCACACGCGACGACACGTCCCGGCGCGCCCGGAAGCACGCGGAGTTGTTCGCCAGCTCGAACGCGACGTCCAGCACCGCGGGCAGCCGGCTCGACGTGCGCGACGCCACAAACTTCACCTCCGCCGACACCACCTTCGCACCCTGCGGCACCTGCACACCGGCGAAGCGCACCCCGACGTCCTGGCCCGTCCACATGTAGCGCCCCAGGTCCAGCCGCCACGAGTCGTAGTTCACCCGCCACCCCACCTGCTCCGCGTCGTCGGCGTACCGCGCCACGGACGACTCCACGCACACGACCTCGCGTGTCGGTGCGGGCACATCCGTCGGCACCGGCGTCGGTGCAAGCGTCGGCTCCGGTGTCGGCACGGGGGTCGGGGCAGCCGTGGGCATCACGTCCGAGCACTCCCACTCGAACGAGAACCCGGAGAACTGCACCACCTGGTCAGACCCGAAGAAGAGCAGCATCGACGCGTTCACCACCACGATGTCCTGCGTCAGCGTCCCCCCCGACAGCTCCTGCAGCAGCGCGAACCCGCCACCGACACGGTACAGCTGCAGGTTGTCGAACCCGCCCTCCGTGTCCATGCGCGTCACACGCACCCGCAGGTACGGCTCCCCCGGGCACTCCAGGTACCAGCACGCACGCGCATTGGCAGGGTACTCAGAGGCCCCCACAGGGTAGTCCACTGTGCCAGACGCGGCATCCCCGCGGATCACCTCCGCCGACGAGTCCGGCGCACACACACCCGGGAACTGGAACTGCGCCTGGGCTCCTGCAACCAGGCACAGCACGGCCAGCGTGCTGCGGGTGACCATCGTGTCAAACACTTGTTTCTCTTGTGTTGATCAATCTGTTGTGGTGTGGTGTGTCAGCACGGCAGCAGCAGATGTAACCTCCACGAGACACATGGCAACAGTAGCGTTGGCCAACACACGGGCATGGGGGGGTTTCGCAGGACATTGCTCACACAACACCACGAGGGTCAGCAGGCGTGGCGCTGGAAAGGCCACCCAAAGCTGTCACGTGATCTGAGGCAGCGAATCGCCTGCCACGTGTCGGTCAGCCCTCGCTGTAGTGAACCCAGGCACAGAAGGCCGCACCGCCCCACCAGGCGTCCTGCTGTGGAGCAACGACACGGCAGCCGTCGTCTTGACAAACCGCTTCATCGACTTCTGCAGGCAGTCTGACACCACCGCAGACATCTCCACATCGGTGAGCAGCCGGGGCGCCTGTTTGCGCTTCTTCCGCAGCGCGTGTGCCACCTGCCGCTTCAGGTGTGCTTCCCGCGCAAACCGCGGCGAAGCGACCACGGGCTGGCTGTCCGAGGCGTGCTGCTGCCGGTGCCGCTGCAATGCCGTACGCAGTGCCGCCACCTTCTGCCGATCCGGGATGGCCTGCTTCAGCAGGAACTCTCCTTCGAGAAGCGCTGTCGGCGGCTCGTGCATCCCGTCGTGCCGATGCAGCAGCCGCATGCGCGCCTCGACCTTCGAGAAGTGGTTCTCCCACAGCGCCTGCGTTGCCCGTGTCGCCCGCAGGAACCTCCGCACCGCCCTCTGGCAGATGCGTATCGAATGCAGCATGGCACGTGCCTTCGCCACACAGTGCAGCAGCGGCAGGCGCTTCTTCCATGTGCGGTAAGCATCGACGATGACTGTGCACATGCGGCGCCCCTTGAGCTTTGAGATGAAACTCGTGACAAAGACGGGCAGCCCCCACAGGCGGTGCATCTTGTGGTCGCTCATCAGCACCGGGGCCAGCACAGCCAGGCACTCCTCGTCAGGCTGGAGGCTCTCTTGCACAGGCAGCGCCAGCATGCTCTCGCGTGCCGTTACCAGCATGGTGCTCAGGTACCCAATCTTCCGCCCTGACTTCTGCAGCTTCTGAGCGGCAATCTTCAGGCGGTCCGAAGCCCGCTTCTTCTGCAGCCCAGCAGCCAGGGCACGCGATGCCTGCGCGAGACAGAGGAAGACGGACCACGGCACCTCGGGTGGGACCTTCCGCCCAAGAGTGGAGATGCAGTGGGACTCGGGGGCGATCCTGTTGTGCTCCTGGATGCGCTTCATCAGCACTGCCTTCCTCGCGCGCTCCCCGGTGGTGTGGCGCTGCATGCGGTGTGCCCTGCGGCTCGTCTGCAGGCGCTCTGCCGTGCACAGGCGGGCCCCCTCCACGTTGCGCTGCACGATGTCAGCCCCTGCGACAGCGTAGTGCCGGGCACTCTGCACCCTCTCCGTGCGGCACCGCTTCACATGCCGCTGGAACCCGATCCAATGCTGCCTGTCCGACACAGCCTCGCACATCCGCCCGTGGATCAGCTGCCGCATGCCCCTGTTGCGCCGCCCCGGCGACCGGGGCTCCACAGCCGAACGTGCTGTAAGGGGCCGGGATGAGGCTGCTGGAGGGCGGGGCACCATGACGCTGCCAATCAAGTCGTCACGCGACTCGCTGTGAGTGTCGGGCAGGGCTCTATGGAGTGCCGAGACCTTCTCCATGAGCTGTGCGATGTCACGCTCATTGGCTGCTGCGTAGTCGACATGTGCCTCGCTGCTCCTCTGCTTGCGGGTGCAGCCCTTCTGCTGCAGGTCGGCAAGGCAGAACTGCAGCTTCACAGCAGCGTTCACCCTCCTGACACGTTCGGAGATCATCGCAGTGCCGCCGCACCGCGTGGGGCGGAGCACTCCTCTGTCCAAGGGTGTGGGCGTTGTAGGAGAGCCAAAAACAAAAGGGCATCGGGGATAACAAGCGCACCCACATCAGAGCACCTCCCGTGGCATGCAGGGCAGTGGGGTGGTGGAGGGGGGACAGCAGCCAGCTGGTTTCGTTTCGCAGCATTCTCAACGTTTAAGGAGCACACAAGGTGCCCGACAGGGGCGCGGGGGAAGAGGAGGAGAGATAGGAGGAGGGGGAAGGGGGGCGTGTAAAAAGAATTCACCCTCACATCTGGCAGGCCTCACGGCCAGGTGTCCTGGCTGTGGGTCGTTTGCACCTTCGGTGCCCAGGTCAAAACACAGGCGGCGCCCTGATGGGAGGGAGTCACTCCAGGCATTACTCGAGGCAGTAGAAGGAAGGCGCATTGCAGCCTGCTGCAAGCGGGCGAGCCGTGCCCAGACAGGGCGGCACCCCACCCCAGCAGCCACCAGCTCCAATGGCGCCTGGTTGTCCTGCTGTCCTCTGCCCAGGGTCTTCTCAGGGGCTGGGAGCTGGGGCGAGCACAACGCCCCGGGCTGTGAACTGCCTGCTTGCAGGTCTTGAGAATCCTTGAACTGCCTGCTTGCAGGGAGGGCAGGCGATGAAAAGTAAAGTTGAAAATAAAGGAGATGCGACAGATAGCTCTGTCTCGCGTATGCGTGAAAGAGTTCTCTGTGGAGTCGGGGCAAAGCCTGGACGGCATCTGCCACGGGGTGCAGTGGGGCGGGTGGCGGCTGTGATCCTGACAGTGGCCAACACACCCAAACTCAAGTGGTTCCACCTGTAAGCCGTGCAGCATCCACGGCGGATCCACTCAACTCAAAACATGCTCGACACACACATGGTTCTTTTTGGAAAGCATCGGTGGCGCCTGCTAGGGGCAAGCCGCGTAACTTGCCCTTCAAGCCCATGGGGCACGGGAAGCACACGCCGCTTTGACACACACATCGGATCTATTCAGAGTACTCCGAGACGAGGACCCCATGGTCTGGGGTTCGCCGGAGAGTTCGGAGGGAGAGAATGGAGGTGCTGAGGGTGTCCTAGAGGGGGTTAAAGTGCCAAAATGTGGCAAAGTGGTACGTTGAAGGGTGTTCGGGTGCAGTGCATACAGGGGGGGGGGGGGCGCACTCCGCGGGAGCATCACCCATTGCACACGGGGCGGTGGGGTGTGGGTGTGGGTACGTTTTGGCATCCATGGATATTGAACATTGGGAGGGGAGAGGGGGGGAGGTGGGCAAATGCCCTACGCCAATACTGCGGCAGTGCGGCACAGGCAAGCAAACATGACAGCAGTGGGTCACTGTTGTTTCACCCCAGAGCGAAGCCCGGGGTAAAAAAATGGGGGGAGGAGGGGTGGAGTATTGAATAACGAGCATCGGGTGAAGCTCGATCGGGCAGCTGTTTTGTCAGACAAGCAACACGGGGCACAGGTGCTGAGGACAGCAACTGACCAGCCGTGCCAGCAAGCAGAACACAGCGCCCCAACAAAAAAACGATAATTCAGGGGAGCGGGGAGGGGGTGGGGAAACCATGCGGATGATACTATTATTTGCTTTTTCTGGGGTGCCTTGGCTGTCAGTCACTCTCAGTCAGTTTTCAGCCAAACATAGCTGAAAGCCCACTGTCAGTCACTGTCAGTCACCGGCAGCCAAGGCCCCCCTGGAGCCTCAATAAAGAAGGCTCCCACTCTCTTTGGCTAGCGAAGAGAAGGCGGTGCCTGCAGGGGACCCTGAAGGCTGAAACAACCACAGGCAAGCCCGTGAAGACAACTCCTCGGGCCCCCCCACACGCGCAACAGCAAGCAAACGCACCCACGCAGCACAATAAAAGGTGTGGGCATCTCACCGTTTCCTCACTTGTCTTCTGCAGTGTTGAGTGAAGGACCATGCACACCTGCAGGCACCTCCTACGCCTGCGCACTAACCTGCCACGTCCAGCCTCACAGGCCCAAGCCCTTGTCTCCCAGCACCACGCGGGCGCAGTTTCTTCCGGGAGCACCCATGACGCCACCCCCCGGGTGCGTGCCCGAGGCCCCCATGTAGAGGCCTGCCATGGGGGAGCGGTGTGAGGAGAAGCCCGGCACAGGGCGTGCGTAGCCCAGCTGCTGCAGGGTGAGGGCGCCGTGGAAGATGTTGCCCTTCGGCAGGTTGAAGATGCGCTCCAGGTCCAGGGGGGACAGCGCGTCGTATCCGATGATGCTGCTGCTGAAGTTGGGGGCGAACTCATCGACGATGGAGAACACGCGGCGGACGAACTGCTCCTTGAAGGCGGGGTCCGCCCAGGTCCCCACCTTGGGGTCCACGTCGTAGGGTGCAAACTGGACAAAAAGCTGCACAACGTGCTTCCCGGCAGGGGCAAGCGTGTCATCTGCAGAAGTCGGGATCGTCATCTCGACAACGGGGCGGGTCGCAGGGATCCCGACGCTCGCCTCGCGGAACGCAGCCTCGATCTCCTCCAGGCTGCGCTCGAAGTGCACCGTCCCTCTGTGCATGGGCCCCGGCAGCTTCTGCCCCGACTCGTCGACACGCGTGTTGGGGAAGCAGGTGAACTCCGGCAGCTCCGACACCGCGCAGTTGATCTTAAACGCGCCGCACGCCATGTCGGTGTGCTTGATGTGGTGCGTGAAGTCCACCGGCAGCACATCATCCGCATCGGAGGGAGGTGCTGCCATGTCGTGGCTGCGCCCCGGCAGCAGCTCCATGAAGGTGTGGTAGGGCGAGCAGCAGGAGATCACAGTGCTGGTGTTCACCACATCGCCGGAGTGCAGCTCCACGCCTGTCACACGCGAGGCGGTGCCGTCCTTCTCGTAGAGGATGCGCTTCACATCCGCATTGACGACAATCTCCGCCCCGTGCGACCGTGCGCTCGACGCGATGGATTCCGAGACCATGCCCATGCCGCCTCTAACGTAGGACCACACACCCTTCTTCCCTGCCGCCTCGCCCATGACGTGGTGCAGCAGCACGTAGGAGGACCCTGCGGCGGAGGGCGACAGGAGTGCACCGATGACAGCGTCGGTGGCGAGAGTGGTCTTCAGCACCTCGCTCTCGAACCAGCGGTGCAGCAGGTGGGCTGCGGAGCCGGTGAACAGCTCGTAGAAGGGGACCAGGACCTCCTTGTTCTTGTGCCCCACCTTGACCACCTCCTTCAGGGTGCTGGCGAGGTGCTTCATGTGCTTCAGCTTCATGCCGCTGCTGACCTCCAGCGGGGGCGAGTCCAGCAGGGGCTGGATCAGATCGCGTGCCCTGCCGAGGAAGTCTTCGTAGGGCCCGAAGGTGTCGGCGTCGCGCTGCGAGAACTGCGCGATGCTGCGCCGGTTCTCCTCCGCGCAGTCGCCCAGTAGCAGATACGGCTCGTCAGCCCCGCGTGCGGGTGTGAAGGAGGAGGGGTTGCGCGGCAGGTACTCCAGACCGTGCCTCTCCAGCTCCAGCTCCGCGATGACGGCAGGGCGCAGCAGGCCTGCGAGGTAGGATGCACGCGAGAACTTGAAGCCAGGGATGATCTCCTCGGTGACCGCAGCACCGCCCACAAGGTGCCGCCTCTCCAGGACGAGCGTGCGCAGGCCGCGCTTGGCAAGGTACGCTGCACAGGTCAGCCCGTTGTGGCCCCCGCCCACAATCACAGCATCGTAGTCACGCGCTGCAGTGGTTGCTCTGCGGCCTCGTGCCACACATAATGCCGAAGCAACACGCTTCATCGAATAATACCTGATGGATGGGGGAGGTGGGCAACAAATGGCGGGAGGGAGGGTGTGGTGGTAGCAGGTTCTGCAAGGCTTTGTGCTCCAAAGAATAGGGTGTGGGCGGGTGGGTGGGTGGGTGGGCGGGTGGGCGTGTCGGGTTTCCTTGTCCTCCATCGCGCATGTGTCCTGTCGGGGGGGAATGGGGGGGGAGGGGGGGACAGGTCGGCAGTATTTTTTTTGCTTTTTTTTGAACACACACTTCGATGTGGGGGTGGGGGGTGGGGTGGAAAGTTTTCACGCGCTTCTGTTCATGCCCCCCCCTTTTTTTTTGTGCTCCTCACTCACGAAAAATAGACCTTCAGCAGGCCGCGCGTGAATGGAAGCGTCAAAACGCAAAGATAAGACGCAGTGCAGACACAACCGCGGTGCCACATTTCTCCATTTGTTGCCTTGGGATACTGCTTATTGTTTCGCCTTCCGGAGAAGGGGGTGGTGGATGGGGGACGCAGAAAGATGAAACTGAGCTCCTGCTGCAGGGCACCTGTCGTGACACAGGATAGCGGAATGCAACAGGGCAATGCCCCGCCCACACTCTCTGACCCTTTTGCCGTGGTTTTCTTGATTGTATTTTTTTTTTGCATCTGTTGATTTTGACCTCTCTTGTTCGAACCGTGAACAACACCACAAAACCCCCAAATGGTTTCTTTGACTCCGACACACCGCGGACAGCCGTGACAATGTTATTTTGCTGATGCCTTCATAATTCCTGTCCTCGCTGTCCCCGGTGAGGGGAGATTTGAGTGGCGTACACAAATCCCCAGAAAAGACAGT
Organism: Rhynchopus euleeides; assembly: GCA_963210315.1. Classification (NCBI taxonomy): domain Eukaryota; phylum Euglenozoa; class Diplonemea; order Diplonemida; family Diplonemidae; genus Rhynchopus; species Rhynchopus euleeides. The sequence continues at coordinate 140,897 of OY723274.1, forward strand.
GCACTCACGCGTGTTGATTTTTTTTGTCTCGGTTGTATCATCAAGAAAAATCACTGCACACACACACACACACACACACACCCTTTTTATTGATTTCACGTGTCAGTGTTTGACTTTTTCGCAACTTCATTTCTTCCTTTTTCTCCCTCTCCAACCCCACCCGTGACACCACCAGGGTTTAGCTAGCCCTGGTCCGATTATCCCCGGTTCTTCGCTGAAGAGACGCGGCCGGGGGGAGGGGTACGAAGAGTACGCGTCGAAACCGGTGTCACGTCGTGTTGGGGAATCCTTCGGGAGTGCGATACTGAAGGGGAGGTGATACTGCCCGTGCAGGGCGACACCGCCTTAAAACTTTATAACCACACACACACACACAAGCCCTCAAGACTCTTGAAGCGGCCTGACTATTTAGTGTCTTCGTCGCAGCAAGGGGGCGATATATACCACCCTTTTTATTGATTTCACGTGTCAGTGTTTGACTTTTTCGCAACTTCATTTCTTCCTTTTCTCCCTCTCCAACCCCACCCGTGACACCACCAGGGTTTAGCTAGCCCTGGTCCGATTATCCCCGGTTCTTCGCTGAAGAGACGCGGCCGGGGGGAGGGGTACGAAGAGTACGCGTCGAAACCGGTGTCACGTCGTGTTGGGGAATCCTTCGGGAGTGCGATACTGAAGGGGAGGTGCTACTGCCCGTGCAGGGCGACACCGCCTTAAAACTTTATAACCACACACACACACACACCAGTTGGGCCACCCTTTTGTGTTTTTGCTGTCCCGGCAAAAAGCAATGCGAAACTGCTCATGATAGATTACTTTGTTTTGTTGCTTTGAACGCAAACAAGGGTTTTGCTCTTGCCGCCTAAACATATAACCACACGCCTGTCTGCGTGGTGCCTATGCCAGCACCACGAAAGCCAGTGTGTGGGGGAGAGAGAGAGAGAGAGAGAGAGAGGTGGGTCAGGGGAGGGGGGGGGGGGGATTTTCCCAATATTTCCTCCCCACTCTCACGCATCTGTTCCAGTTCCAATTCCAGTGCCTTTTTTTGTTGTTTCCAGCGAGCATTTGTTTTTTTTCCGCTCTGTAGTGGGGTGTTCTCTTTAATTCTTGGCAACGTGTTGCAGGATGACCAGTATGTCCCCCACGTCCCCTTTTTTTCTTGAGTTTTGTGTTGGAGAGTATACAGAAATATGCGGCGTACTGTGATGGGGAAGGGGCGTGGGGTGGGGTGGGAGCGTGTGACAGCGAGAGGGTGGATCGGGTTCGGGCAATCCAGGGGGGGGGGGGGGGAAGGGGGGAAAATATCAAAATACCCAATCCAAAATAGCGAGAGTGAAGAGAGTGCAGCACAGCTGAGGGAAAAAGGGACCCCTCATTCTCCACCAGCCCGGGCAACTGACGCCTCGCGCACCAACGGGGCCTTCAACCTCCTGCGTGAGCTGGACGGCAGAGCGGACAAAGCCCAGCCATACCCACTACTCGACGAGGGGGAGCCCCTCACCACTGACAGACAGAAGGCCGACTGCCTCGGACGACGGTATGCGGCGACAAGCGGCGGCGGGGGGGTGGTCCACCCGGACGAGCCGTTAAGCGCCCCACAACTCCCACCGGAAAGCGCGAAGCCCCACCCCTCAGAGGCGCCCTTCACCAGGGCGGAGCTTGACATCATCATCCACTCGCTGGCCGACAAGAAGACGCCAGGCCCAGACGGTATCCACAATGAGTTCCTCAAACACCTCGGCCCCAGGGCACGGGAGGGCCTGCTGCACATCTGCAACCTGTCGTGGGTGAGCGGCAGACTCCCGAAGGAATGGACACAAGCGACCCTCTTCCCGATCCACAAGCCGGGGAAACCCGCCTCCGACCCCAACTCCTACCGTCCAATCGCACTCACGAGCGGGGCGAGCAAAGTGATGGAACGGATGATCGCCAAGAGGCTCACACAGCTCATGGAGGACCCCACAGAGCCGATGCACAACCTCAACGACGTGCAGGCAGGCTTCCGTCGCCACAGGTCCGCGGTGGACAACGTGGCGATGCTCACACAGCTGGCACGGGATGCACTGGCAGAAGGCCGCAGCGCAATCCTGCTCACCGTGGACATGGAGAAGGCGTACGACACGGTGAGTCGAGATGCCATCCTCCGGCGCCTCAAAGAGATGAACACACCAGCGCGATACCTTCGATGGTTCACAAGTTACCTGGACAACCGAAGGGCGACTACGACAGTATGTGGTACACACGGGGATACCTACCACATGGCCGAGGGGGTGCCCCAGGGTACAGTGCTGTCCCCCCTCCTCTTCAACTGCGCCATGGCAGAGGTGGCGAATACCCTCAGCGCGCACTGCAAAGGGTATACCGCCATATATGCCGACGATCTGGCCATCCTCCTCACGGGGGACGATATCGATGACACAACAGCGAAGACCGAAACGGCACTTGGCCTCCTCGAGGAATGCCTCCCCCGACTTGGTTTCCGCCTGTCCCGCGACAAAACCTCCTTCCTCCCTTTCGTGTCACCGCGAGATGCGGAGGGCATACGGAAAACCGACCTCCCCCTCACCTACTCAGATGGGAGTCTGGTCAAGCGGGGTGACAGAACGAAGTACCTGGGGGTCCTCATCGACGAGACCTGCAGCATGACCGCGCACCTCGAGCAAGTCAAGATCACTTACCGCCGCCGCCTAGCACTCCTACACATGCTGGCAGGACGAGACTGGGGCTGCGACGCGCACACACTGCGGCAGGTGTACCTAACATACGTGCTCCCCGCGGTAACCTATGCCATATGCGTATGGGGGATCGCACTCACCAACAAGGCCTTCGGCGAGCTGGAGACGATCCACCGCCGGGCTGCGCGGCTCATCACGGGCTGCGCCTTCACCACGGACACAGCGGAACTGCTGTGGGAGGCACACCTGCCGACCCTCGAAGAGAAGATGTACACCGAAGCGGCTACGGCCTACGAACGGATTCGACGGGTTGGCGGGTCCCCGGGGTCAACAGCGATCCAAAAAGCGTCGCGCACCGCCGGCAGCACGTGGCTTCGTTTGGCTGAATCGGTGGTCAAACGCACCGCCATCTACACACGCAGCCCGGGCCCTGCCACAATCATACCCCACTACCCAGTGGCACCGTGGGAGTGGCAAGGGATGCTCGGGAACATCCAGATACACCCCGCCATCCCTGGCCTGAGCCGGAGCGACCCCGACCAGACCGACGCGGAGAGGTACGCTATGGCGCAGGTGATGCTGGCGGGACTCCCCCAGGCGGAGCTGCACGCCTACACGGACGGGTCGGTAAAGGAGGGAGTCGGAGGAGCGGGTGTTGTCCTCCTGGACCCTTCTACAACAGACATCGTCGACAAGCGCAGTGTCGGGGCGGGCCAGAGCTGCGTCTCTTACCAGGCAGAACTGGTAGCACTGCGGGAGGCGACTCAGATGATCGCAGCAAGGGGTGTAGCCCGCGTCGTGATTCTCACGGATAGCCAATCCGCCCTGCACGCGCTAGAAGCGGGGCCACACCGTGCCAAAGCGGAAACGCTTGTCGACGTCTGGCGCGGCCTGGCCACACTCACCAGCTCAGGCACGACTGTCACCTTGCAGTACGTGCCGGCCCACGTCGGGGTGGAGGGAAATGAGCTGGCTGACTATCAGGCGGGTCTGCGGACGAACAAACACAAGCTGCAGACGGAGCCCATCGCACTGCTGGCGGCGAAGGCGGCAGTGCGGAGGGTGACTGCGGAGCGGACGCCCCGGCCCGGCGAGAAAAGTCTGTACGCCTGGACGCCACCTAAAGCGGCGGGGCCTACAGCGCGCCGGCCCGCGCTACACACACCGGCGCTGACCCGCCTCGGGGCCAGCACGATGCGGCTGCTACGGACGCGCCGCCACTACCTCCTGTTCGACTACATGTCGAACAACAGGGCACCGAAATGCCCCATGCACGGCTGCGCAGTGCAGAAAACGACGCTGAAGCACCTGCTGCGGACCTGCCCGAAGCTTAAGGACCTACGGGAAAAACACCTGGACAACCTCTCCCCCCATGTCCTACTCCTCACCCGGCCCGTGACCACCCTGCGTTTCCTGATGGACGCAGGCCTGCTCCACGAGACCGAGACGGAGCTACTGACGAAACGGGGGAAGGGGTAGGGACCTCAACCGGGCGGGGCAAGGGGCGGGTTGGTCACAAATCACAGAACACGAATGAAAACAAAAGTACGGGCCCTGTCCACGCACCCTGATGGGCGCGACAGACCAGGGGGAAACCAACGAACAGGACCTTTGCCATATCAGGTCAAAACGTCTCAACACAAAAACTTTGGCATAAAATGGGGAGGTGTCTCCGTGTAGACGCACGGCAACCCACCCGCACTGCGGGAAAAAACGGCACCACACAGGGCACTATCCCTGACCCGACCCCGGAAAGAAGCACACGAGTGAGCCAACGCTACAACGACGTAGCGCACAACGTGGGGGGACGGGAACGAAGTTAAAAAAAAAAAGGGGGGGTGGTGGGGTGGGATGGGCGGGGAGGGGGGTGTGTGGGGAGTCAAAAAATAAGAACATCCGGCAAAACGAACAATCAGCCCGGGGATGGAAAAAAAATCCAAAAACAAAGATAAATAGTAAAACCGCAACTCCAGAAACCCCCAGCAGCATGCACAACCCCATGGGTTGGGCCGACTCTTTCCCCTTATCCGCAGGACATCCGCTGCGCCACTTCGCTCCCCAGCAGGAAGGACTTTTTTTTCGTTCTCTTCACAACACTTCTGTGTTCGTTTGGGATAAAAGAAATTGGGACGGGGAGGGGGTGTGAGATGGGGCGAGGAGAGGTGGGTGATAAGGTAAGAAAACCTGTTTGCTTTTTTTTTGAAAAAAAAAAGGGGGGGGGGGGGGGTGGGAGCGCTCCAATTCAAAAAGAGTTAACGAGAAACCAGCTGTGCATGGCAGGGGGGCGCTGCTTGGTGAGATGGGGCGAGGAGAGGCGGGTGGGGGTCGTGAAGGATGAGATCGAAGACCGGCAAAAAAAATCACAGGACCCTCGTCATGGGTGGGTGGGTAGGGGTGCGTGGGGTTTATAAATGGAGACGCCTTGGGAAGGGCGTGTGAAAACGCATTTGTTGGGGGGGGGGGGGGCGGTGGGGCGGGGCGGTGAGGGGCTATAATGAAGAGACGGTCTGGGCTACTTGTTCCACGAGGGTATTCCACGGGGTGGGCGAGAAGGGGGGGGGGAGGGACCCGGCTTGCTGTATAGGTCCGACCCCCCCCCTCCCCATCTGTCCACCCTGAATACAGGTGGTGTGCCGAGGGGTGTCGCAACATGCTCGGCCTGTATTGGCAGTGTGCTGCCTGCTGTGGAACACAGGGGTGTGTCGAAGGGCGCCCCCCGGGTTGGGAAACTCTGGGGGGGGGGGGGGGGGGGTCAACTGTAGAAAAGTTCCGATGCCTCCACTTGTTGTTTGTTTGTAATCGAGAAACTATGGGTGGGGGGAAGGATTCAAACAAACGGGGCCTCACGCAGAGGCGGTTAAATGCCTGGAGCGGCCGAAGCTGTACGGGGGGTGGTGGGTGGGGTGGTCGGAACGCGACGGACCCAGGGGTGATTTTTCTCTGCTGCGCACAGGGCCCGGTGCCCTGTGCGCAGCAGAGAAAAAATCTCCCCCCCCGACCCCCCACCTCCCCACCCACAAGGGAATGAGCTCTTCTGTGCTTCAGGGAGAAGACGGCGGTTTTCATGGTTTGAAAACCAGCTCTAGAAAGGCTGCAAACCCAAATCAAACACGCGAAGGGCAACACCCCGGGCGTGCCATCTGAGATGAACGGGAGGCAGAAAATATAGAGAAAACAGTCACGTGCAGCCCAGGCCCCGGAGGAGTGCAGCAGAGGGGGGGCGGGGGGGGGATCATGTCAGGGTGGGGTAGCTGACACTTCGCATCATATATCTCGGCACAACAGAATGGAAAAAAGAAGAAAGCACACATCGCCGTGGCATACAGAGAGGTTTTGGGAAATTTGAATTTGCAGGCCCTGTGCCCCATATAGCATCACAAACCTCTGAGGTCAGAAATAATCCCCGACATATTGTTTCAGAACCGGCGAAGCGCCAGGGGCCTGCTGCCCGTCGGAGGAGGGGGGCTTCAGCAGGATGCCACTGTCACTCAAGAGGGAGAACGAGGAAGAGAGAGAGAGGGGGGGTGACGCTTTTTTTTTTTTAGTGCGACCTGTGTTGTCAGTTTTTGTTTTGTTTAGTTTTGTTTTGCTTGCTTTGTTGTGGGGGTTTCCCTCTTCAGCGGGCTCGCTTCAGAGGGCTCAACACAGGCGAGGTTCAGTCCTCTGTGAGGCGCTTATATTGGGGGCCGGTTGGTTGCCCCCCCGGCCCCCAGTACTTCGGGCCGCGTCAGGCGCTGCGGCGCCACGGCGGGGCTGTCATCCCTCGCAGTTTTCTGTTCGTGGTGGGGGGGGGGGGGGGGTTCGTTCTATTGATTGTTGGGTTTTTGATTTATGCCAGGAGATGTTGCCTTCGGCTTCTGCTCGTTGATCAGCGTGTGTATCGGCGCGTCGCCCAGTAGTTCAGCGGCGGACAGGACGCTTGCTTTGGTCCGCGCTTGCGTGGGCTGGGGCTTCAGGGGGGCAGCACGCCAGTGACACATTGTCAAGCAGTTGAGAGAGAGAGAGAGAGAGAGAGAGAGCAACTGTGATAATCGCAATCCAGCGCCTGGAAGAGAGGGTATGTATCGGCCCTGTCTTGTAGTGACCCTGGGCACCCTAAATTATGGTAAGAGGGGTGCAACCCACATGGGCGTGCCGCCTGGTGTGCGGGAAGGTGCTGGGCAAAACACCACAGTCACCCTGAATATATATCCCAGGGCACAGCCAGAGCATATTATAGGGGGTCTAAACTGAGGCGATCCCTCACATTTAAGGGGAAAAAAAAAAGATTTCCGGGAAAAATCCGGGGGGTGGAAAACTGGTGGCGGCTGGGCAGCCTCGCAGATGAGAGTGGACTCATGCCCACAGACTGCGAGCAACTTACCCGACCGTTTTTCTGTCCAGTTTCTTTGTCAAACCCCGAGAATACGCAGGCCGCGAAGGGACGGACGTTCACTACCGTGGCCTCCGGCGGCTGGGGGGCTCCGCCCCCCAGACCCCCCTGTGCTGTATACCTGTCTTGTACCCAAACCTTTGAGGTTACATCAGAGAATGGAATGCAGACCATCAGACCCTCAGTAGCCTCAGGAGGAGGCAGCCAGCTCATGCAGAATCTGTACACCTGCAAGGAACAGATGTTCACTACCGTGGCCTCCGGCGGCTGGGGGGCTCCGCCCCTCAGACCCCCCGTGGCTTGTGCCTGTATGCATACAAGTCCTTGCGCGTCCGATCGGTCCCGAAATCCATTTTTTGGACTAACCTCCGGCACCCGAGGCTGGACCCGAGCACGGATCCCTGAGAGAGGAACCGGGAGGTGACCCATTCAGTACAAGACTCGCTTGCCGGGGGGTCCGTCAAAAAATCGGGGAACGCCTCACATTTAAGCCCAAATGAGCGTAGATTTCGCCCCTATAAAATGCCCTGGGCACAGCTTCGCAAAAAAAAAAATAGTGGCGGGGAGGGGGAAACATTGCCGACCTCCAGCCTGACGTACGAAACGGCCAGGCTGCTTGTTTTTTAAACTGCTCGGCACCCGAGTCGGAACGTAATGTGCGAGATGAAGGGGAGAAGGGAATGTGTGGTGTGTTTCTTTCAGATCCGGGGGCCCTCCAATATCCTTTTTCGAACGGTTTTTGAAAGAATCGTTTTTGGGCCCCGGGGCCCCATCGCAACGAAGCGGACAGGTTAAAATCGCCGAGACAAATAAGTGTGTGTCAAAATATCGGACTTTTCAGAGGGGAAAAAACCGCCCCCGCCCCCCCTCGAGGAAGAAATGCCAGGGCACTCCGGGCGCCTTCCAGAGAAGATGCATGGGCCTGGTCATAGGTAGCACAAAAGGAGAGCGTTTGAGAACCCTACCTGCACCACCCCCGCCCCAAAGGGTACACGAGAGGGACACTACGACGACGTAGTGCACGACGAGGGGGGGGGGGGCGGTACGTTAAAACAAAGATGGCAAAGAATCCACAGAGAGAAGCCAGAGGTATTGACTCATCAGGAATCAGATCGCACAACAACAATCGTGCTGCTGTGAAGGTTGTGTTTGACGCTGGGATGCGTTTTTTTGGACGATTTTCGGCCTCGTACAGCCCCCGGCGAGCAGGGGCCAGTCACATTGTCACAACCTACAAAAACGTCCCATTTCCATGCATTCCTCAATATTGTGTGATTTGGGGTGTGTGTGTGTGTAGTGATAGTGGTTTTAAGTGGGTAACCCTGCGCGGATTTGTGCCCACTCCCCGCCCACCCCTACGTCACAGCGGATGCCCCACTCGGGTTAGAGTGTGGGGCCAACTCAGTGCCACTCCGAGGAGGGCGTGAGGCATAGCCAGCGTGGTGCGTGCCGCAACAGTGCGTGAGTGATTTCGCACTGCTGTGGCAGTCCCCGCACCGGCCCATGCGATGCGTCTTGCAATGTGTGTGTGTGTGTTCCCTCTCCCAGCGTGACAGGACACCTGCATCGCCTCGGGTAGAGCAATGAGCCAGGCATTGAACGATTTGAACGATGTTTTTTTGCCCGTGTCTCTGACAGCCCTCCGGTGAAAAGGGTCTGCTGTTCCTTGTTTGCCCTGTCATCACACAGCGGTATGCCACCTCACCGTCTGGCCACCCCAAGGCGAACCTCGGGTGGGGTGGGTAGCGGCTTCTGCTTTCTTGTTGTCGTGAAGCAGTGTGCGCAGCCCGTAACCCATCTCTGAGAAATTTTGAGTTTTCACCGGGGTGGGGAGAGTGCCGAAACTGAAGCCATTTAAACCCCCCTCACACCTATTGTTTACCTACAGCTATTGTTTACATAAAATTATTTACATGTATTGTTTACATACGATTATTATTTACATGTAATTATTTTTTTTTTGGTTTTTCGAAAATTTTTTGAAGGTGTTCTAAAGGGCCAGACTTGGTACCTCGGTCACCAAAGTGACCCCACCACGATCCGCATGGATTCCAAACAATGCAATTGGTGCCCCTGACGACCCCATATTGCGTAGTTTGTGCGTAGTGAAAGGGGGGGGGGGGGGGTCTCATTTTTTGATTTACTCAGCCATTCTCTGTCTCTATGCCGGGACCCCAAACTCAAGGAGTTCTTGCTGTTCCGGGGTCAGTGAGGGTGCAGGCGCTTCAGGTGCTGCAGGTGCTGCAGGTTCTTCAGGTGCTGCAGCGCTGGCAGCCTTCGGTGCGGGTTTCGACGCAGTCTTTGCAGGTCTCTTTGGGGGTGCCCTTTGGCGCGGTGCCTGCTTCAGCTCGTCGGGTGGAAGCATCAACGCATCATTAAGCGGTGCCTGCTTCAGCTCCTCCGGGTGGAAGCGTCAACGCATCATTAAGGAAGAAGGAAGCACAGTTGCTACGCTTTTTTGCAGCTGCAGGAAACGACACCATACCCAACAACAATCCCCAGACCGTCGAGGGAGAGTGGGCGCCTGGATCCCGTGACACAGATCTCTAGTGCCGTTGTGATCCCCTCGGATAACGTCTCCTGGACGTTGTCAGCGGAGGTTGCCTGTGTGGCGGTGACCTCCGTATACCCCGCGGGATCCAGTGCCAGTAGCGCCTTCTTCAGCTTTTCGTCGACCCCTCGGCCGACGCTCTCCTTGATGTCAAGGGCCACCTTCAGGGTGGCACCTCGCAGCGCCCTGAAGGCTGTGATCGTATCATCATTCACAATCTCGAGGGTGTTCTACGCGGCTCCTGGAACTCACTTCCTTCTCAGGTGTTTCTGGGCATGGGGCAACCTTGCCCAGGTGTTTCTGGAGTCCCGCCCCACATGTCGTGCGTTCTTTCGTACGGTGTATAGTGAGTTCTGGCAATAATTTTTTGCTCGGTCAGCGCAGTGCCTCCAGTCCTGTCTCAGTAGCCACACAGAAAGGGGGACCAAAAAAAACTGGGGGGGGACCAAAAAGCGAGACCCCCCCCCCAGATTGCGTAGTTTGTGCGTAGTGAAAAAGGGGTAAATCAGGGGCACCAGCAATGGAGAGTTTTTTTTTGTCGGCAGCCAACTGCCTCCCGGCCCCCCTCGGCCAAGTGGCTTGTTTTCCTTAGAGCATTGTTGCTCAGAGCCCGTAGAACTGCCAACACTATCGACACATGTCACTGAACACGGCGGAATGGGACCTTCGCTGCATGAGGCGCAGGCACTGGAATCCCTCTTCTCAACTGCCTGTCGTGGGAGACGACCAGCCAGTGACGCGTACCTTGACTCCCTATCTCCTGCAAGGGATCAATGGGTTTTCCCTGGGTTGCACTTCGGGCCCACTGGGTTGGGCCCGAAACCTTTGCTTTTGCACTATGTACGACAACCCCCCTCCACATTTTTGCGTGCCGGTCGCCCCCCCCCCCCCCCCCCCTCCCCCGCACCTCTTTACCCCCCTCCCCCGCACCATGCTACCTCCTCCCTAGCAACCTCTCCCCACAACAAAACTGGAATCTCAGGTATATGTCACCCCCCAAAAGGGGTGTGTTTATGTCACCCCCAGGCGGCCCTGGAGGGGTGTGACCTACACTAACTACCACCCCGTGGCTATGTCACCTAAAAAAGGTGTGTTTATGTCACCCCCTCCCGATTTTTGCACCTGTGGGGTGACATTTACACGGGGGGGTGGTAGGTAAAGGTGCAAAAAAAACGCATAAATACGTAAACAATATGTGTGTAAAAAAATATTTACATGTATTGTTTACATGGAATATTATTTACAGCTATTATTTACATGCACATTTACTATTTACATAAAGCTAGGTAAACAATAGCTGTGACCCCCGTTTACAAGTTGGAGAAGTTTGAACGAGGGGGGTAGGTAGGTCGCAGGATGGTGTGCTGTGGGGGAGGGGCATGCTGAGGATGCATGCAGACAGGCGCAGCGGGTGGCAGCGATCATGAAGTTTGAACGATTCGAACGTTGATAATACGTGTCGAGCTAAATCCGAGCTGAGACACATTTCAACACTTGGGCACTTAGGCACGGGATCGGGGGTGAGGTCGTGCCTAAAGAATCCCAGGAACACAGGGCCCAGAACCGAGAGCACGTCCTCCCCACCACACGGACCACTCTCCCTGGACGCTCGTATCGAACCCCCACCCAGACATGATCTCTCACAGGAGGCTAGCGGAACTGCCTTCACACAAAAAGAGCTATGCGGCAGGTGGGGGTGAATAACGCTGAAAACAATACAGCGGTGTTGGTGTTTGCCACGGGGCCTCCACTGAGGCCGTTGGGTGCCTTCGTCTGTGCCACACTGTGTGTCACACTGCGCCACTGTGCATCCAGTTTTGTGAGAGCGTGCTTGCTGTTTCTCACGTTTCTGCATGTCTGAGCGTGCTTGGCCTTTATGTACTTTGCTCCCGAACAGGGTCAGTTTTGCGCCTCAACTGCGACTTCAGAAGGCTCGATTTTGCACCATGTCGCCGAAGGTGTGTCCGGCACCGGGCATCGTACCTCCTCAACGTTGGTCAAATGGAACGATATTGAGGGTAGCTCAGCAGGGAACACCTGCGATACCGCCCCGATGCCGCACCTCGAAGCTGGCGCCGTTTGCTTGGGTGATTTCCATCGACTTTTTTTCATAGCTTTTGACAAAGGGATATAACATGGTCATCACCCGGACTGCATGTGGTGGTGGATTTGCTTTGAATTCTCTTCCAGTTTTTTTTTGCTTCGATTCAATTTGGGAAACATCGTAAATTCGCATCGTTTAGAAATACCATAGCAGGATTTTTTTTCGTAATTTTTTTTGGAGGGAAACTACACGATCGTCACAACAGGGGCTGCAGGCGGGACTCCGCTCTGCCGCCTGCTTCACGCGAGCAGCTCGGGAAACGGGAAAAAGACACGCGCCAAGCGTGGCGACCGTGCTTCCCTCGTCCTGATTTGATCCGTTGACGCTTCCACCCCCATAGCGGCCTTGATGTGGGTGTGGGCACATGTGAACACGAGATAGTTTCACAGAAAGGAAGCAGGGTCGTCGGAAGCACTCCTTACGCTTTTCCGCCTTCATGCCTGTGCTAGAGAAGAGTGGCGGGGAATGCTCTGGAGGCCTTCGACCAGAAGTGCGGAAACGGGAAGCACCTCACCAAGGATGGGACTGGGACTACCTTCTGAATTCCTTGATTCTCCGCCCCAGTGCCCCAATGAATCAAAATCTTTTTTTGCATCAGTCGAGAAAGAATGAAACGGAACTGTTCTCAGGGCCAGTATACTGCAGTTATCATACATTGTTTTGAACGAGTCGAACACATTCATGCCAGAATCATGGGCGGGGGGCATTGTGCTATGTTGCTGCCCCATTGTTTTCTTGTTCCTTTTCTTTTTCCGTTTCTTCGGGGGTGAGCCTCAAGAAAACATCTTGCCCTCCCCACCCTTCCTGAACCCCCTCGCTCCAACACCCGGTTATACTTTTCCATACAGCTACGTATGATGACGTGACGGTGTTGGCGTGTGGTTGTCTGTACCCTACATGACCTTCCTGGGTTGAGAGAATATGCTGGTGGCTGTGGGCCGAAGTGGGTTGCGGCGCTGAGCATGGCACATCACAGACACCCACATGACCATTCAGCAGCGTCGTGAGGATAAAATGGTTCCATGGTGTTCCCTGTGCGCATGCGCAATCAGAGCTTGATTTTCTGATGCAAGGGCTGTAGTTCCTTTTTCGCTTCAGACTGAGGCGGTGAATCACGGCAGAGTTGTGAGTGAGCAGCTGTGATGCACCTTGCTGGAGCAGATGAAGAAGGAACGAAGAGCCCGTGCACATGAACCCTCCTTCCTGAACACTGTCTCATGTGTTTTGAACGATGCTTGGCCGTGCTCCGCCACGGTTTGCAATATTCTGGCCGGGCGGCGGCATGCACCGCTTTTGAAACCAAAAGAGCACACTGGCAGGAGGAGTACTGATATGTGACAATAAAACAGTTCCTCGGGAAGCTGGGCTTTTCAGAAAAAGAAAGAGTATCGCCAGAACCATGTTGGATTCGCTTTGAGAATTTTCTTCGAGATATTTTCTTCGCTATTTTTTTTGGAGTTGTTTTTTTTTGGAACACACCCGGCCTGAATCAATAAAATGGAAAGCTGATCTTGTTTGTTGTTTTATAGAGAACGAGTGTGGGGCGGGTTGTGATGCACCGTTCATCGGCAACGTTGCAAGAAAATAAATGCGTCAAAATAATGGCTTCACTTCTTCTGTTGTAGTTGTCGATGTGGCCAGCGCTAACCCATATGTTGGGTTGTTCCTCTTCCTGAAGGCTTCGTTTTGAATGTCTTTTCACTTCTTTTCGAGACCGAGCTCAAGAACTGCACACATTCCGTCCCAGCAAAGCGCCACAGCACTTCGGGGTTAACGAACAATTGTCAAAACCCGATTCACGACCTTCCGCTTGAGTCAGAGTCCTGAACAAAGGCTAGTTGGGTTATTTTTATACAGGGGAGCAACCGCTCAGAGCCCCACCGCCAGAGAGCCGTGTTGCTGTTGTTGTTGCTTTTTCGAACAGAGGGCACAGCGACCCTGCACCACCCCCCTCCCCGTATCCCCAGCCCTCGACTCTCAGCTTGTCAGATGTTCGTTCAAAACCTCTCCGATCTTCCGTATGGTACACTCCAGCAAATACTGAGGGCTAGTCGCCATATTCATTTGGATTCTCTGTGACACCATCATAACCATGATCACCCGCTACGCATGAGCACTGTTGGCGTCGTCTTGTTTCAAATCGATCACGCTTCGCAGGAAGCGTGGGTGAAAGACAAAATAAAACTCAAACAGAGCTGGATAAATTATAAGAAACAGGAACATAACTAGAAACGGCCTAAACCTTGCGACTCCGACTCCTGACGATCTTTCGAAACACTGCCACACAAAACCTGTGCGGACTATGCACTCTCGCTTGAGGTTGCGTGAAACGAATGCAAAAGGAAAAAGGGCAACTGAGTCGCAGTGGTCCGTCTAGCTTCCAATTACACGACGTGTCACACCACTTACTGCAAAAAAAAATCAGGCTGCGTCCAGAGCGCGTTTGGTTCAGCAGCTGGGGGAAAGGCCGCCCCACCCTTGGCAAGGGTTGATCCCGTACCACCTGCCGAAAAATATATGGGCCGGAACGGAGGCAATGAGAGGAGCACCATTGCTGCTGATCAGCAAATCGGGTAACATAACAAGGGAAAAAAAACTTTCTGAACACGGGCAGGTTGGGTGCCATCAAAACAAACAACTGGTGTGCATCCGTTCTGCATATAGTGCCCAACGGTGATGCCACAAGGTTACGCGCATCTCGGGGGGGGGGGGGGTAGTTTTGAGATACCGTAAACGGAAAAAGGGTGGACCGTAAAAATGTTCCAAGTTCCCAAAAAAAGGCCAAACGTTCCATCTTTTTTACGGTCCACCATTTGTTGGGACTGCATATGGAAAAGACAATGCGATTTTCGCCCGCGGGCTGGTGGGTTGCGGGGCGCGGACTGCGGCCTCCACGCCGCAGACTCCCGCACGTAGGCCTCCCGACCTCCCAGCTTTGGACCCTCCCTCCACCACCGCAACCAACACCAGCAAGAGAAGCAAGTCCTCCCTGCGTGTGGAAAGGGCACGATCACCACCACTCACCTCGAGACTCACCCACCACCACACCTCGAGAAGTGTAGTACCATGCAAGGAGCGTTCCGGTAGAAGTAAAAGTAGAACCTGATGCACGAGCCCACAAAAGCAGCCACAGTACGGCAGGGCGCGCAGACAGAAGCTGAGACCACCGGGCTCCCTCCAGATGTAAATTCGTGAATCAGTGCCCGGAAAATTCAGGGAAATCGTACTCCTTTAGTGTAGTACACCCTGCAGTAACTGTGGGAGAACAGTTCCCGGACGATGGTGATCGCACACTCTGTGCTGAGGCCCTGTGGTGTTAATCCTGCAGCTTCAGTCGTACGATTTCCTTGGTTCCTTCGCGACTTCGTCACGAAGGAACTCGTAAAAAACCCGCCAAGTCCACTATCCCAACCGTAAAATAGGTGGACCGTAAAAATGTTCCAAGTTCCGGAAAAATCCCATTTGTTCCATCTTTTTTACGGTCCACCTATAGTACGGTTCACCTTTATTACGGTCCACAATATTTCCGTTTACGGTATTACTTTCAGAAAAAATATCGCATGCTGATGCTGGCAGTTACGCCAGGACCGCACGCCGGGTTAGGGTGCAGACGGGCGCGGGGGGCCGCCCCAACGTCTATAGATCTGTCGCACATTTCCTCACTTCACAGGATCTTGTGAGATATTCTGTTTATTCTTCTTGAATGCCGATAGAGAGAGAGTAAATCCTTCAAGGATTATCGATGCGGGTACAGGCAGTACCTCTGTGGTTGTGCGTTTGTGGTGGGTTCATTCACAAACCTGCCCCAACTGTTTGGGGGGGAGGGCAGCGAGTGTAGATATAAAATGTGTGAAGCAATCACGTGGATTGTTTCCGCACCTGACAAGGCTGTGTGCCAAGCGCAGGGGCTGTGCTATGCGGTAGCACTCCCGTGCCAACGCAAAAGCGCACCCCCACGTGAACAAACAATGCCCCCCGACACCGGTGCCTTTGATCCTCAAAACTGGAATCAGTAGTCTGATTGATTCTTGACAGCCCTAGTTGCGAAGCCTAGCGCACCGGGGTTGTGACCTGGTCCAATCCCGCAAGCATGGCGCTGCTTTGCATTGTAGTGGCGGCCGTCCTCAGTACAGCAGAAGCCGGCTAAAACACCACAATAACTACAAGCACCTGGTTCACAGGCAACATTGTTGGTGTGGTTTAGAACACGCAGTTTGCTGGTCATGAGGCACGGGTACAATACAACACGGCATCACTGATTGATGCTCGGTGTTGTTTCTGTTGATGTGGCTGGCGGGGTTGTGCGTTGCGTTGCAGAGATATATGGACTGGGGGCCATGGGGAGGGGGAGGGGGTGCCGCCAGGAAGCACAAGCTGTGTGCCTATGTGTGCCTATGTGTGCCCCTGCGACAGGAAAGGGGCAGGTAGGTGATGAGCAGCAAAGCTTCGGCAACAAAGAAAGCCCCTCCTGCGATTGGAAGAGCTGCAACAGGGGCGGGGGGGGGGGGGGTTGTGAAGAAGCAGAATAGGCTAAACTAGACTAAATGCTGTTTCAATGCGCTGCACACACCGCACCACACGATGCAGCAGGCAACACCCAATGCCCAAGGAGGGAGTCAGACAGGAGAAGAGACCACGGCCTTTTGGCTGCATTGGAGTGCTCGGGGGGAGGGGGGGGGGGGGGGGCCTAGGGGGGGTCAAATGGGGGTGACAAACACGATTTTTCAAAAAACCGGCGCAGAGGCCCCAAAGCCCCCGTAAACCCTCCAAACCCCCCCAGATCGGTCCGGAAACCCATCGAACCCCACTTTTCCACCATTCCGGGCACCTCAGGTGCCCGAATTGGGGTACCTAAATTTTGTGCCACCGTTTGGTACCGGACAGTGCCACTGTGTGGGAGGTTGGAAAAGAAAATGCCCCAACACACCACATCTGAGGGTTGCAATGCATGTTGCTTGCCAACCACGTCATCCGGTGGGTGTCAGGCGCTATGTAGGTGGCATGAGCCAGGTCTTCGATGTGTTCTGGCTTGTATATGTACCTCCCTGCCTGCGGCACAGGCACTGCCTTTGTCCCCCACACCAGCCACAGAGAGCGTATTGTACTCGGTCCACGGTTGCTGATTCATTGTGATGCGTTGTATCCTCGAGTGAACGTCACACACTAGTGGCACCACCACCCGCCATCCGAGAGCTGTATTGACTTTGCGCCCTTCCGTTGCATTCACCTCGCCACGCATATTGCACCGTTCAGTACCAGTGCTCTTCGGCCAGGCAAAGTAGACCGCAGCAACTACCAATTCTGGCACAATGGGTACCACGACAGCGCACTTCGTGTGTTCCCGGAATGTACAGCTCGTGTTGCAACAGTCGTTGTCAACACATCCCGGTTGTGGAGCACTGCTGCACAGGAATCACACGACCATCTGGACTTGTTCCGTACCTACAGGCAGCCTCCCGGTGCATGGTGGCAGGGAGGTACATATACAAGCCAGAACTCATCGAAGACCTGGCTAATGCCACCTACATAGCGCCTGACACCCACCGGATGACGTGGTTGGCAAGCAACATGCATTGCAACCCTCAGATGTGGTGTGTTGGGGCATTTTCTTTTCCAACCTCCCACACAGTGGCACTGTCCGGTACCAAACGGTGGCACAAAATTTAGGTACCCCAATTCGGGCACCTGAGGTGCCCGGAATGGTGGAAAAGTGGGGTTCGATGGGTTTCCGGACCGATCTGGGGGGGTTTGGAGGGTTTACGGGGGCTTTGGGGCCTCTGCGCCGGTTTTTTGAAAAATCGTGTTTGTCCACGTAAAAGGGTGGCATTTGACCCCCCCTACTGGGGGGGGCTAAATAGAAGGGGGTGGCCGAATACAAGGGGGTGGCCGAATAGAAGGGGGGGGTCTGGAAATTCGAAATCCAGAAAATTTTAGGCCGAATACAAGGGGGGGGGTCTTGTATTCGGCGGTCCGTGAATTTTGGCCAATTTTCAAATTTTCAGCCTGTTTTTCCAGTCCTAACAGGCACCCCATGGTCAAAATGGCCCCACTGCGATCCGCACGAAATTCAAACATTCAAAAGAACAGGGTTTTGGACACCGGTGTGGGGGTCCCTGCAGGTGGCTGACTCCTGGGAATATCCTCCCATTATCAGGAGCCAAACCAGACCCACATTTCATGGGTGTAACTTGACACCACCACCCACAAAATGACCCCACCACGATCCGCACGGATTCCGAATAGTGCAATGGAAGGCGAAAATCGCGATTCCACGAGGTCACCTGGAGCAAAATTCGCCAAAATTGGGAAAATTCACGGACCGCCGAATACAAGACCCCCCCCCCCTTGTATTCGGCCACCCCCTTGTATTTGGCCACCCACTGCAAAAATTGCCCAAAATTTTAGGTTTTGAAACCCCCCAAAAAAAGCGTTTATACGCCTATCACAAGGGGGGGGGGGGGTCTTCTATTTAGCCCCCCCCCAGTAGGGGGGGGGGGGCATTTTTGCGACCCGCGGCCGTATGGGTTAGGGTTGTGGGGTTGGGTTGGAGGTTTGGTGGCAATCGAAAAGGGTTGATGGGGTGGGGTGGGGTGGGGTGGGGTAATAACATAAGAATAAGCAGCAGTTGCAAAAAAAAGAGAGGGGGTGGCGCGGATGTGTGTGTGCTGTCATCTCTCAAGCCCGGGGGGGGGGGGGGGGGGGGGGCTGGGGCCGTGGAACATGTCCCTTCCGTGTTTGGAGGGTGGCATTGAATCGGCTTGCTGAGGAAGCTCGCTGTTCTGTAGAATGGAGGAAAAAAAACCCCCCCTCCCACTCGCAGAGCTTGCCCCGCCCTCCTTGTGTAGGCAGCCCAAAAAGTTAGGATTAAAAAAGCAAAACCGGCCTCGGCCGGTGCGATCGTTGCGTTCAGTGATCTCTTCAGTGAACCAGAGGTTCAGTCGTGACCCTACCCCCCCAGCCCGTTGCTTGCGACTTCGCTCTGCGTCGAGTAAAAATGCGGCGGTTGATATTTTGTCTGAAACCCCATTGCAGTGAAGGCGATGCTGAGCAATATCCTGGAGGGCAGGTGAGAGTTCACACGATTCTTCTTGATTCCACCACGTCACATGTTGACATCGACGACCAAGCAAAAATGGCGGCGACGACGACTTGACCTGGCATGCACAAACTTGCCGGTTTCATCTCAATTTGCGGATTGGATTTTTTTGGAGAGATCAGGCAGTACCCGGGATTCACCCGTTTCGGAGAGACTTGCATATTGCGTGCTTCGATAAGGAGCGAACGAATAGGCCTGGACGAGCAGGGCGGAAAACACAACCCAAACGATCACAAAAAGTCCGTGTCTGGCTCTTGGCACGGCAGCAAAAAAAAATATCACAGGCGTGTAGCGCTGTTGTGATTCCATTGCCGTTCATGGTTCCAGTTAAGGCACCATGCCGTCCGTTTTTCCCATGACCCCATCCAGCAAGCCAGCCTTGCAGAAGGCCTCCATAACACCAGCACTGGCGGAAGCGGGGTTCATGCAAAAAATATAGCTGGAGTCGTGCAGGATCATTCGTGAAGAAATACGAAAGGTAAACGAGAAAAAGTTTTTCGTTGATCGCACGACACACACAGAAAATTTTGCCTGCGGAAGTGTTGGTGTGTGATTGGCAGGCGCATAAGACTGTGTGTGACGGCAAGCACCTAGCACTTCCCCTATCGCTGCATTTCCGCCTGACAAGTACCTTGTTGGAAGAAAAAATATATACAGTTGTCCAACAAACATTGGTGGGGTAAAAATGTTGGTGGGGTAAAAACATTGGTGGGGTAAAAACTAAGGTGGATTTCAGGATTTCTCAGAGCTAAGGTGGGTTATTACCCCACCAATGTTTTTAACCCACCGATGTTTTTAACCCACGGCAGCAGAACACAATGGAGATTTTTTCAGAAATGTGGTGGGTGGGGTGAGTGCCTCATCCGTCGCACGGTGCCTACGCGATCACATGTGTGGTTGGGGGCGTGGGCTGGTTGGGAGGCGGGGCGTGTGGGAGGGGGCGGGGGGTTGGGGACGGCTATCTTGCAAAGCGCAGCTCTCTCATCAGCATCAGCAGAACAGCAGGTACCGACACAGGGTACGGAATGCAATGGCGTATACACTTCTGGTTACTGGTGTCGGTACCTGCTGTTCTGCTGATGCTGATGAGAGAGCTGCGCTTTGCAAGATAGCCGTCCCCAACCCCCCGCCCTCTCCCACACGCCCCGCCTCCCAACCAGCCCACGCCCCCAACCACACATGTGATCGCGTAGGCACCGTGCGACGGATGAGGCACTCACCCCACCCACCACATTTCTGAAAAAATCTCCATTGTGTTCTGCTGCCGTGGGGTAAAAACATTGGTGGGGTAGCAACATTGGTGGGTTAAAAACATTGGTGGGGTAAAAACTAAGGTGGATTTTAGGATTTTTTGGAGCTAAGGTGGGTTTTTACCCCACCAATGTTTGTTGGATGACTGTAGCCAACAACCCAGTTGATTAGAAGAAACGAACAATTAACACGACGAACGTAAATCATGGGCAAGCAGTGACAGACACCCCTATAGCATGTCTCTTCGTTGAAAAAGAAGCCAGGGAGGGACTGTACGGCTGAAGGACGCAGAGGGGAGGCAGTACGGGGCGCAGCGAACAAACTTGTCGCTGCCAGAGGGGGCGTGGGCAAGCCGCAAACAAAGGACGCCTTCGACGAGACTGTAGGGTCTCGAAGGCAGGGAAGAAGAACAAAAAAATATTCGGAAGACCAGAAAATAGAAAATGTTTTGATATTTTGATTTGATTTGATTCATCGTATTACGCTGTTGATTAGGGCAGGGGGGGATGGCCGGCGGCAGTGCGATAGAACCCACTGAAAAGTCTGTTTCATTTCGCGTCCGGCTGAATTATTCGACGTCCCGCCCCCCCCCCCCCCCGTTTATAAACACGGTGGGATCTTGTAAATTTTACATGTATAACTACAAGTATATACATGTATTATACATGTATAATACTTGCATGTCAACTATTATACATGTATAATACATGTATATGCCTGAAATATACATGTAAAATACATGTATATCAAGTAAAAATACAAGTATAATACTTGCATGTCAACTATTATACATGTATTTTTACTTGATATACATGTATTTTACATGTATATTTCAGGCATTTACATGTATTTTACATGTATAATACTTGTCATGCAAGTATTATACATGTAAAATACTTGCATGACAAGTAAAATACATGTATAATACTTGCATGACAAGTAAAATACTGGCATGCAAGTAAAATACATGTATTTTACTTGCATGCAAGTATTTTACTTGTCATGCAAGTATTTTACATGTATAATACTTGCATGACAAGTATTATACATGTAAAATACATGTAAATGCCTGAAATATACATGTAAAATACATGTATATCAAGTAAAAATACATGTATAATAGTTGACATGCAAGTATTATACTTGTATTTTTACTTGATATACATGTATTTTACATGTATATTTCAGGCATATACATGTATTATACATGTATAATAGTTGACATGCAAGTATTATACATGTATAATACATGTATATACTTGTAGTTATACATGTAAAATTTACAAGATCCCACCGTGTTTATAAACGGGGGGGGGGGGGGGGGGGCGGGACGTCGAATAATTCAGCCGGACGCGAAATGAAACAGACTTTTCAGTGGGTTCTATCGCACTGCCGCCGGCCATCCCCCCCTGCCCTAATCAACAGCGTAATACGATGAATCAAATCAAATCAAAATTCGACCTTGTTCCGGTGGTTTGCTCGCAGTGTTTATTGCAGGACCTGGCCCAACAACCCTTCAAACCGCCCGGCCGCACAGCAATGTGTGAGGGACGTGAGGAATGAAAACTGGAAAGAATTAACGTGATCAGTATTCATGGCACGCGCAAGAATACCACACGGAACAACGCATTCGCACACAGACGCACATACGCGCCCTTTTCCATTGCCGCGGAACACGAAAAACAACAAAAACTGTCCAGAACACCACCGGTACCCCGGTACCGAAGTCAAGTCAAGTAACGTGATAGATGATAGGAATTCCTTGACAGAAAATAACGCGATGATTTAGCAACAGAGTTAATAAAAATGGGTGGCTATACAATTCATATCCCGGCATTTCCGGCGGGTAATGTCCGAAAACGGGGAATTGTGGGGGGCGTGGGGGGCAATTTGCCAATACTTGATAGCACGGATCGCAACTGTATCAACCGTTGAGCGGCACAAATCAGGCACTCCGCTTAGAGTGCACATTGGTTTGCACGTGCCCGCACATTCTCCACCCCAGGCCCTGGGGTAAGGATTTTTGGTAGTTCACGGATTTCCTCCGGGGGGGGGGGGGGGGGGGGGGTAGGGGGGGGCCATAAGCCCCCCTAAAAACGTACGAAAACCAAAATTTTCAACATACCATCAGAACCGCCCTAATACCTGATCTGACCCGAAAATCCGACCCATACCCCCCCGGAAACTGTCTGGGGCCCACTTGTGACACCTGATACGCACTTTTGTGATGATTTTTTGGGGTCCTAAAAAATGTACCTCAGTTTCGTACCTTGCCTTTGTACCTGAACCACTCCCGACCGCATTATTTCGTTCTTTGCCTTTTCTGCGGTGGTTCTGGCTCAGGTGGCACGCATGTTGCCTTCCCCAGTGCCTCGGCAAGGTCTTTCTTGACCTGATTAGTGGGAATGTTGTGTTGTTGCGTCAGCAGAATGAGTTCAGCCACCTTCTGGGTGTAGTACTTCGATCGCATATGGGTCATTGTGAGTACTTCGTACGCCTGGGAGGCTGCATCGGCATTAGTAGGCAGCGTTGTAGATGCTTTTGCTTCGTCGATCTTAGCCTGTGAAGGCACGATTGGGATATTGTACGCCCTGAGAGCCGAAGTGGTTATGATTGTGCTGTGTAATTTGCGCCCCGCAGGATATGCACACCACGCAGTCTCGACAACACGTATGAGAGTGTACCATGTGGGGACTCAACAAGGTCATTGGATCGGCATCTGCCTGCCGACTCAGCCCCCACACAGTGCGACCGCAAGGTCGCCAGGGATGTCTCAACGCCAGGGGAATACCCTCCCCTGGCGTTGTACAACCCTACTCTCAACCCTCGGGTCCTCTCCTGGAGGCGGTGGTGGCGGGCCCGCAACGCTTCGTACTTCCGGTACAGACTGAGGTAGTCTGCCCGGCTGACCCGCTCATTGCTTCCTAGATCATCTGCTGCTCTGGAGCTGCCATCACTCTCACTGCCCACATCAGTTGGTGTGGGGGTAGGAGCAGGAGGAGTGGGAGGAGTAGGAGTGCAGGTGACATCTTTCTTGGCTAGCAAGGAACGCCGCTTTTCCCGCACGTGCGTGCAGTTGATGCACCACTGCATATATCTGTCGTCACCACGTCCCACTCGCTCTCCTATGTACCCAGCCCGACGGAGCGCCCGAAATAATGTCGCCTCACCGATGTCGTGTGCCGTTTTCTTTTTACGCAGGTCTGCCACAACGCTCTCTGCCGAGACCCCGCACATCTCCCGTTTGGCGAGCGTCTTTCGAGCAAGGTACTCCTCTGCAGCAGCATCTGACACCTCTGCGAGGCCCTGGGCACGCGGCATGTGTTGCTCGGCGTGCTGAGTGAGCGTAGTGACACCCTTCCCTTGCAAAGAACGAAATAATGCGGTCGGGAGTGGTTCAGGTACAAAGGCAAGGTACGAAACTGAGGTACATTTTTTAGGACCCCAAAAAATCATCACAAAAGTGCGTATCAGGTGTCACAAGTGGGCCCCAGACAGTTTCCGGGGGGGTATGGGTCGGATTTTCAGGTCAGATCAGGTATTAGGGCGGCTCTGATGGTATGTCGAAAATTTTGGTTTTGTACGGGCTTATGACCCCCCCTAGGCATACTTGTCCCCCCATATGGGGAACCCCCTAAATCTGGGGGAAATATGGGGGGTCTCAAAACCCCGCCCCCATATGGGGAAAAAGGCTGAAAATATGGGGAAAACCCGGTAAAATATGGGGGAATATGGGGGAAATATGGGGCCCATATGGGGGGATATGGGGGTATTCGTGCTGCAACGGGAGAACATCAAACCACTCAGGCACAGACACACACGAAGTGCGCGTCGAAACCGGCCTCATGCCTTGTTGGGGATCCTCCAGGAGTCCGATCCTGGGGAGGTGCGCGCTCGTTCAGGTGTGGCCAGGTCTGGCCCCCCCTGGAAGATCCCCCAGGTGGGTCGCACCGACCTCCTGTTCCTCTCCTGCGCCGATACAGCGGCAGCGGAGAGCGAACGCTTCCCGGTTTGGCGGGGCACCGCAGTGACAGCGGCAGCGGTGGTGGACACATACGCACAGACACACATAGCGCGTTCAGGGTTAACAGCTCCTCACAACACACACTCTTGTGTTTTTAAGTCCTCACTCTCACACTCGCTGTCCTCCTCCTCTGGTGTGTTTGCGATTGCGAACTGCCCCCTGAGGTCCTTAATTAGACAAGGGAATTC
This sequence comes from Rhynchopus euleeides, assembly GCA_963210315.1. NCBI lineage: Eukaryota > Euglenozoa > Diplonemea > Diplonemida > Diplonemidae > Rhynchopus > Rhynchopus euleeides. Next base: position 165,155 of record OY723274.1, read on the forward strand.
ACAAGCAGTGCATTCTGGTGTCAGGCGCTTCCGCCGCTTTTGACCGCTCCGAGCGCCGAAAAGTCGGAGTCGACGCTCGTCACCAGGCAGCTTGACATGTTCAAGCTGCATCTGCCGGGTGGAATGAGACCTGTGAAGGCCAGTACAAGGACTGGCTGCAGGACGCAACTGTTCTGCCAGCAAAGACAGGACTACTGGACAGCATGCTCTGATGACCGCTACTCAGACTTGAAGAAAGTGGCGGTCGGCACTCTCACAGCACCTTGTTGTGGTCTGACTCGAGCACTTCAGCCGGGCGTTTCCTCTCTGCAGAAAGCAACGAGGTGAGATGTCTCTGCAAGGTGCTAGACGTCCCCTGTCAGTGGCTGACTTCACACCCTGTGAAAAGCAGAACGAAGAGAACTGTTTGCTGACTGCTTCCACCTGAGGAACCCCCTGGTTTTCCCCCATATATCCCCCATATGGGGGAAATATGGGGGAACAGGACTTGAAAAACCCCCCATATTCCCCCCATATTTTCCCCATATTTTTGGCCTTCCCCATATGGGGGTACAAGTATGCCTAGGGGGGGGGGGGGTGATAGGTAAGAAAATCTGTTTGCTTTTTTGAAAAAGGGGGGGGGGGGGGGGGGGAGCGCTCCATTTCAAAAAAGAGTGACCCCACTGTGATCCGCACAAATTCCAAACGTTCAAAAGAAAGGGGTTTTGGAATACCCGAGGAGGGGGTCCCGCTGGGTGGGGTGGGGTGTCATGGTGTGTGCCACCCAGTCACCCTTCACCCATAACCAGCCCCTGAACCAGACCGCTTTTTCATGGGTGAAGCTGGGCACCTAGACCCACAGTGTGACCCCACTACGATCCGCAAAAGTTTCAAACGTTCAAAAGAACGGGGTTTTGGAACACTCGTGGAGGGGGTCCCGCTGGGTGGGTGGGTGGGCTGACTCTCGGCCCCCCTCTCGGCCGTGTGGCTACCTCAGTCACTTTCTCTTCGGACCAGCCCCTGAACCAGAGTCACATTTCATGGACGATGTTTGTCACATAGACCTATAAAATGACCCCACTACGATCCGCAAAAGTTTCAAACGTTCAAAAGAACGGGGTTTTGGAACACCTGAGGAGGGGGTCCCGCTGGGTGGGTGGCTGGGTGGGGTGGCATGGTGTGTTACTCCCAGTCACCTTCACCCATGACCAGCCCTTGAACCAGAGCCACATTTCATGGACAAAGCTTGTCACCTAGACCTACAAAGTGACCCCACTACGATGCGCACAGATTCCAAATATTCAAAAGAAGGGGGTTTCGGAACACCCGAGGGGGGGTCCCGCTGGGTGGGTGGGGTGGCTGACTCTCGGCCTCCCAGTCACAGTCTCCTATGACCAGCCCCTGAACTAGACCCACATTTCATGGGTGAAGCTTGGCACCTAGACCCACAGTGTGACCCCACTACGATCCGCACAGAGCCCAAAGAGTGCAATGGAAGGGGTCAATCGCGATTCCGCGAGTCGAAGATTCCGCACTTTTGGGTCACTTTCAGGTGATGTCAGGTCCCTGGAGTGACTGCAGATAGCCCATTTTCAGGGTGGGAGCCCTACTCGTACGTCACCCAGATTCAGCCCAAACCCGTGCACCCAGGGTGCACGGTCGCCGGTAGCGCGTGGGCACCCGGAAACAGGTCGCATTTGCGCGCGCTGCCTGCACCCTGCACGCCAGCCCCCCCCCCCCCCCCCCCCCCCCGACGTTCACGGTGGGATCTTGTAAATTTTACATGTATAACTACAAGTATATACCGTATACGTAAATATTATGGAACGTAAATATTATGGAACGGGCCCATTTTTGGCCGGTCCGTTCCATAATATTTACGTTCCATAATATTTACAGGGCCAGTTGGGGACTCGGTGGTGAGGACGGCTTGCGTCAGGAATCGCGCGAAAAGTGCACGAGTAGGTCCCGTCAGGGACTCTGTATGCCGTCCGATCACCTGGTCCAAGTCCCCGAGTCGCAGAAAGCCCTGTAAATATTATGGAACGAAAAAAATCTGGAACGCCAACCCACCAGCGTTCCAAAATATTTACGTTCCATAATATTTACGTTCCAAAATATTTACGTATACGGTACATGTATTATACATGTATAATACTTGCATGTCAACTATTATACATGTATAATACATGTATATGCCTGAAATATACATGTAAAATACATGTATATCGGGGGCCTTCGCTACCAAGTGTGACTGAGTGAGAAAAAGTGAGCCACGGCCCACTTCCCCTCACTGACTGACGAGCTGTGACGAGCAGTGACTGGTAGCGAGGGCCCCCATCAAGTAAAAATACAAGTATAATACTTGCATGTCAACTATTATACTTGTATTTTTACTTGATATACATGTATTTTACATGTATATTTCAGGCATTTACATGTATTTTACATGTATAATACTTGTCATGCAAGTATTATACATGTAAAATACTTGCATGACAAGTAAAATACTTGCATGCAAGTAAAATACATGTATTTTACTTGCATGCAAGTATTTTACTTGTCATGCAAGTATTTTACATGTATACCGTATACGTAAATATTTTGGAACGTAAATATTATGGAACGTAAATATTATGGAACGTAAATATTTTGGAACGCTGGTGGGTTGGCGTTCCAGATTTTTTTCGTTCCATAATATTTACAGGGCTTTCTGCGACTCGGGGACTTGGACCAGGTGATCGGACGGCATACAGAGTCCCTGACGGGACCTACTCGTGCACTTTTCGCGCGATTCCTGACGCAAGCCGTCCTCACCACCGAGTCCCCAACTGGCCCTGTAAATATTATGGAACGTAAATATTATGGAACGGACCGGCCAAAAATGGGCCCGTTCCATAATATTTACGTTCCATAATATTTACGTATACGGTAATACTTGCATGACAAGTATTATACATGTAAAATACATGTAAATGCCTGAAATATACATGTAAAATACATGTATATCAAGTAAAAATACAAGTATAATAGTTGACATGCAAGTATTATACTTGTATTTTTACTTGATATACATGTATTTTACATGTATATTTCAGGCATATACATGTATTATACATGTATAATAGTTGACATGCAAGTATTATACATGTATAATACATGTATATACTTGTAGTTATACATGTAAAATTTACAAGATCCCACCGTGTTCACGACCCCCCAGAAAATTACCCCAGCCCCTGCTCCACCCCCCCCCCCCCCCGTTGTTTTCTCTCTCTTGCTGCGGTATCCCCAACACATGCACCACAACGGGACATGGGATAGAAGCAAAGAGAGGCGAGCGTGGAGAAAATGGGGGGAATTCACCGTACGCACAAAGAGCATGTATGCACCGCTAGATGGAGGTTTGAAAACTGTGGGGCAAAACCAAACCGAACGACACAGCTCAAAACAAGTCGCCGGACATGCAACCGGGCGCAATTGTTTCTGCTGCAGATTGGCCGACATGATTGGACGATTTAGATCCGAACGCACGCCAGCTGCACGCACGCACTGCACTCATCACTTGAGACTCCTGTTTGCCGTGACGTCAACCCGACTACGTTTTTTGCAGCGAAGACAGGGCTCAGCACAAGGCAATAGAAATGAAGGCGGGATATCCTTCCAGTGATCACATGTTCTCGAATGAGGGGGGGGGGCCGATTCAAGAGCCCGAAAATATTGAAAAAGAATCGCAGGCGCGCACCCACTGTGGGGGGGGGGGGGGATGTTGGGACACATGCGTGGCGCCGGACGAGGGAGGGAGTGTCGGGTGACTTGTGTTGTTTTTAAAGAATCGCGAACAATTATCAAAGAAAGGGATATCTCCCCTGGCATGATGTCCCTGGAAACAGTTGTGGGCACGGGAGTTGCTTCGGCACACGAGTGGGCCAGCACAGCGCGCGGATGATGGGCCCGAAGTTCAAAGAATTGCCCCAAAACAAGGGGTCTTGCTGGTGGCGCACACGCAAGAGGGGGGGGGGATCGGGGGGGACTGCCATGTGGGGGCAGCGACACACACCGACTTCGCTACGCTTTGGCAAAAAAAAAGGAATTGTAGCGAGCAACAACAACAACAGCAACACAGCAATGCAATGCAACCCAGGGCGAACACATAGGAGAAAACGGAGGTTTTGACAACGACACAACGGCAGCGGTTTTCTTTTGGGGAGGGGGGGGGGGTGAAAAATATGTCCCTTTTGAATTTCATCCGCCCTGTGTATTCCCTTGACATGAGGGACAGGCCGTGCGCACACCTCTTTTTGTCTTTTTTCCCGGTTTGGCGCACAAACAAACGCCACCCTCAGCACTGTCTTTTTGCCACAAAAAAATCATAAAAGGGCAGGCTTGCATCCCTTTTGTGGGGAAGAAGGGCGCCTGCAATCTGCATGGAGACGGGATACGACCCCGAGCGTCAGAACCGTGGGTGGGGGTCGGGGGCCCGTCGAGAAAACCTCACCTTTCAAGGGGATGAACAGGCAGAGAGTGTGTGTTTGTGGAGGCGGCTGTTGTGAGGGGAGTAGGGGGCGGTGGGGAATGGCAGCGCTATACTGCGGGGAGGGTGGGGGGGGGGGGGGATAGAGTCGGGAGGCCATGACCGGGTGTCTGTTCAACTCGAAGCCTCCGTGCGGTGGGCTGGGCTGGGCCAGTAAGGGGGAAAACACTGAAATCGGTGCGTGCAAACCCTTCACAGAGTTCACACCAGCTGGCTCCAGAACCAGAGCGAGGTACAGTTCGGGTTTTTTTTGTTTCGGGTATATTCTGATTTCCCTGCTGGTCACCAGCAGGAAAAGCTGGCAAAAAAAAAATCGAAGATGGGTTCGCGCACTGCCATCAATGTTTGGTTATGGTGCATCTCCAAGGCACGTCACTGTCATCAGATAAGGCCGGAAACCGCTCGGGGCGGTTGCACACGCAGCCCGCGGGATGCAACGCCAGGTCATCAGACTTGAAAGCATGCCAACGGCATGACTTTGGGAAAAGCAAATGCCAAGAAGGGGCAATAAAATAACCGACTGCAAATCATTCAATACGCCGCACAACAAGTTAGCCTTTATTTCTGCTGAAGGGAGAAGTCGCACCGAGTGGGCTCTCTGATGCAACCTCCCCCACCGCACTGCACCGCAGCATGTCGCAACACATAGCGGACAACGTTGTGTTGGACGCCGGGAAACAACTTTAACAAGGGGCCTCAAACGAACTGCCGAACTGACCGTGAGTAAAGTAGAGGAAAGCGGCAGAATCCGGGAGCGTGGTATAAAACCAGACCCTCAGACAGCGCACGGCCAGGCCAGGCCGTGTGAAACTGACTGGGGAATTGACTTGCCCAGAGATCCATGCACACTCGTATGATTTTGGTGCCCGAGATACTGTGCGCTCGTTGCTGACGTCACGGTGCTGCCAGAACCAAAGCGGCAATCACGGCACTGCTGTCGCATTGGGCAATGGTATCGAGCAAGTGTTCTGCAAGCGGGCGGTGTGCTGTACAGCACATGTGCCTCTTGTGTTGCGAGAGAAAGAGTGTGTGTGAATGAGCCGCACAACCAACAGGATGGTATGTGGTCCAGGCAAGCACACCCATTGCGTGCTGTGTGCCTATTTGTGCTGAGGGATATATGGCGAGGGTGAGAGAAGAAGGCTGTGTGGTTGTCGTGGCAAGCCCTGCACTTACGTGAGGGCCCAATGGTCGGGACCATCGCATTGTAACGGGAGAAAAGAAGGAATAACAAAGGGACATCGAACTTGATAAGGCTGTATGCGTTGCGCATAGAAATCTCCTACGGGAACATAAATACTGCGCGCTGCCCACCATCTTAGCTGCACACGCTGAGTCTTCTTCGCGTGTATCTGAGCTGGATCGGGCAGACATACCTGTCATAAGGGGAGTGGTTCCGAAGGTGTGATTCTGACGCATCCAAACCCAAACAGAATTTCTATAACTGTATCGCACTCAACGACGCAGCGTTCTTTTTTTTAGCATCGACGGCCCTCCAGCACAATGACGACGCACAATTGCTGCCCGAAGCCCGAAGGCGTCACACACCCACGTGGGAGGCGCGTAACACTACCAGATGCGTTGCAACCCACGTCTAACCTTTCAGCAGAAAAGGCACCGAGCCCTATCAAGAGAGGCAGGCGTTCAGCCCGAGGTGAATCAGGGCATTCGGGTTAGGCCAACCCCACAAAGCCCCTCCACTCCAATGGACGGAGTTGGGGATACACAGGAGGACAGAATAGCCGGTCATGGCCTGGGAGGGGTCGGGATGAGTCAGGGGTGGGGTGGGGGGCAGGTAGGGATGGGGTGGGGGTTGGGTTGGGTTGGGTTTCGGTGAGTTTGTGGTGGCTCGGTTCGGGCTTTGCAAAATAATCTGCGGTTTTATTCCTCGTAACAACAACAACAACAGCAGCAGCAGCAGCAGCAAAAAAAAAAGGGGGCGAAAAACCCACCCCAAAAAAATGGGGAAAAAATACAGCAGCAGTCTTGCGGGTTTGCTTGTCTTCCTCACAGGCGTTTTTTTGCTTGACTTTGATTGATCATTCTTCCACTATTGTCCCGGAGGTGTCTCCCGCACTAACGCTTGTGGGCAATGGCAACGGCGATTCCGCAGGATGGGGATGCAGGATGGGGGAAATTGAACTCATGAGGACGGATCACCCTCGCACGAACACACACGCGTAAATCACTCTTTTTGTTTTGGGGTACGTCGAACACATCAAATCACCTGATATTGACGTGCCCTCCCACTGCGAGCTCACACGCGATGGCGAGGGTCAGGGTCCGCCGTGCAGTTCTGAATGACATTTGAAAAGATGGCTGAGGGAGGAGAAGGAGGTCGATGAGGGCGTTTCCGATTCGTGGATTCCTCTTTCAGGCATTGGGAGCGGGGGAGTGTATCTGCGAAGCATGACGACCAGATGTCACGCGGGGGCAGAGATGGTTGTCAGATCATGCTTGGGTTCGAAATTGCTTGTTTTTTTGGAAATATCACTTCTTTATTCGGGGTGTCAAAGTCCAGGGTGCCCCTCCCCCACCTGGGCAGGCCCACGGCGGTGAAAGGGCACCCCAATTGATTTGTTTACCGGGCAAAAAACAATCCGTATCTCCGCACATCAGAAAGAGGAAGAAGTGAGGATTTCAATCGATCGCGACAGTACCCTAAATTATGGGTGGTCTCAAAGCAGAAAGCTGAATGGAGGGGGTTGAAGAGAGTGCGGGATTGTGGGTCCCGACAAATTATAGTAAAAGTGAGCGCCTTTCTCTGGCAGCACAGGTTGTGTGCACAGGCTGGTGGCACACTGTGCGCATAGAGTGAAGGTGACCCCCTTCCGTTGCGGTTGCATGTCATGGGCTGACGAACTGGCACCGCGAACGCGACGCCAGTTTGCGATCCCCAAACTGCAAAACGGTTTGCAATGTGATCACATGTGCTGCTAGTGACACACGCGGTGAAAGAATTGGACGCGCCTACCCAGGAGGCGGAGGGGCCTTTGCTCTAAGGTGCAGAATAGTGAGCCGCCTCACAACATGTGGGGCTGCAACCTGACACACTTTGGCAGAGAAGGTCCCCAGATATCATTTAGAAAACAACAACAGCAACAAAAGTCCTTCGAACGATTTTTTTCCCCGCTGCCTCACACCTTGTGCCGCAAGGGTTCTGAAAGCTCTGATGTCATATGGAGATGATCATCCTGACAGCTTAAGCCATACAATCAAGTTTGCACGTTTCCCCCCCCCCTCCTTCGCGGGCACCGCTTTTTCACACTCCTGTGCCACCCCCCGCAGCGCAGCAGGAAAAAAAATACAAAAGAAGAACATAAAAATGTAGACCTGGCAGTGGCATAACGTGGATATGACGGCTGGATACCGTTGCTGCATACGCATCGGCTCAGCCATCACGGGGGTGTGCGTGTGTGTGTGGGGGGTGGGCTTCTTTATACCACGCCCCTTCTCCCGCCCATGTATCGACAACGGGAATGTCTCTTGGGTCTGGCCTTTTTTGGTACCACCCCTTGCCACGTGGCTACAGCACCACAGCGGCAGTGGGGCTATGGGGGCGCCCCATCTGTCTCGTCAGTTCCGGGCCAAAGGCAGTGTCATTCTTTCGGAAGAAAACAGGCGGTGTGTGGGGTGGGCGGCATTCAGCGTTGCTCTTCTGGAAACACTTTCCGAAGACCAAAAACGACTGCCCCGACTCGAGCAGCAGTGCCGAAGCCCACAAACCGTTTGTGGGTGCGGTTTGTGTTATAGAAAGTGGAATGGGGGGGGGGGGGGGGGGCGCGACAGGAACAACAAGGAATATACTGGCATTTTCAAAACTTGAGTCCTTCATTGCCACACGGGGGTGCGGCTGTGCCTGCTGGGCGAGATATCCGCCTTGCAGCCAGCCGCTCCGTGTGATGGCAACATTCACACCTTTTGTTCAGTTTCAGATGATTTTTTTAAGATTTTTTTACTCCTTTGTGTCGCGCAGGCCGCACCCGAGCGCGCACCGTTCTCCGCTGAGCCTTGTTTGTTTGGTTGTTGCTTGTTTGCGCCGACGCTCTCTGGAACACATTATGTTTGGCCCTCTGACCCATTCCCCCTGCACCCCGCAGAGCTAAGAATGACAAAGTGCAAAAAAAAGGTGGGAAAAGGAGATAATTTTTCAGAAAGCTGAGGGAAAGCGTCACGCTGGTCGGAGGCAGAAGGAGGGAGCGATAGAGGGAGGGAAGAGAGAGCAAGAGAGAAATCACTGCTCGTAGGAGGTCGTCTCGAAGCCATGGAGGGGAAACGGGGGGGGGGGGGCGGACTTCGCCCCCCATCCCCCCCCTTTCTAATGAATTGACAGAAAACCCCTCCTCCACACGGCCACCCCCACCCCCTTCCCACCCCTTGCTCCACCATTTCCCCCGAACACAGGATGGATCATGAAAATGCAACCATGCTCGCCCGAGCTTGCCGCCCGATCCTGAAAAGTGTTGCACATCACGCTTCTTCCATGATGGTCGGGTGGGGAGGGGTGGGATGGGAAGGAAAGAAATCTCAGATGGGAGAGGGAACCCCCTGTTGCCGTGCTTCTTGCTCTGCTAAGTGTGGTGGCAAATGTTGGATTCGATATCGGACCGGAATCAAACAGAAGTACCACGAGAGATCTCTGTAAGAGAACCGGACACACACTTTTCCTGCAGCTATGAGTGGAAAACTCCCATATTGGGCGGAATTGGGCGGAAAGACGCCATCTTTCTTCACACTTGGCGAAGGGTGGTGTGTCGACAATCACGAGGTCCTGTGGAGAGAGAGGCAGCAAACAGCTGGCGGAAAGACGCTTTGTTTATGAAGAGATCTTCTATTTTTTGAACACGGAGCGGGGGCGTGGGTGGGGGTGGAGAAGGTGTCGGCACATATCTTATGTTCCGACCTGCCGCAGTGCATGCATGGGCCAGGACACACCACAGGGAACAGCTTTAGTGTCAGTTTCAAGCCAATGTGTGCTTCCGCTCTGTGTCAAAGTGTATCAGATTGCAGCCTTCGTTGTTTAGGCAGCTCACTAGTGCACTCGAGAGCGAAGGTCTCCAATAAAAATGCACCGGGGGGGGGGGGGGGGCAGGCCTCTGGCTAATTCTGGGGCCGGACTTAACGTTGGGCCGGAGGGGGGGGGGGGGGGGGGCCCTACCCTACCCTACCCTACCCTACCCTACCCTACCCTTCAGCACGTCGGGGGTACGCACAACCCGACCCAACCCTACCCTAGGGTGAGGGTTGGGTACCCATAACCCGACCCAACACGACCCTACCCAACCCAGGGGTCAGGGCCAGGGTTGATCCTAGACCCAACCCAACCCAAGGGTTAGGGTCAGGGTTGACCCCAGACCGTACCCAACCCTAGGTTTAGGGTTAGGGTTAACCCTTGACCCAACCCTAGGGATAGGGTTAGGGTTGACCCTAGACCCTACCCTAACCCTAGGGTTAGGGTCAGGGTTAACCCTAGACCCTACCCTAACCCTAGGGTTAGGGTTAGGGTTAACCCTAGACCCTACCCAACCCTCGGGTTAGGGTCAGGGTTGACCCTAGACCCTACCCAACCCTAGGGTTAGGGTCAGGGTTGACCCTAGACCCTACCCTAACCCTAGGGTTAGGGTTAGGGTTAACCCTTGACCCAACCCTAGGGTTAGGGTCAGGGTTAACCCTAGACCCTACCCTAACCCTAGGGTTAGGGTTAGGGTTAACCCTAGACCCTACCCAACCCTCGGGTTAGGGTCAGGGTTGACCCTAGACCCTACCCAACCCTAGGGTTAGGGTCAGGGTTGACCCTAGACCCTACCCTAACCCTAGGGTTAGGGTTAGGGTTAACCCTTGACCCAACCCTAGGGTTAGGGTTAGGGTTGACCCTAGACCCTACCCTAACCCTAGGGTTAGGGTCAGGGTTAACCCTAGACCCTACCCTAACCCTAGGGTTAGGGTTAGGGTTAACCCTTGACCCAACCCTAGGGTTAGGGTTAGGGTTAACCCTAGACCCTACCCAACCCTCGGGTTAGGGTCAGGGTTGACCCTAGACCCTACCCAACCCTACTGGGGGGGGCTAAATAGAAGACCCCCCCCTTCTAATAGGCGTATAAACGCTTTTTTTGGGGGGTTTTCAAAAACCCAAATTTTTGGGCAATTTTTGCAGTGGGTGGCCAAATACAAGGGGGTGGCCGAATACAAGGGGGGGGGTCTTGTATTCGGCGGTCCGTGATTTTTCCAAATTTTGGTGAATTTTGCTCCAGGTGACCTCGTGGAATCGCGATTTTCGCCTTCCATTGCACTATTCGGAATCCGTGCGGATCGTAGTGGGGTCATTTTGTGGGTGGAGGTGCCAAGTTTCACTCGTGAAATGTGGGCCTGATTTGGCTCCTGATAATGGGAGGATATTCCCAGGAGTCAGCCACCTGTGAGGACCCCCACACTGGTGTCCAAAACCCTGTTCTTTTGAATGTTTGGATTCCGTGCGGATCGCAGTGGGGTCATTTTGACCATGGGGTGCCTGTTAGGACTGGAAAAACAGGCGTAAATTTGAAAATTGGCCAAAATTCACGGACCGCCGAATACAAGACCCCCCCCCTTGTATTCGGCCTAAAATTTTATGGATTTCGAATTTCCAGACCCCCCCTTCTATTCGGCCACCCCCTTCTATTTAGCCCCCCCCAGTAGGGTTAGGGTCAGGGTTAACCCTAGACCCTACCCTAACCCTAGGGTTAGGGTTAGGGTGCACCCTTGACCCAACCCTAGGGTTAGGGTTAGGGTTGACCCTAGACCCTACCCTAACCCTAGGGTTAGGGTTAGGGTTAACCCTAGACCCTACCCAACCCTCGGGTTAGGGTCAGGGTTGACCCTAGACCCTACCCAACCCTCGGGTTAGGGTTAGGGTTAACCCTGGACCCTACCCAACCCTAGGGTTAGGGTCAGGGTTGACCCTAGACCCTACCCTAACCCTAGGGTTAGGGTCAGGGTTAACCCTAGACCCTACCCAACCCTAGGGTTAGGGTTAACCCTTGACCCAACCCTAGGGTTAGGGTCAGGGTTGACCCTAGACCCTACCCTAGGGTTAGGGTAGGGTATAGGGTTAACCCCAACCCTGATCCGAGGGTTGGGTCGGGTCTAGGGTTCACCCTGACCCAAACCCGAACCCTAGGGTAGGGTTGGGTCTAGGGTGAACCCTAACCCTAGGGTCGGGCAGGGTCTTGGGTTAACCCCCAACCCTAACCCTCGGGTTGGGTAGGGTATAGGGTTAACCCTAACCCTAGGGTTGGGTTGTGTATAGGGTTAACCCTAACCCTAACCCTAGGGTAGGGTTGGGTCTTGGGTTAACCCTAACCCTAGGGTTGGGTTGGGTATAGGGTTAACCCTAACCCTAGGGTGAGGGTAGGGTATAGGGTTAACCCCAACCCTAACCCTAGGGTTGGGTAGGGTATAGGGTTAACCCTAACCCTAGGGTAGGGTTGGGTCTTGGGTTAACCCTAACCCTAACCCTAGGGTAGGGTTGGGTATAGGGTTAACCCTAACCCTAACCCTAGGGTTGGGTGGGGTATAGGGTTAACCCTAACCCTAGGGTTGGGTTGGGTCTAGGGTTAACCCGAACCCTAACCCTAGGGTTGGGTTGGGTCTAGGGTTAACCCTGACCCTAACCCTAGGGTTGGGTAGGGTATAGGGTTAACCCCAACCCTAACCCTAGGGTTGGGTTGGGTCTAGGGTTAACCCTGACCCTAACCCTAGGGTTGGGTAGGGTGTAGGGTTAACCCTAACCCTAGGGTAGGGTTGGGTCTAGGGTTAACCCTGACCCTAACCCTAGGGTAGGGTCTAGGGTTAACCCCAACCCTAACCCTAGGGTTGGGTAGGGTGTAGGGTTAACCCTCACCCTAACCCTAGGGTAGGGTCTAGGGTTAACCCCAACCCCAACCCTAGGGTTGGGTAGGGTGTAGGGTTAACCCTCACCCTAACCCTAGGGTTGGGTAGGGTATAGGGTTAACCCTAACCCCAGGGTAGGGTCTAGGGTTAACCCTAACCCTAGGGTGAGGGTAGGGTCTGGAGTTAACCCCAACCCCAACCCCAACCCTAGGGTTGGGTAGGGTCTAGGGTCACCCGTAACCCTCGAAATCGGGCCCAAATCGCCAAAATGGGCAACACAGGGGGGGCTTAAACACGGGGGTGGCACAGTGGAGACCAAGAAGACCTCTTCCTCTGCTGTCGTAGGGGGGTAATTCCGGTCCGGATGGACTTTTGGCACCCCACTTTTCGACTCTGACAGCACCTGGAGGGCCTAGGGGCCACCTGATGACCCTCCAGACCAGCCCACCCCCGTGTTTAGGTCCCCCTGTGTTTAAGTCCCCCCCCTGCCAGACCCCCAGGGGGGGACTTAAACACGGGGGTAAGGGGGGGGGGACTTATACACGGGGGGTCCCAGGTACGCACAATAAAGTGCCCTTGTAAAAGTAACAGTCATCGTGAAATCCTATCCTTTGTGAGTCACGCAGTTCATCACGGTAATTTTCGACTTTTAGGTGGAAGGCTTGCAGTGAGCGGGAAATAAAGTTATTTTCCGTGAAATAAAGCCTTTTTTTCACTAGTTCCACTCCCGATGACAGTTCTCCTCAGAAAACAGCCCAAAAGGCCCAAAAGACACACATCACCCTGCCCCATGTGAGCAAGATCACGGCAAAGAAACCAGAGCAGGGTGCCTCCCTCCTCACCAACACCTTGTCTTGGCACTTACTTGAACGCGGGCACTTTTTGTTTGTATAATAAAATTACATATTTGCAATACAGAAGCCTTAATTTCACTTTGGTGGGTGCTGGGAAGCAAGGTTGCTATGCTTGCCCTCGCTCCGCTCGGGCAACCAAACTACTGCTTGCCCTCGCTTCGCTCGGGCAACCATATTCTTGACCGCACTCGCTTCGCTCGTGCGATCAAACTGCACCTTGCTGCCCAGCACCCACCAGCGTGAAATAAAGTGCTTCTGTATTTCACGCCAATATATACCGTATACGTAAATATTATGGAACGTAAATATTATGGAACGGGCCCATTTTTGCCCGGTCCGTTCCATAATATTTACGTTCCAAAATATTTACAGGGCCAGTTGGGGACTCGGTGGTGAGGATGGTTTGCCTCAGGAATCGCACGAAAAGTGCACGAGTAGGTCCCGTCAGGGACTCTGTATGCCGTCCGATCACCTGGTCCAAGTCCCCGAGTCGCAGAAAGCCCTGTAAATATTATGGAACGAAAAAAATCTGGAACGCCAACCCACCAGCGTTCCATAATATTTACGTTCCATAATAATTACGTTCCATAATATTTACGTTCCAAAATATTTACGTATACGGTAGTTAATATTTCGGTCCTGAGTGATTGATGTGTTGGTATCACCGCCAGCACTCCGGGCTGGGGGCGCTGTGCGATTTGTCGGATATGTGCGCCCGTTGAGGACCTTGTTGTTTGCGATCTGTGACCAGTGTTTAAGATACTGTTACGAAAAACGGGGCTTAGCCCCGGTTTTTGAGATTTTGCCCCGAAAAACCGGGGGTGCCTCTTTTTTTTTTTCCACCGGGATTTTTCTGAGATTCTGTCCGGGTACTATTCCAGGGTACTTTTTGGCCAGAGGAGGCCGGGGGCAAGAGCACAGTGCCCTGCCCCAGGGTTAGCCCGATGAACCTGTTGAGCACAAGGTGCACGTTGACTACATGCGGCGTGCGACTATGGAGCAGAATCAGCTGTTCGCTACCGTGGCCTCCGGCGGCTGGGGGGCTCCGCCCCCCAGACCCCCCTGTGCCGTCTGCCTGTCTTATATCCAACACCCTTTGAGGTCAATTGGGGATGGAATACAGACCACCCGGGAGGATGCAGGCAGCTCACAGAATCGTACGGTTACAAGGAACAGATGCTCACTACCGTGGCCTCCGGCGGCTGGGGGGCTCCGCCCCCCAGACCCCCCATGTGGCCTGTGCCTGTCCAGAACCAAGTCTGCAAAGGCAACCTGCGGTGCTTTCAACACCACCGCGCTCTCCCGAACGCCTTTCTCATCGACTGGCTCCTTCGCGTTGGCGCCAAGAAGGAGCGCGCTCCTCTCGGACCTGGCAGCGGCCCCCGCAGAGGAGCCACCCTGCCCATCCCAGTTGAGTGGCGTGGGGTGGGGTGGGGTTGTGGGAAGGGAAGCCCTTCCAGTTGGGGAAATGGCTGAAATTTTACCCCCGATTACCCCCGGTTTTCGGCGCGCAGCCCGGAACCCTATCTTTTACCCTGTCTGTGGGGGTCTTCGCTACGGAGTGACCGTCAGTGCGTTTTGGTGAATTCCCTGTTAAATTGGCTGAAAACTGACGGAGTTTGACGGAGAATAACGGCCAGCGAAGACCCCCTGTGACCCGGTGTTTTTTTTTGTTTTACATGCTGTACTTTTGCCTTTTGCTTTCAAGTATTTATTTTTGTTTGCTGATTTGTTTTGGCTGTCCGAACATCACCGTGCACAACACAGTGGCACAGGGTCCAGCAGACCACTTTCGTTTCTCTCATGAGGTCCCAATGGCCAGGGACGAACAGCTGAGGCATGCGATGGCGACAAGACAGTTGCTTTGAAGAGACAACGCTATATTGTAAATCATCATGATGGTTTCGTTACATCATTCTGTGTTTCGTTATCCCAAGAAGGGGCGGGGGGGCGGGAATGGGTGCGATACAAAAATGCATATCGGAGAAAAATGGGAAATAATGCGGTCAGCCACAAGAAAAAAAAGGGGAGAGAACCACCTCAAACAGAAACAACTTAGACTAGTGGCCTGCACGACTGCAACACTTTCGCACTCGGCTTTGGAGCAAGGGGCCTGCTAGAACAACAAAGAGTGACTGCGTGGTGTCCGTCTGACACGCCTCCAGGAGGCTTTCAGCAATGTGGACATAAATACAGTTTGACTTGGAATATTTACTTTTGAACAAAGGGTTTGCTTTGAACAGTGGGTTTCACAACGTCGTGTGGCGAGGGCTGTGTGAGGCTCAGGAATTCTCCGAAATACCAGGAAATATCCAGGACCAACCCCGATGACTCGGACTCCTTTCTCTGCGTTTCCAGCCGTCCTCGTGTATACCAGAATGTAAGGCTTGCCGTCTGTCAGGATGGCTTCGGGCACCCCTGCCCCTTGTCAGCGCATGTCAATGATTCTAACGATCGGTGGTGCACGTCGTGCTCACCTTGAATGATGGTTCAACAAAATGGGGAGAAAATAATGTCAAATACCAACCCACGAACCGGCCGCCACAGGAACAAGGTTTATGACGTAACCGCGCGTTTCTGGAGCCAATGCCCGTGAGGAGGTGAAAGAAAAAAATGACAAGGTGAACATGGCAAAAAAAAAAGTATCAGTGTGGCTGTGTCCGCAACCGCTGCCTAATCCGGGCAATAGAGGGGGGAGGGGAGTGATGGAAGTTCAGAAACCAGAACTCTAATTAGACTCAAAGGCCGGCCTCTTTTGTTGTGCGAAGGGCACCAATGGCCCACCTTGTTTGTTGGCACAACCTGATCGTGTTTTTGTGCGCCTGGGATTGAACACATCTTTCGAGACTCATATAAAAGGGATGTTTGGATTGATTGCCTTTTGCTTGCTTGCTTATTTTTTTTGTGTCTTCTTATTTCTCGGGATGATATCGTTGAAGGATTTTTATGAGATGATCTTTTTCTTGGCCTCTGTCACGGTTACAGAATTGCATGGGGCCGCTTCCACAAATTATACCCGCAGCATCGCTGCCACGAGCACAACCTGCGACCTCTGGGGGACGGCAAGCTTCGCCGCCCCCCCCCCCCCCCCCCGGCATGTTTGTTGTCATTTCTTTCCCTCCCTTTTTTTGGCTGGCGGAATCAACATAGTGGAATCAGTAAGGGGCCGCACATCTGCGAAACCCCCACCACCGCCATTGATTGGCCGCAGCGAAAAACGCGGGCTTGGCGAAGCCCACCTGCCTCTGTGCACACTGTGAATTGCTCTGTTAAAGACACCCGATTCGGACATCACTTTTCGTTCAAAAGAAGAGCCAAAGCGCATCCACACCGCACTGCCTTGGCTGTTGTAGCGGGGTTGAGCACATCTCCCTCCCACGCCTGGCGCAGCAGGCATGCAGAGGCACAGGCTCGAGCGAGCCCTCCCGACACAAGGGGCAAGGGAGCGGTGCGCGAGCAGTGAGCACACGCCACGGCGCATGCCTTGTTGGTTCTGCCACACACAATAACCGAACGATGCCACCCGACAACACCGCTCTGGGGTGCGGGCGGTTGCAGCTGCACCATTCTTTCTTTGCCCGTTGGCACGCGTTCCGTCTCGACACGCCCGCCCCTGCTGGGTGCTGAGGGGCGCCTCTCCGAGGGCCACACCCCCTCGGCCAGTCTCAAACAATATAATCGGGCTGTTGGGTATGCTCCCCAACAGGTTACAGCTAATGAGCGGGTTTGAGGGTAGTGAGTAACGAGTAGTCGTGGCATTGCGCCGGGGGAGAGGGTGGCGGATACGGAGAGAAAACCCAACACGCGGAGGGCGAGTGGTGGCGCGGATTTGACCTTCCACGCCACCAAGGAGGCATGAACCGAGAGGGGTGGGGGTGGGGACTCTCGGCGTATGGTGTGTGTGTGTGTCCTCTCTGCACACTGGCACAGAACATACGGGGGAGAGGGGGGAGGGGGGGAGGTACAGAGGTAAAAAAAGACTTGACGCTGCGCTCTTTGTTTGTACGAACGGTGCCTGGGAATGTAATATGTGCAGGTATACCGAATATCGCCACGAGTCTTTTTTTCGTGCAAAAAAATGGGGGGGGGGGGGGCTGTGGGATTTTTCCAAAGCAGAGAAAGAAAGAAAGGCTCGTTTCTTCAGATGTGCCCGTTTGCCCTGGTTTTGGCGCTTGCGTTGGTACTTCGGGAGAGCAGCAACGCCAGCGGCACGCTGTCAAAGCACTTGATAGAAGAAATAGAGAGACAGAGAGAGAGAGAGAGAGAAGGAGAAAGCGAGAAATTCTCGTGTCTCCAACCCACTGACCACACCCCCGCCCGCTCTCACCCACCAACATGCACATCACCCTCCTTTAAACCGCGCAGTGTGGCCGTCAAAAAGAAACGGTTGGGGGAGGGGCGCAGAAAGAGAAATTAAAAATATGCCGGAAACAAAACGAACGCAGCAGAACCACGCCATTGCTTTTTTTTTTGCGGAAAGGTCCAGTGATTTTCCTCTCCGCTGAAAATCTCAAAAATGCCGGCGAAAAAAAAATTTCCCACTCGGAAAAATTTTTCTCGAGACTACGCGGAGATGGCCAGTCGCATACGCCCAAGGACTTGCGAGACAGGCACACGCGACAGGGGGGGTCTGGGGGGCGGAGCCCCCCAGACCCGCCGGAGGCCACGGTAGTGAACATCCGTCCCGTCGAGGCTACAGATTTTGGGCGTTTTCGCATTCCTGGGGTTGCTGTACGGCTGGTGGGCCTGGGTTCCACAAGGGGGGTCTGGGGGGCGGAGCCCCGCAGCCGCCGGAGGCCACGGTAGTGAACATCTGTTCTTTGCAGCCACCCTCTGCAGGTCTTGTCCTGCCAATCTGTAACTGCTTGGTGGGGCTCACAGAGCAGGCCCTCCCATTTTTTGGTAAAACACACCCCGTGTGGTAGAGAAAATACGGCAAGAGTCTCGGTGGGTCGGAAGAGCAGATGGTTCCCGCAACAGCTCCCGGGGAGCGGCGGGTATTTCGCATAGGATGCCGGATGTGTGAACACGTTTGTGCGGTTTGCCCTGTGTTGTGTGAACATATGTGTATGTGTGTGTGTATGCTCCACCCAACCCGACACATTTTCTGTACTTCAGACAGGTAAGGTCACTCGACACGCGGGGGGGGGGGGGGTTTTGTTGTGTGTTTTTTCTGCCAGCCGACATCACTAGCGCCAGCGAGAAAAAAAAAGGTGGAAGCGATCAATGCAAAAATCATCTGAAAGGAAGACTCGAGAGACTGCTGCTGTATTTTTCCTGGGCCTGATGTTTTTTCCTCCAGGACCTCTCCCCAGACCCCCTGAAAAATTCCCACCAAAAACCCCCGTGGCGAAAAAACTTTTTTCGCCGGACGATTTTTCCAGAGACTTTTTTTTTTTGCGAAATTTTATTTTTTCGCCAAGGGGGAAAATCACTGGAAAGGTCATGGAGTGAAGGCAGAGACGCACGGTATATGTGTGGGGGTTGGCGCGGTGCACCACATCACATAGTGTCTGCGCACAGCAGCAGGGTTGCGGTGTTGCAGTGCGACGGAGGTGCAAGGGTTTGGGTTCACGGTGGCCTGGTCAGACCCTGACCAGGTCAAAACCTGGTCAAATCTTGACCAGGTCATACCTGGTCATTGACCAGGTATGACCTGGTCATGACCAGGTCATTTTCACCCATTTTAACCGGGGGGAACATGTTGAGTGGCCAAGCAGGGGGAACAATTCGCATGTTCCGGACTCTCTCCGGCCGTTGTGGAAAGTATGGGTCAAAAGGGTTCAACCATACCCCGAGTCGAGAAAGAAGTCGAAGCTTGAATCATGTTGGGCACAAGGGAAAAATGGTCAAAATTGGCCCAAAATTACCAATAAAATATGCTGCAGTGCAGGGGGGTGGCGGGGTGGGGTCGGCGACGAAACTTGATGATCAGCAGCTTTCTGCCTTCTTCCGCTTCTTCACATTCTTCTCCTTCTTCCTCTTCTTCGGGATCTTCGTTGTTGTCGGCTTCACAGGCCAGTGCTGCCTTGCGTAACACGCCGTCCTTCGCATCCTGGGTGTGGATCGGCGGCTGCTTGTCGCAGAGGCAATTACGGAGACCACGCGGTTTGTTGCAGGCAGCATCGCCAGTCAGTAACCAGCCATCGGAACACTTGCCGAGCGAATCGATCGGGCCGACAGGGGTTACCCGACTGCTACCGAGAGTCCTGAGACGGTGCCGAAACGAATCGAAGTTTTTCATCCATACGGGACCCGCTGTCATGCACTTCCCGCACAACGATATGACATTGTATTGCAAGAGGGTACACGAAGATTCTTGCGGGGTCGTTGCCGAAACTGGCGCGGGGGCATAGTTTGCCAGCTCGAACACCATCAGGTCCCTCTCCCGGAAACGAGCAGATGTTGTCCTGGCCTGCGATTTCCTCTCCCCATTCTCCCTCTCGAACGCTTCGTCGGAGAGAGCGAATAGGTGGCAGTTCTGAGGATCCTGAGGGTCCTGAGGCATTCAAGGCAGGGCACTCCCTTCTCCATTCTTTTGCACTCTTTGAAAAGTGTCACAATCAGATGTGGTCAACCGTTACGGCACTGCCGATGGGACTCTCGTCCTCCTCGTCCTCGCTTGCATCGGGATGCTCGGGTTCAGCGGGTCCAGCGGGGTCAGCATCCTTGTCGTTGTCACTCACGGCGACGTTGAGGCACGCCCACTGGTCGGGCTTCTTTGTCACCACCGCCTGCCTCATCACCGCGTTCACCAACTGGATGTCGATGGTCACGACACCCTGCCCCTGCGTTGCCTGTGGTGTTGCCCCCACCGCCACAATGAACGGATCCGGAATGTGAAACGTTCGGGCGTGCAGGCCATTCGGAACCTCGCTCTTGTAGGGTAGGTCCCTCATGACCGATCCGTCGAGGACAGGTGGGTGCTCGTCGGGCACGTCAGCTCCCGGACCCTACGATGATCCGGTAGAAGAGGACGTCTGCTATCGAATGCCTCCCGATCTGCGTGATGGGGGGGGGTTCGGGATCAGTTGTTTTTCAGCTGCCTTCGAAGAAGTACTGCCCACAGCGCTTTGAGCGGTGGGCAACCTCTTCATATCGGTTCCCAGCACCTCATCCGAGCACCCCGCTTCCGTCAGCACCTCGTACTCAGACGAGTTGTCGGCGCTCGTGAGGCGCTTCATGCCGCCTCCGACGCGCGTTGCCAGAGACACGCATGGAGTAGACTGCGGGCAGTGTCCTTCTTCTTGTCGGCCTCTTCACTCCGTGTCAGCTTCCTGCCCCACTCCTTGTCAAAGTGGGTGGTGCGATGGATTTTCAAACAGCGCCGCGAGGCTGCTGTGAAACAGCTCGACGCCTTCTGCGTGGCCTGGGATAATGCAGACCTCCTCGACATTTTTTTGGGATACCACCAGGGGGAGGGACCCGGTGTGAGGCACTTGAGTGCGTCCAGGTGGGCAGGGAACCTGGGCAGGGGGCCTCATTCCTTTTTGGTAATTTTGGGCCAATTTTGACCATTTTTCCCTTGTGCCCAACATGATTCAAGCTTCGACTTCTTTCTCGACTCGGGGTATGGTTGAACCCTTTTGACTCATACTTTCCACAACGGCCGGAGAGAGTCCGGAATATGCGAATTGTCCCCCCTGCTTGGCCACTCAACATGTTCCCCCCCGGTTAAAATGGGTGAAAATGACCTGGTCATGACCAGGTATGACATGGTCATGACCAGGTCATACCTGGTCATGACCAGGTCAGATTTGGTCATGACCTGGTCAGATTTGGACCTGGTCAAAACCTGGTCAGTCAGCTGACCAGGCCACCGTGTTCCGGTGGGCTGGGGGAGGGGGGGGGGGGGAGGTGGGTCTCGGGACACTGCCATCCCGACTCGTCGAAACCGGACGCGTCGGTCTCCCCCCCCCCCCCCCGGGCGAACCTGCATGCCGCGCCGTGTGGGCTTTGGGATCGGGGGGGGGGGGGGGGGGTCACTGGGGGGGACAAACCCCAAAATTCCACTTTCCCTCGGAGGTCATTTTTGGGCCAAAAAAATATGAAAAACCGGTCCAGAATGTGTCGGAACCCGGAAATACCCCCACTACAACATGATCTGTGGCCTTGTTACCCTCTCAGACCCCATCCTAATTTTCCATACCACAACTTGTACCGAGCCCACCCCCGGTGGGCAAGGTCTCATCGTGATCAACATGCAATGGGCCAAGAAAAGCTCTGTTCCACCCTTCAAAGCTGCCGAGAGGTTCCTGTGGAGTCTATCGGAACAGCGGTGCAAGCCCTGCTGTGAGATAGCGGTGCTGCAGGTCGCAGATATCGCACAAGAAGGTACCTACCGGTTGTTGTACCGGAAGCACACCATGGTGAAGGTGCAGCACAGGTGGCACGGTCCCTGTACGAACATATACTCCACTGCAGCGCTCGCACCCTAGTGCTGACGTGAGCCGAGGTCGGTGTGGATCGAATTCAAACAGGTGTGGTGCACGACTGGCTGGAGGATCTCCTCTCGTCAATGACAGTACAGCTGATCAGCCGCTTTCAGTGTACAGCCTCAACGGTGACTGCACTCGCACAGGTCACCGCAAGCGGAATAGTGAATATTGAGGTGGGGAAATCCCCCTGTACCCTCGGCAGAGGATGTGCGCGCATTTGCGAAGCGACCGCGTCCCCAGACAACTGCCCAGGAAGCGTTCCGGGAGATACTTGGCCCACAAACAGGGCGAGATCCGCAGCTTCCTGGGAAGGAAACGGGGTGCTGAATTGATGGATCGCGCCGAGGAGAGCGGGCTCCACCAGGATGAATTCACCATACTTGAGCTCCAGGAGAACCTCCTGGACGATATGTATGCGGAACTTGATACAATGCCTCTTCCCAGTGGTTGTAGTCAAAAAATGACGAAGCCACGCTACTACCCCGAGGTACAAGTTCTGGTAGGAAAACAAAAAATGGGCGAAAAATGCCTTCCCGGGTGTCAAAAATCACCGAAATGGGCCTAAAACCTGTTTTCCACCACATATCGGCCAACAGCTACCCAAAAATAGGCTCTCCGGGGGTCGGAATGGGGGTGTCGGAAAAATTGCTGTTTGTCTACCACTTTTCCTTAGCAGTGACCCCCCCCTAGGGGCATAGCTTCCGATAAGCGGGGGTCGGGGGTCGCAGGGGTCGGGGGTCGGGGGTCGGGAGGGGGGGTCGGAGGGGGTCGCCTTACTATTTCCTAAGGAATGTGGCCTGGATGGGGACCACCAATAAGAGGTGTGAATAGGCACCCCATGTCAAAAATGACCCCACTGCGATCCGCACAAACTCCAAATATTCAAAAGAACGGGTTTTTGAAAAACCCGAGGAGGGGGTCGGGAGGGTCCCGCTGGGTGGGTGGTGGGGGTGGCCTGGTGTGCCTCCCAGTCACGTCCTCCCATGACAGTACCTGGACCAGACCCATGTTTCGTCGTTGAAGCTTGGTCCCAAGACCCACGAAATGACCCCACTACGATCCGCACAAACTCCAAATAGTCCAAAGAACGGGGTTTTGAAAACCCCGTGTGGGGGGTCGGGAGGGGGGACCACCCCATATTCCAACCCCTAGTTTCCGACCCCCATCTACGACCCCCGAGAAAAAACGCGAAAATTCCGACCCGAGTTTGACCACAGTTTCAGACCCCCCATCTTCCGGATCCTGACCCCCGCAAGAATGGGGGATCGGGATATAGCCCCGACCCCCTCCGACCCCCGAAAAATGGGGGGTCGGGGGTCGGATTCCGACCCCCGAGGTTCCGACCCCCCTTTTCTCAAGGAACCACATCCGCATTTCAGAGGTGTTCTGGGGCACCTACACCAACAAAGTGACCCCACTACGATCCGCACGGAGCCCAAACAACGCAGGAGAGGGGGGAACCGCGTTTCCTCGGGAAACCCCTGAGATTTTTTGGGAGGGGGGGTAGTTTTGCTAAGGGGGGGTCGGGGGTCGGAGGGGTCTGGGGGTCGGATTCTTATCGGAAGCTATGCCTAGGGGGGGGGGGTGCTTGGTGGGTTTGGTGTTTAAGGCTTTTCGATTCGACTCTGGGAGCAGTGTGGGAGATAGAGGGGTCTTCGCTATGGCCGGTCGCATTTTTCCCGCCTTTCTGCTGCTGCTGCTGCTGCTGTTGTTGTTGTTGTTGTTGCTGCTGCTGCTGTTGCTGTTCTGAGGAATTTGTGGGGGAAAACACAGAAGAGAGAACGTTGAATTTGCCCGTTTTTTTTTGCCAAACGCGAAAGACCTCTACCCACACACACCAACAAAAAAAATCGGCATATTCATTGGAAGACAGGGCAGGTGTTTTCTGCCCCGCTTCTGAAGCGCAAGACCCAGCATTTAGTAGCCTCTCCCAACAAGAAGCAAATAGACAGCCGCCGGGGACAACGCACAAAGAACGAGGCATGGCAGGTGGAGGGGGGACGGGGGCGTGGGCAGATGGCCCACAACACTCTCCCCTCAAGGTTGAGTCGAGAAATAAAATAATCCGGGGTGGGGTGGGGTGGGGGGGGGGGGATTTGCTTGTGCGCACGAGCGGAATAAATGAAAAATAAAAGGGCAAACGCGTGGGGAGGGTGTGTGGGGTGTCTGTGTGTGCGCGGGAAAAAAAACACAAAAATATTTCATGCGGGCCTGCCAGCTGTGCCACGGCATGACCTCGGTGGGTTTTGTGGTTGGGGAATAACGTAACTTTTGTCTGGGGTGTTTTTTTTTGGGGGGGGGGGTTCACCGTAAGACCCGGGGTTCCGGGTTCTGGGATACGGGGGTCTCCATTTATCCACGCTGTGGTGGGCTTGGGTAGGTGCTGTGCGGGGGGGTGGCTGGGTGGGTGGGTGGGTGGGGGACAAAGAACATCCCACACCCCAGCCACACATTGCGAAAGGGAAAAGGTGAGAAGGGTGGGAGGGGCAGGCCGGGGGGGTGTCAGGGGGGGGGGGGGGGTAGGGGGGGTTTTTTTGATCGTCGAGAGTGAATGGAAAAGTAAGTCTCCCAGCAACATCTTGCAATGTTATGTCCTTTTTGTAGTCACTACACCAGGGGGTGTCAGGGGGGGGGGGTCCAGAACCATAATTTTATTTGCGGGTAAGTTTTTTTAGGATCAGTTTTGGAAAGACTCAATGGCAACCAGAGAGAAGAGAACGTGTGGCTGGGGGGGGGGGGGGGGGAGGGGGATGGGGCTCGGGGCGGGGGGACGAGATAAGGCGGGAAGGAAAGGGTGGGAACAAAGGGATGGGTGGCTTCGTCAAGATGCGGTGGGGGGGGGGGGGGAGGGGTGGGAAGGGAAGCAGAAACATCATGAAGCAAGGCGATCGGGCAAGACGGCTCCGCCCAGCAATGCGGGGAATAGCTGGGGGTGAGGAGAGAGAGAGAGAGAGAGAGAGGGGGGGAGGCAAAAAGGAAGAATCGGGAAGGGTCAGGAGGTCTGTGTTAGACAAGTCAAGGTTTTCAACGTGCTGCCCGCAACAAAAAAGAAAAAGTGATAAATGCGCTCGGCTTTCAGCCTAGTGGTGGTGCGGCAAGGGTTGAAACAGAGAGACAGAGAGAGAGAAGAGAGAGGGGGTCTTCGCTGGCAGTTATCCTCCCGTCAAACTCCGTCAGTTTTCAGCTAATTTAACAGGGAATTCACCAAAACGCACTGACGGTCACTCCGTAGCGAAGACCCCCAGAGAGAGAGAAGAATTCGATCCGAGGGGGGGGGGGGGGGACAATAATATCATCGGGGCATCCCGGGGTACCCCGCCCCGGGGCCAAACCGTGAAATAATAAAAATAGGCATTCAAATTTTCAGAGGGTGAGGTGCGGGCACAATCCCCAGCACACACACACACACACACGTGAAAAAGCCTTGTTCTTCGAAAGAACCAAGCTTTTTTTGTCCTGTTTTTCGTGGGGTAGGGTGTGCACAGAGGTGATCCCCCCCCCCCCCCCCCCCCCCAGCTACCCCCCCCACTAACGACAGTACACACACACAATCAGCCTGCTGCTGCCGGCCCCCCCCCTCCCCCTCGAAGCAGTGGCGTGAAGGGCGCGAATCCGAAAAGCTTCAGTGCGCACTACAATTTATCTCCTGGCGGGAAGGCGTGATCCCACCCCGCCACCCCCAACCCCCACACACACGCAGAAGGGTGCAGCACCGTTCACGAGGCCACGAGCAACTGGTTCAGGTCTGAACTAGGTATTGGTTGCTTTGGTGCGTTGGCTGGTTGACGCTTCTACACGATCGCGATACCCCCAGAGGTATCCATAAAAGATAATGAACGGGTGGGGGGGGGGTGTTAAAGTAGAAGTAGAAGGAAGCACAAGGATGATCTCCCTTCACTCGTTATGCATGTGGGGGTGGGGGGGTGGGGGTGGGCCCCCGTCACGAGAACATCTCAAAAAAGCCAGAACAAAAAAAAACACGCTTTCTCTCTCCCACCCTCCTGTGCCAAACTGAGCCAGTGAGGTGCTTCAAAAAATATACCGGGCAGCCCCCATCACTGTTCTGCACAATTTAGAGCGATTGCAATCCGATTCCACACACCCCAAACCCACCCCACCCCCCCTCCCCTCCCCAACGAAAGCCTGGTCCATTTTGGCATAAGCTGCCATGCTTGGGTAAAGGAAGGGGGTGTATTCGAATCACCCCCCCCTCCCCTCCCACATGCACAGCCATCCCTTCCCCCGTCCACTTCCCCCCTGCTGTGACGCGTGACCCACTATCACTGTGCCAGACATGTGTTGTGCGCTTTCCCACTTATTTTTTTTGGAACGATCCGAAGGGCCGTATCCTTTGTTGGCCCAGACAGCTCCCCATCGCAGTTTTCTAGGGGCTGTCCCTCGGATGAGGTAATTTTTTTTCGGGCAGGGTTCTCCTTTCTGTCCGCACGGCCTTTCCGATCTGCGTATTGAACGATTTTGAACAATGCGTTAGCCGTGCCGCTGACAACCCCCCTGAGAGGGGGCTGCTTTGAAGTCAGAGTGGGGCGGGTGAGGTAGAGGAGGGGGGGTGGGGGTGGCTGTGGTGCGGGCCGTCAAAAAAAAACAGTCTGGCGATAAATGCGAGACGATCAACAAAAGAACAGTGGGCCAGATCCCGTGGGCTGGCGCTGCGAAGGAAAGAGGGAGGGGGAAGAGGAGGAGGAGGAGGAATAGGGGGGTCGCAGGTAACTCGGTACAAAATCAACACAAAACTGATGCATGTATAATTGTCTTTTTTCCATTTTTTTGGGTGTGGGAGGGGTGATTGGTTGGGAGGGGGGGGGGGGGGGGGACGGGGAAAGGGAATTTTTTTGCCGTCGAGATGGTGATTGTTGAATAATGCCCCTCTACACACACACCTCACCCGCCACCCTACCGACCACCCCCGCTCTTCTGTCCAACCATCCGTTTGTATGGTTCCTGCTGGATGGCGGGAACGGGGGTGGGAGCGCTTGGGAGAGAGAGAGGAAGATCATGGCCCACCCAGCAATATCCCAAAAGGGCACGTCGGGAGAAGGCTGCGAAGGAGTGATGGGCAGGGGCAGGGGTAATGTGGCCAAAAAGGTATACCCCCCACCCTCCCCCGCTGGCGGGCTCCAGCTGGCCCTGGCAGACCACGGCACGAGGTCACTGGGTGGGGAGTGGGGACGGATGGGAATGTGAGGAACAGGCGTGAGGAAGAGGGTAGGTGGGCCCTAACGAGGCACTCCATGGGGGATGCTGGGGATATTTTTTTCGTGTTGTTTGGAAGGCCGAAACGACAACGACGACGCGGTCCGGGGGGGGGGGGGGGATTTTTAAAAAAACTTTTATTTTGCTTTGGGATCCCCTGCGTTGGCTGGAGCTTCAGAGGGGGGTGGGCAGCACGCCAGCGGCATGATGTCAAGTGCTTTGAGAGAGAGAGAGAGAGAGAGAGAAGAGAGAGAGCAAGATGAGGTACATTATGTTTTTCTTCGCTCAATTCGGTCCTCTCTTCCTTCATTTGGTTTTGTTGGGGGGGGGGTGGTGATGGGGGAGCGGGTTATTTTTTTCCCATATTTTTTTTGTGCGCATGCCTGCTGCTGCTCTGGGGGGGGGGGCACAAAAAACCACGGCCCCATTTTTTTTGCTGTTTTCTGCTTATGGCGGCGTGTTTTCTTTCTCTCTACAAAAAAAATGAAGGGGACGGGAGAGTGAAGTAAAATCCAACACCCCCCACTCCCCGCGCCCCCCCCCCCCTCCCACACACCATACACACAATAACAGTACGCACGTCACATTCTGCAAAATAAAACGATTTTATCCCCCCCCACCCTCCGCCGAACAGACACACCTACACCCCCTTTCCTTTTTTCTAATTCCGTAAAGAGAGCAGGGGTGGAGGGGTGGGCCGGCCCGGAGGAGGGGGAGAGCGGGAGAGGGGGGGAGAGGGGGGGGTGGGTGGGTGGGGGTGGGGGGAAATGCACGAGGAGGCCCTCAGGACACACAAAAATCACCGGCGTTGTCGGTGGGGGGGGGGGGGGTCCCGACACTCGCGAGGGGGGGGGGGGGTGGGAGGGAGGGGCATGAGTCAACTTGATAACCTACATTTTTAAGCCCCCCCCCCCCCTAGCCTAGCCTAGGCTAGGGGGGGTCAAATGCCACCCTTTTACGTGGACAAACACGATTTTTCAAAAAACCGGCGCAGAGGCCCCAAAGCCCCCGTAAACCCTCCAAACCCCCCCAGATCGGTCCGGAAACCCATCGAACCCCACTTTTCCACCATTCCGGGCACCTCAGGTGCCCGAATTGGGGTACCTAAATTTTGTGCCACCGTTTGGTACCGTACAGTGCCACTGTGTGGGAGGTTGGAAAAGAAAATGCCCCAACACACCACATCTGAGGGTTGCAATGCATGTTGCTTGCCAACCACGTCATCCGGTGGGTGTCAGGCGCTATGTAGGTGGCATTAGCCAGGTCTTCGATGTGTTCTGGCTTGTATATATACCTCCCTGCCACCATGCACCGGGAGGCTGCCTGTAGGTACGGAACAGTCCAGATGGTCGTGTGATTCCTGTGCAGCAGTGCTCCACAACCGGGATGTGTTGACAACGACTGTTGCAACACGAGCTGTACATTCCGGGAACACATGAAGTGCGCTGTCGTGGTACCCATTGTGCCAGAATTGGTAGTTGCTGCGGTCTACTTTGCCTGGCCCAAGAGCACTGGTACTGAACGGTGCAATATGCGTGGCGAGGTGAATACAACGGAAGCGCGCAAAGTCAATACAGCTCTCGGATGGCGGGTGGTGGTGCCACTAGTGTGTGACGTTCACTCGAGGATACAACGCATCACAATGAATCAGCAACCGTGGACCGAGTACAATACGCTCTCTGTGGCTGGTGTGGGGGACAAAGGCAGTGCCTGTGCCGCAGGCAGGGAGGTATATATACAAGCCAGAACACATCGAAGACCTGGCTAATGCCACCTACATAGCGCCTGACACCCACCGGATGACGTGGTTGGCAAGCAACATGCATTGCAACCCTCAGATGTGGTGTGTTGGGGCATTTTCTTTTCCAACCTCCCACACAGTGGCACTGTACGGTACCAAACGGTGGCACAAAATTTAGGTACCCCAATTCGGGCACCTGAGGTGCCCGGAATGGTGGAAAAGTGGGGTTCGATGGGTTTCCGGACCGATCTGGGGGGGTTTGGAGGGTTTACGGGGGCTTTGGGGCCTCTGCGCCGGTTTTTTGAAAAATCGTGTTTGTCACCCCCATTTGACCCCCCCTACCCCCCCCCCCCCTCACTCACCCAGCACCTGCAACGGAGGTGTGTGTTTTTTTTCCGCGGTGTTTCCAGCACCCCCTCCCCCGCCCTCCCCCTCCCCCCACTCACCCAGCAGGTGCGACGACCAGGGCTGTGTTTGGGCTTCACAACAGTCATCTGCTGTCCTCTCACACTCCTCCTCCTCCTCCTCTCCCCCCGATTTACTTTATTTTTTTTTGCGTCAGCATTTCTCGCTTCCGAGGCAGGGGGTTTGTCCAGGGAGGGGTGATGGGGTGAGGTGGGAGAGGCGCATTTGATGATCTCTGGGGGTCTTCGCTACGGGGGTGATCGTCAGTGCATTTTGGTGCATTTCCTGTTGAATTGGCTGAAAACTGACGAAGTTTGTCGAAGTTTGTCGACCAGCGAAGACCCCCTCTGCAGTACGTTTTTTTTGACCCTTGGCCGCACACAACGCAGAGAGAAAGGGAGAGAAAGAGAAAGACACAACATCCGCACAAACACCTCCCCCCCCCCCCCCAAGCCAAGCAAACCAGCCTTCCGCCCCTCCTCCTCCTCTCGCATGCATGATTCAGAGAGAGGGGGTTGGGGGTTGGGGGGGGGAGGGAGGGAGGGAGGGAGGGAGGGAGGGTCGCTTGGGGGGAGGGGGAGGGGGGAGGAGGGGGGGGGGGGTATTTTTTTCTTCTGACAGAACTGAACTGACAACACACAAAAATACACAAAACACCACCATCACCACCTCCTCCTCCCCCACCCACCCCCCCCCCCCCCTCCCCACCCACACACACACAGAAAAACCCATGTTTTTAAGTGCGCAAAAACCCC
This sequence comes from Rhynchopus euleeides, assembly GCA_963210315.1. Classification (NCBI taxonomy): domain Eukaryota; phylum Euglenozoa; class Diplonemea; order Diplonemida; family Diplonemidae; genus Rhynchopus; species Rhynchopus euleeides. The sequence goes on from OY723274.1 coordinate 194,941, forward strand.
CCTCCCCCCTCCGTCCCCCCTACTGCGCGAAGCTTGATGTCTTGATGACGGTTGTCTGGGCACGTTTCCGGCGACCCTTGGGGGAGACGGAAGAGATGTCAGCCGGGCACTTCGGGGTCACGGCAGAGCTGCTGCTGCTACCCTCCGCCGCGGTTGCGGACGGGAAGGTGGGCGACGCGCTCGCCTCTGCGTAGGAAGGGGGCGGCTTGTCCGCCGCCTGCCCGCCATCCGTCCCACCGCCCTGCTGCTGCAGTGGCTTCGGGCTGCCTGGCGGCTCCAGCAGCGGCTGCGGCGACGCCGGCATCCTGAAGAGAGACGTTGGGGACGACGGGTCCACGACAGTCTTTGTCCTGGGGCGCTTGGGGGAGCTCATGAAAGGGAGGTACCGCGCTGTCCTGCTGGGCGACCCTGCCGTGTGCGAGCTGGCGAGGTAGTCCTCCCGCGCATCGTCCGTCAGCGACTGCAGCGTCATGCGTGTCTTCGACAGGCTGGGGCTCTTCGGAGTGCCGGGGCACCCCAAGCCGCCCGACCCCGACATCACGGCGGGGTTGGTGCTGGCGCGCTCCAGCGGGCCCGACACGGTGTTGTTGAAGCGCAGGATGGATGTCGCCAGCGGGTTGGACCACGACTTGTCGAAATCGTCGGGGCTGTTGCAGTTATCCGGCCGCGCCTTCGAGAAGGAGGTGTTGGAGACGCCCTCCTGCTCCCCGTCTGCCGTCAGGGAGGAGAGCGACATCGACAGCCCCTGGGAGCTCTGGGGGGCCGGGTCGGTCTGCGTGTGGGACTCGATGGTGACACGCAGCATCCGGCTCGCGTCCTGGGTGTACTGCCGCAGGGAGGATATCCGCTCCACAATCCCGATGCACGCCACCGCTGCGGACAGCCCCACGACGTTCAGCCCCTTGGAGTAGATCTCCGGCACCAGGGTGAAGGACTGGTTGCGGAGCCCGATGCCAATGCCCTTGAAGCTCATGCGGCGCGACATCGCCACCTTCTCCAGCAGGCTGATGCGGCGCCCCTTCAGGATGGAGTTCTCCACCTCCTCCTTCGTGACCTGCACGACAGACTTCGACCTGGCCCGCCTCCCGCCGCCCTTCGTCGGCGTCGGCGGCGTGTCGCTGTTGTTGGTGCCGTTCCGCGAGAACCTCCTGCTCCCGCCGTGCGGCGAGGTTGCGATGGTTGGGGACCCGATGCTGAAGGAGTCGGTGACGGGGCAGCGCTCGGGGTCCCCGAAGGTGTAGCCCGGCGTGATGCAGTCGGTGGTCCGCCCCGAGTGGTGCAGCGGCGTGAGCGGCACCTCCGTGAAGTCCGACGGGGGGGACACCCACAGGTTCTGCAGCAGGCGCTCCATCTCGATGCGCTCCTCAGGGTCCTTCGCCATGAGCTGCTGCATGCACTCGATGCACTCGTCGTCCACCTCCTCCCCGCTGCGGCTGAGCTCCTCAAACTCAGGGTTCATGTTCAGGATGTGCCGCACCATGGCGACACGCGTCTCCCCGAAGAAGGGGAGCCGCCCATACACAAACGTGAAGAGCGTCACACCAAGCGCCCACATGTCAAGCTTCTTCCCGTCGACACCCTTCTTCGCCTTCTGCGGGTCGAGGGCCTCCGGGGGCTGGAAGGCGGGAGTGCCCTCCAGGTCGTGCAGGGTCCAGTCGTCCTCGTCCACCATGGCGGAGACGCCGAAGTCGGAGAGCTTGAGGTTGCCTTCGTCGTCCAGGAGGAGGTTCTCAGGCTTGATGTCGCGGTGGATGATGTTGTTTGCGTGGGAGTACTTCAGGGCGGAGACCAGGTCGCGGAAGTACTTCCGTGCGGTCTCCATGCTGAGCCCTTCGTTCGTCACCTCGCCGTTGTGGTCGAAGTCGAGGGCGCAGCCCCCCCCAGCGTACTCCAGCACCATGTACATCTTGTTGCTCTCCTCGTCGTCGATGACCTCGTAGAGCGACACGATGTTGCGGTGGCGGAGCTTCTTGAGGATGGCCACCTCCTGCCGTGCCAGGTACAGCGCCTGGTGGCTCTTGCGGCGGAGCACCGACTTGTTGAGCACCTTGATGGCGTAGGGGCGGCCCGTGTCGATGTGGTGCACCTTCTTCACCTTCCCGAAGGAGCCGCGCCCGATCTCCCCCACCACGGCGTAGTTGTTGATGTATTTGTTGCCCAGGTCGTCCGTCTCCTTCCGCACCTCCTTCGTCTCCGTCACGGTGTGCCCCAGGCACTCGTCGCTGTCGTTGAGGCTCTCATCCTTGTCATTCGTCATGGCGGTGTAGTCGGAGCACCCTGCAGACGATGCGACAGAGTTGCTGCGCACCCCCTTGGGTATGCTGCCCGGTTCCCGCGCGAGCGGCGGCGGCCGCACCGGGGGCCTGTCGAGGGAGAAGCTGTGGTTGGCGGGGCGGTCGGATTCATCCTGCGCCTCCGTCTGCATGCTGGCGCTCAGCGCATCGGGCGGCGAGCTCACGCCACTCCCCGCCACACCCTCATCCCGCTCCGACTTGTTCGCCGTCGCCAGCTGCGCCAGCAGGCGCCCCCCCGTGAAGGAGGTGGGCGGGTTGCCCGCCTGCCCCAGCAGCGACAGGCCCATGCCCTCCGTGACGCGGGACGCTGTGGGGCTGAGGCGCGACATGCCCAGGGGCGACGGCTCGTCGTGCGCGTCGCCGCTGGCCACGGCAGCGATGGGGGTGCTGGGGAACGTTCGCCGCGTGCGGTCCTCCTTCATGCAGGCGATGAAAGACACGCGGCGGTTGCGGCGGCCGCCGGGCGGCTTGCTCATAGGCGACGCTGAGGTGGGCGACTCCGCAGCAGCGCTGCCAGAGCCGGACATGATGCTGCCGTTGGCGGTGATGCTGGTGGCGGCAGGGCTGGCGGCCTCCGTGTCGTTGCGCGACGTCTCCTGCTCGTCAATATCACGCTGCGCCTGCGTCGCGATGGGCGGGCGGTCCCCGTCCCACTGCCCCGCGCTGCTGCCGCTCCCGCTGCAGATGAGTGAGCTGTTGCGCGACATGGCGCCGCTGGCGTTGAGGTTGCCGGCGTTGTCCCCCTCCTCAAACCTCTCCGCCATGAACAGCTCTGCCGTGCTGTTGCTGCTGTTGGACAGGCAGGCAAACAGCGTGGAGCGGCCGCCCTTCATCAGGCTGCTCTTCTTGGGGAGACGCTCGGGCGAGAAGCAGGTGTGCCCGGGGCAGGTGGGAGATGTCGTGACAGGCGAGGAGGACCGCGAGGCGTCGTCGTCGTCGTCATCCTCGAGGTACTCACTCTCGCACGACAGCACGGAGTCGTGGCGGGCGGAGATGGGGCAGGGCGGGGGAAGGCCCGCCACCCTGTCGTTGTGGCGCTCCTCCTCCTCGCTCCCGTCGCTGATGCACTTCTCCTGCATCGTCTCCAGCAGCGCCGTCAGCACGTCCTTCACCGTGCTGGGGTGCTGCAGCGAGGCGTGCTCTGTGCACGCCAGCAGATCCCACTCCTTGGTCAGCTGTGCCAAGGTGATCTGCCCGTCCATATCGTTAGTGTAGCGCAGCAGCAGTTCGCTGAACGGTGCGACGGCCTTCTTGATGTCATTCCGCCGCGACAGCTCAGGCGTGCCGCGGCCCATCGCGATGGTCGAGGCGCTTCCGTCAGACTCCATCTTCCACGTCACAACCCCGCCGCCACCGCGGGCTGTTGCTTTCGAAGGGCACACTGTAAAAAGGTTTATTGTTCAGCACGCACAGCGCATCTGGGGGTGTGCGCAGTTCGTTCTGCAGATGAAGGTTTGGTGTGATGCTTGTGGTTTGTGGCGTGTGAGTGGGCCCCACAGTGGGTAAACCTCAGGCAGGGTGCCCTCCGAGTGGTCTACACTTTAGAACACTCCAAAAATACCCGCGTTGTGTATGTGTTCGAAGCAGTGTGATCCGTAAGTCGAAGCAGTGCGACACTCCGGATACATGAATGGTATAGCCCTCGAGAGGCGCCATCCCCAGGCAGAGAGAGAGAGAGAGAGAGAGAGGGGGGGGACATTGAGCGGGTAGAGCGGGTGGGGGTGGTGGTGGGAGGAGGGTGTTGCGTTACTCCATTCTACAACCAACGAGCACTATCACAGGATGTGCTCTGCGTGATGCGTGCTGGTGCACCCTGCGGATAAACCACCCACAGGGCAGCGCATCAGAGCCCAGCCCCACGGCGGGTCCCCGCCTTTCCTGCAGGACTGGGGGGGGGGGGGGCAATCGTTTTGAATCGTTTCGCTTTGAAGCACCCCCTGCCGAGCCTTTCAAATGAGGTGTTGGTGAGTTCCCCGCTGCACCCCAACATCATGTTCTTGCCCCACCACACCCCGCCCCTGAGGGACCCGTCGGGGCGCTGCACCCCGCCAAACCTTCCCCCGCCACCACACGGAGCCCCCCGCCCCACTCATCAGAACATCACCTCACACACAAAGATGCCTGTGTCCAGCACCTGCGAGATCGGTTGCTCGAAGGGCCCGGAGCTGAAGTACGGCGCGCGGTGCAGCTTCTTGGGGCGGAACCCCAACGGGATGAGGAGATCCGTCGCCACCGCCTCTGCAGACCCTTCGAATGTGTTGTCCCCCTCCAGGGTCAGGGCCGAGAAGGGCGTGTTGCTGATGAAGTCGATGTGGCAGTAGGGCAGGGGCACCGCGATGACGACGCAGCAGCCCCTGCGGAGCTGCTTCCGCAGGTCCTTCAGCAGGATGACGGGGTCGCTGCACCTGTCGATGGTGTTCAGGCAGAAGACCAGCTCGAACTCGCCCTGATCCACAGCAGCTTTCTGTGTCTTCACCGCATCCTGCACCCCGGGTGTCCTCCGAAGCTTCCAACAGAGCAAACTGCTCACCTCCGTGCACACCACCTTGCAGGGCAGCACCGGAGAGTACTGCGCCACCAGATCACCCTTCCCCGCCCCCACATCCAGCACGGGGGTCTGATTCCTCGGGGTGTGCGGCATGGCGCGTGCGACGCTCTGCAGAGTCGACTCCGGGATGACCTTCCTCCACTGCTCGGGCGTCAGGAGGAGCAGGGAGGGCGCGTCCAGAAAGACCTGCGCGTCGTAGAAGTACATCCCAGGCATGCGGTAGAGGAGGTGGAGCAGCTGCTGCAGGCGGCGGGGGACGGGTTCCACGATGCAGCCCCGCAGCCAGGCCGGGAGGTATGCGTCTAGGGGGAGCTCCTCCTGGATGCCTTGCGTGTTCTTCCCCAGCAGCTCCGGGATGAAGCCGTAGCGCAGCACCCACTTGTTCTCCTCCGCGTTGTAGGCAGAGTATTCGCTGGGCAGGCGGGTCCCCGGCTCCACCGCGACCAGCTCATCGTAGCGTGCCTTCCGCACCCACTCCAGAGGCTGCGGGGGCTGCTGCTGCTGCTGCTGCTTCTCCTGCCCTGCAGTGTCGGCAGGTTCCGGCGTGCCGTGGGCCCAGCACCGTTGGCACCGGAGGGGGGGTTGAGGGAGGAGGGGTGTGTGGCGGCCAAGCAGCACCCCTACGGCATGCCTGCCACCACGCGCGAGCACGCTCATCAGATGCGTGGCGCAGAAGGGGGGAGGGAGGGAGGGGGGGCGGGTGCGCTCTGGAGGATGTGGGTGGGGTGTTGGTGGTGTTGGAGATGAAGGGCGGAAAGGTGCACATCCCGTCGCCACTCCCGCCTCTGGCGAACAACACCCCCCACCAGTCCCTTCGCAACCGCTCAGCTGCGAACACTGAAGACAGCCGTAAGAAAAAAAAGCGAACGCAAATCGCAAAGGAGCTGGGGTACACGGCGGGGGCCCGCACAACCGCTCAGATCCGGGCCGTCGACCTGAAGATGGCCACATGGACGCGTCGCAGGGAAGCGGTGAAGTCGGCGAACGAGGCGAAGTGGGGTGCCATCGACGAGAAGCGCGTGTTGCGGTACCTGGTGCAGGCTCGCGAGATGCGCCTGTGCTTCCACAGGATGCGCGCCACCCCTGAGGAGAAGGCCGCCAAAGGTGTTGGTGGTGGCTGGCAAAACAGCTTGCGTGCAGAAGAGAGGGGGGGGGGGGGGAGAGAGAGAGTCTCAGAGAGCGGGGGAGGGCCAGCCCTCTGTGGCCCCCCTCAGAATTGCTCATAAAATGGCGCGGTTTGGGAGGGGGGCTGGTGGGGCTGGTGGGGGAGACGGGGGGCAGGGTGGTGAAATCTCCGCACTGCGTGCCAAACTGTTTTGACAGGCTGCCGCACACCGCACACATCACAGCGTGGGGGGTGGGGGTGGGGTGTGTGTGTGCAGAGGGGGGGGGGGGGGGACCGCCTTCTTCTGCCTTGTCTTGCACCCACCCCTCAGCCACCCCCTCCCCCCCCTCAGCCTGGCGAGAGGCAGAAGGGCAACTGATTCAGAGCAGACCCCTTGCGGCAGTGTCCCTCTGTCTCCTCTCCCAAGCAACCTCCACACACACACGTTAATCTTTTTAGTTGAGTGTAGGACGCACCGAGCGAGCTCTAGTGCTGCCTCCACTGTCACACACACAACGCCTGCGACTCTTTGTTGTGTGTAGCAGTGCAGGGGGTATCGAGAAGAGAGCAGTTGCTGCTCTTGATGCGATATCCGCTGGACCGCACGGCACAGAGGCACACCACACACACACACACACCCACCCCACACCACGACACGCGCAGCCTGTGGAGAAGATAAGAGAGAAGGAAGAGAAGAGATACATCTAACAAAAACAACGGCGAGAGAGAGAGGGGGGGTGGGGGAGTGGGAAAGAAGTAGAGACCCACAAGTTTGAAATTAATACGAGGGTGGGGGTGGGGTGGTGCACGTGACTCTTCACACACAGCGCATTTTCCTATAGTCGTGTAGAACAGCAGCGATTTGCCAGCTCTCGGTGTGTCGTCATCCGTTGTGTGCCCCCACACACCCCAACCCATGGCGCCGAAATATGTGGCAGCAGCCCACAGCCCTGCTCCTTCAGCCTTTTATACAAACGAAGAAACCTGATTGAATGGAGTTCAGGATGTCTTCGATCTTCCGAACGATTCTTAGCACAGCATGTATAGGGGGCACACGTTTGCGTGGGGGCGCCTCTTGGTGGTCTTCAGTTGGGAGACATTCGGAGGTGGAGTGCACAACACAACAGCCCGCAGTATTCGAACAGTTTGGCCAGATATACTCCTTTGCCGCGATCTTGGATAAATTCACCATTTATATTTGCACACCCGGTGTCGGTATGCCTGCGCTGCACAGCTTTTCCCTGCTTAGAAGTAGCGCGCAGCTTATCGTGCTGACCTTTCACAACAAGTCTTCTAAACTTTTCCAGTCCGAAAAGCCAGCTGCGTCTTCTTCCAATAAGAAAAACAAACGAGGTGGGCGTGAGGGAAGGGGGGGGGGGTAGGGCGGGTCGAAAGCCTGTCCCAAAATGGGGTTTTTCGACATAGCAGCCGCGGCCCTCTATTTGACCTTCTGACCCCCCAGAACCCACCATACCCCGGTTTTTGGGCCCTAGGAGTCCGATTTTCGGGCTCCCGAGCCCCGGAAAGTCGATTTTTGATGATGTCAAAATTTTGTTCCCTATACTGCACCTCAGGGTCACGCACGGGTTCGCCAGTCCACTATCAGCCCATGTGCAGGCCCACTTTCTCGACCTCCTCCACCCCTTCCTCCCCTGCGTCCTCAAGACCCTCCATAGGTGCCAATCCTGCATCTTTCGACCCTCTTCCCACTCCAGCGTCGCACCAAACTGTTGAATGCGGGCAGCCACCATCTCCTTCTCTGTATACACTGCCAGATCATGCAAAGATGCATACTGATGCAGAGTGGGAACCGTCATCAACTTGCACAGTGTGCGGTGCTTGGCTGCAAGGGACAGGCGGCACAACTGGCCACTGCTCCGACACTGAGATGCTGGTCTGGCCAACGAACTCTTTGTAAGTTGAAAGGTCTCCTCTGTCGGGAGGGGGGTTTGCGAACCAACCCTCACGACTTGATCATGGCTTGCTGAGCAGGGCGTGCAATGACTTTCTGATTATTCAGGACGTGCATTCGAAGCCCGCGCACTTCTTCTGTGAAATGGTTGTTGCGAGAGTTGCACTGTGTGATTCCTTGATCCCCTTCCTCGCCTCAGCGTACGGAGGACGCTTGAATGTCCCGAGCATATCCTTCGCAGCGTCTTTAGCCAGTTCCGCGCACTCGTCATTTACATAAGGCGCGTGCAGCATAAATACCCGGACACTGTTCTGAGACCAGGTCCCACAGGACCCTGGTCTTGAGCGCCAGAAGAGAACCTTGATGATAAGCTCGGGCTCTGCGTTGCAGCTGGGTACTCGCTGCGCTCTTCCACCTCCCTTGACTGTCTGCATCCACAGGAGAAATGCTTCGCAGATAACGGCAGCAGTGGCAAGTGTTTAGTCGGGACAGTTTACCTGCCTTGCATTCTAAGAGAGCATTCTCATGAGGGCATCAACACTAATGCATCACTGTCGGCTATGATGACATCCTCCCTGTTCCTGGCAGCTCCGAGTTCAATAGCAGGCCACCCAACGACTGTGTCAGATGGCAGTATTCGATGGCATCTTCTCACTGTCCGAATCGTTGGGATACGACGTTGTTTGTGGCGCGGATGAGCGGTTGCATCAGAAAATCACAGCCGCAGGATGGTGTGCGCTCGGACGTCCCAGGATGAGAGTGTTTTACTATCTGCCCGTGGCAGGCGTCCGTGCCATGACCCGGAGGTGCAGTATAGGGAACGGAAAAATGGACATCATCAAAAATCGACTTTCCGGGGCTCGGGAGCCCGAAAATCGGACTCCTAGGGCCCAAAAACCGGGGTATGGTGGGTTCTGGGGGGTCAGAAGGTCAAATAGAGGGCCGCGGCTGCTATGTCGAAAAACACCATTTTGGGACAAAAAAACGGGGCTTTCGACCCCCCCTAGGGCAGTGAAGATACTATTCGCGAATAATTCGTGATCTCCGATTTTCAGAGTTACATATTCGAATAATATTCGTATTCGAATACGAATAATGGCATTATTCGCGAATAAATGGCCATGTGTTATTCGGTCATTATTCGTGAAGTTTCTGTGGGTTTGTGTAGGGGCAGAGGGCGCCAGACCACGTGTATTCCAGTGCAAACCGAGGGAAAGCGCCGCAGAGCGCCTCAGGCTTTGCTTTCCTCATGAATCATCACACGTATGTCTGTCCGTACGGCACACAGGTGTGGTGATCCCTTTGCATCGGCAGCACCTCACTCACGCGTGGAGGTCTCCACCACAGGGATCTTGAAGGAGGCAGTTGCTATCCTGCCAGTCACCAACTGCACAACAGGAACAGCATAAAGCACGCACAATGTATCCCAGGTTCGGGCACCGGGGTAGTGCTTCCACCTTTGAGTGACCCAGGTGGTTCTGCTCCCTCCACGCAAGTTTGGTAGGGATCGCGGATGACGATTTCCCCATCAGGTACAGCCCCGTGGATGCAACAGCGGCCGCCTGGCACCATAATGGTCCCACCAGCGCGACGGTGCCCACTTCCCTTAGCGCTTGGTGTCTTCAATGCACGGTGCAGCGTACCCCTCCAGGCACTGCAGATGATGATTCTCGGCCTCGCATCTTCACAATGTAGTGATTGCATGCCCCCTCAGGGCACACTGGGGTCGTGGGCTGCGCCCACGACCCCAGTGTGGGCAGTAGGTCCCTATTCCTAGTAGAGAAACCCCAGTAAAACCCCACGAATAATTCGCGAATTATTCGTGGCGAAAATTTTTCGAGAAATTTTTCGAATAATATTCGTATTCGAATGGGGGCCTTCGCTACCAAGTGTGACTGAGTGAGAAAAAGTGAGCCACGGCGCACTTCCCCTCACTGGCTGACGAGCAGTGACGAGTAGTGACTGGTAGCGAGGGCCCCCAATAACACGAATTTTTAATCACTGCCCTAGGCATAGTGCCCCAAACATATGTTTTGGGCCAGAATATTCCAGAATATTTTTTTATGTTTGCAACTTTCAAAAAATATTTTCAAAAATATTTTTGCCAAAAAATATTTTAAAATATTTTTTCTATTTTCAGCAAAAAATGGATTTTTTGCTGAAAAAAATTTCCGGCCAATTTTATGGCCGGAAGTGGGCCACCCACGACGGGAGGAAAAAAGAGTGAACGGGCAGCATGCCGTTCCTCTTTTTCCCCCCGTGAGGGTGGGCCCCCCCCTGCCAGGCAAGGTGAAAAAATGAAGAAACGGGCAGCATGCCGTTCTACATTTTTCCTTGCAAGGCAGGGAGGGCGCCCCCCATGCCAGACAGCAGCCACCCCTGGAGGGGCAACAACTGACGGGCATGGGGGAACGAGGTGGGTCTGGACCCGACACCGCCACCACACGCGCAGTGCACCTTTCGGATACACTGTCGTGAGTGGGGTGTGGGCAGTTCCCCTATCCTGTGAGCTCCTTTCGGACGAAGAGGTGCAGCGGTTATCTGCAACCTTCGTCCTGGACTTGCCTCGGGGGGAACGCCACGGTTTACCGCGGGTCCCGACGAGGGCACTCAGGCAGGATCTTCACGCCACCCCGCACCGAGGTCCCTTCTCACGCGGCGTGTCTCCCAGGTTCATGGCGGCGTCATCAGGTCAGGCTTTGTAGTCTCTACACCATCAGTAGTAAGGGAAATCCTAAAACCATACATGAAATCCACCTTTTGGGCCGCTGGTGTACGAGGCTTGTTCCTCCAATTGAATCATGTTTGCTGGGGGCCCTCGCTACGAGTCACTGTGAGTCACGAGTCGTCAGTTTTCAGCCAAACATGGCTGACTTCTCACTTTTTCTCACTCAGTCACACTTGGTAGCGAGGGCCCCCGCTGTGTCAGGCAATATCAATACAGCCGCTGAAAGAAGTCGAGGTGTTGTGGATCTGCTGCTCACAGGAAGGATTCAGGGTGGATCACAAGACTGACCACCCTCTTTCCTTTGTCAAGTACCCTGTAAAACATCAGAACACCAAGTATCTTTCAACACTACATGTTCAAGAGTGGAATCAGTGGAATCGGAAGGGGTCACACCCGACCACACGGACACAGTTCCCGCGACTAATAAATGCCGAGAGTTCCGGTGTCCGACCACCTGGTATTACTTGGCTCCATCCACCCAGTCATTACGAGGGGGCGTCCCTTGAAGCCAGTTCCGCAGAACTCAGACCCCCCTTAAAACCAATGTCCTGTGTAGACAACTACTTAGCCTGCCTGATGACGACACCAATTCGCTGGGAGAGAGGCCGCGGTCCAGGACCCCAATGGGGATGACGTGGCATTGTTTGACCGAATCGGTTGTGTAAGTGTGTAGCCCCCTCCGCCCTCTGTCCCTCCCCCCAGGGTGGTGTGTGGAGGCGAGAAGCGCAAGCATGCACAGCAAAAAAGTGCGGAGCCCTGTAATCAAGACAACAAGCGATGGGATGGGGCACATGACCTTGCACGGGGGTGGGGGGCAGAAGAAACCAGACAAATGATTTGACCAACTGAATCGTGCTAGCTAAACTCCAGAAAGAAGTGTCTTTTTTTCGTTGAACGCAGCCAAATGAAGAGCGTAACCTGTTTTTTGGCGCACAAAGTGCTAGCACGAACATGATGATGTTGGTCTTCTGGTTATGTCTAGTTTATTAGACTTACCTAGGGTACCCCGAGAGAATGTCACCCTCGGCCTCCGCTTGGGGGGTGACATTCTCACGAACATGATGATGTTGCTCTTCTGCTTATGTCTAATTTATTCGACTTAACGTGTATGCAAGCAGGCTGGGGTTTCGGGCAGAAAAATGGCGAACATTGTCTGGAAACCCCGAAAAACCACCCAGAAATGGCCAGAACCCGGTTTTTGGTCCCATTTTCCACCCAGGAACACGTTTTTGGGCCTCTGTGAAAAATCGATATTTTTGGGATTTTTCGCGATTTTCGCCAACTACTCGCCAAGCCAAAAAATCGATTTTTGGCTGGGAAATGCAACAAATCAACGAATTAGGCCGTTTTAACCCCTTTCGTGCACTTTTTGGTCCCAGAAGGGTTTACGGGGTGTCCATAACGGCCCTTGGCACAAATCCTTTGGACCCAGACCGCAGCTTTGGGGGTCATTTTTTGGCGCGAATTGGTGCCCCTGACGACCCCATATTGCGTAGTTTGTGCGTAGTGAAAAGGGGGGGGGGGGGGTCTCATTTTTTGATTTACTCAGCCATTCTCTGTCTCTATGCCGGGACCCCAAACTCAAGGAGTTCTTGCTGTTCCGGGGTCAGTGAGGGTGCAGGCGCTTCAGGTGCTGCAGGTTCTTCAGGTGCTGCAGCGCTGGCAGCCTTCGGTGCGGGTTTCGACGCAGTCTTTGCAGGTCTCTTTGGGGGTGCCCTTTGGCGCGGTGCCTGCTTCAGCTCGTCGGGTGGAAGCATCAACGCATCATTAAGCGGTGCCTGCTTCAGCTCCTCCGGGTGGAAGCGTCAACGCATCATTAAGGAAGAAGGAAGCACAGTTGCTACGCTTTTTTGCAGCTGCAGGAAACGACACCATACCCAACAACAATCCCCAGACCGTCGAGGGAGAGTGGGCGCCTGGATCCCGTGACACAGATCTCTAGTGCCGTTGTGATCCCCTCGGATAACGTCTCCTGGACGTTGTCAGCGGAGGTTGCCTGTGTGGCGGTGACCTCCGTATACCCCGCGGGATCCAGTGCCAGTAGCGCCTTCTTCAGCTTTTCGTCGACCCCTCGGCCGACGCTCTCCTTGATGTCAAGGGCCACCTTCAGGGTGGCACCTCGCAGCGCCCTGAAGGCTGTGATCGTATCATCATTCACAATCTCGAGGGTGTTCTACGCGGCTCCTGGAACTCACTTCCTTCTCAGGTGTTTCTGGGCATGGGGCAACCTTGCCCAGGTGTTTCTGGAGTCCCGCCCCACATGTCGTGCGTTCTTTCGTACGGTGTATAGTGAGTTCTGGCAATAATTTTTTGCTCGGTCAGCGCAGTGCCTCCAGTCCTGTCTCAGTAGCCACACAGAAAGGGGGACCAAAAAAAACTGGGGGGGGACCAAAAAGCGAGACCCCCCCCCCAGATTGCGTAGTTTGTGCGTAGTGAAAAAGGGGTAAATCAGGGGCACCATAAAATATAAAAATATTTTTTTATGCGAAAATGAAACATATTTTTCATACATCGGGCGTTATTGCGTTACCAGTAACGGTAATACCGTTATTTTTTCGGTAAAATAACTTACCGTTAATAACGTTCCAGAACGGCCGAATAACGTTATCCGAAAATCGGTAACGTTATTTTTCCGCGTTATACCGTTATCGATAACGGTAATACCGTTATTACCGTTATCAGGAACGGTAATAACGTTATCGGTAACGTTATTACCGTTATTACCGTTATCGGTAACGGTAATACCGTTATCAGTAACGGTAATAACGTTATCGGTAACGTTATTACCGTTATTACCGGTAATACCGCGTTATTTTCGGTATTTTTGGGCAACTTCTATAGGGGGACCCTTTTCGAATTTTTTTTTCGGGGTGGCCAGAATGGGCTGTTTTAGGCTATTTGAGGCCATTTTCGAGCAAATTTTTGGGTTTAGAGCCACGCAAAGGGTCTAAAATGGGCATGCCAATCTCAAAAAATGCTCAAAATTCCGAGAGATTTCAGATTTTTCGAATTTTTTGACCGAGAAAATTCTGACCCCAAAATGTGGTCCTTGTGGTCTGGAACTGTCCGTTGTCGAAGGAATTGGTGAAAAAATCGTGATTTTTGGCCTCTGGATCACCCATGCCGTCCCAAAAATCAAGCAAAAGAGGTTTGGTAGGTGCATTTTTGGGTGAACATGAGCCATTGTGCCAACCTGCTTGATTTCACCCGAAAATTGGAATCCGTTGAATATGGTTTCTGATGAAAATGTGAAAATTTTCGACCTTCTTCGCAGTTTTTGCCACTTCCTTGCCCCATCTTTCCCACCCAAAATCGAAGTACCGTGAATGGTGTTGTTGAAAGGTCCAAATTGCGTTGGTTGTGCGTAGTTCTGCCGAAATCGTGCACACGTTGTGCATAGTGCATGTGTAACGCCATTTGCGACCAAAATGTAAATTTCCTGCACCCGAGCGTTGACGCTTCCACACACCCTTACAAACCCACTTGCCTGATGAAGGGGGTGGTGTGTAGAGCACGTTTGGCAGGGCTGAATGACACTTTCCGCGCGAAGGTCGTGTGCGTAATTAAAAAACGGTCCGAGGGCCGGAGGCCCGAGGCCTTTTTTTACCTGCACGAGGGTGCAATTGAGGCCGATACGGGGTGCAGATGATGGTTTCTTGCACAACCCAGTCATGTTTTGCACATCACGACGAACTCGGAAATTCCTCATATTTGCACTCCAGGTCTCATATTTGCACTGGTGCAAATATGGGACCTGGAGTGCGTGCAAATAATGACTGGGGGGTGCAAGAAAGTTCAAATTGTGTAGTTCCTGCGTACTTCGTGCGTAGCCCGAGCGTACTTTGGGTAGTTCGTGCGTATATTGTGCGAAGCGTCTTTGACAGCACCAGTAACGGACTTTTGGAACGTAACTATTTTAGAACGGACCGGGAAAAAATGGGCACGTCGCTACTTCGCGCTACTTCGTCGCTCGTAACGAGTAAAAATATCAGGTGGTTTATACACCGCCAATGTGAGGTGTGCGGGTGTATTCCTGAAGGATTCACTTCTGCGTCCACACTGAGTGATTTTGGAGTGATTTTCACTCCAAATTTCACTCCAGGAACATTGGATGCTGCAAGGTTGCAGGGGTTTCTGCAGTATTTGCCTTGAAAAAGCCAAAAAACATGATTTTTTCACGAAACTCGACATGTCCGTGCGTTATTATCCAAAAAATGGTCCCAGGGGGGTATTCTGGAGCCATCTCCACCAAAAACTACACCATCCGCCCGCAAAATTGTCCGAATAACGCAAGTTTTCATGAAAATAACGGAAAAATAACGCGTTATTTTGGGGGCCTTCGCTACCAAGTGTGACTGAGTGAGAAAAAGTGAGCCACGGCCCACTTCCCCTCACTGGCTGACGAGCTGTGACGAGCCGTGACTGGTAGCGAGGGCCCCCTTTAGGAGAAAACGTTTTCCAATTTTTTGACATCACGGAGTGGCCCCCTGGAGTGATATTTTACCCAAGAAAATTCTTTTAGGGGGGGTAGGGACCCGAGTTTCGGGTCAGATTCACCGGGAAATGCTGCCTTTTTTGGGGTCAAAAAATAACGCAAAAATAACGTTATTACCGTTACTGGTAACGGAATAACGCCCAATGTATGATTTTTGGCAAAAATATATGTTTATGAAAAATATGTTTGGGGGCCCATGCCTAGGGGGGGGGGGGCGTGGAAAGGCTATTGCTGAACTTTTGCCGCCAATTGCTCCGCACAAAACCCACCCTTTTGCAGCCTTTCCGACACACAACACATGGAGGAGGGTAGAGGAGTGGGGGAAGGGGAGATGTGGACGGGGGGACGGGGTGGGGGTTGGTGCTGAAGCCCCCCCTCCCTCCCCCCCCACACACACACACGGTTCATCACACCAAGACAGCCTTCGCGGACACGCGTGCGGAGGGGGGGGGGGGGTGGGGAGAGAGCCTCAATGAGACAGTAATAATGGGAGCAGTTCTACAGTACAGTGCCGCAAAAAGACTCGCGGCGTTTGCCACACAACAAAGGGTGGGGTGAGAGGGATGGGGCAGAGTGGGTCAGGGGAGGGGAAAACCCATCGCCACGACAAGACGTGCACGGACAACAAGTCGGAGAGGAAGGGGTGTGCGGGGTGGGGGAGGGTGGGTCAGCTGGTTTCCCACCCAGCCCCGTTTTCACCCCTCCTCTCGCCCTCTCTTCTTCTTCTTCTTCTTCTTCCTCTTCCTTTGCCCGTTCTTCTGACCCCCAATCGCTACCCAGCCACAGCTCGTCAAGGCAGCGAGGGGAAAGCAGGCACCCCTCACTTCTCCTCACTCAGTCACGGCCACGCCTTGGGTAGTGAAAGGCCTCACCCTCCCAAACAGAATACCCCCAGTGGGGGGTCTTCGCTAGTCGTCATTCTTCGTCAACCTGCGCCAATTTTCGGCTAATTTTCAACAGGAAATGCACCAAAAAAAATGACACTGACGAACACCCCCCCCCGTAGCGAAGACCCCCAATGAGAAGCAGACCTCTACGGCAGAGGCTTGCCAGTCCGAACGTGGTCCGACACACACACATCACGATGTGAGTGGGGGGAGGGGGGAGAGAGGGAGTGGCGTGGCTGTGCGGATTTAGGGGAGAAGGGTGTGGTGGGGGTGGGTGGGTGGGTGGGGGAAAGGGCACGGGGAGGCACAAATTACAATAATATTATGAAGAAGCTGACAGGGGGGGGGGGGGTGCGGGGTGGGGAAGGGAAAGGGAGACAACAGTCGAGGGTATTGGAGGGGGGGAGAGACAGAGAGAGAGAGAGAGAGAGGTGCCAGGAAACGGCCTCCCTCCTCCACCCCACCACCACCCCCTCCCGCTCGGGGTGGTGGAGGTGATCAGGCATACACTCTGGGATGGGTCTGGGAGTTTGGCGAGATATACCGCTTGGCCCTGTGTGTGACGACAAGGCAGTGTGGCTCAGTGGTCGCGCTAAATATTGGAAAAATCACCCAAAATTTGGAAATCGGGAGCGAAAAAACGTACCTGAAAAAGGGGCTCGTTTTTGGGCGGGGAAACCGCGTTTCGTTGCATTTCCGAGCCTCGCCCGGATCGTAGTGGGGTCATTTTGAAAAAATGGGCTTGTTTGAAGACACTCAAATTTTCCGTCCTGGTTGTCTCTACAGCATGTGATCAGTAACAACCCGGGCAAGGGGTCAGGCACCTGCTCGGAAAGCAGGGACGGGAGTTCCCCACTCAGCTCAACTGCCAACAACGCCACCAAGTAGGCAAACATGTGCCAGCTTGAGTGCCACCCCTGATACGGCGAGGGTGTAGCCTGTTCAAGACACTGATGCCAGCACTGGACGTGGGGACCCCACGAAGCATGTTGTATGTGAAACCTCGTGCACACGCTATAGTGCTGCACACGCTATACAGGGGGGTCTGGGGGGCGGAGCCCCCCAGCCGCCGGAGGCCACGGTAGTGAGTATCTGTTCCTTGCGCCGTAGTGGGAGCGCGTGGGAGTTGCGGGCGTACAGATTCTGTGTGAGTTGGATGCGTCCTCCTGAGGCTACTGAGAGTGGTCTGGGTCCCATTCGCTGATGTGAACCCAAAGGACTTGGCTACAAGACAGGCACGCGCTGCAGCCGAGTGATACAGGGGGCGGAGCCCCCCAGCCGCCAGAGGCCATGGTAGTGAACATCTGTTCCGAGCTGAACTCGTGTGGATCACTCCCACATCAGGTCGGAGCCCAGTGCTGCGCGGGAAGCAGTCACTCGGTAGGGAAGGCAAAAGGGGTGCTGAGAGTTTCATGCAAAGCGATGCTTGTGGAAGTTTGGGAACGGCGAACCTCAGGGCGTGAAGAGCAGCAGCCATCAAGGCCACTCACCCACCCCCACCACCCACATTTTTTTCTCTCCCCGTCTCTGCCTTCTTTTGAATATTTGAGATCCGTGCGAAACGCCATGGGGTCACTTTCATTTTTTTGGTGCACTTTTTTCATACTGAATTGGGGTACCAAAACTTTTCGTGTTGTGGACAAATCCCTGTTTGCAAATAAAAAACGTACCTGGGACCCCCCGTGTATAAGTCCCCCCCCCCTTACCCCCGTGTTTAAGTCCCCCCCTGGGGGTCTGGCAGGGGGGGGACTTAAACACAGGGGGACCTAAACACGGGGGTGAGCTGGTCTGGAGGGTCATCAGGTGGCCCCTAGGCCCTCCAGGTGATGTCAGAGTCGAAAAGTGGGGTGCCAAAAGTCCATCCGGACCGGAATTACCCCCCTACGACAGCAGAGGAAGAGGTCTTCTTGGTCTCCACTGTGCCACCCCCGTGTTTAAGCCCCCCCTGTGTTTAGGTCCGCCCCCCCCGTGTTTAAGTCCCCCCCGGCCGAAAATCGCCTCCAGGGGGGGGACTTAAACACGGGGGGTCCCAGGTACCTCAAAAAAGCGTCGAAAATGCCGGGAGTAGGGAGTGAAGTTAGCGCGACCACTGGTGTGGCTATAAATATTTTTTTTTGCAAGTGTTGTGGGGCCTTGACTTTTGCCTGGGGTATCGATGCCGCTCTGCGTGTCACAACCGTCCTCTTCCTCCCAGGGGCGCCAAACAAAAAGCTTGAACCCTCCCACACCCCAACATGTCGGAACGCAGACCCCACCCCCACCCCCACCCCTCCTCGCCCACCGCCCCTTCCACACTGCGAGCGGTTCCAGAGGGTAGGTGGGGCTGCATCATTCCGCAAGGTCCCAGCTAAAGGCACAGAAAGGCTGCTCCCAGGGCTCCCCCATGCACATCCCCCAGTTGGGCTGGCCACCGCCGAACTCAGACACATAATAGTACACGGGGTGGATCGGCAACAGGTGCCACCTCTACTGCAGGCTCGGGGTGATCTTGACAGGGGGCGACAGCATGGCGCCCTGCGGTGTGATGGTGTGATGTGTTGTGGTGTGGCACAATGACATATGAGGGGAGTGTACGGTCGGGCATAAGAGCACAACACAAGACACGAACATCAGGAGCAAAAACCGTATCGCGGGAGACCGGAGTGGCAGTTCAGTAACCGCCTCTCCGTTGCATTCGGCACACATAGGTGTGCCTTGCAGTGGCAAAGCAACGGCGGTGCGTGGTATGAAGGAACAGAAAGAACAGAATGAAAATAAAGGAACAGAGGGTGCATCACACCTGTGACTTCCGCGAGTAGGAGCGCAGGGCCGCACTGGAGAAGGCCAACGGGGAGTCAGCCACAGCGGTGCTCGAGAGGGGCGCAAACTGCGATGCCGACGGCGACAGCGTGCCGTAGTGCGGCGATGTGACTGTCAGCGGCACCGACGGCACAACATGGGCAGCCGCAGCGGTCGCTGTGGCCGTGGCTGTGGCTGTGGGGGGTACAGCCATCGGAACGGCTGCGGCGGCCGCTGCCGCCGCAGCGGGCAGAGGCGCAGGGAGAGGCGCAGGCACAGCCGCAGGCAGGGGCGGGGGCACCACGTGGGCTGCGGCAGCTGTCGCGCTGGGGTTGGAGCCCATCTCCTGCATGGCACGCTGCAGCTCCCTGTGGCGGTGGGTGGGGGTAGTGCGGTGCACTCCACTACTACTCTCCGTCTCCACGGCCCCCAAACCCCAGCCCTGTCTCCCACATACCTGTCGTACGACTCCCAGAAGTAGCTGTTGACGTTGGTGTTGCTCTGCACAGGGAGGGTGTACGGGGGCCCAGGGATCACACCCCCTGCCGGGGCCTGTGGTGCCGCCGCAGCTGCTGGCGCGTCACCTGCCGCAGGCACCGCAGGCTCGGAGGGAGGGGCCACGGATGTGACAGCCGCCGTTGCCGCGGCCGCCGCGGCGTTGGGCCGCAGCAGGTCGTCGATCACCTTCCGCAGCTCCTCACGCTTCGCCTCCTTGTCGCCACCGCCCTGCTGCAGCGCGCTCTGCGCCATGGCGTCCTGCACCGCCTGCTGCACTGCCTGGTGGTTGTCCTGCACAGGCGCAGCCTCCACAGGCACCACGCGCTGGGGCCGCGGGATGTCACCCCCTGTCGGCGAGCTGATGGCGGTCGGCGAGTCCCGCCCCCCCACAAACGGGTCGGGCACTGTGCTCTCTGCGTCGTCGGGATTGTTCTGCGTGCCCAGGGGCTGCTGCTGCTGCTGCTGCTGCTGCTGCTGGGGGTGTGTGGGCGGGCCTGCCTTCAGATTCTGCAGGTGCTGCTGCACGGCGGTCTTCATCTCATTGTGGCTCTTCTCGAACAGCCCAATCGTGTTCTGGTCAGCAGCGTGGTCTGTCGCGATCGCCTTGCCTGTGCGCGACGCCGCAGGCTCGCCCATCTTATACGTGGAGGCGAGGGCCTCCAGCTGCTGCCGCAGCAGGCGGTTCTCCTCCTCCAGCTTCGACTCGCGTGTGCGCCCTGCAATGCCAGAGGGGTGTGCGTGCTGCGCTGCAGCAGCACCCTCCGGGTCGCTGGGCTCCAGCCGCAGCTCCGGCTTGAAGGGGTGCTGGCGCAGCGACGGCATCGATGTGGCGGTGCTGTTCATCGAGGCGCGCGACTCCCACGCCACCAGCGCGTCCTTCTCCTGCGGCGTCAGCGCATCCGCAACCTCGCGCTGCAGGGCCTTGCCGCTGTTGAGGATGCTCTCGAGGTGCTGCTGCACCTTGCGCTCCACATCCGTCTGCTCGTTCTCCTGGGGCGCAGGCGACGCCGTGTCTGAGGTGTGCGACAGCAGGCCCATGCCACGCTGCGCACGGCTCTCCACCTCGCGCTTGAAGATCGTCTCTGCAGCCTCGCGGCTGTCGCAGATGCCTGCGAGCTGCACGCCACGCCCGTACTTCTGCACGAGGAACCCTGCGAGCTTCTTCGCGTCGTCAAACGACTGCACGTCGTACACAAGATCTGTGCTGTCCATCATGACAGGCAGGCAGGCAGGCGGCCCGTGCAGCTCTGCAGAGGGGTTGGTGGTGTGGTGTGGTGTGGTGTGGCGGAGCGAACGGGCGTGCATGGCAGGTGGGGGGGGGGGGGGGTGCGGGGGGATTGCGTAGAACGCCATGCACGACGCTGAAGTAAGTTACGTTGCAGCATACATGGTTGCCACCTGCCATCACTTGGCTTCACACAAACAGGGGGGGGGGGGGGGTAGGGGGGGTCAAATGGGGGTGACAAACACGATTTTTCAAAAAACCGACGCAGAGGCCCCAAAGCCCCCGTAAACCCTCCAAACCCCCCCAGATCGGTCCGGAAACCCATCGAACCCCACTTTTCCACCATTCCGGGCACCTCAGGTGCCCGAATTGGGGTACCTAAATTTTGTGCCACCGTTTGGTACCGTACAGTGCCACTGTGTGGGAGGTTGGAAAAGAAAATGCCCCAACACACCACATCTGAGGGTTGCAATGCATGTTGCTTGCCAACCACGTCATCCGGTGGGTGTCAGGCGCTATGTAGGTGGCATTAGCCAGGTCTTCGATGTGTTCTGGCTTGTATATATACCTCCCTGCCTGCGGCACAGGCACTGCCTTTGTCCCCCACACCAGCCACAGAGAGCGTATTGTACTCGGTCCACGGTTGCTGATTCATTGTGATGCGTTGTATCCTCGAGTGAACGTCACACACTAGTGGCACCACCACCCGCCATCCGAGAGCTGTATTGACTTTGCGCGCTTCCGTTGTATTCACCTCGCCACGCATATTGCACCGTTCAGTACCAGTGCTCTTGGGCCAGGCAAAGTAGACCGCAGCAACTACCAATTCTGGCACAATGGGTACCACGACAGCGCACTTCATGTGTTCCCGGAATGTACAGCTCGTGTTGCAACAGTCGTTGTCAACACATCCCGGTTGTGGAGCACTGCTGCACAGGAATCACACGACCATCTGGACTGTTCCGTACCTACAGGCAGCCTCCCGGTGCATGGTGGCAGGGAGGTATATATACAAGCCAGAACACATCGAAGACCTGGCTAATGCCACCTACATAGCGCCTGACACCCACCGGATGACGTGGTTGGCAAGCAACATGCATTGCAACCCTCAGATGTGGTGTGTTGGGGCATTTTCTTTTCCAACCTCCCACACAGTGGCACTGTACGGTACCAAACGGTGGCACAAAATTTAGGTACCCCAATTCGGGCACCTGAGGTGCCCGGAATGGTGGAAAAGTGGGGTTCGATGGGTTTCCGGACCGATCTGGGGGGGTTTGGAGGGTTTACGGGGGCTTTGGGGCCTCTGCGCCGGTTTTTTGAAAAATCGTGTTTGTCCACGTAAAAGGGTGGCATTTGACCCCCCCTAGGGGGGGGGGGGGGGGCCTGTTTCCACGTCGTGGAGGCCGCACCCAGATCACTCGATACCACACCGGCCGCCACCACTACCTACCACCCCACCCCTCCCACTCACACACCACGCCACACAGAGCAGCACGTCAACAAAGCGGCCGCCACACAAAGGGTTTTCGCTCCGATATGGGTGCACAGGGCACATCACAAACCGCTTCACCTGCGGGACGAAGGCAGGGGTAAGGGCAAATGGGAGAACACCTCCCTCCCTCACTCCCTCCCCGATGCAGTGGAACCCGCCTGATGGCTCTTCTGCGATGACACAACCCGCCCCTGCCCCGCCAGTGTTTGGATCGCTCGTTTGGGGTGAACTCTTGGGGCAGCCCTGTCCAGCACTCTGAATGTTGCTGAATTAAGTGCCTTCGCTGCGTTTTTGTCATCTGCACGTGTGCTTCTCCGGACTCAGTTTGCTTTGAGTTGAGTTGACACCCTGAGTCCGGGAGCCGCGCGGGAAAGAAGCGCTTCACTCTAACGAAGATCGGGTAAGGTGGTGGCAGAGGGGGCGGGGATAAAGGGCCACGAGAGGGCACAGCGGCAAACAGCAAACGAGTCAGGCCACACATAGGAAAGACAGAACAGCGCTTCGACGCGGGAATCCTTAAAGGGTTGTGGGTCGAAGCGCCCCCACCCCCAAAAACACGGGGGGTTTTTTTTTGGATCGGCACCGTGCTCACGGAAAGGCGCTCAGACGAGAAAAAAAGGATGCAGTGGGAGCAATGTTATGTTATGTTCACCTGCACTCCACCCCCGTCGTGCTGTGGTGACCAGAAGGTTGCACAAACAAAAACAGGCGGGTTGCAACGCCGCCATCGCCACCGGTTGCACAAACAAAACAAAAAACACCCCGGCAATCTCCTTTTGCCGGAGAGTTGCCGGTGAAACTTTTGGGATCGGGGTGTGTGGGGGACCCACCCCACCACCACCCTCACGCGGAAGGCAACACGACACACTCTGCAGACCCTGCTGCGGGCAGCTCGAATCGAGCCGCGTGCCTCCCCTGCGCCCCCTCCGGGGTCACCTGGGTATACGGCACGTCACGCCCAGCACAGGCAACGCGTGCACCTGACTCCCACGGGAGCAGCACAGAGATGTTCTTCACAGGCACACCCGGCAGGGACGCGAGCGTGATGTTCCCGACATGCCCCGCTGCGACGGAGGATGACACCCGCACACCACCCTTCGCCAGCAGGTTGCGGAATGCTGCGGGCTGCCCCGCAGGCCACACGGGGAACACAGCAATGTATTGCATGCCGGGGCACTGCAGCAGCATGTCGTTCACCGCCGCAACCACCCCGATGTTCTCCGTGCCACCCCCTCGCGCCGAGGGCGCACCCGACGGGCCACGCCCAGTGTAATACGCCTCGAGGCTGTCTGCGATCTCCGCCCTGCTGTACACACCAGACTCGTCGTCAGACCCGGCCCTCACTGCGGCGGAGAAGACCAGCACAGGCCTGCCCTTCACAAAATCTGCGTAGTGCTTCACCGACTTGCGGGCCCGCTTCCGCGTCGCTTCATCGCTGAAGACCTGCACCGCCTCCGAGGGCCACACGGGGTACAGCGAGAAGGCATCACTCTCCACAGGCAGCGCGTCGTGGTAGGCGGTCCACACATCCTCCAGCACCGCCTTGTTGAAGGGTGCCAGCCGCGCTGCGATGTCATGCACATACTCCGGCGCTGTCTGCCCCGTCGCCTCGGCAAGCGCGACCTGCGCCTCTGCGGTGCGGCGCATCAGGGCGAGTGCGATCTGCGGGTTCTTCACCTTCTGGTTTTCGTGCTCCTCGTCAGGGTTGTGCAGGTTGCTGTCCTCGAGGTGCCCCGTCAGGGAGTTGTTCCGCAGGAAGCAGTGCGACCACGCGTTGAGCCCGTCCAGCAGGGCATAGGCACGCGGGTCCACCTGCTGCGTATACTCCCACA
The DNA here is from genome assembly GCA_963210315.1 of Rhynchopus euleeides. Lineage (NCBI taxonomy): Eukaryota > Euglenozoa > Diplonemea > Diplonemida > Diplonemidae > Rhynchopus > Rhynchopus euleeides. The sequence goes on from OY723274.1 coordinate 218,735, forward strand.
GGCTGATCACCGGGAGGGCTGCGAACATGCCATTCCAATGCATGAACACGTTGGTGTCCTTGCTCTGGTACCCCCAGGGGGCGAGGTGGCACGGGTAGTGCAGCGTGGAGGCGCTGCACGTCACCTTCGCCTTCTCCGCCTGCTCCTGCGCCATGCCGCGCGCCACAGGCATGAAGTCGTAGATGGGCCCGACGTAGGCCTCCCCCAGCCCCGCGCGGTTGGAGGAGAACACGCCGTAGAACTGCGCCTCCTGGTTGTAATCCAGGGTGTAGTCGCCGTTCCACTCAGGGGTGTCCACCGTCACCCACGGGCCGTACAGCCCGGAGGGGGGTCCACCCGCCCTGCCCAGCCCCACGGCGGCTATGTATTGGCTGGCGTGCCACCCGGCTGTGATCTGTGGGTGGTTGGGGAGGTCAATCGAGGAGACTGCCCAGAACGCATCCCAGTAGGCCTGCCTGCGCTGTGCGGCTGCCTCCACATCGGCGGCAGGTGCTGCGGCAGCGGCGTCGGGTGCCGGGTCGTGTGAGTTGCCTGTAACGGTGTTGTCGCGCACCGCGGTGACGATGCGCATGGCGGTGCCACGGCAGACCTGGGCAGAGAGCCCGACCTGGCGGAAGCCGTTGGAGGCGGTGGTGCCCCCATGCGCCGTCACATTCGCCCCGGAGACGGCGGAGGCAAGCGCTGTCCACACATTCTTCGGCGCAGCGGCGGTGCTGTCGGACCCACGGCGCGACACCCACAGGACAGACGGGTCTGAGGCGCTCTGCCCTGCAGCACTGGGCTGCGCCACTGTGTCGAGCACCCAGGCGAGCACATCAACCTGCAGGCAGGCGGTGCCCCCTGCGGGGTGCCACTCGACGTCTGTCACGACGGTGTCCTCCTCAGGGTGCATCCATGTGGTGGTCTGCAGCGTGCCTGCGTCAGACGACTGGTTGGTGGCGAGGGCGGGCAGCGGCTGCATGCGCTGCTCAGCCCTGAAGCTGGAGGAGAGGGCGGGGTCGATGCGGAGGGACAGCCCGCCGAAGGCTGCCCTGGCGCAGCGGGGCGCAGGTGTGGCTGCATCGCACGCCCACACCGCCTGCGTGTTGACCCACATGTCGACAGCCCCGCGCTGGTGCGGCCCCACCTGCCCCGTCCCGTTCGCCCAGTAGTCCAGCGCCACCCCGACATACCCGTTCCCGAGGAGCGGGACCTGTGCGAGCTGCCCTGTCGGGAGGGAGCGGATGTCCTCCTCCCACACACCTGCAGGCAGCACAGCGCTGCAGAGGGCAGGCAGGCCTGCCAGCAGGCAGGCGGCTATCATGTGGCGCGGCATACCTGCTGAGGTGTGGTGCGTGTGGCAGGGGGGGGCAACATCAGAGTTCGCTCTGTGCGACCTGCATTACCACAGATATGGAACGCGCGTGTTGCTTTTTTTAAGGGTGTGTTTTTTTTGTCATTTTTAAAACGCGCAAAAAAGAGGCACGCGCGTTCCATATCTGTGTGATTACACTAAAAAGAAACGGTTGTGTGTGTTGATCACTTTTTAGGTAAGCACTTTTGGGTTAACCCTGCACGGATCCTAGCCCACCCCCGTGTGGGTGTGGGTGTGGGTGGTGTTTTGCTGCGCCAAAAGGTTCGGCGTGGAAGCGTGCGCCGGAAGCTCCCGGTGGAAAGCAGAAGAGAGGGCAGGCTTGGGTGGGGGAGGGGGATGCGACAGAGCAGGGAGAGCGGCACTGCTGGGCCTTTCGGGGATTCCCGCACCCCCCGCCCCTTGTTCCCTTGGGCCGTTCTGTTGAGATGTGTTCGCGAGGGGGGGAGGGGGTGCGCGGGGCCTACCCAAAATGCCAGGGTGGGCAGTTGCGGGGGACAGAGTGTTTTTTTTTTGCATACACGTTAAGTGTTCTAAGAAACCAGACATAACCAGAAGACCAACATCATGTTCGTGCTAGCACTTTTCCCTTTTGTCATCACACCCGTGCGCCAAAACAGGTTAGGCCTTATATTTGGCTGCGTTCAACGAAAAAAGACACTTCTTTCCGGAGTTTAGCTAGCACGATTCAGTTGGGCGATTCGTCTGGTTTTTAAAATTCCGTTTTTTTTTGTTCTGTTGTGGGTGTCGGTGGCGCAAAGGCGAACAGAAGCGGGTGGCGTAAGAACAATGGCAAAAAAATTCCCCACCTCCTGCAAGCAGGATCGCGGGGGGATAGTTTTGTAATATTTTTTTGGCATTGACGGCCTCCATCCTCACATGTAAAAACGACTAAACTGCCGCTTTGTGTTTTCTTTGGCATCGACAAATAAAGCCCTGATGGACGAGCGGCCAGGGCAGTGGCAGGCTGATGCTCCAGGGAGTAGCTTTCGTGGGTATTTTGTTTTGGGGAGAACCACACAGACATCCCGAGGCTTCCCTCTCCCTCCTTCTCCCACACCGAATCGCAGCAGCCCTGTGAGAGCAGTGCATCATCGGGCCGGGTATTTCCCCACCAACCAGTTAGGGTGTGTGGGGTGTGTGTCCTTTCTTCCCCCGAAATTTCCGCACCATTTTTTTGTTATTTTGGGCGGATGAGCTGGGCTACTGCAGAGACCCTTCTGCCCCATTTTTTTTCCCGCGGAATTTTTGAAACGGCCTCCGAGGCGCCAGTGGGGTAGGGGTGGGAATCGAGCATGCAAGGTTGCGAGAAATGCACTTGAGACAAGAGATAGAGAGAGAGACGGTGAAGAGGCACCCTCGTTGGCCTGAGGCTCGCCACCTCAGGCGCCCTTCACCCTGGCAGCCTGCCGAGGCATGCCAGAGAGGTCGTCGTGCTTGGAGGGCTTCAACTGGACCTGCAACAAGAAAGTGGTCTCTCGTAACATTTTGCTTTTGACTGACGCTGCTTGCGTTGGCTGGAGCTTCAGGGAAGAGGAGCACGGCAGTGGAACGCTGCCAAGAGAGGGGGTGGGATGACGCTGGTCTGGTTGCAAATGCCCTTCGCTCCTTGCGCTATGAAGGGGGTGAACCGTGCCGGGCGCCAGGGGGAGGGCAGAGGGACGTGCATAGACATGCCCGTTGCCCAAACAAAGCAAGAAGAAGAAGACGCACGCAGGGAAATCGTTTTTTTTGGCTTTGGACAACTTTGCGCCCATCGTTTTGTTTTTTGTGCCGTTGGTATCGGAATATGCTGCCTCTGCCAAACCACCTGGGACAGCCCCCGTTCCCAGACACTGCCCGGGCAGTGTGGCAGGCAGCACATCACATCAAGGTGCCACGCACCGCCTCACATCTGCGGGGCAGTCCGGGCCACGTGCGGGTATCCGAAGCCCCCAGGCTCCCTCCCTGGCCTCCACACGTGCCTCACATCCTGGTGGTCCGCCAACGGACACCTGGAAAAATCGAGAAAAAATGCCCCCCAACCAAACTACTAGACCGGGGTGTTTACTGGGGGGGGGCAATTAATCGTAAGTAGTCGAATAATCGTAAGGGGGCGATTAATTGTACAACATTTTCTGGGCCATTTATACGTAAATTTGTTTTGAATAATCGTAGGGGTTACGATTATTCACTTTTGGCCAAATTTCTGACTTTTCCCCAGAGGATCAAGCAACAGGAACAGCAGGGAACCCACTCAGGCTGTAAAAAGTGGAGAATCGGTCGTCATAGACCGGTGATTGAGTCACCCCACATGTCGGAGCACACATGCCCCGAGTTTAATGGGAAGAGAGCATGGTTTGAGGCCCCCCGCCCCCAGGTACCCTGCCAGTGAGGTGAGCCTGGGGGGGGCACCAAAATCCTGGGGTGGCCCATACGCAACCTCAGGAAGATGGACACAGTCCAGAAACTGTACCCCACAAGGAACAGATGTCCACTACCGTGGCCTCCGGCGGCTGGGGGGCTCCGCCCCCCAGACCCCCTGGAGCCCTTCGATACCCATCAAGTCAGGGAATCCAACCACTCCAGTAGCCTCAGGCCTCAGGAGGACGCAGCCAACTCACACAGAATCTACGCCCACAATAAACAGATGTTCACTACCGTGGCCTCCGGCGGCTGGGGGGCTCTGCCCCCCAGACCCCCCTTGTAGCGTGTGCCCATGGCCACCCACCAGCCACGGCACCAAAAAGGTGGCCAATCGTTCACACTTCGACGCACAGTAAATGGCCCCCAATAACTCAAAAAAATTTGAGTAGAGTCACCGTGAAGAGAGTTTGAACCGTTGATGTCAAAAACGACCCTCTTGTGTGGAAGAACGACGCTGTGCCACCCCCATTTTCCTAACAAACTCGCCCCCAAAAAAATGTATTGGGATTCCGAAATTTGGCCCAAAAATCTCACATTTAGCAGCATGCATGAACCCACAGGGTCCGACATCGGATGTCGGACCCCACCGTGTGCCCATCTGGATGACTCAAGCGCCTCACACCGGGTCCCTCCCCTCCTGGTGGCCCACCGGGGTGCTATGGCCAGTTTCCACCGGTGATGTTGCTCTGTGCACGGAATGCCGGTGAGACAGGCCGAGAATGCGACCCCTCACACCCACCCCCACCCCACCAATTGACATTCTGAACAGCAAAACGGGTAAATTTTTGCCAAAAGTGAATAATCGTAACCCCTACGATTAATCACCACCGTTGAAAAATTGTAAATTTTGGGACACCCGATTTATACAGACCGCGTCGCTAAATAATCGTAGGGGTTACAATTATTTGACCCCCCCCAGTAAGTCCCTTCGGGAAAATTGGCCGCCGAGGGGACTTAAACACATCATATGGATAGGGGACTTAAACACGGGGGGGGGTAGGTATTTTCCTTTTCTCAGGTTCCCCATTTCCAAGCCCCAGCACGACCTGCGCACTGCTGACGCGGCCCACCTGCACCCCGCACCCCACTCCCCCCCCCACCCCCGTTGTCGCTTTTTCTGTCCACAGAAGCCACAAGGATGGAACCACCCTTTGTAGAGGGGGGGGGGGGCCGGTTGTCGTCCTGTGGCTGCTTTGTGGGGCGAGCGCAGCAGGTTCTCCTTTGCTTCTACGGGCTCTTGCCACAACAGCGTCGCAGCAGTGTGTCTCCGCGTCACCGGGTGCGGCCTCGTAGTGGGGGCATTCTGGAGGTCGAGGTGTCAACTGGCTTCATCTCGAAATGTGGGTCTGGCTCAGGGGCTGGTCCCACCCAGCGGGAGTCAAAACCCAGCGGGGGTCCCACCCAGTGGGACCTCTTCGGGTGCTCCTAAATCCAGCTCTGTTGAACGTTTGGAATTTGTGCAGCTCGTCGTGGGGCCATTTTAGTGGTCGAGGTGCCAAACTTCTCCTCTCAAACCCGGGTCTGGTTCAGGGACTGGTCATGGGAGAAGGTGACTGGGTGGCAGCCAGCCCGCAGCACACCCACACCCCTTGGGGTGAACTCATTCCCTACTTCACATCGCAGGACAAGGCAGAGATCGAGGCTGAGCTTGAGGGAGCCCTGCAGGCAATAGCGAAGGACACCCAGACGGAGGCAAAGAAGAAGGGGGCGTCGTTCGCGAGCATCATCCGGACATTCCTTCGTGTCGATGTGAACAGGATCGCCTACCCGCAAACATGCCGCTTGCTGTTGCTTGCCCTTGCCGTTCCGTTGACAACCGCGGGTGTTGAGAGGCTCTTCTCAAAATTGCGCATTGTGAAGAACCGCCTCTCGTCGTGTCTCGGTGACACGAAGTTGAACGACATGATGGTCGTTTCTGCAGAGGGCGAGCTGACTGCCGATGGCATCCCCCCCGATGTACTTGAGCAGTATATCGAAGCGTACGTGTCCGAGAACAGGCGTCTGCAATACGCGCCGTTTCGTATGCTCCGCGAGGCCCAGCAGTGGGTCACCAATGACAGGGCTTCACACGAAAAGAGTTGGTGGATCTGAGGGCGGGTAGGGGGGTGGGGGACGTAGAGACTATAGATATCCTGGGGGGGGGGGGGGTACAGATAATAGCACGCCGCGGTCACAACGGCGCACGAGGCGCTCGGGCGCGAAGCGCCCGAGCGAAAAATTTTGATTTGGTTAAAACCAGGGTAACCGGGTTTCAGGCTCCGTCGGGAAGGTCAAACTAATGCCCTGTCAGGAAGCAAAACAAAAAAAAAGGCGAGGGTAACAAAAAGAGGTCGCAAAAAAAAAAAACGGGCCCAAGAAGGAAGATGGGGGAAACGACACACAGCCATTTAGCGAAGGCGGTGCGTGGGAGGACCAAGCAAAAAAGGTATATAGGAGCAGTGCACCCGATGTTGTTTAGTTGTTTCGCACGGGCGAGCTGGAGCCGAGTGTTTTTTTTTCAGGAAGAAGAACATCCCGCCCCCCAGAACACAGGCCCCCAGACATGCCACCCGCCCGTTATAAATCTCAAGGGAAGGTGCACTCACAGAATGCAGTGCCGACGGGAGAACTGTCGTTTTAAAAAGACTATAGAACCCCCGTCATATTAAAGAGTGTCACACTAGGTGACAGAGTGTTCGAACAAACAGAAGGGCGCGGGTTTTTCCCGCTGCCCCTGTTTTTTTTTGTTGGACATTTCGTTGCATCTGCTTGGGGGGAAAGGTGCTGCGCGCGGCAGGTACAAAAATATGGGGGGTGCGTGGGGGTGTCGTTGGTGTCGGTTGGGTGGGCGGTATAACGGGGAGTGACAAGCAGGCGGTTCGTTGAGGCACACGGTGTACGATGCCACGCCCAGCCACCCCCCCACCACCTCCCCTGAGGCACTTTCATTTGTTTGTTTTTTTGTTCCGCCTTTGTTTTGAAAACGGTCGAAACAGAACACATCTTGTAAATAAGCCACTGTGACTGGTGGTGTTGCTGAGGGCTACGCCGTCATGCTCGAAAACCTGCGATTGGCCCCGGAAAAATACGGCGGGAAACACTTTGGCCTCGATGCTGTGAATGTTGCATTGGGACACTTCCACCCAAATATTATGTTTGGGCCGCATATTTCGTGCCCCCCTCCGTTCCGTGCAGTCAGAGGCCCGTTTTTCAGCCACACCACTGGGGGCCCTCGCTACCAGTCACAGCTCGTCAGCCAGTGAGGGGAGGTGGGCCGTGGCTCACTTTTTCTCACTCAGTCACACTTGGTAGCGAAGGCCCCCACTCAGCCCAGTTTCGATTTTTCCTTTTTTCGCATATCATCACACCACCCACCCCCACATCAGATGGGGGTGTGTGCGTGCTCTTCGAAAAAAACACATGACGGCACACGCGTGTCAAGTCGCGGGGTGGGGATAGCAGAAGAGGGGTGACGCGCAAACTGCTGAAAACTGGCGTGTGCATGGTGCGTTGCCAGACCATCTGGACAGCCCCCGTTCCCAGGCACTGCCCGGGCAGTGTGGCAGGCAACACATTCACGCCAAGGTGCCACGCCCCGCCACACATGCATCTCCTGTGTGGGCTGCGTGGCACGGTGGATAATAGAACATCAGCAGAAGCGGACAGCCCTCACGCTTCTTTGGGGAGCAGGGAGGTGTGCAGTGAACTCGGCAGGACCCTCCGGTGCACACCAAGCGACACATCATCAGGACGAGGAGGAGGAGGAGGACGACGACGACGACGACGAGTCGGAGTCGGAGCCAGAGTGGCTCCTCTTCTTCTTCTTCTTCTTGTCCTTCTTCCCCTTCTTGTCCTTCTTGTCTTTCTTGTCCTTCTTGCCCTTGTGCTTGCGCACCTTCTTGATGATCCCGACAACGAGCACGACCTGTGATGGCAGGATGGAATGGGCGTTTCCAGGGCAATATCCCCAAAGTAAGAAGAACACGACACAACAGCACAACAGTGCAAGCAGAACACCCCTCCCTCCACACCCACGCTACTCATACCGCAAGGCCTGCCGCCGCCGCGCCAAGCAGGATCTTGCCGATGCCTCGGCTGCCGTCCTCAGTCAGTCCCCTGTCCTGTGTCGACACCTCCTTCTGGTACTGCGCGCCCTCCCCGCCCGCCGCCATGGCCTCCTCCGGGGAGATGGGCGTCTCATTGCCGTCAGCATCGACGAGGACAAACTGGAAATCGTCGTCACCGCTCATTGTTGCTGTGTGTTTTGTGTAGTGCCTCTTTGCCTGCGAGAGGGGGGGGGGGAGGAGGGGTGTGGGTATTGAAGTAGCGATCGGATGGCAGGTGAGGGCACGACCCCCCCCCCCTCCCTCCCCATCAATCAAGACGAAACACAGTTTTGACACACAGCGCAGCGAACACAGAGGAGGCCCCCCACCCCCCTCTCCTCCCACACAAGAGAAAGAGAATCACTCAAGATACAAACAGACCCCGCCCCCCCCGCCCAGAGCGGGGGCATGGCGACTCAGACAAGACGGACCGCTGCATCACGGGGGGTGGAATGACCTGCCGCGACACACGCCACACCGACACACTTCAGTGCAATTGCTAGCTTTGGGGAGACGTGGCAGCAGCCCAGCAGCCCAACAGACCATCACACCCCTACACGGCACTGCCAGCCCTGGCTGCCCTGAGGCGGCGGCAGATCTTCGGCCCGAGGTTGAGAAGGACGAACAGCGTGCATGCCGCTGCGACGGTGCCCCAGAACGCCGTGCGGTATTCTGGGGTCTCGCGAACCGCATCCATCGCCCCTTCAGGCAGGCACGTCTGCCACGCCACGGCAAACAGGGACCCCAGCAGGTAGCCCGCCAGCACCTGCGCTGCGGTGTGGTTGCCCTCCGTGACCCGCAGCAGGGTCAGCAACGCACCGGATGCTACCACAGCGGCTTGGGCCCCTGGGCTGTGCCCTTCGGCCTGCAGCTGCCACGCGATGAGCACGCTGAGGTAGGCCAGCGACGTGGCGTGTGAGGAGGGCATGCCGGGGTCTTCCTCCTTGGCTGACTGCGGACGCGGCGCGTTCAGCAACCGCTTCAGCGCCTTCGACGTGAAAGCTGCGGCCACAGCACCCACGATGCCCCAGCCGAACTCCTCTGTCCTGTAGTACAGCAGTAGCGCACCCACAGCGGTGGACACGGTGTACTTCGACGTCCTGTTGACCAACGCACAGGCACGCCGCAGCAACATGGGCACAAAAATCAGAACACGTAACAAGGAAACAACACAACAAGGCAGGCCACAAGGCACAGCAAGGGGGCACTGCCTTGCCCTGCAGAGGCAGGGCGGAGGGGAGAAGGTGGACAGAGTGTGTTCAGTGTGTTTAGCATGTCGCTATGTTGGCAGGGCGTGCGGCAAGGGCAGAGTGGAGGTGGGGTGGGGTGGGGGGTGGGGGTCCATCGCGTCGTCTGTGTGTGTCACGGAGCATCGGAGCGCAGCAGGGTTGAGTCGGGTGGGGCGGCACCGTGGTGTCCAGACGGGTTTTCATCCTGGAGGTGCCTTGAGGGAGCAAGGGGTGGCGAGGAAACCTGTGTGTGCTTTTCAACAAGAACCTTGCCGGCAGGGGATAAGATAGGCCTGGTTTTCCGGTTTTCAAAACCAGGGTTTCCCGGTTTCCGGTTTTCTGGAAAAAAATAAAAAAGGCCGATCGGATTTTCGCCGGTTTTTGGGGAACCTTTGTGACAGTCAACCAGTGGGAATATTAGCCAAAAAAACACGGAAAGTGACCCCATCGTGATCCGCACGGAGCTCAAACAGTCAAAAGAAAGCAGAGAAGCGGAGAAAAGGAGCCCAGCGGGAGGCCCGGTGGGTGGTGATGTCCTCGTCATGCAGGTCTTCTCTGTGTGAAGTTTCGAGATACTCCGGTCGCTTGACCATTCCGACCGCACCGTACTCCTTCTGGGCGGCTTGCCGAGCGCATGCACTCAATCTCGTTGCGATGCACACTGCCAAGGACCACCCTGTCATCCACGCAAGCTACGACCTTGTCTCGAGCACGTTTGCCTTGCTGGGAATGGCACATGCAAACTCCGGTGTTTTCGGGAGTGCATGTCCGCTTTGGAGAGGATCGATGGCTTCGGGTTCTGGCGGGACCGCGATTTGTGCAGTGTTGGAGACACCCGCTGGTGTTCGCATGAGCGCACGTTGTGCGCAGCGTCTGACTGACTGTCTCTAGGGGGTGGTCATGCAACAAGCTCGACCATGAAGGCAGTTGCCCTTCGTGAGGCGTACCAGCGGAGCAGCACCCTCGGGGGGTTTGTCCTGATGCGGGGGGTGATGCGAAGCCGCGCTCCGTCAGTACGTGGACGCATTGAAAGCTCAGTTCCGTCCCTTCGGGGAGCTGTGGGGAGCAACACGCCACGCTGATCGGCGGAGCCTGGTCCAGCCGTGTTGGGTGTGATTCTGAGAGGGTTTGCGCGGGTCGCGCGCGCCGAAGGCGCGCGCGAAAAAATTCAAAACCAGAAAAACCGGAAAACGGCGCCAGAAAAAAAGTCTATCTTATACCCTGACCTTGCCACACCAGTGAAAGAAAAAGAGAGATTGGGCTGTGCTTTTTGGGTGACAGACACAATCTACCCTTGCCCTGTTGATTTTGACTGTGCGGATGTTCACACCAAACCTTCATCAGACGAGGTTGGTTCACCCGGGTTTGGCGCACAACACACACACAACATCTCATCTTTTTGCAGGCAGGTGGTTGTGCTTTGTATTGCCTCAGCCCCTCGCCCTCTCTCCCTGCGCACTCCGTGCGTTAATTGTGTAATTGGGGTAACGCACGGAACAAGGGACATCCTCATATAGCAAACGTTTCGCTATTGCCGGAGGGAGGCCTGCTGTCAGAGGGACACAGTAGGGACCGTCACGAATCCCGTCGTGTCGCCCGGCTGTCTTGCAGACCCAGGGTCAAGGCCAGGGTGGTAGATTCAGGGCACCTCTCCTGGAACAGTCGAGTTGGAGTGAATCCAAAGTGTAAAAAATGCGAGAAGAGGACAAGGGTACGCGCAAGGAAGCTCGAGAGTCAATGTGTAAGGAAAGTAGAAATCACAGCCTCAGGGGAGGCTGCGTGTGTATGCGCAGCGTGATCGACCATTCCCCCCCCACACCCCCCCCCCCTCCTCCTCCAGAGAAAAAGAAGCCAAACAAAGCTCAGGGGGCTGGCTGGAGACAGGGGGGCGGGAGAACAACAAGCGTTTCAGCGGAAGCAGCGCGCCTGCGCGGCTTCGCTGCGCTAGGAGGGCTTGTCGGTGTCGGTGCCCGCATTAGAGAGATAACAGATAGGCACGTTGGGGCGCCTCAGATAGACGGGCACGCTGGCACGACCCCACGACATCGCACGGCATTCATTGGCAGCGCTGACCTGCGGGACGCCTGCCACAGCATAGACTCCTACGGGTGCAGCAGCAGGAGCTGGCTGCTTGGGATAGAGTGTACCTCAGGCGATTGGAGACTGCTGCTTTCGACGTGCGTGCGTGTTGGGGGCCTGCCGGCGTCCTTCACGTGGGCGAGGTGAACGGAACGAGCGACCTGACGAAGAACAACATGAACCAGCACATCCCGCTACTGCGGGTCGTGCTGAGGAATCAGGAATGGAGAGAGGGGGGGCAGGGGTGGGGGGGGGGGGGTCCTTGACAGCCACAGATCACTGCGTGCTGCTCGGGGAATCCCCAGAGGATGCTTCCTCTCGGAGGAGGGCACGGTGTTGATCACGGGTGCTTTGTGATGAACACGGCGTGTGATCACGGAATGGGTCGCCAAAGGATGCCAAGGAAACGGCTTTCAAAGGTCCAGGAGGTGAACGATTGATGATGATGAAGGGGTGGGAGAAGGCACTGTGACTGCACGACTGCCAGTAGGAACGTGTGGATAATGGTAGGGACGCACAGCACAGCCGCATCCCAACCTGCATGCAGCATTGGTCGGGGTGTGCCGAAGTTTTGATGCGCTACCAGGCGATTCAACAGAATGGAAAACAGGATTTATACATCACACAAAAGGCAAACATCAGCAATAGAAAAAGGAACATTTACTGGGGGGGGTCGAATATAAGATGTACCTGGGACCCCCCGTGTTTAAGTCCCCCCCCTGGAGGCGATTTTCGGCCGGGGGGGACTTAAACACGGGGGGGGCGGACCTAAACACAGGGGGGGCTTAAACACGGGGGTGGCACAGTGGAGACCAAGAAGACCTCTTCCTCTGCTGTCGTAGGGGGGTAATTCCGGTCCGGATGGACTTTTGGCACCCCACTTTTCGACTCAGACAGCACCTGGAGGGCCTAGGGGCCACCTGATGACCCTCCAGACCAGCCCACCCCCGTGTTTAGGTCCCCCTGTGTTTAAGTCCCCCCCCTGCCAGACCCCCAGGGGGGGACTTAAACACGGGGGTAAGGGGGGGGGACTTATACACGGGGGGTCCCAGGTACCTCGAATACAAGATGTACCTGGGACCCCCCGTGTTTAAGTCCCCCCCCTGGAGGCGATTTTCGGCCGGGGGGGACTTAAACACGGGGGGGGCGGACCTAAACACAGGGGGGGCTTAAACACGGGGGTGGCACAGTGGAGACCAAGAAGACCTCTTCCTCTGCTGTCGTAGGGGGGTAATTCCGGTCCGGATGGACTTTTGGCACCCCACTTTTCGACTCTGACAGCACCTGGAGGGCCTAGGGGCCACCTGATGACCCTCCAGACCAGCCCACCCCCGTGTTTAGGTCCACCTGTGTTTAAGTCCCCCCCCTGCCAGACCCCCAGGGGGGGACTTAAACACGGGGGTAAGGGGGGGGGACTTATACACGGGGGGTCCCAGGTACCTTGAATATAAGATGTATTTTGAAATCCCAAAATATAAATGGAATATAAGATGTACCTACCACCCCCCGTGTATATGTCACCCCCCAAAAGGGGTGTGTTTATGTCACCCCCCCAGGGCTGCTGGGGGGGTGACATAAACACACCTTTTGGGGGGTGGGGTGTCGTGGGCACTCTTACAGGCTGAGACGACGTATTGGTCAACTTTTTGGGGAGTAAATGGCCTCATCACGGTGGCCAGGACTGGGACCTCCCATGTGGGATATCCCAATGGGGTCTCCCACACGGGTGATGGTCACTATCCCACAGGGGAGGGCACGTGTTCCCCCCTGGGAGAACGTACGGTACCGACCTTGTCCATGGGAGACCCGATTGGGTCACGTAGGTTCTCCCAGGGTACATCATGTCCTCCCATGCGACATCCCATGGGACGGATGGGATATCCCTAGGTGTTCGTATTGCATCTTGGGTTAGCATGCTGGCATCGCAGCAGTGTCCCCTCGAGTCCACTCAGTGAGAACCGATCCCGCTCTCCTACTCCTGCTCTACGTGACACCACACATCGCTCTCCTCCACATTGCGCTGGAAAGGAGGGGTGACAGACACACACACACACTGGAAGCCGGGGATTGCCTGCTGATACTGAGACGCAATCTTCGCGACGACGCGTTGAAGAGAGCGCGGAATAGCCGCCGAACGAAAGATGGAGGGAGAGGGGATGCAGCGGGTGCGCTTTGGAACCGCACGTATCACCTGCTTCCGGAGGAAACGGGAACGAGAAGGACAAACAGTACGTGTCTTGCGCTCCAGAAAGACCCAACGCAGGCTCTTCAACACGGACAATGCGGGGTCTCTTCAACTTCGGTGCCACCTGCTCGCCAACGCTGTGTTGCAGGTTGCTTCACGTGTCGGATGGGTGACCCAGCACTTCACCTGCAGCGCAAGCATTTCAACATATTGCCCAACGACGACCCATCCAAAGTGAGAGTACGCGGTGCTCCTCCTCGGTTATTCTCGGTGATGCGCTGTCCGTGCCATTCATGTAGGTTGTCCGGACGGACACGCTTCTTGTGCCTGACATGTGAGCTTGAAGTGTTTGTCTCGCAATAACGGGACACCATGTCCTGTCTCCTCCTCCCCTTCCACCGGGGATGACATCCAGTTCCCTGTCCTCCCGACAGGCCAACCTGGAGTGCCAAGAGACGCCCCCCGAGCGTCTCTTGGCACTCCAGATTGGCCTGTAAGAGGGCTGAGGTGTGTGCGCGTGTGCGTACAGGGCCTCAAAGGCAACCACCCTAAAAAGGTGTGTTTATGTCACCCCCCTCCCGATTTTTGCACCTGGGGGGGGTGACATATACACGGGGGGTGGTAGGTACATCTTATATTCGACTTTTCTGTTTACCGTGTCCACTAGGCACTGGAAAATGCCATAAAAAAGCGAAATTTGAACATAAGATGTACATCTTATGTTCAAATATGGGTAAATTTTGGAGGATCCTTGAAATCGGTAGTGGACAGTAGCGGACAGGGCGGACATTTCCTTGTGGAAAAAGTGCCCGAAAAAAAAATTCGAAAAGGTCCCCCTTACAGAATTAGCCTTTTTTCAAAAAATCGGAAAATTTCGGACCGCAATTTGTACCCAAGAAAGTGCCGAATTTTCGGACTTGGTCCGATTTGAACGATTTCCGTGCCTCTTGCAACCCCCATGAGGGGCGGCTGCTGTTTCGGGTTCTTCCGGTGGCACATGCTGGGGTGTCAGGACAGGGAATCCTGCTCGCTGTACCCAGTGATCCCTGACGCAGCCAGGAAGTGGAGAGCCTTGGAACCCTGGTTGAGGCCTGTAACACCCGGCCTTCCTGCCACTTGTGGCATTGTGGAGTGGAGGTGGTTATGGAGAAGGTTCTCTCTCCGCCCGGTCAAGCACAACCGTCCTCTCCAGCCAGGGGTCATCTACTTTCCAAACAAGGGCCAGGAACATGCTCAAACAAACTAATTGATCAGAAAATCTGGCTTGCCGTGGAATCATTGAGCAAAATTTGGGGAGTGATTGGTGCCCCATTGCTGCATATGACATGTCCATTTTTGACGATTTTTGGGCAGAATTTGGTGCGTGGGACCTTTCGATTTTCATGAATTTTTCGGAATTTCGTGGGGACCGGTACCCCATTTGAGGGCCAAAAATCTCATTTCCGAGGCCTGGGAATGGTCGCAGTGGCCTCAGATGTCCAAAAACGTTCAATTGACCTCTCCTCGAAAAAAAATTCGAAAGGTCCCCATCCCCCCTACTGGCACCCCGGATTAGGACATGTCTCTGGGGGTGTCCGGGGGCATTTTTGGCCCATTTTTGGCTGGGGAAAATGGGCCATTTTTCACGGTTTTTTCGGTTTTTTGTCCGGACCGGCACCGCATTTGAGGGGCAAAAATCTGATTTCCGAGGCCCGGGAATGGTCGCAGTGGCTTCATTTGGCCAAAAACGTTCAATTTACCCTTCTCCAAAAAGCGCCCTATCACTTCACAGCTACAACCGCTCTGATGAATTTCCTTTTGTTTGTTGCGTTGACGCTTCTCGGCGTTGACGCTGCTCGGCGTAGTTTCTGTTTCTCTCCTATACACGCAGCTCGGCGTAGTTTCTGTTCCTCTCCTATACACGCAGCTCGGCGTACTCCCTCAGCCCGTTCTGTTCCTCTCCTATACACGCAGCTCGGCGTACTCCCTCAGCCCGTTCTGTTCCTCTCCTATACACGCAGCTCGGCGGACTCTGTCCGCTTCTGTCACTCTTGCTCCCCTCTTGATTCTCTCGCCTGCTTGATAGTTTGATGCGTTGACGCTTCTACACACAAAACCCTGAACTGATCACACCCTGAGCCTGATGAAGGGTGGGGTTAGTGTATAGAGCACGTTTGGTTGCAGCTGTGGTGGGGCGCTTTCCGCTCACACGAGTGTGCTTAAAAAAAAATCTCGTGGGCACGGTGCAGACAGCCGTAGAGGGGTGCGCCGGATGGTTCGAGGAGGCGGCGCCCCAAGCGACGGTGGTGGCCACACAGGGGCTGGCGGGATTGTGCGTCGCTCTGTGGGTGCTGACGGCAGGCTTTGCATGGCGGGGGTGCCTCAGACGGAGACGGGTAGTGGCGCGCAGGTGGACATGGCCGGCCCGACGGTGCAGTCGATGGGTCAGCCGCCGCCGTCACCTGGACCCCCTGGTGCCTTCCACTGTGTGTCGGTCTCGTCTTCGCAACGAACGAGGGCGAGCTGCGCTGAGGCTGGAGCTGCAGGCGAACAGCCTACGAGCATGGTGCGGCGACAGGGGTTGGTGGGCCATGCTCCTGCTGCTGATCGGGGCCTCCAGCGGGGGCGCGCCGTGGGCGGTGATCGGGACGCTTGCCCTCGCGGCGGGCACGTCGGCGGGATGGGCGGCTCGCAGCGCGGGGGGTGTTTGGGAGGCTGAGGCGACAGAGCTGGTCGTCCGAGACATGTGGCGCGTCTTGCGGAAGGATGCACACGCCCACATGCTGCTGGCGGAGGGAGTGACGGGAAGCAAGGAGGGTGTGGTGCTGGGCCCACGGGCAATGCAGGGGGGCGACCACGACATGGTCGATGAGGATGCCTGGGGCGGTGTGGACGAGTTGTTGGAGGGGTACGGAGCCAAGAGATGCCCCAACGCGGCGACCAGGGACTGTCTCTTCGTGGCCCTCCACGGACCCACCCACCCAGGGCCCCTGGACATCGCCCGCATGCGGCAAGAGCTGGCAGCGAGGGCAGGGTCGGAGTCTGTGAAGCCCCAGCTGTCCAGGCTGCTGAAGTCGGCTGGCCAGGCAGAGCGTTACCGCGATGGGCTGGCGAAGACGGCGCGGGGAGACCACCTCGCTCTGCACCTCGCGGCCGGGGCATGGGACACGGTGATTGTGGTGGTGTCGGGCGGACCACACCCGCTGATTCGCGTCGACCCCCCGCGGTTGAAGAAGGGCCAAGAGACGCAGCGCACCAGAGTGATCGCTTTTGCGAGCGACCACTACGAGGCGGTCACTCTGGGGCACGCGCAGGCACAGAAGATGCGCGACGCGGCGGTGCATGCGCTACTCGGCCCCGACTCGTGGAGCACCGCCGCCCCCGAATGCCCGGCGGAGGTGCCGGATAGTACGCCGATCCCGCTAGGCGTCGCGCCGGAGCTGCTGTTCTGCCCGATGACGGCCTGCGCTGGGTCGGCGCTCCGCCGACACAAGCCCTTCTCCTCGAAGGCCTCCCTCCGCGAGCATGTGAGCGATCATGTGAAACGCGGGGAGGAGTTGCCGCCGGGGGCTCTACGCGTGGTGGGCATGAGGCAGTGCGTCATCTGTGCCAAGGTGATGTCGGCGCAGGCGCAAGACACGTGTCTGCAGTGCAGGAAGCGGGTGCAACCTCGGGACGTCCCCGCCAGGCGCGAGAGGGTGGGCCAGGAGCTAACGGACGAAGGACGACTCCCCTCCCTGGAGGAGATCCACACGGCGCGGGTGGCGGTGTCGCTGTCGGTGCCTGAGGCAGTGTTGAGGCCGGCCGCGGAGGTGCTCGTGCAGGCCCTCTGGGATGTGGCGGCGGACAAAACGAGGGTGACGGCATGGCTGCGGCTCTTCCTGGTGCCGAAGGTCCTCCTCCGGTCGTACAGAGGGGGGAAGGCCAAGCAGAAGAAGGCTCGGGCGGCGCGTCTCGAGGCCATCACCCTCTGGCGGGCGGGCAAGGTGTCGGAGCTGTGGAGATGTGCGAGTGCGAGCGGCCAGGGGGCCCCTCGTGAAGTGCAGAGCCCCCCGACATGGGAGGAACGGGAACGCGCGGTGGTGCAGGCCGCGCGACAGGGTCGCCTCTCAACGGCGATGGCGAGGACGCGGAGTGCGGGCCTGGCACCGGCCTCCGACGCGACCCTCGCGACGTTGCGCGCGCTCCACCCCGCTGCCGAGCCGCCGACCATCGCCAAGGAGCGGAGGACAGAGCCCGCGGACGCCTCTCCCACCGATGTCTTCAAGGCGCTTCGGGGCCTCCCGAAGGGGACGGGGGCCGGACCGTCGGGCCTTCGAGCTGATCACTTGCGCGCGCTGACGCAGGTGGAAGGGGTAGATGTGCTGCAGGCCTTGACGGCCGTCGTCAACATCCTGCGTCGAGGGGAAGCACCACCGGAGATTGCGCGCCACCTGGCAGGAGCGTCGCTGGTTGCGCTGCCAAAGCCCACAGGCGGGGTGCGCCCCATTGCGGTGGGGGAGACTCTGCGGCGGCTGGTGGCGAAGACGCTGGTGGCTGAGGTGCGCGAGAAGGTGGGGAAGCTGCTGCTGAAGGGCAAGCAGGTGGGTGTCGCTGTCGATGGGGGCCTGGACGCCGCTACAGCGGTGGTGCGGGACTACGCCAGCCGCCACAAGGGCACTGATCGCATTCTCGTCAAGATTGACTACGAGAACGCGTTCAACACTGTGAACCGACAGGCGTTCCTGGACGCAGTGCGGAGTGACCTCCCCGAGCTCGCAGCCTGGGTGGAGTGGTGCTACGCCCACCCGACAGCCCTGGTGTACCGGGAGCACATCATCCTCTCGGAGCATGGGGTGCAGCAGGGCGACCCGTTGGGGCCCCTCCTTTTCTCCCTCGCGATCCGCAAGCTGACGGAGGACATTGCACGCATGCCGGGCCTCGAGGGGACCATATGGTACCTCGACGACGGGACGCTGATGGGGCCCCCGAAGACTGTAGGTGCGGCATTCGCAGAGCTGGAGAAGCGCAGCGCAGCCCTCGGGTTGAAGGTGTCGCGGAGGAAGTGCGAGGTGATCTCGCTTGGAGGCCACACGGTGGCTGCGATCCGGGAGGTGGGCCTCGACGTCGCCGCATCAAAGAAAGAGGAGGAAGTGAGGATGAAGTTGCTGCAGCAGAACTTCGAGTTCCTCGGAGCTCCGGTGGGGGACGCGGCGTACTGCGAGGCGGTGATGGACAGGAAGCTGGAGGAGAAGTTCCTGCCGTGCCTCCGGGAGCTGCACAAGGTGCGCGACGCACAGGTGGCGATGACCCTTCTGCGACACTGCGAAGGGTTCTGCAAGGTGGTCTTCGCCATGCGCGCCATCGGGTACAAGGGGCGTGAGTACCTGAAGAAGTACGACCGTGAGGTTGACTTCGTGCTGGCGACGATCCTTGGCGACGAGGATGGTGAGCTGCCGACCGAGGCCAGAAAGCAAGCCGCCCTCCCCATCAGGTTGTCTGGCCTGGGGGTGCGCCGTGCGGCGGATCACTCGACTGCTGCTGCCTTGGGTGCTGCCAGCTCGCTCTTTCCTCTGTGCCTGCAGCTCGACCCCTCCCACCGCTGGGACGCGCAAACGTGGAAGGAGACAGCTGAGCGGCACAACGAGTGCGTGCTGGAGGCGGACAGGATCGCCACCCTGGCGCGACCAGAGATGCCGCTGAAGCAGCGTGACCTGTCGATGGCGATCATTGCCAAGCAGCAGGCGGATCTCCATGAGGGGGCTGATGTGACCAGCATGGGGCGCCTTCTGTCTGAGAGCCTCCCGGGTGCGGGATCGTGGGTCGTCGCGCCACCTGAAACCCAGTTCGCCATGCAACGGGAAGAGTTCCAGGTGGCCTGCCGGTTGCGGCTCGGGGCCCCTGTGTTCTCCCCGGGGGCGATGTGTCAGCAGTGCGGGGAGGGGCTGGACGAGAGTGGGGCACACATCTTCGCGTGCAAGGCCTCGGCAGACCGGCACCGTCGGCACGATGCTGTGAGGGGCGGCGTGTATGGCCTGGCGAGTGCGGCGGGCCTCGCTCCTCAGCTGGAGCCCAACCATGTGGTGCTGGGACGCGGCAAGCCGGCGGACGTCTACCTGCCTGTCGGTGTGAGCGAGGAGCGCAGCAGGGCCATCGACGTCACTGTGTGGTCAACGACGGCGCAGTCGTCCATGCAGGGGGCGGCGAAGGCCCGGGGGTACACAGCGTCCCGCGCTGAGGCCGCGAAGCACGCCAAGCACGATGCCAAGTGCCAGGCGGAGGGGATGGCCTTCACGGCCTTCGCACTGGAGCAGTCCGGGGGTATGGGCACCGAGGCAGCCACTCTCTTCCGCCATCTTGTGAATTATGCAGTGGACCACAAGATGGGGAACCGCAGTGAGCTGACGCGGACTTGGGCGGCGCGGATCACCGTCCCCCTGATGCGAGCTATTGGGAAGTCGGCGATGAGGCGGGGCTCGCTGTGTCTGGACCTGAAGTCCGGGAACCTGCGGCAGCGGGTGAAGCCGGACCCCGTCCCGGCGATCGAGCCGGACTTCTACTTCGCGAGGGACACAGGGCTGGACGTGCTGCCCCCTGCTGACTGGGACTGCCGCCTGGATGAGATGGATGTGGAGGAGGCAGAGGAGACGGAGGGGCCCGTGCGATGCGAACCGCCGCCGCGCAGGCAGCCGCCGCCCCCGCCGGCGGAGGACGACAGCGCTGTGGAGATGGACGCCATGGTCGACGACCCGCTGGCGCAGCTGAAAGAGTGGCGAGAGCAGGTGGATGGCGGGCTGCCGGGCGTGACAGCCCGGCAGCAGCAAGCGCGCCTCGGCCTGAGGGTCCCCGAGGGGTGGTCGTTTGTTGTGGGGGACTGCGCCTTCGACGGCATCGCTGCGTTGGGCAAGGAGACCCTGGGGTGTGACAGCGCCTGGCTCCGCCAGATGGGGGTCCAGCGCGCGCTGCAGGACGCTGATCTCCGCATGCGGGTTGAGGAGGGCCCCGACATGTGGGCCGCGTTCATGGCCAAGCCGGGCAGTCGCGACCCACGGACGTGGGCCGACTACGTCGTGTTGGCTGCGGTCGCGCGGGGGACGCGGTGCACCATCCTGCTCCTGGTCGACAACCAGGTGCCGATGGTGTTGCGCCCGATCGGGGAGGGCGGCACGCGCGACGCGTTCTGCCTGCGCAGGACAGGGGCGGAGCACGGACATTACTCGCCGCTCGTGCTGCCCAGGGCCATCCGCCAGCACCTCATGGCCCTGCCCCCGCAGGAGCCCGCTGAGGACCTGCTCGAGTGCAGGTGGTCAGGACAGATGGAGTGGGTGAAGGGTGATTCGCTGTCGGGTGTGCAGAGGTGTGAGAAGTGCTGCGGCTCGGTGGACCTGCGCAAGGCCCACAAGCAGTGCGGTGGGTGCTGGCGCCGGGTGTGCGACAAGTGCGCGAAGGGTCGTGGGGCGCGGCACTGCCCTGGGTACGTCCCGAGGGTCGAAGTGCTGGACGCCGACACCGGGGAGACCGCTGTGGTGCCACAGGGACTGCGAGAGGACCTCGAGCTGTCGCCGGGCCGGCGGGCTCGCCGGGAGAGACGCGCCAGCAGAGCAGCACAGCGCCCGCCCCGAGCCCCCCGGCCTGAGGGAAGTGACGGTCCGCCTGGGACGGCCCAGGGGGCCGAGGCAGAGGTGAAGCAAGAGAAGGCTGAGGGTGAAGGTGATGGGGGGGCACGGGGCGCTGCACCTGATGCGGTGCCCCCTGCTCCGACTACAACAAACCCCGGCGAGGGGTCGGCGCCCCCGCCGGCCCCCCAGCAGGCGCCCTTCGGGGCGTCGACCCCCCAAGTGCGGACCCCCCAGGGCAGCGGCTCCAACGCCTCTTCAACAGCCCTCCCTGGGGTGTCGGCGCTTCCGTCCGCCTCCCAGCCGGCACCCGCAGGACAGTCGACCCCGCGCGCGCAGACCTCCCAGGGCAGTGGCTCCAACGCCTCTTCAACAGCCCTCCCTGGGGCCCCTGTGCCGCCGTCGGCTGCCTCCCCGCAAACACCGGCAGGCAGGACAACACCCCGCACGCGCGCCCAGGGCAGTGGCTCCCAAGCCTCTTCTACAGCCCTCCCTGGGTCGTGCGGCAAGGCGGTGGGGAAGGAGGGTGTGGCCGCAGCGATGCTGGCGGCGGGTAAGGTGACGCGTGTGGAGACGGCCGGAGCGACGACGCGCCGCAGCAGGAATGCGGTGTTGGAGGAGAAGCGGCGGGCAGCGGATGGTGGATCGATGCAGGGTGGAGGCTCAAACGTGACCTCAACAGCCCCCCCTGGCATCAACGAGCCGCTGGCGTTCGACGACGACGACTACGTCGACAGCGATGACCTCGCCTGCAGCGGCGCCCCTGAGACCCAGGAGGAAGGCGCGCCGATCGAGACGGTGGCAGCGACGGTTGGTCCGACGCGGGTGACGTCGAGGCTGCTGGAGGAGCAGGCCCGCAAGGGTTGCGAGTGGGATGAGGGTGATAGGGTGGCTGTGGATGGTGTGTCTCCGTGTGGGTCGATGGGAGGGGCGCGCATCCCTGCGACGGCGGCGGGGTGGAAGAGCCTCTTTCACCCCCTGCACGGCTCGCACCCGCTGACGCGGCAGGTGGCTGCGGTGGCGGTGAGGGAGTGGCACGCTGCGCGTGGGACGCAGAACGCGTGGAGCGTGCCGACGGCGAAGGCGGCGGCCCGAAGCCTTCGGGACACCGTCACGAAGATGTGGGAGTGTGACGGGGCGCGGAAGGGCGCGAAGGGGAAGACGAGGAGATGAAGCCCGCAAGGGCAGGTCATCATCCCCTGGAGGGCCGGCTCCTGACTCCGGCCACAACCTCCCCCCCCCCCCCCCCCCAAGGAGGCCGTGTGTTGGCCCAGCAGGTTGTGTGCTAGACACCAGGAGTGCGACCCCCTCAGCTAGGCGGTCGCGACCCCGAGAACAACAACAACACCCCCTCCCCACCCCTCCTTTGATCTTGTCTGATACCCCTTCCCTCACCGCCCCCGCCCCTCCCCTTGACGTTTGTGCATTCCCCCATTTCACATGCCCCCCCCCCCTCTTTCCATCCGTCCCTTACTCTATCTATATCCCCCCCCCCCACCCCCTTTCCTCACCACCCCCGCCCCTCCCCTTGACGTTTGTGCATTCCATCATTTCACTGCCCCTTACACTAGAAGCCGCAACAACTGTCCGGATTGCCTCGGCCGCCACTTAACCCAACAAAACAGCCACTCAGGCACGTTACGGCACCGATAATCCAGGTCATTTGTACAGTATAGATCATTGTGCATGTCTAAACCCCTCCCCACAGTCCACCAGCGCGGTTCGACGGGTCGTCGAGTGCACGTGCCCTCGGAGGCCCGCCGGAGACACGCGCCTTAACTCCCAGCGCCCCATTCTTGAGCTTTTCCGAGCAGGCCGGGTCCGACCTGTCTCCGCCTCATCTTCGGTCCCCGCTTCCCTCACACCCCCTAACGCCTCACCAGGCAGCCACACAGGTTGACGGACAGCGATAGCGAGGTCTCGAGTGCAACTCGGCCGACACCATCCTCCGAGGAGGGAGCGCCTCTCTGATGATCTCGCGACGCTCGCTCCGGTTCTTGCCCTTGTGTTTCGCGTTACCTTTGCTCACTTGCCAACAGACAGTGCCACGGGATGGAAGTGGGCGGTCTGGGTCTGGAAGGGTGGATGTGTGTCTCAAGGCCTCGTCGAGTTGTGCATGGGTGGTTGGGTGGCGGATGGGAGAGTACAGGCCGTTGAGCCCAGCACGCGTGCATGAGAGAGAGAGGGATTTGAGGCCCCCCGCCCCCAGGTTCCCTGCCCAACTGGACGGACCCAAGTGCCTCACACCGGTTCTCTCCCCACCCGGTGGTCCACCTGACGGGCAAGTGCAAAAAAAAATTCGAAAGGGTCCCCCCAGGCGTGTATCTATTTCACGGAATGAAAATAGGAATTTGGGGAAAAAATATTTTTTTGCACTATTTTTTTTGCACTTTTTTCTTTTGGATTTTATTGTGACCCTACTTGGTATTGGCAGAAAAATTTTATGTTCCCGGTCTTGGATGTGCTCAAACATTCAAAAGAACACATTTTCCGGATGCAAAAAATTTTTGCACCTGGGGGTGGAGAGGGGGGTCGGAGGGCGGTGGTGTGAGAGGCTTGCTCTCGAGCTCAAACCAACAGATGTTCACTACCGTGGCCTCCGGCGGCTGGGGGGCTCCGCCCCCCAGACCCCCCCATGCGACCTGTGCTATGATTATAGCCGCTATCTGTCAGTTGTGTTGTACTTGAGCGTATGCGACTATGGAGCCAGGCCAACAGACGTTCGCTACCGTGGCCTCCGGCGGCTGGGGGGCTCCGCCCCCCAGACCCCCCTGTGGCTTGTGCCTGGTCTTGGAGCCAAGTCCTTGCGCGTACGGGGCTGTGGCATATCGGTTCCAGCACCCTCGGCTGGGCCCGAGCACTGATCTCTAAGAGACGAACCACCTTGCGAATGCGATCGGGTTTGTGGGCTTGCGGCCATGACATCTCGAAAGGGTCGTCGTGGGCCCGTGATCATGTTTCGGGTTCGACTTGGTGGGCATCCGTGGCGAGGAACCACGTGTATGTGTGCGAGGAAGCAAGGAGATACCACACCAGGAGCCACACAGCACCAGGTCGACCTGGATCTGGTCGAGCTCAGGGGGAAGGAATCACAGTCACCAAAGTGATGTCACCACCGCCGGCCTCAACCACCAAACTGCAACCGCAGAGGTTTCGCTATTCTCACAAGGGAAGGCGCCCTGGGATGCAGCAGTGATTTGTGTGCAGCACCAAGAGGCACTGACCGCCTTGAACAGAGAGGTAGTGTACAGGTGGCGAGCAGTGGGAGGGCGTGCTGTGTCCTTCCACTTCCCCATCTACCTCCATTCGTTCACCGTTGTTGATAGCGATTTTTTCGCCATTTTTTCGAATCGTATGCATCGGTCAGGCAGAGTGAATCAAAATAGCGCAAAAATCACACCAAAATCTGTGTCTGAGGCACAGAAATCGTGCAAAAAAGCACCCAAAAAAAGTGCAAAAAAACCAAAATAGGATTTCGAAAATCGGCCAAAATACCCCCAAAATAGAGCCACACCTGGGTCCCCCTACAAATCGCCGGTCTTAGGAAATTTTTTTTTGGGCACCCAGATTTCAAAAATTTTCAAACTATTTTCTGGACCAAAAATCAAACTATTGAGGTCCTGGCCGGACATGTCCGGGGGGGGGGGGGGGTAGGGGGGGTCAAATGCCACCCTTTTACGTGGACAAACACGATTTTTCAAAAAACCGGCGCAGAGGCCCCAAAGCCCCCGTAAACCCTCCAAACCCCCCCAGATCGGTCCGGAAACCCATCGAACCCCACTTTTCCACCATTCCGGGCACCTCAGGTGCCCGAATTGGGGTACCTAAATTTTGTGCCACCGTTTGGTACCGGACAGTGCCACTGTGTGGGAGGTTGGAAAAGAAAATGCCCCAACACACCACATCTGAGGGTTGCAATGCATGTTGCTTGCCAACCACGTCATCCGGTGGGTGTCAGGCGCTATGTAGGTGGCATTAGCCAGGTCTTCGATGAGTTCTGGCTTGTATATGTACCTCCCTGCCACCATGCACCGGGAGGCTGCCTGTAGGTACGGAACAAGTCCAGATGGTCGTGTGATTCCTGTGCAGCAGTGCTCCACAACCGGGATGTGTTGACAACGACTGTTGCAACACGAGCTGTACATTCCGGGAACACACGAAGTGCGCTGTCGTGGTACCCATTGTGCCAGAATTGGTAGTTGCTGCGGTCTACTTTGCCTGGCCCAAGAGCACTGGTACTGAACGGTGCAATATGCGTGGCGAGGTGAATGCAACGGAAGGGCGCAAAGTCAATACAGCTCTCGGATGGCGGGTGGTGGTGCCACTAGTGTGTGACGTTCACTCGAGGATACAACGCATCACAATGAATCAGCAACCGTGGACCGAGTACAATACGCTCTCTGTGGCTGGTGTGGGGGACAAAGGCAGTGCCTGTGCCGCAGGCAGGGAGGTACATATACAAGCCAGAACTCATCGAAGACCTGGCTCATGCCACCTACATAGCGCCTGACACCCACCGGATGACGTGGTTGGCAAGCAACATGCATTGCAACCCTCAGATGTGGTGTGTTGGGGCATTTTCTTTTCCAACCTCCCACACAGTGGCACTGTCCGGTACCAAACGGTGGCACAAAATTTAGGTACCCCAATTCGGGCACCTGAGGTGCCCGGAATGGTGGAAAAGTGGGGTTCGATGGGTTTCCGGACCGATCTGGGGGGGTTTGGAGGGTTTACGGGGGCTTTGGGGCCTCTGCGCCGGTTTTTTGAAAAATCGTGTTTGTCACCCCCATTTGACCCCCCCTAGGCATGGGCCCCCAAACATATTTTTCATAAACATATATTTTTGCCAAAAATATGTTTCATTTTCGCATAAAAAAATATTTTTATATTTTTCGAAAATATTTCCAAAATATTTTTATATTTTGGAAATATTTTGAAAATATTTCGAAAATATTTTTATATTTCGGAAATATTTTGGAAATATTTTGAAAATATTTTGAAAATATTCCAAACATAAAAAAATATGTTGAAAATATTCCAAACATAAAAAAATATTTTCAAAAATATAAAAATATGTTGGAAAAAACCTTCCTAATCCGGCGATTTATAGGGGGACCCTTTTCGAATTTTTTTTGGGGAAGGGGTAAATTGAACGTTTTTGGCCATTTGAAGCCACTGCGAGCATTCCCGGGCCTCGGAAATCAGATTTTTGCCCCTGAAATGCGGTACCGGTCCGGACGAAAATCCGAAAAATTCGCGCCAAAAAATGACCCCCGAAGCTGCGGTCTGGGTCCAAAGGATTTGTGCCAAGGGCCGTTATGGACACCCCGTAAACCCTTCTGGGACCAAAAAGTGCACGAAAGGGGTTACAGGGGGGGGTCAAATAAACGTACTTAGTACTACTATTCGGCGAACGCGCGGGCCTAAATCGACCTCGCCAGAAAATTAATAAATAGTTTGCGAGCGAATAGACGTACTAAGTACGTCTATTCAACTTTTCCTAAAAACGCTGTTTGCAGGGGCTCTGCGGGGCTGTTTGGTCCACCAGGGGCGCGCTGGCCACTGCTGTCGTCCGTCTCTCACTTCTTCTGCCTTCCGGTCGAGTATCCGCTCTGTTCTCGTCATACCACTCGCCCCTCATTTGGTTTCGTACCGTTTTGATTTGTATTGCCCCCCCCCCCCCTGGTTGACATTCTTGTTGAGTTAGTGAAAGCATACACAGTTCATCAGAGCTGTCAGCTTCACTGTCGGTGGTTGGTTGGTGCGTTGATGCTTAAAAAAAGATGTGAAAAAGACAAGCCACAACCAGCACGCCCCAACTTACTTCTTCTTCAAGTTCTTGGGCTTGCTGGGGCAAGTCTGCATGTTGTGCCCAGGCTTCCTACACCCTTTGCAGAGCCTGCGGTGTTTGTTGGGAGTCTGGGTGGTCGGGGACGCTGCGCGCTTCTTTTCGGAGGACTGGGAGGACTGGGAAGGCTGTGTCTGTGTGAGAGAGTTCACACGAACCGGCTTCGCCCATGCCAAGATGCTTGACTGTTGGGTTGGCTGAGACACAACTTTCTTTTGGGTGGACTGCTTCTCTGTGCTCTCTTTTGCCTTCCCGTCCAACCCAGGTTCAAGGTCCGCACCACCAGCCTCAGGGGATGTTTCTGTGCTTGGTGCGAAGGTGAGGTCCGGACAAAGGGAGCTCTTCACGAACCCGTCCTCCTCACCCGACACCTTCAGCACGTACCCCATATCCCGCAAGCGCTCGGCTACCAGCGTGCCCTGGCCCGGGCCAGTTGGTTGAAGGAAGGCCGGGGAGCGCATGGCGGTGGCCCATCCTCGAATATCTTGAACAGGAGGCATTCCATCAGCAGGAGGCACATGAAAGCATCGGACGTCATCATTATGTCGGACACCAGCCGAAGCTATTGGCTCTGTTGGTGGATGGTGAAATCTGGGCAGTTGGATTGCGGGTTTGCGGGCGTGTGTTGATCAGTGCTGCACAACAGGAGAGAATGTCAAACAACGTCAGGGAAGGGGGCTGCGGGGGGTGGGGGGTGGGCTCAGCTGGTCCTCGAAGGCTACATCTATGGTGAGGTGTGTCTGGGGCCATCCGTCCACATCTTCTCGTTGGTGGTAGGGACTGCGGACGCCGTAGATGAGGAGTCGTTTAATGCGCGCCGCTCTTCAGCAGTGATTTTGACGCCTCTGGACCCCAGGAGTTTGCGGGTTTCCGGGTTTGCGGTCTTCAGCAGTGGTTCTGATGCCTCTGGACCGCAGGAGTTTGCGGGTTCGCTGGTTTCCCGTCCGTATGTGTCTGAGGGGGGATGCCCCGATTCCCTTCGTCACGACATATCTTTGAGCGTAGGTCACTTCCCCCCTCTACGGACCCCGTGCACCCTGGTTCCCCTAAGTGGCACCAATAGACCCCGTTGTCCCCATTCCTTGCCCCAAAGTTTGCAGATTTGTGTGTCTCCAAAAAGAAAATCTCAAAAAAAACGAAAAATTTCCCCAAAAAAAAAGGGTGAAAAGTAAGTACTACTATTCAACGGCCCAACGTGCCCCAGAGCCCCAAAAAAATAAGTAAACCCCCCTCACGACTATTGTTTACCTACAGGTATTGTTTACATAAAATTATTTACATGTATTGTTTACATCCGATTATTATTTACGTGCAATTATTTTATTTTTCGGGGGGTTCAAAAATATTTCCAAGGTGCTCTGAGGAGTGAGACTTGGTGCCTCTGTCACCAAAGTGACCCCACCAGGATCCGCGCAGGTTCCAAACGTTCAAAAGAACGGGGTTTGGAAAGCCTGGTGAGGGGGTCCCGCCTGGGTGGGTGGTGTGGTGGGCTAGCTGCCTCCCAGTCACTGAATCGGACCAACATTTCATGGATGAATCTTGGCACCGATACCACTAAAATGACCCCACTACGATCCGCACGGAGTCCGAAAAGGGCAATAGAAGTGGAAAATCGCGATTCCGCACAGGTTTCGAAAAAAATCGCTGAACTATGTAAACAGTATGTGCGTGAAAAATTATTTACACGTATTGTTTACAGTGAATATTATTCACAGCTATTATTTACATGCACATCTACTATTTACATGAAGCCAGGTAAACAATAGCTGTGACCCCCCTTTACTACTATTCGGCTAAGTACTACTATTCAACTAAGTACGTTTATTTGACCCCCCCCTGTAAAACGGCCTAATTCGTTGATTTGTTGCATTTCCCAGGGGGTCCTCGCTACGAGTCACTGTGAGTCACGAGTCGTCAGTGTTCAGCCAAACATGGCTGACTTCTCACTTTTTCTCACTCAGTCACACTTGGTAGCGAGGGCCCCCCCAGCCAAAAATCGATTTTTTGGCTTGGCGAGTAGTTGGCGAAAATCGCGAAAAATCCCAAAAATATCGATTTTTCACAGAGGCCCAAAAACGTGTTCCTGGGTGGAAAATGGGACCAAAAACCGGGTTCTGGCCATTTCTGGGTGGTTTTTCGGGGTTTCCAGACAATGTTCGCCATTTTTCTGCCCGAAACCCCAGCCTGCTTGCATACACGTTAAGTCGAATAAATTAGACATAAGCAGAAGAGCAACATCATCATGTTCGTGAGAATGTCACCCCCCAAGCGGAGGCCGAGGGTGACATTCTCTCGGGGTACCCTAGGTAAGTCTAATAAACTAGACATAACCAGAAGACCAACATCATCATGTTCGTGCTAGCACTTTGTGCGCCAAAAAACAGGTTACGCTCTTCATTTGGCTGCGTTCAACGAAAAAAAGACACTTCTTTCTGGAGTTTAGCTAGCACGATTCAGTTGGTCAAATCATTTGTCTGGTTTCTTCTGCCCCCCACCCCCGTGCAAGGTCATGTGCCCCATCCCATCGCTTGTTGTCTTGATTACAGGGCTCCGCACTTTTTTGCTGTGCATGCTTGCGCTTCTCGCCTCCACACACCACCCTGGGGGGAGGGACAGAGGGCGGAGGGGGCTACACACTTACACAACCGATTCGGTCAAACAATGCCACGTCATCCCCATTGGGGTCCTGGACCGCGGCCTCTCTCCCAGCGAATTGGTGTCGTCATCAGGCAGGCTAAGTAGTTGTCTACACAGGACATTGGTTTTAAGGGGGGTCTGAGTTCTGCGGAACTGGCTTCAAGGGACGCCCCCTCGTAATGACTGGGTGGATGGAGCCAAGTAATACCAGGTGGTCGGACACCGGAACTCTCGGCATTTATTAGTCGCGGGAACTGTGTCCGTGTGGTCGGGTGTGACCCCTTCCGATTCCACTGATTCCACTCTTGAACATGTAGTGTTGAAAGATACTTGGTGTTCTGATGTTTTACAGGGTACTTGACAAAGGAAAGAGGGTGGTCAGTCTTGTGATCCACCCTGAATCCTTCCTGTGAGCAGCAGATCCACAACACCTCGACTTCTTTCAGCGGCTGTATTGATATTGCCTGACACAGCGGGGGCCCTCGCTACCAAGTGTGACTGAGTGAGAAAAAGTGAGAAGTCAGCCATGTTTGGCTGAAAACTGACGACTCGTGACTCACAGTGACTCGTAGCGAGGGCCCCCAGCAAACATGATTCAATTGGAGGAACAAGCCTCGTACACCAGCGGCCCAAAAGGTGGATTTCATGTATGGTTTTAGGATTTCCCTTACTACTGATGGTGTAGAGACTACAAAGCCTGACCTGATGACGCCGCCATGAACCTGGGAGACACGCCGCGTGAGAAGGGACCTCGGTGCGGGGTGGCGTGAAGATCCTGCCTGAGTGCCCTCGTCGGGACCCGCGGTAAACCGTGGCGTTCCCCCCGAGGCAAGTCCAGGACGAAGGTTGCAGATAACCGCTGCACCTCTTCGTCCGAAAGGAGCTCACAGGATAGGGGAACTGCCCACACCCCACTCACGACAGTGTATCCGAAAGGTGCACTGCGCGTGTGGTGGCGGTGTCGGGTCCAGACCCACCTCGTTCCCCCATGCCCGTCAGTTGTTGCCCCTCCAGGGGTGGCTGCTGTCTGGCATGGGGGGCGCCCTCCCTGCCTTGCAAGGAAAAATGTAGAACGGCATGCTGCCCGTTTCTTCATTTTTTCACCTTGCCTGGCAGGGGGGGGCCCACCCTCACGGGGGGAAAAAGAGGAACGGCATGCTGCCCGTTCACTCTTTTTTCCTCCCGTCGTGGGTGGCCCACTTCCGGCCATAAAATTGGCCGGAAATTTTTTTCAGCAAAAAATCCATTTTTTGCTGAAAATAGAAAAAATATTTTAAAATATTTTTTGGCAAAAATATTTTTGAAAATATTTTTTGAAAGTTGCAAACATAAAAAAATATTCTGGAATATTCTGGCCCAAAACATATGTTTGGGGCACTATGCCTAGGGGGGGGGGGGGGGGTCAAAATTGGATTTCCCGAATTTCCGGGTCCGGACATGTCCGCCCTGTCCGGGGCGGACATTTCTGGATGTCCGGATGTCCGGGCGGACATGTCCGGGCGGGAAATTCGGGAAATGTCCGGGGGGGGGGGGGGGGGGTCAAAATTGGACCCGGACATCCGGACACCCGGATTTCCGGGTCCGGATATGTCCGCCCTGTCCGCCCTGAAATCGCCTAAGGGGCCGGGGGAAATCCAGGAAATTCGGGAAATCCAGGAATATGAAGAATCCTCCTTTATGTTTTCATGGTATGACAAAGGTCTTAATAAGAAAAGGATCTTTTCACTTCTTTCTTAAGACGTCTTAATGCAGGTGCTGCATTAAATTTCTTAAATTAATGGGGGGCCCTCGCTACGAGTCACTGTGAGTCACGAGTCGTCAGTTGTCAGCCAAACATGGCTGACTTCTCACTTTTTCTCACTCAGTCACACTTGGTAGCGAGGGCCCCCAATGACCCCCATTATTTTTAAGAAATGCAGGATTTCTTAAGATTTCTTAATGAAATGATGGACATTATTTCCATATCTCCCAGCATTAAAAATACCGTATACGTAAATATTATGGAACGTAAATATTATGGAACGGGCCCATTTTTGGCCGGTCCGTTCCATAATATTTACGTTCCAAAATATTTACAGGGCCAGTTGGGGACTCGGTGGTGAGGACGGCTTGCGTCAGGAATCGCGCGAAAAGTGCACGAGTAGGTCCCGTCAGGGACTCTGTACGCCGTCCGATCACCTGGTCCAAGTCCCCGAGTCGCAGAAAGCCCTGTAAATATTATGGAACGAAAAAAATCTGGAACGCCAACCCACCAGCGTTCCATAATATTTACGTTCCATAATATTTACGTTCCATAATATTTACGTTCCAAAATATTTACGTATACGGTATCCATCATTCTGAAAAAGATCTTTTAAGATCTTTTTCAGAATGATGGACATTAAAATGCTACACGGTGGACTCCAGCGGCCCTAGCGGGAGTCTGGGAGCGGGAGTCTGAGCGGGTGTCAAAGACTCCCGCTAGCGGGAGTCTATACTCCCGCTAGGGGGAGTCTGACTCCCCCTAGCGGGAGTCTTTTCACCTATTTTCATCCATTTTTCCCATGATATAGTTACAGTCTACTGGCGTGGGGGGTAAAATCATGGTGGAAGAGGGATGGGGAGGGGCTTGTTTTGCTTCTGTCAGTTTCCCCGGACTCTGGACTACCTACCTATCCTCCTGGTAGCGGCTGCACCTGCGGAGGTGAGCGGTTAGAATTTGAGGTGTCAAAGTGCGGCCATCGCCTGTCGTAGTTGTGTTACACCTTGGGCAAGACAAGCCATCCTGCAGGCCTCATCTTCTTCGTCAGAACTGTCATCCCCCTCCTGCTGTGCGCGTTGGTCAAGCGTGCTCAAAGTCGCCTCGGATGACACGAATGGTGTGAAAGTCGCCCCCAGCGGGATTGGCATTTTGCACAAGCAGAGCGATAATTTGCGGTGTCCTTCGGGGAACCGGGACAGGAAGTAGGGCGCGCTGATGGGTTCAACGAAGTCCTGTGTGTTGCAGTGCACAAACCCCTTCTGCAGCTGTGTCAACTGTGTGCAAAGAACATACACAGCCAATCTATGAGCGTGTCGGGTGTGCAGACACGGACACAGAATGACTTCTCTATACCCGAGGATCCCGTCCTGCGACAGGTGCGCAACCTTCCAAGGCATGCCCGATGCGCGCCGCTTCTCTTCTGCCATCGCAAGATCTCTCTCGTAAGTTGCGGAGCTGGCGATTGTAACGGCATCTTTCTTGCGATGTCCGTTCTCTGCTTCTTCAAATTCGTCGTTGTTCTGCAGAGGCACTGCATCTTCTGGAGCCCACCAATGATGGAGACTGTGTACGTAGGCATTGCGCGTTGATCCCTTTTCGGCATGCTCCATCAACCAGTGAAATATATGCCCTGAGATCCGAGCACGCAAGAAGGGAATCCGGGCTGACTCATCCTTGCATCCCCAGAAGTGCCAGGGGATGTCTGCATACCGGAAATGCATGAGGTCTGCAAGGGAGACAAAGAGGTAGCGGAACAAGCCCTTGTAGGTGTGTCCTGTGACAGGCAAGCACGACCTTCCGGAACTGAGCACCTGTCCCATTCTGCGACACAGGTGGAAGCGTCCAATGCAACACTCACAGCATAGAGGCCAAGTGTTTCTCGTAGTATTTTGTTGTCTCATGCAGTACCCTGATCAGCCGCATGGCGAGCCCCTTGCAGTCATGGAGTGCTGGGGTGACGTAGCGGGCATTGGGAAGCACACCTGCCAAGAGGGAGGGGTAGCCAGCCTCTTTTATCTCAGAGAGAGTCAGGTGCGGGTATCGATGCACCTGTTGATACCAGCGTTCTTCTGGGATGTCGCACAGTGAGCATCGGTGCCCTCGCCCCCCGCATCGCCTCATTGTTGCCCACTGCTGATCTATACTCCCGCTAGCGGGAGTTGGACTCCCCCTAGTTGAGACTCCCGAAAAGGGTTAAACCCGGTAGTGGTACCCTACCCCCGCTGGAGTCCACCGTGCAAGGCCGGATCAGCCCACGGGTGGGTTTGAGGAAGAAATCTGGGGGGGCAAATTTTGCTGCGACTTCCGGTTTCACCCGGCCGAACTCCAGCATCTATCCAGACCCACGGTGCCAAGCCGTTCGCCCGTGTCGCGATCATTCGCGGCTTCAGGCTGCCCCCGACGACACGTTTGTATCCTGCACCTTGCCATACTTCGCCTCCACCTTGTATATGACGGAGAGCGCCCTCCTTCCGCATCGTTGCGACTTCCCTGACAGCGAACTTATCCATGTCAGGGAAGACATGGCGATGATTGCGTTGGCCACCTGGGTGCTGTGCTTGTGGAGCTCCTTGCTCAACACCGTTGCTAGGAGCCTTCTAATGGATCCCAGTGTCAGCACACTGCCCCCTTTTTTAACAGGGAAGGCCGTGCAAAAATCATGCACAATGTTCGTCGCCTCCGCAGCCTCGGGACTCTCTGCGCTCTTCTTCTTCTTAATCGACTTTGCCGCCGGCTTCGCTGCCGGCTTCGTTGTCGTCTTCCCCATTTTTGTGAATCAGGTCTGCGAGCTGGGATGGGTGGAAACGTCCGTTTCGTTTGGTGTGGCTGTACTTCAGTGACGAGTGCCACATTGCATAGGTATCATGGGAAAAATGAGTGAAAATAGGTGAAAAGACTCCCGCTAGGGGGAGTCAGACTCCCGCTAGCGGGAGTTGGACTCCCCCTAGTTGAGACTCCCGAAAAGGGTTACCCTACCCCCGCTGGAGTCCACCGTGTAGGCATTAAGAAACACGTCTTAAGAAATCAGTAAGAAATCTTTAAGAAATAGCCCTTTCGGCATTACATTAAGACGTCTTAAGAAATTTCGAGATTTCTTAACATTTCTTGCAAGATCTTTGTCATACCATGTGTTTTTTGAAAATGCAAATTATGGCTCCCGTACACGCATATTATAAGATGTACCTACCACCCCCCGTGTATATGTCACCCCCCCCCCCCCAGGTGCAAAAATCGGGAGGGGGGTGACATGAACACACCTTTTAGGGGGTGACATATACACGGGGGGTGGTAGGTTAGTGTATGTCACCCCCCGCCAGGGCCGCTTGGGGGTGACATAAACACACCCCTTTTGGGGGGTGACATATACACGGGGGGTGGTAGGTACATCTTATATTCGACCCCCCCCAGTAAGGCGGGTCTGCAAGACAAAAAACAGGCATCCAACAAGCTCAGTGACAGAGACCCCTCGCCTCGCCAGGATCGGTTGATCTGCAGAACCTTCCAGAGGAAGCTGCCTGTTGGCACCAAACCCAGAGGCAACAGTCACACTCAACACAGCAATGGAGAAGGCACCCAGGCACAGCCACGCTGCGCATCGCATCACAACAAATCCTTGTTTGCGATGTTTGGGCCATGCTTTGGCCTTCCGGGCAACCAGATGTGGCCTCCACCTATCTAGAGTGAGGTGGGGCGAGGCTCGGACCCCAGAGCCAACCTGGCCTCCGAACCTCACCAACCTCAGGCACACCCCTGTGGGGGGGTGGGGGGGGCGCCATTTGGGGTTCCCCTGGCCGCACGGTTGTTTGTGCGCAACCCGCTGCGATCCAGACTGGCTGACAAGGAGTGCGACTCACGGACTAAAAAATATAGCTGGAGTCGCACAGTATCATTCGTGAAGAAATACGAAAGGTAAACGAGAAAAGGTTTTTCGTTGATCGCACGACACACACAGAAAAATGTGCCTGCGGAAGTGTTGGTGTGTGATTGACAGGCGCACAAGACTGTGTGTGACGGCAATCACCGAGCACTTCCCCTATCGCTGCATTTCCGCCTGACAAGCACCTTGTTGGGAGAGAGAGTGCCCTTTTTTTTTTTTTGTGCGACCTGTGCAGGGTATAAGATAGACTTTTTTTCTGGCGCCGTTTTCCGGTTTTTCTGGTTTTGAAAATTTTTCGCGCGCGCCTTCGGCGCGCGCGACCCGCGCAAACCCTCCCAGAATCTGAGAGGGCCCAGTGCCTGCGCGCGTCCTGTCGTACTGAGGCTGCTTGGTGGGGCAGGCGCAGCAGCTGCTTTGAAAGTTTGGACTCTCGGCCAAAAAACCGGTCTGGTGCAATGTTTTTACGCAGGGGGGTCTGGGGGGCGGAGCCCCCCAGCCGCCGGAGGCCACGGTAGTGAACATCTGTTCCCTACAGTCTGGATTCGCTTGTAAGTAGGAAGGCTTCACTGTATCGCAGCCCGGCCAGCAGGAGATCACTGGTCCTTGAGGGTTCAACCTTCAGGGTGGAGGAGGACGTGGGAGCGACCACTCGTGACAGGTGTGCGTTGTGGGTGGAGTGGATGCACGGCAGACCTTGTCATGGCCAAAGGGTCCACGAGATCTCCGCCACGTAGAGCCTAGACGAGAGTTTTCGAGGAGATGGGCACCTAGCTGTGACGACAGGCAACAAACAAATCTCATCTGTTAGTTGCCCCCAATAGGCTTGGCGACCTTCAAGACTGCTTGAAAGTCGTTCGTGTTCTCGTCTCAGCCCTCCAGACAAGCAGATCTGTCTCGAGTTGGTGGGCTGTCGCCATGTATTCGATGGCACCGAGTGACGCTGCACAGAGGCAGACGACACGGTGAACTCCAGCGGAGGTTACCCTACCTCCGCTGGAGTACACCGTGTCTCCCATGAGTCTCAACTAGCGGGAGTCTGAGCGTAAACTAGCTGGAAAATAGACTCCCGTCTCCAGTACAGACTGCAGTCTTAGACTCCCTCTTAGACATGGTGGCTGGAGTCCACCATGTGTGCACCTTCAAAACAGAAGAGACCTGCATGACGAGGGCATCACCACCCACCGGGCCACCCGCTAGGTCCATTTTTTCTTCTCCGCTTCTCTGCCTTCTTTGGACTATTTGGGCTCTGTGCGGATCACGATGGGGTCACTTTCTATTTTTTATGGCGTTTTTTCTGACTGTTTTACTGTCCCAAAGTCACAAAAAAAACCGCCAAAAATGAGACCGACCTTTTTTTTTTTTCCAGAAAACCGGGAACCGGGAAACCCTGGTTTTGAAAACCGGAAAACCAGACCTATCTTATCCCCTGGACCTGTGTTGCCAGTTTTTGTTTTGTTTTGCCCTATCACTTTACAGCTACAACCGCTCTGATGAAGTTCCTTTTGTTTGTTGCGTTGACGCTTCTACACACAAAACCCTGAACTGTTCTGATGAAGGGTGGGGTTAGTGTGTAGAGCACGTTTGGTTGCAGCTGTGGTGGGTCGCTTTCCGCTCACACGAGTGTGCTTTAAAATAACCTGAAAAACTGGGCAACGGGGATGGGAAGAGTGCGAGAGTTGAATGGCTTCGGGAGCAGAAAGTCCAAATGATCAAGGAAAAGTGTGATGCCGCACGTCATGCCGCGCGGCAAGTTTTCCGCAGACACCCTGTCAGGCTGCCCGGCAACTACCGTATACGTAAATGGGGCCCCTGAAACAGCGTTTTTGAACCTCTGATAAACTTCTGATAGCAGGGGTGGGGTGTCGGAACTTATTTTCCCTGGGGCTGACTCAGTAAAGGCCGGGTGTTAGGCACCACTCACTCATAAACCACAGCCGTGTGGGCCTTCCTCACATTTCTGGGCTCCAGCGCGAAGGCCCCCGTCGCTTCAATAACAGCAGAAGTCTCCTCCAAATAGTGTGCATAAGTACCTTCACTGCCCAATAGTGCTGAGGGGACTTCCGCACATACACGGTGGCAGTCATGGTGGGAGACCATCGCGGGAGATCGTTTTTCGGGAGACCAAACGGTATCCCCTTGGGAGAGCATATGATGTCCCATCTGGTCTGCGGGGCAGGTTGGGGTGTGGGAAAGCGCTCTAGCTTTTCGCACTCAAAAGACTCGTGACGGCGTTCGGTATCTGCGCACATGCAATCATCTCCTCCCCTCAAGTACGTGTGCATCCCGTGTATGCCCCTCAAGGGCTGGGTGCTGTCGCTCATCCAGGGGATCGTCCAGTCCACACATATGCCCTCAAGGGCGGCCGGGCTCAGTGTTACCGACAGGACATCGTGCACTCCCTGTGCGCCCCTCAAGGGCAGGGCTCTGCGACACTTCCGGTCCCACAGAGTTGAGGTGCACCCCGTGCATGCTCCTTAGGGAGTGGGTCCCGCCATGCTGTCCCTCAAGGACAACGGCCGCTCGTGTACGCCCCTCAAGGGTACGGCACTGCCGACGGTTCTCAGAACCCCTACATAGCCATGCCGGGCAATGGAGTGCAGCGGCCTTCGGACGAGCTCCCCGACTTGGCGCGGGTGGTTACACGGCTCCCATTCCTGTTGGGATCGTGGGAGAAAGGATTGAGTAGTTGGCGTTGATGTGCTCCGTGGGTATGCAGAAGGGCGCGGCCTCCGCCCCAACAAGACTGTGAAGGGGCCGACGAGGGTCCCGATATCGGGGGTCGTATGGCAGACCCCCGCTCTGACCCCCGCCCGGCTGAGTGTGTTGCCTGCTGCAGCTTTCAAATGGGGGTGTCCCGGGGCTATTTGAGGTACCTTGTGGGGGTTAGCACATGGGAAGGAGGCTTAGATAGGGGAGTACGGTGCTGGGGGGAGAGACTGCTGCAGCCCTGGGGTACAGGAAAAAACGACACCCCTAGGCGTATTTAAACGTCTGTTAAACTTCTGATAGAAGAGGTCTCAGGCGCCCCAGTAAATATTATGGAACGGGCCCATTTTTGCCCGGTCCGTTCCATAATATTTACGTTCCAAAATATTTACAGGGCCAGTTGGGAACTCGGTGGTGAGGATGGCTTGCCTCAGGAATCGCACGAAAAGTGCACGAGTAGGTCCCGTCAGGGACTCTGTATGCCGTCCGATCGCCTGGTCCAAGTCCCCGAGTCGCAGAAAGCCCTGTAAATATTATGGAACGAAAAAAATCTGGAACGCCAACCCACCAGCGTCCCAAAATATTTACGTTCCAAAATATTTACGTATACGGTATGTGAGAAGCTCCGGGCCACTTTTTCAACTTTGTTGCCTCGAGAGTTGTGCTCACAACGCATGCTGGTGGGTACGGTGTGATGACCCCGATCCTGTGGAGCGTGGCATCACAATCTGTGTAGTGGATCTGTGGAGTGGAACTACACTTCCGGAATGTGGAAGAACACCCGATTGGTTTGTGGGCCCCGCC
This sequence comes from Rhynchopus euleeides, assembly GCA_963210315.1. NCBI lineage: Eukaryota > Euglenozoa > Diplonemea > Diplonemida > Diplonemidae > Rhynchopus > Rhynchopus euleeides. The sequence continues at coordinate 257,257 of OY723274.1, forward strand.
CAGGTCTCATGGAAGTGGTGGGTCACAGACGCCGACCCCTCTAAAGCTTAGCTGTCAGGCTCTCTCCAGTCCTCCGGCCCTCTCTGTGACACGTTGCATTCTGTTGCCCTCAGTGGTATTGCAAAAATTTCCAAATGATGCGTAGTTCTTCGCGCGCATGATATGCAAAGCGTTCTCTGCAACACCACTGAGGGAAGGCTCGCACGATTCATGTTAAGGCCTCATGAACTAGACGAGGCGGTGGAGATCATAAGTTCGTTCTTTGCTAAGTGGTGGCTAGTTAGACAGATTGACTAAACAGGGAACACGACCCACAACCGAAGCAGCGGTCGCTACAGGCAAGCCTCGGCTTCTCTCCCCATTCTACCCTCATCCCTGTGCTCGACCCCACATGGGTACCTTCGGCACGGGTTGGGTTTCCACGTGGCCAGACCAAGAATCGCCAGACAGGATCGCTCCTTGCCCATTTATAAGGTGGGTCAAGAGGTGGGAAAACAGTCTAGACTAGTGTGCAGGTTTGAAGTGTACTCCCGTAACACAGTGCAGCGCCACCGCCGCGTGAAGCAATGCAAATGGGGGCTTGAAGCGGGGGAGGGGGTGGGAGGGGGGGAGGGGTTACATTACTGGGGGAGTTCAAATACAAGCCGTACGGCTTCTATTCAATTTTTGGGGTTTTGGGTGCAGAAAGTGCCTGCAAAACCCGAAAAATTGAATAGAAGCCGTACGGCTTGTATTTGAACCCCCCCAGTAACAAACCCCCCCCCCCCCCCCCGTCCCGCTCCAACCCAGCATTGGCTGCTGCACAGAAGACGCATTGCAACAATGCACACTGCGCACCGCGTTTGGAGTTGAGATAGGGCGAAAGAGGGAGCGAAAACAAACCAACCGGCAAAACGCCCTGCCTGCCTGGTGGTTTTGCAATTCAAAAACAGTGATGTGAAGGTGGCGGCGGGTGGGGGAGAGGCGATTCCTTAGTTAAGGGGTTGAGATGATGGACAACACGTGCCGACACAAGGAAATCGTACTCCTTTCGCTTTATTATAGACACCCTGTCCAGCAACTGCGGGAGAACAGTTCCGGACTACTTTTTGTTGAGCGCATACTTGCTGTCTCAAGGCTGTGTTAAGGCCCTGTGAAGTGGCATGAAGGTGCTAATCCAAAAGCTTCAGTCGTACGATTTCCTTCGTTACTTCGCGACTTCGCTACGCTTCGTCGCTCGTAACAAGTAAAAATAAAACTCCGGGGATTGGCTCTGACGAACCACCCCACCCGGAAGGAACCGTATGATGGCCAGCAATGCAGGAACAGCGGGGGGGGGGGGTGCGGGGGGGGGGGGGGGCATGCGGTAACACGGCAACATAGCCGGGCCCAGACACAACCCCCCTGCACATGGGGAGGGAAGGGGGCACACGCAGGGGCAACCTCTTTTCCTGCACCCCATGAACTTGGGAGGAGGCCACGGGGGCAGCTCGGAGGTCGGGCCAAGCGCTGCACCGCGACGGAGATGAGATGACGTAAAGTTGCGATGTGTAAGATGGGCAGGGTAGGGTTGGGTAGGGGAGGGCAGAGTCGGGTGGGGTTGATCAGAGCGAGCGCTACCCAAAGACTGTGGACTGTGGACTGTAGACTGGTGTGAAGGGGCCTCCCACCGGGCTATCAAAAAAATAAGGGGAGAACCGAAACCGGAAGAGAGTGAAGTAATGTCATAAAAAGCTTTGCCTGAGGGGGCCCTCGCTACCAAGTGTGACTGAGTGAGAAAAAGTGAGAAGTCAGCCATGTTTGGCTGAAAACTGACGACTCGTGACTCACAGTGACTCGTAGCGAGGGCCCCCTGATGTGTGAATTGAGTTCGTCTGAAGCCCCAGAAAATGTGCGGTGGGTGCCACAGAGGGGAAACCAAAGAAAAAGCGGTGACGCCAGTCAGCCCACACTGCTGGTATGGCAGACGGACTGGGCGGTGTGTTGTTAGAAAATATCGTGACTCCTTTCGCTATAGTAAGAGAAAACACCCTGCCCAGCAACTGCAAAAAAGCTCGATCCGGGCTACTTTTCGTTGAGCGCACACTCGTGTGTCAAAGGCTCTGGAAGCCCCTGTGAAGTGGCACGAAGGTGTGACCCTTACAAAGCTTCAGTCGTACGATTTCCTTCGTTACTTCGCGACTTTCGCCACGTTACGTCGCTCGTAACTGGCAGAACAAAAAAGACAGCACATCTCCATTTTGACTCAGGCACTTTGGAACGCGGCGTGTGGCGGTGCCACTGTCCAACTGCCGGGCTTCCGGGAAAGGCACTGCAACAGGATAAGGCTGCTAGAGTGTTTCAGAAAGCTCCTCTGCACAGGAGACGTTCGAAACCAACACAGGCAGGTGCAGTGGGTGGGGAGGCAGACGGGTGCATTAGATGGCAGCATTGGGCAACAAGCAGCACCGCGGTGCACCGTCTGCCATAAGGGTTGTCAGCAGTAGGCCAGTAGGCCTCTCTCAATATGCCGTGGGGGCCGTTCTTCGACCGAACGTTGAAGAAAAGCAGCGTGCCCGGTTCTCTCAGGCAGCGTCGTCTCACGGGCTTCCATTCGATGCCGGCCCACGAACCCAACATTGCCAAGCGAAGAACAAGAGAGGACGCTTGAAGACATTGAAAGTGACCCCCCCCCTCCCCTCACAACAATCAGGGCCTGGCACAGTTTGGACACACTCTGACAGGAGAGATGAAGCCCCCGGGGAGGGCATTACTGCGGGTGGCATTGGCATGACCTGCTTATGTATAGATTATGGTGTGCGGAGATGAGGCAAAAGTGATGGGATTCGGCCTGTGACGGACGCCACCCTTCTGCGTTTGCTTTGTTTTGAATAGCCAAACAAGAAAGCCGCCCGATCACTTTGTCTGGGTCATTCTCCGCTCGCACGGGTGTGCTTTTAAAAAACTACATGTGCCCCCGGTGGATTGTAAAGTGAAAGCAAAATGAGACAATAAACCAATTACCTACCACCCCCCGTGTATATGTCACCCCCCCCAGGTGCAAAAATCGGGAGGGGGGTGACATAAACACACCTTTTTAGGGTGGTTGCCTTTGAGGCCCTATACGCACACGCGCACACACCCAAGCCCTCAAGACTCTTGGAGCGGCCTGACTATTTAGTGTCTTTGTCGCAGCAAGGGGGCGATATATACCGCTTTTTTATTGATTTCACGTGTCAGTGTTTGACTTTTTCGCAACTTCATTTCTTCCTTTTCTCCCTCTCCAACCCCACCCGTGACACCACCAGGGTTTAGCTAGCCCTGGTCCGATTATCCCCGGTTCTTCGCTGAAGAGACGCGGCCGGGGGGAGGGGTACGAAGAGTACGCGTCGAAACCGGTGTCACGTCGTGTTGGGGAATCCTTCGGGAGTGCGATACTGAAGGGGAGGTGCTACTGCCCGTGCAGGGCGACACCGCCTTAAAACTTTATAACCACACACAAACCCTCTATTCCCCCAGGCCTGATGAGCAATCCCCCCTGCCTCATGTTGTGACTTCCTTTCTACCTTGCACAAAACATCCCATTTGCCCCTTTACTTCCTTCGAAAGTGTTGTGACTACCCCCCCTTCCCCACCCCTCGGGAGTGCCACTCCTCTGGTGGTTAAAAGTGACCCGCCGTTGTGCCTTCGGCATCTGTTGCGTGTGCCGTCGTATTCTTCCTATGCACTAGTTATAGCTATCCGGGGGCGGCCTGCTGTCGCACCAGTGGGCTGCCCCACCTCTGCACCCTCGGTTTTTAAGATGTTCACCACAGCGGAGAATGATCCCCTTCTCTGTGGCGATCGAGCCAAGCTGGACGAGGTTCGCCTTCGGGCGAAGGTCATGTGGGCGGACAAAAGGTGCCTGCTCCTGAGACTCATCAGCAACCTGTTTCTTCCTTCAAGCCCTCAAGACTCTTGAAGCGGCCTGACTATTTAGTGTCTTCGTCGCAGCAAGGGGGCGATATATACCACCCTTTTTATTGATTTCACGTGTCAGTGTTTGACTTTTTCGCAACTTCATTTCTTCCTTTTTCTCCCTCTCCAACCCCACCCGTGACACCACCAGGGTTTAGCTAGCCCTGGTCCGATTATCCCCGGTTCTTCGCTGAAGAGACGCGGCCGGGGGGAGGGGTACGAAGAGTACGCGTCGAAACCGGTGTCACGTCGTGTTGGGGAATCCTTCGGGAGTGCGATACTGAAGGGGAGGTGCTACTGCCCGTGCAGGGCGACACCGCCTTAAAACTTTATAACCACACGCGCACACACCTCAGCCCTCTCACAGGCCAATCTGGTGTGCCAAGAGACGCTCGGGGGGCGTCTCTTGGCACTCCAGGTTGGCCTGTCGGGAGGACAGGCAGAACTGGATGTCATCCCCGGTGGAAGGGGAGGAGGAGACAGGGCATAGTGTCCCGTTATTGCGAGACAAACACTTCAAGCTCACATGCGTGTCCGTCCGGACAACCTACATGAATGGCACGGACAGCGCATCACCGAGAGTAACCGAGGAGGAGCACCGCGTACTCTCACTTTGGATGGGTCGTCGTTGGGCAATATGTTGAAATGCTTGCGCTGCAGGAGAAGTGCTGGGTCACCCATCCGACACGTGAAGCAACCTGCAACACAGCGTTGGCGAGCAGGTGGCACCGAAGTTGAAGAGACCCCGCATTGCCCGTGTTGAAGAGCCTGCGTTGGGTCTTTCTGGAGCGCAAGACACGTACTGTCTGTCCTTCTCGTTCCCGTTTCCTCCGGAAGCAGGTGATACGTGCGGTTCCAAAGCGCACCCGCTGCATCCCCTCTCCCTCCATCTTTCGTTCGGCGGCTATTCCGCGCTCTCTTCAACGCGTCGTCGCGAAGATTGCGTCTCAGTATCAGCAGGCAATCCCCGGCTTCCAGTGTGTGTGTGTGTGTCACCCCTCCTTTCCAGCGCAACGAGGAGGAGAGCGAGACCGTGTGGTATCACGTAGAGCAGGAGTAGGAGAGCGGGATCGGTTCTCACTGAGTGGACTCGAGGGGACACTGCTGCGATGCCAGCACGCTAACCCAAGCTGCAATACGAACACCAGGGATATCCCATCCGTCCCATGGGATGTCGCATGGGAGGACAGGATGTCCCCTGGGAGAACCTACGTGACCCAATCGGGTCTCCCATGGACAAGGTCGGTACCGTACGTTCTCCCAGGGGGGAACACGTGCCCTCCCCTGTGGGATAGTGACCATCACCCGTGTGGGATACCCCATTGGGATATCCCACATGGGAGGTCCCAGTCCTGGCCACCGTGATGAGGCCATTTACTCCCCAAAATCTTGACCAACACGTCGTCTCAGCCTGTAAGAGTGCCCACGACACCCCACCCCCCAAAAGGTGTGTTTATGTCACCCCCCCAGCAGCCCTGGGGGGGTGACATAAACACACCCCTTTTGGGGGGTGACATATACACGGGGGGTGGTAGGTACGGCCAAAAGCTGTTTTGTTGGAACGCAGACCCCACTCTTTGTGTACGACACTCCCCGGCCTGATGAAGTGGTGTGAGTGGGGCCGCACGATCCAGCTAAAGGCACAGAAAGTTTCCCCAGTTGGCTCCGCCGAACTCAAAATATAGCTGGAGTCGTGCAGGATCATTCGTGAAGAAATACGAAAGGTACCTAGGGTACCCCAAGAGAATGTCACCCCCCCCCCTCGGCCTCCGCTTGGGGGGTGACATTCTCCAACAGCCACCCTGTACAGAGGGGGTGACATTCCTTAACGGTTGCCCTGTGTAGCGGCTGGGAAGAATGTCACCCCCCTCGGCCCTGGGCCGTCGAGGAGGGTGACATTCTCTCGGGGTAACCTAGGGAAACGAGAAAAAGTTTTTCGTTGATCGCACGACACACACAGAAAATTCCCCTCATTCTCCACCAGGTCCTGGGTAAGACGTTAAACTGCCTGGGGGGGCCGTCCCCGGACCATGACGGGTGCCTGCACCAGGAGTCTAGCACGGCCGTGGTCCAGGGCATGACCGAAAACTGCTTGGGTACCGAGGCTCCCCAGACCAGGAAGGGTGGAGACACCTGGAGTCTAAATAGTCACACCACGTCAGGCCAGACCTTCGCATTGCACTCCGCGAAGACTGCCACACAGCCGCGGGGCAGGTGTGCAGCCTGTGGAAAACCTCGTACAGAAAAGGGTCGGCGACCGCCCGCCCCCAGTCTGAGAGGCATCAGCCGAATCTCGGTGGAGGCGGGCACAAAACAAAAGGGAGAGTCGTCACTGTGCATATCAGCACGGTCCCGCCCTCTGTGCCAGACCAACACACCACCAAAGGAAAAGAGGAAGAGGCGACGTAAGGCAATGCCTCCGTGCGGCCAGGAGAACACGAAATAGCGACCCCCTCAACGGGGAATGCTACGAGCACGGCCAAAAATCGTTCAAAAAAATCGTTCAAATTCTGCCTGCGGAAGTGTTGGTGTGTGATTGGCAGGCGCATAAGACTGTGTGTGACGGCAAACACCTAGCACTTCCCCTATCGCTGCATTTCCGCCTGACAATCACCTTGTTGGAAGACAAAAAAAGAATGGAAAGCCGATAGAACCAGACTTTCGCCGGAAGATATTCGTTCCGTTAGGTGCGGGCCCCCCTCTCCTGACTTTCACCGGAGGCTCAAATTGTGGGGAGCACAAAATGAAACGTTTTCAGCACATGCCACTCGACACAGGGTGTAGCACACACAGGATGTGTGGTGTGGGGGGCTTCGCTCAGAAATGCAGAAGATCAGGATAAGCCGCCTGACAGCACTGGCTGCAAAGTGGCTCAGTTCGACACAGTGGCACAGAGTGAAGGCCCCCGTGGATAAGGGGTGTTGGCAAACGCACAGGCATTCGTTAGCGCTAGTTGTGGGGCACAAGAGAACTATCGAGAGGGCATGACGCACGTGCTCACAACATTGGAAGTGATTTAGGACGACACAGCTGGGATGTCACTGCAATCGCACCCCTGGCACCAGCCTGCCCAACAACTGCGGGGAGGATGTTCTGGCTGTGGCAGGCTGAAGTGGTAGTCGTGCGATTTTCACGCATTTTTCGTTACTTCGAGGGATAACCCATCACTAAAAGCAGCTGTCCAGCCAACATTGGGCGCACCAAAATTATTACCCCACCGATCTTGGTTGGGTGACTGTACAACAGAAGGCCGAGACAGACGTTAGCGTGTCCGAAAAATATGGGGGGGGGGGGGGGGCGCTCAGCAATCTTTGCCGTTCTTCTCAATGTGCAAAGGGTGCAGTGTGCAGGGTAGAGAGAAAGGCAAGGCACACAGAGGCGGCTTTCTTTCACCCCTACTGGAGGTGGTGCTCGACATCTACTGTGCCCGGCTGGTGTTGTTTCGAGAACTAGTGTGGTGTTGTGAAGGGAAGAGAAGGAATATGGGAAGGGAGGGGTGGTGAAATTAAAGCGGTGCGAGTGTGCGATTTCGACCCAGTTCTCGAAAAAGGCTTGCCTCGCAATAATCGTACTCCTTTCGCCAGCCGGTAGGCTAAATACTATTGACTATTGAGGGATCCAGGATCCCGAACAAATTTACTCAAAAGTTACCAAGAGGGGAAAAAATAAATTTCCCCACTTTTTTCCTTCAGTGGTCCAAGGAGTAATAGGTTTTTTTTTTCACCATTTTTGGCGAGAGAAAAAGTATGAGGTACGGATGCACTCAAACAATGCGAGAATGCGGTTTTTGAAGGGAAAAACCCCAGAGGGAGAGAGGGGGGGCGACCCCTTCCCCACCACCCCAGAATGGGAATATTACAGGAATAGTTGCCTTTGCCTTCATGTTGCCCCGAGACATAGCATCACCCACCAGGAGTCTCGGAGACGAGACAATGCCGAAAAGGAGTGCAAAGGTGGCAGGGGAGTACTGGGCACACCTGAAGGAAGGTGCGTCACGTGCCCTCACCGGATGTCCGCCTGCTGTTGCTGCTGTGCTGCAGTGCCTCGCAACGACGGTCATTGCCACATTTTCTGGCAGGTTCGGCCAGCTCCTGCGCGGGCTCAGGGAGGAAGGCACTCCCATGGATGCCCCTTCCTGGCTAGGGCTGGCTCGTGTGCTTCGCCCTCTGGACTGTATCCAGCAGCTTGCTCGTCGCTACCCATCCACCCTCGGGCAGCTGGTGAAGACGACACGGTCGGGCGTGGTGGTAGACTGTGACACCTGCGGCAGGACGTGGGAAGCAAAACAGGACGAGACATTTGCGCTGGATGGGCTGAAGGACCTCGCGGATCTCACCACGACCAAAAAGGTGAAGTGCAACACCTGCGGCGGGGAGGCCACTTCAAAGCTCGCTGCTTGCCGCTTCGCAGAAGTTCTCTTCGGGTTTGTCGATCGCTTCGATAGTGCCGGGAAGAAGGTCAAGACGGCAAGCAGGATCCCCAACGAGCTTGAGCTGTTGGAGGTGGTCCCCGGGGAGATCGCTAGCGCGGAGCCGACCACGGTGACGTACCGGCTGACAGCCTCGTCTAGTGCTGCGAAGGGGCCCGATCAGCAGTCCGCAAAGTACGAGACGCAAGCCGCTCGGTTCCATGGCAGTCGCGTGCTGAAGTGGGTCGTGACAGGGACGGAAGATGCGCGCACCACCACCAACAACCCGTCTGCAAGACCCTCACAGAAGGTGCACTTTGCAATGTACGTTCGGGAAAATGACGAGAGGCCACTCGGTGTTGGCAACGACACCGACTACGACAGCGATTTGGATTGTGACGAGGAGAACACGCAGGCTGTGCAGACTCAGGCGCAGCCTGTGACGATTCCGCCTGTTCGGCCACCTGTGTACACGAGCGGGACACCTCACATCATGGTCTACGACAGCCTCCCCGAGGGTTTGAACCGCGGTACCCCCAGAATTCCGCAAGAATTTTCAGATGCCAGCCTCATCAACTCCCTCACCGCCTCCCTCTTTCCTGCCTGGTACCAACAAGACCTGCATTCGTGTGGATATTACGCACTCGCCAGTATGGATGCATTTCTGAACATGAGACCGGCAGAGCCACCGACCCGCGCCCGGGCAGTGGAGCTCCTCCGCTCAGTGGAGCCGGAGCTCGCAGAAGGGGGGGAACGCCTGAAGACGCTTCTCCAGGTGTTTGAAAATGCAGGACGCAGTGGCTCCTGCATTTTCACGGAGGCGATGCGGCTGCCAAACACAGTGGCAGCCGACATCGTTGGTGCGATGGGTGCAAGGCACTGCACCAACATCAGATTTCATCCTGGATGCCTTCGCTTCGACTACATTCGCACCGCAACTCTCTTCGCGTCACATCCCATCCACTTCGTCTGGAGCCAAGCAAGAGAGCACTACTATGTGATAATCGCAAGCAGTCCCGATGCACAGAACCCATTGAGCAGACCCGTGGCGAATGCGTTTGCTCGCCTGGCACAAGGGGCGGCAGCTGCTGCAGATGTCTTGAGACAACATCAGTTGAAGCTAAAGGCGAAGGCGGGGGTACAGGCCCACTTTCGCCTCGTGGATGGCCAGTGGACATGCAAGCTGTGCAGGAAGCACCTGAAATGCCTGCAGGATGCAGGGCACCGGGACCTCGCCCTCAAGTTCGCTCTCGGCCAGGTCAGCGAGAAATTCTCGCAATCGACTGAGCTGGAGAGGATGAAGAACCACCTGAATGGGGGGGCACATCGCACAGCCCTCCAGGCAGAACAGGCATCTTCAGCAGCACCGCCCACAGCTTCAGTCGCACCATCCTCCTACTCGACCGGGGTGACCAACGCAGTTCTACAGAAACGGATAATCTCTGTGTCGGAGACTCAACAACAGGGGCTGCGGAATCTCGCGGTGAATGTGTTGCGCTTGACAGTGCAAGGCCAGGGGTTGCGGTGTCTGCCCAAAGTGATTGCCGACGATGATCTGAAGGGGTGCGTCACATTGAAAACACACCGAAGCACCGACACGGGTGAGGAGATGCTCACTGTCCTCACCGACCTTCTGTTTGCGGAAGTGTGTGCAAAGGTGCAGAAGATACGGTGTGGCTGCCTGAAGATCGACTCCACGACGTATTCCCACCTCGATGTGATGCTCGTCGTTGTCCGGGGCATCATCATCGAGGAACCTGGCGGCCCCAGCTTCCACGAACTGCTTGTGGGGTGTGTTGACCTGGAGTCGCAGACTGCCGAATCGCACAAAGACGGGATTGTGCTTGCGTTGGAATCGGCTGGTTTGGTGGATTGGGCGAAGGCGAGTGTCTACAGCTTCTCTGGGGACAGGGCCAGAAGTGTCCAAAGAACGCATCGACTCCTGGAGGACTGGGTGGGCCACCCAATTATATTCGCTTCGGACAGCGCGCACCTCCACTCCAACTCTGTCGTGTCCATCCGCAAGGATACCCATGTGAAGGACGCAATGATGGTGACGAGAAAGTATTTCAACTGCTTCCGCAGCTCCACTCAGCGACTCAAGAAGCTGCGGAAGACTGACAGCGACGTACTTTCTTTCCCCGATGAACACAGTGTTCGTTGGAGCGAGGCGATGTTCGGGCGCATGAACGTCGCATGCCGTAACCTGACAGGCGCCTTGGAGGTCCTCAAGGAAGAGAACCCCCCCCCCCTGCTGTATACTACAGCATGCGTGACGTATCCTTCCAGCACCGCATTGCCATCCTGAAAGACTTCTTTGAATGCAACAAGGCTACTTCAACAGCGCTGCAGTCGAGGTCGCTGACTATTTCTGGGATGCGCAAGGCTCTCCGTCTGTGTCAGATGACGATGGTGCAGCTTGCGGGGGCACCTGGTTCAGCAGAGTCGGCATGGCTGCGCGAGCAAGATGACACCCCCACCAGCATGTCGGAGTGGAGGAGGAAGCTGTGTATCACGGTGGCACGGCAGATCAAGGCACGGTGGAACCTCCACGAAGCGAATGTCATCGCACCATTCTTTTCGTGGCGGACGAGGGATGGTTCAACCCAGGTTCTCGACGATCTGGGTAAGAGGCTGGGGTTCACTGAGGATGCGAGGCACAGGGTACTCCTCCTGTGGCGTATCGAGCAGCAGGGTATCGGTGAGGACGAGGGGGAGGTGCAGCACGCCATTCGGTGCCTCACACACCCCGACAAGGACTTCTCATTCCTGATTGAGTGGCTTGTCACGTGCTCCCCCTCCAGTGTTATCATCGAGTGTGCCTTCTCGACAGTGAAGAAGCTGCGTGGGAGCCAGAGGCGTCAGATGAAGTGCAATCGCATCTTCCGGGAGCTCCTAGTTGCACTGCACGCGCCGACCGACAACGAGGGGAGGAAGCAGCTGGCTGAAGAGGCAGCTGTGTGCTTCATCTGCGAGAAACCGCGCCGTTGGAAGTCTCGCACACCCCGGGTCACGGCAGGGAAGGAGCTCAACCTGCAGGGGTTTCTTGAGAGCCTTGTGGGTGAATCCAGCATCGAAGAGCTGGAGGATGTGCTGAGCGACGGTGCTTCCAGCATTGGAGAGAGCATCTGCGTCGACGGGGCAGATGACTTCTGGATATTGGAGGAAGACGGGCCCACAGGAGAGAGGGGTAACAGAGCGGAGCGTGTCGTCGGCTTTGTTGAGGATGAGCCCCCAGCCAAGAAGCAGCGGAAGGACGCCAATGAAGAAGGGCTGTCCGAAATGGATGCTGAATGGGCATATGAGCCTGAGATGGATGAGGACTGAGGTCAGTGGACTGGCAGTGCCGTGGGTTGGTTGCGGGCGGTTAATGTGTTGAAGTCAAGATTCGCGTGTGTGTGTGTGTGTGTGTGCGTGTGGAGATCCCAGGTGCTCCCACGGTGCTGCACGACTAGAACTAGATTCGTGGTGCCGGGGAGGTGTTGGGTATGAAGACCGTTCAGACTTTTTGATTTTTTCTAGATTCATGGTGTGGGAGGAGGGCGGGGGGGGGTCGCAAACAACCGTTGGAAGCTGGGAAGACGGGAAACCGCGGCAAAAAAACGGTGTGAGTGAAGGAACTCCTGGACCAAAAAAGTGGGTAAATTTGTACTACCGTAAACGGAAATATTGTGGACCGTAATAAAGGTGAACCGTACTATAGGTGGACCGTAAAAAAGATGGAACAAATGGGATTTTTCCGGAACTTGGAACATTTTTACGGTCCACCTATTTTACGGTTGGGATAGTGGACTTGGCGGTTTTTTTTACGAATTCCTTCGACGAAGTCGCGAAGGAACCAAGGAAATCGCACGACTGAAGCTGCAGGATTAACACCACAGGGCCTCAACACAGAGTGTGCGCTCACCATCGTCCGGGAACTGTTCTCCCACAGTTACTGCAGGGTGTACTACACTAAAGGAGTACGATTTCCCTGAATTTTCCGGGCACTGATTCACGAATTTACATCCGGAGGGAGCCCGGTGGTCTCAGCTTCTGTCTGCGCGCCCTGCCGTACTGTGGCTGCTTTTGTGGGCTCGTGCAGCAGGTTCTACTTTTACTTCTACCGGAACGCTCCTTGCATGGTACTACACTTCTCGAGGTGTGGTGGTGGGTGAGTCTCGAGGTGAGTGGTGGTGATCGTGCCCTTTCCACACGCAGGGAGGACTTGCTTCTCTTGCTGGTGTTGGTTGCGGTGGTGGAGGGAGGGTCCAAAGCTGGGAGGTCGGGAGGCCTACGTGCGGGAGTCTGCGGCGTGGAGGCCGCAGTCCGCGCCCCGCAACCCACCAGCCCGCGGGCGAAAATCGCATTGTCTTTTCCATATTCAGTCCCAATAAATGGTGGACCGTAAAAAAGATGGAACGTTTGGCCTTTTTTTGGGAACTTGGAACATTTTTACGGTCCACCCTTTTTCCGTTTACGGTATTTAGAATTGGCCAAAACCTGAAAATGGGCACTATTTAACCGGATGGCTGTCCTTTCGCTATAATAAAAGAAACACCTTGCCCAGCAACTGCAAAAAAGGCAGATCCGGGCTACTTTTCGTTGAACGCACACTCGTGTGTCAAAGGCTCTGGAAGCCCCTGTGAAGTGGCACGAAGGTGTGACCCTTACAAAGCTTCAGTCGTACGATTTCCTTCGTTACTTCGCGACTTCGCTACGCTTCGTCGCTCGTAACTGGTAACAAACAAAATGGGGGGGGGGTAGTGAAATCGAATTTGAAGGGAGCACAAGAATGATCACCCTTCACTCGTTATGCAGGTTGTGTCTGAAATCCAGTGTTTTTTCCGGCCTGTGTTGTGTTGTTGTACTGTGTGGGCAATTAGGCTGTGATGGTATGCACAAACGTTCTTTGGTTCTCATGATCAAACGTCAAGGCACTCATCTGTGGAAATGTGCGTAACTGGTGTCATCATTGTAGCCAGGTTCATGTAGCCTATGTGACCGCAGTGATGTCTTCAGTCATTCCATTTGCATGTCAGCTTGTTCGTTAAAAGAGGAACGTTCATAGGAACGTTCAGGGGGGGGGGGGGGCGCAAAAAAATTGCTTATGGTAGCAGTTTCGGCTGCCAACCCACGACCGTACCATAAGGACGCGGAACACATGCCGGGGCAGCCCGGTACGAGGTGTACCTTTCATCAGGTGGGTATCGGCAAGATGCACAGCGTCAGGGGTGGGGACAGATAGAGGGCAAAAGATGAAAGGGGCGGTGGGGTAGGGGGGTGGATTTTAGAGAAAAAGAAAAAAGAAAAGTGATGATTAAAAGGAGGAGAGAAAGCAGTAAAGAAAAGAATAAAAAAAGAAAAAGAAGGTGTGGATCGGAGCACGACTCCACGGGCCACGGGAAGCATATGAAATGCCTCCCGAATCGGACATTGCGTCTAGGAGTGCGGCAGGGGAGACGGTGTCCAGGGGGGGGGGGGGTTTTGAGCGTATGGTGACTAAGTGCATAGCCAAAGTATAATCTTTGGGGGCACAGAAGCACGCCATTACGCCGTCAGCTATGCATGGCAGGGTCGCTGGTTCCCTGAGGATCGTGTTAATCCCGCATACCGGAAGGAAAAAAGGGGTTGGGGGCATGATACAACGTGAGTTTATGAAAGGTATAACTACCGTCTGGTGGCTAGTTGTAATCGGACTCGGGTTCCGATTGATCCGTCGACATGTTGTCCGTCTGTCTGGATCTTTTGTGTGGTGCGGGGTTATCATCTTCTTCTGTAGATGTATCATCCGGCATCTCCGTATCGGGCAGGGCTGGTCCATGAGTCCGTACATGCATCTTCAGAGACCAGAGGTTTTTGAAGGGCACGCATAAACTGTTTGTAGTAGCCCCGCAAATATGGCATACGAAACGGTGTTTGTTGGCGCTTGTAGACAACACAGGGACTGGTATCTGTGAAAGGTGTAGGGGTGCCGTATTGTCGAGTGATTCAGCCAAGCCAGGGGTTTGCATTGAGATGCCAAGACGTGATTTTCTTCTACGACACGTTGCTTGGTGGACGAGCACGCCGTGCTCCGAAGTAAAGGGCTTACCCTTTTGTGTGACAGTGGTTCCACATTTGGAGCAAGCATAGGGGGTGGCTTTTTCAGCAGTTCCATTAGTGGGAGGTGGGGGGTTGGTGTCGTTGTGGTTGATGTGGTTGGCATGACTAGTCGTGTCTGTGTGTTGAACCACGGTGGCATGCTCGGAACTGGCACGCGACGTTTGTTTGGGCGTGGCATTTTGGAACGTATCGTATAGATCATCTGCCCCGCCAGAAGTGGTGTTCGTGGGGGCAAGAGTTGAAGATATGTTCGTCGTAGGGGATGTGGTGGCTTGCACAAAAGGGGGTGAGTTTGGCTCTGTTGGAGACCCTGGTGTCTGGATCTCTTTCTGTTGTTGTTGTGTGGTGAGGTAGTCAGACACAGAAACCACGTTTTGTGCTGGAGAGAGGTGTGTATTTATTTTTGGATGTGTGGGCGGTGGGGATGTTTCACGAACCAAAGTTGCGCTTGTGGTGTCGGTAGTCTTCCGCCGGTAGAGAAAAAGGAAGCCATGTTCTCGGATATCCTCCGAGTCCTTGAGGGTCACTGAGTTGTTGTCCAGATCCCAAATGCCTGCAGCCGTGAAGAGTTGAGAGTACACATGGTTTCTTGTGGGATCTTCGGCAGCTTGCGGGACAATTTGGAAGATCAATTCGTATGTGATGGCCTTCCACGTGAAACAGCGTGGCATAAGTGATACCTTCCCTGTATCTGTTGGTGACAGGTTGTCGAAGAAAAACAGGAGGTTACCACCTTGTGGGGTAAGGGAGAGGCCTGAGCAATCGTTTTGACATGATGTGGTTTGTATGTGCCCAAAGAAGTCCTGTTCGAGGCACGCAGGGAAGCCATGCTTTATATAGAGGCTCCTGCATATTCTCACATAACATATCATTACTGGTGCTGAGGCATCACACGTTGTACAGCCCGTAGTAGGTTTTGAGAGGACACCGAGTTTCAAAATGGGGGGGGGGGGGGGGGGGTGGTGAGATGCACAAGCCCCACAGACACACACACACAGGTTCATCTTATTCCGTGCAGTGAAGTACAGACTTCCAGAAAAGGTTGGTGGGTAATATGTTTGGGGAGAAAGGTTGGTGGGATAACAACTTTGGTGTATTTCTCTCATCTCGTGGATTTGGGGGCCCCCGAAAAAAAATGGCGGGTTTGTACCCCACCAACCTTTTTACTCTCGAACCCGTGGGCCTTGGGCTGTTTTTTCACTTGCCCGTCAGGCGGACTACAGGGGAGAGATCCGGTGTGAGGCACTTGGGTCCGTTCAGCGGGTTATTTTTAAAGAGATGGGGGGCCGGTGCCTGCGTGCGCCCTGTCGTACTGTGGCTGCTTGGCGGAGCAGAATTCTACTGGGCTGTTTGCTTGGATACACCCCTCCTTGCAGATGATGTGCAGGGCACACACAAACGATGGACTCCATCGTTACAATCCTGCAGCAGATGTGCCAGCTGTTCGACGACACTGGTATTACCACTGGTGGTGTCGTCCACAAGCAGAGGGTTGTGAATAGCCCGCTAAGGGGGGGGGCGTCCGGCGACATTCAGCACACAGCAGCAGGACCAGCTGTTGCAGCAACCGTACCTGACAGCGAGACAAGACAGGCAGGGCGCCCCCACCTGAGCCCCCCTATCTCGTGGCAGAACCCGGAGTACCCCACCCGCGCCAAGTCCCACGCTCATTTGGTAGAAATATTGGGGGGTAACAATTTTGGTGGGGCAATAATGGTTGGTGGGTACAAGATTTTGTGGGTTTTTACCCCACCAACCTTTTCTGGAAGTCTGATGCCACCCTCTCTCACACCGTGGCATAGGCAGGGGCATGCACGACAATAGGAGCGGCAAAGCGGGATAAGCGGGAAGCTGCATTGTACGTTGCTGAAGAAGAACATTTCATTCGAAGCAATTGTGTGTGCAACGGTGCAAACGGGAAGCAATCGGCAATTATGCTTGAGGGGGGAACGGGACGCCTTGGTGCATATTCTCCTGTGAAAAGAATTGCAGATGGCCGGTGGGGAGAACATTCGCTCTCTGTGCCACTGTGTTGGAACTGAGTCGCTTTGCAGCCGGTTCTGTCAGACGGCTCGCTTGTTCTCTCGCTCCATTCTGCACTTCTGAGCGAAGGCCCTCCTGGCGAAGACCCCCACCCTGAACGGTCTGAAAAATATATTTTGCATTTCACCCATCAAAGCCCCCCTTAGCACCCCTGTCCTGCATGAAGCTGTTGGGTTCTCCCGCAGCACCGCGTCTTCGCCCGGCCTGGATTGCCTTTTTGACAAGCAGCAGGTGGAATTGTAAATATGGGTTCGTTCATAAACACCCCCCCCCCCAGATTGGGCCTTTTAGCCATTTTTGGGCGAAAATTGGGGAAAATCGCATTCACCACCCTCGCAACCACCCTCGAGGTGGGAAAACAGGTTCGGGGGCACTTGGGAGGCCTTTTTCCGGTCATTTTTGTGCAAAAGACCCATAATCATGAGGGGAATGTATCATTTTTCCACGCTCCATTCGGCCGTCTCTGCGACTCTCCTGCCTTCTGGTATTTACCCGGACCAGAGCACATGTCATCCACGAGGGAACCAGGGACTCCTTTGATAGGGGCTTCGTTCGTTGCGCCTCCACTGACGTCGATACAGTTGCCAGAGTTGCGCCAGAGTGTCAGACCCCTCACAAAAGTCAGAATGAACCATCAGAGTGAAGCAAATCCTGCAGTTCCTCCCCGACGTGTGGTGGTCTTACTGGCTGCGGCAGATGTTTTCACTCCGTCTGGGGGCTGCCCTCCCGAGTGCAGTAGCCACCAGTCGGATGGCCTTGTGTGACACATGTAATTGGTCGTCGAGCTGTGCAGATGATACCCGTCTTTCACCACACTCGTCCGCCACCGTCTGGTTATACCAGACAGCGTCCTTCCAAAGCTGCAATGAGCGCAGGTAGATGCCTGATTTGCGGGACCCTCATCTGTGCATCCGAATCAGCACCGTCGAACACTGGTTCGTATCGATGTTGTCCTCTGTGAATCGTAGTGGGTCGACCGCCGGGGCTCACCCTTGCCTCGAGAACACCCTGTACCTACGGGCATGTTACACTCTTCTGACTATCCGTCATCCCGGAACCCGTGGACGATGTGGCGTTTGCTCTCCAGGTCGAAGTCCTGTCATCTGCTGAATGATGCTCGGTGCCAGCATACCGAGACACTGACTACGACCACTCCGCGAGCAAGCTGATCCCTCATCTGTTTCGTCGAACGAAGACTTACGCCGATTTCGGCAGCTCTTTTGTGATCCGGTACCAGGCTCGCGAGAAGGTAATTTTCCCCATTTCCCATGCCAATGAGAGAGCAAAATGGACTCCTGGGTCCCCCGTGGCCCCCCCGGACCCCCCGAAGTGCAGGTGGGGGGCAGACGAGGGTGGTGAATGCGATTATTCCCAATTTTTGGCCAAAAATGGCTAAAAGGCCCAATCTGGGGGGGGGTGTTTATGAACGAAGCCATATGGTGTGTGGGATACGCACACGCCCATTTTTTTGGCTTCCACCCCTGCTATAGCTCGGCACGGGAAAGGCAGTGAAAACACAGCCCACAACACAAGACTCCGGGGCGCGACGCCAAAACTTCCCTCTCCCCCCCCCCCCCTCTCTCTCGTACGCTTCAAGTGTGAATATCCCCGGAACGAAGATACCAGCACCCTCTCTCTCTCTCTCCCTATGCACGGGTGCCATAACCATCTCACACAGCTGCACAGCATGGTGGGCTGCGAGCTGCACCCTCATACACACACCTGCGGCTGCAGGTCGGGGAGGGGAAGGATCGGGCTGAACCTTCATAGAAAGATGATTTTGAACTATTCTTGGGCCGTTTTCTCGCAGCTGTTTTGTGCCCTCTCTGTCCGCACGCCTTCCACCCATTTGACTAAGCCCATTTGGCTCAGCTCCCCCCCCCCCCCCTCACACGGTGGGGCTGTCCGGGTCGATGGGCACGACCTCCATCTCCTCGGAATCACTCGCAAGGTGCAGCAGCCTGCTGCGCACCACCTCCAGCCTCAGCGTGTAGACATCCCCGTCGATAAGAGACACCGCAGCAGGCTTTGTCGGCGACAGCTCCAGGTAGCGCTCCAGACGCACCGCTGTGTCATGGCGGCACGGCATGTAGAGGCACATCACCTGCACCTCCTTGGCTGCGATGCACAGCAGCTCGCTGCGCGAGGTGCACTCCCCCAGCACCGTGAGGAAGCGCTGCGAGGTGGTCCCGACATTCCCGAACACGACAGGGCCTGTGCTGAGCCCGATGGATACGCCACCACCGCCAGCCCTTGCCAGGGCGTCGTCCAGAAGGCAGACGAATCGGAATGAGCTCTCGACGTGCGCGATGCAGGGTATCGCTGTGTTCCACCCCACGCAGGTGGAGCTGCCCACCAGCGAGATGAGGCGCCCGTCACTCCGCTCCAGGCAGACGACCATCTTCTGGAGGGTCGCGTTGACAGACTCGTCGACGTCTGCCGACGCCTCGATGTGCATCGCGACCCGCCCCACCGTCGCCACCGTCTCCTGGTCCAGCTGCCTGCGGAACACATCACTCCCCAACACGGCGGAGTGCCCCGTCCCACGCCCCTGCCGGGTTGGAACAGGCCCCGCCACATTGCCATCCTGCAGGAGGGCAACCTGCCGCAGTGCATGCTCCGACCTCTCCCGCAGGGTGGCGGGCATCAGAGCGTACACCTCTGTCTTGCCAGACACGCCCCGCAGCTGCACCGGGCCCATGGGGACGCAGACGAGGGAGACGTCGCCGATGCGGTGCACCATTGTGTCCCAGGCGTAGACGTGGCCCTGGGTGTCGACCAGCTGGGAGAAGATGTCGTGCGACACGGCGACTGTGCCTGCGATGCAGACGCCTTCGAGGCGTGAGGCTTTGTTGACGGTCTGCCCAAAGTAATCCGCCCGCCCCGTCACGGCGTTCATCTCCACCGAGACAGGCCCGCTGTTGACACCGATGCGGAGGGACAGACCCCCGCTGGCGTTGCCGGGCTGCGGCGCGCAGTTCGGGAGAGCGAGCAGCGAGGCGGGCCACTCCGCACCTGCGAGCCTCTCCTGCACCGTCAGGCCGAAGGCGATGCCGCGCGAGACGTTGTCGAAGGCAACCATAAAGGCGTCCCCGATGGTCTTCACCTCGTAGCCCCCGAGCTCATCGATGCACTCCCGGAGGATGTCGTTGTGAATCCTCAGCGAGCGCTTCATCCCCTCAGGCTCCGCCTCCCACGTGGCGGTCGACCCCTTGATGTCTGTAAACACCACGGCGACGTTGGGGCTTGGCTCCCCTGAGCCCGGGGCGTGGCGGCGTGGCGCCACCCCGCGCTGCGTGCCGGCACCCCTGGTGATCTGGGCGAGTCTGTCGAACAGCGCGTTGGGGATGTACGGCCTGTAGCAGTTCAAGTTGTGGAGGATGGCGCCGAACGCGGCGTGCATCGCAGGTGGGAGGGAGTCGGCGCTTGCCTTGAGGATTGCGTCCGCCGTCTCCAGGTCCAGCTGGGCGAGGGCGGTTGCGAGGGCGTCCGCGGCAGCAACCGTGGCCTCGATCTTCTTCTGCTTCTCGCGCATCTCATGCGCGAAGCCACGCGTGATGGCGACATCCAGCAGGAACACCAGCGTCATCAGGAAGTAGGCCCCAAGCGAGTGCCCCGCAGACGTCGCGCATGGGAGGGTGCTGCACCCGCATAGCCTCTCCCGCAGCATGTCTTCTGGAAGCCCGTAGGGGATGTTGTATAGCCCGAAGCGTGCCGTCTCCTCCACCTGCGTCACCAGCAGCCATGTGAGGGTGATGCCGACGACCAGGCCTGTGAGGCGGTCCGCTTGCATGACGAGGAGCAGGTCGACGACGATGATGATGAGGGGCCACTGGCGGGGCAGCCCCTGGTCTGCCTGGTTGAGGTCGGCGTTCATGACGATGAAGGTGTAGCCGAGGGTGACGTAGAGGAGGAAGGTGTCGGTGACAGGCTTGCGGCAGAAGAGATAGCAGATGATGAACAGATGCATTAGTAGTGCGAGGTAGGACCCGACCTGGAACCTGAGGTGCACGACAGGGTCTGTGACGAGCATGTAGGCAGCGATGAGGGAGCACATGGAGGCGACGACTGCGACGAGGAGAATGGTCTTCTTCCGGAGGATCATCAGCTCGTTGTCATCCTCGTTGAGGGTCCGCTCCACGAGCTGCCACAGACAGCGGCTCAGGCAGCCTTTGAGGCAGGCCAGCGGCCCCGAAGCCTTGCCCTCACCCCCATGCGACGACATGTTGCTGTTGCTGGCACAGTGAGGGGGGGGGGGGAGAGAAAAGGGGGGGGGGGGGGTGTTCGATATAATGATCTGTGGTGGGGGTGGGGGTGGGTGGGGGTGGGGGTGGTCTGTCGGGACATAGCAGTGCGAGAGAGAGGGGGTGGCTGCCGCGTTGGGAGGGGGGGCTAGTGGGGGTGGGGTGGGGCAGTCGTGGGTCTTCGTTGTTGCGACACAGCGCCCCAAGCACATCGCAGGCACCTTGCAACCAACCCGGGGGGGGGGGGGGGGGTTAATGCGAAGCAAGCCCGTTCTGCTATGCGTCCTGATGGGCACGGCAGGATCGGGGCCATCGTTATAAGCGACCACAGGACGTTTGCCTTAAAAAGCAACGTCGCAACACAGACCTGGGGGTGTCCCCGTGATGACACACGGCAACCCACCCGCGCGGGAACACATGCCACCGCACACCAGAGCGAACGTTACTTGCAGGTTTGTGCGAAAACACACACGAGATATCAAAAACACACCAAGAAACTGCCTCAGATTTTCCAGCACATATTGAATTCACGGTCCCAACCGGTAAGGAGGGAGGGTCGTTAGGGAGTGTGGCCATGTTCGCTCACCACCAGCCCAGGGTGAGTGCCCTCACGGATCGCAGGTCACAGGGCGGACTTCAAGTACTCCACGACACGGTCGAAGTCGCGCTCCCTGAAGGCGGAGGCGATGCGGATGCTCTCGATAGCCTGGCGCACAGCCATGTCGGAGCTCTTCTTGTCCGCCTCCTCGACGGTGCCCCACCACTCCTCCAGCCGCACCGCCTGCTCCTCACGCACAGCAGAGTACTTCAGGGAGCCCATCACGCCGACAAAGGACATCTCCGGCAGGCGCTCCAGCGCCTCCTTGAAGTGCGAGGTCAGAAACTCGAAGTGTGCGTCGGTGGCCTTGGGGTTCGAACCCAGGCCGGACATGAAGATGTCGACGTCCTGGCTGCGCGTCTTATCCTTGTCGAACGCATATGCCAGGGTGCGCTTGATGATCGCTTCCTCGCGCGACACGCTCATGGCGACACAGCACCGCGACACCTCCGAGGCCTCCGTGTCGTGTGCCTCGTGCACCTCGGCAAGCTTCTCCCACGACGCAGGCGTGCTGTCCGCCTTGACCACAGCGCTGTACACACCACCCCGCAGGTCGGAGGGCAGCACCGCCTCGTCCTTCGTCTCCATATACTGAGCGAAGCGGCGCTGTGCCTCCGCCAGGCTAGGGCCGTGCTTGCATGTCGCCAGGCGGCTCAGCACTCTCCCGCGCAGCTGGCGCTTGCGCGAGTCGTCCTCTGCACGGTGCTCCCACCCAAGGCGCTCGCCCAGTGATGCAAAGTGCTTCACGAAGAACTGCTCGCTCAGCGCAGTGGCCTCAGGCGAGTCGCGCAGGATGTGCTGCACCACACCCAGGGCGGACAGCAGCGCCGTCATCACCGTCAGGTCCTCCGTGTGTGCCGCACAGGCCGCAATGCGCAGCACCTGTGTTGCCGGGACGAGGCCCGCCTCGGACAGAGCTGCCACGTCGTTGATGAGGCCTGTCGTGTCCACATTGGACAGGCGCCCCTCCTCCACCGCCTTGCTCAGCACCGCCAGCATGTCGTCGCTGTAGGCCACACGCACCACGGCTGTCTGCCCGAAGTTGACCTTCACCCACTCCGCCCCTGCAGGCACCACAACCTCCGACTCCTGCCCCGCCAGCAGCACCATCTCCTGCCCCTGCGGCGTCCCGAAGCTGACCGGCACCTCCCACAGCGTCTCCTCCGCTGCCTTGCCGGTCGACAGGAAGCGCTCCTGCCGCACCTTGATGCTGCCGCCCTCGCGCCTCACGTGCAGCACGGGGTACCCCTGCTTGCCGGTCCACTGCTGCATCACGCGCGTCACAGGCATCTTCGACGCCTCCTCCAGGTGGTGCCACAGGTCTGCTGTCGTCGCGTTGGCGTATTGGAACCGTGCCAAGTACGTCCGCATCGCAGCCCGGAAGTTGTCCATCCCGATCCACGCGACACACATGCGCATCAGCGAGCACCCCTTCGAGTAGGAGATGTCGTCAAAGATCTCCCCGATCTCACGTGCCAGACGCACGTCGACCTCCACAGGGTGCGACGACTGCAGCGCATCCAGCTCCAGTGCGCTGTTGTAGTCCTCCGCCACGAAGGTGGACCACGCCTGCCACTCAGGCCGCAGCACGTTGACAGCGTGGAACTCCATGAAGGTTGCGAAGCTCTCCTTCAGCCACAGCTCCTTCCACCACACCATCGTCACGAGGTTCCCGAACCACTTGTGTGCCAGCTCGTGTGCGACCACGAGTGCGACGAAAAGCTTTGTGCGGAAGCTGCTCGTCTCGTCAGCCAGCAGCACTGTCTCACGGAAGGTCACAAGGCCCCAGTTCTCCATCGCACCCGATGCGAAGTCGGGGATGCCGATCAGGTCCAGCTTCGGCATGTCGTAGTCGATCTGGAAGAACTCTTCGTACAGCGCAAGCGACTCGCACGCGATGTCCAGGGCAAGGCCCGTGCGGTCCTTCTTCCCCCCGCCCTGTGTCGTGTACACACGCACCCGTGTCGTCTCCCCGCTATTCACCTTCTTCACTACACGCTCCGCGTATTCCAGCTCCCCGATGCAGAAGGCCACCAAGTACGTCGACATCTTCGGTGTCGTCGCAAACTTCACCACCTTCTTCCCATCCCCCGTCTCCTCTGTCGTCAGTTCCAGCCCGTTCGCCAGCACCGACAGATGCTTGTCTACAACCAGTGTCACGTCGAACGTTGCTTTGTGGATCGGCTCGTCCCAGCACGGCAGCGCGTAGCGCGCATCAGGCGCTTCGAACTGTGTCGTCATCAGCACCTTCTGCTCCGCCTTCCCGTCCTTCCCTGCGACAGCATACTTCGCCTTGTAGAACCCCTTGTTCAGCTCGTTGATGGTCCCGCTGTACACGAACCGGATCGTCCCCGTCCCCTTCCCCAGCTTCTGCGGCAGACGCATGAACACGCGCTCATCCTTCGGGTGCACCTCCACACCGCTCCCTGCTATGTCCATCTGTGGGTGGCGTGTGTGAGTGGCACCAAGAGTGTGCTCGCCACAGCTTCCACTAACAAGCAAATCAACATGCACATCGCACCCAGGCAACACGCCATACCTCCACGTCGCCCTGCTTGATGTGCACGCTGTCGACCACCAGGTCCACAGCGTTCACAGCAACCTCCTCCGTCTCCTCGCGCACCTCCACTGCGATGACCACCTCCCCCTTGAAAGTGAAGGTCTCCGCATCGGGCACGATCCGCAGCGTGTAGTTCTGCCACAGCGTGGTTATTAGCAACACACTGGCAGATCATACCACAGGCACGATGTGTGTCGGCAGCACGAAACGATCCTCCGATGGGCTACCCCCACTGTACGACCCTGCAGCTGCCATGATGTATGTGCCTTGCCTGTCTTACGGTCACCATGCAACGGGCGCTGGTAACCCACACAGAACGACAAGACACTGGCACGTGGTTTCCATGAAGAATCACACACCAGCACACGCTGCCACATCACGGCAGACCGGTGATGTGCCAAGACCTGCCCAAGGGCTGACAGCGCAAAACCGTAAGGGTGGGGGTGGGGGGTGGGAGGCCCGAAGGGCCAAGGGGGGGGGGGGCAACATTCCCCGTGCATCGCTTGCCGCATGTCAGGGGGTGTAGGCCGAAGGCCGACGTTGGACCTTGTGGGGCTGTCCACAAGATAGGCCCAAGGGTGGGGGGCGGGTATCGTATTTTTTTGCGCATATTTTTTTCGCTTGAGCTAGCTGGACGTATCCCCCCCCCCCCCCTAGGCATAGGGTGCGGGCGATTCGCCTATCGCCCTATATTCGCCCAACCGGGTTCGAGCCCCGATTATCGCGTATCGAATCGCCTTATCGCCCATTATCGCCCAATTATCGCCCGATTATCGCCAAATTATCGCCCAGTATCGCCCGTTTTCTTTCACACTTTCTGAAGGGGTTTTCAGCTAGTGGTGAGTGGGTTACCGCTCTACTGACCCTGGGTCCCACAGGGCCCTGTGACCTCGTCAACAACTGGGCCAAGACCTAGGACTCTGCATCAGAAATCAGCTTCTGACCACTGACGTCATGCGGGTGGGTCATTTCCTCGGTCAAAACCCACGTGAGGAACTGGGCATTGTCCCAGATCCTGACCTCGCTCAGGACCTGTTCACTCGCCGTTACTAGGAGCACTCGTGAGCATGAAGCGGGTACACCTTAGTGTTGAAGGAGATGCGTGGTTCTAGTGTAGTCGGTCTGAATGGGAGGAGATGAACTCCGTACGTTTGAGATGACTCATTGCATAGCCCACAGGAAGCTTCACGGCTGATCTGAGACCTGGGGCGGTTCTGACCCTGGTCACAGAGTCATGACCCACTGAGAACACTGGAGCAGAGGGCTTGATCTAGGTCAGGAACCGTGTCTTCACTGAGGCAATGACCCACTCACCACCTCAGCAGTGATCTGACGTCCCTGGCCGGGCCATTTTGCCCCCAAAAATACGACGGAACCATTATCGCCCACTTATCGCCTTGACAGAATGGGCGATAATGAGGGCGATAATTTTTGCGATTTGGGCGATAACCGAATCGCCCGCACCCTATGCCTAGGGGGGGTCAAATGCCACCCTTTTACGTGGACAAACACGATTTTTCAAAAAACCGGCGCAGAGGCCCCAAAGCCCCCGTAAACCCTCCAAACCCCCCCAGATCGGTCCGGAAACCCATCGAACCCCACTTTTCCACCATTCCGGGCACCTCAGGTGCCCGAATTGGGGTACCTAAATTTTGTGCCACCGTTTGGTACCGGACAGTGCCACTGTGTGGGAGGTTGGAAAAGAAAATGCCCCAACACACCACATCTGAGGGTTGCAATGCATGTTGCTTGCCAACCACGTCATCCGGTGGGTGTCAGGCGCTATGTAGGTGGCATTAGCCAGGTCTTCGATGAGTTCTGGCTTGTATATGTACCTCCCTGCCACCATGCACCGGGAGGCTGCCTGTAGGTACGGAACAAGTCCAGATGGTCGTGTGATTCCTGTGCAGCAGTGCTCCACAACCGGGATGTGTTGACAACGACTGTTGCAACACGAGCTGTACATTCCGGGAACACACGAAGTGCGCTGTCGTGGTACCCATTGTGCCAGAATTGGTAGTTGCTGCGGTCTACTTTGCCTGGCCCAAGAGCACTGGTACTGAACGGTGCAATATGCGTGGCGAGGTGAATGCAACGGAAGGGCGCAAAGTCAATACAGCTCTCGGATGGCGGGTGGTGGTGCCACTAGTGTGTGACGTTCACTCGAGGATACAACGCATCACAATGAATCAGCAACCGTGGACCGAGTACAATACGCTCTCTGTGGCTGGTGTGGGGGACAAAGGCAGTGCCTGTGCCGCAGGCAGGGAGGTACATATACAAGCCAGAACTCATCGAAGACCTGGCTCATGCCACCTACATAGCGCCTGACACCCACCGGATGACGTGGTTGGCAAGCAACATGCATTGCAACCCTCAGATGTGGTGTGTTGGGGCATTTTCTTTTCCAACCTCCCACACAGTGGCACTGTCCGGTACCAAACGGTGGCACAAAATTTAGGTACCCCAATTCGGGCACCTGAGGTGCCCGGAATGGTGGAAAAGTGGGGTTCGATGGGTTTCCGGACCGATCTGGGGGGGTTTGGAGGGTTTACGGGGGCTTTGGGGCCTCTGCGCCGGTTTTTTGAAAAATCGTGTTTGTCACCCCCATTTGACCCCCCCTACCCCCCCCCCCCCCCCACCAGTACTACTACGGCACAAAGACAGGGTCGAGTTGCCTTTGGGCTTGGAGAACCTCTCCCCAACCTAGTCGTCGTCCTGCACGTGTGCCCCCCGCACTTTGTACAGCTGTGATGTGGTGAGCGGGTGTGGTGTGGTGATAGGCAGTGTGCCATTAATTCTTGAAAATCATGAATGAGTCTCTACTTCCTGCACTCAGGACAATAGCAGAACCCGTTACCCAGAGTACCAGACAGAGCCCCAGCTCAACAGGGCCTGTTGAATCGGACACAAGATTGCCACTGCACCCCAAGTCTGCACACAGGCATACGTTCTTAAGCTTCGTGCAGACGTCGTTGATCTCCTGCATCTTTTCCTTGTCGCCTGTCGGCTTGTCCGGGTGCCAGTACAGCTTGAGCCTCTTGCAGGCAGACTTGACATCCTTCAGCGTTGCCCCCTTCTCCAGCTCCAGCACCTTGAGCCCCTTCTCCTCGTCATCCATATTCCGCACGGTGTGCACGAAGTCCTCCCACCCCATGCTGTGGATGTTGGTCACAGCGTTGTACAGCATCTCGCCCAGGCGGGTGAACTGCTTCGCCAGTGTGGACGTCTCGCCCTCCACTGTGGTGATCTCGATGTAATGCGACGTCACAACCATCCCGAGAATCACCATCAGGAAGAGCCCGAGCCGCGAGCGCACAGGCTTCCCCGTCGTGTGCTCCTTGTCAGGCATGGACACCTGGCACGCCCCCAGCAGACCCCTGGCGAAGTACATGAGGCCCTCAGGGGAAGAGGGCTTCCTGCCGTTGTCGTTGTTGATGCTGAGCAGCGAGAAGATCGCCGCCATGCCCAGGGTCCACATGCTCGGCACGCCCAGCTTCCTCCTGCCGAAGGTGATGGCGGGGAGGGCGAGAAAAGCACCTGCGACTGTGCCTGCGAACCCGAACCCGCTCAGCACAGCCCCATAGTAGTTCGCGTAGATCCCATACAGCATGTAGGCACCGAGGCCGAAGCGCTGGCCTTTAGGATAGTAAGCCCAGTTGCCGTTCGCCTCGCTGACGTACCCGGGGATGTAGAAGAAGTCAAGCCCCGACCCGATGAAGAACCCCCCAAAGGAGGTCATCCACAGGAAGGCCTGCCCGTGGCGTTCGAGGTACCAGTGGTGCAGGCCGCACCACCACCCGATGAGCCAGAAGAAGTAGGCCAGCACCAGCGACTTCTCGTAGGGCGGCGGGGGGCGTCCGTCCTTGCTGTAGCCTGCCTGCTCTTCGGCACTCGCTACCACTTCCGGTTGGCGCTGCCTCTGGGCTGCAGTGCTCTTCAGCTGCTGCGCGGCACTCTGTGCCTCTGCATCGCCACCGGTGTGGGCTACCATGCTGCCCGCGTGCCTGCTGGGTGGGGGTGGCACAGGCCTGTCGCTAACTTTTCGATTTTGGAGATTTGGTGGGTTGACGCTCCCACGGTGGGATCTTGTAAATTTTACATGTAAAAATACCGATTTTTACATGTATTATACATGTATAATACTTGCATGTCAACTATTATACATGTATAATACATGTATATGCCTGAAATATACATGTAAAATACATGTACCGTAAACGGAAATATTGTGGACCGTAATAAAGGTGAACCGTACTATAGGTGGACCGTAAAAAAGATGGAACAAATGGGATTTTTCCGGAACTTGGAACATTTTTACGGTCCACCTATTTTACGGTTGGGATCGTGGACTTGGCGGTTTTTTTTACGAGTTCCTTCGCGACTTCGTCGCGAAGGAACCAAGGAAATCGTACGACTGGGCCTCAGCACAGAGTGTGCGCTCACCATCGTCCGGGAACTGTTCTCCCACAGTTACTGCAGGGTGTACTACACTAAAGGAGTACGATTTCCCTTAATTTTCCGGGCACTGATTCACGAATTTACATCTGGAGGGAGCCCGGTGGTCTCAGCTTCTGTCTGCGCGCCCTGCCGTACTGTGGCTGCTTTTGTGGGCTCGTGCAGCAGGTTCTACTTTTACTTCTACCGGAATGCTCCTTGCATGGTACTACACTTCTCGAGGTGTGGTGGTGGGTGAGTCTCGAGGTGAGTGGTGGTGATCGTGCCTTTTCCACACGCAGGGAGGACTTGCTTCTCTTGCTGGTGTTGGTTGCGGTGGTGGAGGGAGGGTCCAAAGCTGGGAGGTCGGGAGGCCTACGTGTGGGTGTCTGCGGCGTGGAGGCCGCAGTCCGCGCCCCGCAACCCACCAGCCCGCGGGCGAAAAACGCATTGTCTTTTCCATATTCAGTCCCAATAAATGGTGGACCGTAAAAAAGATGGAACGTTTGGCCTTTTTTTGGGAACTTGGAACATTTTTACGGTCCACCCTTTTTCCGTTTACGGTATAATACATGTAAAAATCGGTATTTTTACATGTAAAATTTACAAGATCCCACCGTGCCTGTTTTGGGGGGGGGGGGTCAGGGGGGAAAACACTAGGGGTCAATTTTTCTCGCGCGCGCTCGTGTTGTTGCCAAATTTTCCCATCGGTGGACCACTAGGTGGGCACGGTGTGAGGCGCTGGGTTCCTTCCGTGGTTCCTCTCCCGCTCGCGCCGTCGGGTGCCGGAGGAAACCAAAAATGGCTTTCGGGACCATGATTTCGACGCTGCCCCCTGATATGCCACGGCCGTCAAAGCGCAAGGACTTGGTTACTAGACGGGCACGCGAGATGGGGGGTCTGGGGGGCAGCGCCCCCCAGCCGCCGGAGGCCACGGTAGTGAACATCTGTTCATTGTGGGCGTACAGATTCTGTGTGAGTTGGCTGCGTCCCCCTGAGGCGACTGGAGTGGTTGGATTCCCTGACCCGGTGGGAATCGAATGACTTGAGTACGAGACATACGCCACAGGGGGGTCTGGGGGGCGGAGCCCCCCAGCCGCCGGAGGCCACGGTAGTGAGCATCTGTTCCTGCAAAACCATACTCTCTTCGACGTCGACCCAGTGAAAGTGGGTTGACGCTTGGTGAGCGTCGACCAGTGTAACCGGGTCAACGCTAGGCTAGCGTCGACCCAGTGTAATAAATGGGTTGACGCTTGGTCCAGGCTTGAATGGCAACCCAGTTCCACTGGGTCGACGCTCCAAGCCTCGGCCAAGCGTCAACCCAGTCCACTGGGTCGACGCTGGGTCGACGCTTTTTTATGGGGGGGGAAACCCAAAATCACTGGGTCGACGGTCGACGCTTAGCGACATGCCTGGGGGTGGCAGGGTAGGGTCGGGGGGGGGGGGGGGGTGGGTAGTCAAGCGGAACACATCAGAAAGGCACTACTCACTTGCCGACTGCCCCAACAACAGACCCCGATCCACCAAGGGAGCGCGTTGCCGAGGGTGGGTGTGGGTGTGGGTGGGGCACTGAGGTGTCCTTCAAGAAGAGCACTCTACGCGTTTGCCACATCATGCACGTCGGGAGTATCGGGAGATGTGTGGGAGGGGAGGGTAGGATATGCGACAAACCCGGATCTGCCATCACAGCGGAAAGGGTTCGAAACAGTGGGTGACACCTGCCCGCTCTTGTGGGGGGCAGTTTCTCACACACAACAAGGGGGGTGCAGGGAGAGCTGTTGGTTCGACGAGAATATCAGACACACACACACGTGAATAGTTACTATCGCAGTGTCGAGCACACCGAGCGCCTGCTCTTGAGGCAGCACCCACTGTCACACACACGTTGGTACGTCTTGGGGGTGTGGAGAAATAAAATAACCCCGGCGGGGGGCCCCCACTACCAGTCACAGCTCGTCGGTCAGTGAGGGGAAGTGGGCCGTGGCTCGCTTCTTCTCACTCAGTCACACCTGGCAGCGAGGGCCCCCGGAGGGGGGGAGGGGGTTATGTTGCAGCTGATCAAAATCTCCGAAATTGGCCCGTCTCACTGGACAAGAGTTTTTTGTACGGCTGTGGAGGACACACCGAGCTCCGTTGTTCAACACCCCAAGGGATGCGTCCATACTGTTCGTGGTATCCACTGCCGGCCATACAGTGCCACACGCACACACGTTAAGATGTTAGTTGAGTGTCAGCACTGCAAAAAAACCCGCACACGTGTGGGCCAAGACAGTAAACCTACCCTTCAAGCCCGTAGGTAAGCACGCCGCACACACGCTAGGAGGTAGCGGGGTTTTTCATTTGTTTCCTACAGTGACCGCACAATGGTCGAGTCAGGGGTTTTGGCCAGGTGGTTGACCAGGCCCCGGGATATTGACCAGGGGGGTGTGGCCCACTTTGCCCTGTCCCCCTGGTCATGGCCACCCCAGGTCACTGACCAGGCCCTTAGTTGCCCAGGGGGGGACAGGCCTGGTCAAACCCCTGGCTCGGCCCGCGTGCTGAAGGAACGCCGAGGTGGGCTCTTCTGATGCAACCCCCCTGCACTGCGCGAGTATATCCTGTAGAGTGCAGAGTGTGGCATGCATCAGAGCCCATGCCGCCTCTCTTATGGTGTGGCATCGACCTGCACACGCGGGGGGCATGCACAACTATAGCACACGGTTGCCTGCGCACCATGGTGGCTTGCTTGGGGGTGGGGGTGGGGTGCCGTGCAGCCGCAACAAGGTATGCATACATGAGGCTCAGGGGGTCACTCCCAACAGAATCAGATCTGAGAGTGGGGTGTCAATTGCGTTGTTATGCTCATCCACATCCCATTGCCAACACCCCAAGCAAATGTTTCCAATGCTCGAGGATTTAGTAATGGGAACATGCATGTTTCTCATCGAAAATGCAAATACAGAGTAAAAGCAGAAGCAATAAATATCACAGGCCAGTAGGGTGCAGAGTTGGCTAGCTCGACCCAATAGAGAAAGGCAAGAGGGAAGAAGATACGGCTTGCTTGGGTTGCTGTCCAGCCTTGACTATTCAACCCGGGTGAATGATCTGCTTCCCATGGCATGGTGGTGCTATGTTTATTGGATTACGACAGCCGACGGCCTGAGCGGGCCGTGGGATCGTATTCCTCCAGAGTAAGCCTCCGCATCACAGGCGGGGCGGCGAGATGGAGGGAACTGGGTGTCAGCAAAGAAACTAACCGTCTCCCCCTCCAGCAGGTTCAATGTGAATCACGAATGCCAGTTCCGCCTCCAAAGCGCCTACGTTTTGTTTGAAAGTGGTTTGGTGTCAGAGGAGGGGGTGGTGCTTTCAGTCACAATTCAGTGCAACACCCCCATCATCCCCTCTGCACGTGAAACGGGCTTGCCTCCGTGGCTTAAAACACACAGCATGCTATGCCGGGCTTTGCAAAGTGAACTGGCATGACTAGCTCTCTGCAGACAGTCCGAAATCCGCAATAAAAAGTAAAAGGGGGGGGGGGGGCAGGGCCCGTTCGGAATGAGGACAGCTACCATTCCAAAATCACAGGGACTGGGTGGGGGGGGGGGGTTGGGGGGGGATATGATTCGTCGAAAAACGAAGGGCAAGGCAGAAGTTCTCCATACACCCTCCAGCTGTGGGTTTTGTAGTCGCACTGGAATGGGGCCGGGGCGGGGGTCTGGAGGAGGGGGAGGAGGAGGAGGAGGAGGGGGGGAGGAGGAGGAGGAGGAGGAGGGGGGGGGGAGGAGGAGGAGGAGGAGGAGGGGGGGAGGAGGAGGAGGAGGAGGAGGGGGGGGGGAGGAGGAGGAGGAGGGGGGGGGGAGGAGGAGGAGGGGGAGGAGGGGGAGGAGGAGGAGGAGGAGGGGGGGAGGAGGAGGAGGAGGAGGAGGGGGGGGGGAGGAGGAGGAGGAGGAGGGGGGGGGGAGGAGGAGGAGGGGGAGGAGGAGGAGGAGGAGGGGGGGAGGAGGAGGAGGAGGAGGAGGGGGGGGGGAGGAGGAGGAGGAGGAGGAGGGGGGGAGGAGGAGGAGGAGGAGGAGGGGGGGGGGAGGAGGAGGAGGAGGAGGAGGGGGGGAGGAGGAGGAGGAGGAGGAGGGGGGGAGGAGGAGGAGGAGGAGGAGGGGGGGGGGAGGAGGAGGAGGAGGAGGGGGGGGGGAGGAGGAGGAGGAGGAGGAGGAGGGGGGGGGGGAGGAGGAGGAGGGGGAGGAGGAGGAGGAGGAGGAGGGGGGGAGGAGGAGGAGGAGGAGGAGGGGGGGAGGAGGAGGAGGAGGAGGAGGGGGGGGGGAGGAGGAGGAGGAGGAGGGGGAGGAGGAGGAGGAGGAGGAGGAGGAGGGGGGGAGGAGGAGGAGGAGGAGGGGGAGGAGGAGGAGGAGGAGGAGGAGGAGGGGGAGGAGGAGGAGGAGGAGGAGGAGGAGGGGGAGGAGGAGGAGGAGGAGGAGGGGGGGAGGAGGAGGAGGAGGAGGAGGGGGGGGGGAGGAGGAGGAGGAGGAGGAGGAGGAGGGGGAGGAGGAGGAGGAGGAGGAGGAGGAGGGGGGGAGGAGGAGGAGGAGGAGGGGGGGGGGAGGAGGAGGAGGGGGAGGAGGAGGAGGAGGAGGGGGAGGAGGAGGGGGAGGAGGAGGAGGAGGAGGGGGGGGGGAGGAGGAGGAGGGGGAGGAGGAGGAGGAGGAGGAGGAGGAGGAGGGGGAGGAGGAGGAGGAGGGGGAGGAGGAGGAGGAGGAGGAGGAGGAGGGGGAGGGGGAGGAGGAGGGGGGGGAGATTTAGTGAATAGTGCGGAGCAAGTATCTTCGCGCGACGCGAGAAACACAACAAAGCAATAATTTGCCCAGAGGGCCGGAGAGAGGAGGGGGGACAGCCTGCCTAGTCAAGATCTGCGAGAGGGGCCGAGCACCAACGCACACACAACCCGATTTCCTGATGAAGGGTGGTGGTGGTCGCGCCCCCGTCCAACCGTGCAACGCACGTGGCGGAAACTGCACTATGCAGCAACAGTGATGAGAAACAACACAGCAAAAACAGCAAGCAAACAGCAACAGAAACCTCGCGCGCGCCGCTCCTCCCTATTCTAAATCTCCCTTACCGTGGCGAAGCCACTCGACTAAAGTCGTTCGTAGAGGAGGGGGGGAGGAGGGGGAGGAGGGGGGGATGGGTGAGCAGGACAGAAGCATGGCGGCACACCCTTTGCACTCCTGTCGCTATTTGGCAGACACACTGTCGGGCTGCCCGGCAACTGTGTGAGAAGCAGATCCGGGCAACCTTCTTTGTTTTGAGAGTTGCTGCTCACAACGCAAGGAGACTGTGCCCCGTGCAAACCCTTGCAGAACATCACCGCGCTTCATGACACGCGCGTGGGGTGCCCTTGAGGCCCGTCTCTTCTCTTCAAATATGCACCGCGACACAGTTTTGAGCGCAACACTTGCGCCACAAGGAGAAGGGGTGGATGTGAAACTGTCGAAAGTGAAGGGACGCAACCCCCCCTCGGCACCACCATCACCACCACCACCCTCCCCCTCTCCACGTCTTCTTCACACGAGGGTCCCACGGCAGGCCTCCCCATGGCAGTCCGCAAAGGGATACGTCTGCGGCCACACCATGCCGGGCGTCGTCACCTGATAACCCACCGCGATCCCCGTGTCGCTGGGGAAGTGCACCTCCACGTAGAAACCGGTCCACCCTTCCTTGCGGTACGGCACCTCTGCCACATAGCGCCCTGCGGACACAGGCTCCAGTGTGCTGCCCAGCCACGCCACGGGCACAAGGCAGTTGCCACCGTCGACAGGGTTCTGGAGGGGGATCTCCGGCAGGCGGCAGGGGCTTGTCACGTTGTCCGCAAGGCGGAGCCAGCGGAAGTCACGCCGCTCCGTCGAGATTGTGCCTGCGTGGCGGAGCACCACCTTGCCGTGCTCCTGCTGGCCGACGTCGACAGTGATGGTGCCCGACTCGTAGTCCATCTTGACATCGATAGAAGGCCGTGTCCCATTGAGGGCAACGGACCTGACAAAATTCGTCAGCGTCTCCAACGCCTCCGGCAGCCCCGTCACCATGCTGTGCTCCGCGTTGTCGACGATGGTGAGTGATGTCTCCCCAGGGATACGCCCATCCCACAGCCGGGTCCATTCGAACATCATAAACTCGTCGTCGCTCGACACCACGACGTGCTTCGGGAGGCGCGCCAGCCTCGCCGCGTTGTTGATGGGGTCCATGATCTGCATCGAGGCATCGAACTGCGGGGAGTCGAGCCACCCCGTCACATTTGCCTCATAGTAGTCCTTGAAAGCAAAGGTCCACCCTCCATAGCACTGCCACTGGTGGTGCATGTCGAGGGAGATGGCGGGGGCGATCGGGACGATGAGGCCCAGGCCCACCAGCGTGGGACACCACTCCTGGTGGCAGTCGGCGTACCCCACAGCCCACGAGGTCCACCCCCGCTTAGAGGCGCCCATCACGACCCAGCCGTCGATCTCAGCGAGGCCCTGCTGGCGGGCGAACAGCTCCGAGGCGTGCATCGCTTTGAACACCGCCTTTGCCATGGGCAACCAAGGGAGCCACTCGGGGTTGGTGGCGTTGCCCACGATGTATTGGCGCCAGGCCCACGCCATGAAAGCGTCTTCCCCCCGCGGCTTCAGATTCGGGTCGCTGGGGAACACGACGTGGCAGTTCGGGATCTGGTAGAGCACAACCGTCACGATGCCCGCCCCTTCCGCGATGGTGTCGGCGAGGAGCAGGTCGGTGTCAGTCTGCGGGGGCACCTTGGGGTGGTCGTTGCACCCACCCGTGACGTAGATCGCAGCCCTATCTCTGATGCGCAGTGTCTTGGGGACTACCACGACAGCCTGATGCATCCACAGGGCACCGTTCGGGCCATGCGCCTTCGAGACGTCTAGCCACTGCTGGGAGGTCACATTGAGGACGTAAGCCGTGCTGCCCAGAAGGGTGTGGACTCTCGCCTGGGTGTCGTGCCACTCAAACATCCCGTCGTCTTTGTTGATATAGTCGTCGAGGGGTGTGGCGTGGCTGCTGCATGTCAGAAGCAGCACGGTGCAGAGGAGAGCGGCGGGGAAGCGCATGGGATGGCGCATTGCTACACACGCCACAGGGCAGCTGGAGAGTGTTAGGCAAGCTGGAGGGGGATCGGGCCCTGCGAGGGGGGTGGTGTGGTTGCTTGCCGACACTGCTGGAGATGTGGGGGGGGGGGGGGTAGAGGAGGAGTCGCGTGGATGATCTCCCTTCACTCGTGATGCAGGTTGTGCAGATGGGTGGGTGGGTGCGGGCTGTGTGCCGAACTTCAGGTGAAACAAAGTCGGGTATGGCGGGAGGGGACCCCAGCCAAGGTGTGGGGGCCTTTGGCAACCTGGTGCAAAGAAGCATCGTCAGAAGGCCTGAAACGAGTGTCTTCGGACTCTCCCTCTCTCTCGTATGTTTGTGGATATCCCCGGAACGAAGATACTGCATCCAGCAGATTGCAAAGGGGGGCTGATTGGCTGGTGCCTGGCCCAGCGGGAACAGGATCGCAAGTTGGCTGGTCCCTGATTGGGATTGGTCCCGTCATGTGTGTGTGCTGCGACGGGAAACACCTGGGATCGGGGGAGGGTTTCCAGAGAGAGGGCAAACCACGCCTCAGCCGCTGTTTCGCAACAAAATCAGACGCGTTCTGCAAAGCGGACTTGGCGTGGCATAGTGACATCATCATTTTGCTCCTCCCGTCGTCATGATGCGCGACTGAGGGTTCACACTCACGCCTGATTCAAAGGAAATGCACTGGAAAGATTCCCGAGTTGTGAGGAGCCGGGGCAGCTCGAGCAGGGGGCAGGGAGTCCGCAGCAACACACACGGTGGAGGAGCGGAAGTCGGAGAGGGTCGCGAGAGGAAGACAGAAGGCAAATAGGGTGGGGAAGAGATGAAGGGGTGTGACAGCGACAGTCAACGGAAGAAGACGTCATCGCCTGAGGAACAGCAGGGTTGGTGCCTCCGAGGCCCGACACTTGGAAAGGTGGCGGAGCAGAAGCACTGAGGGTTGTAGTGTTCCCGCATGTGCAGGCGCTGCTACACATGCACAGCAAGGGGTGTGGTGTGCCCCAGCAGGCTGATGGTGTCGTGTGCCTGCCTCTGGTGCTCGCCTGCCATCTCACTCGCCTTCTGCGCACCGCTGCCCGACAGAAACGCACGCATCGCAGCGTTGTAGGGATCCCACTCTGCAGCAGCCTTCCCGATGTGGTACATCCACTCCCCACCCTTATCCCCACCCTGCTGTGCGCTGCCCTCGCTGTCCTGCACCAGCAGTGTGTACACACAGAAGGACGAGGTATCATCCTCGTTTTTTTTTTTTCATGTCGCTCCCGTTGGTCACTTCGCTGCTTTGAGTCAGCCACGTGGCGGAAGCCGGACCGCAGGGAGGGGCGTTGCGCCCGTTGACGCCTCTCACTCCTCATGTGCCTTGAGTAGCTGCCAGGTGGGTCTGCTTTGAGGCGGGGAATCGCGTCAGGCCAAACAGCCACTGCGAGGACGTCTCTCCTAAAAGAAAAGAAAGAATGTGGGAAGGGGACGGGGGTGGGATGGGTGGGCAGCGCAAGCCGGAAGGAGCGCCTCCCATGGGGCGGAAGCTCACCCGACAGCATAAAATGCTGCGAAAACAACAAAAAAAGGGAAAATAAACCACGCACACCACAACATCAATAAAACCAAAGCCGTGCAGAAAGGGCCCCTCCGCATATATGAAACAGGGCACACAGCGGAAAAAGAGTTACCAGAGCTTGCTTTAGTTTCCCCTCGGAGGAGGGTAATCACAGGGGGCGCCACGTGAAGGCAGCAAGTTGGATTTTATCCCCCCTGGTAGCAGAGGTAGGTTGATGTTGTTGCTGTCGACTTGCACAGCTGTGTGTGATCCCTCACACCCACGTGCATTCTGCTTCACCAGACGCACCTGCCTCGGCACAAGCAGCAGCACGTATTCGTGCTCTGCCTCCCTGCGCAGTGCTGTGTTGCACACCACGTCCAGCCCGAAGGCACGCGCAGCACGCTCCAGCCCACACGCCAGGACAGGCAGCACGCCAAGCAGGCTGAACCGCCGCATCTCCGCACATCCCGTGTCCCCGCACAGGACACG
The DNA here is from genome assembly GCA_963210315.1 of Rhynchopus euleeides. Taxonomy (NCBI): domain Eukaryota; phylum Euglenozoa; class Diplonemea; order Diplonemida; family Diplonemidae; genus Rhynchopus; species Rhynchopus euleeides. The sequence goes on from OY723274.1 coordinate 294,658, forward strand.
CCCCGACGCCACCCCGATGTTGACACGCAGAGCGTCCGTCCCGCTGTCGTGTGTGGGCAGCTGGGTGTTCCAGCTGCGCACCTCTTGCACGATCTCCTGTGCTGCACCTGCAGCTGCAGTGCCGTGCACGAGGCACGAGCGTGACGTGTTGAAGGAGGCCAGGATGCGGTCCCCGACAAACACGTCCACCAGACCACGGCGCGACTCCACTGCCGACATCGTCTTGGAAAGCAGCATCTCGAAGAACGACGTGAAGGTGCAGGTATCCTGCTCCAGACAAGCAAGTGCGTTGCATGTGTTCACCACAAGCAGTGTTGATCGCATGCTCTTCAACACACCAAGCACCTTCGCCACAACACGTGGCACGTCTGCGAACCCGTTTACTGTTCTGTTGCGTGGGCTTGGCGTCAACTCTGAACTCATCGAAGACTCAATGCTCAGAGACTCGCAGTCTGCACCGCCATCATCTTGCTGTGCAGGGAGGCACGACTTCGGGAGGTACGGCCGGTACGCACGCAGGTTCTGCTCCAGCCTGTGAAGTGCCTCGTGCATCGCAGCAGGCAGCCGTCCCTCCGCCTCCGCCTCCTGCAGCATCTCCGCCACGGTGTCGACGTCGTAGCCCGCCAGAAGCTTTGCAATCGCCTCCACAGTCTCGATGGTACGTCCCATCGACGCCTTCTCCTTCTCGGCTGATTCTGCGAACCCGCGTGTGGCGGCGAAGTCGACAAGCAGCACGAGAAGAGATATTTGTCCCTCAAACAAGCCCTCCCTTGCACTGACGGGGCACGGTGGGTCTGTGCACTTGACGGCATCCCGAATGATTTCCCACCTGGCAGAGTCAGGTGCTGTTCCAGGCAGGTCCAACAGTCCGAAGCGCATGACCGTCTCCGCTACGCTGATGACGACCCACAGTGCCGCAACTGCTGTCAGTCCTGTGGCGAAGCGACTGCCGAGACCAACAACCAGCGACAGGTCTGCGAGCAGCACAAAGGTCGGCCAGACGGGCTGGCTGCCGATGCTGCGGAAATTCAGGTCCGACAAAATGATGGGGAGAGAAAGACACATGATGTACGCACGCACGATGTTGTGTGTCAGGTGCACGCCGCACACACACACAACGACCATCGCGAACTGGCACACGAGATGCAGGGCGATAATTGTCAGACTCAGAGGCCAGCGTGGTGCCAGAAGCGTCAGCACAACCTGCATCAAACCAACTGTCGAGCTCATGAGGAAAAGCAGGCGCCTGTCGCTGCGTGCCTTGCCCTGCAGCCTCCCGTCCATCGAGATGACGCGTTCATACCAACCCATCCCCATTGTACGCCAGTGTCACACCTGCTGACTTGGTGATGGTGGGCTGCACCTGACAAGCGACACTTCCCTCCCACACTGCATGGGTGTCACAACATACTACTGACACCTCATGCGCCCATCACTTGCCTGCATTGCACGCACCCACCAGGCGCATGTCAAGATTCGTTGGTGCGAGTGAGCCAAAGTGACAAGTGCCAACGCAATCCGGGCAGAGAGGGGCAGGTCGAGCAGCAGTGAGCACGAGACGAGGCGTGGCAACGCTACATCGTTGTGGTATACAGCCAGGTGCAGGTGAAGGGGGCCCTGCAGCAACGGATAGACCCACACCCACACACTGCCCCCGAGCACCTAGGGCGGCTTGACCAGTTAATGTCACTGTCGCAGCAAGGGGGCAAGACTTGGGCAGCAGACTCCCGAGTGCGAAAGCATGATGACGGACCTGGGTGAGTGGCGCCACCCCCTTTTTGCCAGCAAGAGCGGTGTCGCATGGTAAGATCCACTCCAGTGGGCGCACCGTGCTAGGGCAGGCTGTGCAGCACACCTGAGTGTAAACCCACGCAGATGAAGGTGCAGGCGAGTGACGACGCCTCCCGAAAGCAGTAGCGCGTCGTAGAGTCACACCTCCCTCGCGGGCTCCGCGCGCTTCGTGGTAATAATGACCCCATGATGATCAAGCACGCACCAACCTGGAGACACCTTGCTCCCCCCCACCGCATGCTGCACTGGTTTGCCGACAGTTGGCTCTTCAGTGACAGCTCAGGTCGGAACGCAACGGATCCCCCTCCAGGGGGCGTAGATTGTGGCTAATCCTTGAAAGTGCAGCCCTGATTCACGTCTCCAAGTTACCTCAAAAAACTGGTCTGAAACACACACACAGTGCCACACGCGTGGATCGTATTGGAAAGCGTCAGGGTCCGCGGGCAGGAACCCCCCCCCCCCTTCAAGCCCACAGTGCCGCTGGTGGCATCTGGTGGGCACGCCATTCTTCCAGGAGTTCGGCATAGCCCCAGCCCGAGAGTTCTGAACCACCCGGAAGCCATGCACCTCCCACACCCCCCCCCCCCGTGCGTGCGTGGCAGAGACAAGCAGACGTCCGCTGATGTGTTGCGAAGTAACTGGAGAGACCCGAACACACACCCGGGGGAGAGGGGAAACGCAAATGCAAGGCGTGTGTCGCAGGATGTGAACCCCGCCACCTCACGCGAGCATGGCAAGGGGCCTTCGCTCTGCGTCACATTGTGCCAAGGTGAGGCACACAATCTTGCTGGGGGTAGCTCGGTGGGATGCACTTTAAAGCAAAGACCACTACCACCCAGCACACAAGCCGACATACCAGCAGCAGCTCGGATTAAAAAAGCATTGATCAAACATCAGAAGCGCTCATCAAACAAGGGAGACGGAAGCACGTATTGTGACGCTATTGAGGACGTCACTCCGTGTCGTTCGTATCCTTCAGAAACAGACACCACTGCACGAGCAACACCGGAAAGGAAAGAAGTGGGGAGGGTGGGGGCATTGGCGGGAGACATGGTGGAGGCGGGACCGGAAGGCCCTCCTCCATCAAGGCTCCTTCACCACACCGACCTGCTGAGAGGTTGCCACCTGCAGCTGGAGAGGTATGGCAATGCAACGAGAAAAAGGGGCCGGCGTACGTAATGTGTTTGTTTGTGTGATGCAAGCGGGGTGTTCATCTGCCAAAGGAAAAAGGCGTGAACCCCCGCCCAGGCAATAACCTCCCTCCGTGGTGCGTCACGTCGGCGACTTCGCTTCAACCAAGTATATAGCCTGCGTTGACGCTTCCACCTGCCGAGAGACTGCTGCTTTGATGTGGGTGTGGAGCACATGTCAACACGAGATAGCTGGACACACAGAAAAGGAACCGATCGTCAGAAGCACTTCTGCACTTTTACGCATCAAAACTGTGCTGAAAAAAACGAGAATAAAGTCACATTCAGCCGCATACCTGGCCCACCACCCCGTATCACAGGTCGGACGCCTCTGTGATACTGGGGCCGCTTGTCCCGCATCTGGCGATGAAGTCCTCGTCAGACCGGCCTTCCTTGTAGATGTGGCGTCTCAACGTGTGTGTATCATTCTGGAGACAAGCGCTGTCCTCCAGCTCGTAGACAACGGCGCCAGGGCCGTCGTGTTGTGGCACACGTGCTGTGGTGGCACGCAGCATCTCGCGCACAGCACCCGGTGGTGCATCCGCCGTGTACAGGCACCGCACGTGCATCGACAGCGCCACATGCCGCAACGCAAGGCTCGCCTCCACAGCACCGCCTGACGCAGTCACGAAGCGCTGCCGCACCGTCCCCACGTCACCGTGCTCGACAGTCCCGCTCGCGATGCCAAGCGTCGCCACCGCCTGCCCTTCACCGTGCTGCAGCACACGCCGTGCAAACCGCAGTGCGCTCTCTGCGTGTGCCGGCACCATCTTCCCGAAGTTCCACCCGATGAAGAAGTTGTTCCCCACAACAGACAGCAGCACGCCGTCGCTCTGTTCCAGCAGTGGCACGATACTGGAAAGCGCGTTGCTGACCTCGCCCAGAGACAGGCTGCTGAGTGTGGTTGCGGCGACTGTTGCATCATGTCGTGAGGTGGTGCGCATCATCACCACAGCATCGCTTCTCTGTGACGCAGATTGAGACCCGCGTTGGCCTGACTGCACAAGGCACGGTGCGCGAGGTGCGTGCAGAGGACGGCCCTCACGGCCCTGCAGGGAGGCAGGCCACACGCTGCACACAGGCACAGGCTCGCTCACACCCTTCAGCATGGTGGGCACCGCGTTGCCTGCATACGCACCGACACACCCGGACACGCCACGCACAGTCGCCCACAGCTCCGCAGGCACCGCAACTGCACCAGGCACACACGCAGCCTCGAGACGTGAAGCCACGTTCACCGTGTGTCCGAAGTAGTCCACACGCCCGGTCAACGTGTTCGTCTCCAGCGTCACAGCACCCTCGTTCACACCGACACGCACTGTCAAGCCGCCCCACAGCTCTGTCGGGTTGCAGATCCCGACCTCCAGCAGCGCAGCAGGCCACTCCGCCGCAAGCAGGTCCTCCTGCACCTCAAGCCCGAAGCACACACCTGCATGTGCATTCTCGAACGCAACCATGAAGGCGTCCCCGATTGTCTTCACCTCGTACCCGCCCCACGCAGACAGCGCACACCGCATCACCGCGTTATGAACCACCAGCGCCTTCTTCATCGCCTCGGGTGCCGCCTCCCAGATCGATGTGGACCCACGGATGTCGGTGAACACGATTGCCGCATGCTCGCTCTTCGCACCAGGTGCGGCCCCAGGTGGCACACAGGGCTGCCCAGCACCGTCAGGCGTGTGCTGCTGCTCCTCCAGCAGCACGGCAGGGAGGTACGGCCGGTACGCACGCAGGTTCTGCTCCAGCCTGCGAAGTGCCTCGTGCATCGCAGCAGGCAGCCGTCCCTCCGCCTCCGCCTCCTGCAGCATCTCCGCCACGGTGTCGACGTCGTAGCCCGCCAGAAGCTTTGCAATCGCCTCCACAGTCTCGATGGTACGTCCCATCGACGCCTTCTCCTTCTCGGCTGATTCTGCGAATCCGCGTGTGGCGGCGAAGTCTACAAGCAACACCATGAGGGTCACTTGTCCCTCAAACAGGGCCGTGACTGCTCTGACCGGACACGGTGGGTCTGTGCACTCGACGGACTCCCGAATTATTTCCCACCTGTAAGAGTCGGGGACTGAGCCAGGCAGGTCAAACAGTCCAAAGCGCAGGACGGTCTCCGCCATGGTGATGACGACCCACAGGGCCGCAACTGCTGTCAGTCCTGTGGCGAAGCGACTGCCGAGACCAACAACCAGCGACACGTCTGCGAGCAGCACAAATAGTGGCCGGACGGGCTTGCTGCCCATACTCAGGGTGTCCACGTCTGCTAAAATAATCGCGACAGCAATGCCCATGATGTACGCACGCACGATGTTGTGTGTCAGGTGCACGCCGCACACACACAGGGTGACCATCACGATATGGCAACCGAAATTTAGGGTGTCGAGCGCAACCCTCAGCGGATAGCGTGGTGCCAGGAGCGTTAGCATACCCTGCAGCAAACCGACGATCACACCAATGAGGAAAATCAGGCGCCTGTCGCTGCGTGCCTTGCCCTGCAGCCTCCCGTCCATCGAGATGACGCGTTCATACCAACCCATCCCCATTGTACGCCAGTGTCACACCTGCTGACATGGTGATGGATGCCTGCACCTGCACAACTGCAGGCAGAGCAGGACGCGGATGGCTGCACCTGCATCAGACATTACACGGAGCGGGGGTGTGATGCCCGGAACAACGGGGGGGCAACGAGATGAAGACAGAAGGCAAATAGGGTGGGGAAGAGATGAAGGGGTGTGACAGTGACAGTCAACGGAAGAAGACGTCACCACGTGAGGAACAGCAGGTTGGTGCCTCCGAGGCCCGACACTTGGAAAGGTGGCGGAGCAGAAGCACTGAGGGTTGTAGTGTTCCCGCATGTGCAGGCGCTGCTACACATGCACAGCAAGGGGTGTGGTGTGCCCCAGCAGGCTGATGGTGTCGTGTGCCTGCCTCTCGTGCTCGCCTGCCATCGCACTCGCCTTCTGCGCACCACTGCCCGACACAAACGCACGCATCGCAGCGTTGTAGGGATCCCACTCTGCAGCAGCCTTCCCGATGTGGTACATCCACTCCCCATCCCTATCCCCGCCCTGCTGTGCGTTGCCCTCGCTGTCCTGCACCAGCAGTGTGTACACACAGAAGGACGAGGTATCATCCTCGTTGATGTTGTTGTTGTCGACTTGCACAGCTGTGTGTGCTCCCTCACACCCACGTGCATTCTGCTTCACCAGACGCACCTGCCTCGGCACAAGCAGCAGCACGTATTCGTGCTCTGCCTCCCTGCGCAGTGCTGTGTTGCACACCACGTCCAGCCCGAAGGCACGCGCAGCACGCTCCAGCCCACACGCCAGAACAGGCAGCACGCCAAGCAGGCTGAACCGCCGCATTTCCGCACATCCCGTGTCCCCGCACAGGACACGCCCCGACGCCGCCCCGATGTTGACACGCAGATCACCGTCCGTCCCGCTGTCGTGTGTGGGCAGCTGCGTGTTCCAGCTGCGCACCTCTTGCACGATCTGCTGTGCTGCACCTGCAGCTGCAGTGCCGTGCACGAGGCACGGGCGTGACGTGTTGAAGGAGGCCAGGATGCGGTCCCCGACAAACACGTCCACCAGACCACGGCGTGACTCCACTGCCGACATCGTCTTGGAAAGCAGCATCTCGAAGAACGACGTGAAGGTGCAGGTATCCTGCTCCAGACAAGCAAGTGCGTTGCATGTGTTCACCACAAGCAGTGTTGATCGCATGCTCTTCAACACACCAAGCACCTTCGCCACAACACGTGGCACGTCTGCGTAGCCGCTTGCTGATCCGTTGTGCGAAGTTGACGTCGACACTGAATCCATCGAAGATCCAGTGCTCAGAGACTCGCAGTCTGCACCGCCATCATCTTGCTGTGCAGGGAGGCACGACTTCGGGAGGTACGGCCGGTACGCACGCAGGTTCTGCTCCAGCCTGTGAAGTGCCTCGTGCATCGCAGCAGGCAGCCGTCCCTCCGCCTCCGCCTCCTGCAGCATCTCCGCCACGGTGTCGACGTCGTAGCCCGCCAGAAGCTTTGCAATCGCCTCCACAGTCTCGATGGTACGTCCCATCGACGCCTTCTCCTTCTCGGCTGATTCTGCGAACCCGCGTGTGGCGGCGAAGTCGACAAGCAGCACCGTCAGAGAATTTTTCACTTCAAACACACCCTTCATCGCACTGACCGGACACGGTGGGTCTGTGCACTCGACGGACTCGACAGTGCGTTCCCACCTGAAAGAGTCAGGTGCTGAGCCAGGCAGGTCAAACAGCCCGAAGCGCAGGACGGTCTCCGCCCCACTGATGACGACCCACAGTGCCGCAACTGCTGTCAGTCCTGTGGCGAAGCGACTGCCGAGACCAACAACCAGCGACAGGTCTGCGAGCAGCACAAAGAGTGGCCAGACGGGTTGGCTGCCGATGCTGCGGAAATTCATGTCCGTCAAAATGATGGCGGCCACAATACCAATGATGTACGCACGCACGATGTTGTGTGTCAGGTGCACGCCGCACACACACAGGGTGACCATCACGAACTGGCACACGAGACTCAGTATCACCGTAGCAAGGATGAGCGGCCAGATTCTTGTCACAAATATCAGCACACCCTGCAGCAAACCGACTATCGAGCTGATGAGGAAAAGCAGGCGCCTGTCGCTGCGTGCCTTGCCCTGCAGCCTCCCGTCCATCGAGATGACGCGTTCATACCAACCCATCCCCATTGTACGCCAGTGTCACACCTGCTGACTTGGTGATGGTGGGCTGCACCTGCATCAGACATTCCTTTACACCATGCAGGCGGAGCACAGCGTGGGTACGTGAGTCCTGACAACTGACACTTCCCTCCCACACTCAGTAATCCAACTCCAGAGGTCCAGAGAAGTTTGGCGGGCAATAAGTTTGGTGGGGAGAAAGGATCCCACAATTTACCCTCAAACCCGTGGACCTTGGGCTGTTCTGTCAGTTGGATGACTGTACACCACGACCGGCTAAACAGGTGGAACGTGCGGGTTGGTGCCAGGTGCCACTATCAGCCCAGCTGCTGCTTTCCCCACCAGCCGATGGTGCGTGGTGACAACGAATTCGTCGTCTGAGAAGCTGACTCCCAGTGAGCCCTGGGAACCCCACGGACAGGCGCGAGGCAGGGCTCCCTGTCGACAGCTCAGGGCATCAAGAGGTAAGAGACCCTGCTCCCCACCCGGCCTCGCCCCCAGTGATGTCAACCTCCTCAAAAACGGCGTCCATCGGGAAAGAGTCGCTGTGTAGTGCACTCCAGAGGGTTACCTCATGCCGACGCACAGAACGCCCTCCGTCCGAGGCGAGGACACCGGGAGGGGAATCCCGGGAATTTACAGTCACGGGTTCGAAACCAGCTCAGGCGTGAAAATCGTAGGTGGTGATTCGATTCCCAAAATTCAGCACCTTCGGGGGCCTTCGCTCTGTGCCAAACTGTGTCAGTGTGCCCCCCTTCTTGTGAGGCGGTCACGTTTCCGCACTGCTGAGCGAAGGGCTCCTTGTTCTTCTCCTGGAGGAACGATGTCATTCCTGCTTGAGAACTCAAAAGTGACGATCTATTCACGGGGCCGAAACCTGCTCCGTAGTATGGGGCCTCGAGATCTGCACTTAGGACATATCGGAGCAAAGGCGGCGGTCAACCCACCTTCAAACACCCACACAGTTGTCGGGGGGGGAAGGGACTCGTTTTGCTATGGGGGTCCATCTTGTAGCTGCATAGTGGGCTCGATCAGCATTGCGTCCTTCCACACATCGATCACTCCGCGCACGTTCAGATGTATATTGTGACCGCCACGAGATGTGCGAGTTAAAACCCACACTGTCTCAACAGCAGTATGCGTCTGCACCGTGGAGGCAGTGCAGGACGAGGCAGGCAGCTCTCCTGTGCGGGCGTGTCGCAAGTGATAGCCGCCACCAGTACACGGTGGACCCGCTCTCTAGCGGCAGTCTGGGAGGACCCCTGGGGCAACGGGAGGGTAACAACATAACGACACAAGGCAAATAGGGTGGGGAAGAGATGAAGGGGTGGCAGTGACAGTCAACGGAAGAAGACGTCACCACGTGAGGAACAGCAGGGTTGGTGCCTCCGAGGCCCGACACTTGGAAAGGTGGCGGAGCAGAAGCACTGAGGGTTGTAGTGTTCCCGCATGTGCAGGCGCTGCTACACATGCACAGCAAGGGGTGTGGTGTGCCCCAGCAGGCTGATGGTGTTGTGTGCCTGCCTCTCGTGCTCGCCTGCCATCTCACTCGCCTTCTGCGCACCACTGCCCGACACAAACGCACGCATCGCAGCGTTGTAGGGATCCCCCTCTGCAGCAGCCTTCCCGATGTGGTACATCCACTCCCCACCCTTACCCCCACCCTGCTGTGCGTTGCCCTCGCTGTCCTGCACCAGCAGTGTGTACACACAGAAGCACGTGTCCTCATTGTTCTTGACATTGTTGTTGTCGACTTGCACAGCTGTGTGTGCTCCCTCACACCCACGTGCATCCTGCTTCACCAGACGCACCTGCCTCGGCACAAGCAACAGCACGTATTCGTGTTCTGTGTCCTTGCGCAGCGTTGCGTTGCACACCACGTCCAGCCCGAAGGCACGCGCAGCACGCTCAAGCCCACACGCCAGGACAGGCAGCACGCCAAGCAGGCTGAACCGCCGCATCTCCGCACATCCCGTGTCCCCGCACAGGACACGCCCCGACGCCGCCCCGATGTTGACACGCAGATCACCGTCCGTCCCGCTGTCGTGTGTGGGCAGCTGCGTGTTCCAGCTGCGCACCTCTTGCACGATCTGCTGTGCTGCACCTGCAGCTGCAGTGCCGTGCACGAGGCACGGGCGTGACGTGTTGAAGGAGGCCAGGATGCGGTCCCCGACAAACACGTCCACCAGACCACGGCGTGACTCCACTGCCGACATCGTCTTGGAAAGCAGCATCTCGAAGAACGACGTAAAGGTGTGTGTGTCCTGCTCCAGACAAGCAAGTGCGTTGCATGTGTTCACCACAAGCAGTGTCGATCGCATGATCTTCAACACACCAAGCACCTTCGCCACAACACGTTGCCCGTCTGCGTATCCGCCTGCTGATCCGTTGTGCGAGCTTACCGTCAACACTGAACCCATCGAAGATCCCGTGCTCAGAGACTCGCAGTCTGCACCGCCATCATCTTGCTGTGCAGGGAGGCACGACTTCGGGAGGTACGGCCGGTACGCACGCAGGTTCTGCTCCAGCCTGCGAAGTGCCTCGTGCATCGCAGCAGGCAGCCGTCCCTCCGCCTCCGCCTCCTGCAGCATCTCCGCCACGGTGTCGACGTCGTAGCCCGCCAGAAGCCGTGCAATCGCCTCCACAGTCTCGATGGTACGTCCCATCGACGCCTTCTCCTTCTCGGATGATTCTGCGAACCCGCGTGTGGCGGCGAAGTCGACAAGCAGCACGAAAAGCGATACATACCCGTCAACGAAGCCCTCACTTGCACTGACCGGACACGGTGGGTCTGTGCACTCGACGGACTCTCGAATAATTTCCCACCTGGCAGAGTCAGGTGCTGTTCCAGGCAGGTCAAACAGTCCGAAGCGCAGGACGGTTTCCGACACGCTGATGACAACCCACAGTGCCGCAACTGCTGTCAGTCCTGTGGCGAAGCGACTGCCGAGACCAACAACCAGCGACAAGTCTGCGAGCAGCACAAAGCTTGGCCAAGCGGGTTGGCTGCCAATGCTGCGGAATATCGTGTCCGTCAATATGATGATGAGTGCATTACCTATGATGAAGGCACGCACCATGTTGTGTGTCAGGTGCACGCCGCACACACACAGGGCGGCCATCCCAAGATGGCACACGAGACTGAGTATAAACATCGCTAGGACGAGCGGCCAGAGTGGCGTCACAGACATCAGCACAGCCTGCACCAAACCGAGAATCGAGCTCATGAGGAAAAGCAGGCGCCTGTCGCTGCGTGCCTTGCCCTGCAGCCTCCCGTCCATCGAGATGACGCGTTCATACCAACCCATCCCCATTGTACGCCAGTGTCACACCTGCTGACATGGTGATGGATGCCTGCACCTGCATAACTGAAGGCAGAGCAGGACGCGGGTGAGCAAAGCCACAGGGAGGGACGGGGGGAGGGTGATGTGCTTCCTCCCACACAGCCCTGCTGTGCACTGCACAGAACACTCTGTTTTTGTTTCGACACCCCTCTCGCCCCCGGATTGATGATCGCGATGGCAGGCATGTGGAGCAGATCTGCAGGCGCAGAGGGGGATGCACGTTGCTGCAGGTGAAACAGAGACGGGGGTCGTTGCCGTGTGCAAGTGTGTGTCAAACTGTGTCACTCTGGAGCCAGTTCTGTGTGGCGGTTAACTGCTCCTCAAGGTGCTTGTCAGGCGGAAATGCAGCGATAGGGGAAGTGCTACACAGTCTTATGCGCTTGCCAATCACACACAACTTTTATGCAGTTCTTAGCGAAGGACCCCAGTTGGTTGGGCACCGAACCCAGGTGAACAAGCCTCGCGTGTTTGGCCTGACGAAGGCTGGTCTGAATGTGCGCACAGTCATAGCAACAAGGCAAGGTAAATTGTGTTTCTCACCCAAAGCGCTGCCAACATTCTCTTTCACTGTGACAAGCTTCTTGTTGTGTGTGAAAAACGCATGTCGGCACAAGCAATGAACCAGGACACCTCTGACGTGCCTCATGCGCTATGGTTAGCACTTGTGTCGGCTCGAGGTTCAGGGGCAGGGCGGCACCATAGTCTGTCAGGGGAACGTGGTACCGTGGCGGTCTGCGCGGCAGAGGGGGCTGGGGCTGTGCTGTTTGAGCCACCACTCTGCTGAGCACCACCCGGCGCCAAGTCGTTCTGGGAGGGAAGGTCACCCGCGTCGCTGGGGCCCGGCGCCGCCGCCGAAGGCAGTTGTCTGGGGGCCGCCGCTACGCGCTGGGCAGGTCTTCGAGGATGCTGCGCACTCTCCGCAGACGCGGCGCCAGCAAGACGAGCAATGCTAGTTCTCTGCAATCGTGGCCGCCGTCTTACCGCAGGGCCCAGCACACATGCAGTCTGTGGTGCAGCGGGTACCTCCGACGACGACCCGCCGGTCGAGCAGGCCGTGGCAGAGGTGGAAACCGGGGTGGTTTGGCAGCGCGAGAAGGTAGTCCCGCACGGCTGTCGGGATGTGCAGGGTCTCGTAGTGGCCCTCCTCGTTCTGGGGGTGCCCGTCGGCCCCAAGACGTACAGCAACACCACCGCTCCCGAGAAACTGTGAGAGAAAAGAGACCCAAACAGAAGACCTCCCCTGCACTGTCAGACGCAGCCGTGGGGCTGCACCATCGCAGTGTCGGAATCCTCCCTGGTGGAGAACACTGTGGCGAACAGAGTGAAGACACGACAGACACCACTGCACGAGCAACACCGGAAAGGAAAGAAGTGGGGAGGGTGGGGGCATTGGCGGGAGACATGGTGGAGGCGGGACCGGAAGGCCCTCCTCCATCAAGGCTCCTTCACCACACCGACCTGCTGAGAGGTTGCCACCTGCAGCTGAGTGACGCTGCTCCGCCACCTCTGTGGTGGTCACGCACTGACTCCTGGCGTAAACTGCAAAGTGTAAAGTGTAAACGGAGGGATAACTCACGAATGCCAGGAAGACACACCCAGCCCGATGTCACATGTCGGACGTCTCTGTGATACTCAGGCCGCTTGAACATGTGCCGCATCTGGCGATGAAGTCGCGAGCATCGTCACCCAGGTCGTCAGACAGGTCGCCCTTGAAGCTGTTGTGTCTCGGGGTGTGTGTGCCATTCCGGAGACAAGCGCTGTCCTCCAGCTCATAGACAACGCCGCCAGGGCCGTCGTGTTGTGGCACACGTGCTGTGGTGGCACGCAGCATCTCACGCACAGCACCCGGTGGTGCATCCGCCGTGTACAGGCACCGCACGTGCATCGACAGCGCCACAAGCCGCAACGCAAGGCTCGCCTCCACAGCACCGCCTGACGCAGTCACGAAGCGCTGCCGCACCGTCCCCACGTCACCGTGCTCGACAGTCCCGCTCGCGATGCCAAGCGTCGCCACCGCCTGCCCTTCACCGTGCTGCAGCACACGCCGTGCAAACCGCAGTGCGCTCTCTGCGTGTGCCGGCACCATCTTCCCGAAGTTCCACCCGATGAAGAAGTTGTTCCCCACAACAGACAGCAGCACGCCGTCGCTCTGTTCCAGCAGTGGCACGACACTGGAAAGCGCGTTGCCGACCTCGCCCAGAGACAGGCTGCTGAGTGTGGTTGCGGCGATTGTTGCATCACGTCGCGAGGTGTTCCGCATCATCACCACAGCATCGCTTCTCTGTGACGCAGATGCAGACGCACCTTGCCCAGACTGCACAAGGCACGGTGCAGGTGCGTGCAGAGGACGGCCCTCACGGCCCTGCAGGGAGGCAGGCCACACGCTGCACACAGGCACAGGCTCGCTCACACCCTTCAGCATGGTGGGCACCGCCTTGCCTGCATACGCACCGACACACCCGGACACGCCACGCACAGTCGCCCACAGCTCCGCAGGCACCGCAACTGCACCGGGCACACACGCAGCCTCGAGACGTGAAGCCACGTTCACCGTGTGTCCGAAGTAGTCCACACGCCCGGTCAGCGTGTTCGTCTCCAGCGTCACAGCACCCTCGTTCACACCGACACGCACTGTCAAGCCGCCCCACAGCTCTGTCGGGTTGCAGATTCCGACCTCCAGCAGCGCAGCAGGCCACTCCGCCGCAAGCAGACCCTCCTGCACCTCAAGCCCGAAGCACACACCCGCATGTGCATTCTCGAACGCAACCATGAAGGCGTCCCCGATTGTCTTCACCTCGTACCCGCCCCACGCAGACAGTGCACACCGCATCACCGCGTTGTGAACCACCAGCGCCTTCTTCATCGCCTCGGGTGCCGCCTCCCAGATCGATGTGGACGCACGGATGTCGGTGAACACGATTGCCGCATGCTCGCTCTTCACACCAGGTGCGGCCCCAGGTGGCACACAGGGCTGCCCAGCACCGTCAGGCGTGTGCTGCTGCTCCTCCAGCAGCACGGCAGGGAGGTACGGCCGGTACGCACGCAGGTTCTGCTCCAGCCTGTGAAGTGCCTCGTGCATCGCAGCAGGCAGCCGTCCCTTCGCCTCGGCCTCCTGCAGCATCTCCGCCACGGTGTCGACGTCGTAGCCCGCCAGAAGCTGTGCAATCGCCTCCACAGTCTCGATGGTACGTCCCATCGACGCCTTCTCCTTCTCGGCTGATTCTGCGAATCCGCGTGTGGCGGCGAAGTCTACAAGCAGCACACAAAGCGATATATATCCATCAACGAAACCCAACCTTGCACTGACTGGACACGGTGGGTCTGTGCACTCGACGGCCACGAGAATGCGTTCCCACCTGGCAGAGTCGGGTGCTGAGCCAGGCAGGTCAAACAGCCCGAAGCGCAGGACGGTCTCCGCCCCACTGATGACGACCCATAGTGCCGCAACTGCTGTCAGTCCTGTGGCAAAGCGACTGCCCAGACCAACAACCAGCGACAAGTCTGCGAGCAGCACAAATAGTGGCCAGACGGGTTGGCTGCCGATCCCGCGGAAGACCGTGTCCGCCATAATGATGACGACTATAAGACCAATGACATACGCACGCACGATGTTGTGTGTCAGGTGCACGCCGCACACACACAGGGTGGCCATCATGAAATGGCACACAGAAGTGACTATGTACAACGCAACGTTCTGCGGCCAGAGTCTTGCCTCAAATATCATCACAACCTGGATCAAACCCAGTATCGAGCTCATGAGGAAAAGCAGGCGCCTGTTGCTGCGTGCCTTGCCTTGCAGCCTCCCGTCCAGCGAGATGACGCGTTCATACCAACCCATCCCCATTGTACGCCAGTGTCACACCTGCTGACCTGTGAATGTATGGCTGTACCTCCGTGGGCGTGTCCCTTGAAGCATCTGCTGGAGCCACTGCAACACTTGAAGCATCCAGGGGTGGGAGGAGCGGAGGGAGGGTGGCTGCACCAGTTGCTCTAACGACGCGCTTCCGTCAGCTGCAGCAGTACTCGCAGCACGTTTGCCCCAGACATATACCCCCTCCTTCCAGCTCCCCTACTGCCAGAGACCCCGATAAGAATCCGACCCCCTGACCCCACCCGATCCCCGACCCCCTCTTATAATAGACCCCCCCCCCCAAATAACTGGGAAAACCCCTGGGCTTTTCCCGAGGAAACGCGGGTTTCTCCCTCTGTTGGATTGTTCGGGCTCCGTGCGGATCGTAGTGGGGTCACTTTGTTGGTGTAGGTGCCACACAACACCCCTGAAATGCGGAGGTGGTCCATCGAGAATGGGGGTCGGAATCGAGGGGTCGGATATGGGGGTCAGACGGGGTCGGGCCCCCTCCCGACCCCCATTTTTCTCGGGGGTCGGAATACGGGGTCGGAGGGGTCGGGAGGGGGTCAGAAAATGGGGGTCTGGAACTTGGGGTTCGGAACTTTTGCACTATTTCTCAGGGGTCGGGTAATGGGGGGTCGCAAACTCGGGGGTCGGAGGATGAGGGGTCGGCCCCCCTCCCGACCCCCTCCGACCCCCCACACAGGGTTTGCAAAACCCCGTCCTTTTGAATATTTGGAACTTCTGCGGATCCTAGTGGGGTCATTTCGTGGGTAGAAGTACCAAGCTTCACTCACGAAATGTGGGTCTGGTCCAGGGATAGTCATGGGAGGCGATGCCTGGGAGGCACACACCAGGCCAACCTACCCACCCACCCAGCGGGACCCGACCCGACCCCCTCCTCGGATTTTTCACAAACCCGTTCTTTTGAATGTTTGGAGTTTGTGCGGATCGCAGTGGGGTCATTTTGGCCATGGGGTGCCTGTGAACACCCCTTATTGGTGGTCCCCATTCAGGCAAATTCCTCAAGGAAATAGTAAGGCGACCCCCTCCAACCCTCCAACCCCCTCCCGACCCCCTCTTATCGGGGTCTATGCCCAATATGGGGGGTCATGTGTCCGTGAGAAGCGTGAGAAAACCGAAAATCTCTGCTTTGCAAAAAAAATCGACCTTCTAAGCGGTTCTGGCCCCAAAACCCTCTCCAAACCACTCCGGAAACTGGTTTTCCGGTGGTTTTGACCATTTTTGGAGCCCCCATTGCCCCAGAATCACTATGGCGAAAATAGTGCCCACCGGTGGTACCTGCCCACCCCTTAAATTTGCCCACCACCACGATACATGAGTATCAATCACTGAGTAACCCTGGGGGGGACTATTTTTGGCTCTCAGCTGTCCAAATATCGGGCAACCTCGAAAATACCGCTGTGGATGGCCAACGGTCCGGGAATGAAGTGTTTCAGCAACAGCAAGAAATGCAGCAAACTGGTGCCCACCGGTGCCCACCGCCATGATGCCATCCAAAATGGAGATCCTTTTCTCTCCCTCTTGAGAAGGACGAGTCCGCACTCGACGAGTTTCCCGAGGAAGTTGCACTACTGCCGGGAAGCAACGATTTTGTGGAAGGATGCCACGGAACAGCGTCACAAGTATCGCACTTTCTCACACACATATGCCCCCCCCCCCCCCCCCTTCCTTGACCACTTGCATTGCAGTTGTTTGCCTCCTGTCGTCACTTGACTTCACACAACACGGCGGGACCAGACACGGCGACACCTTCTTCTTACATTGCGACACACTGTTTGTCTCAGCGGTTCGACTCGAAGCGGGTGGGGGCACGGAGAGCTCCCCCTGGCTGAAAAGTGCCACTTCGCTTTGTCTAGCACGCCTCCCTGTTTGACGCGTTGACCCCCCCCCCCCCGGCTCACCCCACCCAACAAGGACGTCGTGCCACCCCCCAGGGCGGGTGGCACGACAGGAGTGTGATGAAGCTGCATTGGTTCTACGCTGGTTCATTCCCTGTCCGTGGGCACATGGGCTTGCTACTGACCAGAAGCCTGGTTGAAACTTAACATAAAAAATTGGGCAAAAGGCTCTGATCTCTCTACGATCTCTCACACTGCACAGAGGGCCCTTTGGCTGTCTGCTGAAGAGGTGCAGTCAGCGACGACCTCCTGCTGCCTCCTGGTGGGCCTACACTACCAGATGTGACTGTGTGTGACTGAAAAAGTGAGTGGCAGCCCCACTTCCCCACATAGACTGACGAGCTGTGACGACTTTTGTGGACTTTCTCTACGATGCAGGTCCGATAATCCGACATACAGCCAACGACGAGCTGTGACTGGCAGCGAGAGGCTCCACCTGTTCTATTTTTATATTGCGAGACAACATATTGCCGCCGAAGATTTTGCCAAAAAAAACCTGCGAACAGCGAAGAGCTTCTCCTTCTAACAATTACGTGTCGAATCTACTGCGGATGGGGGCGTAGGTGGGTGGGAGGGAGGGGTCAAAACGAGAAAAAAATTACAGGAGTCCTCCCACCCCCCCCCCCCACCTCCTGGGGTGTCAGAATACTATACAAGCCTCCCCCCCCACACCCCTGCACACCCCCCTCCCTTCCCCACCACCCCCTGCGGGCCTGCGGGGGGGGTGTTCTAATGAACAGGGTTGTTTGATAGCCGCCCCAGCCTTTCCCTCCTCCCCCCTCTCTCACACCCTGGGTGCGGGCGGTCCGCGAAAAAGTCCACCTCAGGCAACGGGGGGGGGGGGGTTTTTTGATCGTCGGGAGTGAATGGAAAAGTAAATCTCCCAGCACCTTCTTGCCATGTTAGTCCTTTTTGTAGTCACTACACCAGATATGTTGTCCAAGGCAGATCAATGCACAATGGGAGGGTGTGTAGCAGTTGTCTGTCAGTGGCTTGCAACGGGAGGGGGGGGGGGGGGCGACAAAGCGGGGCCCCCTGCACACCCGCACAGCCCCTTCGCCACCCCACCCTGCTCAGGGGCCGCAGCCTCACGGGGGGCTGCAGGTGCTGTCTACAATGCAGGGGAGGTGAGCCCCACACCCTCATCAGCCTCGCCCTGCGCGGGACGCGATGCGGCGTGCGATCCGGCCTCCGTGCCGCAGTCCTCCATCGACCTATCCAGTGACAGGGCCACGCCCTCCTCCGCAGTCTGCAGGGAGGCGTCGTCGATCGGTGTCGCGACGTGGCCCCTTTCCCGCCCTTCCTCCTTGTCGCTGCAACTGTCCTTCTCCTTCGCGGTGTTGCGGTCCGGCTCTGATATCGGCACGGTTTCGCTCGCTGCAGAGGTCTGCTGCTGTGTGCCCTTCAGAGGGGGAGGGCTCGTCAGCCTGTGTGGTGTGTGGGGGTGCGGGGGGTGAGGGGGAGGGAGGTTCGCCAGCGGAAGCACCATTTGGAACACCTCCCACACAGGCCTGCCTGGGGCGTGTGTTGCCTGGGATTCCGTGGTGTGTGACGGGGATGTCAGAACGCACTGCATACCTTGCCTCCAGCACCGAGGGGGGGAGGTGGGAGCGTGCAGGCGCGCCGCCCAGCGCCTGCACCCTGTGGAAGGTGGAGCTGAGCTTGGCATGCAGGTGGTCGCGCTCCGACGACAGGGCGGAGGCCTGCTTCATCTCCGACACACACTCGCGGAACAGATCCTCAGCCTCTGCGGCGAACTGCGTGCGGCGCTGCTCTGCTGCGACCTGCGCTGTCAGCGACGTGATGAGATCCTGTTTATACCGCAGCTCTGCCCGCAGGGACTCCACCTCCGCCTTGTGCTCCAGGGCGACATCATCGCGCAGCCTGCGCTTGAAGTCGTCGATGCTGTGCGTGCTGAACTTGCTGTCCAGCTCTGTAGAGAGGCGTTCGCTCTGCTCGTTGCACAACGCGACCTTGCTGCGCATCAGGCGCAGCTGCTCCTCGTATGTGCGTCGCATCTCCCGCACCTCACTGAACTCCTGATCGAATGCGGCGTTCATCTCGCGTTTGGCCTCGTGCCGCAGTGTGGAGGCCATCCCATCGAGGCGTGTGTTGAACTCACTCTCGCGTGTCTGCAGGTCGTGCTTCAGGGCAGCGTTGCTCGTGATGAGCTCGTTGATCTTCGCCGTGAGCTCCGCGCGCTGCACGTCAAACGCCTGCTGGCAGTTGCGCTCCACCTCGTGCACCAGAGACGCAGCCACGCGTGCCTCCGTGTCCCTGCACTCCAGGGTGATGCGGACGTTCTCCTCAAGCGTGCTGCGCACCACATCCTCATATTCGCGCCGCAGCTGCTGCTCCACAGACCGCCTTGTGTCGCGCTGCGCCTCGCCCTCCCTGATCAGCACCAGCTGCTCCAGCAGGCGCTGCTGATGCAGCGCATCGGCTGGCGCATGCGGGAGGGTCGCAGCGGCAGCATCGCCGGCAGGCTTGCCCTGCCCCGCTGCGCGGGGCGTGCCCGGCTTGCGCCGCGGCGTCGCCACCCCGGAACCCTTCGCCTTGCCCTTGTGGTGGTGGCGCCAGTGGGCGAACACCCAGTGCCGCTCCGTCTGCGTCAGGGCCTTCCCGAAGTGCCGCAGCAGGGTGTGCAGCGTGTCCTCCGACACCAGGCGCAGCTCGCTCTCGTGGAACTCCTTCGAAGCGGCCTTCGCAAACTTCCTCCAGGCGCTGAGCGTGAGGCTGGGCGGGGGGCTGCTGTGCAGCGACACGTCGATCCCGACGCGCTGCTGCGCCCCCTCCCTCTGGGGGGAGCACGGCGCCTCGACGCCTGCATCGCAGTAGCCCCTCGCCTTCCTCTGCAGGTAGGTCAGCAGGGACAGCGCGTCCCTCAGCAACTCGATCAGCGCTGTGTCCAGCGTCGCCGTCTCTGCGGTGCGCAGGAAGCGGAACAGATGTGCCTTCTTCTCCAGCGTGGCATGCAGGTCCGCAGGCCCCACCAGCTGTGCCGGCACCGCCGCAACGACCGTCATCAGAGCCTGGTCGTGCTCCACCTGCACCTCCCGTCGCAGGTCCTCGATACGCTCCGCCAGCCCCAGGAGCTCCTCCAGCGCGCCCGACCTCCGCCGCGCCGTCTCCTTTGCAAACCGGTTGACCCCGGCACGCAGGCTGGCAACCTCCACCTTCAACGCCCAGCGGCGCTGCACCTCTGCCTCTCTCTCCTGCACAGGCCTGTTGGGGTGCGCCTTGAACACCTCCCACATGTGCGTGTTGTAGAAATACTGCCTGTCCAACTCCGCACGCGCAAGAGCGCCGCCCTTCCCCTGATAGGGAAGTGGGAACACGTCCTCCTCTGCATCGCAGGTGGAGAAGCTGGCTTCGCGCGCAGATGATTTTGGGGCAGCGTCCCGCTTGCCCTGTATGCGCTGTGCCTGCTGCTGCTGCTGCTGCTGCTGTTGCTGCGGCGGCTCCCCTGCGGTCGCAGAAACCTCCATGATTCGCCCATCCGGTGACGGGGAGGCTGCGTCCTTCAGAATCATCTGCTTCGAGTGCAGGTATTCATCCTCCGTCAGCAGGTTCAGTCGTCGCGACTCCATCAGACTCCGCAGCCGCTCGTGGAGCGGCATGGCCGGTGTGTAGGGGGGGGAGCGGGGGGTGGGACAGCAGACACCCCACCACCCCCTGCTGCCCGCAGGGGCAGTTCCTGGGTGGCTGGGCCCAGGCTGGAGGGGGGGTTTTTTTGTGGTGGCAGTGGAAATGGACCCGGCAACCAAGTCGAAGGAGCTTTGACGGGGCGGGAGAGAGAGAGAGAAGGGTGCCGTGTGGGGTGGAGGAGGCAGAGGAGGGGGTGAGGGGGCAGAGACGCGGTGTAATGCCGTTTCCACTTCTTCTTGTTTTCTCCCACGGGGTTTCCCAAGGGAGTGTGGTGGTTTCGTTCTTCAAGAGTATCATCCCTATTATATATAGCAGAAGATGGGTGTGTTGGGAGGGGGGGGGGGGGGGGTAGGGGGGGTCAAATGCCACCCTTTTACGTGGACAAACACGATTTTTCAAAAAACCGGCGCAGAGGCCCCAAAGCCCCCGTAAACCCTCCAAACCCCCCCAGATCGGTCCGGAAACCCATCGAACCCCACTTTTCCACCATTCCGGGCACCTATCCCTGGACCAGACCCACATTTCATGAGTGAAGCTTGGTACTTCTATCCACGAAATGACCCAGTAGTCCCAAATATTCAAAAGGACGGGGTTTTGCAAACCCTGTGTGGGGGGGTCGGAGGGGGTCGGGAGGGGGCCGACCCCTCATACTCCGACCCCCCAAGTTTGCAACCCCCCATTTTCCGACCCCTGAGAAATAGTGCAAAAGTTCCGACCCCCAAGTTTCAGACCCCCTTCCGACCCCTCCGACCCCCCGTATTCCGACCCCCGAGAACAATGGGCAAGGTGACCAACGGTACCGGTACCAGTACCGGTACTCCGGTACCGGTACCGGTACTGGTACCAGGAAGTACCGGTACCGGTACCGGTACCCCGAAAAAAATACAAGGCAAAACCGGGTTCCAGCCCACAAAAAACGTGGTACAGGGCCCGGAATGTGCCCGGATGGGGCGCGGTCGACCCGGGTCGACCCGGACGGCGACCCAGCGCGGTTTTCGCAAGTCCCAAAAAATCGGTCCCAAATTTCTGAAAAATCTCTATGTCTCGAAAATTTTTCCCCGTGGGGGGCCCTCGCTACGAGTCACTGTGAGTCACGAGTCGTCAGTTGTCAGCCAAACATGGCTGACTTCTCACTTTTTCTCACTCAGTCACACTTGGTAGCGAGGGCCCCCGTGGCAAAAAAAAAAAAGTGTCACCAAATCGGCAAAAAAATACTACGAGAAACACTTGGCCTCTATGCTGTGAGTGTTGCATTGGACGCTTCCACCTGTGTCGCAGAATGGGACAGGTGCTCAGTTCCGGTGTGTGCAGTTCCGGTATGTGCAAAATACTACGAGAAACACTTGGCCTCTATGCTGTGAGTGTTGCATTGGACGCTTCCACCCAGGACCCTTAGGACCCAAGGACTTAGGGACGCCGCGCGAACGGTCTACTATTGAAGTGATCAGGCTCCGTCGCCCATCGTATGCATCCCTCCGATGGTAATGTACCGCTTTCTACGTTGTCACGAGCACCTTGTACGGAAAACGATCGAACCTCACTCGCTGAGGGGATCCGCCTGCCTCGGCCGTGTGCCGCCGTCGTGTGGTCAGCCTCGTGATTCTTGGTGTGCCCTATCGACAACATGCCTGTCTCTCCAGTTGCCGCACCCGGCGAGAGAGTTGATGCGTCTCAACCCGGCGAAACTAAGGGGGCAAAGGTTGCACACAGCCCCGCCTGTGCTGCAACCACCCGCTCTTGGCTGACCCCCGACGTCTGGTGCGTTTCCCACTCCGGGTGTTGGAATCCTCACCCTGTACCTCTTCGGGATCCTCCATCCCCTGGGGAACCCTTCCCCTCGAGGCTTCTTCACGTCTCCGACATATTGGTGTGTGCCCACATGACCCTTCTTCCTGACATCCTCGATGTCGTTTTGCACCCCGGGCGATGCACTGAGACGGCCGTATCCAGGTAGTCAGTGGCCATGCCCAGCCCCTCAGCGTGACAGTCCTCTGGTGCGCTCCCAGCACCACCACCGCGACGCTCGTGCATATTCAGCCACCATGACCCGGCAGCTCTCGCCTGGGGACAGGGCTCGGCGGATCGAGAAATCACAGTCTGAAACTCGCCTCCCAGCTCCTCCGCAGCAGTCTACTGTCCGGCCGTCTTAAACTCTCGCCCTTCGGGAGCCCGGCCAACACCCGGTGCTTTCCGGCGTGATCTCGATCGCTCTGTGGCTCTCTGTGTCCTCTCCGGTCTTCGCTGGCTGCGAGCGAGTTGCGGGGTGAAGCCCAACGCGCCTCTTCATGGCGCACTGGAGACGCTGCATGGAGTGCCCAGGGGTAGGTGTGAGAGGTGCCGGCCCTTCTGGGTGAAAGAGGGCGATCGCGCGCACTGTCGTCTCCTGAACTCCGCTCGAGCGGTGGACAACACGTTCCTGCGGCCCCCTTCCCACTGAGCTGATCCCCACTGTACCTGCCCCATCGCCCGCCTCGTAGACAGCGCATCAAACGGAGGCCCTGTGGCCCCACGTGGCGTCGATTCAGTGGTAACGCCCGGACTCAGTGTGGAGGGCGTATTTCCCGGTGCGTGAGGAAATTCGAGGCCCTGGAGGTGTGGGCATGCCAGAAGGATTCTCGGAGTCGCCTTCTTAATGAGAGAGGTGAGTCCCCGCGGACCGGAGCTTGTCGCACGCTGCAGTCGCTGTTCGGGCTTGTCGAGTAGGCTGCTGGGTACTCGGGAAGACTGGCTGACTGCCCCCCAACCTTGTGGAATGATCTCGGCCCGCTGCCATGGCTGCGGTTTCGGTGGACCCCCTCAGCGGCGGCACCGCTGACACAGGCGATGCGGACGCGTCTCTCAGTCGCTGCTTCTTTTGCTCCCCGAGCAGTGCAGCTTGGGAGAGCGTCTCGGCTGTGTTGGATACCTGATCTCTGTGTATGTCCCACGGCACCTCGCAGGTGTCCAGTCAGCAGCTCCCCTTCCCTGCATGGAACTGTGAGGTCGTACGTCTCAACACCGGGCCCCAGACGCCCGGAACTCCCCCTGACCCCTGTGAATAATGCAGGCTTGAATGTGTGTCCCCCGGCAGGGAGACTATGCTTCGACGGAGTATGCCCCGCTTGGGGCGTGTGCGGGCATCCGCTTGACGCCGGGGTGCGCGTAGTCGGCATTCGCGCAGATAAGCTGGGCACGACAGACGTGCCGGCTTCTCAGGGGCGTGTCCGGGGGCGTTGCATTGGTACACGAAAACTGTCGCCCTCGGAAAGCTCACGTCGCGTCACCGTGCTCGAGCTGGATCTGGCAGGCTGTGTGTGACAGGCCACCCTTCCGCCTTCAGGTGCCGTCGCTCGGGCAAAAAAGGTGTATTTCTCAATCAAGAGAGTATGCCCCTCACGATTGTGGCACGATTGTGTCTCCCCGGGTCAGGCTCGGTATTCCAGTCGAAAGCGTAAATGCCCCTCGGTACTGTGCTGGGCGGGGTTGTGTCTCGGTCAGGAGAGGAGGTGCCCCTCAGGCAAAATCCTGCGTCTCGCGGTCGGGAGTGAGTGCCCCTCGGCAGGAATGTGTCTCGGCCAGGTGTCCCTCAGGCAGGGAATGTAATGTCTCGGCCCGGTGTCCCTCGGGCATGAATGTGCGTCTTGGTCAGGTGCCCCTCAGGCAGGGTGCCCCGTAGGCGGAAGTGTATGTCGCGGCCAGATGCCCCTCAGGCAGGGTGCCCCGTAGGCGGAAATGTATGTCTTGACCAGGTGCCCCTCGGGCAGGGTGCCTCGTAGGCGGAAGTGTATGTCTTGGCCAGGTGCCCCTCGGGCAGGGTGCCTCGTAGGCGGAAGTGTATGTCTTGGCCAGGTGCCCCTCGGGCAGGGTGCCTCGTAGGCGGAAGTGTCTGTCTTGGCCAGGTGCCCCTCGGGCAGGGTGCCTCGTAGGCGGAAGTGTATGTCTTGGCCAGGTGCCCCTCGGGCAGGGTGCCTCGTAGGCAGAGGTGTCTGTCTTGGCCAGGTGCCCCTCGGGCAGGGTGCCCCGTAGGCGGAAGTGTGTGTCTTGACCAGGTGCCCCTCGGGCAGGGTGCCTCGTAGGCGGAAATGTATGTCTTGGCCAGGTGCTCCTCAGGCAGGGTGCCCCGCAAGCGTAAGCTGTAGGTATGTCGTGGCCAGGTGCCCCTCAGGCAGGTAATGTCTCGGCGAGATGCCCCTCGGGCAGGAAAAATGCGTCTCGGCTAGGTGCCCCTCAGGCAGAAGTGGGTGTCTCGGTCCGATGCTCCTCGGCAAGATCGTGTCTCGGTCAGGAAAGTAGGAGTTGGATATCACTGACGTCACTTTGCTGCATCAGTATCGACCCATTTATCAGCACCCGACTGTTGCTCTTGGTCCCGCCTTTGTCAGCGCCTCTGTGACGGAACCTCCAGCTGAAGTATGCGTTTGGAAACCTTGAGCGCGATCAAGCGTGAAGCAGGTTTTCGGCGAGGCGCGGTGATAGTCTCGATGGCTGATGGGAATGTCCTCAATCCGCTGCGGCCACGGGCGCAGCGCTGTCCCGCTGTCACGTTCATAAGCGGCGGAGGACCACCTTGAACACCACGGCGTCATCATCCCCATCTTTTTGCGCCCCTCCTTCGTGCTGATCCCCCCGTGCACCTCGCCGTCATTTATTAGAACCAGTGCGTGGGGGTGTTGTTGTCCTCAACCGCGGCTTCGGCCCTCTTGAGACCTGACACGAGCATGGTGTGAGGGTCGTCTTCTCGGTCGGGATTTGGTGCCCCTCGGGCAAGATTGTGTATCTCTCGGTCGGGAGAGCGGGTGCCCCTCGGGCAAAATTTTTGTCTCGGTCAGGAGAACAGGTGCCCCTCGGGCGAGATGCTGCGTCTCTCGGTCGGGAGAGTGGGTGCCCCTCGGGCATAGTTTTGTCTCGGTCAGGATAACGGGTGCCCCTCGGGCAAAACTGCGTGTCTCTCGGTCGGGAGAGTGAGTGCCCCTCGGGCAGAATATTGTCTCGGTCAGGAGAACAGGTGCCCCTCGGGCGAGATGCTGCGTCTCTCGGTCGGGAGAGTGGATGCCCCTCGGGCAGAATATTGTCTCGGTCAGGAGAACAGGTGCCCCTCGGGCAAGACTGCGTGTCTCTCGGTCGGGAGAGTGGGTGCCCCTCGGGCAAAATTTTTGTCTCGGTCAGGAGAACAGGTGCCCCTCGGGCGAGATGCTGCGTCTCTCGGTCGGGAGAGTGGGTGCCCCTCGGGCAGAATATTGTCTCGGTCAGGAGAACAGGTGCCCCTCGGGCAAGACTGCGTGTCTCTCGGTCGGGAGAGTGGGTGCCCCTCGGGCAGAATATTGTCTCGGTCAGGAGAACAGGTGCCCCTCGGGCAAAACTGCGTGTCTCTCGATCGGGAGAGTGAGTGCCCCTCGGGCAGAATATTGTCTCGGTCAGGAGAACAGGTGCCCCTCGGGCAAGACTGCGTGTCTCTCGGTCGGGAGAGTGGGTGCCCCTCGGGCAAAATTTTTGTCTCGGTCAGGAGAACAGGTGCCCCTCGGGCGAGATGCTGCGTCTCTCGGTCGGGAGAGTGGGTGCCCCTCGGGCAGAATATTGTCTCGGTCAGGAGAACAGGTGCCCCTCGGGCAAAACTGCGTGTCTCTCGGTCGGGAGAGTGAGTGCCCCTCGGGCAGAATATTGTCTCGGTCAGGAAACCAGGTGCCCCTCGGGCAAGACTGCGTGTCTCTCGGTCAGGAGAGTGGGTGCCCCTCGGGCAGGGTAGAATGCTGCGTCTCTCGGACGGTCAGATCGTGTGTCCCTCAGTCAGGAGAGGAGGTCTCGGTCGCTAAAAACGCGCCCCCTCGGGCAGAGTGATTGTGTCATCGCTGTTGTGTCACACCAATTGCCTCTCGGGCGGTGTGTCTTTTTTGATTTGACAACTCCGGTTTGGTGTACCTCGATGAGCTTACCTTACCTTGTCGTCGGACACAACATATCATCGTTGTCCCAAACCCCGTAACCCACGTGAAGTGGATCATCTGAAGTGCAGAATGAGGTGGAGCAGGTGGAGCACGAAACATAAGTAAACCATAGCAAGAGAGGCCAGCAGCAGTCCCGAGTCCATCGCGTTCCTCGTAGCATTTCCCGTACCACACAGGTGTGTTATGTGCAAAAAAATTGGATTTTTTTCACCCGGTACTGGTACCGGTACCAGTACCGGTACTCCGGTACCAGTACCGGTACCGTTGGTCACCTTGCAATGGGGGGTCGGGAGGGGGGCCGACCCCCTCTGACCCCATATCCGACCCCTCGATTCCGACCCCCATTCTCGACGAGGACCACCTCTGCATTTCAGGGGTGTTGTGCGGCACCTACACCAACAAAGTGACCCCACTACGATCCGCACGGAGTCCAAACAATGCAACAGAGGGAGAAACCCACGTTTCCCCGGGAAAAACCCAGGGTTTTTCCCAGATATTTGGGGGGGGGGGGGGGTCTTTTATAAGAGGGGGTCGGGGGTCGGGTGGGGTCAGGGGGTCGGATTCTTATCGGGGTCTCTGCCTAGGGGGGGGGGGGGGGGGGGGGGGGGGGAGCAGCCCTCACGACGCGCTGGCACGGGCTGAACCGGTTCTGGAACCGGTTCGGCGGAACCGGTTCACCGGCGAACCGGTTCGGTGGAACCGGTTCACCGGTAAACCGGTTCCGCCGGTGAACCGGTTCCAGAACCGACATTTGCGAACCGGGCAAAGTGGGTCCCGACCGGTTGGCCGTGTACCGGTCGGTGGACCGGTATACGGACCTGACCCGCACTGAGTCATCTCAGACCTATGGGTTTCAGTCCCAGTGTCAGATTCAGACCTACTGATCCAGAACCGCACCCTCTCCTTCCACACCAATTGTATCCGCTGCTCATGGGTCCGACTGACGACGATAGCAATGACGATGGCTCCATAGCAAAGATGGCTACCACTGTCAAAGCTCATCTGGAACAGAAACTGTCCCAGATGGAAGTCTCCTGTATAAATACAGGGTTCGGGTTTCCCACGAGTGTAACGCAGATACGTGCAGGTGTGTCAAGAGAGTGTGCAGCTCACAGCAGTTCCTCATCCTTGGTTCTGAACCCCACAGTTCTTCGAATCACAGTGACAACAGGGAGGCCAGATCCAAAGATCAGGCTTTCCCAGACGCGGTTCAACTGGTGACGACCGTTGTTGAGAGACCGGAGCGGAGGTCGACGTCGGCTTATCTCATGCTACGGCAGGGGTGAGGACTCAGCCGCCACCCCGGGTGGTTTGCAGGTTGAACAGGTTGTGTGGTTCCATTGATCAACATAGGTCGGCCTGTCTGATAAGACTCAGCCACCCTGCGGGTCAATTTATTCTAAAAAGGCGCCTTTTTGACCAAAAGGCAAAATTTCCTCCCATCATGCTCCCGTACCACAGAGGCCTGCCTCTGTGTATGTGTACGTTTTGCGATGACGGGGTGTGGAACCTGGCGTAGACCGAGCTACAACACAGGCGCCGTGGGTCAATTTTTTTTAGAAAAGGCCTTGACCAAAGGCATCCCCCTAACACTTAATTGCTCTGCTTCAACCTGAACCGACCCTCTAGGCAGCGTGAGGTGGCTACGTCGAGCCACTTCGTGGACAGCTGCAGTACCCTTCCCTTGTGTTCCTCTGTCAGGGGAACAACACAATAGCAGCATACGTATTGTTTCATTTCAGTCAGCCAAGGAAAGTCGAGGAGTTCGAGCCGTTGAACAGTAACCAGAGGATGACAAGCAGGTTGAATATGCAAGCAGTGATCTCCTGTGTACCCTTGGACCCACATTAAACTCGAACTGAAGCCCTCAGTCGTCCTTGACCAGATTCAGACCCGCTTTTCCAGAACCGCACCCCCTCCCTCCACTCCAAGTGTATCCGCTGCTCATGGGCCCACGTGACCACAAAGACTTAATCGTGACTCCATAGCAAAGATGGCTACCACGCTCAAGACCATCTGTGAACAGACGGTGGTCTCCTGTTTCCAGGGGTATGGAATTACCACGAGTGTAATGCAGGTACAGTAGGTGTGTCAAGAAGGTTTGCAGCTCACAGCAGGTCGTCATCTTCGTTCTGAACCTTGGTTCTGAAGTCGACAGCTCCTCAAGTCGGAGGCACACAAAGGATGGGTTCCGCAACTGTCCAACTATCTACAGACTCACAGCCCAGAAGGTGCAGTCCAGGTTCCACAGAGCAAATTAAATGTTAGCATTTCTGCACAACTACCGTATCGCAAATCGCAGCGGCGGTAGAAGTGACTGACTCTAAAACGGCGAGGTATCAGTCTTGACGCTGGAAAATTCCGTTCGGAAATACCAAACACATCCAGAAAGTGGAAGGAATGGGCGCCAAGATGATGCGAACGATTTTTGGGGGGAGGGGGTGGACTGCCCTGTATCGTGATACCCGTGAGGGTAAAAAAATACAGGGCAGGGAGGCACAGGCGCAGGCACAACAGAGGCAATACATAGGCAGGCACCAATGGGAAAAGCGACCTCTTCTGGGACAGGCTGGGGAGGGGGGTGGGGAGGGCGGCGCTGGGGCGGCTGCATGCGGTACCTGCGGTTCCGGTCCGGATTTTCGTCCGGACCGGTGCCGCATTTGAGGGGCAAGAATCTGATTTCCGAGGCCCGGGAATGGTCGCAGTGGCTTCAAATGGCCAAAAACGTTCAATTTACCCCCCGGAAAAAAAATTCGAAAGGGTCCCCCTATAGAAATCCAGTCAGGACTGCGTGAACCGGTTCTAGAACCGGTTCGCGAACCGGTTTCTGCCAGTTTCTGCATGCGGTACCTGCGGTTCCGGTCCGGATTTTCGTCCGGACCGGTACCGCATTTGAGGGGCAAGAATCTGATTTCCGAGGTCCGGGAATGGTCGCAGTGGCTTCAAATGGCCAAAAACGTTCAATTTACCCCCCCGAAAAAAAAATTCGAAAGGGTCCCCCTATAGAAATCCGGTCAGGACTGGGGGAACCGGTTTCAGAACCGGTTCTGGAACCGGTTCGTGAACCGGTTCCGGAACCGGTTCCAGAACCGGTTCGAGAACCGGTTCTGAAACCGGTTCACGAACCGGTTCCGGAACCGGTTCGTGAACCGGTTCTGAAACCGGTTCCTGCAAACCGGTTCACGAACCGGTTTTTGCCAGTTTCAGAACCGGTCCCAGCCGGTTCTGAACCTGTCCTCAACCGGTTCGGATTTGTCAGTAACCGGTTTGCCGTTGTGATTTCAACCGGTTCCCAAACCGGTTCCCAAGGAACCGGTTACTGTTTTCAAACCGGTTCAGGAGATTTCTGCCAGCGCGTCGTGCTCGAACTAATTTTTGGGGATCTCCACGACGACGACAGGGTGGGTGGGGGGGGTACCCACCCTACCCTATGCCAAAGTACCGGCTACGCGCCACGCTCTCTCCAAACTGGTGTTATTGCATTATTTGAGCTCCGTGCGGATTGTAGTGGGGTCATTTTGTAGAAAAAGGTGCCAGCCATCCCCCATGAAACGTGGGTCTGGTTCAGGCACTGAACCAGACCCACAGAGGCAGCCAGGCACACAGCCCACACCCACCGACCCTGTGGGCACCCCCCGCACGGGGTTTTCAAAACCTCGTTCTTTGGACTATTTGAAGCTTGTGCGGATCGTAGTGGGGTCATTTCGTGGGTCTTGGGACCAAGCTTCAACGACGAAACATGGGTCTGGTCCAGGTACTGTCATGGGAGGAAGTGATTGGGAGGCACACCATGCCACCCACCCACCCAGCGGGACCCTCCCGACCCCCTCCTCGGGTTTTTCAAAAACCTGTTCTTTTGAATATTTGGAGTTTGTGCGGATCGCAGTGGGGTCATTTTTGACATGGGGTGCCCATGGACACCCCTTATTGGTGGTCCCCATTCAGGCCACATTCCTGAGGAAATAGTAAGGCGACCCCTCCGACCCCCGACCCCCTCTTAGCGGGAGCTATGCCTGTCGGGGGGGTACCCTACCCACCCACCCCCTATTTGGGGGTACAGGGGGGGTGGGTAGGGTACCCCCCCTGTCGGGGGGGGAGGGGGGTACCCTACCCACCCCCCCTGTACCCCCAAATAGGGGGTGGGTGGGTAGGGTACCCCCCCCCCCCTCCGAGCGCTGGGCCACCCTCACGACGACCGACAAGAATTAGTTCGAGGTCTGGGGGGGAGGGGGCGTGTCCTCCACCCCCGCCCCGCCCAACCCAGTCTTGAGAATACAGATGACAAACCGATTCACGCACTGCACGCCACACTTGTGGCAGGAGGCTTTTTTTTGCTGATGCTGAGCGGGGTGGTCGTTACCAAGCAGGTCCTGATGCTGCCCCCACCGCCTTGCTGTGCAGACCGGATCTCGAGCGACACGCCCGGTTGCCATGTCGTGCCACAACAGGGCACACAAAAATACCCACACACATGCCACCCGTTTTCCCTCCCAACCCACATCTGTGTGTGCGGTGTTGGCAGATGTCATTTTCACCCATTGAAGCAGCCATAAGGCAGAAGGCGCCCCGTTGTGCTCGTCTTCGCAATGCCAACCCCGGTGTTTTGTCGAAGGGGGGGGGGGGGGGGATGCGGACTTGCCTCCACAACTCGGGAGATAATGCTCATACATTCATTTGGTTTGGCGCATTCTCGGTGTTGTTCCGGAGACAAACATAAAAGGGTGTGCCAGCATCTGCACGGTGTGTGGATTCGCTGACTTACCCTTGCCGCTGCCTGGGCCATGCGCACAAAAAGGGCGTGCTTTGGTGCACATGCACCTGTTTGTGGATGCCGGCATGGCTCATAGGAATAAAACGCTGGGCAAATAAGTGGTGTCGTGGGCGAAAAAAGGCTGAGGCGACGGCGTCACACACTGCCCCCGCCCCCCCCCCCTCCCCCGCACAACGCAGCGGTTCGTTTCTGACACCACCCCAGAATTAGGTGGGGCGGGATTCCTACGCTACGACGAGCTGTCTGGGAGGCAGGCCCGAGCGTGCGAGTGTGTGGATGGCGGGTTTTTTCTGTTCAGCCCCTTCAGCAGGGGCTTTGTGTGGGACGAGAAGCCAAACTTTTATTGACGACATCCTCTTTTCACTTTTCCTGATCCCCGCCGTTGGGTTTTTGCCGCAGCGGGAGGAGGCTTCCTTCGTTCTGAAGCGCAGACAAGCGCAAGCGCAAGCGCTCCTATAATTTTTGGTTCGCAGCATGCGTGTGCCTAAAAAACACAC
This sequence comes from Rhynchopus euleeides, assembly GCA_963210315.1. Lineage (NCBI taxonomy): Eukaryota > Euglenozoa > Diplonemea > Diplonemida > Diplonemidae > Rhynchopus > Rhynchopus euleeides. The sequence continues at coordinate 326,289 of OY723274.1, forward strand.
GCACACCCTCACCGAGCACCAAGACCCTGTTTGAGATGGGCAGATCGCTGGGAAGTAGCTGGCTGTCCCGAAGGGGGAGGCGGGGGAGGCAGGGGAGGGTGATCCTATGATTTGAATTACTGTGAGATGAGACGGCCATCAGGAGGGTGCGATTCTCTGGCCCAAACGCACGGTGGGATTCGTTGATTTGTGGGCGCCGGGCCGGGGTGGCACAGCGCCGGATTCGAGGGGTGGGGCGTGAGTTGGGCAGGGGGTCGCACAATATACGCCTCGCGTTATCGTTGCAACAAAGCAAGGACACCGGACACGCTGTGTGCCTGTCGGCCAGCTGCAGGGGCAACCTGTGCATTCACTACCTCTGAAGTAAACCCTGGATCACTCGGGTCGAAGGATTCAGGCGCACCAGCCAGCATCGATGATTGTTGCACGCCCGCGAAGTTTTGTGTGATGAATGTGCCTGTAGTCTCTCGGTACCGAAGCCTTAAAGACACACACTGCAAGACACTCCCATTCATCGACACAGCCTGGTGCTTGGGTGGCCTGGGCCCCTTGCAAACCACTCGACAATGGGTGTGGTCGGGTGGAAGCGGGGGAGGCTGAGGCCACGTCATGGAGCTGTGTGTTTCTGTGTGTGTATTTTGTTTCTGGTTCAAACTGCGTTGCACGCAGCGTATGTTCTCACCGACTCTTTCAGTGTTGACAAGCAGCGGGGGAAGGGGGAAACCATCTCTGGTACAACGTCCGTATCAGCCGTTTTACTCAAAAAGCAGCAGGCAGCATCCCAACAGCCGCTGACGGCGGGGCATGCTGAAGATGGCATCAGCCCGAGACCTCAGACACCAGTGTTTCTGAGAAAGGGTTTGGGCTCAGCACAAAGTCACATTGGTGGTGACGAATCACCGGGAACCGCTGCGCCAGGATGGCCGAGCGGGGTACAGTGCATCAATCACAGCCTCTCTTCTTCTGCAGGCAAACCGGCACGACACACGAACCTGGGTACCGCACAGGGCGGTGCAGGTATACAGCAGACACTAACAGATGCACTGCACTTCAACAGCCATGCCACACAACAACAACACGTAATGATCTGTGATACTACTGATCCTCTGGATGACACGATTGCACCCTCCTGTTGTGCAGTCACACAGTGTCCCCAAAGAAGAACCAGGCGCGGTGAATAGCATCACTGTATAACAACTTCCACTTCTGCTTCCTTCAGCTTTGTGCGGGAGGGAAGGACGAGACAGCTCTTGTTTCACCGCACGCATCATCCCCCGTGGGGTGTGGGGCTGCCTTGAGCCAACTTGAGAACACTGGTAAACCGATTACCAAACTGTCAAAGAAAATGGGCCACCGCACTCCACTACGTAGTGCACAGCGAGCGGGTGACGGGCACGAAATAAACACCTGGTGTTCGGGGGGGGAACGCGCGCAATGGGATGCGCTCATAGTGTCCGGGCCGGACGGGGATGGAGGGGCGTGCGGGGGCAAGACAACGCGGGATAATTCTTCCCCACAAGATGGTTGTCAAAGAAAGGCTCCGGGCAGGCGGGAAAGGGTACGACGCTGTGCGTGTGGCGGTGTGGGTACGGCACCAAGACCCTGCTGTTCTGTTGCTCGGTGCGTGGGTCCACTGCCGCAGCAATATCCAGGTGTTGTGCGTGTGTGTAATGTCAGGGCACATTTTCTAAAACTTTTTTGTGAACAATTCTTTCCCGTGTTCTTCGCGGCCCCCTGTGAGAGGTCCGCCATTTTTTTTCGGGTTCTTCTGTCCGCACGGTGGTGGCATTTCATTGAGGAAATATCATTGCGAGGAAACGATTTTTGGCCGTGTTCGTACCGCCCCCCCTGGAGAGAGAGGTCGCTGTTTCGTGCTCTGCCACACGGTGGCACTTCGCTCAGAAATGCAGAAAGGTGAGAAGACGGCACCTGCATGTGCCTCGCAAAGCTGACTGCAAAGAGAACCAGTTGCGGCACACACGCCGACACTGACACAGAACGAAAGACTCATGTTCCAAGTTGCAGCACCACGGTCTGTAGGCTCTCCCTACACACCACATGCTGCATCAGAAGACAAAGACAGCTGTGCGCAGCAGGCGCAACATAACGGACGACGGACCTGATTAGCTGTCGGGGGTGGGGTGGGGTGTGGGATGGGATGGGTCGTACTGAGAGATGCCGCCGAGTTCCACAACAGTGGCGGGGGGAAGGGGTGGGGTGGATGAAGCGATTTTTTTTTGTTCCAGCTGGGCATGACATGGATTAAAGAAAAGGAAGTAGCCGCAAGGTAAAAGAGAAGCCGCCGAGGGAGCAGCGAAGAAGAGGAGGGGAAGGGGGTGGGAGAGACGGGGTGTTCTTTGGGCCCTGTTCGGATATTCGTAGAGCCCTTCAAGGAGGGAGGGGGGAGACGGTGATAGAGAGAGGGATGCACTGGTGTGTCGTCAGCGCAATGCGATCAATAAGGCAGCACAAAAGAAACATTTTTCGCTCAGAAATGCAGAAAAGGCAGAGTGGGCCCTCGCTACCAGTCACAGCTCGTCAGTCAGTGAGGGGAAGTGGGGCTGTCGCTCGCTTCTTCTCATTCAGTCACACCTGGTAGCGAGGGGTTCCCCACATGCCTTTTTTGGTCCGCATTTGCCCAGATGATAGATGATGCAGAGTAACACGCCCACAATTTGCTGCCGCAGCTCGCTTTGAAGCCTTTTGGGCCCCAAAAGCACTTCTCACCCGAGCGGGTGATTTGTAATTCTACCAAACGGACTTCACCTGCCTTTGAGCCACAAAATAGTCTCCGGGGTCTGCCTGTGCGCAAGAGCTTCAGTGTGTTGTAGATCCCTCGCAGGTGGCGTTGCGCGTTGTGAAGAGGTGATTGTTTTGTGTGGAGTTCACTCAAAACACACTGCGCACGCCGCGTGCTCCCGATGGCTCATTCCGCTGCGGCAAGCAAGCTTGTTTGGGGGAGGGTCGGGAGGGGCACACACCCACCACCTGATTTATCCACAACAGCACACGACATTGACAGGAGTCACGACTCATGGGGTGTTTGATCTCACGGGCAAAGCGCCTTGGTGCGGCCTCCACTGGCACACTTGAATGTGCGCAATGTGAAGGGTATTCGCAGCCCGAGGCCCACCCATGAAGGAGCCATGCCTCGGAGGGGCAACATGGCCTGTATGTTGGCACCGGCGGCAGTGAATCACGCGCGATTTTATGGCTTTTTTCCCCCATAAGCACCCACCACACCCTCAAAGCACCTCCACCCCGTCAACAGTACAGGGGCCGTTGTTTGCACGCAAAAAAAACCCTTGGGCAACAAAAGGGCAACTCCCTGGTGCTCTTCCTGAAGAGGCCGATATACGTAGTCCTTTGAGACTTCTTGACTGTTTCAGGAGGGCACCATCGCAGCCTATTTATTTGCTGTGGTGGTTGCGCTTTGTTTGCCGAAGCGCTGCATCGCCGCTGTCACTCTGGCTGGGTGGAGGGCCCTGCTGTGGTCAACAAAGGGCGTCGCGGTAACTATCGCCACGTGTTGTCCGCCATCCTCACTCATACGGAATAGCAGCCCAGCAGCGTTACATGAGGTCCAGCTCAGAGCCTTTGTTCATTCCAGGCAGGACGACGGACGCGGCAAAGAGCAAAAGAGAGAGGAACTGCACAAGGAAAGGAATCAATCCCCACCAGCACACAAGATGTGTGTTGTTATGCAGAAGAAGTAAAGAAAAACTAAGCAAAGCAAGCAAGGGAATGGGCGGGGGTGTGTGGGGGGGACTGGGTGGTGAAATCCGCTCTGAGCCAGACAAATGCGTGCCTTCCGTTGCGGGGGAGTCTTTGGGTTTGTTGAACAAATGGTCCAGCGGAGGGCGCACCGAATGGGCTCTGGCGCAACCCCACTGCCGTGTGTCGAACGCGCCATTCCGAAAATCCGAAAACACAGCGGTGGTGTTGTACTGAGGGTGGCTGTGTCGCTGTCGAAAGACGAATAACAAAGGAAGGGGGAACACTTTAATCGTGACGATGCGTCTTCTTTTTTTGTGTCAAACGCACCGTGCTCACGGAAGGCGTTCAGAACTAAAAAGGTTGCAGTGGAAGCAATATTTTGTTCACCTGCACTCCACGCCCCACGTGCAGGTGACCATAAGATTGCAACAAAACAAAAGAAACCCGGCAATCTTTTTTGAGAGATTTCATAGGCACACCCCGCCCAGTTGAAGATCAGAGCAACCAATCCGCACCCACCCCGCAATCTCGCCCTGAAAGGATGGTAAGGCAAAGTGAAGTAAGCAAATAAAATAATGAACCACAAAATTGTCAAATCCACAGAGATGGAACCGGAGGGGGCAAGAACGCAGGGTCAACAAAAAAATACAGGCTGTGTGGGTATTCTCGTTCCGGGAAGGTAATCACCACAAAAGGATACGTATAGTGTGGGTGTATAGAGGAGGGAACGAAGGAACAACCCCATCTCCACCCATCTCCGGCACAGCTCTAGCTGCTGACCAGCTGGGTGGTGGGGCGGTTTGACGGTACCGTTGACATGTGTACACCTGATTGCGTGTGAGTGTCCATACGCATCCATACGTGCAAACAGTCTTTTCTTTACCCTGGCAAGGAGACAAGTTATAGAAAAAAAGAAGAAAGTGTAGTGCCAACCCAATAACCTGCCTGTACTGGCCTTGTTGCGTGGAACACGGAATCCGAGCACCTTGTGTATACCACCCTCCCGAGTGGAGTGGAGTGATGAAGTGTGGGAAGGGCGGCGGCCGCAAGATCCCAGCAAAAAAAAGACTTGGAGTTGCGTTCTTTGTTTGTACGAACGGTGCCTGCTAGTGCATGTGTGCAGATACCGAACGCTGCCACGAGTCTTTTTAGTGCGAAAAGCTAGCTGTTCTTCCAAAAAAACAAGGTCACTGAATATAGGTTTCTCCGTCCCGCGGCTGCACACCACAGAAAATCAAAAAAACACCCGCCTCACACATCGAAGTGTGCTGGGGTGCATTCGGGGAGGGGGGGACACACCGGAAGGTGAAACGGATGAAGAAAAGAGTTTTGCGAACACACCTCTGCCACCCCCCCCCCCCTCCCCCCCCCTACGCACGGGCGAGCTTTTTCTTTTTTGGAAAGTGCCGGCCGCAGCGAGTGAACTCTCGATGCGCCCCCCCCCCCCCCTCCCCCATCCCCCCACCCCACACTACACTGTAAAAGAGTCCACCTTTGTCAGCCCATCCGCCAGCTCGGAGCATATCCGGGATGACTGGTGGTGGTGGTGCGAGGGCGAGCCTTTCAGGGGCGACCCCAACAAATCAAGGCTGCCCCGATTGCTATTGGACGGCGTCCCGTCGCCGAAAGACGAAGCAGTCTGCAGGCAGAGTGTCGATTGGGAAGCCCCGGGGCTCAGGCCGTCCGCCCCTCTCCGCGACGACACGCCCGACAGCGAGGGTGTGTCCTGCTGGCTGCCGGTGCCTGCCACCTTCCGGATACTCCCCCGGGCCGACAGCGGCAACTGGAACCTGCCGCTGTTGCGCTGCGACTGCGCCAGGCTGTCCCTCAACGCCGCCTCCAAATTCCCCCGCAGCGCTTCGCGCCGCTTCTGCTCCAACGAGACCTGCTCCTGCTGCGGCGTGGGCAGCAGCACGGCATCATCCAACTGCTGCCGCTTCTCCTGGATAGCCTGCATCAGCTGCCTCTCACGCTCCGTCCTGTGGATCAGCGCACCATCCTTCGTTGACAGCGGCCCGAACAGGTCATCCGCATCGAGCGTGTCGGGTTTTATCGCGAGGAGAGCATCCATCTGTTCGTCCTCCTCCCCATAGTCGCTTTCATCCGTGTCGGGGTCTGGCGGGGGCGGTGTATAGACGTCATCTCTCGCAAGGGGTATGACGTCCTCCACCTCGAACTCCTCCAGCACCCCGTGGTGCTTCTGGAGCTCCATCTCGTGCTGGCGGTTGAGCTCCTGGAGGGGGTCCTCCACTTCTTCCAGCTGCGCCGCGCCGTCGTTTGGGTCGGCCATCATCTGCTCCTCCTTGTCTGCCTCGCGGTACCACTTCTCGCGTTTGACGTTTCCGTCGAATTCATCGCCCACCCGTTTCAGGCGTGCCACGCAGCAGCACACCACTGCGACACAGAGGCAGGCCACACCGATGGTGATCAGGGCGATCAGCAGAAGCGTTGCAGGCTTGTCGTCCGCCGGCTCCTCCTCCTCGAGGTTGACGGTGCAGGTGTGGGAGGCGTGGTCCCACCTGCACTGCACGGGGTCCTTGTCGCACTTCGTCTTCCCCTCGAAGTGGGGGCACTGCGAGGACACGAGGCAGCTCCCACCGCCCGCCCCGCTCTCCCAGAAGCACGACGTCAGGATCTGGCACCCTGGCTCGCCCTGCCCGGGGCACTTCGAACCCCACGGGATGCAGATGCCCTGCAGGAAGGGCGATACCGACGCGTTGGGCACCGCGACACCCGCCAGGAGCGACTTCTCCACATCGGAGAACCACTCGCATCCGACGCGGTTTTTGCAATCCACCATGTTCGCCTGGAGAGCGCACTGCGCATCCGGCACGGGTGTCGGAGGCGCGCCCGTCTCCTCTACCGGAGGGACAGCAGGCTCCGGGGAGGTGGCATTCACAGGGGCATCCGTCGTGGCGTTCCCTACCTGTGGCTCTGGAGTGTCGGGCACATCGGTGTCGGTCACATTCGGCGCGGTGGTGTCAGGAGCAGGCGTCGCGGGCGCCGTTGACGGCGCGTCGGTGCGGGGGCGGATTGGCCCCGACCAGCAGATGGGCCCCACAGGGCCCTCAGAGGGCCCGACCTGGGCGATCTGGTTCGCAGAGGGGTCGCAGTCCCCCTCCAGGTTGCAGCGGGTCAGCGTGTTCCCCTCCGACTTGGTCTTCGCAAGGTAGGCCGTGACGTACATCGCCACTACATCCCCCACCGCGGTGAGGGTGGGCCTGTTGGTGTAGCCAAACTCCGACACGCGCCCCTCGTGCTTCACAGGCGGCGACGCGCCCTTCGAATCCACGGCATACAGCGCGCCGGGCCACGCCCCTGCGTCTGTCGAGATGTACAGCATCTCGTCGACGTCGCTGCCCACCATGTCGCCCAGCAGCTCCGCCTGTGGGATGGCGGCCCCGACAGACGGGACCTCCGCCCAGGCCGGGTCAGGCGATTCGAGGTTGTTCTTCGACACAGCCTTGCCCCCGCCGGGCTTCGCATGCAGCACGAAGATGGTGCGGTGTATAATAGCGATCGACCCGCCCTCCCCGCCCAGCGCCTCCACCCCTGTGGTGAAGGCGTTGCCCCCCTTCGTCAGGGTGGCGCCCGCTTTCTCATAGTCGTCGAGTTTGAGGAAGTAGAATCCGGTCGGCTCCTCGACAGAGATGTATACAGATCGGGTCTTGGGGTCGACAGCCAGACCCTTCACCATGCGGCCCTGCGTACGGAGGGAGGCGACTTTTTCAGGGGCGCCCGGGTCAGTCGCCTGCGGTGCGAAGGCAAATTTCCACAGCGTCCAGGATTTCTGCGAATCGTCAAGAGTTGCGTAGATTAAAGACTGCGAGTTGGGGTCGACGCTGCAGCCGGCCCGCTCGTCCGGCATGTCAACGTCATCGCCGTAGTGCTCCGTGGTGCCAAACTCGATGTCTGCCTTGTTGATGCCCTTCTTATTAAGGAAGACAACAAACCCTTCGCCGTACGCACCCTGAGCATCGGCGGGACGTAGGACTGCAGCAGCACACAGCACAGAGAGCAGCGAGGCAGGGCGGAGCGGCGCCATCAAGGGGGGGAGGGGGGGGGGGGCAAATAGAGTGTGTTGGCTGGAGCTGCAGGGGGGGAGGGGGGGGGCAGCACGCCAGTGGCACGCTGTCAGGCAGTTGAGAGAGAGGGAGAGAGGCAGCGTCTGTGTGGGTTACGCGTATTCTTCTATAGGTGTACACAGCGAAGGCGAGAGAAAAAAAGAGTGGGAAGAAAGAAAGAAAGAAAGAAAGAAAGGGGGGGGGGGTTGTCAGTGTGGCCGACCCCCCCCCCCCCAGGAGGGGGTTGGGGTGTGCGTGTGTGGGGCTGCCTGGATCTCTACGAAGAGGGTGGGTGTGTCGAGTATTAAGGCGGGGGTTGGCGGTGGCACGCAACGGCGGGGGGTGGGGGGCGAAGCCCTGGCTGTAATCTGTGCCTCGCCGTGTGGAAGACACTCGTGGTGTCGGGGGAGGGGGGGGGGGGGGGGGGGGTTCGGTGCGAAAAGAAGGCGCGCAACCCGCTGTTTTCCTCCTGCAGATGGGTGGGCGGTAGGATGTGGATGTGGGGTGAGTAAGTACTCTAAGGCGGTGTTCGATACGAACGGTCTAGAGCACCTCCCCTTCAGTATCGCACTCCTGAAGGCTTCCCGAGCACGTGAAACCGGGTTCGACGCGTACTCATGGCCGACAGAACACTCCTCACTTCCCCAGGGCGTGAAGCGCAAAAGCGTCAAGTGTAACCGGGGGTAACACTCGCGAATGTCAGGAAAACACACCCGGCCCGATGTCACAGGTAGGCATTCTCTGTGAGACTGGGGGCGCTTGAACATGTGCCGCATCTGGCGATGAAGTCGGGAACATCGTCACAGGCAGGTCACCCCTGAAGCTGTTGTGTCTCGGCGTGTCTGTGTCATTCTGGATACACGCGCTGTCGTCCAGCTCGTAGACAACGGCGCCAGGGCCGTCGTGTTGTGGCACACGTGCTGTGGTGGCACGCAGCATCTCACGCACAGCACCCGGTGGTGCATCCGCCGTGTACAGGCACCGCACGTGCATCGACAGCGCCACATGCCGCAACGCAAGGCTCGCCTCCACAGCACCGCCTGACGCAGTCACGAAGCGCTGCCGCACCGTCCCCACGTCACCGTGCTCGACAGTCCCGCTCGCGATGCCAAGCGTCGCCACCGCCTGCCCTTCACCGTGCTGCAGCACACGCCGTGCAAACCGCAGTGCGCTCTCTGCGTGTGCCGGCACCATCTTCCCGAAGTTCCACCCGATGAAGAAGTTGTTCCCCACAACAGACAGCAGCACGCCGTCGCTCTGTTCCAGCAGTGGCACGACACTGGAAAGCGCGTTGCCGACCTCGCCCAGAGACAGGCTGCTGAGTGTGGTTGCGGCGACTGTTGCGTCACGTCGCGAGGTGTTCCGCATCATCACCACAGCATCGCTTCTCTGTGACACAGTCAGAGACGCTAGTCCGAGTCGGACCGACTGCACAAGGCACGGTGCGTGAGGTGCGTGCAGAGGACGGCCCTCACGGCCCTGCAGGGAGGCAGGCCACACGCTGCACACAGGCACAGGCTCGCTCACACCCTTCAGCTTGGTGGGCACCGCCTTGCCTGCATACGCACCGACACACCCGGACACGCCACGCACAGTCGCCCACAGCTCCGCAGGCACCGCAACTGCACCAGGCACACACGCAGCCTCGAGACGTGAAGCCACGTTCACCGTGTGTCCGAAGTAGTCCACACGCCCGGTCAGCGTGTTCGTCTCCAGCGTCACAGCACCCTCGTTCACACCGACACGCACCGTCAGCCCGCCCCACAGCTCTGTCGGGTTGCAGATCCCGACCTCCAGCAGCGCAGCAGGCCACTCCGCCGCAAGCAGGTCCTCCTGCACCTCAAGCCCGAAGCACACACCCGCATGTGCATTCTCGAACGCAACCATGAAGGCGTCCCCGATTGTCTTCACCTCGTACCCGCCCCACGCAGACAGCGCACACCGCATCACCGCGTTGTGAACCACCAGCGCCTTCTTCATCGCCTCGGGTGCCGCCTCCCAGATCGATGTGGACGCACGGATGTCGGTGAAGACGATTGCCGCATGCTCGCTCTCCGTACCAGGTGCGGCCCCAGGTGGCACACAGGGCTGCCCAGCACCGTCAGGCGTGTGCTGCTGCTCCTCCAGCAGCACGGCAGGGAGGTACGGCCGGTACGCACGCAGGTTCTGCTCCAGCCTGTGAAGTGCCTCGTGCATCGCAGCAGGCAGCCGTCCCTCCGCCTCTGCCTCCTGCAGCATCTCCGCCACGGCGTCGACGTCGTAGCCCGCCAGAAGCTGTGCAATCGCCTCCACAGTCTCGATGGTACGTCCCATCGACGCCTTCTCCTTCTCGGCTGACACTGCGAACCCGCGTGTGGCGGCGAAGTCGACAAGCAGCACCCAAAGAGATGTATACCCCTCAGACAGACCCTTTACGACAGTGACCGGGCACGGTGGGTCTGTGCACTCGACGGCCTCAAGAATGTGTTCCCACCTGGCAGAATCAGGTGCTGAGCCAGGCAGGTCAAACAGTCCGAAGCGCAGGATGGTCTCCGACACGCTGATGATGACCCACAGTGCCGCAACTGCTGTCAGTCCTGTGGCAAAGCGACTGCCGAGACCAACAACCAGCGACACGTCTGCGAGCAGCACAAAGAGTGGCCAAGCGGGCTGGCTGCCGGTGCTGCGGCTATTAGTGTCCAACAGTATTATGGAGAATGCTAGACCCACGATGTACGCACGCACCATGTTGTGTGTCAGGTGCACGCCGCACACACACAGGGTGGCCATCACAATGTGGCACGCGATGTGCAGGATACAATACGCAAGGTACTGCGGCCAGCGTGGTACCACAAATATCATCACAGGTGTCGTCACACTCTGTATCGAACCGACTATCGAGCTGATGAGGAAAAGCAGGCGCCTGTCGCTGCGTGCCTTGCCCTGCAGCCTCCCGTCCATCGAGATGACGCGTTCATACCAACCCATCCCCATTGTACGCCAGTGTCACACCTGCTGACATGGTGATGGATGCCTGCACCTGCATAACTGAAGGCAGAGCAGGACGCGGGTGAGCAAAGCCACAGGGAGGGACGGGGGGAGGGTGGTGTGCTTCCTCCCACACAGCCCTGCTGTGCACTGCACAGAGCACTCTCTGTTTTGTTTCGCCACCCCTCTCGCCCCGGGTTGGTGATAGCGATGGCAGGCATGTGGCATCAGCAGGCACGTTGCTGCGGGCGAATAGAGTACAGTATGCCGGAACCCAGCACAGCAATAAACAAAGACACACCTCTGATGTGCCTCTTGCGCTCTAGTTAGCACTTGTGTCGGGTCGGCTCGAGGTTCAGGGGCAGGACGGCACCACATTCTGTCAGGGGACCGTGAGCCATCATTTCATTCAGCCACAGCCACAGCCATCATTTCATCAGTCTGAGGAAAGAAGTCGCTTTGAGAGAAAAGGGACCCAAACATTACAGCCCCCCCCCCCCCCACACTGCGCGGCCCTGCCGTGGGGCTGGACCATCGCAGTGTCGGAAGCCTCCCGTGGACAACACTGGCCGCGACAACTGAACTGACGGGGTGCACTTGCGGTGGTCGAGGGCTAGAGAGGAGGAGACTGTCGAGATAGGCAATAAGTAAAGTACAGAGGGACGAATCCCTTCACTCAATGCAGGTTGTGCGTTGTGACATGGTGGATGTGGGGATGTGGTGGAAGGGGGAGGACGTGTTTCAGCAAACAAAGCAGAACCGAAGCCAGCTGTATTACTATTTGGGGTTGCTGCGAACAAATCAGCAACGCAGGAAAATGAGGCGTCGGCTAAGCCGGCGCCGAGCGAAGCTGCAGGGAGGAAGCAGCGATGGGTGTTGCGGGAGAAGGAGTGGAGTGCCGACGTCAGGCACTCAACAGACGAGCTGGCCGCCAAGGGCGGCATTATGCTGTGCGCCAAAGGCGACGCACAGCGCCTGATCGCGAGGTGCAGGGAGCACCCGCCGCCGGGACCGGCGGCAATCCTGACCGTCGAGGCGACGGAGGGGGGGAAGGGGCGCAGCCGTGTCCTCTCCCTCCTGGTCGAGCGCGACGGCGAGACCCGGGGGCTGCGGCGGCACCTGCTGCAGCTCCACAGTGACCCCGTACACTACGGGGCTAGCAGCAGCCCGGGCCTGAAAGCCCCCAAGGGCACCCGGGAGTGGGTGGTGATGGAAGCACCGCCAGCCACCCCCCTCACACACACACACATCCGCACCTGGCTGCGGGCCCACGGCGCGGAGCCGGACGCGGTCATCGCGATGACCGGCACCACCTGGGCCCGCCGCTTCAAGGTGGGTGTGGACAGTCGACAGGTCAAGGACCTGCTGCGTGCGAGCGGCGAGAGCGACATCTTCTGCCGCCCCCATTTCCACACCACCACACACCCCGACACAGTCGTGCGCCTGCCGCTCGACGCCACCATCCAGCAGGCACAGGAGAAGGCGGGCCGGCTGAGCGGAAGGGTCGTCCTGGTGAAGGGCGGCCTCGGCATCGCAGTGCCGAACACCGCCGGGCACTGTGCCACGGCAGCAGTCGTCGGTGACGAAGCTGCAACCCCCCTGCAGGGGAAATATGTACTGGAAGGGCTGCCCACACAGTACACCGCCCGCTGCACCAGGGACCTGCTAGAGGAAATAGGCTGGCAGGCCCACATCCTGGCGTCAGCCAGGGAACCGAACGGGCGAGCAGTGCTGCTGCGCGCCCCCACCGCCCCCCAAAAACTCGGCGCGTACTGCGTCGACAGCAACACCTACCTGGTGTTGCGGCGGTACCGCGAGCCCGAGGACCTGGGGCTCTTCCCCCGCCGACGGAGGGCAAAGCGCACCAAGCCCCCGCCGAAGCCGACCCCACCTCCCGCAGCCCCGGAGCAGCCGCAGGGAGTGCCGGGGAGTGAGCTGGCGAACAAGGCGACAAAGAAGACGAAGAGCAACAAGAGCAAAAAGAAGAAGTCCAAAATCGACGCTGAGATGAAGGACAACGCCCCAACGCCCCACGCCACCACGACCACCGACCCCGCCGCCGCCGCCACCGCCGCCGCAGCAGCCACCGCCACCGCCAACCTCGCCAGGGTGCAAGCCCTCCTCGAGCAGGCAGAGCGGCGTGCCGCCGAGGCAGAGCGGCGGGCCACCGCGGCAGAGGAGCGGGCCGTGAACCAGGAGAGCCAGTTCACGGCCGCCCTGCGAGCGATGCAGGCTCGCCTGCAGCACCTGGAGGCGGCAACGAAGCCGCAATCTAAGCCGAAGAAGCAGACCAAGCCGGGCTCCAACCCCCTTCCTCGAAAGGCCGACCCGGCCTCCACCACCCCAGACCGGGGGACCAAGGGCCCACCCCCGAAGTCCGCCTCCCCGAAGCCCCGGACACGCACGGGGCTGACTCCTAAGAAGAAAAGCCGGACACTCACCCCGACTCGGACTACAACCCTCCGCACGAAGCACATGGCCCCGGCGGAGCCGGTGCAGAAACGCCTGTGTGAAGAGCCCCTCTTCAACTGACGGGGAAGCCCGCCATCCCCAAACCGACCGCGCCACATCTTCGAGACCAAGCGAGACCTTCTCCTCCGGGCGGGTGACATCGAGCAGAACCCTGGTCCGGCACAGCACCTCAAGTGCCTGACCTGGAACTGCAACGGTCTCACCGAGGCGAAAAAAGCGGAACTACAGCACCACCTCGCAACCCAACGGTACGACGTCGTGCATCTGCAAGAGCTCCGAGCAGCACAGGGGGGAGACCCCAAGTTCCCGGGCTACTCCACATTTCTCCGACGCCGCACCCAGAAGCGCTGTAAAGGGACGCTCACCTCCGGAGGCGGGATCGCAACGCTAGTGCGGGAGGACCTACACGCGACTCTCATTGCCACCGCACCAGACGCTAGTGTAACAGAGACCCTCACAGTGCGAGTCACGGGACCGGAAAGCGCCGTCACGTTCACCAATGTGTACCGCCCCTCGGGAGTCGGCACTAGCAACGACCCACGCCACGATGACTTCTCTACATCCCTGCTACCACACACGCCGGAGTCCGTCATAGCTGGCGACTTCAACATCCACAACCGTGCCTGGGATAAACATGCGCGCTGTGACAACAAGGGAACTGATCTGTACCACTGGTCCCTCCTCAACGGCATGTCACTGTGCAACGACCCCGACCACCCCACACGCATGCGCCGCGACTCCAAGTCCTCGCCGGACATCGTCTTCGCCCACTACGAGTTGGGGGAGGTCACCTGGAATACCCTGGACCAGTGGCAATCAGACCACTTCGCCATCCAATACACCGTCCCTTTTGAACGAACGCCAGCAGCTGCGACACACCCGGCAGCCAAGGCCCGTCAACTGTGGAACTGGGCAGCAGCGGACTGGCCCGCCTTCACCGAGGAGCTCGAACGGCTATCACGCAAAGTGACGAAGTGGTGTGACCCGAAGGAGTCCTTCCACAAGTGGCTTGGACTGGTGCGAACGGTCGCAGCCAAGCACATCCCGACGAAGCGTAGCTCACGCCCCCGCAAGAGGTGGTTCACGAGCAAGGTGAAACGCGCGGTACGGGCGCGGAACGAAGAATCACGCAGACACGCCCAGACTACACACCTGTCCCAGGACGACTACGACAAACTGGACAAGCTGACCACCGACGCCACCAACGCCGTCCTCGAAGCAAAACGCACAACTTGGGAAACCAGGTGCCAGGCTGCGAGCACCAGCAGCGACCTCGGCGCCACCTTCCGGCTTGTGCGAGAACTCGACGGCCGCAAACTTCAACAGGCCGCCTTCCCGCTTGTCGACGGAGGGGTCCCGGTGACCGACCCCAAAGCTAAGGCGGACCTCCTCTGCAGCCACTACGCCAAGATCAGTGAAGGGAACGACCAACAGTCACAATCGGTACCCACCCCGCAACATGCGAATGGCCAGACACCCCCCGAGCTCTCAGCTGCCGAAGACGACTTCTCCAAAGAGGAGCTGAGCGCAGCCCTGTCCGAACTGCAGGAGCGAAAATCCCCAGGGCCTGACGACCTCAACAACGAACTGCTGATGCACCTCGGCCCCCAAGCGCGGCAGGGACTCCTGCACGTGCTCAACCTGTCGTGGAACAGCGGCATCCTCCCCGACGCATGGACGCGAGCAGTCATCGTCCCGATCCTGAAACCGGGGAAGCCAGCGACGGCAGCATCCTCGTACCGACCAATTGCGCTCACCAGCACAGCATGCAAGGTACTGGAAAAAATGGTGAAGAGGCGCATGGAGCAGCTCATGCTTGACGACGCATACCCGCAAGTCGAGGGGCACTGCCCGAACCAAGCGGGATTCCAGCGACTGAGATCGACAACCGACCAGCTAGCCTACATCACCCAAACAGCGACGGACGCCCTCTCCTCCGGGAAGGCAGCTGTCACCCTGTACTTCGACCTCGAGAAAGCCTTCGGCCTTCGACAAGGTCAGCAAGCTCGCAGTCATCAACAGCGTCAGACGAAAGGGCTTCCCCCCGAAGTTCACCCGATGGCTGCACAACTACCTCAGCAACCGCCGGGCCGCCGCACAGGTGCACGGGGTGAGAAGCGACTACTACGACTTCAACAACGGTGTCCCACAAGGAACAGTGCTCTCGCCCCTGCTCTTCAACTGCGTGATGGATGACGTATCTCGAGCCATCACCGCCTCCCCGGACGTCCACCCTGCGGTGTTCGCAGATGACATTGCAGTACTCGTCGTCGGGGACACCTACACCGACGCCCTAAGCACCGCACAGGGCGTCATATCAGCACTCGCCGCCGAAGTCCCACTCCACGGGCTGCAGCTCTCCCCCAGCAAGTGCTGCTACACGCTGATGGGAACGACGCCTGAAGCACTGGGCGAGCACAAGCGCATGGAGCTCCCAGACGGCACCCCCCTCCAGCACGACTCCACAGCAAAATACCTCGGGGTTTACATCGATGCCTGCTACACGATGTCGGACCACGTCGACCACGTCGTGACCACCTGTATGCGACGCCTGAGCATACTGCGTATGTTGGCAGGCACCGACTGGGGCTCAAGTGGAGACACGCTGCGCCAGGCCTACCTGACGTATGTCTACCCCATCCTGATGTACGCCGCAAGCGTTTACACCCCTGGCCTGACCGCGAGGAACCTCAAACGCCTGCAAGATGTCCACCGCACCGCAGCCCTGATTATCACAGGCTGCATGAAGAACACCAGCACGGCGAAGCTCCTCTGGGAATCACACCTACGAGACCTCGACCTCGACTTCAAGGTTGCGGTGTGCACAGACCACGAACGCTTCCGCCGCGTGCCCCACTCCCCAGGATACCGGGCGCAACTAAATACCGGGAACACGGGAGGCAGCTGGCTACATCAGGCACGGAGTCTGGTGAAATCCTCGAAGGTCGACGGGCGCACCCCCCTGCTGGCCCCCCTGCATGCAGCACACCCCATCCCCCCCTGGGAATGGAACCTGGTGCTGCCACGAGTGCACATCCTGGCGACGCTGCCGGGGCTCACCGCCCCGAAGGCCGCCACCCCGAAAGACACCCTCCGGGACCTGGCAGAGCAGACCATCCAGGCCCTCCCGACGTGCGCCTGGCATGTCTACACCGACGGGTCAGTCTCCAACTCCACATCGCGGCAGCAACAGGGCGGCGCGGGCGCAGCGGTGTACAGCATGCCGGAGGGCCGCCTCAAGAAAAAGCTCGCCTGGCCGGCAGGACTCCGTTGCATCAGCTACCAGGCAGAGCTGGTGGCCATCAGAGAATCCCTCGCCCACCTATGCACCGTGGTAACCCAAGGCGAAACGGTCGCCATCCTCACCGACTCGCAGAGCGCACTGAATGCACTGCTGAGCGGCCCCCAGCGAGCGAGGGGGTCCACCGAATGGGACATCTGGCAGAGGCTGCGCAAGCTCGCCCAAACATACGATGTCACCACCCACCTCCGCTACATCCCGTCGCATGTTGGGGTGGTAGGGAACGAACTTGCTGACAAGCAGGCGCAGATCGGTGCGTTCAAGCCCCAGATGGAGCCGATCAGCCTCGCGTCGGCCCGTGTCACCCTCCGCCGACACATATACAGCGGGACCACGTTGCCCCGCACAGAGAGCGTGTACGCGTATCGGTCAGGAATCGGGGAGACGCGACTGCAGCGCCCTGACCTCCGCATGGAGGGCCTTACCCGCTTAGGGGAAACCACCATCCGCCGCCTCCGGGCCGACCACCACCGCCTGGTGTACGACCACGACGTCCCGGGCAGCGCACAACCACCGTGCAAACCCTGCCTGAAGCTTGCGCCGGACAGCCCCCCGCCTGGGGTCTCGCTGAAGCACCTATTCTTCGGCTGTCCCGCGACAGCGTCAGCCCGACACCACCTCACAGCCACAAACGTGCACAACCTGCTGCTGCACAACTGCAAGGGGGCCCTACGCTACCTGGCTGAGGCAGGGGTGACGGAGCACAGCGAGAAGGACTACCTGATCTCGTGAAACCTGCAAAAATCAACAGCGGTCAAGGGCTTCGGCCTGACACCCCAGCACCCCCCCCCCCCCCACCCCCAGACCCACGTCACTTTCCACGGGCCGCCAGGCGCGTCAGCGTCGGCGACCGCCCGCCCCCAGTCTGAGAGGCAGCAGCCACGACTCGGCAGGAGGCGGGCACAACAAAAAAAGGGAGAGTCGTCACTGTGCATATCAGCACGGTCCCGCCCTCTGAGCCAGACTAACCCGCCCATAAAGGAAAAGAGGAAGAGGCGACGTAAGGCAATGCCTCCGTGCGGCAAGGAGAACACGAAACAGCGTCCCCCCTCACCGGGGGACGCGACGAGCACGGCCAAAAATCGTTCAAATCGTTCAAAATTGTGCGATGCAGGGCAGGCAGGGCACGCCGCACCCGGAAGCAAGGCGTGAATACCCGCCGGCTCTTCTTCTTTCTGATTTGCAGACACAGTTTCCACTCGTCAACAGGGACTAGGGCAAGCAGCAGCGCCTTCCACGTTCAGCACCGAAAGAGAAGAGAACAGCCGTTCTTGCAGGCAAGCCTTCTGCACCCGCACCCCCCGCACACACCTCCAAAAAGAGGCCACGCACCCCTTGCAACTCCTGCAGACTTGGAATGTGCTGCAGCTTGTATTGTATGTATAATTATACCAATGGGGTGGCTTCACTCTCAAGAACGAGAGAGAGAGAGAGAGCCCACCTCACAAAAGAGGAGGCGCGTGTCAGCACAGTGTGACACGGTGCGAAGACAACACTGAATGGATCACGGCTGCCCTCTTTCTCGTATCCGGTCGAAGTTGAACGAACAAAGAAGAAGCTTGCTGCCAGATGAGAAACCACACGACGTTAGCATCCTCCTTGCCGCACAAAACAGACAACGCACCTCCCGAGAGCACACTTAGCTGGAGTGCCCAGAGCAGCTTGCCGACCCGGCTCGTGGTGGAAACCACTCGTTTCTACACAGGGACGGGAGGGGTGGGCACGGACCCCCCCCCCTCCGGTCTAAAAGAACACCGATGTGGTGGAGGGGGAGGGGGGGGCAAGGGTGCAGGCAAGGGGAATAAAAGAGCACAGCTTCTTCTGACCAGCAGGCGTTTGTTTGTGCGCCAAATCCGGGGGCAAAACTTGCCGGAATGGCTCACGACGCGGTCTTCCGGTATCCGCCGGGTTCCCTCCCCAGCTCACTATTCCAATCCGGGTACCCGGCCGGGAGTCCGGATACCCGGATCCTTGTATCCGGGGAGGCGTCGTGCTGGCCAATTGGGTGACCCCCCTCAAAAGAATGTTAAAAATACGGTGTGGTCGAAATCCCTCCTTGAATGGGAAGGCCCGTAGGGCTAGGAGGGAGGGTGTGGCTTGCAGACAGCAGGCTGCTGATATGGCCCCATACACCTTGGTGATCGGAGAGGGGCCTTTGCGATGGCTGTAGCGAGGGGCGAGTGGGCGGTGGTGGGGGGAGGGGGGGCTGCGCGAGGCAGAAAACAGAAGGTGGCTGCCGTGTCAGAGAGCTCTCTGATGTCAGATAGGTGGCTCAGAGCAAAAAGTGTAGCAACCGTGATTCCTTCTTCCTTACTGTAATGATGTTTTGGCGTCTTCCACCACCCTGGAGCCTGCTGATTTGATGTGGGTGTGGAGCACATGTGAACACGAGATAGCTGGACACACAGAAAAGGAGCAGGGCCGTCAGAAGCACACCTCGACCTTGCCGCATCATAAATGAGCTCAAAAACACCCCACACCCCCACCCCCGTGTGTTAAATCTTAAAATATTGCAGACCAAAACACGCACACGCAAATTATTCTGGAAAGTATCGGTGTCAGCATTCAGACATATAGTAAGCGCTTGCGGGAGTGCATCCCTTTCTGCAGAGATGCAACACGTGTTGACCCACCGATTACTTTTCTCTTGATATAACGAGACGCTGCCACACACACACGCTAAGATTTCTGGTTAGCGTAGGGTCACACCGAGCGAGCTCTGGTGCGTTGCCACCCTCCACTGTAGACACTCACGCATGAATCAAAAAAAAATGGGGTGCATATTATTATTTTTTGCACGAGGGTGGTGGGGCTTTGGCAGAAGCGCACAACATCGAGACCGCCTCAGATTCGGGGAGACGAAACTGACAACACAAGAGGGAGAGGGCCACCCAACAGTGCAGAACGCACCAAGCGCACTCTGCTCGTGATGGGACGGCCTGCAGGATGAGCCCATCCAGCAACCTACAGCAAGCGGCAGCCTTCCTGATGTGGGCTGCTTCACACACATGCATGACGATGTCTCTTTTAGTAAACAAATAAAAAAAGTCCCCGAACTGAATGGGTGGGGGTGGGGTGGGAGGTGGGTGTGTGGGTCCCGAGTCTGCTGCGGTAACGAAACCCCCCCTTGGGGGTGGTCACCTTCGCTACACGGTGGCCGATTCAGGGATTTGACCAGGTCCCTGGTCAATTTTGGCCTGATCAACCACCTGGTCAGAACCCTGACCAGGCCACCGTGAACCCACTCACAGCGAGTCACGGCACGTCAGCCAGTGAGGGGACGCAGGCCGACCCCCCCTCACGAAAATATTCCCACCTTGTCACACCGGGTTAGTGAGGGCCCCCCCATTGCCACCGGACTCGGGACCCTGACTGGGGCGCCTGAAACAGCGTCGTGTTGTGTTAAACTTCCGATGAACTTCTGATAGAAGGGGTCTGAGGCGTACCACTAACATAGGGGGCACACGGCATCCGACAATGAGCGAGAAGCCAGCAAGAAGGGGACGACATCATCCGGATCGTCCGGATCGCTTCACATAGAAGTCAGGGGGGGGTGGCAGCATGCATGGAGGTGTCGGAGACAAGATCAATACACCTTGGCGCACAAGTGCTGAGTCAAATGCGAACCCTCTGCAGCGAACCCGCCTGCTGCTCTATGGTTTATATAGAGGGGGGGGCGGGGGGCGAGGGGCGAGGGTCCAATCGAGAGTGCGGAGCAGTGTTCCCCCAGCCCCTCAGAACAGAGCGGAACAGCAGTGAGAGACACGGCCAGTAACTCGTTCAAATCGTTGAATATAAAGGCGTCGCAGCGGCACACACTGTGCGCGGTGCAAATCTGAAGGCGGGCGGGGAGATGCGTCGGTCGCAAAGAAGATTCGTTGGGGGGGGGGGGGGGGGGTCACAACTCTCAAAACAATATGTACACAAACACACCCCTCCCACTCCCCCACCCCCACCCCCCACCCCCCCACATGCAGGCCTGTTTCTTTGCTGCTGAGTCTTACTCTCGGGGCCGTGCTGCCTCAGCCACACTCGGAGGGGTGCTGAAGGAGTCGTCTCACACCGTTCAGCATTTTCCAGACATTCTGTTCCGAACGCCTGTTGCCGGGTCCTTGAGGCTCCCCCTGAAGGGCTGTAGAACTGCACAAAGACACGCACACACACCTCATGCTGGAGGCCCCCTGACCCGCACGGGAATCTTGTCACATACGCGATAGACACAGATCGCACAGGCCTGCCAGCAAGGCGCGAGGTTGAGTAAGGTCAGCGAGGGAAGGATCTATCGATTGAATTGGAATTCTTCATAGGATCTGCGGCAAGGGGGGTTCGCAGACTCCCAATGGACAGATGGGCCCGGGTGTTCGCACTGTTTGCCGTTTCAATTCTGCCCGGCTTTGGGGGGTGGGGGCAGTGCAGTTTCCTTTTCTGTTGGCTTCGCCATGTTCATTTGTGGACGGCAAGGCAAAAAAAATATAATAACCTGGCACACTGAGTGAAATGACAGAACCACAAGAATTGGAGAGACTTGCTGACGACATACGACGTGGTGGAGTATATAATATGGGCCTGCGCTCTGCGCCATACTCCTCCAGTGTGGCACTTAAAGGAGTTGGCTTGTTTTCGGAGCGAATCGCCCCTGCGTGCTGCCAGTGTATGCCTTTGCCAGAAATATGCCCGACTCGGCACGAGGAAAGCCCCTCAGCAGCCAACACATCAAAGGGTTCAGTTGGTTTCTTGCAATAAACACCCCATCGGGGGTGATCCGGCCAGACCGTGGCGCAGGTGCGCCACCGCAGGCCTTGTGGTGTATAGTATTACGCAGTTCATTGTTTCGGGATAACGTTACGACACTCGCTTGCAAGCAAGGCATCGCCACAGAGGGACGGGTGATGGCAATCCGGCATTTCTAGCTTCGAATGCCAAAGAGACATCACCGCACGTTGCTTCGCCCTGCACGGGCTGAGCTGGCGCCTGTCCCCAACCAAGATTCATTCTGTTTTTCGTGAGTATTTTGAACAATCACTGGCAGGGCTGTTCCTAACTGGGGGGCTGGTTCCCCACTTTCAGGATTCTGAACTTTTTTTCTAAGAACTTTTGTACGGGGAAAAAAAGTTTTTTTCTAAGAATTTTGTAAGGGAATTTTTTTTTTCTAAGGGTTTTTCGCAGAGGAAATTTTTTTTTCTAAGATTTTCCCAGTCGACAGGGCGCACACAAGGATGGAAGGGAAGTCTCTCCCCCGTACAGTTCGCCTTGCTGGCCAACTGGAGACTCCGCAGGATGACCCCGCCCACCTCCTCTTGCCTCGGTTTGCGTGTTGCTGGTGTGTTGCCTGTGTATTGCTGTTGTATTGCACTCCTGAGGACCTCCCTATTTATTCCCACTCGACTACCCTTCGACAGGACCCTGACCTCACACTCACCCAACCTCACGTACTCCGCGAATATGGTGCGCACCACTGCAAAAATCTCCGGGAGCTTTTGGGCTTTCAGGCCTGAAGGGGCCAGTAGGGGGGTGGCGTCGGGGAGTGGCAGCTTTGTAACTATCCTCCAGCTGCTGGCATGTACAGTACTGCGGGAGTGCCAAGGTGTATTGAGCAACCTCCTCCAGTCCCTGCGGAGCACAACCCCCGATGAGAACGAGCCCCAGATGATCACCTCGCAGGACCCGCAGCGACCCAACCCTGACGTCAGTCTCTCCGCCCTCGGACACAAACACCCGCACCTGAAGCACCTCTGCACCACCAAAAGCGCCACCGTCTACAGCTGCCCATCTTGTGGTGAGTTCCGCACAGCTATTACAGACAGCATGGTTGTGATGTTGGGCGTCGTGAAGGACGAGGTGCAGCGCGTTGCTTCTCAATTTATGGAGAAGCAAGGTCCGTGCACATGTGGTGCTGTCCGGGCTGCGCAGTTCTGCGTCGAGAAGGCCCCGCACCTCCTGTTCCTCTCGACGCAGCGGTTTTCTGCATCCGGCGAGAAGCAGAAGCACCTGACGGAGCTTGCGGAAACCGTCAACGTCAAGGAATTAAGAGACCTCTCCGCCCTTCGTGAGCTTGGCGTTGACGGCAACGGGGTGGTGCAGGTGGGCACGGTGCAGCCGGTGAATCACCGGTACCGGTTTGTCGGTGCATCGTGCACAAAGTCCGGGCTGACCCTCGCGAAGGGGATCGCCTGGGAGACGCTGTGCGCTCGTGGCCCCGCCACCACTCTGAAGTGGAAGTCGATCACGACTGATCGTGTGACGGATTGCTCTGTGGCGCCGTTCAATCGTGCGAACGCGAAGCCAGCACTCGTGCTGTACGCACGTGAGGCATCGGACGGTGACGGGCACGACGTCGATGCTTCGCATGATGCGCCGCCGCCTCCTCCTCCGGATCCCCTGGCCGCCTCTCCTGCAGCTACCACCGCCGCCCCTGTCGCCCCTGCACCCCACGCCGCCTTCTACACCGGGGAAGGGGCGTGCCACGTCGCCGCGTTCGACAGCGCCGGGCGACTGTCCCCATGGCTGACCGCCATGAAGCTCGCCCAATCAACCGGAGGCGTCAACATTGGGCTTGTACCAGGGTGGGTTCAACGGGATCTATACAGTTCTGGACACTACTGCCTCCGAGTGCTTGACTGCCTAGCAAGGTCAATTCCCATTACGGAGCCGACGCGTACCAGTGCTGCGGCGCTTCTGGAGGGCGTTGACTCCCCCGAAGCGGAGGCCCTCACGGTGAAGCTCAGGCGTGAAGCTCAGGCGTCCGCGATTGATGGATACGAGATTCCTCGTGGACGAAGAGTTGGACACCAACACCGCGTCAGTGGCCCTGCAGACTTTCCGCACATCCCGCGGTTTAAATGTTCACTTTTCTATCGTCGACACCACACAGCCTCGCACCTTCGGCTTGCTTCTTCCGTCGTTGATGGCCCAGTACCCCTTGCGGCTTGTCTTCGACACAGCAAAGGCGCACTTCCTTCTTTTGATGGCAGCAAACAAGAAGTACGTGCCAGAGGGCTCAATGGTGAACGGTCTCCTTCGGATTCAGCAGCGGCAGGCACAGCTCGCCATACAGGAGAAGCAGCAGCGGAAGATCCACGCTGCAGCCTCCGGTGTGGTGCGTCTCCCTGATGGGAGGTGGAGGTGCACCACGTGTGCACCGTTCTTGGTGCAGCTGGAGGGGGAGTTCTCGGAGCAACCCCACTTGCTCCGGTATGCACGCGGCGAAGCGTCTATGTCTGCCACGACAGTTGGGCGCCAGCAAAGCAATATCCGCCGCCACATGGGTGGTGCGGCGCACAAGAGAGCAGTGCAGTTGTCCACGCCTGGGAGTGAAAACACCAATGTGACAGCTACAGATATCCCCAAGCAGACGCTGTGCGCGAAGGTGAAGGTGACCAGCGAGCAGTACACAAGTCTGGTCAACCTGGTGTACAACGTGGCAACGGCGACGCAACGGGCGGAGGGGCTGAGCAGTGTGGGTGCGAGGTTGCAGGACGACAAGCGGAAGGGGCTGCATGTCCTGGACACCCACTACTCTCGAAAAGTCGCGAAGGAGTTCCAGACGATACTCTGGGAGGTGCTCCTGAGGGGAGTGGTGGGTGCGGTGCGTGCGTGTCGGGCGGCAACCCTGAAGGTGGACGGTACCACGTTCGCCCGCATCGACTTGATGATCGTCATCGTTTCGGGGATCAGCAGGACGGATTGTGCTATGAAAGATTGGTGTGTGGGCACAGTCGACTTGAAGAAAGCTGACGCAGAGTCGCAGAAGGACGAGCTGGTCAAGTTGTTCGACAGCCTCCAGCTGTCGCAGTGGGCGCGGCGTTCGCTGAAGGGATTCGCGGCAGACGGGGCATCAACGATGAAGAGTCTCAGGGGGAAGCTCGAGATCGCGTGGGGATGCACTCTCATCGATGTGCATGATGCTGCCCACATGCACCAGCTGTCCGTCGGCCTCATCAAGAAGACACGAAAGGTTGTTGAACATAGCCGCCTCCTCCGACACTGGTTTGCCTTCTTCAGATCAACCGCCAGGCAGAAGTCTCTGCAGATCATTTCCGGTGGGAAATGTCTCTCCTTCCCGAAGGAGCACTCCGTGCGTTGGGCAGCTGCAACGTTCCGTCGCCTGAACGCGGCTGTGGTGAACTTTGACTTCACTGTCGCTATGCTCGGGGAGATCCAGCCGCCGCCGTTCTTCTTCCACAAGCTCACCCCCGAGTATTCCCTCTCGACTTGCATCTTGGCTGACGTCTTCGACATCAATAAAGGGGTGAGCGAGGCGTTGCAGAAGCGAGACCTGTCGCTCTCGTCGATGGAGAGCATCCTGCAGAATGCACTGACAGTGCATAAGGTGCTGGCGCGCCAGCCTGGCAAGCACGAAGCCAAGTTCTATGAGAACCAGGGAACCACATCGTTGCCTCCGGGGGTAGTTGCCGAGATGACTTCCTGGCGCTCAAAGCTCTGCCACACCATCTACAAGGACCTGGCCAAGAGGTGGGAGGAGTATCCCTGCCGCTCATTCAGCTCTTTCTTCGCGACAAGTGGGAAGGACAGCACGTGCGAGTGCCTCATGGCGCTCGCTTCTCGCTTGGGTTACGACCAGGCAGAGATTCTCAGCATCGGCATGGAGTGGGTGAAGCTGCGGTTGGAATGCACAGATCTCAGGGGGAACCTTCTGAAAGAGTTTGTCGTCGACTTCTTGCTGGAATCCGAGAGTTCGACGTTTGCGATAGTGCTTGAGGCCATGGTGGCACTGTCACCCTCGACTGTGTTTGTGGAGGCTGCTTTTTCAGTTGTAACGCGCATGAGGGGATCGTTCCGGAAGGCACTCTCTGCCGCAAGCATCTCTCAAGAACTGGGCATCACTCTAGAGCTGTCACATGATGACGCGGCGCGCAAGATCATCGTTGAAGAAACAGTCAACACGTTCCTCGCCAACAAGAAGCGCCGCTTCACTGCGCGTTCCCTGACGCCTCTTCCAACTCTGACAACCGTGGAGCTCGTTGACCTCGATGCAGCCATGGGTTCTCTATTTGCTGGCGTGGAGGATTGTGATGAGGAATCGGACGGCAGCTGGGAAGATGACAACGCCGATGCATTGTCGATTGTCAGCCTCGTGGAGGAAGTCCCTGAGGATCCCTTCCTCACTTCGTTGCTTGCAGATGCCGCACCCCCCGTCGTGCCTCCAGCCACCCTGCAACATGTCACCTTCCAGCTCCCCGCTTCATCGACCCCGGGCACCCCATCGACACTCCCCACACCTCAGCCGGAAGAACCGCCGCAGCTGCCTCCCACACAGGCGGCACCGGCAGAGCGCAGGAGGGAGGTTGGGCCGCACCCCGAGGAGCCCCAGGAGAAAAGGGCCCGCGTCCATGTCGACATCGATGTCGACATGGAGGAGGATTGGGGAGAGTGGGCGTACGTTTCGGACGCCGAAACTTCCGAGTGAGCCATCATCGTTCTTAGAAGGGGGGGGGGGTGGGGGCGGGGGGGTGGTTTTCATCGTAGAAATCATAGAAAAAGTCCCGCCTGACGGGCACGCGCCTGAAACCTGTGGGGGGGTGAGCAAAAAATCCCTTGTAAAAATTCTTAGAAAAAACCTGGTTCCCCGACCCAAAAAACCCGGAAAAAGGGCTGGTTCCCCGCCCAGGCCTGATCACTGGTGGTGTGATTTTTTTTGTCGGCTTTTCGAGGATGGGCACGCGCTCACCTGACGACACCAGACGCCGTGCCACCATCACATAATGTATCGGGATAAGTGGCAACAGGCGTGCGCTGTAGGCAATAGCCAGGAGCATTGCCGTGTCGCATGAAGCACAGAAGCCAACCTTCAGCACACACCGAGACCAATCTGCTTCTCTTTCAAGGGAGGGAGAAGGAAAAGTACCTGAGACGATCATAGAGACGGAAAGAAGCAACAAACGAAAGAGAGACAGACACGAAGAGCCCTCGCCGACATGGGAAAGACGGGCTCCGACAATTTGAAAGATTCTGTGCATTCCGTGCCCAGGCACGGCGCCCCAACGAAGATGAGGACAAGCCTGCAAACCCAAAAAAAAAACCCACACACACACCGCCTGTTGATGCGATACCGGCAACTCCCCTGCCCCGCCACATCCTCCACCTGGCGCCAACCCCCACGAGACAGACCACACCCACTCCCCCACTCCCCAACCACCGCCTCTCGCCGGTACACCACCACGACAGCGGCACCCGCGTTTCTTCAATAATTAGTAAGAATCACCGACGCAGGGAACCAGCTATCAATACCGGATGGAACGGCTCTCTACAGACAGACGGGGGACGGGGGGCGTGTGGGGGTGGGGGGGTTTGATCATCGAGAGTGAATGGAAAAGTAAGTCTCCCAGCACCTTCTTGCAATGTTCGTCCTTTTTGTGTGGGGGGTGGGGGGAGTGGGGGTCCGTGGGTGGAGAACCATCACAGCACCACAACATTTGGCGCAACCTGCTGCTCAGATGCTGTCGGCGTGGGGCCTCGTCGGGAGCAGTTCCGAGCATATCCTGGAGGACTGGTGCCTCACCTGGGAGGAGGTCGGGGAGGACGGGCTGTCGACATTCCCCTGCACGCTGTGCAGGGAAGCCACCGACTGGTGATCCGTGAAGGTGTGCGACAGCGAGGCAACTTCGGAACCCCGCTTCCCCCTGCGGCCCCTCCGGCTCGACGGCAGGGTGCTCGCATCGTCCGGATCGACAGACCCCGCACGCCGCCCCGCTATGGCACGCGCCACATTCCGGTTTGAAACACTCCGCCCGTCGATGGGGCGATAGGAGGGGCGGTGCGCCCCGCCGCCGCCACCACCAGCAACCCCCGCAACCGCACCAACACCCGCAACACCACCACCCCCCGCCACCGGCGGGGCCCCCCGGAGCGACATGACGTCCTCCTCTGACAGCACGCTCTTCCGCAGGTCCTCCCTCCGGCTCCTCTCCCGCCCCGCCTGCAGGTCTGCCTGCTGCTCTTCCACCTGAGCCCGGGCGCGCTGCACATCCCCTATGAGTGCCAGCTCTCTCTGGCTCCGCTGCACCGACCTGCCTCCTGATATGTCCACGGCATGATCCACGTCATTGGCAGCAGCGGCAGCCGGAAGGGGGGTGTCCAGGTTGTAGTCGAATTGGATGTCACCACTCTCTTCGTCAGAAGCCTCCTCGGGAGGCGGTGTGTACACCTCGTTGTGCTGCAGGTGCAGCGTGTCGGGCGCGTCGAACAGCCTTTCCTGGTGCGCCGCGATGCGCCTCTCCCTCTCCGCATCCACGTCGTCCTGCTCGGGGTTCATCTTCCTGCTGCGCTGGTTCTCCTCCAGCTCCACCTCCTGCGCCTCCTCCTGCGCTATCGCTTTGTACCAAGCCTTCTGCTTGCCCCCATCTTTCCCGTCAAAGTCATCACCAATGCGTTTCGTCCGCCGGAAGCAGAAGGCAAGGAAGAGAGCCAATAGACACACCCCACCAATCACCCCCAGCACGATGAAGAGGAAGGAGGACGTGGCACCATCCTCTGTTTCAGGGAGGCTGCGGAGGACGGCGCAGCGGGCAAGCCGGGAGTCCCACCCGCACTGGAGGGTTGCGTTTTGGCATGCGGGGATGCTGGTGCGGGTGTGGCACAGGGCGGAGGGCAGGCAGGACGCCGCGGTGCTGTCGTAGAAGCACCCCGCAAACACCTTGCAGTTTCCCTCGGGTTGGCCCGCGCATGCCGATCCGGCGGCGATGCACCACCCGCTGAGCGCCGCTTCATTCTCCGCTGTCGTCTCGGGGGACACGATGCCCATCGCGCCGAAGGAGACTGTGGAGGGGGACTGGAGGGAGCGCATCTCCGTCAGGCTGACGAAGTCACACCCAGCCTGCGACTCGCACTCAAACACGGTGGATGCGGCACGGCACTCTGGGGAGAGCACCGGAGAGGGCGTCGCCACCACCACCGCGGACCCCGGCGCATCCGTCGTCACATTCGCCACGGCAGGCGCATCGGTTGCCTGGGCTGCGCCAGGCGATGGCGTGTCCGTTTGAGGTGTGGGCGGCGCCTGGGATCCCGGAGGGACAGGCGGCTCGGGGGTGACAGGGGGCTCGGGGGTGGCCTTCACCACTGGCTGCGGCGTCTCCGGGGGCAGCGATGGCGCCGGTGTCGGCGGGGCAGGCGTCACGGGCACGATGGGGCCCGACCAGCACAGGGGGCCCAGGGGGACAAACGAGGGGGACACGGTCACCACGACACCCAGCTCTGCAGCGTCTCCCACCAGGTCGTAGTCCCGGAGGTGAACCGTCTCCACCTTGGTGCCATACGTCGCCTCACCTGTGGCGAAGAGTCCCTTCACGTCACCGATGGCCGAGAGGAAAGGCCTATTGTATTCGTGCCACTCCTCAACGAGCGCTGGGTGTGTCTCGGCTGCCGTCTTCCCGTCGGTGCTGACGACATAGAGGTCTGCCGGGAACCCGCCTTTGCCGACGGCTGAGATGAGCAGCTTTCTGTCGACCGGGCTGCTCACCATGTCGCCGAGCTTCGCGTCCGACGGAATGACCCCGCGGAAGTTCTCCAGCACCTCCCACTGCGAGGTGGGGCTGTCGAGGCTGTTCTTCTGCAGCACCTTCTCCCCGGAGGGGGTGGTGTACACCAGGTAGATCCATCTGTCGATGATCACGATCGAACCGCCATCTTCGATGTTGGCTGGGATTTTCCCATCCTTGATGAAGTCATGCGTCGGGGCTGCGACGACATCGCCAACTTTGAGGTAGTCCCTCTGCACGATGATGTTGAGCGCATTGACAGCAAGCTCCTGATAGCAGGCATAGACGTCACGCGTGTCCTTATCCACGGCAAGACCTATGATTTTCCCACGCTTCGTCGCGATGTCAGCAACGGCAATCGGGGCTGTGTCGATGTGTGCGTCCTGCGGGATGTGAAACCTCCAGAGGATCCACCTCGATGACTTCACCTCGCTGGGAGATGTGTAGAACATGTCGTGTGTGACGGGGTCGATCGTGCACCCCATCCGAGTGTCGGGCAGCAGCATGTCCTTCCCGTAGTGCTCGACCTGGACGTGATCCAGATGTGCCTTTGACATGCCGTCCTTTGCCATGTAGATCATGAAACCTTCGCCGACTTCCCTCCCCGATGTAGAAGTGGTGCCAAACACAGCATCGCATAAGCAAGCTGCAATCACGGAAGCCACAGCGACGGCAGCACCAGACGAACCTCTGTGCAGAATCATCTTCACGGTGGGATCTTGTAAATTTTACATGTATAACTACAAGTATATACATGTATTATACATGTATAATACTTGCATGTCAACTATTATACATGTATAATACATGTATATGCCTGAAATATACATGTAAAATACATGTATATCAAGTAAAAATACAAGTATAATACTTGCATGTCAACTATTATACTTGTATTTTTACTTGATATACATGTATTTTACATGTATATTTCAGGCATTTACATGTATTTTACATGTATAATACTTGTCATGCAAGTATTATACATGTAAAATACTTGCATGACAAGTAAAATACATGTATAATACTTGCATGACAAGTAAAATACTTGCATGCAAGTAAAATACATGTATTTTACTTGCATGCAAGTATTTTACTTGTCATGCAAGTATTTTACATGTATAATACTTGCATGACAAGTATTATACATGTAAAATACATGTATATCAAGTAAAAATACATGTATAATAGTTGACATGCAAGTATTATACTTGTATTTTTACTTGATATACATGTATTTTACATGTATATTTCAGGCATATACATGTATTATACATGTATAATAGTTGACATGCAAGTATTATACATGTATAATACATGTATTATACTTGTAGTTATACATGTAAAATTTACAAGATCCCACCGTGTTGCAGGGGGGGGGGGGGGGGTGGGGCGGTGCACGGTGCGCTAGTGTTGGCAACCACTAGTGGAGTCGACAACTGAAACCTCGACAACTGACTGGGTTGTTGACGACAAGTGCCAGTTGTCGACTCGACAACTGGCACTTGTCGAGTCGACAACTGGCACTTGTCGACTCGACAACTCTATACACTGTACTGCAGGAAGAACGCCCAAGTATGAAGGGGAAAACGCACAGTTGGGTGTGTGCTTGGGATATGAGGTGTGGTGGCATATCAGCGCTGGACTTTGTTGCGAATTTCCTTGTGCCGTTTCTCCCTCCCACAACCCACATCACCAGGGTCTTGCAAGCCCTGACCAGATTACCTCCATTGTTGAATAGATACACACACGCCAACAGACACACACACACACAGCTATCAATCATGCCTGCCTCTGCCAAAACCACGGCGAAGAGAAGCAGAACGGAGGAAACCGCCCCGAGCTCGGCCCCCCCGACGAAGCAGCCCGCCACTCAGCCGGGCTTTATTCAACTTTTTGTTGAATACTACGTCGAGCCGGAGGAGGGGGGGCGGCTGTCGAACACAGCCCTGAAGGCACTGATCGGGAAGATCACGGGCAAGCCCATAAAGGGCAACGACGGGACCGTGAGCGCGGCGATGGGGGCCAGGTACAAGGAGTACCAGGGGGGGACGGTGTCGGAGAAGTCGGCGAAGGAGGCGCAGCTGGAGAGGTACTCCATCCGCACCAAGGGGGGGACGGATACGGAGTTCATTGGTGTGAGGATCACACCATCTCCATCAGCCTCCGCCAAGTCCAAGGCGAAACTGGAGCAGATGCAGAAGCTGCACCCGCACGCCGCCCTCACCTCGGGCGTAAAGATGTCCCGGCTCTACGCCGCAGAGGTGAAGCTGGCTGCCCCCCAGAAGACGAAGGCATCCTCGAAGGCAGACAAGATCTTTCCTCAATACTCAGGAAGGAAGAGAGACGTGTCGTCGTTGCAGGGAGCAGCCAACACCTTTGCTCCAAGAACCGTCGGGGGATTCTACGAGTTCATCGTGGAATCTGGGCTGTCGACGGTACAGAAGGTGACCCAGAATGGGCACATTCTGCGCCTCACCCTGCGGAGGCTGCGCGCAACGCAGGACTTGGAGGCGAAGGAGTACGAGGTGGACCTGCACATCCCCTCCAAGTACCTGCTGGACCCGGGTCACGCTGCGCAGGTCAAGGACCGTGAGGGGATCGTCGTTGTGAGGCAGCTGCTGGTGGATTCTGGCGGCGAACAGTCGATACAGGCAACGACTGACACCGGCAAGTTTACAGACTTGCTGGATGGCGACGAAGATGAAGAAGAGGAACTGGACGATGAGGCAAGTGAGACTGCCCCCCCACCTAGCCCAAGCCAATCTAACTCAGGCCCAACGCAGGTGGATGTGGATGACATTTGATGATCCAGTGTGAGTGTGGAAGCGTCAACGTATATGAAAGCAAACGGAAGAAAAGGTGCAGAACGATCGCAGTGACACTTTCCCTTTTTTGGTTATCACTCTTGACGTCATCCTCCCCCCGCCGGTTCCTCAGGCATAGCCTTTTTTGTTGGGATGCACACACACACCACAGGAGAGCCGGGTGGGAATGGTTCCGAAGAGACAATGCAAGATGAAATGTCCTTGATGGCTGAGGGTATTCGCAGGTCACGATTTGTGGCAGGGACGTCCATCCGGAAGTGCGGTGAAATCTCGAAATGCATTCGAGAGACGTTTCGGGAGCACGGGAAGGCGCCTGAGAGGCACGGGCTCTCCCCGGCGACGGTGAGGAAGCATGAAGAGCACCTCCAGAGAGTGGTCGAGGCAAGGAGGGGTAGTTTGCTCAAAACTCTCGAGCACATTGTCGAAACACACCTGCATCGCATCGACATGGAACACCCTCGTGTTGTCCTGACTGCTGATGGCTATAACCCGGGCAGCAGGGACCTCACAGCCAGGATCCGCTTAGCTGCAGGTATTGCTCTAAGCTTTGGAAGCTGGCAACGGTCGAAGCAAGATCTACTCAGCCTGTGCCTCGGAAAGGACTATGGAGCGCGACCTCATTCTTTTCGAGATCCAACAACTTCAAAGTTGGGGCGAGAATGGGCTTTGGGGGGGTTCAGGACATACTCCGAAGTTAATGACCGCCGTTGGGGCATTCAATGTGTGTTCATGTGTTGTTGCGGGCAGCTGGGAAAAGGCAACAGGATCTCTCTACCGAAGACTTGAGTCTGCTGGGCTGGCGGACCACGTCAAAGAGAGAGGTCAGAGCGGGTGTGTCTTTTGGATTGATCCGAAAAAACCACCGAAAACCATACTGAACGTGTGTGTGTGTGGCAAGGAACCTTGGGGTGTGCCTCCCACCCCTACTCAAGAAGAAACCCAGTCTCTCCCGGAGGAGGTTCATGAATTTCGATGCATTATTTGTGACTACTCCTCAGCAAAGAAAACGTCTCTGTTTGCACACTACGATGCAAAGCACAGACCAGGGAGCAATGTCCCTTGCTCGTCATGCACAATCGAATGCAAAATATGTCACACAACAATAAGATTGAAGGGACAAAGCCAGCACTACCTGGCCCACCACCCCCGCTCTCTCACAACAAAACGTTGCTTACTTTGCTTTGAGACCTTCCGTAGTGTCCGTGAACGCGATCTCCACATGAAGACTGACCATCCTTGAGAAGGGGACAAGGAAATTCGCAACAAAGTCCAGCGCTGATATGCCACCACACCTCATATCCCAAGCACACACCCAACTGTGCGTTTTTCCCTTCATATTTGGGCGTTCTTCCTGCAGTACAGTGTATAGAGTTGTCGAGTCGACAACTGCCAGTTGTCGACTCGACAAGTGCCAGTTGTCGAGTCGACAACTGGCAGTTGTCGAGTTTGAGGTTGTCGACTCCACTAGTTGAGGTCACTCGTAACTACCAAACTAGTGCACCGTGTGGCGGGTGGCTCCAGCCAGATCAAGGTTCGGTCTGCACAACCCAGGTGATATGCACCCCCACCCCGCCCTCCACCCCACACCCACACCACCCCTGCCCCTCCCAGTAGGGGGGGAGGTGGGGGGGTAAGGGGGTGGGGGGACACCCGCAACCCCGGCACCTCTGGGTTGCAGTCTCCTGTGTGGGTGGTGGTGGGGCTGTGCAGTGCAGATCACTCGTGGTTGGTATGTCGTGCGAGGGGCACCCCGGAATGCAGGCAGTGTCTGAGGCTTGGTGTTGTGCAACATCATCAGAGCAGGGAGGGGGTGCGGTGGACACCTGCTCTCGCAGGCACGGTGGGGGGGGGGGGGGGGTAAAGAGTAGAATGTAGAATTGATTCACGGTGGGGGGGGGGGGGGGGGGGGGTTATTGGTTATCGCGACCTGTGCTGTAAGTTTTTGTGTTGCTGTTGTTTCGCTTTTGCTTTGTTTTGGGGCCTTTCCTCCTCAGCTGCCCCGCTTCGCAGGTCCGGTTCGCACAACCCTACTACCACAAAAGTAAGGCAGGGCTGATCCCGTCACTCTAAACACAGGATATGTGCCACGCCCTCCCGCATGCATGTGACATGATCATGCCGAAAGAAGTGCCGAAGGGCCTGGGTGATGTCAGGGTAGGACGCCGACAGGCACTGGACGCCCCTCGCCCCCCTACGGCCGACCAAAAAAAGCCTGGCCACCCCAGAACCTGGTACCCCCCCCCCCCGATAGTACTCCTCTTTTCCCATAATGTCCCAGGCCTGTCGCCAACTTTTCGAT
Source organism: Rhynchopus euleeides (assembly GCA_963210315.1). Classification (NCBI taxonomy): domain Eukaryota; phylum Euglenozoa; class Diplonemea; order Diplonemida; family Diplonemidae; genus Rhynchopus; species Rhynchopus euleeides. Next base: position 360,431 of record OY723274.1, read on the forward strand.
TTTGGAGATTTGGTGGGTTGACGCTCCTGTTTGGGGGGGGGGGGGGGGGTCAGGAGGGAAGACACTAGGAGCCAATTACTAGGAATATTGTGCGACTGCGGGTGCGAAACTGGACTGGATGTACTGGCAAGTCAGAGGCCACACCCACATCCTTGTCCCAGCCCCTTTTGGGTGGGGTTAACCTGGTCAACCCTACCCACCCGCCTGAGAAATAAGGCTAACCCCAACCCCAAACCCCGCGGCCCTATTCTTATTTCACACCCTGGGGGGGGGGGGGGGTAGGGGGGGGTATCTGCCCTTTAAAAAGCGTGAGAAACACCACATTTTTGAACATCGACTTCTTTTGACGTACCGGCCGTCAAAACCCCCACCAACCACCCCAGAACACCGATATCACCCCCTATCCGACACACCAGACCCCCCCATGGCACCTCCAGAGGCTTTTTTGCGACGTCAAAATTTTCGGCCTAGGTTTGGTACCTGGGCCATCCCTGTGGGAGAGGTGTTCAGATTTTTGCGAACAGTGGACATCTATTTTCAGGGTTTTTGGTGTCTGGCAATGCCGAGGGGTGTGGGGGGGTGCATTCTGGATCGAGGGCAGGGTCCACCAGACCCGTTCTCTTCCGAGAAACGATATTTTTGACCCCCAAACTTGCAACCCATCTCCTGTGGGCCTGTTTGTACGTCAATTAGCCTTTATTCTAAGCAAAACGACGCTCACATGCGTCATCCCACTTAGTCCGAGAGTCCGCTGACGAGACACACATCTCTGCCCTCTTCTAGTTCAGACTCAGTCAGCACCAACCTAGCACCCTCTCTTTCTCTGTGGCTCTTTCTGTTGGTGTCACAACTGCACCAGTTGCCTAGGCCAGGCTCCATTCGAGGCAGGAAGCACATCTCTGATTATTGGTGTCGCCGTCCACAGCGTCTCTGAGTCTATGTCTTTGCAACATCTGATTGCTTGCGGGAGTATTGTCAGGACAGGCATGCAACCAGGACATGTGGGATACCCAGCGGGATATATGAAAATGGGATATCCCTGCCGTCCGCCATATGCCCCCCGGGAGACAGGGCCATCTCTGCGGGATATGGGGGTCAGAATCCGCAGGATATCATCACCAGGTCACGCGGGATACCCCCGCATGTGCATGGGATATCAAATGGGACCTGGTTTGACCGAAGAGCCAACCATATTCCGTACAATATGTTGTATCAGTGTGGGTGGCTATGCCTGGTACCTAGGCCAGGTACCAAACCTAGGCAGGAAAATGAGCATGGCAGATGAGTGGCCCCCAGAGGGCACTGGGGGTCACCAAAGTGCCCTGTAGGTGTTTCTGGGGTGTTTTGGACCACTTTGTATGGTTGGATGTCGACTTAGGTGCCGTTTTCGCATATGTCAAAAATTCGGGTTTCTCACGCACATATACCCCCCCCTAGCCACACAGGGTATGCGAATCGTATTCTCGCATGCGAGAATTATTCTCGCACGGATTCTCGCATGATTCTCGCATGCGAGAATGATTCTCGCATGATGCGAGAATGGGTAGACAAGGCAGTAGGTCAAGGAAACTGTCTCCTTTTCACTATATTCGACTCGCACCCAGCATCACACCTTCAATTCTCCAAGTAGTCTGCCACCTGAAGGCAGCTGGAGGCAGTTTGGGTGGTGTAGCCGTCACGCGACGTGTTCAAGCCTGTCCACATATTGACACGGAGGTGGTTCTCACAGGGTATTTTGAGGGTTTCTCCCCTCGACGATGAGGGGGCCAGGGATGCAATTTTTACTGTTTTCCACAAGGATGTTGTCGGGAGGTGTTCAAGGCCTACCTGGTCCTGAGTGCGGCACACCTTGTTGCCGACACCCCCTTGGCCTTCTGGAAGAAAGCCAAGGCAGCCCTCCTTCCCGCCTTTGGCCGTACGTGGTGGAGTGTCTGCAGACCTGGCTGAGTATGACGAACGTGGACTGCATCTTCAGCATCGCCACCGCGGGGAAGAAAGACGAGCACGCGTATCGCCAGATGAGGACACCGTCAAGTTGTGCCTGAGGCAGGCAGGTGGTGTGCTGAGGTTCACGGGTGGTGGATACCCCCTCTCGCCTGCAGGATAGCACTGGAGAACATGGCGACAGCCACAGTGAAAACGAAGACCGTGGGTGACATCGATATGAACACCGACATCGTCTGATATCCCCACGTGCACCAGTGAGGTCAGGGTGCGAGTGGGTGGGGTTGCGTGAGGGTAGAACTGGGTAAAAATCCATTCTCGCATATTCTCGCATATGCGAGAATCATGCGAGAATGTGCGAGACATGCGAGAATTTCATCAAATTCTCGCACATGCGAGAATGTGCGAGAATACGATTCGCATACCCTGTGTGCCTAGGGGGGGGGGGGGGGGTGTAGAGTAGAATGTCCAGAATTGATTGTTCCACGGAAATGGAAACACTATAAGAGGGGGTGGGGTGCTTTGTTTGTCCTGCTACGTGCAGCAGGTATGGAGCGAGGATCATTGGAGCCCGGGGTGATCAGTTCCCAGGCAGACACAACTACACCCCATGAGCCAAAGGGGGGGTGGACCTCCTCCCTGCACTTGCAAGAGGTACACCTCCACCTTGGGTCCGGAGCCAGAAGTGCTTGAGTATGAGCACTCAGATCCCAAAATGGTGGGGGTATGGAAAAGTCGGTGAAAAAAATGAGAAAAAATGAGAAAAAATGAGAAAAAATGAGAAAAAATGAGAAAAAATGAGAAAAAATGAGAAAAAATGAGAAAAAATGAGAAAAAATGAGAAAAAATGAGAAAAAATGAGAAAAAATGAGAAAAAATCGGCCGAAATTTGCTGTTTTTCGCTTAAAAAAGAGTGTGGGGAGTTGGGTCCAGTTTAGCAAAGTGAGCTTATTTTTCGAAAATTGAAAAATTGGGGACACCAAAAGTCCCCAAACAAGTCTTCGACTTGGCGCGCAGAGTGATTTTTTTTGGTGAAAAAATGCCCCGAAAATTGTCGGGTCAAAAGTTGCTGTTGAAGACGGTGCAAGATCTCTGCAGGCTGGGTGGGCGCTACGCTGACGGACAACGACAAGCCGGAGGCTGCGACTGTGAAGAATCCAAAGAACGGCCCGGGTCCTCCTCGAGATGGCGGTGCTGGCCCCTGTTCCCACCGGTGTGACACGGGGCATTCCGGGACGCGATAGCGCTGCTGCACGGATGCCAACGAGGAGGGCCACTCCGAACCCTGAACACCCCGCCAGACCTGCTTGTTACATCACAAACAGCAGACCCAGAGTGGAGTGCCTCGCCCCGGTAAACTCAAACCCTGCCAGATTGACGAGGCCACCACCTCCTGGCACTGCCTGCACGTGCACGACAGGAACGGGTGACCTGCAGGTCGTCGTGAGCAGGACCATGGCAAACCACTCGAACCTGTGTGGGGTACGGCTGCTACCGCAACTCGTCATGTGCGGTGTGCAGCGGGTGCGGGTGCGCCACGACCGGGTGGTGCGTACTCCTCCAGGAGAAGTGGGCGAGCTCATTCCCGCAAACGCCTGAGTCGGGGATGAACTACCTCCTTCAAAAAGCATCGGAGCACATTGGTGGTCGTGGCGTCAGGGAAACCGACCGTCCTGATGAGAATACGGTAAGTGATGAGAGGATGTCGGCGCCGTTTGCCCACGTCGTCAACTGTGGGGAGAGTCTGTCGGAGGCGAGGCGGGGAGGGCCGCGACACAACACGGGAACCGGGTCGCAATTGAAAAAGGGGGACCGGTTCGCGTGTGGAGGGGGGGTGCGGGGGGGAGGCCCGGCAGGCCAAAGGACCGATGCGCCACAAACCCGCGACCGACGCACCAGACATGTGTGGGAAGGGGGGGTGCGGGGGGGAACAGGATCCCAGACAACAGGACAGACCAGCCAGGACCTCAGCTGCACGAGTCTTTGTCACGTGGGCTTGACATAAGGTGAAAGGCCATTGCTACCAACCTGAGAGCAGATAGTGGCCTGGTCTCGGTGACAGCACACGGAAGACTTGCTCTCAACGCGGCATGCGGGTCACAGAAGTCAGAGCGTGGAGGCAGGGTGACGCGTCATGAAAGAGGACGAAGAGGTGTGGGAGGGAGGAGGCGAGCACAAAAGGGCGTCGGCTACCGCACGCCCTTTTACCTCAAAAGGGCGTCGGCTACCGCACGCGCAGCCGACGACCGACCGTACCGGCCCCCGGCCGGGAGGGAGGTGGGGGGGGGGGGGCGGGGGGCGTGGGGGGCGGAGCCCCCCACATGGGGGGTCCGGGGGGCGAAGCCCCCCGGAAAAAAAAATTTTTCGGCCAAAAATCGTACTCCTTTCGCTTTATTATAGACACCCTGTCCAGCAACTGTGGGAGAACAGTTCCGGACTACTTTTTGTTGAGCGCACACTTGCTGTCTCAAGGCTGTGTTGAGGCCCTGTGAAGTGGCATGAGGTGCTAATCCAAAGCTTCAGTCGTACGATTTCCTTCGTTACTTCGCGACTTCGCTACGCTTCGTCGCTCGTAACTAGTAAAAATCGTACTCCTTTCGCTTTATTATAGACACCCTGTCCAGCAACTGTGGGAGAACAGTTCCGGACTACTTTTTGTTGAGCGCACACTGGGTTCCCTCAGGGACCGTGAATACGGCAACTTGACTGAACTGCAGGATGTCTTCCCCCAGGGGTATGAGCACCTTCACGCTGATGGCACGAACATTTATGGAACAACACTGGTGCAATTTATACGCGCGGGCAGAGAGCTGCATCCGCGACCCCTGAGGAGGAGACAAACGCGGCGACGACGGGGGGCGGGGGGAGGGGGGGTGCCCCGAGTCGTGCCTGGGATGCTGAGACCGGGGCGCCCCTGGTGAAGGGGTCAGCGGCCTGCACATGGGTGGGGACCCATTGGGGATCGAGCTGCAGGCGGCCCCAGTCTGCAATGGCAAAGATCCAGCGCAGAAGCTGGTTTGCGAAATGGTTGCGTGAGTGGCCCACCTTTACGCACGCGACGACACCCGAGTTGTCGATGTGGAGGGTGACTCGGTGTCCGGGGTGGAGACGCGCTGCGAGCAGCACCGCAGCAGCTGCCGCCAGCATCTCCTTGATGAAGATGTGCGGCTTCTCCACCGTCGCGAAAGGCGCACGCACGACCAAGTCGGGGGAGACCACGGCCCAGACGCGCTGTGAGGCATCACACCACAGGGCGATTGCTGGGAGAGGCGGGGGCACGTCCACCCACGCGTTGATCTCCATGGCGGGGAGCTCCTCGACCACCTCGTGCACCACCGAGGGGGAGACCCGCACTTGGTCGTCCCATCCGAGGAGGGAGCTGCCCACCAGGCGGCTGATCCTGCGAATGCAGGAGAGCGTAGACCACATGTTGCATAGACGGTGCCCCGCGATGTGGCAGAAACGCAGTGCCCTCCCCGTGACAACACACAATTCCCGCGCTGACAGCGCGCCCGCCTTGAAACGCCCCAGTTCCGGGGAGACGAGGAATGCATTGACCCAGGCCTGGGAGGGGCGGTATGCATGGAGGGTGAGGTTGAAGTCGATGCCCAGAACAGTGAACCTCCTGAGGGGGACCCCGGCCCCGTCCTCCACTTTGAACTCCGCTCCCACATGCGCAGCTCGCCGGCGCACGTCCGCATGGCGGGAGACGGCCTCGTCGGCGGTGTTGCCCAGCACAATGAGATTGTCAACCCACACGACACCCCTCTCCCAGGGAAGGATGACCGACGCTGCTCGATGCGCGATGGTGGGGGCCCAGCACCAGCCCATGCAGAGAGCTGTCAGCCAGTAGGTGCTGTAACGACCCCTCTCCGGTGCCAGCTTCATCCCGAAGAAAGGGCGCACGTCTGTCGCAAGCGGGATCTGGTAGAACCAGGATCGAAAATCCTCGAGGATGGCATGGTCTGCAGCCGCGATCCGAGTGGCGGCGACGATGATGTCCGGTAAACCCATGGGCGGCGGGGGACGCATGCATTCGTTGAGCTTTATTGCATTCGTCACCAGACGCGAACCTCCCGAGGATTTTGCCACCGTGAACTGCGGGAGACACATTTGGATGGAGTCAGATGGGGGCTCGATGACCTCAGCTTGCCGGAGAGTCGGCACGTGCTTCAACATGTTCCTCGAGATGCTGTTCTTCGCGCCGTACGGGAGAGTGTCGGGGTGCACTGCGCACTGGGCCAGGAAACCTTCCTTTGACCGGATCACTTCGATGATGCCTAGTAGGATACCCCCGGTGTCCAGCTCCAGCAGCCTATCCAGGTTCACGCGGTTCTTGGTAATGGGGGCAAGAGGCGCGTCAGAGCGTGTGGAGGGGGGTGATATGAAACCGCTCTGCGTAGGGAGGCCCACCCGCAGCGATGCATCGTAAGGGAAGATGATGTCTGGGCGAAAATCTGTGCACTCCGGAGGTGATGGTTGGCTGTAGAAGGCAAAGGGGGAGAGACCCGGAACCCCACTCACTGCCACAGGTCGAGGGACGCTGAGACCCGGACTGCCTCGCGCGCTGGATGAGCCTTCGCCAGCGGGATGTAGTGGAGGAGGGACTCCACCGTCGCATGGCGGGATACTGACATCATCTCTGCGAGTGAATGGCCCTTCTGCATGAGGTGCATCAACGCGCCCCGCCGGAGCGAGTGGCCCGACAGCTGGGGGTCCACCCGGCGGAGGGCAGCCACCAACTTCTGCCGCGTCGTGGGGAACGCCGGCGCGTCTGGAGGAAGAGACCTGCAGCGGGTCTGGAGGAAGTCGAAGGCCTGCGGGGACAGAGCGACACCGGTTGTGCGGCCCAAACGAAAAGGGTCGGACTTTCCTCCCGACCAGTCGAAGCCCACGTACGAGTCCTCGAAGGACAGGGCCCGCACGTCGAGCTTCAACAGGTCGCCGACGCGAGCTGCCGCCTTGAAGGCGACCTCCAAAGCGACGCGCACCACCGGTGACGACTCCCCGTCGATGGCCTGTCGCACCGTGGCCAGGTCGGCGGGCACTGCCTGACGAGAGGGACGGAGCGCTCCAGACCTCTTGTAGGAGCGCTCCAAGTCCCGGAGCATGGGGGTAGGGTGCTCCAAGAACCCCGCGCGCTTTGCCCACGCCTTCAGGTTCTGCAGGTACTGCAGAAGGGCTGAGGGCTTGAGGCCATCCACCACCGACTTCTTGCTGAGCCAGAGGAGGATGGCCTCGTCGACCGCGAGGGGGTGCCCCGTCCACGCCTCCCACTGCACCCGGAAGTCCATCATTCGGCGAGCGACCGAGATCTGGCCCCGCCAAGTCGATGGGGCCAGAGCACCCGATAGGGTTGACATGGCGTGGTTGTAGACCTGCCTGACCTGGCCCGGAGAGGTGATCGACTCCTGGTGCCGCGGCCGACCCGGTGCTGGCTTTTTTGGAGATTTTTTCGTCGGCAGTGGAGGGTGTGTGGTGAGGTGGGTGTGGGAGGGGGGGGAGGGATGGGAGGGGGCGGGACGGGGCGGGGGGGCACAGGCTGGTGGGCCCTAGTTCCGGCGGTAGCCCCCCCGGGGGTGCCCGCGAAAATCCGGCTTCCTCTCGGTAACCTCTCGGCGGGCCATCTTGGGAGGGGGGCCGGCGAAAACGGAGCGGTCAGACCGCTGCCGCTTGGGGCCCTGGCGGGGCTCGTGGCGGGGCTCGAGGGGGCCCGAGGCAGCCTGGAGGGCGGGGGCAGCGAACACGGGCTGTGTGTCCGCAGCGAAAAAAGCGGATTCCATCTTCCTCGCCCCTGCCGAGTCGCCCCCAGCGGCCCGTTCCAGCACAAAGAGCCTCATGAGCTCCCTGTGGGCCATGTCGCATAAAAATTTGTTCGCCTCCTCCAGTGTTCCGTGTGTCCCAATCTTGTTCGCCATCGCTTTCAGGTCCGACACACGGTGTGCGGCCTCGATGGACAAACTGGAACCACTGGAGGAGAGCGGACCGAACCGGACGTCCAGCCCGAGGAGGACTGAAGCCCGCCTGTCCGCAGACATGGTGGCCCACAGAGAAGGCTCAAGGTCCGTGGCGAGAGCGCCGGGGGCGAGGGAGGACTGGGGAAGCGGGGCCGGGCTGGCGTGGGGAGGGGGGTGGCCCGCAGCGATGGCAGCCCAAGCCTGGTCTGCGCCAAAGCCTGCTGTGTTTGCCCAAGGTGCACCACCAGACACAAAAGCCGGGTGGGGATCATGCTGAAGCGCGGCGACACCGGGGTGGTGTGCGGCCACAGCCGGTGCGTGGGGCGGGGGTGCACCGGCATGTGGAGCCTGCCCTGGAACGGGTGGCTGGGCGCTGGGGAGCGCTGGCGCTGGGTGGGGAGCATGTTGCAACGTGGGGATACCGGTATAGTGGTATGCCGACACAGCCGGAGCAGGGTGCGGGGGTGCACCGGCGTGCGGAGCCTGCCCTGGGATGGGCGGCTGAGCGGTGACAAACGCTGGGTGGGAAACATGCTGGAGCGTGGTGACACCGGGAGAGTGGTGTGCCGACACGGCCGGTGCCTGGGGCGGGGGCGCACCGACGTGTGGAGCCTGCCCTGGGGGGGGCGGCTGAGCTGCAGGAGCACCGGGGGCGGGCGCTGGGAGGGGAGCCTGCTGCAGCGTGTGGACACCGGGGGAGTGGTGAACCAACACGTAAGATGATGTGTGGGGGGGGGCACCAGCATGTGCAAACTGCCCGGGGGGGGGCTGCGCTGTCAAAGCACCGGGTGCTGGGTACAAGTTCTGGTGGTGGGGTGCATAGGCGTACACAGTGGGGTAAGCATGTGTGTTGTGCTGGGCCGGGCTCTGATGAGGGGCCCCCGTGGGCACGGGGTTGGCGGTTTGCGGCGGCGGAAGCTGCGATGGGGGAATCTGCGGGGGCTCCTGGGGTTCGACTGGTGTCACGGCCACAGGCTCAGCTGCGATGGCCTGGCCCGCGGCGGACTCCTCCTCAGACGGAGGCGGAGGCGGGGGTGTAGTCTGCGAGGCTTCCTTGGATTTTGGGGTCTTCTTCTTTCTTCCGGCCATTGTTAAACTTGAGCGCACACTTGCTGTCTCAAGGCTGTGTTGAGGCCCTGTGAAGTGGCATGAGGTGCTAATCCAAAGCTTCAGTCGTACGATTTCCTTCGTTACTTCGCGACTTCGCTACGCTTCGTCGCTCGTAACCAGGCCTGGGCGGGGAACGAGCCCTTTTTCCAGGTTTTTTGGGTCGGGGAACCAGGTTTTTTCTAAGAATTTTTACAAGGGATTTTTTGCTCGCCCCCCCACAGTTTCAACTTCCAGGCGCGTGCCCGTCAGGCGGGACTTTTTCTCTGATTTCTCTCCGCGTCATCATTGACAGCTCTCGAGTGATGCCCAGAGATGCTTGCGGCAGAGAGTGCCCCTCATGCGCGTTACAGCTGAAAATGAATGAGGATCATCTGGCACTCGTTCTCATCGGGGGTTGTGCTCCGCAGGGACTCAATACACCTTGGCACTCTCGCAGGGCTGGACATGCCAGCAGCTGGAGGACAGTTACAAAGCTGCCACTCCCCGACGCCACCCACCTGCTGGCCCCTTCAGGTCTGAAAGCCCAAAAGCTCCCGGGGATTTTTGCAGTGGTGCGCACCATATTCAGCGCAGTAGGGTGATCTCTCCGATTTTCCAAAACTGCTGGTTTACTGGTTTGGGGAACGGTCGTCGGCAGACCGTTGAAATGCCCGTGTTAGCAAGGCACACTCACGTTTCAGGTAGCGTGTCGCGTGTCACGCATGTCGCGAACGCGGCAAGTGTACCTCCCAGGTGGGGAAGCCCGACCTCCTGTCCGATGTCAGTCAGGCTTCGAAGAAGCGCTTCATGGATGCGGCGCTGACCTCCTACGCTGCACTGTACCCAGGGAAGTGAGATAGATGGACGGGCACACGCTACATGGGGGGTCTGGGGGGCGGTGCCCCCCAGCCGCCGGAGGCCACGGTAGCGAACATCTGTTCGTGTGGGCGTACAGATTCTGTGCGAGTTGGCTGCGTCCTCAGAGGCGACTGGAGTGGTTGGACCCCGACCTGATGGGATTCGAAGGACTTGAGTACGAGACGTACGCCACAGGGGGGTCTGGGGGGCGGAGCCCCCCAGCCGCCGGAGGCCACGGTAGTGAACGTCTGGCTCTCCAGTTGGCCAGCAAGGCGAACGGTACGTGGGACAGACTTCCCTTCCATCCTTGTGCGCGCCCTGTCGACTGGGGAAAACTTAGAAAAAGTTTTTTCCTCTGCGAAACAACCTTAGAAAAAAATCCCCTAACAAAATTCTTAGAAAAAAACTTTTTTTCCCCTTACAAAAATTCTTAGAAAAAAAGTTCAGAATCCTGAAAGTGGGGAACAAGCCCCCCAGTTAGGAACAGCCCTGCTCGTAACTAGTAAAAATTTTTTTTTTCGACATGTCGAAAATCCGGCCACCCTGGGGCAGCAGCCTGGACTGGTGGCCACCCCAACCAAAAAAAATCGAAAAAAAATCCGAAAAAAATCCGAAAAATATCGGTGTGGCACCCCAGAGGGCCCGATTTTCGGTTTAGTCGGCCGAAAAAAAATTTTTTTTTTCGGCCAAAAAAAATTTTTTTTCGACATTGGTGCCCCTGACGACCCCATATTGCGTAGTTTGTGCGTAGTGAAAAGGGGGGGGGGGGGGGTCTCATTTTTTGATTTACTCAGCCATTCTCTGTCTCTATGCCGGGACCCCAAACTCAAGGAGTTCTTGCTGTTCCGGGGTCAGTGAGGGTGCAGGCGCTTCAGGTGCTGCAGGTTCTTCAGGTGCTGCAGCGCTGGCAGCCTTCGGTGCGGGTTTCGACGCAGTCTTTGCAGGTCTCTTTGGGGGTGCCCTTTGGCGCGGTGCCTGCTTCAGCTCGTCGGGTGGAAGCATCAACGCATCATTAAGCGGTGCCTGCTTCAGCTCCTCCGGGTGGAAGCGTCAACGCATCATTAAGGAAGAAGGAAGCACAGTTGCTACGCTTTTTTGCAGCTGCAGGAAACGACACCATACCCAACAACAATCCCCAGACCGTCGAGGGAGAGTGGGCGCCTGGACCCCGTGACACAGATCTCTAGTGCCGTTGTGATCCCCTCGGATAACGTCTCCTGGACGTTGTCAGCGGAGGTTGCCTGTGTGGCGGTGACCTCCGTATACCCCGCGGGATCCAGTGCCAGTAGCGCCTTCTTCAGCTTTTCGTCGACCCCTCGGCCGACGCTCTCCTTGATGTCAAGGGCCACCTTCAGGGTGGCACCTCGCATCGCCCTGAAGGCTGTGATCGTATCATCATTCACAATCTCGAGGGTGTTCTACGCGGCTCCTGGAACTCACTTCCTTCTCAGGTGTTTCTGGGCATGGGGCAACCTTGCCCAGGTGTTTCTGGAGTCCCGCCCCACATGTCGTGCGTTCTTTCGTACGGTGTATAGTGAGTTCTGGCAATAATTTTTTGCTCGGTCAGCGCAGTGCCTCCAGTCCTGTCTCAGTAGCCACACAGAAAGGGGGACCAAAAAAAACTGGGGGGGGACCAAAAAGCGAGACCCCCCCCCCAGATTGCGTAGTTTGTGCGTAGTGAAAAAGGGGTAAATCAGGGGCACCAGACATGGGTAAATTTTTTTGCCCCCCCCCCTCCCTAATTTTCACGAGAAATTTTTCCGGGGCTGGGCACGAGTTCCAGCTGACCTTCGGTACCAAAACCCAAAAAAAAATTGTCGTGGGACCTACCTTGTCATCAGGACACCTTCCACACCCAGCAGGGCACTTTTTTCATCATTTTTTCGACAGATATTGGCCTGAAATGGCCCGCAGGGGCCAACCCTGGAAGAAGGTGTCTTTTCCTGGGTTTCATCAGTTTTGCCCATCTTCTGCTCATTTTATGGGCCCGAAACCGGTTCCGGTGGGTCCACAGGACTCCTGTGGACCGATTTCTCCTCCTCGGGGTCAAGAATGCATCTCGGAAGGCGAGAAAACTGCAAAAACTCACCTGTTTCACCCCTCCTGCAGCGAAGGCCCCAGTATTGCAAGTATTAGAACAGGGGGGAGGAAGAAAGGGAAGAAGGACCCACCCCGACCGGATCAGTTCTGTGGGTCCCTGGATAATCCCACAGGCTCCGCAAAGCGTCCTATCACTTCACAGCTACAACCGCTCTGATGAATTTCCTTTTGTTTGTTGCGTTGACGCTTCTACACACAAAACCCTGAACTGATCACACCCTGAGCCTGATGAAGGGTGGGGTTAGTGTATAGAGTACATTTGGTTGCAGCTGTGGTGGGGCGCTTTCCGCTCACACGAGTGTGCTTAAAAACTCCCTTCACCCTCGCTCCATTCGAATTCGCCCTCACCTTCTGCACACAATGTCCGTTGTGTGGCCCTCCGTCACAAGGCTCAACATCCACCTCGAGGCGCAAGAGCGGGTCTTCTTCGATAACGCTGCACATGAGGCTGTTTTGCATTTCCCCCCCGGTGCTGAGAAGAATACAATGAAACAATCACCAAAAGGGATGTGTAAGCCGGGTCAGCACGGGCGGTTCACCTTCGATGGGATGACGAGTCTCAGGTACCCCGAAGTGCCGGAGTTCTTTGCGTTCAACCGCCAGACAAACACGTGGGCTCTGAGACAGGGTGTCGTCTGGGAAATGATGATGGTCACTCTCTGGAAATTGGCTGTGCAGCAGGGAGGCAGATTGCCACTGGGAAGCTGCTAGAGCCGATCCGGGTCTTTCACCTGTTTTTGGAGTTTTATGCTTGTGACCTGGCCCTGCAGTTCCCCGAGTTCCCTGCAGAAACAGGTGAAAAAGGCAAATTTTGCAGTTTTCTCGCCTTCCGTGACTACATTCTTGACCCCGAGTAGGAGAAATCGGTCCACAGGAGTCCTGTGGACCCACTGGAATCGGTTTCGGGCCCAGAAAATGAGCAGAAGATGGTCAAAACTGGTGAAAACCAGGAAAATGCACTGTGTGGCCCTACGGGCCACTTTTGGCCAAAATCTGTCGAAAAATGGTGAAAAACAGGTCCTACTGGGTGTGGAAGGTGTCCTGATGGCCAGGTCGTGCCCAGGAGGTGATTTTTTTGGGTTTTGGTACCGAAGGTCAGCTGGAACTCATGCCCAGCCCTGGAAAAAATCTCGTGAAAATTAGGGGGGGGGGGCAAAAAAAATCCACCCACATGTCGAAAAATCGGTAATTCAGTACCCCGGGGGGGTATGGAATCTGGGAACCTCGACCTGGCGACTACGGGGGACTACGCGCGACTACGACACAATGCGATTTTTTGCGAAAAAATCGATTTTTTTCGAAAATCTTACTCTCTTTTCCCCAGCCGAAAAACCGCGCGTAAATCGCCTAAAAGTGACTAAGAATGACTAAATTTCCATACCCCCGGTTGGCAGTTATACAACTGTGGCGCGTTGCTTATCTCAGCGGTTCTGCTCGGAGCGGGTGGGTGCGGGACACAAGATGCAGACGGGACCGGAAGGCCCTCCTCCATACAAGGCTCCTTCACCACCTGCCACCTGCAGCTGAGTGAAGCTGCTCTGTGCGTGACGATTCATTCATGGTGGAACGCCATATGGGCCCAAATCCTGCAGTAAACCGCTACTCTGCAGGGTTGCGTTGCGTCGAAATGTTGCGACGTCTGCCAGACCCAGCTGCCCGCGGTTTGGTGCGCTCGAGCTTACATTTTGCTTAGTTGCGGATTGGCTGTGGCTGGTCAGGAGGAAGTGGCGGGACATAAGAGGGCGTCATGCCCAAGTACAATACAAACCCCACCAGAAAACAAGCCAACTTGGGCGAGGCTGGGTGAGCGTGAGCGAGCGTGCGAGGGTGGTGCGACTGCTGGGCGACGCCAAAAAAGCGGCCTGCTGTAGATCAGTAAAATGTACATTTAGGGTCATCGGAATCCCGCTTTTGAGCCACACGGAACCCACACGAAACTCGGTTCTCGATCACCCCAGGAAGTGTAACCGGACACACACACGAATGTCGGGAAAACACACCCAGCCCAATGTCACAGGTAGGATATCTCTGTGGTACTCGGGGCGCTTGAACATGACCCGCATCTGGCGATGAAGTCGGTAGCATCGCCAGACAGGTCACCCCTGAAGCTGTTGTGTCTCGGCGTGTGCGTGGCATTCAGTAGACGCACGCTGTCGTCCAGATCGTAGACAACGCCGCCAGGGCCGTCGTGTTGTGGCACACGTGCTGTGGTGGCACGCAGCATCTCGCGCACAGCACCCGGTGGTGCCTTCGCCGTGTACAGGCACCGCACGTGCATCGACAGCGCCACATGCCGCAACGCAAGGCTCGCCTCCACAGCACCGCCTGACGCAGTCACGAAGCGCTGCCGCACCGTCCCCACGTCACCGTGCTCGACAGTCCCGCTCGCGATGCCAAGCGTCGCCACTGCCTGCCCTTCACCGTGCTGCAGCACACGCCGTGCAAACCGCAGTGCGCTCTCTGCGTGTGCCGGCACCGTCTTCCCGAAGTTCCACCCGATGAAAAAGTTGTTCCCCACAACAGACAGCAGCACGCCGTCGCTCTGTTCCAGCAGTGGCGCTATACCGGAAAGCACGTTATCGACCTCGCCCAGAGACAGGCTGCTGAGTGTGGTTGCGGCGACTGTTGCATCATGTCGTGAGGTGTTCCGCATCATCACCACATCATCGCTTCTCTGTGACGCAGTAAAAGACCCTCGTTGGGACAACCGTGAAAGGCACAGTGCAGGTGCGTGCAGAGGACGGCCCTCACGGCCCTGCAGGGAGGCAGGCCACACGCTGCACACAGGCACAGGCTCGCTCACACCCTTCAGGTGGGTGGGCACCGCCTTGCCTGCATACGCACCGACACACCCGGACACGCCACGCACAGTCGCCCACAGCTCCGCAGGCACCGCAACTGCACCAGGCACACACGCAGCCTCGAGACGTGAAGCCACGTTCACCGTGTGTCCGAAGTAGTCCACACGCCCGGTCAGCGTGTTCGTCTCCAGCGTCACAGCACCCTCGTTCACACCGACACGCACCGTCAGCCCGCCCCACAGCTCTGTCGGGTTGCAGATCCCGACCTCCAGCAGCGCAGCAGGCCACTCCGCCGCAAGCAGGTCCTCCTGCACCTCAAGCCCGAAGCACACACCCGCATGTGCATTCTCGAACGCAACCATGAAGGCGTCCCCGATTGTCTTCACCTCGTACCCGCCCCACGCAGACAGCGCGCACCGCATCACCGCGTTGTGAACCACCAGCGCCTTCTTCATCGCCTCGGGTGCCGCCTCCCAGATCGATGTGGACGCACGGATGTCGGTGAACACGATTGCCGCATGCTCGCTCTTCGCACCAGGTGCGGCCCCAGGTGGCACACAGGGCTGCCCAGCACCGTCAGGCGTGTGCTGCTGCTCCTCCAGCAGCACGGCAGGGAGGTACGGCCGGTACGCACGCAGGTTCTGCTCCAGCCTGCGAAGTGCCTCGTGCATCGCAGCAGGCAGCCGTCCCTCCGCCTCCGCCTCCTGCAGCATCTCCGCCACGGTGTCGACGTCGTAGCCCGCCAGAAGCTGTGCAATCGCCTCCACAGTCTCGATGGTACGTCCCATCGACGCCTTCTCCTTCTCGGCCGACACTGCGAACCCGCGTGTGGCGGCGAAGTCTATCAGCAACACACAAAGCGATGTATACACCTCAGACAGACCCGTCGCTGCACTGACCGGACACGGTGGGTCTGTGCACTCGACGGACTTTCGAATTATATCCCACCTGGCAGACTCAGGTGCTGAACCAGGCAGGTCAAACAGCCCGAAGCGCAGGACGGTTTCCGCCCCACTGATGACGACCCACAGTGCCGCAAGTGATGTCAGTCCTGTGGCGAAGCGACTGCCGAGACCAACAGCCAGCGACAAGTCTGCGATCAGCACAAAGAGTGGCCAGGCGGGTTGTCTACCGCTACCGCGGAATGTCGTGTCCGCCATAATGATGACGAGTCCGAGACCAACCATGTACGCACGCATGATTTTGTGTGTCAGGTGCACGCCGCACGCACACAGGGTGGCTATCACGAACTGGCACACGAGGTTCAAGATACAATACACAAGGCTCAGCGGCCAGTGTGGTACCACAAATATCATCACAGCCTGCAGCAAAACGAGTATCGAGCTCATGAGGAAAAGCAGGCGCCTGTCGCTGCGTGCCTTGCCCTGCAGCCTCCCGTCCATCGAGATGACGCGTTCATACCAACCCATCCCCATTGTACGCCAGTGTCACACCTGCTGACCTGGGGTGGCTGAACCTCCCTGGACGTGTCTCTTGAAACACCTGCTGGAGGCACTGCAACACTTGAAGCATCCAGGGGTGGGAGGGGCGGAGGGAGGGTGGCTGCAGCGGCCCTCTGGGCAACCTATTGATTTGCTGTGATTCTCACGTCGGACGGTGATACTTGCTCCGATCTACCGGCAACGGTAGGTAAATATTTTGGAAGGTATTTTTTTCCTCCCAACAAGGTACTTCAGGGCATAAGATAGCTTTTCTGACCGGGGCCCAATAGGTGGGGGTTAGGTGGGGGAAGCGCGCGCGCGGCTTCGCCGCGCGCCTCGTGCACTGACTCGTCAGTTTGCACCCCGGTCGTTTCACTGATGGTGTCGACCGTCTCCAGCTCCTCACTGCATTCATGCACTCCTGCAACTCGTTGAATGAGCTGTACTTGAGAGTGCGCGGCTTACTGAGGAAACGTGCCACGTACTGCCCCATGGCTGCCTGTGTGATACCCCCTCAGCGTCGATCAGAAGGAGGCTCTCCATCGTCAGGTCGAGGAGGGAGCCTCTGAGACATGGTTTCACCCATTTCATCAAACTGAACACCCTCTCGACCCCAGCAGTTGAGAGGGGCAGAGAGAGAGCTATCTCGCAAGGACTTGGTTACTAGACGGGCACACGCTACATGGGGGTCTGGGGGGCGGAGCCCCCCAGCCGCCGGAGGCCACGGTAGTGAACATCTGTTCGTTGTGGGCGTAGATTCTGTGTGAGTTGGCGCGTCCTCCTGAGGCCTGAGGCTACTGGAGCGGTTGGATTCCCTGACCTGCTGGGTATCGAAGGATCCAGGGGGGTCTGGGGGGCGGAGCCCCCCAGCCGCCGGAGGCCACGGTAGTGAGCATCTGTTCCTGTAAAACCATGCTCTCTTGGACGTCGACCGTCGAACCCGTGTAACCGGGTTGACGCTCTTCTATGGGGGGTGGAAACCCAAACCACCCCCACCAGCAATCATGGGCGATCGGTTTTTTTTTTTTAGTGAGGGCGGCTACAGGCACGTAGCTTGAAATTGGATTCTCAGATTTTTGCTGGTTCTGCTGGTCTGGGGTATTTTCCGGCGCTTCCCCCAAAATCCCGTCCTGACCAACACCGGGTTCTCCGGGGCGCGTCCGGAGGCAGGAGTAGACAGCGCCACCGTGGGTCTTCGCTACGGTGCCGAAACGATGTGTTGGTGCATTTCCTATGTGTATGCATCGGGAGAAATCGCCGAACTTTGACGAAAACTTGCCTAGCGAAGAACCCCACAGTCGCATATTGACAAGCACAGGCCACAGGGGGGTCTGGGGGGCGGAGCCCCCCAGCCGCCGGAGGCCACGGTAGTGAACATCTGTTCCTTCCGGGCTGAACACGGTGTGGATCTCTCCGACATCAGGTCGGAACCCAGTCCTGCGCGGGAAGCAGTCATCGGGAGCCGAAATCCTCGTGGTTCGGGCCTGCTGCAGGGTACATCTTCGGCCTGGTGTGAGGGAAAACCCCCCCACCAAAAAAAATTCTGGGGTTTCCCGGATTTATACTTTTTTTTTTCCCCCCAGACCCAGGGCATTTTATAGGGGCGAAATCTACGCTCATTTGGGCTTAAATGTGAGGCGTTCCCCGATTTTTTGACGGACCCCCCGGCAAGCGAGTCTTGTACTGAATGGGTCACCTCCCGGTTCCTCTCTCAGGGATCCGTGCTCGGGTCCAGCCTCGGGTGCCGGAGGTTAGTCCAAAAAATGAATTTCGGGACCGATCGGACGCGCAAGGACTTGTATGCATACAGGCACAAGCCACGGGGGGTCTGGGGGGCGGAGCCCCCCAGCCGCCGGAGGCCACGGTAGTGAACGTCCGTCCCTTCGCGGCCTGCGTTTTCTCGGGGTTTGACAAAGAAACTGGACAGAAAAACGGTCGGGTAAGTTGCTCGCAGTCTGTGGGCATGAGTCCACTCTCATCTGCGAGGCTGCCCAGCCGCCACCAGTTTTCCACCCCCCGGATTTTTCCCGGAAATCTTTTTTTTTTCCCTTAAATGTGAGGGATCGCCTCAGTTTAGACCCCCTATAATATGCTCTGCCCAGACCAGCAACATAGGCAACTGCTGGTCTCGAGACCAGCTGGACCCCCCAAGCTACATGCCTGGGCGGCTACCCCCACCTAATCCGCCGCTCAGCCCGCCAACTGGGGCTAGCCCCCCTAGCCCCACCGCTATCTTTTCCCCTGAGGTACTTGTCAGGCGGAAATGCAGCGATAGGGGAAGTGCTAGGTGCTTGCCGTCACACACAGTCTTATGCGCCTGCCAATCACACACCACACTTCCGCAGGCAAAATTTTCTGTGTGTGTCGTGCAATCAACAAAAGTGTCACTTCAACTCTGACGCTCTTTCTCTACTGTATGATACTTCGTTTGATGCGTTGACGCTTCCACACACACTTACAAACCCACTTGCCTGATGAAGGGGGTGGTGTGTAGAGCACGTTTGGCAGAGCTGAATGACACTTCCCCGCGAAGGTCGTGTGCGTAAAAAAACTTTACCGGTAAACTCCAGTGCGACAAGAGGGGCTGGCACACGAACTGCATCGCACACAGCGAGGCTGTGGATGAGGACGAGCGACGTGACCCGGACTTCCCCCTGCGGGGCAGTCCGGGCCACGTGCGGGTATCCGAAGCCCCCAGGCTCTCTCCCTGGCCTCCACACGTGCCTCACATCCTGGTGGTCCGCCAACGGACACCTGGAAAAATCGAGAAAAAATGCCCTCCAACCAAACTACTAGACCGGGGTGTGTAAGTCCCTTCGGGAAAATTGGCCGCCGAGGCAGGCCTGTCGCTAACTTTTCGATTTTGGAGATTTGGTGGGTTGACGCTCCTGTTTTGGGGGGGGATCAGGGGGGAAAACACTAGGGGTCAATTTTTCTCGCGCGCGCTTCGCGCGCGCTCGTGTTGTTGCCAATTTTTCCCATCGGTGGACCACTAGGTGGGCACGGTGTGAGGCGCTGGGTTCCTTCCGTGGTTCCTCTCCCGCTCGCGCCGTCGGGTGCCGGAGGAAACCAAAAAATGGCTTTCGGGACCATGATTTCGACGCTGCCCCCTGATATGTCACGGCCGTCAAAGCGCAAGGACTTGGTTACTAGACGGGCACGCGAGATGGGGGGTCTGGGGGGCAGGGCCCCCCAGCCGCCGGAGGCCACGGTAGTGAGCATCTGTTCATTGTGGGCGTACAGATTCTGTGTGAGTTGGCTGCGTCCTCCTGAGGCTACTGGAGTGGGTGGATTCCCTGACCCGGTGGGAATCGAATGACTTGAGTACGAGACATACGCCACAGGGGGGTCTGGGGGGCGGAGCCCCCCAGCCGCCGGAGGCCACGGTAGTGAGCATCTGTTCCTGCAAAACCATACTCTCTTCGACGTCGACCCAGTGAAAGTGGGTTGACGCTTGGTCGACGCTTGGTGAGCGTCGACCCAGTGTAACCGGGCCAACGCTAGGTTAGCGTCGACCCAGTGTAATAAATGGGTTGACGCTTGGTCCAGGCTTGAATGGCAACCCAGTTCCACTAGGTCGACGCTGCAAGCCTCGACCAAGCGTCAACCCAGTCCACTGGGTCGACGCTGGGTCGACGCTTTTTTATGGGGGGGGAAACCCAAAATCACTGGGTCGACGGTCGACGCTTAGCGACATGCCTGCCGCCGAGGGGACTTAAACACGGGGGGGGGGGGGGGGGTAGGGGGGGTCAAATGCCACCCTTTTACGTGGACAAACACGATTTTCAAAAAACCGGCGCAGAGGCCCCAAAGCCCCCGTAAACCCTCCAAACCCCCCCAGATCGGTCCGGAAACCCATCGAACCCCACTTTTCCACCATTCCGGGCACCTCAGGTGCCCGAATTGGGGTACCTAAATTTTGTGCCACCGTTTGGTACCGTACAGTGCCACTGTGTGGGAGGTTGGAAAAGAAAATGCCCCAACACACCACATCTGAGGGTTGCAATGCATGTTGCTTGCCAACCACGTCATCCGGTGGGTGTCAGGCGCTATGTAGGTGGCATTAGCCAGGTCTTCGATGAGTTCTGGCTTGTATATGTACCTCCCTGCCACCATGCACCGGGAGGCTGCCTGTAGGTACGGAACAAGTCCAGATGGTCGTGTGATTCCTGTGCAGCAGTGCTCCACAACCAGGATGTGTTGACAACGACTGTTGCAACACGAGCTGTACATTCCGGGAACACACGAAGTGCGCTGTCGTGGTACCCATTGTGCCAGAATTGGTAGTTGCTGCGGTCTACTTTGCCTGGCCCAAGAGCACTGGTACTGAACGGTGCAATATGCGTGGCGAGGTGAATGCAACGGAAGGGCGCAAAGTCAATACAGCTCTCGGATGGCGGGTGGTGGTGCCACTAGTGTGTGACGTTCACTCGAGGATACAACGCATCACAATGAATCAGCAACCGTGGACCGAGTACAATACGCTCTCTGTGGCTGGTGTGGGGGACAAAGGCAGTGCCTGTGCCGCAGGCAGGGAGGTACATATACAAGCCAGAACACATCGAAGACCTGGCTCATGCCACCTACATAGCGCCTGACACCCACCGGATGACGTGGTTGGCAAGCAACATGCATTGCAACCCTCAGATGTGGTGTGTTGGGGCATTTTCTTTTCCAACCTCCCACACAGTGGCACTGTCCGGTACCAAACGATGGCACAAAATTTAGGTACCCCAATTCGGGCACCTGAGGTGCCCGGAATGGTGGAAAAGTGGGGTTCGATGGGTTTCCGGACCGATCTGGGGGGGTTTGGAGGGTTTACGGGGGCTTTGGGGCCTCTGCGCCGGTTTTTTGAAAAATCGTGTTTGTCACCCCCATTTGACCCCCCCTAGGGCAGTGAAGATACTATTCGCGAATAATTCGTGATCTCCGATTTTCAGAGTTACATATTCGAATAATATTCGTATTCGAATACGAATAATGGCATTATTCGCGAATAAATGGCCATGTGTTATTCGGTCATTATTCGTGAAATTTCTGTGGGTTTGTGTAGGGGCAGAGGCGTCAGACCACGTGTATTCCAGTGCAAACCGAGGGAAAGCGCCGCAGAGCGCCTCAGGCTTTGCTTTCCTCATGAATCATCACACGTATGTCTGACCGTACGGCACACAGGTGTGGTGATCCCTTTGCATCGGCAGCACCTCACTCACGCGTGGAGGTCTCCACCACTGGGATCTTGAAGGAGGCAGTTGCTATCCTGCCAGTCACCAACTGCGCAACAGGAACATCATAAAGCACGCACAATGTATACCAGGTTCGGGCACCGGGGTAGTGCTTCCACCTTTGAGTGACCCAGGTGGTTCCGCTCCCTCCACCCAAGTTCGGTAGGGATCGCGGATGACGATTTCCCCATCAGGTACCCCCGTGGTGCAACAGCGGCCGCCTGGCACCATCATAGTCCCACCAGCGCGACGGTGCCCACTTCCCTTAGCGCTTGGTGTCTTCAATGCACGGTGCAGCGTACTACTCCAGGCACTGCAGATGATGGATTCTCGGCGTCGCATCATCACAATGTAGTGATTCCATGCCCCCTCAGGGCACACTGGGCTCGTGGGCTGCGCTCACGACCCCAGTGTGGGCAGTAGGTCCCTATTCCTAGTAGAGAAACCCCAGTAAAACCCCACGAATAATTCGCGAATTATTCGTGGCGAAAATTTTTCGAGAAATTATTCGAATAATATTCGTATTCGAATAACACGAATTTTTAATCACTGCCCTAGGGGGGGGGGGGTAGGTAATGTAATTACTTTCCAACGCTGGTCGGCTGGGCCAAGCGTTCCATAATATTTTCAGGGTCTTCCCCGACTCGGGGACTTGGACCAGGTGATAGGATGGCATACAGAGGTCCTGACCCTGCACTTTTCGAGCGCTTCGTGAGACAAGCCATCCTCACCGCCGAGTCCCCAACTGGCCCTGTAATTATTTTGGAACGGACCGGGCAAAAAATGGCCCCGTTCCAAAAATACTTACGTTCACGATATTTGCGCTAACCAGGCTCCTGGTCTCCAGCAAAGAAGACTGATGGCAGCGCATGTGCTCGCCCATGTACCCCGCACAGGTACCAGCGCACAAACAAATACCCCATGTATCCCCCCTCTCCCAACGGCAGTTGGAGGTCCCGTTGGAGCGCAGGCAGACCGCCCCGGGGAGACGGATGCCTGGAGCAACTGGGGTAACATGTGAGGGGGGTAACGACATGCAGACAGAAGGAAAACAGAGAGGGGAACGAGTGAAGGGGTGTGGCAGTGACAGTCAACGGAAGAAGACGTCACCACTTGAGGAACAGCAGGGTTGGTGCCTCCGAGGCCCGACACTTGGAAAGGTGGCGGAGCAGAAGCACTGAGGGCTGTAGTGTTCCCGCATGTGCAGGCGCTGCTACACATGCACAGCAAGGGGTGTGGTGTGCCCCAGCAGGCTGATGGCGTTGTGTGCCTGCCTCTCGTGCTCGCCTGCCATCGCACTCGCCTTCTGCGCACCACTGCCCGACAGAAACGCACGCATCGCAGCGTTGTAGGGATCCCACTCTGCAGCAGCCTTCCCGATGTGGTACATCCACTCCCCACCCTTATCCCCACCCTGCTGTGCGCTGCCCTCGCTGTCCTGCACCAGCAGTGTGTACACACAGAAGGACGAGGTATCATCCTCGTTGATGTTGTTGCTGTCGACTTGCACGGCTGTGTGTGTTCCCTCACACCCACGTGCGTTCTGCTTCACCAGACGCACCTGCCTCGGCACCAGCAGCATCACGTATTCGTGTTCTGTGTCCTTGCGCAGTGCTGTGTTGCACACCACGTCCAGCCCGAAGGCACGCGCAGCACGCTCAAGCCCACACGCCAGGACAGGCAGCACGCCAAGCAGGCTGAACCGCCGCATCTCCGCACATCCCGTGTCCCCGCACAGGACACGCCCCGACGCCGCCCCGATGTTGACACGCAGATCACCGTCTGTCCCGCTGTCGTGTGTGCCCACCGCTTGCACGATCTCCTGTGCTGCACCTGCAGCTGCAGTGCCGTGCACGAGGCACGGTCGTGACGTGTTGAAGGAGGCCAGGATGCGGTCCCCGACAAACACGTCCACCAGACCATGGCGTGACTCCACTGCCGACATCATCTTGGAAAGCAGCATCTCGAAGAACGACGTGAAGGTGTGTGTGTCCTGCTCCAGACAAGCAAGTGCGTTGCATGTGTTCACCACAAGCAGTGTTGATCGCATGCTCTTCAACACACCAAGAGCCTTCGCCGCCACAACACGTGGCCCATCTGTGCTGGCTGATCTACGTGAGCTTTTTGACGTCAACTCTGAACCCATCGAAGACTCGTTGCACAGAGACTCACAGAAGTTCCCCTCTGCACCGCCGTCATCTTGCTGTGCAGGGAGGCACGACTTCGGGAGGTACGGCCGGTACGCACGCAGGTTCTGCTCCAGCCTGCGAAGTGCCTCGTGCATCGCAGCAGGCAGCCGTCCCTCCGCCTCCGCCTCCTGCAGCATCTCCGCCACGGTGTCGACGTCGTAGCTCGCCAGAAGCTTTGCGATCGCCTCCACGGTCTTAATGGTATGTCCCATCGACGCCTTCTCCTTCTCGGCTGATTCTGCGAACCCGCGTGTGGCGACGAAGTCTATCAGCAGTACCGAAAGCGAAATTTGTCCCTCAAATGCACCCGTCGATGCCCTGACCGGGCACGGTGGGTCTGTGCACTCGACGGCCACGAGAATGCGTTCCCACCTCAAAGAGTCAGGTGCTGTTCCAGGCAGGTCAAACAGTCCGAAGCGCAGGACGGTTTCCGACACGCTGATGACGACCCACAGGGCCGCAACTGCTGTCAGTCCTGTGGCAAAGCGACTGCCGAGACCAACAACCAGCGACAAGTCTGCGAGCAGCACAAAGACCGGCCAGACCGGCTGGCTGCTGATACCGCGGAAATTCAGGTCCGTCAAAATGATGACGAGTGCAACCCCCATGATGTACGCACGCACGATGTTGTGTGTCAGGTGCACGCCGCACACACACAGGGTGACCATCACGCTATGGCACGCGAGACTCAGGAGGGAGGTTGCAAGACTCAGTGGCCAGTGTGGTGTCAGAAGCATCAACACAGTCGGTATCACGGCGCATGTAAAGCTCATGAGGAAAAGCAGGCGCCTGTCGCTGCGTGCCTTGCCCTGCAGCCTCCCGTCCATCGAGATGACGCGTTCATACCAACCCATCCCCATTGTACGCCAGTGTCACACCTGCTGACTTGGTGATGGAGGGCTGGCTGCATCAGACTACTTGACAATAGGTGATGTGCCCAGTGTTTGCTGCTGGGCCGCAACATCATCACACCAGGGCGGGGTGCGGTGGGGGTTGGGGTACGAGAACCCATCCGACTTGCATCACTGTGGCCCACATCTGGTCGGGTTTTCTGGGATAGGGAGCGGGATGAGTGGGCTGGGCAGCTGCCGGTAGGCAGGCCCAGGCCACCAGCACCACACTGAAGTGATGTGTGCCGTGTGGCACACGGCATACGCACCACGCATGACTCTCCACTCACACTGAGCAGGCTCGCATTTCACATCACACCATTTCCTTGCTCGTGAAGAGGCCTGTGGTGTTCTCCTCGAGAGCAACGTCCACAGCCTTGCAGTCCACTGTGTACATCATCAGGTCGGTGCCCTCGAGCCAGCCTGTCAGTACCCCGAGGCCGTTCCGCACCAACGCCGCTGTCACTGTGGTGTTCCTGGTGACCATGACGACCTGCTCCTGGGTCTTCCTTGCATTGACGTGGGCTGCCATGCAGGCTTGCACACACGAACCCACAGCAGTGACGAAGCGCTGGCCCTTCCCGATGTAGCCGGTGAAGACCTTGCCGCTGCTCAGCCCGCAGTGCATCGTTGTGCCTTTGCGCATCAGGACTGTGAAGCGCAGTGCAGCCTCGATGTGGCTGGCACACTGCGACAGCACGTTCCACGACACCAGTGCGGAGGTGCCGCAGACATTCAACAGCCGCCCGTCGCTGCGGCCGAGGTTTGTGATGACACGCGCCAGATGTCTGTTTGCGTACGTCGTGACGGCTGCTGTGGTTCCGTCTTCCAGGATGCTGTCCACGAACCCCACAGTGGCCTCCGGAATCTCAAACAGCGTCTCCTGGAAGCGCTCGATAGCTGTGTGGGATGCCGACATGACATGGCTGTTGTGGGTGCTGGAACTGGCGCGCGACGTGCTGCTCATGGTGCTGGTGGATATATCGCTTTCCGAGCGCACGAGGGGGTTGCCCCGCAGCGGGCCGACCCCAGTGATGTTATAAATCAGGGTTTCCTGAGCCCGGTTCAAAAAAATCCAAAAAAAATCCATAAAAATCAATAAAAATCCATAAAATTCCATAAAAATCCATAAAAGTCAATCCCCCGTGTATGTGTGGGGGTGAGCGAGCTGCCCACCCACTATCCCACCCCTGCCTCCTGCACACAACACGATAATATAGACTCTGTCCGTCGGTGGACCCATAAGAGGGACCTGGGGCGGGATTTTCGGGATTTTCGGAAAAACCCCAAAGGGCTAACAGCGAAAATCTGTAGTTCGGCGAAAGCCCGCATATTTCTGACATCTCCTGGGAAAGGAAAACCAGGGCACTACCCCCTATGAGGCAAGCTCAGGAAGTGCCCTCGCAAGTCAGATTCTTGCCACTGTACAAAACAGGGGGTACCCATACAAACACAGGAGGGATGATTGAGGGATGATCCCTCTCCCTTGCTCCGTGTCGGTGTCTCCGCGTGCGACCAGCAAGCCTTGCGCCCAGGCATCTCAGAGTGGGGGTGTTTGTTAACATGTTTGGGTGGATGAGTGTTCTCAGCCAAGCAAAAACCCCAAAGGGGGTCAAAAAAGTCAAAAAAATCACTGAAAACACACCCAAAAAAATCAAAAAAATCCAAAAAAAACCAAACCCAAAAAAATCCAAAAAGAGTCCGGGTTTTGTTTGTGCGCACGAGCGGCAGTGTGTTGTGGCCCCTGTGAAGGGCGTTGCTGTGATAAAAGTGGTTTTGTGTTGCTCACTCAAAACACACTGCGCGCGGGTACGCTCCCACTGACTCTTTCGCTGTGACAAGCAAGCTTGTTTGGGCAAAAAATCAAGGCACACATCACTGGCCGACCCCCCCTGCACGCACACCGAGGCTCTGCGGCACAAGCAGCACGAGCGGCACCTCATCCTTGATGCCCTTCAGGACACACAGCCCCAGGGGCACCAGCACTGCCTGCTTGTCACGCACAGCACGCAGGCCCTCCCCCACACCCGCCTCGACGACCACGCCCCCCCCGATGCCTTGGGCTTCGAGGCGCGCCGCACGGTTGACTGTCGGCCCGAAGTAGTCGTAGCGGTTCAGCATCTCATTCAGCTCCACCCTCACATCCCCTGCACAGCAGCCAATGCGCACGCGCAGCCCGCGCTGTCCCGTGGCTGCCTCACGCTGGGAGTGCAGCACCGGCATGAGGGATGCAGGCCACGTCGCCTTCGCCAGCATCTTCTGCGTCGCGAGGCCGAAGTCCACAGCGGTGTCGATGTCGGCGAAGGCAACCATGAAGGAGTCCCCAATCGTCTTCACCTCGTAGCCGTCGAATTCGCGGATCTGCTCGCGGATAGTCGAGTTGTGCACGTGGAGGCCTGAGGCCATGCCGTCCGGGCACACCTCCCACAGCGACGTGGAGCCTTGGATGTCTGTGAACACCACTGCGCCGTGTCCTGTATCCCGGCCAGGTGCATCCAGGTTGGCCT
Source organism: Rhynchopus euleeides (assembly GCA_963210315.1). Classification (NCBI taxonomy): domain Eukaryota; phylum Euglenozoa; class Diplonemea; order Diplonemida; family Diplonemidae; genus Rhynchopus; species Rhynchopus euleeides. Next base: position 387,430 of record OY723274.1, read on the forward strand.
CTCCCTGTGGGACAGGCTCGCGTGAGAAGATGGCCTGTGGCATGAAGGTCTTGTATTCGCGCATGTTGACCACCAGCTGGTTCATGGCCCCGGACATCATGTTGATTTCTTGGGGGTTAAAGCCGCCTGACGCCTGCACGTGGCGCCCCTGCTAATCCCCTCGCATTGCACTGCGCGGGGGGTGAACAGAGTCAGCGGTGGGGTGGTTACCTCGGTGCTGAAATGCCTTGTGCATGGAGCCGGAATAGCCGGGGTGGTGACCTGGTCTATGAAGGGGGAACCCTGAGCCCAAAGAACCGAGATCCCAAGACCTCCAATGGGGGCCGGGCGCCCCTCGTCCTGTGTCCTCCACGGCGACCCCCTGCGCGGGCTTCCGGGCCGGAGTAGCCCGCCTCCCTTCTGTCATAGACGGAGGTCAGACCACCGCAGTTGCGTCTCTGTTTCACACAGTGTAACGTACAGGTGGGAGTGGCCCTAGTACGTTCGGGACGCGTATAGGACTCGCACTACGTGGGGGGACGGGATGAAAGTCCGAAAAGGTTGGAAAAACGTAGGAGTGCATTACACACAATGTCTTCCCATGGGTAAAGACTAGCTAGTTACCCTCACTCCGCGTGGGATCCGGAAACCCTTCTTGAGCCACCGGGTCTCCTCACACTTTAGGGGGTGGCGCCCCAGGTTGCTAACCAGCGGCAGGTTTTTGCAGAGACCTAAGGGTGTCTCTTTTCCTCACCGCAGACAACCGTGTGTGGGAATCGTGTGTAGCCACTGTTTGGGTTCAGTGTCTGGGCATGCGTGGCGCTGGGCCCACTGGTCGTCACCTTTGCCGCTCGCCACGTAAAGTTGAATAAGGACATCATGTTGATTTCGCGCAGCAGTGAGGCGTTGTCGGGGTACACCTCGACACGATCCACATCGACCTGGGACACGTGTGTGATGTCGCGTGCAAACTGCGCAAAGGGGCGTGCCAGCAGGGAGTTGAGCATGAGAGCGGCCCAGGTGCCTGACAGGATGATGGCCGACACCAGGATGATGGTTGCGGTGTTCTGCCGCCTCATGTTTTCCTGCGTCACCTCGTCCTGTGCCGCCGCAGCAGCACTCAACTCAGCTGCGTGGGTGACGGAGTTGCGCACAACATCCTCCTGCGGCAGGATGGCTACCGCTGTGTAGTACTTGTCGTACTGGTCCTCTGTACGTTGGTAGTAGGTTAACACCACGCCAACCAGCTGCTGGTCAGGCACCCACCGTGCGTCGCCTGTGCGCATCAGCTCCTGCACCTGCTCTGCAGACAGCGTCTGGTTGTGCACCCGCAGGTCGTCGATGTGTCCTGTGAAGCCGTGACCGATGGTGTAGTTGCTCGTAACCTGTGAAAGGGCGGCACGCTGGCCCATGGGTCCCTGTGCCTGCTCCACACCGTCGAAGAACACTGCGCAGTAGCCCATGACTGGGCGTTTGCTGATGCTTGCGAAGCGTACAGTGACCGTCACGAACACCCACACACCCACAGGGAGGGGCACGGGAGGTGCTGCACGACAGCCGTATGAGACAATGGCCATCACCACAGAGCCGTCTTCGTAGAGGCGGAAGTTTGTGTCGGGTGTGAGCGAGTCAGCAAAGATCATCCCCTCCTTGTGGGCCTGTGTGCGCTTTACCCACACAGACACGCTGTAGTCATTTTCGTAGAAGATCTTCTCACGCACCACAGGCTCCCACCGCTCGCCCTCCGCACTGGGGCGCAGGTTGCGTTGTGTTACAATCACGTCATCCACCCCGCCCCACGGCAGGGTGCGGTTGTAGTAGTCCAGCGTGCTCTGGTACTCCGCCACACCGCCCACACGCCGCTGTGCCACACGCGGCACACGCTGCGTCAGGTACGGCGACACACGCACTGCCCCGGTCCCGTCGAGGTACAGTGACTGCCCGTGTGCATTGTGTCCGTCGCCAAACCGAAAGCAGCTTGTCCCACCGCCCTCGCACTCCATCCACGCGTCCCACACGTGCCACCCCACCTCGCCCACCGCACCGTCGAAGGGGAACCACATCCACTCCGTGCGGTGCCCCTTGTAGTGGTCACGGCCGCTGAATGTGTCCACCATAGCTTCCCCGCTACCGTCCATCGCATCCAGCCTCTGATACTTCGAGAGCAGGAAGTTCCCGTACGCGTTGAACTCCCACTGCAGCGCATCCCAGACACTGAAGAGTTGGAACCCGCGTTGTGGCATCTTGCCGTCAGTGTGCATGCCGTAGTAGTCGACAGTGCTCCACCCCCTGAGGTACGAAGTGTCCGGCCCGACGATCAGCCCATCCGATGTTATAAGGCCAAACGTCATGTTGTGTGTGAGAGACGCATGCGACTTCTGCTCCTTCATGGTCCTATAGAGGCAGTTGCCCAACTCTTCCACACTGATGGCTGACACCACCGCACCCTCCCGCGGCTTCTGCGTGGCCATCACGGCAGTTATCTCCGCCACGTATGGCGCACGCCTCTTCTCGTCAGACGCGAGGACCATCGGCACCACCTGGTACCCTTCGACATATAGTTCGGTGAAGTCACTCACACCGTGGTGTCGGGAGGTCAGCAGATCCACAACATCCTTGAACTCGGAGGGCAGGTCTGACCACCACAGGCGCCTGAAGGGGTCGTAGACAGACTTCTCGTATCGCATCTGCGGATCTGTCGAGCGCCACAATGGGTAGAGGTGCGGTTGGTCTGTGGTGCGCAGTGTGTCCTGCGTGCCGTTCAGCATCGGCACGTCTGGATCGTTCTGGATCCCGAAATCGTCGAAGTACCACCCTTCGGACATGAACACCTGCATCAGCAGACCGGTGGTGTAACGCCACCCGTTCCTGACGCTGCGCACCTGGCGGAGGGTGTCGATGCGCTTCTGCCACCCGATGTAGCTTGTATTCGCCTCTGTGTTGTCCGGCTGGTCTGGAAGATAGAATGGCAGGATCGAGTTCGCGACGTCCTGTTCATCCTTCAGCCGCTTGCGAACCGAATCCAGTTCGCGCATGATGGAGTCTGCGGTGGACTTGAGGATGATAGTTATGAACTCCTGCACGAAGCGTTGCTCGCGCAGCACCATGATTTGCATGTGTTCATCTTTGTTATCGCGCTGTGTCTTTTCCGCATCTTTCCCTGCCTCGTCCACAAGCACAAATGTGATGGTCGCCAACACCACTGCCAGCGATGCAGACACAAACACCATGACCGGCCCCAGAGGCAGGCCTCGGGCAGGCATCAGCGGTACTTGAGTGATGCGCATCTCAGTCCGCAGTGTCACCAACTTCACGGTGAGAGCGATGCTGACAACAGCAATGATGACAAACCCGATGATCGCCACTGGGTCCTCCAGCAGGGGCGTCGTGGTACCCAGTGCCAGCTGACGTTCGACCACCACTGGTGCTGGTGTGTCATTCCACACCGTTGGGAGCGGTTTCTCGAAGAGGATCTCGAGTTCATAGGTGCTGCTGTCGATCTTCCTGCCCTGCCCTCGGAAGCGTTCGACCAGGTGTCTGCCATAGCGGGAGCTGGCGAAGGTGCCGATCGGCAGGTCGATGTTGCGCCCGACACCATGCACGCGCCAGCCATCAGTGTGGACCCAGGCACGCACCCCTGCCTGCTGCATGTACACCGCGTAGTCGGGGCGCGAACACTTCACCGTGTTCCTCCAGGGAGGTTCAAAGCACACCACACGCCCCTTGACCAGGCTGACATTCCAGTTGCTGAGGTTGCACATGTGTTCGGGATCCGCAAACGCCTCGTTGTCGATGAAGATTACGTTTTCCCGCAGTGGGAAGTCCAGCATGTCGGGCATGCTGTTTTGCTTGCGCATGGGCAGCAGCTCAGGCTCCCACAAGCACCCGATGTACTCCCCAGTCTCGCCGTCGTGGGCCTCCAGTGGGCACGTGGCGCAGAGGCGCTTCGCAGGGTCGGGGCTGCCTCTGCAGATGCCTGGGCCGAGGAACCACCAAGGGCACTGCGAGCCGCTGAACTGCGTCAGGTCTGCCTCAGGGTTACCACGCGCCTTGCCAGGCCCACAGTGATAGACGATCTTGCCACGCACATCTCCGCTTGCAGCGTGCAGCAGGCGCAGGATCGGCAGGTCTGCTGCACTCGCCTTTGCCTGCATCATCACCACATCCTCGATCCCCTTCGATGACGGATGCAGCCTCCAAGGTTCGTTTTCCGTCAGCGCATGGAAGAAGGTGTACATGAACACAGAGAGCCTGTTGCCCAGTGCACGCTGCACACGCGCCCCGCCTGCCAACCCACCGCCACACCCATACGAGACCATGTAGTTGTAGAAGGCGATGGTGTCAGTCAGATTCGCATCCCCGTAGTCAGCCGTGCTGCACCCACCACCCGTGTGCGTCACCACACGCATCTCCCTGCCGTTGTACGGGCTGGCGATGTCCATGTTCGACTCCTCGATGTAGGGCGACTTCTCGATCCCACCGATGCAGTGCTGCAGCCCGATGTACTCAGCAGGCACGCCTGACGTGAACTCGAATGTGTACGCACACGGCCCGCACAGCTCGCTGCGTTTGACCCAGTTGTCGAGGTCGCAGTACACCTCTTGGTTCTCGGGGACCTCTTGAACCAAATTGTAGTCACCATCCCAGCGCCGCTGCATCAGGTCCGAGAAGTGAGGGTTGAAGGAGTTGATGCACTCATACATGGAGTAGTGGCACTCGGGCACCCCCGCCATGGCCACAGCACACAAGCCCACACCCCACACGGCACGGCTGGGCCGCATGCCGGGTGTGGTGGGGCACGCACAACCAGTCCCAGGCGAAGAAAGCCTACATATAAAGTAGTAAAAGCCACCAGCCCACCTGGTGTCAGTCTGCTGGAGGCGGGTAGCGACATGGAAGTTGGAGCTCGCAAATTCGGGCAACGTTGTTCCGGGAAGGCAGTGCCCCCCACCACCACCACCACCACCATTCATCCGCGCCTATCAACAGTACTACTGCAGGCAAACCGCGGGGCAGCCCCCCCCTCCTCACCTCCACTAGTTGCTGCATCCGATACATGCAGCCCCTTAGCTGTCCCACCCCCCACCCCCTCCCCCACTTAGCCCCTGGCACTGACATCAAACACCCCATCGCCCACACATACACACAGGGGTGGGCTAGGACCCGTGCAGGGTTAACCCACCTAAAAAGTGATCGACACATACACACACACAGGCAGCTCTCCAACAAGAGAGGGGCTAGGCGCACTGCCGGAAGAAGGCGTGTCCCGCTGCGTTGGGGAAGGGTGTGTGTGGGGGGGGCGGGTCAGCGGGCCGAGAACTCCAACAGAAACCCAACACTTTCGGCCACCCCTGGCCCCTCCCCCTCTCCCCCACGCGTTCTGTGCTAGCAGGCCCTGCGGAGAATCCTGCTGCGAAAGGTGTTGTCAGGGAGAAGGCGCCACGCAAGCCTACGCCTTCAGCACCTTCGTCTTGATGGTGAGGGCGTGGAACTGCTCGACACCCTGGGCATCGACAAACAGGTTCGGCAGCGAGACACCCTCCTTGGTCCCCTCGAAGGGGGGGAAGTTGACGTCACCAACGTTGCCCTGTGGGAGGTTGGGGTAGTGGGGTGGTGGTGGGGGGGGGGGGGGGTACGGCCAAAGCAAGTCGGGGTATTTCTTCAAAAAGTATATAAAACGGCGCTCTGCCCCCCTCGGAAAAAATCCCCCCCCCCCCCTAGGCATAGACCCCGATAAGAGGGGGTCGGGGGTCGGGGGGGTCAGGGGTCGGGGGTCGGGAGGGGGTCCGAGGGGGTCGCCTTGAGGAATGTGCCTGAATGGGGACCACCAATAAGGGGTGTTCATAGGCACCCCATGGCCAAAATGACCCCACTGCGATCCGCACAAACTCCAAACATTCAAAAGAACGGGTTTTTGAAAAACCCGAGGAGGGGGTCGGGGAGGGTGCCGCTGGGTGGGTGAGTAGGGTGGCATGTGTGCCTCCCAGGCATCTCCTCCCACGACTATCCCTGGACCAGACCCACATTTCATGAGTGAAGCTTGGTACTTCTATCCACGAAATGACCCAGTAGTCCCAAATATTCAAAAAGACGGGGTGCAAACCCTGTGTGTGGGGGTCGGAGGGGGTCGGGAGGGGGGCCGACCAGGCTTGCCGTATACGTCGGATTTCTCGGCTGGAACGTATATATACGTATATATACGTACAGGCAATATACGCCGTAACGTATATATACGCTCCTATACTTTGGTAAGGCAACCTCTCAGTGTTCACCCCCCACCAGTGGTGCCGGGAACAGGGTTCCGAGGATTCCTATATTCGCCCCAGGCAGTTCCCAAGGAACGGTGGTGACGAGGATTCACGGGTTTTGTTTAGAGCTCTGTGTGAAGTCAGTTGTTGAGGGCTTTTCATACCCTCACCCGCATCCTTGCAGCGAAGCTGCACGTTCTCCAGTCCGGAATGTCTGGCGCGTTCGCAGGTTGTGCATCAGGACCACAAAGGGAGGGGGGTCTGGGGGGCGGTGCCCCCCAGCCGCCGGAGGCCACGGTAGTAAACATCTGCTGTTCCTTGCGGGCGACAGATGTGATTCTGTACGGCTGCAACCGCCTTCCTGAGGCTAGGGTCGTCTGGTTCCATTGCCCGATGTGAATCCTAATTGTTGCGCGAGGATATGGCCCGCGACAGGCACAAGGCATGTCACAAGAGACGTCCTTCGCATCAGTGCCTGGTAGCACGGCGAAGGTTACCTAGCCCACCTCGCGTGGGTCGATGGAAATGAATCAGGGGACCAAAAAAGGTGTTGATGGTTCGATAGTTAGGAACATGGCCTGACTGTACCGGCACCCCTGGGGGTTGGGGGTCTCATCTGAACGTATATATACGTATATATACATATACGTCTTATACGTATATCGCAAGCCTGGGGGCCGACCCCTCATACTCCGACCCCCCAAGTTTGCAACCCCCCATTTTCCGACCCCTGAGAAATAGTGCAAAAGTTCCGACCCCCAAGTTTCAGACCCCTCCGACCCCCCGTATTCCGACCCCCGAGAACAATGGGGGGTCGGGAGGGGGGCCGACCCCCTCTGACCCCCATATCCGACCCCTTGATCCCGACCCCCGGGTTTCCGACCCCCATTCTCGACGAGGACCACCTCTGCATTTCAGGGGTGTTGTGTGGCACCTACACCAACAAAGTGACCCCACTACGATCCGCACGGAGTCCAAACAATGCAACAGAGGGAGAAACGCGCGTTTCCTCGGGAAAAACCCAGGGTTTTTCCCAGATATTTGGGGGGGGGGGTAGGGGGGGTCAAATGGGGGTGACAAACACGATTTTTCAAAAAACCGGCGCAGAGGCCCCAAAGCCCCCGTAAACCCTCCAAACCCCCCCAGATCGGTCCGGAAACCCATCGAACCCCACTTTTCCACCATTCCGGGCACCTCAGGTGCCCGAATTGGGGTACCTAAATTTTGTGCCACCGTTTGGTACCGGACAGTGCCACTGTGTGGGAGGTTGGAAAAGAAAATGCCCCAACACACCACATCTGAGGGTTGCAATGCATGTTGCTTGCCAACCACGTCATCCGGTGGGTGTCAGGCGCTATGTAGGTGGCATTAGCCAGGTCTTCGATGTGTTCTGGCTTGTATATATACCTCCCTGCCTGCGGCACAGGCACTGCCTTTGTCCCCCACACCAGCCACAGAGAGCGTATTGTACTCGGTCCACGGTTGCTGATTCATTGTGATGCGTTGTATCCTCGAGTGAACGTCACACACTAGTGGCACCACCACCCGCCATCCGAGAGCTGTATTGACTTTGCGCGCTTCCGTTGTATTCACCTCGCCACGCATATTGCACCGTTCAGTACCAGTGCTCTTGGGCCAGGCAAAGTAGACCGCAGCAACTACCAATTCTGGCACAATGGGTACCACGACAGCGCACTTCATGTGTTCCCGGAATGTACAGCTCGTGTTGCAACAGTCGTTGTCAACACATCCCGGTTGTGGAGCACTGCTGCACAGGAATCACACGACCATCTGGACTGTTCCGTACCTACAGGCAGCCTCCCGGTGCATGGTGGCAGGGAGGTATATATACAAGCCAGAACACATCGAAGACCTGGCTAATGCCACCTACATAGCGCCTGACACCCACCGGATGACGTGGTTGGCAAGCAACATGCATTGCAACCCTCAGATGTGGTGTGTTGGGGCATTTTCTTTTCCAACCTCCCACACAGTGGCACTGTACGGTACCAAACGGTGGCACAAAATTTAGGTACCCCAATTCGGGCACCTGAGGTGCCCGGAATGGTGGAAAAGTGGGGTTCGATGGGTTTCCGGACCGATCTGGGGGGGTTTGGAGGGTTTACGGGGGCTTTGGGGCCTCTGCGCCGGTTTTTTGAAAAATCGTGTTTGTCCACGTAAAAGGGTGGCATTTGACCCCCCCTAGGGGGGGGGGGGGTCTTTTATAAGAGGGGGTCGGGGGTCGGGTGGGGTCAGGGGGTCGGATTCTTATCGGGGTCTCTGCCCCTAGGGGGGGGTCACTGGGGGGGACAAACCCCAAAATTCCACTTTCCCTCGGAGGGCATTTTTGGGTCAAAAAAATATGAAAAACCGGTCCAGAATGTGTCGGAACCCGGATATACCCCCACTACAACATGATCTGTGGCCTTGTTACCCTCTCAGACCCCATCCTAATTTTCCGTCCCAGAACTTGTACCTAGCCCACCCCCCGTGAGCAAGGTCTCATCGCGATCAACATGCAATGGGCCAAGAATAGCTCTGTTTCACCCTTCAAAGCTGCCGAGAAGTTCCTGTGGAGTCGATCGGAACAGCGGTGCAAGCCCTGATGTGAGATGGCGGCGCCGCAGGTCGCAGATCTCGCACAGGAAGGTACGTACCGGTTGTTGTACCGGAAGCACACCGTGGTGAAGGTGCAGAGTGGCCCGGTTGCCCGTGTACGAACACGTACCCCACTGCAGCGCTCGTACTCTCGTACTCTCGTGCTGACGTGAGCCGAGGTCGGTGTGGATCAACCTCAAACAGGTGTGGAGCACGACTGGCTGGGGGGTCTCCTCTCGTCAATGGTAGTACAGCTGATCAGCCGCTTTCGAGGAGTACAGCCTCAACGGTGACTGCACTCGCACAGCTCAACACAAGCGGAATAGTGAATGAAACTGAGGGGGGAAATCCTCCTGACCCTCGGCAGAGGATGTGTGCGCATTTGTGAAGCGACCGCGTCCCCAAACAACTGCTCAGGAAGCGTTCCCGGAGGTACCGGGCCCACAAACAGGGCGAGACCCGCAGCTTCCTGGGAAGGAAACGGAGTGCTGAATTGATGGATCTCGCCGAGGAGAGCGGGCTCCACCAGTATGAATTCACCATCCTTGAGCTCCAGAAGAACCTCGTGGGCGATATGCATGCGGAACTGGAAACAATGCCTCTTCCCAGTGGTTGTGGTCAAAAATGACGAAGCTACGCTACTTCCCTGAGGTACAAGTTCTGGTACAAAAATTAAAATGGGCGAAAAAGGCCTTCCTGGGTGTCAGAAACCACCGAAATGGGCCTAAAACCTGTTTTCATACATCGGGCGTTATTGCGTTACCAGTAACGGTAATACCGTTATTTTTTCGGTAAAATAACTTACCGTTAATAACGTTCCAGAACGGCCGAATAACGTTATCCGAAAATCGGTAACGTTATTTTTCCGCGTTATACCGTTATCGATAACGGTAATACCGTTATTACCGTTATCAGGAACGGTAATAACGTTATCGGTAACGGTATTACCGTTATTACCGTTATCGGTAACGGTAATACCGTTATCAGTAACGGTAATAACGGTAATAACGTTATCGGTAACGTTGGGGGTCTTCGCTGGTCGACAAACTTCGACAAACTTCGTCAGTTTTCAGCTAATTCAACAGGAAATGTACCAAAATGCACTGACGATCACCCTGTAGCGAAGACCCCCGTTATTACCGTTATTACCGGTAATGCCGCGTTATTTTCGGTATTTTTGGGCAACTTCTATAGGGGGACCCTTTTCGAATTTTTTTTCGGGGTGGCCAGAATGGGCTGTTTTAGGCTATTTGAGGCCATTTTCGAGCAAATTTTTGGGTTTAGAGCCACGCAAAGGGTCTAAAATGGGCATGCCAATCTCAAAAAATGCTCAAAATTCCGAGAGATTTCAGATTTTTCGAATTTTTTGACCGAGAAAATTCTGACCCCACAATGTGGTTCTTGTGGTCTGGAACTGTCCGTTGTCGAAGGAATTGGTGAAAAAATCGTGATTTTTGGCCCCTGGATCACCCCTGCCGTCCCAAAAATCAAGTAAAAGAGGTTTGGTAGGTGCATTTTCGGGTGAACATGAGCCATTGCGCCAACCTGCTTGATTTCACCCGAAAATCGGAATCCGTTGAATATGGTTTCGGATGAAAATGTGAAAATTTTCGACCTTCTTCGCAGTTTTTGCCACTTCCTTGCCCCATCTTTCCCACCCAAAATCGAAGTACCGTAAATGGTGTTGTTGAAAGGTCCAAATTGCGTTGGTTGTGCGTAGTTCTGCCGAAGTCGTGCACACGTTGTGCGTAGTGCATGTGTAACGCCATTTGTGACCAAAATGTATATTTCCTGCACCCGAGCGTTGACACTTCCACACACCCTTACAAACCCACTTGCCTGATGAAGGGGGTGGTGTGTAGAGCACGTTTGGCAGGGCTGAATGACACTTTCCGCGCGAAGGTCGTGTGCGTAATAAAAAAACGGTCCGAGGGCCGGAGGCCCGAGGCCTTTTTTTACCTGCACGAGGGTGCAATTGAGGCCGATACGGGGTGCAGATGATGGTTTCTTGCACAACCCAGTCATGTTTTGCACAGCACGACGAACTCGGAAATTCCTCATATTTGCACTCCAGCTCCCATATTTGCATTCCAGGTCTCATATTTGCACTGGTGCAAATATGGGACCTGGAGTGCGTGCAAATAATGACTGGGGGGGTGCAAGAAAGTTCAAATTGCGTAGTTCCTGCGTACTTCGTGCGTAGCCCGAGCGTACTTTGGGGAGTTCGTGCGTATATTGTGCGAAGCGTTTTTGACAGCACCAGTAAACGGACTTTTGGAACGTAAATATTTTAGAACGGGCCGGGAAAAAATGGGCACGTCGCTACTTCGCGCTACTTCGTCGCTCGTAACGAGTTAAAATATCAGGTGGTTTATACACCGCCAATGTGAGTTGTGCGGGTGTATTCCTGAAGGATTCACTTCTGCGTCCACACTGAGTGATTTTGGAGTGATTTTCACTCCAAATTTCACTCCAGGAACATTGGATACTGCAAGGTTGCAGGGGTTTCTGCAGCATTTGCCTTGAAAAAGCCAAAAAACATGATTTTTTCACGAAACTCGACATTTCCGTGCGTTATTATCCAAAAAATGGTCCCAGGGGGGTATTCTGGAGCCATCTCCACCAAAAACTACACCATCCGCCCGCAAAATTGTCCGAATAACGCAAGTTTTCATGAAAATAACGGAAAAATAACGCGTTATTTTAGGAGAAAACGTTTTCCAATTTTTTGACATCACGGAGTGGCCCCCTGGAGTGATCTTTTACCAGGGGATAAGATAGGTCTGGTTTTCCGGTTTTCAAAACCAGGGTTTCCCGGTTCCCGGTTTTCTGGAAAAAAAAAGGTCGATCTCATTTTCGGCGTTTTTTTTGTGACTTTGGGACAGTAAAACAGTCAGAAAAAACGCCATAAAAAAATAGAAAGTGACCCCATCGTGATCCGCACAGAGCTCAAATAGTCCAAAGAAGGCAGAGAAGCGGAGAAGAAAAAATGGACCTAGCGGGTGGCCCGGTGGGTGGTGATGCCCTCGTCATGCAGGTCTCTTCTGTTTTGAAGGTGCACACATGGTGGACTCCAGCCACCATGTCTAAGAGGGAGTCTAAGACTGCAGTCTGTACTGGAGACGGGAGTCTATTTTCCAGCTAATTTACGCTAAGACTCCCGCTAGTTGAGACTCATGGGAGACACACGGTGTACTCCAGCGGAGGTAGGGTAACCTCCGCTGGAGTTCACCGTGTCGTCTGCCTCTGTGCAGCGTCACTCGGTGCCATCGAATACATGGCGACAGCCCACCAACTCGAGACAGATCTGCTTGTCTGGAGGGCTGAGACGAGAACACGAACGACTTTCAAGCAGTCTTGAAGGTCGCCAAGCCTATTGGGGGCAACTAACAGATGAGATTTGTTTGTTGCCTGTCGTCACAGCTAGGTGCCCATCTCCTCGACAACGGAATGTGTGCAGAGATCTCGTGGACCCTTTGGCCATTCTGTCGTGCACCCACTCCACCCACAACGCACACCTATCACGAGTGGTCGCTCCCCCGTCCTCCTCCACCCTGAAGGTTGAACCCTCAAGGACCAGTGATCTCCTGCTGGCCGGGCTGCGATACAGCGAAGCCTTCCTACTTACAAGCGAATCCAGACTGTAGGGAACAGATGTTCACTACCGTGGCCTCCGGCGGCTGGGGGGCTCCGCCCCCCAGACCCCCCCTGCGTAAAAACATTGCACCAGACCTTTTTTGGCCGAGAGTCCAAACTTTCAAAGCAGCTGCTGCGCCTGCCCCACCAAGCAGCCTCAGTACGACAGGACGCGCGCAGGCACCGGGCCCTCTCAGATTCTGGGAGGGTTTGCGCGGGTCGCGCGCGCCGAAGGCGCGCGCGAAAAATTTTCAAAACCAGAAAAACCGGAAAACGGCGCCAGAAAAAAAGTCTATCTTATACCCTGTCTTTTACCCAAGAAAATTCTTTTAGGGGGGGTAGGGACCCGAGTTTCGGGTCAGATTCACCGGGAAATGCTGCCTTTTTTGGGGTCAAAAAATAACGCAAAAATAACGTTATTACCGTTACTGGTAACGGAATAACGCCCAATGTATGTGTTTTCCACCACATATCGGCCAACAGATACCCAAAAATCGGCTCTCCGGGGGTAGGAATGGGGGTGTTGGAAAAATTGCCGTTTGTCTACCACTTTTCCTTAACAGTGACCCCCCCCCTACCCCCCCCCCCCGGAAACTTGGGTGATGTGTGTATACCTTCAGGCATGCGACCACCATCTTGTGCTGGTTGGGAAGGGTCTTCCCCGCAAACACAGGGCTCTCGATCTGGCAGGAGAAGGAGGCGCCGCAACCGCCGCTGCTGTCCACCACGTTGACACGGCTGGGCTCCTGAAAGAACATGCTGAGGCGCTCGTGCATCTGGTCCTGCGACACAGCCAGCAGGCGCCTGGTGACGCGCATCATCGTTGCTGTGTATTTAACTGTCCCTGATAGGAAGGAAGGTGGGGTTCGACAGCACGAGGCCTTTCTGTTGAAGCCCGCCCCCCAAAGCGATGCCAAGGTGTTGCTGGTTGCGTGGGTTGGGTTGGCACGTCGGCCCTGCTGGGGAGGTGGTAGGGGGGTCATTTCAGGTGTAGGCTAACTGCTAATGAGGGGCCAAGCAGGACGCTTTTTTGGTCGCTGGTTATCAGGTCAAACAACACCAACAGGAAAGGCTAGGGGTGCAGACGAAAAAATATATATAAAAGGCGTGTGGGGGGGAGCTAGAAACGGAGCGGTGACAAGGGCATCGGGACACACAGGTGGTCTTCAGTCAGGGCAGGTCGCAGTGAACCCACCCTGCGTGAACAGAGGAGGGGCGCCTTCCGGGGGGCAGTTTTCCCGCGTTGGGAGGTGGCCCGTCCAGCAGATAAAAAAAGTCCGGGTTTTGTTTGTGCGCACGAGCGGCGGTGTGTTGTCGCCTCTGTGAAGGGCGTTGCTGTGAATAAAGTGGTTTTGTGGTGCTCTCTCAAAACACACTGCGCGCCTGTACGCCCCCAATGACTCTTTCGCTGTGACAAGCAAGCTTGTTTGGGCAAAACAAAAGACGTCCTCCACACCGGCACCCTTGTCTTTTCCACACGCGTTTTGTTTTTGTTTTGTGCTTTTTTGCGAATTTGAATTTGCGAAAGGTGTCACAGCAAGTGGCACCACCTCTTTGGGGACACAGGCGCATCGGCAAAGTTTGGCGATTTGTTTGTGCACCAAATCCGGGGGCAAAATTGTATTTGTTGCCCAAAAGCGCTGCCTACCCTCATTTTGACACCGACTTGGGGTGCCCTGTTGCAGTAAAATAGGAGGAAATGCTACACCGTTTTCGGCCCCATCATGAGGACCCCTTTTGGGGCTGTTGTCCAACCGACTCTTCATACTTTCTCTCTGGCTCTCATCGAAAAACAGAGTCGCTATGTTTTTCAGTGATACAGGTGACGGGGGGCGGGGGGGGGGGGGGGGTGGGTGGGAGGGACACACGCAGGATGAACGGGAGGCAAAAGGCACTGCAGCACACAAGCCTGTCTGCTTGCAGTGCAGGCAGCACGTTTTGCCCGTCGGAGGCAGCCTGGCAGACAGCGGATGCAAAGGCGCATTGCTCAAGAAACCCCAGCCACTCCCCTTTCCCTTCCTAGACTGCATCGCGGCTGCACGCCGCCCGCGCGCCAACTACCTACCGGTTGGAAGTTCCGCCAAAACCTGTGGAGTGGGGGGGGGGGGGCGGTGTGCTTCAGGAATCACGTGATGAACTAACTGACAAACCGACTGTCGGGCGCCACACGATCTACCTCGAAACCTACAGGATCGCCAGCCTGCCCCACATCACCCACTCTCCTCACCACAAACAAACCATTGCGGGAGTGTGGCCACCCGGGAACTGCTGCCAGCAGGTTCGGGGGTTCCCTTATGAACACTCTTTAGCCGTGCCCCAAACAGCCCCTGGATGCTATGGGACACATGGCATACCTGTCGCGCTGTGCGTTCCGCCTGAGCTCCCGCTGCTCCTGCTGTTGCCTCCACCCCCACCGGAGTAGCCACCGCCGCCGCCGCCGCCATAGCTGTAGCCACCACCACCGTAGTTGAAGGGGTTGGTGTACCCGCCGTAGTTCCTGTTGTGGGGGGGGGGGGGGTGCGGTGGTATCAAGGCGGTGCTTCTCCTGGCCGCACTAAGTCTTAGTAAGAACAGAACCTAATTAAATCACACCACCACCACCACCACCCCCTCCCCCCCCCCCCCTCCCTCCACAGCACACATGCCATACCCATATCCACCGTAGTTGTTGTAGCCGTAGCCGGTGCCGGTGCCCGTCCCACCCATCATGTAGCCCAGAGCAGCCCCCCCGAGGAAGCTCCCCCATCCCCCGAACAGGCCGGTGTCCGGCTGGTTCGGCGGCGGCTGCGGCGGGGCCTGCGTCTGGGTGTACGACCCATAGCGGCTGCCGGTGTTGGCGTGGTAGCCCCCGCCGCCGCCGCCGCCACCCCCGGGCCTGCCACCGCCACCGCCACCACCACCACCACCACCTCCTCCACCACCACCCGAGAAGAAGCTACCGCCAGGACGGGCCCCTGCACCGGGGCGACCCCCACCCTGCGCACCTGCCCCCCCACGGAAGAACATGAAGTACGCCAGGGCACCTGCGATGCAGAGGAAGACGAGCCAACGCTGCCACTTGCTCTCCCCCCCCGAGGCGTAGTCGTAGTTGCTGGAGTAGTCGTTGTAGGAGGAGTGGTGGCGCCTCCCGTCATACCCACCCCGGTAGCCGCCGCCCGCATGGCCCGAGGAGTAGCCCCCTCCGCCCCCTCCGCCCGACTGGGTATCGCGGCCCTTCTTGGTGCGCTTGATGGTGAACTCCACACCGCAGGAGCCCTGCAGGATGTAGGGGTCCGACTTGTCGGCGTACCCCTCGCACCCAACCTGCACCGACCCGAGGGTGAAGCGGTCGTCCATCGGAGGGAAGGCGACGCACTTCCACTGGACGTTGGCCCCCCCTGAGGTGCCCATGTTCTCGCACTGCATGTAGTCCACCTCCACCTCCTGGCAGTCTCCGCCGACGCACTTCAGCTGCAGCACGGCATTGACGCGGCGGGCGTTGGTCATCCGGCCGTTGTAGAGGATAAGGTGTTTCACATCCCGCTCCAGATGGACACGGCTGCTGTCAGAGGTGCCTGCTGCAGGGGAGGCTGCGAGGAATGCAGCGGCTGCGGCTGTGTAGAGCAGAGTATGGCGCATTGTGCGACACACAACGCCGGCGTGTGTGCCTGAGGGGAGAGTGAGGTGATGAGGTAAGTTCAAAAGTGTCACTTCAACTCTGCCGCTCTTCCTGTACTACTTGATGCTTCGAGTGTGTGTTTATGCTGTGTTGCAAGGCGGCGCTGCTGTGGCGAAGAGACTTCTACCGGGTAACCCCCTTCATTCCCAGTGGTTGTCATAACCAGGCTCGCTTCGGTGTGCTGCACGGCGTGAACCCGCGCAGCTGTGAGGCTGTGACGAGGTTCGGCCTGCAGCACGTTGCAGAGCAGGTGTGGGCAAGCAAGGCTTCTATAGGGAAGGTTGGGTGTGGAAGGTGTGCAAGTGTGGAAGCAGCTCGGTCATAAGCCTGTGGGCTGCAAAGGCAAAAGAAGTCAAGGCGGCATCAGCGTGCGAGGATGTCTCGCACGCAAAGGCCAACGGGGAGGGGGCACAGGCACGGCACGCAGAGAGGGCGTGGGCCTTGCTCATAGCAGGAAGGGTGTGAGGTGTTCTTGCAGCACAGCGCCGCCAACGCAGATGGTGTGAGAAGGCGGGGATGTGCAGCACATAAAGTTGTGTTGTAATGATGGGAGTGTGGCTTACCCACACACCAGTCACAGACACTGAAGTAGATACACAGACAACCACACACACACACACAAGACACAATACCAATGTCAATGGCATAGACGCAATGATCGTGAAGAAGCAGGATGAAGAAGTGACATGATGTATGGAGCTGGATGCACCAGCCCACAGGTCACACATGGTGGTTCTGAACCCGACTAGTTCGGGCCAGTGCCCTCAGGCACGGGGGTAGGGACAGGCGGGGTGGGCGGCTGCGTCGTCACACACTCGCCGCACGACGCCACGCTGCCCGTCTCCCCTCCCGTCACCGACCCAGCCCCAGAAGGGCACCAGTTCGAGGCGCACGCCCCGCCCTCGCCACCCGGAGTCCCCTCCCACATGCACTCTGCCTGGGCAGCGCAGCCGGTGCGGTCCGCGATGTCCGTGCAGTCCGTCGCCCCGCGCCGCACAAACACCGCCACGTTTGTCAGCGGCTGGCCCAGCTTCGGGGTCTCCAGAACCGTCCCGGCAGGCACAACCTTGCGGAAGGCAACCATGCTGTGGTCGTTCCCCAGCATGAAGGTCTTGAAGGTGGGGGCACACCCACCGGCGCTCCACCCCGCCCCAGGCAGCAGCGTCGGCAGCGCACCGTTCGTGGCGGACGAGCACGGGGGGCAGTGGTACGTCGCAATCACCACCTCGCACGGCGCCCCTGTGCAGCTCTCCGGGCACTCCACGCGCAGCTTGCTCCCGGCCTCGAGGGCCTCGCCGTCCGTGGGGAAGAAGGCCTTCGTCTTCGGGCGCTGCAGCACGCCGGGCAGGTTTGTCAGCGACGACTCCTGCCCCTCACCCAGCGGCCACCCGCTCATCCCCTCCTCGACAGCCTCACCGGCACCCCAGTCGACAAGCGTCGTCTCGCCCCCACCGGCCTCACCGCCCTCCGGCTCGGGCTCGATCACACCGACGTCGATCTCCTCCTCCACGCATGTCGGTGCAGGGGTGCTGCCGGGTGTCGGCGGCGTGGGTGGCGGCACACCGCCCTCGGGGCTCGGCGTCATCCCGGGTGTCGGCGGCGTCGGCGGTGTGGGCGGGGGCACGCCACCCTCAGGGCTCGGCGTACGCACAGGCGTCGGGGGTGTGGGCGGCGTCGGCGGCGGCACACCACCCTCGGGGCTCGGCGTACGGACAGGCGTCGGCGGCGTCGGGGGTGTCGGCGGCGGCACGCCACCCTCAGGGCTGGGGGTGCGCACAGGCGTCGGGGGTGTCGGGGGTGTGGGCGGCGTCGGCGGAGGCACACCACCCTCGGGGCTCGGCGTACGGACAGGCGTCGGCGGTGTCGGGGGTGTCGGCGGCGGCACGCCACCCTCAGGGCTGGGGGTGCGCACAGGTGTCGGCGGTGTCGGGGGTGTGGGCGGCGTAGGAGGCGAAGGCGGCATCGTCGGCGGGGACGGTGTGCGCATCGGAGGAGAGGGTGTGCGCGGGGGTGCCGGCACCGCTGTCGGAGTCGGGGTGGTGCGCACGCGACAGACCTTCACGTGCAGGGCGAAGTAGAGGCACGACGGGGCAGCCCCGCGGAACTTGAACTTGTGCAGACCCTCCACCGCCGTCTTGTACGGGAAGTGCTCCGGTTTCGCCGTGTACCGCCCGTACGACCGCTTCGGCAGCTTGCTGCGGCCGATCCACATCGACGCCTCCTCCATCTCCCACCCAGAAGAGATGTCGATCGTCAGGTCCACCGTGGCCTTGTCCACCACAAGCTCCACCTCACCGGTCTTCCACCCGCTCCCACTGCAGTGCTTCGCGTTGCCCCACATGTCGAGCACCTCCGTCCCCTTCGACACGGAGTTGGACCACCCGACCACGGCCCCGCCACCCCCGGCAGGCCGCTCGCAGTTCCGCATCCCGCGGAAGCAGTGCGCCTTCTCCCCGCGCACCCACGCCTCCACGCACTCCCCCTCCTCAGGCAGCGGGCCCGGGGCGGGGACATACCCGCCCCCGTAGCCTCCCCCGTACTTGCCTCCGTACTTGTTGCCACCGTAGCCGCCGCCGTACTTCCCCCCGCCGTAGCCACCACCACCGTAGCCGCCGCCGTACTTGCCGCCACCGTACTTACTCCCCCCGTACTTGCTGCCGTACTTGCTCCCCCCGTACTTCTTCCGGTAGTACGACCCGCGGCTCCCGTACCGCGACCGCGAGTAGTGTGCGTCTGCACATGACACCACCGCCATCAGCAGCAGCGCTGCTGTGCACCCACGCATTGTTCGGCTGATTGGCCTTGTGTCTTTGTCTCTATTCGAGTGCAGCTTCTGCAACCTGCAGGTGTGTGCGTGGGCTGTGTGGCTGTCAATACACACAACAAAGGCGACAAGCAATACCAAACAAACTCTCATCCACCACAACCTCCCCCCGGTTAGCAACAAGGCAAGGCGTATATGGCGGTTGGGGGACGGGGAGGGTGGTGGTGGAGGGAGGGGGAGGTGACACATCACGTCACCCCTCCCCCCGCAACATAAGTGAGACGACCGGCCAACGACAAGACTTTTTTTCTTTTGCTTTTTTCCCGGGTGCAGGAGGTATACTTTTATGGTTTTTTTTAAAAAAATCTGCCGTTTCGGGGTTTCTTTGTTGATGCTTCTCATCCCCCCCCACACCCCACATCCCCCGGCGACCGCCCTCACCCAACCGGCTGCCGCCCCCCCCCCCCCCTTCATCCCGACAGGTGATCGATCTGATGCCGTTTTTTTCCTGACATCGATAGACACAGAGAAAGGGTAGTGGAAGAGAAGTGCATCCCCTGCCCCACCCCCACCCCCCGGGACAAGGGAAAGGAACAAGAGGCTACTGATTCGTCGGATGTTCGATAACGACGCGCACACACACACACACACACCACCCCTAACACCCCTGCACCCCTATAATCCTCAAAAACACTCCCTAAAAAAAACCCCCCCCCATCCCTCTCTTCGAAGCGAGTGGGCGTGGTGGTGGTGGTGGTGGGTAAGGGCAGGGAGGCAGGGCGTGAGACTCAGTTCTCTTAGAACGATTTGAACTATGTTTTTTTGGGGGTGGGTGGGTGGGGTTGGCTGGGGGAGTGGGAGGGGGAGCTAGGGAGTCGTTCCGGGTTTCTTCTGGTCGCCGCAGCGGGGGCATGGTTGTATTTTTTGGCGTTTTCTTTTCTCTCTTTGCCGAAAAATGCACCCGCTGGGTGGGGTGCGAGTGTGCGTGTGTGTGTTGCCATGTTTCCCCTACTTTTTTG
Organism: Rhynchopus euleeides; assembly: GCA_963210315.1. Taxonomy (NCBI): domain Eukaryota; phylum Euglenozoa; class Diplonemea; order Diplonemida; family Diplonemidae; genus Rhynchopus; species Rhynchopus euleeides. Next base: position 407,332 of record OY723274.1, read on the forward strand.
TCAGCAGGAAGCAGAGCCTGATTGACTTGACCCGCCCCTCTTGTTTCTGAAACTGCGTGAGATGCGTTCCGAAAAAAAACACCCCCAATATGGTTTGAGGGTGCTATAACTGTCGAGAGCGAATAAGGGAAGGCAACACCCTAACACACACACACACACACACACACACCCTCGGGCTATCAACCCAGAGAATTAGACACAAACCCCCCGCACGGGTATACTTATAAAATAAGATAAGGCTTGTCGTTTGAAATATAGCTGGAGTCGTGCAGGATCATTCGTGAAGAAATACGAAAGGTAAACGAGAAAAGATTTTCCGTTGACCGCACAAGACCCCCCCCCCCTCCGCACGGGGTACACTAAGGGGCCGGTGGGGGTCGATGGGTAGGGCGTGGGAAGGAAGATAATGGGTGGGGTGGGGCGGTAAAAACAGTTCATTTGTCACTATTACATATATAGCCAGGAAAGTCGAGGTTGGGTTGATGTTGAGTGTGTGGGGGGTGGTGGGGTGGGGTGATATGTTGCATTGGAATTGGCAAGAGGGGGGGGGGTGCGGGGTAGAAGTAATAAAGCAGATAAAATAATAGAGGCAACATCACAGAGGGAGCAATACCCTGCAGAGAGTGAGAGAGATTTCGGGGGGGGGGGGGGGGGTGTGTGGTGGGGGTACAAAGACTTGGAGTTTGCGTTATTTGTCATGCAGTCAGGCTGGCGGTGTTTTTGTGGCCCTGCGTTCCGTAATTTTTTTTATTCATCTATCCTGCAGGGGTGGAGCTTGAAATTTGGGGTTGCGGGCTGGATCGGGTCAGATCGGGTCAGCCAATTTTTCTCACTGAATGGGTTCGGAGAATAGAATTTCCAGATTTTTAAATTCTGCAGAATTCTGGGAGAATTCTGAGAATTCTGCCAGTGGGGCTTGTGGCCAACTAGCAGCAGCCTGGTATGACAGGGTAGTCATACACAGGCTATGTACAGGGTCGGCCTCGTCCTGGACCATCATCGCAGTCCCTCGAATCCATGGTGCAGAACTAAATTCTCGAAAGGTGGTCAATGTTTTGAAAGGGGCCCGTGACCAGCGGAAATTGGAATTTTTGACCCAAACCTGCAAGTGTACTGTTGTTTAACGTTGTCCAAAGCCCCTTGCGGTGTGACAGTACATTCGTTATGTGAATATCTGTCACATGGCTATGGCAACACAGACACAGGCAAGCTGGGGAGGCGTCGCGTCCGTCGAAAAGATCATTTCTGCACAACTACCGGCATCGCAGCTACGGTAGAAGTGACTGACCCTGTTCTTGTAATCTTGACGCTGGAAAATTCCATTCGGAAATACCAAACACATCCACTGAAAGTGGATGGAATGGGCGTCAAGACCGTGATTTTTGGGGGAGTGGACTGCCCTGTATCGTGAACCCGCTGAGGGTACAAAATACAGAACAGGGAGGCACAGGTGCAGCACAACACAGGCAGGCAGGCAGGAAACAATGGGTGCAGGTCAGACAAAATGTTCGGTGTCAATCGGCTTGGTTTGATTTGTAGGGATGATGCGGAACACACAACCCGCACCCAACCTCCAGATTCAGCCACTGTACCCATTTTCACCAGTTATATCCGCTCACTCAGAGCAAAACCGAAAAATACTACGAGAAACACTTGGCCTCGATGCTGTGAGTGTTGCATTGGACGTTTCAAAGACAAGTCGTTGTGTGTGCGCCAAACCCGGATGAACAAACCTCACGTGGTTTGGCTGATGAAGGTTGGTGTGAATGTGCGCACAGTCATAACAACAAGGCAAGGTAGATTGTGTTTGTCACCCAAAGCGCTGCCAACTATCTTTTTCACTGTGGGGGTCTTCGCTACGGGATGGTCGTCAGTGCACCTTGGTGTATTTGCTGTTGAAATAGTGAAAACTGACGAAGATTGACGAAGAATAACGACCAGCGAAGACCCCCTGTGACAACCTTCTTGTTGTGTGTGGTTTTGTCCCCCAAAAAGAGAACTCGTCCAGCCAGTGGGTCGTAACAAGCGACACTCACACCTTCCCATTTTGTAAGTTCGGCGTAGCCAACTCAGGAAACTTTTCACTGTGCGGATCCTTGCGAACACTTCTCACGCCCGGCAGGCTGGTGGGGTGTTCTCTCAAAAATTCCTTTGAAAATGGGTCCAAATGTCCAAAATAGGCCCACCCCAAAAAAAAAATTCGAAAAGGTCCCCCCCAGGGCTGTTCCTAACTGGGGGGCTTGTTCCCCACTTTCAGGATTCTGAACTTTTTTTCTAAGAATTTTTGTAAGGGGAAAAAAAGTTTTTTTCTAAGAATTTTGTTAGGGGAATTTTTTTCTAAGGTTGTTTCGCAGAGGAAAAAACTTTTTCTAAGTTTTCCCCAGTCGACAGGGTGCGCACAAGGATGGAAGGGAAGTCTGTCCCACGTACCGTTCGCCTTGCTGGCCAACTGGAGAGCCAGACGTTCACTACCGTGGCCTCCGGCGGCTGGGGGGCTCCGCCCCCCAGACCCCCCTGTGGCGTACGTCTCGTACTCAAGTCCTTCGAATCCCAGCAAGTCGGGGTCCAACCACTCCAGTCGCCTCTGAGGACGCAGCCAACTCGCACAGAATCTGTACGCCCACACGAACAGATGTTCGCTACCGTGGCCTCCGGCGGCTAGGGGGCACCGCCCCCCAGACCCCCGATGTAGCGTGTGCCCGTCCATCTATCTCACTTCCCCGGGTACAGTGCAGCGTAGGAGGTACGAGCGCCGCATCCATGAAGCGCTTCTTCGAAGCCTGACTGACATCGGACAGGAGGTCGGGCTTCCCCACCTGGGAGGTACACTTGCCGCGTTCGCGACATGCGTGACACGCGACACGCTACCTGAAACGTGAGTGTGCCTTGCTAACACGGGCATTTCAACGGTCTGCCGGCGACCGTTCCCCAAACCAGTAAACCAGCAGTTTTGGAAAATCGGAGAGATCACCCTGCTGCGCTGAATATGGTGCGCACCACTGCAAAAATCCCCGGGAGCTTTTGGGCTTTCAGACCTGAAGGGGCCAGCACGTGGGTGGCGTCGGGGAGTGGCAGCTTTGTAACTGTCCTCCAGCTGCTGGCATGTCCAGCCACATGATGACGCGGAGAGAAATCAGAGAAAAAGTCCCGCCTGACGGGCACGCGCCTGGAAACTGTGGGGGGGCGAGCAAAAAATCCCTTGTAAAAAATCTTAGAAAAAACCTGGTTCCCCGACCCAAAAAACCTGGAAAAAGGGCTCGTTCCCCGCCCAGGCCTGGTCCCCCCCACAGATTTTCCAGATTTCTGACAGAATTTCTCAGATTTTTCCAGATTTCTCAGATTTTCCAGAATTCTGAGAATTCTGGAAAAATCTGGAAAAATCTGTCCAGAATCTGGCCAGATTTTTGGTAAAACACACCCCGTGTGGTAGAGAAAATACGGCAAGAGTCTCGGTGGGTCGGAAGAGCAGATGGTTCCCGCAACAGCTCCCGGGGAGCGGCGGGTATTTCGCATAGGATGCCGGATGTGTGAACACGTTTGTGCGGTTTGCCCTGTGTTGTGTGAACATATGTGTATGTGTGTGTGTATGCTCCACCCAACCCGACACATTTTCTGTACTTCAGACAGGTAAGGTCACTCGACACGCGGGGGGGGGGTTTTTTGTGTGTGTTTTTTCTGCCAGCCGACATCACTAGCGCCAGCGAGAAAAAAAAAACGCGTGACGAGTGACGGGTTGAGGTGGAAGCGATCAATGCAAAAATCATCTGAAAGGAAGACTCGAGAGACTGCTGCTGTATTTTTCCAGAATTCTCAGATTTTTCCAGATTTCTCAGATTTTCCAGAATTCTGAAAATTCTGGAAAAATCTGCCCAGAATCTGGACAGATTTTCTCAGATTTTGAAAATTCTGAAAAATCTGAAATCCCCAGAATCTGCCAGAATCTGTGAAATTCTGGCAGAATTCTGTCAAACCATGGGCCCCCAGTCGAAAAAAACAGTGAAAATCACTTTATAGGCAGTAGTGGTAACTAGGTGCTATTTGGCCTGGATGGGGGGTAGTGGGTCCCAGGGTGTGCCTCTGAGTGGAAAATAAGTTTCCTGCACCCTGTGAACACCCTCTCAAAAAAAATCCCGGAGACGATTTTTTTTTACAGTCAAATACTACGAGAAACACTTGGCCTCTATGCTGTGAGTGTTGCATTGGACGCTTCCACCTGTTGAACGGGCTCCACCTCTTGCACTTTGAAACCCCCCCCCCCCATATTTTTTTGAACGATTTTGAACGATTTTTTTTTGATTTGACAACTCCGGTTTGGTGTACCTCGATGAGCTTACCTTACCTTGTCGTCGGACACAACATATCATCGTTGTCCCAAACCCCGTAACCCACGTGAAGTGGATCATCTGAAGTGCAGAATGAGGTGGAGCAGGTGGAGCACGAAACATAAGTAAACCATAGCAAGAGAGGCCAGCAGCAGTCCCGAGTCCATCGCGTTCCTCGTAGCATTTCCCGTACCACACAGGTGTGTTATGTGCAAAATACTACGAGAAACACTTGGCCTCTATGCTGTGAGTGTTGCATTGGACGCTTCCACCCAGAACCCTTAGGACCCAAGGACTTAGGGACGCCGCGCGAACGGTCTACTATTGAAGTGATCAGGCTCCGTCGCCCATCGTATGCATCCCTCCGATGGTAATGTACCGCTTTCTACGTTGTCACGAGCACCTTGTACGGAAAACGATCGAACCTCACTCGCTGAGGGGATCCGCCTGCCTCGGCCGTGTGCCGCCGTCGTGTGGTCAGCCTCGTGATTCTTGGTGTGCCCTATCGACAACATGCCTGTCTCTCCAGTTGCCGCACCCGGCGAGAGAGTTGATGCGTCTCAACCCGGCGAAACTAAGGGGGCAAAGGTTGCACACAGCCCCGCCTGTGCTGCAACCACCCGCTCTTGGCTGACCCCCGACGTCTGGTGCGTTTCCCACTCCGGGTATTTGAATCCTCACCCTGTACCTCTTCGGGATCCTCCATCCCCTGGGGAACCCTTCCCCTCGAGGCTTCTTCACGTCTCCGACATATTGGTGTGTGCCCACATGACCCTTCTTCCTGACATCCTCGATGTCGTTTTGCACCCCGGGCGATGCACTGAGACGGCCGTATCCAGGTAGTCAGTGGCCATGCCCAGCCCCTCAGCGTGACAGTCCTCTGGTGCGCTCCCAGCACCACCACCGCGACGCTCGTGCATATTCAGCCACCATGACCCGGCAGCTCTCGCCTGGGGACAGGGCTCGGCGGATCGAGAAATCACAGTCTGAAACTCGCCTCCCAGCTCCTCCGCAGCAGTCTACTGTCCGGCCGTCTTAAACTCTCGCCCTTCGGGAGCCCGGCCAACACCCGGTGCTTTCCGGCGTGATCTCGATCGCTCTGTGGCTCTCTGTGTCCTCTCCGGTCTTCGCTGGCTGCGAGCGAGTTGCGGGGTGAAGCCCAACGCGCCTCTTCATGGCGCACTGGAGACGCTGCATGGAGTGCCCAGGGGTAGGTGTGAGAGGTGCCGGCCCTTCTGGGTGAAAGAGGGCGATCGCGCGCACTGTCGTCTCCTGAACTCCGCTCGAGCGGTGGACAACACGTTCCTGCGGCCCCCTTCCCACTGGGCTGATCCCCACTGTACCTGCCCCATCGCCCGCCTCGTAGACAGCGCATCAAACGGAGGCCCTGTGGCCCCACGTGGCGTCGATTCAGTGGTAACGCCCGGACTCAGTGTGGAGGGCGTATTTCCCGGTGCGTGAGGAAATTCGAGGCCCTGGAGGTGTGGGCATGCCAGAAGGATTCTCGGAGTCGCCTTCTTAATGAGAGAGGTGAGTCCCCGCGGACCGGAGCTTGTCGCACGCTGCAGTCGCTGTTCGGGCTTGTCGAGTAGGCTGCTGGGTACTCGGGAAGACTGGCTGACTGCCCCCCAACCTTGTGGAATGATCTCGGCCCGCTGCCATGGCTGCGGTTTCGGTGGACCCCCTCAGCGGCGGCACCGCTGACACAGGCGATGCGGACGCGTCTCTCAGTCGCTGCTTCTTTTGCTCCCCGAGCAGTGCAGCTTGGGAGAGCGTCTCGGCTGTGTTGGATACCTGATCTCTGTGTATGTCCCACGGCACCTCGCAGGTGTCCAGTCAGCAGCTCCCCTTCCCTGCATGGAACTGTGAGGTCGTACGTCTCAACACCGGGCCCCAGACGCCCGGAACTCCCCCTGACCCCTGTGAATAATGCAGGCTTGAATGTGTGTCCCCCGGCAGGGAGACTATGCTTCGACGGAGTATGCCCCGCTTGGGGCGTGTGCGGGCATCCGCTTGACGCCGGGGTGCGCGTAGTCGGCATTCGCGCAGATAAGCTGGGCACGACAGACGTGCCGGCTTCTCGGGGGCGTGTCCGGGGGCGTTGCATTGGTACACGAAAACTGTCGCCCTCGGAAAGCTCACGTCGCGTCACCGTGCTCGAGCTGGATCTGGCAGGCTGTGTGTGACAGGCCACCCTTCCGCCTTCAGGTGCCGTCGCTCGGGCAAAAAAGGTGTATTTCTCAATCAAGAGAGTATGCCCCTCACGATTGTGGCACGATTGTGTCTCCCCGGGTCAGGCTCGGTATTCCAGTCGAAAGCGTAAATGCCCCTCGGCACTGTGCTGGGCGGGGTTGTGTCTCGGTCAGGAGAGGAGGTGCCCCTCAGGCAAAATCCTGCGTCTCGCGGTCGGGAGTGAGTGCCCCTCGGCAGGAATGTGTCTCGGCCAGGTGTCCCTCAGGCAGGGAATGTAATGTCTCGGCCCGGTGTCCCTCGGGCATGAATGTGCGTCTTGGCCAGGTGCCCCTCAGGCAGGGTGCCCCGTAGGCGGAAGTGTATGTCGCGGCCAGATGCCCCTCAGGCAGGGTGCCCCGTAGGCGGAAATGTATGTCTTGACCAGGTGCCCCTCGGGCAGGGTGCCTCGTAGGCGGAAGTGTATGTCTTGGCCAGGTGCCCCTCGGGCAGGGTGCCTCGTAGGCAGAGGTGTCTGTCTTGGCCAGGTGCCCCTCGGGCAGGGTGCCCCGTAGGCGGAAGTGTGTGTCTTGACCAGGTGCCCCTCGGGCAGGGTGCCTCGTAGGCGGAAGTGTCTGTCTTGGCCAGGTGCCCCTCGGGCAGGGTGCCTCGTAGGCAGAGGTGTCTGTCTTGGCCAGGTGCCCCTCGGGCAGGGTGCCCCGTAGGCGGAAGTGTGTGTCTTGACCAGGTGCCCCTCGGGCAGGGTGCCTCGTAGGCGGAAATGTATGTCTTGGCCAGGTGCTCCTCAGGCAGGGTGCCCCGCAAGCGTAAGCTGTAGGTATGTCGTGGCCAGGTGCCCCTCAGGCAGGTAATGTCTCGGCGAGATGCCCCTCGGGCAGGAAAAATGCGTCTCGGCTAGGTGCCTCTCAGGCAGAAGTGGGTGTCTCGGTCCGATGCTCCTCGGCAAGATCGTGTCTCGGTCAGGAAAGTAGGAGTTGGATATCACTGACGTCACTTTGCTGCATCAGTATCGACCCATTTATCAGCACCCGACTGTTGCTCTTGGTCCCGCCTTTGTCAGCGCCTCTGTGACGGAACCTCCAGCTGAAGTATGCGTTTGGAAACCTTGAGCGCGATCAAGCGTGAAGCAGGTTTTCGGCGAGGCGCGGTGATAGTCTCGATGGCTGATGGGAATGTCCTCAATCCGCTGCGGCCACGGGCGCAGCGCTGTCCCGCTGTCACGTTCATAAGCGGCGGAGGACCACCTTGAACACCACGGCGTCATCATCCCCATCTTTTTGCGCCCCTCCTTCGTGCTGATCCCCCCGTGCACCTCGCCGTCATTTATTAGAACCAGTGCGTGGGGGTGTTGTTGTCCTCAACCGCGGCTTCAGCCCTCTTGAGACCTGACACGAGCATGGTGAGGGTCGTCTTCTCGGTCGGGATTTGGTGCCCCTCGGGCAAGATTGTGTATCTCTCGGTCGGGAGAGCGGGTGCCCCTCGGGCAAAATTTTTGTCTCGGTCAGGAGAACAGGTGCCCCTCGGGCGAGATGCTGCGTCTCTCGGTCGGAAGAGTGGGTGCCCCTCGGGCATAGTTTTGTCTCGGTCAGGATAACGGGTGCCCCTCGGGCAAAACTGCGTGTCTCTCGGTCGGGAGAGTGAGTGCCCCTCGGGCAGAATATTGTCTCGGTCAGGAGAACAGGTGCCCCTCGGGCAAGACTGCGTGTCTCTCGGTCGGGAGAGTGGGTGCCCCTCGGGCAAAATTTTTGTCTCGGTCAGGAGAACAGGTGCCCCTCGGGCGAGATGCTGCGTCTCTCGGTCGGGAGAGTGGGTGCCCCTCGGGCAGAATATTGTCTCGGTCAGGAGAACAGGTGCCCCTCGGGCAAAACTGCGTGTCTCTCGGTCGGGAGAGTGAGTGCCCCTCGGGCAGAATATTGTCTCGGTCAGGAAACCAGGTGCCCCTCGGGCAAGACTGCGTGTCTCTCGGTCAGGAGAGTGGGTGCCCCTCGGGCAGGGTAGAATGCTGCGTCTCTCGACGGTCAGATCGTGTGTCCCTCAGTCAGGAGAGGAGGTCTCGGTCGCTAAAAACGCGCCCCCTCGGGCAGAGTGGTTGTGTCATCGCTGTTGTGTCACACCAATTGCCTCTCGGGCGGTGTGTCTTTTTTGATTTGACAACTCCGGTTTGGTGTACCTCGATGAGCTTACCTTACCTTGTCGTCGGACACAACATATCATCGTTGTCCCAAACCCCGTAACCCACGTGAAGTGGATCATCTGAAGTGCAGAATGAGGTGGAGCAGGTGGAGCACGAAACATAAGTAAACCATAGCAAGAGAGGCCAGCAGCAGTCCCGAGTCCATCGCGTTCCTCGTAGCATTTCCCGTACCACACAGGTGTGTTATGTGCAAAAAAAAAATGGGGGAGGAGTAGAAAAAAGTGGGGGTGTAGGAGATTAATAGGAGTAACGAAAATTTTGGTGGAGTAAGATAAATCTATATTTTTTTTTCTTTTTACCCCTGACCTGATTTTTTGTGAGGGCCTGCAGAAAATCAGGTCAGCTGACCCGAAAAAACCCTCAAGCTCCACCCCTGCTATCCTGCACCACTGTGTGCCAAGAGGCCCCCTTTGATTTGCACGCGTTCACTATTTTTGAATGATTTTATTTTGCCGTGATCTGAGCAACCACCCCCCTTCCCCCAGAGAGGGTTCCTTTTTTTTTTGGCATCGACGACCTCCAGCCTGACGTACAAGACGACCAGACCGTGACGTACACAGTGTTGCCTTAGAAAGGCGTTGTTCTCACGGAGGGATTTTATTTTGCCGTGATCTGAGCAACCACCCCCCTTCCCCCAGAGAGGGTTCCTTTTTTTTGGGGTGGTCAGCGTTCGAAGAACACAACCTGTCGTTGTGACCCTGTCTCTCTTGTGATTCACCCGGTTGCATTAGTTTTTCTTTGCCCGGCTGTGATATCATTATTTTTGTTGGGCCGTTCCCCCCCCCCCCCCCCCCAGACCATTTCCGACATGAGATAACTCGGCACTTTTCGTTTTTTTTTGCCAAATTGACACACCCTTGGGGCGTTCCAGGGGAGGCGTGTGCCGGACTTTTTATTGATGAAAATGGAATACAGTGCTCACGGGCAGTCAGCAGCAGTGCCTCAGCATCCAAAGAAGAAGACAGAGGAGGGTGAACACTTCGCTCTCAAACTGCACTGCGCTGACCTATTTTTTTGAACAATTTTTTAAACGATTTGAACTATTTTTGGCAGTGCTTGTCGCGTCCCCCGGTGAGGGGGAACGCGTTTTTTGGCCGTACAAGTCAGAAGGCCGCTGCGAGGGCCATCTTCTTTTGCACTGGCACATATTCTCTTGGTTTTGTCATTGACGACCACCAACCTGACGCACGGGACAGCCAGTGCGGTGGCGTGCAACAACCCTTATTTGTTTTGCATGTCTGACAAGAACTTGCTGGGTGCACCTTCGCTCCAGAACCGTACCTAGAAGACGAGCAAGACTCCCTCGCTACAACACAACGGGGGCCTTCGCTCTGTGTCAAACTGTGCAGCTTGCCTCCCCTTTTGAGAAGTGGCTCACTTTTTCTGTATTTCTGAGCAAGGCCCCCAACAGGTGGCAGAACTGGGACAGGAGGGGGATCTTCCCCGCCGGCAACCTTTCGGCAAATCCTTCAGCGGTTTTCACACCTACACATAGGAGGAAATCCACCAAAAAAAACGCACCGGTTTTCGGCACTGCAGCGGGAAATACTACTGACACACTTCAGGAATCTGTCACTTGCTTGCATTGCACGCATCCATCCATTGATTTTTTAAACACTTCTCTCTCTCTCTCTCTCACCCCCCACCCCTGTGTGCGGCGCCTCGGCTGACCTGCCTGAAGTACAGAAAGTGGGCTGATGGCAGAGCAAAGAAGATAGAGAAGAACAATGAGAAGCGTCGCTGCGCACCGAATCCTTCCATGTGTCTGTCACATTTCCTCTGACACAGGTGTGTCTGGTACAAAAAAAAACCCCCCCACAGTTACTTCATCACGTTGGCACAGACAGAGCGAAAGCAACACCCGCTGATGCAAAATATACAGGTCACAGGGCCGGGGTGGTAAAATTGTCGGAACAATATATGCCCTGAACGACTCGTTCAGGACGGGAGGAGGGGGTGAGTGAGGAGTGGTATGCCTTTGGGGAGGAGTGTGGGGAGGGGGGGGGGGGGGGGCCTCGTCGAGAGTGAGGGCAGAAGCAAGTCTCTCGCAATGTTGGTCCTTTATGTAGTCACCACACCAGGGGAGGGCGGGGGGGGCCGGGAGGGGGGTGCGCGCCGTAACAAATGAAAAGGTGATGTATTCTAAGAGGGGCCTCTAACTTTCGGAATTTCAGGAATATCCAGGGAAAAAAACACATCCGAGGGGCGGGCGGGGGCGGGAGGAGGGTCGGTCGCAAAACGGCGGAACAAAAAAAAATGTGCGGCGCCGGCGAGCTCTCCCCCCCATATACACGGTGGACTCCCACACGTCAGGGTGCACCTTTTTGGGATATCGGAATATCGGGGGTCCAGACCCCCGCTCGCGGGGGTCGGGACCCCCGCGAGTGGGGGTCTGGACCCCCGCTATCGGGGGTCTGGACCCCGCGAGCGGGGGCCGTCTGGGCACCAAAAATAGCAGGGCAGACTCCCGCTAGCGGGGGTCGCCCAGACCCCCGCCCCAGGGGGTGGGAGTCCACCGTGTAGATATCCCCTTCCCCCCCCCTTCCCAAATTCCGTCATTTCGCCGTGAAATTCCATGACACCCTCCTGGATAGTAAATCCCCCCTTTCACTCAACAGCGGGCAGTAGCCTAAACCCGCGTGACGTGAAGACGATCAGCTTACGTTGTGTCCGGCGTGTGGGGAGGAACATATGTTCGCTGTAAATCATGCATGCTGCTAAATGTGAGATTTTTGGGCCAAATTTCGGAATCCCAATACATTTTTTTGGGGGCGAGTTTGTTAGGAAAATGGGGGTGGCACAGCGTCGTTCTTCCACACAAGAGGGTCGTTTTTGGCATCAACGGTTCAAACTCTCTTCACGGCGACCCTACTCAATTTTTTTGAGTTATTGGGGGCCATTTACTGTGCGTCAAAGTGTCGACGATTGGCCACCTTTGGTGCCGTGGCTGGTGGGTGGCCATGGGCACACGCTACAAGGGGGGTCTGGGGGGCAGAGCCCCCCAGCCGCCGGAGGCCACGGTAGTGAACATATGTTCATTGTGGGCGTAGATCCTGTGTGAGTTGGCTGCGTCCTCCTGAGGCCTGAGGCTACTGGAGTGGTTGGATTCCCTGACTTGATGGGTATCGAAGGGCTCCAGGGGGGTCTGGGGGGCGGAGCCCCCCAGCCGCCGGAGGCCACGGTAGCGAGCATATGTTCCTGCAAAACCTTCGACGTCGACCGTCGAACCAGTGTAGCCGGGTTGCCGCTTTTTTATGGGGGGTGGAAACCCAAAATCACGGGGTCGACGGCCGACGCTTAGCGACATGCCTGCCACCGGGTGGGTGGGTGGGTGGGGGGGCTGCGCCCACCCACCCCCACCCACCCAATCTCGCCCCCAATAAAAATGCACATATCTCGCCACCAAAAAAAATGCGAGGACCCCGAAAGTCCCAATCCCAATATCATTTAGCAGCAAGCATGCTGTAAATCGGCTGATTTTTTTTTTGGCATCGACGACCTCCAGCCTGACGTACAAGACGACCAGACCGTGACGTACACAGTGTTGCCTTAAAAAGACGTTGTTCTCACGGAGTATAGACGCAGTTCGTCCTCACACCTCAGCAAGATAAACTCACCTAAAAAGGGTGGGAAACAGCAAGGTTTGGTAAACATCGTTCTTCTCAGCAGGTTGGCACAATTCATCCACACACGTTGTTTCGCTTCCTAACGCATACATTGTCGTACCAGAGGGGGAAGCTCTTCAGTGCAGTCCCTCCGCATGTGTGGATTAATGGCCTCTGTAGTTAAAAATCACACAGTTTGTCTAGACATCGCTTCAAGAATTCCGTACACCATAATCACCGTGACTTCTGTTTAAGTGAGTAGCTGGCTAAGCTACTCACTTACTTGACTTCTCTTTAAGTGAGTAGCTGGCTAATTTTTTTTTGGTTGGTTGCTTCAAAGCGATGCGGGTCCACTGTGCGCGGATGCGAAACACTCTCGAAGCGGCAACCCATGTGCGCGGCGAGTGCCGGCTGCGTATGTATTTTCAAGCAGGATTTAAAACGGGTGGTATCCAAAACTAACAGGTGTTCGCTCTGAGGTGCAAAAAGGAAGTGAACCGCGCTCGAAAAAAAAGCACACCCCTCCTCGCTATGAAGGGATCACCCCCCTTGCCCAGCAGCTGCAAATAAAAGAAATCCAGCTCCGGGGCTACTCGCCGAGACCCTTTATCTGTCATGGAGCGCACGCAACAAGACACAAAACCGATGTTTGCGCCAAATCCGTGATGAGGAGGTTGAATTTATTGCCCAAGCGCTGCCCACCATCTTTTTGACACCCCCCTGTGGCTGCACTGCGCGCGGGGGGGCGTGGGGTGTGGGGCGTGGGGGGCGGGGGTGGAACCGTGTTCTCATGTTATGATACGGCCTTTCCACACACACACACACACACACGTGAACATTTGGAACGGAGTAACATCTGATCGAGATGCGATCGCCACTCCACCATACACTCTACGTCGCTTCGGGTTCCCCACACACAAACGTGCCAAGGATACACACAGGCAATATGATCATCACCCTGTTTGTGTCTACGGGTCTCTGTTTCTGGCAGAGGACGAAAAAGCCCAACCTCCTCCCCACCCTGCACTGCACACAACACCATATCGGGGGTCTTCGCTCTGTGCCACTGCGAGCCAAACCCAAACAAACTGTGCCACTGCACTGTACAGCCGGTGTGTTGTTGAGGCGGCTCACCCCTCCTCACTTCCCTGCACTTCTGAGCGAAAGACACCCCACTGCCATATTCGGTATTGCGTGCCGCACACTTCTTCGCCCGGGCATGCCTCGTGCAGAAAAAAGGACTGCCGGGCTTTCTTTTGTTTTGTCTGTGCAACCGGTCAGATTACACTTCCCCGGGATGTGCGCACCCAAATCCCAAGACGGCGCAACGTAAACACAACCCCCCCCACCCGCTATAGCCAAGCAAACCGCCCCATCCCCCATATGGGGGCGGGACGGGCTCCCTGTCCCCTGGTTACTGGGGGGGGGCAATTAATCGTGCATAGTCGAATAATCGTGCATAGTCAAATAATAGTGCCTTTTTGAAACGGGCATTTATAAAGTTTTTTCCGCTGAATAATCGTGGGGTGCACGATTATTCACTTTTGGCTATTTTCGGTCAGTTGTGGAAGAAAAATGAGCAATTTTCCCCGCAGAAATTTCAAAAAACTCGTTCTTTTGAATGTTGGGAGCCCGTGCGGATCGTGGTGGGGTCATTTCGACCATGGGGTGTCTGTCTTCACCCGTGACTAGTCGTCACCATTTTGGCTCATATTCGTCCACATGTCCGGCCTTGTGCCCCCAGTTTCAACACGAAAATGAGCCCAGACGGTGACTGCCAGTAAGGGGTGAAGACAGACACCCCATGGCCAAAATGACCCCACTACGATCCGCACAGATTCCAAATATGCAAACGGACGAGGTTTTTGCGATGTTTGTCCCCAGAACTGACCAGAAAACTTGCAAAAGTGAATAATCGTGCACCCCACGATTATTCCCCCCCGTCAACTTTTTGACTTTTTTTGGGCCCCTCAATTATACCCGCCCGTTCGCCAATTAATAGTGGAGTGCACGATTATTTGCCCCCCCCCAGTAATGATTTGGGATTTTGGGATTTTGGGGGGGTTGGGGGGGGGGGGGGGGGTTAGGTGGGGGTTGGGCGGGGCTGGGGGCTTTTCCGCCTTGAGCTTCTGCATGCGGTTCGACACCCCCCCTTCCCCTCCCCTCCCCTCCCCCCCCCACCCCTGGAAAACCTGCGCCGCGCCTCCGTTGGTTGGAGCGGGGCACGGCTTGCTGCAGGACTGCCAAGGCACAGGCGGCAAGGGTGAGTTGAGACATCAAATACAGTGCAATACCGCGGGCCGGGCCAGACGACACTCTCTTGACACCATCTGTCCCATTGACCCCCCTTACCCTGCAAGCAGGCCCCTTCTTGCTGACACCCGACAGGAGGAGGGAGGGAGGGGGGGGCGTGGGGGAAGCCCCTGTGCCTCGGTAAAAATCGCCCAGACAAAGCCATGTTATGTCTCTGGGCTGGGTTCTTCTTGGCTTAGAGGCGTTCAGCGATCTCCCCCACCGCCCCCACACGCCCTTGCCTCCCACCCCTCCCGAGGTTCGTCAACCGGGGGGCGGGGGATCTGCTGTGCGGGCTGTGGTGCGCAGACTGCCCCTTCTGACATAGGCGTTATGTGCGAGCGTCTGCGCATCAGCCGCTCGCCCTGCGGGCATGCGGCAGGCCGTGACACCCCCACACACGGGAGGTACGCATTGCCTTGGCTGATGGGATGTTAATACCGTCGTCTCTTCGTCGCCGGCTGGTCGGAATCGGAAGTGCCCTGCGGGACAGCAAAAAAAACAGGCGGAAGAGTTTAGCAGAAGCGGGGCGGGGTGGGGGGTGATAGAGAGAGGGTTCTTAGGTAAGCCCACAAGACTATATTTTTTTTTGCTTGCGCGCACTTTTCAATAATTATACCTATTGGTTACCATCACAAGCAAAATCCCTGATATGATACCATGTTCCATAAACCGCTCAAAAAACCAGGAAGACAATACCTTGGGGGTCGGGGGGTGGGGGAGGGGGTATGATTGTCAAGAGGGCCGAGGGAAGGCAATTCTCCCAACACTCTTGCAATGTGGTGGGAGTCGGGCATATGAAGGGCGCGGCGATACAGGGAAGAGTTCCCCACAGGTGGGGGAGGCCATCGCTCAGAACTGCAGAAAGGTGAGAAAAGGCGGGATGTAAGGTGACACAGCCCGATACGCAGTGACACAGAGCGGAGCCTCCCCCCCCCCACAGGGTTAACAACAATTAGACACAGTGTTGGCATGGCACTCTCTTCACTAAAAATACAGGCAGCTGCCTCCCGCAAGACAGTGGGGATGACCCAGGGGGCCCCACCCCCTGGCAACCTCTGGACGTGAGGCACGCGCTCACTTGTCTACTTCCAAGTGGATCATCACCCCTGTGCCTGAGACCAGGGCTGAGAGCTCCCCCTGCACTCAGAAGGAGTGCAGGGTAGGGGGAGGTGGGGTGGGTGTTGGACAAGCTCGATCGGGACAATCCCCGTTTCGATCGGGTACACACAGCTTGTGAAAGGCTCAGAGAAGGAGTTTTCCGGAGGTATTGGATAGATGTCGGGGGTTAGGCAAATGCGTTGGGCTGGGTTGGGATCGGTGGGGGTGTTTTGACGAAGGGGGGGAGGGGGGTTTCGTGAGTGGGTGTGTGTGTGATCGTAAGATCCAGCAATGAGGGCGCAGTCAGCCAGATACTTCAGTTGTGCTGCGCCCAAAACTATCTACCCCACGGACTGCTCCGTTGAGTAGGACACGCAAGGATGCGAAGGCCCCGTGAAATGGCAGAAGGGCAATCATCCTCAAGTTTCATTCGCATACTCGTATACTTTGGTTACTTCGTGGCTTCGTTACGATTTTGTGGCCCGTCATTCGAGTAGGAAAAAAAAACACAACCAGGCCTGATGGTAAAATTCCACGCACGGGAATACAGGGCTCTGTCCACAGAAAGGCAGACGCCTTCACACATGACATTCTCCTTCTTCTTCTGCATGTCACTCTTTGTGCCAGTGTGGTGCAGGCGACTCTACCCCCCCTCCCCCTAGGGCAGTGATGTCTGCAGACGCGGTCGCAACGCG
This sequence comes from Rhynchopus euleeides, assembly GCA_963210315.1. Taxonomy (NCBI): domain Eukaryota; phylum Euglenozoa; class Diplonemea; order Diplonemida; family Diplonemidae; genus Rhynchopus; species Rhynchopus euleeides. Next base: position 423,731 of record OY723274.1, read on the forward strand.
TCTGCAGCAAATCGGCAGACGTGCAGACGTCTGCAAACGTGCAGACGGCTGCAGTGTTGGCCCGTGTGTGCCCAAAGCAAAGCAAGCAGAGAGTGAAGTGACAGTGCATGTGCTGTGCCCCACACCGTGCCTGTCTTGCGCAGCACGGCACCCCTGTGCAAGCGAGTTGATGAGCACATGCTCGCAAATTAGGCGCCTTTGCCCCAGGTTCTCCGGGAGACCTTCGCCACGCCATCTTCCACTTTGGCGTAGGCTTCAGTGAAGGCTGCAAAGCCGGCTTGGCCGCCGCCTTCACTGCGCCTTCGTTGACACCTTCATTCCCGCGCTGCGGCCTTTATAGGCACAGCTCCGGGCGCATGTGGTGAGCAGGGCCTCCCAAGATCGGGTGGCGCCCTGGGGATGGGACCTGAGGCCCCATCTCCAGGGCGCCACCCGATCTTGGGTAGTGTGTAGTGGCGCGGTTTGCTGGTCCCTCGTGCTTAGCCAACATATGTACAACGCTGCAGACGCGTCTGCAGCAGATCGGCAGACGTGCAGACGTGTGCAGACGCAGACGTCTGCACGTCTGCAAACAGCACTGCCCTAGGGGGGGTCAAACCCTTAGTAAAAGGTGTCAATGTGACCCCATTTTTCAACTTCTGCGCTAAGTGCATTTTTCGGGCAAAAAATCATGTTCTCGACCCCAAACCGGTCGGGAAATGCCGCAAACTGTGGTTTTCAGCACCAGGGGGCCAAAGAGAGCACTTTTCTTGCGGTACTTTTTTTCTGGCCCACATGTGGTACCAAAGGGGGGTTCCACATGGTGTGTGTGCAACGGTGGTGGCAGACCTGCCACTACCGGCCATCGTGACACACCAATAGAGACCACACAGTCTCGGCGGACGACAAACACTAGAACTCGAATGACAGCTGCACTTGGCAAGCAACAACGGCCAGGCGCCACTCGGGTTCCGTTTGGGGGAGGCTATCTGGGACAAAGTACGGCTGGCTAGCTGAATCTTGTGCACGCGTCTTACACAACCGAGACGTGCTCAGGGCTTCTCAAACGAAAAAATATGCACATTCCTGGTCTGGCTGCTCTCGAGGTGCTGCTGGGTGACGAGCTGCTACTCAGCTTGTGATGGCGACTGTTTCCTACTGCTGGTTCAAGGCTGTGTTGGTGCTGTTGAAGACGGACGCAGCTGATGAAGGGGGGCCGTCTGTAGTTGGCGCGAAAGCTGTTTCCAGTCATTCGAAAGTGGCGTGTTGCTCTCCCGGATCCGCTCAAAGTTTCCAGAACGGTTGCCTGAATTATGTGGAAACCTAAAAGTCGGGATTGAAATGGTACAGAATCACTAAGACAGCACCCGTACTACTCTCGTCAGGGAGGGGTCTGCAGTGTCGATGTTGACACGACTGCTGAAGGAAAGATGCTGCCAAAGCCATATCTGATCGAGGTCTGTGATAGACACTGCACATGAGGCACATCACAGACCTGAAAACATGTAGTTCTGGTTTAGTTTTGGCCCTTTTTCAAGCGACAGCCCCAATCAAACCCCCCTTTGGTACCACATGTGGGCCAGAAAAAAAGTACCGCAAAAAAAGTATTTTCTTTGGCCCCCTGGTGCTGAAAACCATAGTTTGCGGCATTTCCCGACCGGTTTGGGGTCGAGAACATGATTTTTTGCCCGAAAAATGCACTTAGCGCGGAAGTTGAAAAATGGGTCACATTGACAGCATTTGACCCCCCCTACCCCCCCCCCCCCCACACCCCGAGTTGAACAAAAAAATAGTACAGAGCTTGTTGTTGTTGCTGGGGGGGGGGGGGGTATTTTACTTTGATGCCTCGCTCGCCTCACAACAACGACCCATCATGCAAGTGAACGGAAGGCCGTGCATACACAAACAAGAAGATGACCGATGATCCTTTTGTTTTGTGATCGACGAGCTCGTTCGCCGTTGCAACATGGGTGCGCAGCCAGTGTGGGCGTGAGCAAGTAATGGCAAGGCGTTTCATGCTGGGATAAACCGGGGGGGAGCCCTCGATACCAGCCACAGCTCGTCAGTCAGTGAGGGGAAGTGGGGCTGCTGCTCATTTCAAGTGGCAGGAAGCAGGCCTCCTCTCACCGTTTCTCGCTGAGTCACGTTGGCAATGTTGTGGATTAGCGGACCCGCATCGTACAGAAAGTCCACGAAAGACTAACGCACGAGATCCGCTATCTGAGAGTCACACCTGGTAGCGAAGGCTGTTTGAAATAATGAAGATGTCGACGGCCGTCTCCCTGACGTCAGGACGACGAAACGTGAAGTGCACAAATAACGCCCCTGCCACCCCCCCCCCCCCCCGCGAGCAGGGCTGTAATATTGAAAAAACTGTTGCTTTGAGGGGGAGGGCGGCACAGGAAAATATACCGCATGATTTCTCTTTGTTCTCTGAGGGAATCGACAACCAGAAGGCTGATAGGCGTGGGTATGTCATTCCGGGAGCCCCTCCCAAAGCCATCGGTTCGGCAACCCCAAATATTAGAAGGGTCCCCTCCCGGCGGTGCGGCCAGGCTTGGCATACACACACCACTGCCAGAAAGAGGTGCGGCGTGCCGACGCACCTCTTCTCTGGTAGGGCCGCAAGGTTCTGTTAACCGAGTCTGTGAGAGCCCAGACATCCAACCCACCCTTCAGCTGCTGCTCGTTCCCCATGGCGTGTCATGCGGAATAAGCACCTTTGTCTGGGTGTCGTGGAAGTGTTTTCTTTGCGTCGCATGGCAAGGGTTCAAAATCGAAGAAGCATTCTTTCGTAGAGAATATGGGCCAGATCATGCTGAATTTCGGTTGACTGTGTGCGGTGCTCGATAACATCTGCCACACCGGACAGGGAGTCTGCGAATCGGCGCCATTTTTTTAGCACTTTTTCTTAAAGCTAAGGCGGCTGGAGGGAAGGAGAGAGAAGGTTCAGACCGTGAGGGGGGCAAGTGTCGCATCATACGATCGGGGGAAGTCGTGTCCAACCGACTTCCCCTCCCCGCAGACGAATGGGGCTATTTTTTTCTCTATTGCCACCCCCCCCCCCCCCCCAGAGGCGAAAAACAAAATGGAATGCCAGCCCCCAACACCCCCAGTCTGCAAGGCGAGCGAGGAAGAGGGGGGGGGGGTGTGGGCGAGAAGACGTGAGTGCCTCTCGACCCAGGGAGCGGTCATAGCGGTACGGAACCACGTGAACAGAGCAGAATTTTCTAAGCCCGCCTGTTTGTCTTCATCTGAGAATACCCTTCCCCCCACCCCCCAACTCCCCGCCTCGTCTGCAGGGCTTCCCCGCCATGGCGTGCATGCGCACGCTATGGCGGGGAAGAGAAGTTGGCCCAAGAACAAACCGCTTGGCATGACGACCAGCCAGACGGGGTTGCTTCTTCATTGTCAACCCAAAGTTCGAACGCCGTCCCCGATAAGAAAAAAGGAATGATGGGATTCTTCCGTGTTGTTTGTGCAACAATACCTGCGTTGGGGCGTGGAGTGTAGGTGAACAAAACATTGCCCCCCACTACAACCCTTCTTTTTTTAGATTTGAAAAAGACTTGGAGTTGCGTTCTTTGTTTGTACGAACGGTGCCTGCTAGTGCATGTGTGCAGATACCGAACGCTGCCACGAGTCTTTTTAGTGCGAAAAGCTAGCTGTTCTTCCAAACGATTTCCGTGAGCACGGTGCGTAAAAAAAAACAGCAACGCGCTGCCCAGCAGAACTGTAACTCGCAGCCCCGAAACATATGATTCGTTGAGCGCACACTTGTGTCCCAAGGCTGTGTTGAGCTCCTTTAAAGTGGCCTGATAAGACGTTACATCCTAAAACCATCGAGTCGTACGATTTGTTCTCCTTCGTTATTTTTCGCAATTTTCGCCCCATTCCGCCACCCTCCCTCCTCCCCCCCCCCCCCCCCGTAACCAACGGTGTTTCTTTGAAATGCAGAACACCCTCTCCCACAGGCTGTTTGGGAAGCGTTCGTATTGCGAAGGGATCCGCACGGCGAACAGTTTTCTGATCTCGGCGAACTGTAGAGGAGACGCCCGTTCAGTCGCCCTCCGTGCAGCCCCACTCCACACACCCACGCGTGAATAGCTGTATAGTGGGGATCCGATCACACCCTGACGAGACATATCTTGATGTGGTATCCATCCATACAACCCCGAACACACAAACGTAGATGATAAATGGACCAGGTGAGTTGACGGCACCCCCTTAGAAAACACCAAGCGGGTCAGTCGTGGTTTGGTCCATCTGCCCGTCAGGTGGGCTGCCATGCGGGGACAGCGTGCAGCAGTGCCCACCCCCGAAACCGTGAGTGCATCAACCCGAAAAAAAAAAACCCCCCCCTCATCAGCAAGCTGTGGCCCCTCAACGTAGGCCCCGCGCTCTCCGTGGCAATGATGACCCCCCCATGATGATAAATCACGCACCAATCTGGAGACATGCCTTGGCGTAGGCTGTGGCCAACCTCTGATCCGTGCTCCTCCGAAGAAACCTCAAAAAAAAAACTGGCCCGAACACTCACATTACATACGCACGCGCGGCTGCCCATGGTTATGTTTGGAACAGGGGTTGGCCCGTTACCAGCTGAACAGCACATTTACACTTACACACGAGAATCGTTTTTAGCTTTGTGCAGGGCGCGCACGGCGGCCTCTGGCGTGCCCTCCGCTGCCCGCACGCACACACACACACACATCAAGCCCTCAAGACTCTTGAAGCGGCCTGACTATTTAGTGTCTTCGTCGCAGCAAGGGGGCGATATATACCACCCTTTTTATTGATTTCACGTGTCAGTGTTTGACTTTTTCGCAACTTCATTTCTTCCTTTTCTCCCTCTCCAACCCCACCCGTGACACCACCAGGGTTTAGCTAGCCCTGGTCCGATTATCCCCGGTTCTTCGCTGAAGAGACGCGGCCGGGGGGAGGGGTACGAAGAGCACGCGTCGAAACCGGTGTCACGCCGTGTTGGGGAATCCTTCGGGAGTGCGATACTGAAGGGGAGGTGCTACTGCCCGTGCAGGGCGACACCGCCTTAAAACTTTGTAACCACACACAAACCCTCTATTCCCCCAGGCCTGATGAGCAATCCCCCCTTCCCCATGTTGTGATTTCCTTTCTACCTTGCACAAAACATCCCATTTGCCCCTTTACTTCCTTCGAAAGTGTTGTGACTTCCCCCCTACCCCACCCCTCGGGAGTGCCACTCCTCTGGTGGTTAAAAGTGACCCGCCGTTGTGCCTTCGGCATCTGTTGCGTGTGCCGTCGTATTCTTCCTATGCACTAGTTATAGCTATCCGGGGGCGGTCTGCTGTCGCACCAGCGGGCTGCCCCACCTCTGCACCCTCGGTTTTTAAGATGTTCACCACAGTGGAGAATGATCCCCTTCTCTGTGGCGATCGAGCCAAGCTGGACGAGGTTCGCCTTCGGGCGAAGGTCATGTGGGCGGACAAAAGGTGCCTGCTCCTGAGACTCATCAGCAACCTGCTTCTTCCTTCAAGCCCTCAAGACTCTTGAAGCGGCCTGACTCTTTAGTGTCTACGTCGCAGCAAGGGGGCGATATATACCACCCTTTTTATTGATTTCACGTGTCAGTGTTTGACTTTTTCGCAACTTCATTTCTTCCTTTTTCTCCCTCTCCGACCCCACCCGTGACACCACCAGGGTTTAGCTAGCCCTGGTCCGATTATCCCCGGTTCTTCGCTGAAGAGACGCGGCCGGGGGGAGGGGTACGAAGAGTACGCGTCGAAACCGGTGTCACGTCGTGTTGGGGAATCCTTCGGGAGTGCGATACTGAAGGGGAGGTGCTACTGCCCGTGCAGGGCGACACCGCCTTAAAACTTTATAACCACACACACACACACATGGTAAGATATTTATTTAGTATTTTGTGTGTTCGCGCAGACCCACCGAGCGAACTCTGATGATGTCTTCGCTGCCACACACAACACACACACAGTCCTTTGTCACAGTCCAGAACACACCAACACACGGCTCATGACGCAATACCCCACAGATTCAACAATCCGATCTGACCGAGTCCGAAGAGCCCTGGAACCCCGTAACCCTTGCCCTCCAGTGGCCAGGTGCTATTTTACCTGGATGTGTGGATGGGCCCACGCCGCTGAGCACTGGCTCAATGAAACATTGAGGGGAGGGGTGTCCACTATCGGCATATAGTTTTCGGCAAAAGCTTGTTCTCGGCAGGTTTTCACCTATCAAATATAGGGGGAAAATGTGCCAAAAAAAACACGCGCCGTTTTCGGTGCCGTAGCAAAGACCCTCTCCCCCCCCCCGAACATGAATTGAATTATTGACACGGTGCCTCGGGTCGTGACACAGCCACACGCCCCCCTTGTGGGGACACGTGGTGGATCACGTCCGATCACAAAGGAAAGGGACACTCAGAACAACACCTCAGACTCCCCAGGACGCATGTTCAGTTGGTACAGCGTGTCTGGTTTTCATGCAACGGTCTTTCGTGGACTTCCGTTCGATGCTGGCCTGCGAACCCAACATTACCAACACCAACGCATTGGCAAGTTGGGCAGTGCAAAACATCTTGTTTTTTTTTGGCATTCTTGGCAGGCAATCTGCAAGTTGCCGACGGGGTACTTGAGATATTTTTTTGTATTTGTTGTTTCACTTGAGAGGAACACGATATTGGTGTCTGAATAACGAAAAGGGGGAGGGAGGGAGAGCAGGTTGGGGAGCGAGAAGGGGGGGTGGGGAAGGAGAGGGGGAGAAAAGGGATGGGGAGGGGAGGGAGGGGGGGGGCCAAACGAAAAAAACCAGCTCGCGATACGAGCTCTCTCTTCTCCAGAAACCCACCCCTCCCGATACCCCCCCCCCCTCCCCTCCCTCCCCTCCCCCCCCCAACCCCAACCCGTCCCTCCCGAACAGCCACGTGCCTGCCCCCCGCCCCGCCCCCCCCCCCTCTCTCTCTCTCTCATACCCATCCCGTCACAACCGAGCTGCAATCTCGAAAGATGCACGACAGAAGAGGCATTCTTGCTCAGAGCAAGATGTGCCACCCTGGTGCACTTGCAGCACCGAATATATGCTTAATATACCGAAGGAAAGAACGAGACAAAATGAAGACGGCCGAATCAGAAACTGACAAATGATGAAGTATAACGTGTTTGCGGGGTGGGGTGATGGTGTGTTCGGGGGGGGGGGGGGGGTGGTGGGGGGGGGGTGTGGGATAGCAAGGGGTAACAATGCGGGATGGGGGGAGGGGGGGGGGGGGGTGGCGTATGGGTTGCCCGCTGGGGGGATTTTTTGTTTTTTTTTGGCATCGACCACCAACCTGACGTGTGTGAGGCAACCAGGCAGCGGCGTTCACACTGGTGCTTTTTATTCTGTTCTCTTCCCGACAAGCATCTTGCGAGGCGGGAATGAGGGTGGGGGAGGGGGGGTATTCGTGCGAGTTTGCCGTCACACAACAAATTCACACAACACACACAAACAAAAAAGCTTTTGTCCTTGCTGCCAATCCACAACACATTTTCCGCAGGCATATTTTTTTAAAACTCGGAGCACCTCGTACCCATCCGCCCCCCTCCCTCGCCGTACACTACGCCAGGATAGTGTTGGAATATAATTGATATTTTGAACGACCTTTTGAGTGATTTTTTTGACCATACTCTTGCAAGAGGGGCCGCACTTTTCATGTCCCAGCAGCACGCTTCAATCGGCGTGGAAAGTTCCATGGAGGTCGGGGTGTGTGTGAGTGCGGAACAACCTTTATCACGTAATGACTTGCCACCACCCAATTGAAGTGTTGCTGTAAAAAAACAACAGAACCGGTACTCATTTCGCTTTATGGTCGACACCCTGTCCAGCAACATGCATGAAACACATTCGGACTACTTCTTGCTGTATCAAGGCGTGTGTTGAGGCCCTGTGAAGTGGCATGAAGGTGCCAAGCCTAAAGAATCAAGTCGTACAATTTTCTTTTCGTTACTTTCGCAATTTTATCCCCGCCTCGCCGCTCGTAACTAGCAAGAGAATCAAAGATAGAGCCACCACAAAGCAAATGTGTTTTTTGAGGATGGTGAAGGCCGTGGGGGCTTGGGAAGGTCGTCATTGTAAGCAACATATCCCGGCAGCACAGCCAACCGGTGCGCGCGTTCCGAACACACTACACAGGGCCACCAAAATGCAACGCCTCGGGGCCAGGCCGAACGGCCGGGTTGCAGTTCGGCCCAAACACCCAATGCGCACCCGCGTGTGGGGAGGGAGGGGGGAGGGGGGTCGGGAAGGGAAAACACAAGGGACACAGGGGGGGGGGGGTGGGGGGCGTGGGGGGAGGCCCCAGGCGAGGGGAGAGGAGAGGGAGAAGAAGGGAAGCGGGTTGAATTAATTTTGTAATGAACCAGGCACTTTCTGTGCGAAAATTCGTGCGATTGAAGAAGGAAGGGGGGTGGGGTGGGGGGGTAAGGGGGTGTGATGGGGGCAGCAGTAGCCACTGCGTACCCCATAATACAAGGGGGAACGGCGGCGGGCTCCATCACTGCCTATTGCATGCGATCTGGGTTGGGAGGGGAGAGCGGGCATTTTTATTTTGCAAAAGGTTTGCTATTTTGGCCAGGCCTTGGCCATCAACAACCTTCGGGGTAGAGTGGGCAGTCGGGTGGTGGTGGGGCAGGGGACGGGTGTCTGTAGAAACAGCCACTCCACACGCCGGATAAAAAGGAGACCCTACGCGTGAGGGAGTGCGGGGCAGGGGAACGACTTGTCTGTGTGCAGAAGTGAATTATCCCCACGCGACCCATCGAGCCTTGAAGATTTCCTGGGGTTTTTTTTGTTGTTGTTGGGGACATGCTGTGTCACGACCATAACACGCAATGGGGAAACGGGGCTTTGACTGATTTGAATGCACTAATGATTCAGGGGAGGGAGGGGGGGGGGGGTATTGAAATCGAGGTAGAATGAATCACAAGAGTGATCCCCTTTCACTGTTTTTTGCAGGCTGTTTCTGAGATCCAGTGATATACTCTAATGATTCAGGGGGGGGGAGGCAGAAGAGAAAACTCCGCTGGACAAACTTTTTTTTTTGGTACCTACCCCCCCCCCCCCGTGTTTAAGTCCCCTATCCAAACGTCAAAATCGGGGCCAAGGGGACTTAAACACATCGGAGGGGACTTAAACACGCCTGCCACCTGTTTCCTGAGGGAACCGGGGAGAGGCCGGATTATATCGATTCCGAGGCACATCTGGACAGATTCTGGGGACCTGGGTGCTGGGGCCTCAAACCCCTTTGCCTCTCACACTGCTTCAGGGCCACCCTACTCTGCCAAGCACTGCCCATAACCACTGACTTGGGGTGGTCAGGCTGCCAAAGCTGCAGGGCAAGCAACCCAAGGGGGCCTGAAGCGCAAGAGATGTCGTGCCTCAGGGGTTGATGCTAGCCCTGGGAGGTGTCAAGCTTTCCGCTAGATGTCCCCTGGAAGATGGCATGTCCCCTGGGCCAACCGACGTTCTCCCCTGGGAGACGGTACACACGGCGGGTGCTCAGGCGGGGCCAGCTGGGGGTGGCAGTATGGGTGGCGTGGGGATCCGAGGGCGCTGAGCACTGGCACACTGCGGCCCTCGCCACTGCTAGCAGCCCCGCTGTGCCGCAGAATTGATTCCCGACCCCAGTGCGACAAGAGGGGCACGCTGGCGCACGACCTGCATCGCACAGCGAGGCTGTGGATGAGGACGAGCGACGTGACCCGGACTGCCCCCTGCGGGGCAGTCCGGGCCACGTGCGGGTATCCGAAGCCCCCAGGCTCCCTCCCTGGCCTCCACACGTGCCTCACATCCTGGTGGTCCGCCAACGGACACCTGGAAAAATCGAGAAAAAATGCCCCCCAACCAAACTACTAGACCGGGGTGTGTAAGTCCCTTCGGGAAAATTGGCCGCCGAGGGGACTTAAACACATCATATGGATAGGGGACTTAAACACGGGGGGGGGGGTAGGTATCGACAATCACAGGCACTGCGAGAGCTAGGCTACTGCACAGGCTTGTTCTGTCCCATTGTCGCCCCTAACTTTTTTTTTGTTGAGCACACACGTTGTGTCAGGCTGGGGGCTGAGGTCCAACAACTTTTCCACGCCCCCTCCTTCCACGCCACTCCGTAGCCAGTCAAGGGGGGGATCTAAATGGGGTGGAAACGAAGTTTTGTTTGTGCTCCGCCCTCCGCCCCCCCCCCCCCCCAACCCCCCAGCCCTTCCCCCCTTTCGTTTTTTTGTGCGATGGCTCCCATGCACCGATGTGATACACGGTATGTGTGACATCAGACCCAAATTTTCGCCCTCTCCCGTTCTTTCTGCTGTTTCGATCACAATCGATAAAACTCAACGAATCAGGCAGGTTTGCAGAAGGTGTGTGTGTGTTGTGGATCGGTTGGATTGGGGTGTCACGGGTGGGGGGGGGGGGGGGTGGAGGAAGGCTTTACAAAATACATACGCAGCCCATAGCGAGAGGGTTGTATGGCAAGTGACCCTGCCTCATTGCATGGGGTTCTGAGGTGGTCGCAAAGCAGGGTGGAGATATTAAAAAAAAGACAAAAAAGGCAAAATTGGGATGGCCTTCCTTCACTCGACATGCAGGTTGTACAGTCCGAGCACTAGTGGTAGTGACCCTGGGGTGGCGGTGGTATTTGAAGTAGAAGTAGAAGGAAGCACAGGGATGATCTCCCTTCACTCGTTGAAGGGTGGGGGGGGGGGGGGAGGGGGGGAATGGTACGAAGTTAAAAATATCATTGATGAACGGGTTGGGAAGTTCGGAGGTGTGGGGAAGTGGGGCGGAGGCGGGGCGGGGGGTGGGGGGGCGCGATCAGGCCAGGTGCAGCGGGAGTGTGATAAAAGGCAGTAAGATCGCAAAAAAGATCAACAAAATTGGAGTCCCCCCCCCGCCCGCCCGTCCGCACCCCCCCCCCCCTCCCACTCCACACTGCTCCACTGGACCCGTCCGCACCCCCACCCCCCACTCCCACTACCCGAAACAAATCAGGGATCAAGAGGGGGCCAAGCAAGAGGGCTATTTTTTTGCCTTTCTGTTGTTGTTGCGCAATACAGCGCGGGAGAGGGAGAGAGAGAGGGTCAGTGGGGGTGAATTTAGACGAAACACCTTAGGGGTGGAGGGGGGGGGGGTCTTCGCTACCCGGTGCCGAAAACGGCGCGGTTTTTACTTTTTTTTTTGGGGGGGGGCCCCCGGGGGGGGGGAGCTGGTTCGATTCCTCTTCATCTTGATCCTATTTAGAGGCGGTGATGAAAAAAAAACAAATCTCCCCGAACTTTTGCCGAAAAACTTGCCGGGTAGAGAAGCCCCCTTCACCCCTCCTCTCTCCTCCCTGCTGGTTCCATTGCACTGACAACCCCAACATGCAGGCAGGTCCTGGGTGGGTGTGTGTGGTTGTGTGGTTGTGCCCCACAGCAGAGACCACACCAAGAGCAAAGCGCCCTCGGTTTGTTCAGGTAGACTCAAAAAGACCTGGTGTCTGCTTCGTGTGCACAAGCGGTCTCTTACACGACACTGTAATCATACACGTGTGTGTGTAGGTGGGTATGTGCGTTTTGCAACCAGATTTTGCGTGGCGTCCCTCTTTCTAGGGTCCTGACCACTCCGGTGCTAACGCCGTCACAGCACTGCCCCCCGTGCCGGGTGGTGCTGTGTGGAGTATGTGTCGCCATGTGAGCCTGAGATTTCCTACATCCTCCAAATCTGCAGACATAGGGTCGCCACAACCCACCCATCCCACGTGATGTGAGTACCGTAAACGGAAATATTGTGGACCGTAATAAAGGTGAACCGTACTATAGGTGGACCGTAAAAAAGATGGAACAAGTGGGATTTTTCCGGAACTTGGAACATTTTTACGGTCCACCTATTTTACGGTTGGGATCGTGGACTTGGCGGTTTTTTTACGAGTTCCTTCGCGACGAAGTCGCGAAGGAACCAAGGAAATCGTACGACTGAAGCTGCAGGATTAACACCACAGGGCCTCAGCACAGAGTGTGCGCTCACCATCCGGGAACTGTTCTCCCACAGTTACTGCAGGGTGTACTACACTAAAGGAGTACGATTTCCCTGAATTTTCCGGGCACTGATTCACGAATTTACATCTGGAGGGAGCCCGGTGGTCTCAGCTTCTGTCTGCGCGCCCTGCCGTACTGTGGCTGCTTTTGTGGGCTCGTGCAGCAGGTTCTACTTTTACTTCTACCGGAATGCTCCTTGCATGGTACTACACTTCTCGAGGTGTGGTGGTGGGTGAGTCTCGAGGTGAGTGGTGGTGATCGTGCCTTTTCCACACGCAGGGAGGACTTACTTCTCTTGCTGGTGTTGGTTGCGGTGGTGGAGGGAGGGTCCAAAGCTGGGAGGTCGGGAGGCCTACGTGTGGGTGTCTGCGGCGTGGAGGCCGCAGTCCGCGCCCCGCAACCCACCAGCCCGCGGGCGAAAAACGCATTGTCTTTTCCATATTCAGTCCCAATAAATGGTGGACCGTAAAAAAGATGGAACGTTTGGCCTTTTTTTGGGAACTTGGAACATTTTTACGGTCCACCCTTTTTCCGTTTACGGTATTTTAGGCGGTGAAATGTGGTGCAAGAAAGCACCGGATCATCACCCTCTTGAGTATATGACCTCCGCACCACCACCACCACACACACAGTGCAGGCCCCATGACCTGTGCAGGATGGGATTGCACCCGCACGAAAATCCAGCATTCTACAGCCCGGAAGGCCTGCAACAGGGGGAGAGAGTGAGAGAAACGCGAATAACAGAGCAGATCTTACTCACACAATGCGGGCATGCCACCCCCTCCCCTGCCAGGTCTTGAGAGTTCCGCGAGGAAAGGATCCCCCCCCCTTTCGTTTGCTGTGCGCCAAAACCCCGGGTAAACAAACCTCACGTATTTTTTGCCTGATGAAGGTTTGGTGCGAAATGTGCGCACAGTCATAGGAACAAGGCGAGGTAGATTTGTGTTTGTCACCCAAAGCGCTGCCCTAACTATCTCTTTCGCTGCGACAGGCTAAACAACAGAGATATCTGCCGAGAGGGCTGGGGTTCGACGCCTTCTACACAGGTCTTGGACAGGAGCTTCTGATTGGTGGTACGGTGCACGCGGATCCCCCCCCACCCCCCCCGCATCCCCTTGCGTCCCCCTCCCAACCAAACCCGCCCTCCCGCAGACTTCGGGGGGTGGGTTGGGTTGGGTTGGGTTGGGTCGGGTGGGGTCGGGTGGGTGTGGGGTGGCGCTATATATGATATCACGGAGGGGTGTTTGTATTGTATAGTTTGGGGTTAGCGTTCCTGGCATCGCGGCATGTCACAGTAGTGTAGACTCTGGAATGATGTGGCGGCAACACGGGCAGATTATGACCAAGTTGCTTTGCTAGGGTCACACCTCCTCCCCCCCCCCCCCCCCCCCCCGCCCCTCGACTAGGCTATTGGAGTGCACAACGTGATGCCCGGATATCCGCTATACTATACCCCCACTCTAAGAGGGTGTGTGTGCTTCGGGTGCAGCTTTTCACTCATCTGCAAAACACAGGGAGAGCGCACAGAGAGTTAAAAAATGCACCACAAGGAGGTCATCATGTTCCCCACAGGACGGGGGTGCCGGCTGCAGAGGCGGTGGTGCGGCTGTGCCTCAGCCACGTTACCCAAACAATAGACGTGGCTGTTTGTTTTGTGCGCACTTTGCAGTATACCTGTTGGAATAATGCATGGTGCCAACAGCCGGTATTGTATACTGTCACAAGCAAGAATGGTGGCGTCTGAGATCCCTTCGATACAGAAGTGTTTACAACGCTGTTTCAGGCGCCACTGAATGAGGCCCAGCACACAGTTCTTTTTCATAAAAAAAAGAAGAAGACCAGACAAAAAAAACAGTATCCTCCGTCCCTCGGGGTGGAGGGACAACAAAAATAAATACGCATGAAAAGAAGAGAACAGAGGTGGGTGGGTGGGTGGGTGGGGGGAGAAGATTCATCCCCGACTCAACCAGAGGCAACCGGAAGGGGGCGGCGCGTCCGGGAGAAGGGGAGATGAAATTAATACAATCCGAGACGTTCACAGCTGTCTGCCTCCCTTGGTGGAAAACGGAGGAGACTTGGGAGAGGTCTGGCTGGGGGAATGTTTGTGTGTGACTGTGGGGGGGTGGGGAAGGGGGTGGGGTGGGTGCTGCAGTTTGGGAAGATGAAGTTTCCTACTGGGGGGGGGGGGGGGGGGAGGGGGGGTATTTGTTTTGCATTGTTTGGCAACACGCGGCGTGGCATTTTGACTATTGGTATCCCACACGCCACGCCGCCGCCGTTGCCGGTTGTATTTTTTTTTTCGAATGGGGTCCAGGGTTTAATCTAGGATTCCGGATTTTGGGACTCGGGGGGGGTCTCGCACTTTTGTGGGCCCAAATTTTTTTCACCCCAGGTGCAAATTTCTCGGGCGCGCTTCGCGCGCCCGAGACTACGCGGAGATGGCCACTCGCATACGCTCAAGGACTTGCGAGACAGGCACACGCTACAGGGGGGTCTGGGGGACGGAGCCCCCCAGCCGCCGGAGGCCACGGTAGTGAGCATCTGTTCCTTGCACGTGTCAACGACTTGCTGCACGAACTTGACAGACAGCTCTTAGACTCAAGGCGGCTCTGCACCGGGCTGAACATGCTCCCCAGCCAGGAGACCCCATTCCTACTGGTCCCCAGGGAAATCCCCCCCCGCCCCCGCTAAAAGTGACCCCCCAGGGGGGGCCCAAACTGCGGGGGGGGGTCTTTGACCCCCCCCCGACCCCCCTTAGATTAGGCCCTGTAATGGGGTGGTGGGGGTGGGGGGATGCCTTAGGGAAGGCTTTTTTGAGAGCTTTTCAAACGATTCTGTTCTTCGATGGGGGACGGGGGGGTGGGGTGGGGGGCTGAAGAAGAGAAGAGGAAAGTCGGCGGGGGGGGGAGAGATAAAATAAGTTGAAGTTCTTTCCACAGGAAGGTGGTGGTGGTGTTGGTGGTGGCAACGGGAAGGGGGGAAGGGGGGGCGATCATTTAGGCAACACACAGTACATCACAACTCTAACACATGCACCCCCCCCCCCACACACACACAGTCCATATCTCTTCATCTCCCTCGAATATGCTGATGGCATGAGTGACCCCTCATGAAAGGGGCATTTGCAGCTCTCACCGTCTCGCCAATCCAGTGATCCAGAAGCGTGTGCCGCTGACATTGCCGTGATCTCTGAAAACCTTGCGCGCGAGGGGGGGGGGGGGGGAGAAGAAGCAACGCAGCGGGGGGCATTCGCCGAATCGCGAAAACACCCCCCCCCCCTCCCCCCCCCAAAAAAAAATACCAAAAAACCCCCCCACCAGCTGAGGCAGGGGAAAAGATAGCGGTGGGGCTAGGGGGGCTAGCCCCAGTTGGCGGGCTGAGCGGCGGATTAGGTGGGGGTAGCCGCCCTCACTAAAAAAAAAAAAAAACCGATCGCCCATGATTGCTGGTGGGGGTGGTTTGGGTTTCCACCCCCCATAGAAGAGCGCCAACCCGGTTACACTGGTTCGTCGGTCGACGTCGAAGAGAGCATGGTTTTACAGGAACAGATGCTCACTACCGTGGCCTCCGGCGGCTGGGGGGCTCCGCCCCCCAGACCCCCCTGGATCCTTCGATACCCAGTAGGTCAGGGAATCCAACCGCTCCAGTAGCCTCAGGCCTCAGGAGGACGCGCCAACTCACACAGAATCTACGCCCACAATGAACAGATGTTCACTACCGTGGCCTCTGGCGGCTGGGGGGCTCCGCCCCCCAGACCCCCATGTAGCGTGTGCCCGTCTAGTAACCAAGTCCTTGCGAGATAGCTCTATCTCTGCCCCTCTCAACTGCTGGGGTCGAGAGGGTGTTCAGTTTGATGAAATGGGTGAAACCATGTCTCAGAGGCTCCCTCCTCGACCTGACGATGGAGAGCCTGCTTCTGATCGACGCTGAGGGGGTATCACACAGGCAGCCATGGGGCAGTACGTGGCACGTTTCCTCAGTAAGCCGCGCACTCTCAAGTACAGTACATTCAAGGAGTTGCAGGAGTGCATGATTGCAGCGAGGAGCTGGAGAGAGTCGCCACCATCGGTGACAACTACCGGGGTGCAAACTGACAAGTAAGTGCACGAGGCGCGCGGCGAAGCCGCGCGCGCGCTACCCCCACCTAACCCCCACCTATTGGGCCCCGGTCAGAAAAGCTATCTTATGCCCTGAGCTGAGGCAATGAAATAGAGAAAAAAAACAAATCAAAGATACAGAGAGTTGCGACCCTCCGCCTTCACTTGTTGTTCAGGGGTAGTGTTTGAGAGATCGATGCCCATGATTAGATGGACACGGGGGGGGGGGGGGGGAGGGGAGGTGTGGGGATCGGGGTGTGGGAGATACGTCGTGGTGAGGTGAAGAGCGCTGTGGTGGACTAAAGGCGGGAAAGGGGAGGGGGGGGGAGGAAGAGATATGGTGGACGAAGCACCCCCACCCCCTCCCCTCCCAATAATATAAATCCCCCTCTCTCTCTCTCTCTCTTCCCCCCCCCCCCCACTCCTACCGGGACTGGTAACCAAAATAGGAAGACTTCCCCCACGACGAACCACTGCGAGTTGGCCACACCTGGTGTTGGGCAACAGGGGGCACGGGGGGGGCGTAAGCAGGCGGCGGGGTCCAACTTCCTCCGCCCTGGTGTGCAACGGGAGGGCCGTGGCTGCCCGGCTGCTGCACGGGCGGGCTTGTGTAGGGTGATGAGTCGGCGTTGCCGCTCACAGAGACCTGCGGGCCGCCCCAGCCGCCGCCGCCCTTGGCAGGCAGAGGAGGTGAAGGATGACTGTGGTGCTGCGAGGGTGCTTGGGCATAGCCCTTCCCCCCGACAGGGGCGCCGCGTCCCTTGCCGGCGTAGGGGGCGGCACCCTGTTGCCTCCACACACCCTGACCCTGCCCCTGCCCCTGGGCCTGGCCCTGAGCGGCGTGCGGCGCAAAACCCGCCGCCTGCCTGGCCCCCCCACGCCAATCCCCTGGTGCTGTCGGCAGCTGGGCGTCGGTGCTGGGATCGGCGGCGATCTCGTCACGGCCATGCAGCGTATCCCCGAAGGCACGCATGTCCCGATACTTCTGCTTCTGCGGCTTCTCGGTGTTCTCCTATAGAAGGCAAAGCAAGTGGGGGGGGGGGGGAGGGAGGAGAGGTGGTGGTGGCAGGGCATCACAGCTTGTTCGGTGTAGCCCTTAATGCGGGGTGTTGTTGTTGTTGGGAGTGGAAGGCGCTGAAATCCGTGCAGGTGGGCAGACAACGGTCTCGGCGTGTCGAGGGGCGGGGGGTGTGGCAGTGGCGCACAAGGCTTGCATACAATGAGGGTGCGGAGGTTGGGGTCGATCAGCGTGAGGGATCCCGTGCCGTTGTAGTTCATCCCGAACGCCTTGTGCTCGCGCAGCCAGCTCCACCAGAACGGGCTCTGTGCAGGGTGTGTTGGTAAGCAGAAGGGGTGCGTGCCAACACAGCAAGACGCGGCACATCTCTGGACATACTGTGAGGAGGGTCGGCACATTCCCCACCAGGAACAGGCCGTACCGAGCCCGGGTGAGGGACACCTGTGGTGGGGGGGTGTGGAAACACAGAAAGCGGGCTGCAAACAGCGCTAATCGTGTGCACATCGCATACGTTGATACGCCGCCACTCAGAGACGAACGAGATGTTGCCACCTCCGGAGCGGACTGTCGAGAGGATAATGACATCCTTCTCACGCCCCTGGAAGCCGTCAACCGACTTCACCTCGATCTGGTTCCGCACGTCCTGCCCCAGCACCCGACCGATCTCACCCCGAATCGCACGGACTTGCGCGCTGCACGGTTCGAAAAGTGGTGTGGGTGTGTCGTGAAGTGAATAAAAACACGCACAGAAGGGGGCTGCACTGAGCACAGGGTGGTGGGGGTGTCACAGGCCAACGCGGCGCCCTGCTGCCACCTGAACCTAACTGCCCCCGGCTTCTTTGACAATGCACCACGGCATACCTGTAGGGCGTGATGACACCCACGTTGCCCCATTTGAAGGACTTGCCGCTGATGAACTGGAGGAGGGCAACGACAGCTGCAGCCTCCGCCTTGTTGCTGCGTGACGTGCCCTGCTGCGACTCCGACCCATGCACGTGCGTGAAGGAGACGGGCCAGTCGTTGGGCAGCGTACCCGCAGGGCAGGTCCGCTGTGCCTCCGTCACCCCGTTGTGCACGTTGGAGTTGTAGAACGAGATGTTCGAGAAGCGGGAGATGTTGGGGTGCATGCGGTACTGCGTGTTCAGCATGTGCACCTCGACCCCCGACCCGATCATCCTGTCGAACAGAGACACGTCGAGGCCCCGCCGTGCTGCCTCGTAGTTCAGCACCGTGGGGGGGAGCTGTGCCTGGTCACCGATCATCACGACCTGCACGGACCCCCTGCAGATGGGCACGAGAGACGACGCCTCGTTTGCCTGCGTCGCTTCGTCAATCAGGACAAAGGGAAAGCTGACGCCCGCCAGCACGTTGCTCCCGCTGCTGATGCACGTCGCGCAGATCACGTCCGCCTCGCGGATTGCATTGCGCACGCACGAGGACCTGGAGAACGTCGTCTTCAGCCTGCGTGACACCTCCTTCCACTCCTTCCCGATCGCGTTGATGCTCTCACCGGTCCGCTCCGCCGCTGCCATGCGCGCCTTCAGCTCGTCGATCTTGCGCTGCAGAATGTTGCGGTCGCGTGAGTAGGTGTCGGTCTGCACGTAGGACTCGAGCGAGAACTCCTCGAGATGCGGCTGGGATGACTTCCCGACCCGCAGGCAGCGCACGCCCCGCTTGATCAGCCCCGTCATCAGGTTGTCCACCCCTGCGTTGGAGTGCGACGTGGCGAGGATGTTGGACCTCCCGTGCTTCCGCACCCACTCCGCGATGATCGCCACGGCGGTCGTCGTCTTCCCCGTCCCGGGGGGACCCTGGATCAGCGTCAGCTTGGCCCCCGTGTCCACCACCTTGGCAATCGCCTCCAGCTGCGACTCGTTAAGGTTGTGCGAAAACCTGGGCTGCTGCGCAGGCACGGGGTTCGGGACGCAGAACGAATCGTACTGGTGGTGCTTCTCGCTGGTCGCATTCGTCATGTCGGTGGTGGTAGGCTGGTTACCCAGCGCCTTCATGCCGCTGCTGGTGTCGCTCGGGAGCATGACACACTCGTGCATCTCAGCGTACTGCTGGAAGCTGTTGTATATCATCCTCCTCGCGTTGTTCACAGAGTTCTGTATGTCGTGGAAGAAGCACCACGCCAGGGGCGTGAAGGGCTCCAGGATGCCCATGGGGTTCACATTCCCCTCGATGGCAATCGCGTCGTCGTCGTCGTCGCTGAAATACTCTGCGGAGTGGATCTTGTCAGGGATGCCCAGCATACGCAGGCGCTCGATGTGCTGCCTCCGCAGCGAGGACAGCGTGGTCAGCATGCGCTCCGTCGGCACCGTGGTGACTCCCACGTCAATCCGGTACAGCCCGTTATGGCTGTAGACCCACGGCTTGCCCTTCCCGAGCATGTTTTTGATGACAATCTTGTCGCGCATCACAGCAGTGCACTCCCCCAGCATGGTGACCTGCCGGTTGTCGATCTCCACCAACCGCGTGTCCGTTGGGGAGACGTAGACGCTGCACCCCACCATCGAGTCGGGCACGCTGCTGAAGTTTGTCACCGGGAAGGTGAACATCACATCCGTCGCCTTCTTCGCCTCCGACGGGCTCACATCGCAGGTGCAGTTGAAGAAGGCGTACCCCTCCGACACGAGCTGCTCGGGGTGCGTCTCGTTCACACGCTTCGTCACGGTGTCCCTCTCGAAGTCGTGCTCCGCCTTGACCAACCCCCGGATGTGCCTGATGTAGCTGTAGAGATCACGCACCAACGCGATGTACTGCCGCTTGAAGGCCTCCTGCTCCTGCCTCTGCGCCTCAGAGGTGTACTGCACGTTGTGCAGCACAGCGCCGCTCCCTTCCTCCGCCTTCTTGTGGCGCTTGCCTTTGATGTGCACGTTGTGCGCCGTCATGCTGCCGCTCCACACGTCGCACAGCGGGCAGTAGATCTGCTTCGGGTCGTCATTCGGGGGGCGGTTCGGCCCGCGCACCGGTGTCGCCGCCTTCGCCAGGCGGTGCAGCCGTGCCTCCTCACTCCGCACAGCCATCGCCTGGTCGTTGGGGGACTGCACGCCGTATTGAAAAGGGGGGACGGGGCGCCCCTCCCTGATGCACTGCTCCACCGCACGCGTGTGCCGCTTGCCGCCTTCATGGGACAACGTGTTGTCGTTGCAGTACGTCTGGCACATCACGCAATACACCGTCATCTCGGCGTCGTGCCGGGGGTCTCAACCCCACCCTCTCTGCAAGTGGGACGGGGTGTGGTGGTGGTGGAGGGGGGTGTGGTAAGAAGAAGGAGAATGTGGAACTGGCTGCAGGCCGGAAGGGCTTGTCGTGTGGGCGAACGGGAATCGACCTGACTCCCCAGTGGGATGGGCATCACCGAAGGCATTTCAAGGCCCGGAGTAGGAAAATCACTCCGGGGCCCTTCATCCCCCTCACGATCATAAGTTCCACGGATAAGCTGGCTTCAGTGGGACGTCCCTCTTAACATGCCCCCCCCCCCTCTTTTTGTTCTCGCAGATCCTTCTCTGATTTCGGTCGATCTGTGCCAGATTAAATGGGTTTCAGCAGGGGCTTCGGGTCCGGCGGGCACAATACCTGACTCCCGTGTGAACATTCATCATTAAAAACCGCAGTGGTTTGTCCACCCCCCCCCCCCACCCCCACACAAAACTCGCGACGCCCTCTGTAAAACTGAACGCTGAGGGGGGTGGGGTGGGGGTGGGTTGGGCGGGCGTCAACAGAGAACAGCTGATGATCGGGGGGGGGGGAGGGCGCACGCATCCAACTGCCATCCCACTAAGTGACACAAAAAAACCGAGAAAACCCAAACCTACCCCCACCCCAACCCCCACTGTGTGTTAGGGTGCGGCTGCCACCCTTGCCGCCCCCCCCCCACCCAACTCACCCTCCAGCCGATTGCCACCACCACCAACACCCACCTCCCCCCCCCCCTCCATGAATACGGCTTCAGCTGCAAAACCAGTCGATCGGAACGGAAGAGTAGGGGGGGGAACAGGTCGCGTGATCATATGGGGGGCTCTGTGCCAGGTTTGTGCTATAGTTCCAGGAGGGGGGGGGGTACACCGATACCCACCTTGATGACGCCAACGGGGGCGGGGCCTTTTTCCCTTCGCTCTAAGGCGATAGCGTATTTAGTTCTCGTGCGTCGTCTTTCATGGACGTTCTGTACGATGCGGGTCCGCTAATCCAACACAGCAACCGCTCTAAGGTGCCGAATAGTGAGCCGCCTTACAACAAAAAGGGCTGCAACCTGACACACTTTGGCACAGAGCGAAGCCCACCCAACAGGTAACAAGAGAAGAGAGGGCTGGGTTCGGTTGACAGAGGCTGTGTTGGGGGAGGGGGTGGGGAGGGGGAAGGGGGGGAGAGGGTGCAGGGCAGCCGAGAAACGACGGCAGGACACTCAAAAAGAAGCGGGGGGCTAGTTGATCGAGAGGGGGCCCTGCACGTCATCATCATCCCCCCACCCCACCCCACCCCCTCAGCACACCCTCCCTTGGGGTCAACATGTCGAAGCACCTTCGGTGCGTCTGGGGGTGGGTGGTGGGCGGGGGTTCGCAAGGAGGTTCGGAGGTGCCTATCGGCAGAGGTGCTGTGGCATCGCCGCCCTCACCCCCATCCGTTGGCGCATCGGATTACCCTCCCGTTGCCACTCCTTCTTCCTCCCCCCGCCCCTCCTGCAACCCGCACAGCCAGACCTGATCCTGCTGGGGCGCAAAAAGTCTTTTTGTTTCTTTGGGGGGGGGGGGGGGGGATAATAGCCAGCTGCAGGCAGCACTCTTGATGTCCACACCACAAGCAATCTCCGCGCCCAAACCCCCCCCCCCGTCCCCCTCACACAATCACATGCACTTTACTACCCCACCACCCCCCCCCCCCGGGTTTGCTTCAGGCATGTTGCCCAATATAACCCCCCGCCCACCCCACACCCCAACCCCAAACTCTCCTGACGCCAAGATGCGAAGATGCCAAGGCGCAACCTGCCGACACACACACAGACACCGCGCCGGTTCCTCAGAGGTAGTCCTCGCGTGAGGGGTCGAGCTGTTCGGTGAGCTGCGTTGGCCAGGAGGTCTGGACTTCCTTGGAGAGGCCGCGGAGCTTTGCAGCGTATTTCACCATGGCACGGCGGAAGATATCCTCGCAGGTGTAGACGCCGATCGACTCGATGAGGAAGCGGAAGCGTGTCTTCTCCAGGCCGAGCTCCACAGGCGAGGGGTTGGTCTGCGGGTGGTCAGAGCGGATGCACTCGCGGCACATGGTGCAGTCCTGCGGGCGGCGGGACACGAGGTCCCCATCCTCGATGTCGAACACCTTCCCCGGGCAGCGCGTGGAGATGAAGGAGGCGGCTTCCCCGCGTGCGTTCGGGCTGCTCGCCACCACGTTGACCGTCGGCTGCGGCTTGTATGAAACAGCTGCCGTTGCGCTCCACTTCGCGTGCTGCTCCCCGCAGCCCTTGATGGCGTAGCACTCCGCTCGTATCCGGTTCCCCTTTGCAAGCTTCGCAAGGAGAATCCGCTTGTGGACAGGCGCAGGCGTCTCGGCAAATGCTGGGGAACCCTCGGTGGAGGTGTAGACCAGGTCTGAGCTGTACACCGGGTAGTTGTCCCGGTCTGCCTTGACGTCGATGATGAACTTCAGGGTTGTCTGCGGGTCGACCAGCCCGGTGTTGACCTTGCCGACGACAGGGCTGACCAGGTCGGCATCGACGTTCAGGGGGACCAGCCCGATGCGGTGCGCGAGGGCCTCGTCGAAGATAGCACCGTCGTTCTCGTGGATCACAACCACGTCGACGGCAACAGTGTCGACCTCCATCAGCATCGTCCGGCGGAAAAGGTTTGCCACCGCAGGAGACACGCCTGTGCAGTGGGGGGTGTGGGGGGTGGTGGAGGGATTGCAGCTGTGCCATACCTGAAAGCTCGAACTCCAGGGATTCCTCGTTCGCCGGCACGTCATTTCGGTTCGAGCGTTTCTTTTTGAGCATTGTGAACTGCAGGAGAAGGGGGGTGGCGGCGAGAGATGCATAGAGGCAACGCGATACAGCACCCGCCCACAACCCTCCCGCCTCGATGGCATACCTGCGGGGCGTCCTTCAGCAGCGCAGCACCGGACCCCGTCTCTGTGTAAGGCGACTCGAGCGTCCCCACGTTTTTACACCCATATTCGTGCACAATGATCTCACCAGGTTTGTACACGCGCTTCCCACCATCTGATACATTCGGGCGGTCCATCTGTGGTCAGGCGCAGTGGGCACTGCGATGTGTAGGGAAGCCGCCCCCTCCCTGTCGGAACGGGCTGTGTGTTAGGGTGGCTTGAGGAGCGGAGGCAACAAGACAGCATCAGAGTTCCCACGGCAACGACCCCCCCCCCCCCTAGGGGGGGTCAAATGCCACCCTTTTACGTGGACAAACACGATTTTTCAAAAAACCGGCGCAGAGGCCCCAAAGCCCCCGTAAACCCTCCAAACCCCCCCAGATCGGTCCGGAAACCCATCGAACCCCACTTTTCCACCATTCCGGGCACCTCAGGTGCCCGAATTGGGGTACCTAAATTTTGTGCCACCGTTTGGTACCGTACAGTGCCACTGTGTGGGAGGTTGGAAAAGAAAATGCCCCAACACACCACATCTGAGGGTTGCAATGCATGTTGCTTGCCAACCACGTCATCCGGTGGGTGTCAGGCGCTATGTAGGTGGCATTAGCCAGGTCTTCGATGTGTTCTGGCTTGTATATATACCTCCCTGCCACCATGCACCGGGAGGCTGCCTGTAGGTACGGAACAGTCCAGATGGTCGTGTGATTCCTGTGCAGCAGTGCTCCACAACCGGGATGTGTTGACAACGACTGTTGCAACACGAGCTGTACATTCCGGGAACACATGAAGTGCGCTGTCGTGGTACCCATTGTGCCAGAATTGGTAGTTGCTGCGGTCTACTTTGCCTGGCCCAAGAGCACTGGTACTGAACGGTGCAATATGCGTGGCGAGGTGAATACAACGGAAGCGCGCAAAGTCAATACAGCTCTCGGATGGCGGGTGGTGGTGCCACTAGTGTGTGACGTTCACTCGAGGATACAACGCATCACAATGAATCAGCAACCGTGGACCGAGTACAATACGCTCTCTGTGGCTGGTGTGGGGGACAAAGGCAGTGCCTGTGCCGCAGGCAGGGAGGTATATATACAAGCCAGAACACATCGAAGACCTGGCTAATGCCACCTACATAGCGCCTGACACCCACCGGATGACGTGGTTGGCAAGCAACATGCATTGCAACCCTCAGATGTGGTGTGTTGGGGCATTTTCTTTTCCAACCTCCCACACAGTGGCACTGTACGGTACCAAACGGTGGCACAAAATTTAGGTACCCCAATTCGGGCACCTGAGGTGCCCGGAATGGTGGAAAAGTGGGGTTCGATGGGTTTCCGGACCGATCTGGGGGGGTTTGGAGGGTTTACGGGGGCTTTGGGGCCTCTGCGCCGGTTTTTTGAAAAATCGTGTTTGTCACCCCCATTTGGCCCCCCCTACCCCCCCCCCCCCCCCCTCCCACAAAGCCCGATGGTATGGAGATCTTGTCTCTGTGGCATGACTGGCAGTGGGTATCATCGACTACAAAGGCTCGATTGCGGTGGTGGTGTGCGCGACAAGATTTCATCTTCGGTGCCTCTGTAGGTGCAGGGGGGGGGGGGGTGGCGGGGTGCTGGGAAGAACCTTCTTCGCTGCCTGCGTGAATCGGCAAAATAACGGTTTGAGTATACGAATCTGGCCCCCCCCCCCCCCCCGACACACGAAACTAATGTGTGCATATAAAGCACAGGACACACACGCAGAGGCCGGCCAGAAAGGGTTGCTCCACGGGACGTGGCACACAACACATTCCAAACCCGGCGCAGGACTAATTCCTGATGCAGATGGGTGGGGGTCGGGAGAAGGTGCCGCTGATTCACCCGCCACGGAGGGGCTGCAAGGCGGGAAGCAAGCCACGGCTGCGAGGCACACGCCAGCAGCAGTTGTAGGCCAGTGCGATACAGCAACCCCTTCCCAGAGGCTTGCTGCACAGCATACATGGTGTGGCTTGTGCGTGCTACGCACGCACAGCCACACATGGGGGGGAGGGGAAGGTCTTCTAAATCAGGGGGTGAGGGGGTGTGGAACGCACCGAGCACGCCCTGCTATCGGCACGATCCTCCTCCCGCTGCAGCACACAGCAAGCGGGGGCACACAAAGTGAGATTGTACACAGCACACAGCACACAGCACACCCCACACCCCACACGCAGGTCGAAAAGCGACAAAAAATATGCCAGAAAATGAACCACTCCCTTCCCCTTCCCACCCACTAAACCCCCCCCCCCCCCCCGTTCCTCGAGTGCCCACCACCAAGAGCCCCTTGGTCAGGAGCACACGCTGTACCCTCCTTCCTGCGTGCCTGCTGTGGTGCTCTTCCGTGAGTACTCCGTGGTGGTCACCTCCTGCATGGCGATGTGCACGAACTCATCCGTGAGGTCGGGGTGACACCCCACCCCACCGCCCCTCCTGCGCCTCCTGCGGACACACCGCCACCGCAGCACAGCACAGGCCAGCACCGCGGCGCACACCACCACCACCGCGACCCACGCGTGGGATGCCTCCGATGGCACCCCGCCGGCAGCCCTCCTGTCGTAGAACTCGTAACCGACACCCCCGAGGGGGTGTATGACGTGCGTCCTGCCTTGGTGGTGCGACGCGAGAGGGCCTGCTCCCACCGCAGCCTGCGACAGCGCATCCGACACCTCCCGCATCGCGGCAGCGAGGCCCGCATCCGACTCCGCCAGCAGGCACGCCTCGAAAAACACCCCGGTCTCCACAGCACTATACTTCACCCCACCCCCCGCGGCAACGGCACGCGCCAGCTCTGCAGGAAGCAGCAGGGAGCCCAACTCCTCCTCCACCGCCTGGAGGTTCCACGAGAGCGGCACAGGCACTGTCCAGTTGGGGCGCAGGGCGGGGGGCGGCAGCGCCCTGTCCGCCAGCGCCCCGACAGCCGTGATGCGCAGCAGGGAGGGGTTGCGCCGGAGCGACGGGCTTGCGAGCAGCAGCGTCCTCCGCAGCAGCGCTGCGTACATCTTCGGGCTGCCCAGCAGGGCCTCCCCAACCCCTTCGCAGGTCACGCGCAGGGCGGTGGCGGCATGGGCTGTGGTGGCGGGTGTGTCGGGCGCGCCTCCGAGCTCCTCACTGTAGTGGAGGGAGAGGTTGCAGTAGAGACCATGCACGCTGCAGCAGCGGCTGATAGACGCCGCGTTGGAGGGTGCGGTGGAGCAGTCGACAACGCACGCGATGCGCCTGTCGCGGCAGCAGCGCGTCCGGCGGGAGTCGTCCCACAACTCCGTGCTGCCCAGGCAAGGGTCGTGCCTCTCGCACCCGACGCCGTATGCCCCGCAGCAGAGTGCCTGGCTCTGCTGGGGGTCCTCAACGCACCGGTCCCGCTGGCCTGTATTGGTGGTGTCGGAGCAGCGGATGCCCTGCGTTGCGCAGCACTGCATGCGCTGCTGCATCGTCCAAGGGAGGAGCGATGGCCAATCGCAGTTGGTGATGCAGTGCGGCGCCCCGGAGGTGGTGCTGTTAGCGCAGCGGAGGCCCCGCGTGTGGCAGCCGAGGTCTTCGCAGGAGAGGGGGTCGGAGTCGGGTGGTGTGGGGGTCGGAGTAGCGGCGACGCAGCGGGCGTGGCACCCCCCACAGGTGGCAGCCGTGGTGCAGCGGTAGCCTGCCCGGCAGGTGAAGTCACTGCAGGAGGTGGCGGTGGTGGGGCAGCCCGAGAGTGGGGTGTCGCCGATCCACGCGCACAGGCCGCCGTCCCAGCAGTGGCTGGGTGGGGGGGTGTCTGGGAGGACCGTGTAGGGGTTGCAGGTTGGGGTGCAGGCCCACTGGCCAGTCCAGGGCTGGCAGGTGTGGCCGAACGGGCAGGCGGCGCAGGGGGAACCGGGCGTGGGGGGTGGTGTGGCGGCGGGGGCGGTGCAGATCGGCCAGCAGCCCGAGCAGTCGCGGGTGGTGCATGTGTAGGGGGGTTCGCAGGCCCCGCGGCAGAGGTCGGGGTCGCATGAGATGAGGAAGGGGGTCCCGTCGTAGGCACAGGTGGCTATGTTCCAGCAGCCCACGTCGGCGGCGAGGCGTGGCGGGGGTTGTGTGTATATGTTGCACCACAGGGGTGTAGGGGCCGGTGGTGTGTCTGTCATGGAGAGCGATGTCGCGGGCATCTTTGTTGGCACTGACAGCGGTGCAGGCATTGATGTTGGCGTTGACGGTGGTGCGGGCATTGAGGTTGGCGCTGACGCTGTCATGGGCGTTGCCGTTGGCATTGATGGTGTGACAGGCGCTGGCGTTGGTGCTGATAGTGGAGCTGGAGTCGGCGGAGAAGATGTTGCAGCCAGATCATCATCATTAGGATGTGGCGTTGGCACTGCTGGTGTTACAGGCACTGGCGTTAGTGCTGATAGTGGAGCTGGAGTCGGCGGAGAAGATGTTGCAGGCATTGCCGTAGGCACTGACGGTGTTGCAGGCAGATCATCATCATTAGGATGTGGCGTTGGCACTGCTGGTGTTACAGGCACTGGCGTTGGTGCTGATAGTGGAGCTGGAGTCGGCGGAGAAGATGTTGCAGGCATTGCCGTAGGCACTGACGGTGCAACAACATCATCAGGATGTGGCGTTGGCACTGCTGGTGTTACAGGCACTGGCGTTGGTGCTGATGATGCATCAGTCTGCGGAGAAGATGTTGCAGGCATTGCCGTAGGCACTGACGGTGCAACAACATCATCAGGATGTGGCGTTGGCACTGCTGGTGTTACAGGCACTGGCGTTGGTGCTGATGATGCATCAGTCTGCGGAGAAGATGTTGCAGGCATTGCCGTAGGCACTGACGGTGTTGCAGGCACTGGCGTTGGCACTGATGGTGGAACTGGCGTCGGTGGCGCACCAGTCTGTGGAGAAGGTGTTGCAGGCACAGGTGTCAGCGGAACAGGAAACGGTGTCAGTGGCACATCAGTGGAGATCACCGGTGAAGGTGTTGCAGGAGACGATGTCGCTGGAGATGCTGCAGGAAGTGGCGTCGGGGCTGTCGGCAAGAATGGTGTTGCAGGAGGTGGCGTTGGCAACCCGGTGGGCAGCTGTGTCGGCACCCTGTCCAGGCAGTGCGGGACACCTAGCTCATCGGCATAGCAACTCCCTGGACACCCTGCCGAGCTGCACGCAGTGGGCAGCGGTCGCGTCAGGGTCATACACACGGGGTGGCACCCACCGCAGTTCGACACCTCACACGTCTGAAACCCACACGTCACCCCGATGCAGGGCCCCTGCGAGCACGCCACACGGCTGAAAACACCCACCTCGCAGCGCCCTGCATGCCAGCACTGCCCAGCGGGCGCCGGCTGGGGTGGTGTGAACTCTGTGCACTCGCTCACTGCAGAGGCCAGCAGCAGGGCCAGCATCCCTGACACAGCAAGCCACCGCCCGGCCTGCACCCACACCATCCACACGGCGAGCTATTTGCTGAGTGTTGGCCGCACCGAGCGAACACAAATCATACCATCCACACACCCTGCACCCTGCCCCGCACTCACGTGCCCCCAATGGGTGTATGAACTGTGTCCACTGTGTCCACACCCACTCCACCCCACCTGCGGGTCGGAACCCTCCCTGCACTGTAGTGGGTGGTGCTGGGGTTGGACACGCCTGATGCGGTGCCTCTGTCGGGCCACACTGCCAGCCTTCCACACAACTCAGCAAGTTGCAGCAGCACAAGAGGCTTCGGGTGGAGGAGGAGGAGGGGGGGGTGGAGGGAGGGGGATGCAGGTTTCATCCAGGTGTGGCTTGCCCAAGATATGCAACAAGAAACAACAATATCGGGGGGTGCAGTACAACAGAGAGGAATCTAATGTGGGTTTTACAACAAATACAATAAGGGGGGTGGGGTGGTGGCACAACGGCTCGCAGCACCGCAACCCCACCCACCTCCACATCACCAACAGTTCGACCCGCCTGGCAGGCCGAACTGTCCACACACGCGTGCCTCACCAGACACACTGGGGTATAACTTTCTATCTCTTTAGCACAACACCCCACAGCGATACGGGTGCCTACGTCCAAGCTACAAAACTGTGTCATGCCGACAGCCCACCCCACCCCCTCCAGCATGTCGCTGGGGTGTGCCGCCGCCAGGGCAGTCCGTTGCTTGTTTATGCTCAAGCCCTCCACATCTCCACCCACCACCGCCGTGGGATGTGGTACAACCCCCCCTGGGGCAGTGCAGATCATCCCTGAGTACACTCACCCATGATCTTTTTGATGGGGGGGCATCCGCTGCCAAAAAAAAACCCCCCCACCGCAGCAGGTGCACGCCAGCAGCACGGGAGTCAAGCTCTACTGCTGCCTGCGGTGGGCAAACGAGAGGCGCTGGCTGGAGGGCTGCTCCGTCTGCGACCCGCTGAGGTAGATCTGCTCGTAGGTGCGCTGCTCGCGGAGCGAGGCCTCGTTCGCCTTCTGGCGTGCCACAGCAGCTTCGGTGCGCATCCCGTCGTGCCACCTCTGCGCGATGGCGCGGTGGCGGTGCCATGCAGCTTCCTTCTCCACCTCCATATGCAACGCTGCCTCTCGCTTGCTGGCCAGGGCAAGCTCTCGGTTGGACGGCTTCACCTTCCTGTTGTGCCACAGGTCTCTGAACCGGTGGTACAGCGCGGAAACCAGGTCGCTGAAGCGGGGGGTCAGGGCGAAGGAGACCCACTCCTCATAGGAGATGTGCCCGTCGCAGTCTTGGTCGATTGTTGTGAACAGCGCCTCTACGCTGCAGGTTGCAGTCGCCTTCTCACACCGCTCCAGCGCGGACCGGATGTCGGTGAATGTGAGGAAGCCTTTGTTCCCGATGTCGGACTCTGCGAACACAGAGCGGATCATCTCAGACAGCGATGCGGGGACACCGGTGTCGGAGGGCTTGCGCACGACCCTCCCCCCGGTGTGCATCCAGGGCAGCACATGCGTGTGTGGGGGCACGCCCTCGGGGACGTCGCAGTGCCACAGCGACTCCGGCTGGAAGCAGAACAGCTGCATCCCCACCGTCATCTGCTGCGAGCTGAAGAGATCCGCCCACTTCTCCTGCAGGTGGTCGAACAGCTGGAAGGTCTGTGCCTCGAAGGGGATGTCGGGGTACCCCGGGGGCCGGTTCGAACGCCCGATGGCATCGAACGCAGCTTCCACCACGTTGATGAGGTGCCCGAGCTGTGGGGGCGCGCTGAAGGCAAACGCCCTGTTGTACTTTACACCATATATGTCGGTCGCGACGCGCACGAAGAACCCGGCATCATCCAGCATGCCTTGGGATAATGTGGACGCCGTCAGCATCGTGTTGGGGCTGCCCTGCTGGTGGGTGTGGGGTGTGGGGGGGTGGGTGGGTGTCGTTTGACAAAACTCTGTTGAAAGACCAGGGAGGCAAGGAGCATGCCCGCCCTGCCTCAGCTGTCGATCGGCGCTGGGCCTGGCAGCATTGAGCGGTGGGGGTGTGGGGGCGGGGGGAGGGGTCTGTGCCAAACAGAGTGTCGGTGTGGCACCACGTGGCTTGCTGGTTTGCTTGCCAGCGTTGGAGGGGGTTGAACCCACGCGACGGGTTCCATCTGAGATACAGGTGTACAGTACAAAGGGGTTGACAATATGAAACGGAAGATGTGGCGTTCATCGAGCTAAACCCACACCACCACCACCCCCTTCCCCTCCGGCAGTTGTCGAAGAAATACGTGTTTGGCACAACATCACAACCCAAAGCCCCTCCCGCCCCGCCCTGCAGGCCAGGGCTGATACTGGAGGAGGCCTTCCCCCGTGGGTAGAGGGTGGGGTGCAGCAAAGAGGACGACGCAGTGCAGAACAAGGGGGCGGGGGGACGAAGTTGAAAAGATATAAGACCCCCGGATTTGATTTGTGCGCACGAGCAGCAGTGTGGCGTGGCCCCTTGAAAGGGCCTTTCCACCCCCACGACAATATATCATGCTGTGGCAAGCAAGCAAGCAAGCAAAGCAAGTTGTTCGGGGGAGAAAAGCAACGGTAAAAGGGCGCCATCACCGACGCACCATCGCCAAACCCTGAAACTCAGGGTGTCATGGGATTACCACCCGGAACACAGGTGCCAGCTCTCTGTCTGGCGTGAAAGCTCCAAAAGAAAAAACAAGCCCGCTGTCAGAGAGAACATTCCTCAGGGCCACACTGCATCACACGCCATGGCAACGCTTCCACTCAACTGGATCCCACTCGAAGCGGCATGCCGCACGTCTTGAGAAAGGCCACCCACCTTAAGTCCATGCGTCAACAGCACCAATCCAACGCATCTCCCCCACCCCATCACCTCCTTACGACCGCTTGTCGGTTTTAGTGTAGTACAGGTCATCCAACGCACTGTGCTCTTTGATGGTCGCAATCTCAGCGTGGAGCCGGGCCAGCTCCCCCTCCTTCCTCTGAGTCTCGAGCAGCTTCTCCATCTGCGTGCGCTGCTGCCAGGCAGCACGCTTGTCACGGACGTGCTGCAGCTCCCTCTCGCGCATCCGCCGCAGGGCAAGAAGCTCCTCGTTGGCGGCAATCTTCGCAGTGCCGTTGTTCCACACGGGGCAGGCGCGGAAGAACATCGCATCCAGCAGGGAGGGGTACGACTGGCAGAAGGCACACCACTCCTCGAAGCTGAGGTGCCCGTCGCAGGAGGCGTCTGCCCTGCGGAAGAGAGAGGCCATGTCGACATCCGCCAGCTTGATGTCGAGCTTCTTCATCGCGATGCGCAGGTCGGACAGCAGCACGTAGCCCTTGCTCCCGATGTCCAGATCCCCGAACACAGAGCGCATCTTGCTGATGCGGGAAGGGGGGCTGTCGGAGTCACGCGCCGGGCGGGAGGCACGCTTCCTCCTCGCATTGCCATATTCCGAATACCACGCGACGACAGGCTTGGCCTTCGGGACATACCCCTGCATCTCCGAATGCCATGTGTTCTCCGGTTGAAAAGCATACAGTTGGCACCCCTGCGACAGCTGTGCCGTGCTGTACATCTCGACCCACTTCAGAAGGATTGGGTCATACAGCTTCAAGGTGTGCACCTTGAAGGGCACATCGAGATAGCCTTCGGGGCGGGTGCTGCGCACAGACACATCGTAGTGGCTCTCGATGAAGTTGATGAGCTCTTCATATGTAGGTGTCTTGGCGAGCTTCAGCTTGATGTTGTGCTTCTTGCCGTATATATCAGCTGCGACATTGCAGACATACATCAGGTGGGGTGGGGCTCCAAGGGGTGGGGTGTATGGAGAAGATGCAGCCCACCTGCAGCAGCCCCTATACCACCCGCCCCTCTCGAAAGTGTCTGCCGGCCCACGTCTGCCGGCAGCTCTGCGGTGCGGTGCGGTGGGGTGGGGTGGGATGTGGGTGGCAGCAAGGTCTGTTTGCAGCTCGATGAAGCAATCGTCAAGGTGAACTTTGCGGGTGAAAATGTCCACCAGACGGTGCAGAAGACAGACCCGGGGCGATTGACTACTTGACTGACGGGGTGTGACAGTTCAAGTTCAACGATGTGAATCACGAGCGCAAGAACTACTGCACGACGAGGAAGCTGTCAATGCATGCAATTAATCGCAGTGGGGGGAGGGGGTCTGGGGTGACGGGGGGAATGTGGTATCCGGCCTCGCCCTCTGAGCCCCGCGTTCACTCAGAAACAACACGCCGCCGCCACCACCGGCACCCCCCTCCCACCTCATCGGGAGATGCGGGGGAGGGGTCAAACTGCAGGCGTGGTTGTTCCACGATATAATGCACGGCGCCACACTCGATATTACCTCACAGTGAGTGCACGGTGTGCCACGCCAGGACGTCAGGGGATACCCACACGGGGACTGGGGTCTACATGTCCTGGCCGCTGTGGCTGGATTATTTTTAGCGTCGACAATCACAAGCGTGGGTATGGTCGTTCCCACCGATCCATCTCATGTTACTTATTATCGGTGTTGACGTACATGCGGTGGAGCGCACGCAGTGCACACAGCAGCCAGAAGGCGTGACTCACGGAGTATTGATGCGCGGTTCGTCCAGTGGGTGTGTATGATTTCTGTGGAAACAAAAATTAAGACACACGCACACACACGACATGCGAATCCTTTTGTATATATGTGTCGAGCACACCGAGTACTTCCTCTTGGTGGGGTCTCCACTGTACACACACACCATGACCCACCTTGCCTACCGTTGATCGATACAGCCCCTGCTGGGTACTGCAGGGAGGGGTGTCCCAACAGGCCAGCCCACCGCCCACCCCACCCACTCCCTCCCGGTTAATATTGATGACCACACACGCAACGTCTGTTGTGAGGGTGCGAAGAGATGGGCAAAGGGGAATGGGGGTCACAGAGAAACTTTGTGGGGGTCTTTGCTGGTCGACAAACTTCGACAAACTTCTTCAGTTTTCAGCCAATTCAACAGGAAATGCACCAAAATGCACTGATGATCACCCCGTAGCGAAGACCCCCTGTGCCTGCAAATCAGAAAGGGGGGAGAAGAACCAGCGGGTATTCGTCGATCGCGAGAACACCCCCACACGCCTGCTGCGGGTGTGGCGTGTCCTGCATGATCTGCATAGCAAAGGTTCCTGCGTTGTTAGCACAACTCCAAAAAGAGAAAGTGACACCAGGCCGTCGTTCCGCACTTTTTTTCTTGCCCCCCACATTTCCTTTGATGTGGTGGCGCTTCCACACTCACACTCGGTGCCAGATGATTGCCGCGGTGAGGATCACAAGGGCACGAACAAGCATGGAACACTTTCCGCCCACATTGTAGTGTCCGCGGCTGAAAAACGACGCAAAAGAGTCCGGGTTTTGTTTGTGCGCACGAGCGGCAGTGTGTTGTGGCCCCTGTGAAGGGCGTTGCTGTGATAAAAGTGGTTTTGTGTTGCTCACTCAAAACACACTGCGCGCGGGTACGCTCCCACTGACTCTTTCGCTGTGACAAGCAAGCTTGTTTGGGCAAAAAAAGCCACACACACCCCACACCCCACACCCCTCCACACTCGATTGTGCACCTGAACTGAACCCAGGGGTGGAAGGCGTTTCGCTCTTGAAGAGGAGCAACGCAAGCTTCACTTCACCGCATACAGCTCAGGGCCACGCTGGCCTCTGGGAGTGAACGGCGCCTCCTCCTGGAAATATTTCCTGCGCTGGTGGCGCCA
This sequence comes from Rhynchopus euleeides, assembly GCA_963210315.1. Lineage (NCBI taxonomy): Eukaryota > Euglenozoa > Diplonemea > Diplonemida > Diplonemidae > Rhynchopus > Rhynchopus euleeides. The sequence goes on from OY723274.1 coordinate 458,080, forward strand.
CAGGACGGGACATGGGAGGCACCGCACCACCGCACACAGCCTAGGCAGGCGGGTGCGGTGAAAACTGACTTCTGAGGGACTCTGGTATATACGCACCGGGCTCGGTTGTTTCAAGAATATCCGACACGGTTGACTTCGGCTGCACAGCCTTGCGGTACGCATCGTGCGCACGCGTCTGCTGCCCCTGCCTCTGCGCCTCTGCCTGCCGGTCCTGCCCAGCCAGCGGCGGCAGCGACGGGTCGTCTGCGCCATGCTTGTTCGATGGGGCAAACTGCTCCTCTGCCCAGGTCGCGGTGTAGCCGTCCTGCCGCTTGCCCTTAGGGTCTGGGGCTGCCTTGCCGCGCTGCTGCCCTTTTGTCGAGGGCCGCCCGGCATCCGACTCGCGCGACTTCAGAACACGAGCTGGCGGCATGCCCTGGCGCTGCCCCAGCTGCGAAGCCCACTGGTAGTCAGCATCAGGGTTCAGCGCCTCGTCAACAGCCCCTGGATGCGCCTTCACCGTGCGTGCGCTCGGTGGGTCCCCTGTGCTGTTGAACATGCTTGTGGATGTGATGGCCAGGTTGCTGCTGTCGCCTGTACGTCCGCCCCCAAACCCGCTTAACAGCCCATCCGTCATGGCTGGCATCGAGGTGAGGCCAGGCTCTGTGGGTAAAGTGCCCATGAGGGTTGCCGTCTTCATCGCGGTTTCGACGATTGTGTTGACCTCTGCTCGCTGGCTCTCCTGGAACTGCTCGAACTGGGCTCGCAGGAATTCAAACAACGAGTTGACAAACGAGCGGTCAGCCTTCTGCTCGACCACCTTCACGTCGCATTTTGACTTCATCGCCTCGCAGAAATGGTCGCCGCTGACCTGATGGCGGTGGTGGCAAATAAAGGGGCAGAGTGGGGTGGGTGCGCTGCGCTCATCACAATAATGCGTGGGGGCCCATTAACCGGGCATCCCTTTCTTACCTCCACCCCCACCCAACCCGACCCACTCCCAGCACACCTTGCTAGCCTCCATCAGCGCAACCTTCGTCTTGATAAAATCCACCGTCTCATACAGCCCTTTGTCCATATTATCATAAAGCATCTGGAGCACCCGCGCCGTGTCTGTCTTCTTCTTCAGCTCCCTCTGCAACTCGATGATGTGTTTGGAGAAGTCGTCTTGGTCCTCTTCTTTCGACTGCTTCACCCTGTTTCGGATGTCACGCTGCGTCTTCGACCGGAGCTCGAGGTACGGGAGCGTTGCGTGCATCAGGGTCACACGCCGATCCTCATCAGGACTGTCCTCCTCCGCCACACCCTCCTCGCTGTCACTCTTGGTGGTATACAGATGCAACGCATCCGACTCCAGCACGTTCAGCACATAGTAGAGCGACGCCACTGCCGCCTCACCCTCAGCAAACCGCGCTGTCACCGCCGCCTCCGTTTCGGCAAAGGTCCGCTTCGACGTCGTCTCATTGGAGTGTATAAGGTCCTGCAGCTCTGCCCGGTCTGTCGTCTGCAGCTTTCGGAACGACGCAAGCTGCTTATCCTTCTCCTGCGACATCTCAGAAAGCTCCTGTGAGGCAAGCTTCGCAGTCTCGGTGATGCGGTTGGACAGCGTCCCCTCCGCCCTCTCCACCTCCTCATATATGCAGCGGTCCAGCTTCGCCTCGATCGCGCTGAGCTCCGCCTTCAGCTCCGCAGCCTCCTTCTCCCTCACAGGGATGTACCAGTTGCGGAGGTGCCGCGTGATGTGTTTTTCGACGGCGGCAGCCACCTTGCCTCCTGTGCAGTTCTCCACCTCGGCTATGCGGTCAGTCTGTTTAGCCAGGTCGTTGTCGATCTCCTGGTTCTTCTCGGCGAAATCAGATTTTGTGACGTAGCTCTCAGGGAGGCCATCCAAGAGGCGTTCCAGATTAGTCACACGCTCATACGTCGCCTCCCGTTGGCTGTCAACCCTCGCGAAGTTGTCCCGGTTCCGGATCCGCAACTCGTCCTGCGTTGTCCTCATCTGGAAGAAGTCCTCCGTGAGGCTGGACAGCAGGCGCGTGTTCTGCGTGACCTTCTTGTGCATGTCCTGCAGCACCTTCACAAGCCCTGTGAATTCAACCGTGAAATCGGTTTTGATAAGCCCTGTCGTATCGAGTGTAGACATTGCAACGGAGCCCTGCGGGGATAACTTCTTTCAGAAAGGAAAGTCCTTCAAGGATGTGGGGTAGGGGGGTGGGGGCGCTGCACAGCGAATGTGCGGCGCCACAGAGTGAACCACGGATGGAGAGACAGGCGTGTGAACTCTCTCGTGAGGAGCGCCCAAACCGCGGGAGGTGTGTGGGGTGATGGCACCTGTTTGGTGGCGGTGGCGGCGCTGATGCTGATGCAGGGTACCTCAGAGGTGGTGCTGGAGGAGCAGGGTTGGGCCAAGAACACCCACCTCCTCCCAACACACGAATGCGGGTGGTGGATTGGCAAATCAAAAAGGGTGCGTGTGTGGGTGGAGGGGGCAGGGTGGGTGGGTAGTGTTTGCGTTGCTGTGCGGGTCGCTCACCCACCTTGGCAGTGCCTTACGTTTCGCATGCATGTCTCCTTGTAATCGGGAGCTGCACGAGGGGGCGGGGGGTGTTGTGCTATTCTTGTTTTGCTTTGGATGTTTTTTTTGCTTTTGCCCAATCAGCAGGGCATTAGTTTGACCTTCCCGACGGAGCCTGAAACCTGGTTACCCTGGTTATGACCCACCAAATTTTTTCGCTCGGGCGCTTCGCGCCCGAGTGCCTCCTGCGCCGTTGTGACCGCGGCGTGCTATTATCCACGGTTTGCCCCCCGGCAGGATCCCGGGAAACCCCGGCCGGGCCCGGAAATTCCGGGCCCGGGACCGGGATTTTGAAATCCCGGCCGGGATCCCGGGGAAATCCCGGCCGGGTCCGGCCGGGGTCCGGCCGGGAATCCCGGGGGTTCTCAGTCTCAGGTCGCTTGGACCGAGGTCATCTCAGACCTATGGCTTTCAGTCCCCAGTTTCAGATTCAGACCTGCTGATCCAGAACCGCACCCTCTCCTTCCACACCAATTGTATCCACTGCTCATGGGTCCGAGTGACGACGATAGCAATGACGATGGCTCCATAGCAAAGATGGCTACCACTGTCAAAGCTCATCTGGAACAGAAACTGTCCCAGATGGAAGTCTCCTGTATAAATACAGGGTTCGGGGTTACCACGAGTGTAACGCAGATACGTGCAGGTGTGTCAAGAGAGTGTGCAGCTCACAGCAGTTCCGCATCCTCCTGGTTGCTGAACTCCACAGTCCTAGGACGACGAAGAGGACGACGAGGGTCGACGTAGGCTTATCTTACGCTACGGCAGGGGTGGACTCAGCCACCCCGGGGGCAGGTTGAACAGGTTGTGTGGTTCCACTGATCAACATGTAGGTCGGCCTGTCTGATAAGACTCAGCCACCCTGCGGGTCAAGTGATTACAAAAGGGTGCCTATTTGACCAAAAGGCAAAATTTCCTCCCGCCATGCTCCCGTACCACAGAGGCTGTTGTGTTTTGCCTCTGTGTATGCGTACGTTTTGCGATGACGGGGTGTGGAACCTGGCGTAGACCGAGCTACAACCAGGAACCAACGGCCCAACTCGGCGCCGTGGGTCAATTTTTGTGAAAAGGCCTTGACCAGAGGCATCCCCCTAACACTAAATTTGCTCTGTTTCACCTGAACCGACCAACCAGGCACCGTGAGGAGGCATCAGAGCCCCTCGTGGACAGCCGCAGCACCCTTCCTTTACTAACGTCAGGTTCACCACTAGCACGAAGCATCACTGTTTTACGTCAGGTATGGCAAATGCCCACCCAAGGAAGTCGAGGAGTTTGAGCCGTTGGAAGTTACCAGAGGGACAAGCAAGAGGGATCTGCAAGCAGTGATGTCTGTTGTACCCTTGGACCACATTAAACTCAAACTGAACCCTCAGTCGTCCTTGATCGCCCGACAAGGTTCCTTTCAGCTTTCTAACAGATGGGTACTGCAACTGTCCAACTATCTACAGACTCACATCCCAGAAGGTGCAGTCCAGGTTCCACAGAGCAAATTAAATGTTAGCATTTCTGCACAACTACCGGTACGCAAATCGCAGCGGCGGTGGAAGTGACTGACTCGAAAACGGCGAGGTATCAGTCTTGACGCTGGAAAATTCCGTTCGGAAATACCAAACACATCCACAGAAAGTGGAAGGAATGGGCGCCAAGATGATGCGAACGATTTTTGGGGGGGGGAGGGGGTGGACTGCTCTGTATCGTGATACCCGCGAGGGCAACCAAATGCAGAACAGGGAGGCACAGGCGCACACACGAAGGCAGCACACAAGTGGCAAGTGGCAGGGGCTGGGGTCTGGGGCTGGGGCGCCGCGCGATTCGCTTCTCCTGACTTTCTGATCCGGCAAACTACAAACACAAAAGCAGTACATGCACTGCAACAACAACCTCCGAAGGGAGCCACAATACCCTCGTGACTCCAAAGCAGCTGATGGCATCGGAGGGCAATCAGCGTGCTCCGCGCAGTCGAGCATGCTGACGAAGCGTGTGTCGTAGATCCGGGGTGCACGTTTGATGGCCACCGCCTCCTGCAGAGTGCTCTTCATGTCGGCCGGGAAATCCCGGGAATCCCGGGAATCCCGGAATTTCCCGGAACCCGGCCGGGCCCGCCCGGGATCCCGCCCGGGGGGCAAACCGTGAATTATCTGTCTCCCCACCCCCAGGTTATGTATAGTCTCTACTTCCCCCGGGTTTGTGAGAGGTGTCAGACACAGCACACAATTCGCGCTGGTGCCAGGAGGATAACCCATCTACACGCCGACAGGCTTCCTGGCACTCCGCGAGCGCCCGAAGCTTGAATTGAGGGCATGGCTGCGGCACGACGCCCAGAGCGTGTACAGGCACTTGGCAATTTTCTCGTGGAGCGCCCCGGGTTTCCCACCACCGTGGTGTTGCACCAGTCAGTGGCGAAGGACACGACGCGGTTCCAGAAGCTTTCCCAGAGATTCTGTCTGCTCCAGCAGAATGCTGCAGATGTTGGCCGCATTCCGGCTGTTGCAGTCTTGCGGCACGTTACGGGTTGATCACACACGAATCCGGGTCGCATGCTGGCTCACCTTCGTCGTGGACTGGGTTTCGTCAGTGAGGGACAGCGTAGAAGGGGGCTGTACAATCTTGGCCAGCATCTGCCGCCGAATGACAGATGCGGGTCGTGTCGTACTATGGCTTGGTGGGGCGAGCGCAGCAGGTTTCTTGGTAAGGAAAAACCCCGGTTCCGAGCCAGAATTTTGACTTTTTTTTATTTTTTAAAATAACCAGGTTTCTCCAAATCCTGGTTATCATAACCGGATAACCAGCCCAAACTAATGCCCTGGCAATCAGCATTTGCGAGGAAAAGCCGTGCGTGCCGGAAGGGGCCTCGTAAGCCCGGCCAGCACCCACGGCCCAGCACCAATCATCTTTTCCGGGTCGTGCCGCGTATCTGCTATGAATTTGCTATGTCTTTATTCCCACCCTGCACCGGGTGTTTTCCTTTGCATTTGCGAATTTCCTGGGTGTTTATGTTAACGCCGATGGTGTGATTTTCGACACCACTCCACCACACAGGTGGGGGAGCCATTTTACTTTTGAAAAATAAATCGGCACTTCTGGTCGGGATCAGGGCCAGCAAAACCGCCCGGCCCCTTCTTTTTCCATCACCATCATAGTCTTCTTCTTCTCCTTCAGGCCCAATACCTTTTTTCCGAAAGTCGGCGAAAACCCGGCTATACCCTTTTTTCCCTCCGATATTTCACGGCATCACGTTTCGTTTTTGGAATCGCACGAATCCCTATGGTTTGGAGGGGGGGGAGCGTGCAACCCACAACCCCGAGGGGCTGTGGGGGGGCTCTGCGCGCGACACCACTGCCTGCTTCGCTGACACAGAACCCTGCACACCACTGCTGGTTAGATTGCGGGGGGTGGGAGTGTGTGGGTGGGGGTCTTCCCCGAGGCGTTGGTATTGACGAGGCCACTTGGCCTGGCGTGCGCGACAACCCAGGGAGCAAGTGGCAAACGTGCTTCTTTCCCAACTTTGGACACAAGGCCCTGGGGGTGGGGACAGATAATCAAATCAACGGTAGAAAAATGCCCTTTTGCCGGACCGGATGAAACCACACAGAGCAATGCCTGCGGAAAGCGTGGCGTGCAAAATCGGCAAATAAGATGGGGTGTCACAGTGTCACAAGCAAGGCTCAGGTGGGAATACCTACCCACAAACAGCCTGCCTCCGTGCTCGTCTCAGCATAGAAAGCCTTGCAGGCCTGCGTGTCGGTTGTTCCGAACACAAGAGTGCCACACCTTTTGAATACGTCTGGTCCGCCCGGAGGAAGCGGGGCATAGGAGGGGGGGGGAGGAAGCGAGCGAGCGAGGTCAAAACCGATAAGCAAGGAGAAAATAACAAAAAAATGCGGCGGAAAAAAACAGGGGAGGGGGGTTGGGGGGTCGGTGTGTGAAGTGAGGGGATATGGGTGTGTGTGTGGGGGGGATGGGGGGGGGGGGGGGGGCGAGCAAATAGAGAAAAGCAAACAACAACAAAAAACAAAATGCGCTTCAGGGGGGAGGGGGTAAACTGTAAAAAACCCCAATAAGACGGGGGGGCATGGCGTGTTGTTGTGTGTGTGTTGTCGCGTTAGTGTGTGGTGACAGTGGGATGCATGCAGTATCGGATTTCCCCGGTGACAACCCTGCACGAAGCAGAGTGTGTGTGCGGTGGCGCGCACCCTACATCATCTGGTAGAAACGCCAGGAAATCACAGTGCAACGGGAGGAACTTGGGTGAAGCAAGCATGGAATTGGGTTCCCTACAACAGTAGATGCGAACCCCGACGAGCACATGGTTCGATACACAACGCGCCGGAAGGGGGGGTGTCGAGCGCGACAACTGACCAGCACGTCGTGTATCGGAGAGGAGGGGTGGGGGGGAAGGGTGGAGACAAACCACCCCAAGCAAATAGAAGCGGCAGAAAAAAATGAAAACGGGGGAAAAAAAGAAAGCAAAGAACAAAGGAGCAAGCCTCCAGACAATAATAATAGATCCCACGAGCCACCCACCCACCCCCGTGCCTGCAACAGGTCGTATTTTTTTTGCCTTTTTTTTTGAGTTCCCGATGACACGTTGCTGGGCTCACTCCTCAACCAACGACCAACTCTCTCCCCCCTCCCCCCCCCCTCCCTATCAACTCAGAATAACCCAGCTGCCAACGCACACACGTTAATCGTTTTTTTGAAGTAGTGTAGTGTGGAGCACATCTAAAAGGGCACACCCCTGCTCCCTTGATGTGCACACCCACTGTCACGCACACCACAGACAAGGGACACCTTTTTGCCAATGCATCAGGACGACCGCCAGCGGAGAGGTTAGAAATGTAGCGCCACTGTCCCACCTACCCGCCTGCCCCCCACCCGCAGTGTGGCAGTGCAGAGGGGAAGGGGCGAAGATAATGTCTCAGAGGTTCCGTGTGTGTGGGGGAGAGTCGGGCGTGCGCGGCTTGTTTAGATTTTGCCGAACCCACATTTTTTTTTGTGTTTTTTGTTGTTGTTGTTGTTGTGTGGATTACGCACGTCCATAAGAGTACAACACAACCGCCCCCGAACACCCCAAACCCTCCCCACCTTGCCGAGAGCTTTTGGCAAGAGGGGTGTAGAATGGAAGGGGGCGGTGGGACAATTGCGATGTGGAACATGAGACTTATCCCCTCCCCTCTACTGCAGGCAGAGAAGACGAGCAGGTGTTCTGCGGCGGTACACCATGGTTTTTATTTTGGGTTTTTTTGTTGCGGCGTGGTACAATCCTTCATCATCGGCTCTTGGGTGTATATTTTGAACGATTATTTTTAAAAAAATCTGCAACGCAACACCAACGCTGACACCATTTTTATCTGGTTGTTTTCTGCTTATTTTTCTTGCCCCCCCCCCCACCCACCCCCCCACCCCCAAGATCAAATGGTTCCACGCAGACTTTCTTAGGGTTATCAAACCACCACCAACCCATCCCCACTCAGTGGTGTACCTCCCCCCCCCCCCACCTCCACCCGACACTCAATTACGAGCTGGTCGGCGCACCCCCAGTCATCCCCTGGGCGGCGTTGAACAGGTTGATAGGCGAGGAGCCATCCGTCACCATGTACCCCTGCAGGTTCAGGGCCTTGAGCAGGCGGACCTGGTTCTCCGGGCCCGCCTTGGCGATCGCCTCGATGGTTTCCTTGCCCATCGACTTGACGGAGTTCGCGAACTTGCTCGACTCGATCTTCGCGAGGTCACGCGCCTTGTCCACCTCCAGGCTGTCGACGGTCTTCTTGTGGGTCACCATTTCAGAGTTCTTCGAGTTCTCGATGTCGATCTCGGTCCGCACCTGGATCTTCTGCGCCTCGGCACGCTTCGTCGCAAGGTCCACCATGCACTGCGCCTCCACAGCGGCAGCCTCTGCCGCAGCCTGTGCCTCCGCACGCTGCGACCCAGTCGCCTCGATGCTCTGGCTCTCCGCACGCAGCTGCAGCAGCACCTTGCGCTCCTTCTCGCTCTCCGCCTTGTCGCGGATCAGCTGCGACTCCAGCTCGCCCTTCGCCTTCTGCTCCTCCTCCGTCGCGCGGTGCTTTGCCTGCGCCTCCTGACCCTGCGTCGTGATGTGGATGGCGAGCTGCACGCTCTTCAGCAGGCTGTCCTTCGTCTTCTGGTCCACAGGCTCCACGCTCTGGATGTCGACGTTGCTGATGACCAGCCCGTTGGTGGGGAAGGGCAGCTCGCTGTTGGGCCACTTCCCTGCCGTGGCGGGGAACTCCTCCACACCCACCGCCACGGAGAAGTCGTCGGCGCTGGTGTAGGTCTTGCCGGCGTCGGTGGTGAGCGACACCCCCGTCTTGGAGGACGACACCTCCGTCACAGCGGCGCGTGTCCCGGTGGCCTTGTCGACAACGGTGGTGCCCACCTCGATCGGGCGGCCCATGCTGAGGTAGGTGCTGTACGACCCAAACACCGCATGCCTGATGATGCTGGAGCTGTTCTTGTGGAAGTTGTCGAACGTCTCCCCTGCACAGCAGCCACGGATGCGCGACGCGATGGCCTTGCAGCTGTCCCCGACGAAGTCGTGCACACTGAACACCCGCTTGCAGTCAGCCTCGTCGACAACGTTGATGTCGAAGCGCCAGTTGTACGAGAGCTGCAGCTCGAGACGTGCGTGGTCTGCCGTCTCCACACGGATGTTGTCAGTCATGAAGTCAGGCCCCAGGAACAGCGCCAGTGCCTTGATGACATTCGGGCGCTTGGGCTTGCCACCCGACAGCGAGATCACAGTGAACTCCTCGTCAGGGTTGAGCGACAGCATGTCAGGGCCGTAGACACAGCGCGACGTCTTCTGCTTGTAGTCGAAGATCTGCGCCAGGCTGTTGTGCGGCACGCTGTACACCACCACGCGTGTCTTGTCCCGGATGCCCCCGTCGCCCCCGCCCGTCTTCCGCCCGCTGCGGCCCGCCAGCAGCTGCTCCACCTCCACCGGCAGCTCCTTCTCCCACAGCTCCTCCGTGGGCTCCAGCATGTAGGACACGGGGCCCATCTGCGCACGCACCTGCCCGCTCTTCAGGTCGCGGATGTACACCCCCTCGTACTCATGCATGGGGATGGAGCGGCGCGTCTCCACCACCTCCACCGTCACAGGGGGGACGTACTCACGGGGCCCCTTGATCATCCACAGGTCACCGGCCTCGCGCTCCACACCGTCGTCGCCCTTGTGTGCCTCAAGGGCCTCCAGCAGCAGTGCCTCGTCCGCCATCAGCACGTGCACATCCTGGGCACACCCGTCGACAAGGCGCTCGTAGGGGTGCAGGAAGAAGCGGTCAGGGCCGCGGATCAGCTTCTTCACGCCCAGCTGCACCTGCTTCTTGGCGGTGTCGAAGGGGTCCATCACAATGCAGTACTGCTTCTTGTTCAGCACCAGCAGCTGCACCTCCGTCATGACCGACTCGTTGGGTGTGGGAAGGTACGTCGCCGTGTCCTTGTGGGTGACGAGCCACTGGTCACCCGGCAGCCGCTCCTGCCCGAAGCAGTCCTTGAAGGGGTTGACGCACTTCACGTGGATGGCCTTCGTCTCCGTCAGGATCTTCGGCTGCACCACCTCCAGCACCTTCTCGTCGACGGAGGGCAGGAAGGCGCCTGTCTGGGTCCACAGCCACTGCGCACCCACCTTGCGCTCCACACCGGTGCGGTCGGTGAAGGTGTTGATCGCCGTCAGCTTCAGGGCCTCGTTGACGTTGACGAACTGCGCCTTCACCGTCTGCACCACCTCGCGGCAGATGTGGGGGTAGTAGGTGCAGGGGCCGCACACCATCCACTCGTCCCCGGCGACGCGGGGGATCTTCGACCCGTCCACCTCGTCCTCAAAGTCGCGCAGTGCCTTGAGGCGCAGGGCGGTGATCTGGTCCAGCACCTGCAGAGGCTGCGGCTTCTGCGTCTTCTCGTTCAGCTTCTCCCCGGGGTACAGCGGGAAGGGCGGGCAGTTCACCCGGATCTCCTGGTCGCCGAGGCGCACCCGTGCCTGCCTGTGGCGGGAGGGGGGAAGGGGATGATGTGGTGTCGTCTCGATATCCACCAGTGAGGCTTGTAGGGGTTTGACACCATAAGCCCCACACGTGTTAGACGCCTTGGTCATTTTTCAAAACAACGGGTATCACAAGTCCGCTGTGTCTGTCTAGCGCCTGCCCCACCCCTTTAGCAAACAAAACACCGCACTCAGTTGGGCGCGCTGTGCAACATACCCATCCTTGTCCAGGTTCGGCTTGCCAGCCTCATCGCGGTCCACAGGGTTGTCGATGATCAGGTAGTGGCGCGGCGGCACGACGATGAAGGGGGAAGGCTGGATCAGGATCTGCAGGGGGGGGGGTGCCATGTCGTGAAGCAGAAGACAAATGGAAGCAATGCCGACCTCCCGTCCACACCCCCCCCACAGGAGAGGCACAGGAATCGTCATCGCCGTAGCCCTGCGAAACATGGATGCATACCTGCTCGTGTTCCCGCTTGGTGAAGGTCTCCGGACCAACCTTCAGCGCGGTCGCCGTTGAGTTCTGGTCCTGTTGGCGTGGTAGGGAAGGGGTGGTATGGGCAGTTGAGAGAGGGGAGCGGGGATGAGATGATTGCTCGCCACCCTGGAGCCATCAAAAGCCCATCTCAGGCAAGCCCTCTCCCTGGACAGACAACACGCAACAAACAACGAAAGCAAGCGAGCAAAACAAGCAATTTCCTCATTTGCGGGCCATACCAAGACATGTGTGTAGTAGTTGGGCTTCAGGTGGACGACATCCAGCTTGGACATCTTGCGAAGTAAACCCTTTGTGTGAGTGTCTCTGAGGTGGGGTGGTGTGCTGCGGTGTTGCGGTGTTGCAGGCCCATCAGTCTAAACGGTGCCACAACACTCCGTGGTAGTAACCTTACAAACTGCCTCCACTCCGGGGCGGTGGTGCGTGGGGGACGGGACAGGGGACCACGCCGCACCCCCTCAAGGCACAACAAACTCACTGTGCTGGCCAGAGTAACCCGAAACACGCCCCCCCACCCCACTCAGCCTGCCCCCATGCCAAGAGCACACCACTCCAACACCACGCTCCGAGGCAGGCAAAGAGGGGGAGGGCCCCCCTCCATGGCTCACCCCGCGACCCCTCCCTCCCCCCTCCCCCACCCTCTCGCCACCACCACCACCACCGCCGAACCTCTGGGGGGGCAAGGCAAGCCCAGAGCTGGTGTGGTAGTGTAGTGGGGAGTGGGGTAGGGTATTTTTTTTGGCATTTTTTGTTTTGGAGGGGTGCATGTACGTGGGTTGAAAGGATAGGGAAGAAAAGGGACTTGTGAGAAAAAAAAAAGGTAACGGGGCAGGAGGGGCGGGCGCTGCAGCCTATGAGGGGCCAGATAAATGACGTGCAGCGGGTGGTGTGCCCCAGAGGTAGCCCTCCCCGTGATGTGTGCTGCGGTGGAGATCGCATGCAAGTGCAGGGTACGCTCTGCCCTGCTGCAAAGCAGTAAAGACCGGATGGCAACCCCCCATCACATCTCCAGCTGCTGCATCAGGGAGGCAATCCGTGCCTCCAGCTCGGTTCGTTCCTTCTCCTTCGCCTGCAGCTTCGACTCTTTCGCCTGCATCTCTGTGAGCTTCTGGCGGTACTTCGCTGTGCCCGCCTCGATCTGTTTGTTCATCGCCTGCTCTGTCTGCAGCTCGTCTGTCAGCGCTGCGGCGCGCTTCTTCACCTCCGCATTTTTTTTGACCAGCTTCGCGGCCTGCTTTTTGCAGGCAGCGGCAGCCGCCACAACCTCCTCCACCTCCGCACTCTGGACGGCGGGGCCGGCAGGGGGCTTAACCGACTGCAGACGCCGGACCAACGCCTCGTGCTCCCGCAGCTCCCTCGCCAGCAGGTCTGTGTAGTATAGCTGCTGCGTCGCAAGCTGGGTGTCCAGCAGATGCGCATATGTGTCAGACACAGAATGCAGCTTCGACTCCAGAGACATCTCCGCAAGCTCTGCCGCATCCACCCCGCCCTGCCCCGCCTCCCCGCCGGGCCCACCCTCCGCCTTCTTCTGCACGTTCACCAGCTGGCCATCGCTGCGGCTCGCCACAAGACGGTGCACAAAATCATCTGCAGAATAGTCCCACACACTCCCCGACGACACCTCTAGCGCATAGGTATGCCCCGACGCTTTGTAATGCGCCTCCGCATGCACACCGAGGTAACGCCCACACCCGAGGTTACCGCACACCAGGCACATCCAGAGCGTGTCGGTCTCACCACACCCAGGCTCTGCGCATTCGACGCCGAGCTCCGCAGGGTTGAACCGACAGACGGGACACCCTGTCCCATGGTCGTGTTTGAGGATGCACCGGAAATGCGCGGTGTGCCCACACATGGTGGTCCACAGGACGTCATGCCCAATATTGCTGCTGAATGATGCCGACAGCGGGAACCCCTCCGCTTCCTGCGGCACGGGTGACGGGTGTTGCGGCGGGGTCCGCACAGCCATGGCTCCCTCCGCGTCCAGCAGCGGCTCCAGGCACACGGGGCACTGCTCCACGCCCTCCGAGCTGTCGCACAGCAGGAGGGGCTCCGCGGAGGCTGGGGATACAAAGGAGACGAACATCGTCTCCCCCCCGAGGGCGGAGAAGGGGCGGCCGTGGTGGAGCTCGCGGAGGCGGGCGGCGGTGGCTGCGTCGCCGACATCCATCATCAGGTAGTACTGCGCCTTGTTCTCCGTGCAGCCCAGGACACGGAGGCCTGCGACGTCGTCGCGGAACCCGGCAACATGCCCCAGCAGCTCCGCCGGCGTGATGAACTTCGGGATGTTCTCTATGCAGACATACCGCGACCCACAGGAAGCCTGTGCCACAGCCTGCCCCTCAGAGACAGCAGGCGAAGCAGCCGCGTTTGCTGCGGCGCTTGTCCCGCCCGCTGGGGCCAGGCCCGCGCCATCTCTCCCCGGGGTTTGTGTTTGCGGCGGTGGTGCGGCGAGGCCTGCAGGGGCAGAGGGGGGGACGGTCTCAAGGACACCCCGCCTGTGCCGGGAGCCTGCGCGTGGGTCGCCTATGAAGTAGGCGATGCAGCCGGCGTCGACAACAGGGCCTTCGCCAGACATGGGGGCGGGAGGAGGGAGTGGGGTGTGGGTGTGTGGGTCGGGCTCCCCCCCCGCTCCTGTGCCGGGGGATTCCTAATCAGAAGACTGCAGGCAAGAAGAGGAAGCCACCGAAATGGGGCCTCAATTAACAGCGAAACGCCAAACCAGGCCTGTCGCTAACTTTTCGATTTTGGAGATTTGGTGGGTTGACGCTCCTGTTTTGGGGGGGGATCAGGGGGGAAAACACTAGGGGTCAATTTTTCTCGCGCGCGCTTCGCGCGCGCTCGTGTTGTTGCCAATTTTTCCCATCGGTGGACCACTAGGTGGGCACGGTGTGAGGCGCTGGGTTCCTTCCGTGGTTCCTCTCCCGCTCGCGCCGTCGGGTGCCGGAGGAAACCAAAAAATGGCTTTCGGGACCATGATTTCGACGCTGCCCCCTGATATGTCACGGCCGTCAAAGCGCAAGGACTTGGTTACTAGACGGGCACGCGAGATGGGGGGTCTGGGGGGCAGGGCCCCCCAGCCGCCGGAGGCCACGGTAGTGAGCATCTGTTCATTGTGGGCGTACAGATTCTGTGTGAGTTGGCTGCGTCCTCCTGAGGCTACTGGAGTGGGTGGATTCCCTGACCCGGTGGGAATCGAATGACTTGAGTACGAGACATACGCCACAGGGGGGTCTGGGGGGCGGAGCCCCCCAGCCGCCGGAGGCCACGGTAGTGAGCATCTGTTCATTGTGGGCGTACAGATTCTGTGTGAGTTGGCTGCGTCCTCCTGAGGCTACTGGAGTGGGTGGATTCCCTGACCCGGTGGGAATCGAATGACTTGAGTACGAGACATACGCCACAGGGGGGTCTGGGGGGCGGAGCCCCCCAGCCGCCGGAGGCCACGGTAGTGAGCATCTGTTCATTGTGGGCGTACAGATTCTGTGTGAGTTGGCTGCGTCCTCCTGAGGCTACTGGAGTGGGTGGATTCCCTGACCCGGTGGGAATCGAATGACTTGAGTACGAGACATACGCCACAGGGGGGTCTGGGGGGCGGAGCCCCCCAGCCGCCGGAGGCCACGGTAGTGAGCATCTGTTCCTGCAAAACCATACTCTCTTCGACGTCGACCCAGTGAAAGTGGGTTGACGCTTGGTCGACGCTTGGTGAGCGTCGACCCAGTGTAACCGGGCCAACGCTAGGTTAGCGTCGACCCAGTGTAATAAATGGGTTGACGCTTGGTCCAGGCTTGAATGGCAACCCAGTTCCACTAGGTCGACGCTCCAAGCCTCGACCAAGCGTCAACCCAGTCCACTGGGTCGACGCTGGGTCGACGCTTTTTTATGGGGGGGGAAACCCAAAATCACTGGGTCGACGGTCGACGCTTAGCGACATGCCTGACGCCAAACTTGGGAAGTGGGGGGGGGGAGCCGGCTCTGTACTACAAGTCGCGGACTCACTCTAGACGAAGAGGGTGTCGCGGCCGTGTGGGGAACCAAATACCTGATGAAGGAGGTCCGTGGGTAGTGCCCAAACACGCCGTGACAGCCTCGCCAACCTGGCCAATTCAGCCAGTGGGGTATCTGCCTGGAACACAAAAAACGCTCAGAACACCAAAGGAAACTGCACGTCTTCTTTGGAATCCCCCTAAGCGGGGCAAAGCCCCTTCACTAAAGTGCTTAGTAATGTGGGTGTGGGTGTGGGTGGTGTGGTGCGACCATTCATTCGCGGGAGGCGGTGGGGAGCAGTGTATTTCACACTTCAAGTGGGGGAGGGGGGGGGGGGAGAGAGAGATGGGGGAGGGGGGGCTTGGGTCCCGAGAGTCGCGCGTTGTGGTGATCCTGGCTGGGTAAATGCCTCACTTCAGGGGGGGGGGGGGTGTGAGCGCCCACGTCTTGCAGATGCAGGTTCGTCACCCTCTCGACCCAAAAGGTGCTCAGAAGGGCATCGGCCCTTATCCACCCCATGCTTGAGGAGACCCACCGTTTTATGACCCCCATCTTGTGTACTTTTGTGAGAATAGTTCTCCGCCGTGAAATCTATTTGACAGGGCTCAGCTATCCCACCCCATTGCAATCTCCGTGCCTACCTGCAGGAGACCGTTGGAACACGCGACTGCATTGCCGCACACCACCTCCCCGGGGAAGTGCACACACTTCCACTACTGCCCGATGAGAATTACTCCAACCGCCCAACCAACCCCCCACACCAACCTCTCCCTCAGCCTGGCCCCACAACCCCTCTGGATAGATATCGTGACACGGCAACCTGAAGCATGTCGTCGAGAAGGCGCCGCAGCGTCACCTCCCTGAGCGGCTGATACGGCGGCAAGGGTACCACCACCAGGCGGGGCTGAGCCAGCCCAGCCCCGGCAGGCTCGGAGTAATACTCGCAGGGGCAGCCCGCGGCCTGCATGGCCCAGGTTATGTGCCGCGCCTCCGGCCCCACGAGGTCATCGAGAAACTTCGAGGAAAATGGAGGCAGGGGAAACTCCAGGGCACGCTCCGGCAGGGGCGGAGGGGGTGGCGGCTGCAGCTGCTTCTGCTGCACCTCTGCCGGGGCCTCCGCCTCACCCACCCGCGCTGGAGACGAGGAAGAAGACGAAGATGAAGACGACGATGATGAAGACGAAGACGAGGATGATACCGACCCCTCCCTCCCCGCAGCGGCTGCCACCAACGCAAGCCCAGTGGGGGGGGGCGGTGTGGCTGTGCCAGCGCCCCCCCCACCCTCGCCAACCCCCCCTGCTGCCTCTGCCGCCTCTGGGTCCACCATATCTAAGAAAGATCTGCCCGCTATTGGCTCAGGGGTTGCGCAGGGGTTGTGCAATTTGACGGAGCCCCCAGGAGCCCCGCAGAGCAGGCGGTGTAGGCCGCGACCTGGAGGGGGGTTGAGGGGCGGGTGTGCCGGAAGGGGAGGACAAGGCAGGGCCTTCCGTAGGCTGCAAGGGCCAGGTGTGTGTCGACGGTGAACAGCTCGACCGTTTCGTGGAGGAAGAAGGAGGCGATGTGGGCTGCGGGGTAGAACTGGCGGTCGGTGCCGAGGAGGCGGTGGGCCTCAACCTGGACCCCGAAACCGGGCACCACCGTGAAGCTCTCGCGGTGTACCCGGGTTGCGGCCCACAGGAGCAACGCTGCGCCCGCTGCGGTGCAGGGTGCGCTTCCCCACCCGATGCCTGCCGCAAAGAGGAGCACTGCTGCGCCCAGGCAGTTGCCGGTCGGGGCCTCACACCAGAACTCACTCCCAGACGTCACCCCCTCCCGTCGCCGCAGCAGCATTCATGGAGCGGGTGGTGGGCGGTGGGGGGTGGGGGGAAGGGAGAGAGAGAAAGGGGCCCCTCGCTGCAAACTAATGTGGCGTTGTGTGGGCTGGTGTGGATCTACTTCACGGTGTGGCCTTGTGTTCGGCATGAAGGGTCTGATGGCCGGGGTGCAGTCTCTCCCCCGAATTGCTGCAGAAAGACAGGTGGGGTGAGCACAGCAGAGCCCAGCTGGGTGCGGTGCAATCAGAGGGGGCGGGGGCGGGGGGGGAGTGTTTCGTCCGATGTCATGACTCCCAAACTCGCCATGCTTTTATTTTTTTGTGCAACTTCGGCCTGTTCCTTTTCTTTATTGACAAAAGGAAAAGCTTCAACCCGCCTGACGTGCAGGAGACGGCCGGGGCACTGCAGTGCACCCTTGTTTCCCAGACGGGCGCTGCACTCACTGGATCCCAGGCCCCCTCCATACCCCCTGCCCCATGTCGACAGATTCCTTGTTTTCGTTTTTGGTTTTTGGTTTTTCGTTTTTCTTCTTCTTTTCGTTTTCTCGGTTCTCGGGAGTCCTTCACTTTCGGCAAGGTTTCGGCGAAGTTTGGTGTTTTACCTAACAACAGGGGGGCCCTCGCAACCAAGTCACAGCTCGTCAGTCAGTGAGGGGAAGTCACAGGCTGCCCCTCTGGGTCACACCTGGTAGCGAAGGCACCCAACAGGAGGAAAGGCACAAAAAATGCACCGGTTTCGGCACTGAGCGAAGAACCCCTTCTCTTTAACTGAGTGGCATCCACTCCAAAACTATCAGAGCCCCCCAGGTGGAGACGGCAAAGCGAGACAACAAATCCATTCCGCTGCCGAAAGTTGTGTTGTTGGAACAGCAGACCCCCCCTACTCTTTGTGGCACACTACTCCTCCAGCCTGCTGCAGTGGTGCGGGTGGGGGGGCCGCGAGATCCAGCTCAAAGGCACAGAAAGAAAGGTTCCCCCAGCAGTTGGCTACGCCGAACTGACAAATATTTTGCTCCAAAAAAAATACACCGCCGTTCCTCCCGGAACAACCACAGCAGGACCTGCCAGGTGCACATTCTCCTGGTGCCACACTCCGGGGAGGAGGGCTGCCCGCTGTCAAAACACTGCACACACGTGAATCGTTTTGCAGCAGTGCAGATGACATATATGGCACCGGCCGCACTACTTTTTCTTTGAGGAGAGCTCCACTGTGCCACACACAAACGGATACTTTGACATCAGGGGGGGGGGGGTAGTGAAATCGAATTTGAAGGGAGCACAAGAATGATCACCCTTCACTCGTTATGCAGATTGTGTCTGAAATCCAGTGACATCAGGGGGGGGGGGGGGGGGGGGAACGAACCGATTTTCAGGCGATCCCCACTGGAGCTGGAGCTGGCAATCCCGACTGCAGAGCGCACCGGCAGCTTACTCTGTTCCTGATACGATCACCACTCTTGGTGCCTCTTGATGCCAGCACAACACATTGAGGAAAAAGCTTTGGAAAGAGTCGGGGCATATCCTATCTTCTTTTGGTTTCGACAAATCACAGGCACCTGTAAGAGCTAGGCTTCCACACACTCGGCTTCAGGAAACACTATTCTGTGGGAACCCATGTGAGGGAAAACCCCCGGTGCCATCTGGGAAGCCCGGCTTGCACAACGGGGGTAATGGCTGTGCCAATCAGAAGCAGGTGGTGTGGGCGTTGTGAGATAGCGGTTCAAACAAAGCGGCTGGGCTTCAACCCCTGCCGGATTCCCGATGCCTGCTCGCCAGCAACACACTGCCTCCAAAAAGGCCCACAAATCCACTTCGGCTTCGGGGGAGAATGCGGGGTGGGGGCGCGTGACTCTCTGGCACACAGCACCCCACTTGGCGCAAAACCTCCCGCGATGATTATTTTTTCAACAGAATCTTTTGAACACCTTAAATTTGAACGAACGATTTGAACGATTTTTGGCCGTGCTCGTAGCATTCCCCGTTGGGGGGGGTCGCTATTTCGTGTTCTCCTGGCCGCACGGAGGCATTGCCTTACGTCGCCTCTTCCTCTTTTCCTTTGGTGGTGTGTTGGTCTAGCTCAGAGGGCGGGACCGTTTTTAGAACCATGATCTCCCCCCTCCCCACCCCTCCCCCCACCCAACCCGCCAGCCCCCTTTCGAGAACCAGCACATCAAAACTCCGCCACGCGAGGCGATGAAGCCGTGCTGGCGGAGAGAACATCACAACACCATTCAGCAGCAACCACTCTTCGCCCGTATTTTGTTTGATGCGTCGACGCTTCTACACACAAAACCCTGAAAAGATGATCACCCTGAGCCTGATCAAGGGTGGGGGGTTAGTGTATAGAGCACGTTTGGATGCTTGCTGTGGTGAGTGATTTTCCGCTCACACGGGTGTGGGCAGAAAACTTTGTGTCTGCAAATCAGAAAGGGGAGAGAAGAACCAGCGGGTATTCGTCGATCGCGAGAACACCCCACACGCCTGCTGCGGGTGTGGTGTGTCCTGCATGATCTGCATAGCAAAGTTTCCTGCGTTGTTAGCACAACTCCAAAAACTTTGTGTCTGCAAATCAGAAAGGGGAGAGAAGAACCAGCGGGTATTCGTCGATCGCGAGAACACCTCTGGGACCCTCAGGGACAAATAAACTCCCCCCCCCCCCCCCTTTTCTCTCTCTTCAAGTGCTCTTCTGGAGAACCCGGCCGTACCGGGAACCTCCCTTTGGTAGTGGTATTTGTAGAACCCGGCCGTACCGAGAACCTACATGTCGTGACTGATTTCTGTGGTATTTTCTTTTCCCCCCCTTACCAATCGCCCTGACCCCCTGACTTCCCGTTGTTCTGTAGAATCCGGCCGTACCGGAAACCTACACTCGGCTCTTGTTTTTCTGTCCTGCCAGCTCGAAGACTGTGGCCGTAAATGTGTTGCAACACCGTATCACCTCTTACTCCACTGTATACTTGTTGTCCTGTAGAACCCGGCCGTTCCGGGAACCTACCAACACCCTTGTTGACCTGTGGAACCCGGCCGAACCGGGAACCCACCTTGTCACCCTGATTTTCCGTGTGTACCTGTAGAACCCGGCCGTACCGGGAACCTACACTGCCCTCCGATTCCTTTTTTAGGATTCCTTCTTCCTTTTTCTCATGGGAGACTCAAACACACTTGCAGCACGAAAAAAGCTCCACACATCGGGTGTCACGTGCACCCCCGGATCCTGTAGAACTGTCCCGGGCCCAATCATTGGGGCCACGTCGCCCCTGGTAAACCCATCCGCCAGCTGCCGCCCCGTCTCCACCCAGGAAATTTCCACACGTGCACCCACACTCTTCACCACCCTCAAAATAAACGCCAGCATCCTGTTGGCTTTTCCGTTTCTGCTGTGCGTGGCTTTCACACTCGCTACCACAGCCGAGTTGTCAACTTTCAGGTTTACTTGGTGTCCCGGCGCGTACTGCCGTATCCAGACTGCCGCTGCCGCCACCGCCAAGAATTCCTTCAAAAAAATATGCGCCTCTGCCGCCTCCTCTTTGAACTTGTTGTAAAAAACCATGTCGGGTGTCACCACCGCCCACATGGCCGAGGAGGCATCAGTCCAGATCTCGATGATTGGCAGGGTCACTGGTGCACTTATCCATTCGTTCCTTCGGATAATCTGACGCATTTCCCACATGTCTTGTTTCCGGGACTCACACACACTGTGGCGCTGATCCCACTTTTCCACCTTTCCTTCCACAAAAATCGCAACCTCCCGAAACACCTCCAGTACTGTGACGTGGAAACACAACGGGGTCCAGGAAGCAAAAAGAAACCAAATCAAACCACCACACACACCTGCCACTTCCCTCGCCGTCACGTTGTCCCGCATCAGCTCGGTCCACGCTTGGGCCATCAAAAATCTGGACACCCAGTCTGGGTCCAGACGGAATCTTGCACGCTGCAGGTCGAACTGCAGTCCGATCGCCACAAACAGCTGCGACGGACGCCCGTAGGCCGTATCCTTCTTCAGCTCGACCCCCACAAACTCACACCTTGCCCGCAGCGCGCTGTGGCGCTGCAGAACTTGTTCTTCACTGTCCCCCAGCACCAAAAAATTGTCCACCCATACCTCCCCCTCCTCAGCCGGAAGGAGTGTGCGGGCGGTGTGCTGGGCGATGCAGGGGGCCCAACTCCAGCCCATCGGCATCACCTTCATGACCATAGTCACGAACCTGCCGCGTCTATTTCCCAACTTCACACCAAAGAAAGAAGCAATGCAAGGGTCAAGGGGAAACTGGTAGAAAAAACTAGTTGCGTCCTCCTGGATGCACCAACGTGCCGCCAGCATACGCAGAGCAAAATCACGGAGCAAGGGCAATTGCATCGGGGGAGGGCGCTGCATAACAGCGTTTATCTTCTTGCCGTTGACGACAAGACGGACATCCACCCCCGAAGACTTCAAAACGGTAAACACACCCAACACCACCTTCACCGGATGTTCCGGTGACGCCATCACGTGCTGTTCCAGTAAATCTTTTTTGTGACGGAGCATCCCCTTTGAGATAGCTCGCGCCCACTTGGGGTCCTCCAGATCCACCCCGTCCCGGAACTGCGCACGAAATGTTGCAACACAGGTAAGCATTGAGATCAAGAAGGGCAAAATGGGGGGGTGGGGGAGGGACAGCAACTTTGAAAAATCAATACGGGAAAGGGAAATCCTGGCAAGGGGGAGGTTCGGACTGCGGTGGATCGGTGTCGAGTACCGTTCCGTGTGTGCCCCCGAAAACAAATCCGGGTTGCGCAGTATCGACACCTCCCCCCCGTATCTCGGCGAGATGTCTGGCCCATAGCCCCCACTGTGGGGCGGCTTGTAAAACGGGCCCAGACCCGTCCTCGCCCTCTTCCTCACCGGAGCCTCAACGACAACATTGTCGAGAGCTCCAAAGACTTCTTTGCCGCAGGCAATTCTACGACTGGCAAATACCTCAACAGGCTTTCCACCGTGGCGTGCCTTGAGATCTTTGCGATCTCGTCCAACGGCGTTCCCTGCCGCAACAGGAAAGTGCATGCACCCCTCCGCACGGAGTGTACGGTGAGCCGAGGATGCACCTTCTTCAGTGCCCTGGCAAAAACCTCCTGCGAAAAGGGAAAAAGGAGGGCGTGCGGGGGGTGCCCGTTCTTCAGGTGAGACAGCAGGGCAAGGCACACAGGCGACAGGAACAGGATTGTGGTCATCCCCATCTTGAACGGGTCCGACTTCGTCCCGGACCAGTCCACCACCACCCCGTCCACACGAGGCGTCACCCGTTCCCACACCAGCCCCCTCACGTCCCCCCCACGAGCCGCCCCCGCCCACATCATCTCCAGTGCCAAGGCCAAAAGTGGAGAACGCGCCTGACGCACTGCTTCCTGCATCTCCGCAAACTCGATGGGGGGGGCCTGCTTCATGGGCTTCCTGCCCCCTGCCCGCAGAAACGACCTCTCCAGGTCCTTCAACAACGGAGGAACCGGCTTGGGCAACAAACCAACTCGGTGCAGAACCCCCTTGAGCGCCTGCAGGTACTGCAAGGCCGCCTGGGGCGACAATCCTTCCTCCTGCTTCAGCGAAATACTACGAGAAACACTTGGCCTCTATGCTGTGAGTGTTGCATTGGACGCTTCCACCTGTTGAACGGGCTCCACCTCTTGCACTTTGAACCCCCCCCCCCCCATATTTTTTTTTGATTTGACAACTCCGGTTTGGTGTACCTCGATGAGCTTACCTTACCTTGTCGTCGGACACAACATATCATCGTTGTCCCAAACCCCGTAACCCACGTGAAGTGGATCATCTGAAGTGCAGAATGAGGTGGAGCAGGTGGAGCACGAAACATAAGTAAACCATAGCAAGAGAGGCCAGCAGCAGTCCCGAGTCCATCGCGTTCCTCGTAGCATTTCCCGTACCACACAGGTGTGTTATGTGCAAAATACTACGAGAAACACTTGGCCTCTATGCTGTGAGTGTTGCATTGGACGCTTCCACCCAGGACCCTTAGGACCCAAGGACTTAGGGACGCCGCGCGAACGGTCTACTATTGAAGTGATCAGGCTCCGTCGCCCATCGTATGCATCCCTCCGATGGTAATGTACCGCTTTCTACGTTGTCACGAGCACCTTGTACGGAAAACGATCGAACCTCACTCGCTGAGGGGATCCGCCTGCCTCGGCCGTGTGCCGCCGTCGTGTGGTCAGCCTCGTGATTCTTGGTGTGCCCTATCGACAACATGCCTGTCTCTCCAGTTGCCGCACCCGGCGAGAGAGTTGATGCGTCTCAACCCGGCGAAACTAAGGGGGCAAAGGTTGCACACAGCCCCGCCTGTGCTGCAACCACCCGCTCTTGGCTGACCCCCGACGTCTGGTGCGTTTCCCACTCCGGGTATTTAAATCCTCACCCTGTACCTCTTCGGGATCCTCCATCCCCTGGGGAACCCTTCCCCTCGAGGCTTCTTCACGTCTCCGACATATTGGTGTGTGCCCACATGACCCTTCTTCCTGACATCCTCGATGTCGTTTTGCACCCCGGGCGATGCACTGAGACGGCCGTATCCAGGTAGTCAGTGGCCATGCCCAGCCCCTCAGCGTGACAGTCCTCTGGTGCGCTCCCAGCACCACCACCGCGACGCTCGTGCATATTCAGCCACCATGACCCGGCAGCTCTCGCCTGGGGACAGGGCTCAGCGGATCGAGAAATCACAGTCTGAAACTCGCCTCCCAGCTCCTCCGCAGCAGTCTACTGTCCGGCCGTCTTAAACTCTCGCCCTTCGGGAGCCCGGCCAACACCCGGTGCTTTCCGGCGTGATCTCGATCGCTCTGTGGCTCTCTGTGTCCTCTCCGGTCTTCGCTGGCTGCGAGCGAGTTGCGGGGTGAAGCCCAACGCGCCTCTTCATGGCGCACTGGAGACGCTGCATGGAGTGCCCAGGGGTAGGTGTGAGAGGTGCCGGCCCTTCTGGGTGAAAGAGGGCGATCGCGCGCACTGTCGTCTCCTGAACTCCGCTCGAGCGGTGGACAACACGTTCCTGCGGCCCCCTTCCCACTGGGCTGATCCCCACTGTACCTGCCCCATCGCCCGCCTCGTAGACAGCGCATCAAACGGAGGCCCTGTGGCCCCACGTGGCGTCGATTCAGTGGTAACGCCCGGACTCAGTGTGGAGGGCGTATTTCCCGGTGCGTGAGGAAATTCGAGGCCCTGGAGGTGTGGGCATGCCAGAAGGATTCTCGGAGTCGCCTTCTTAATGAGAGAGGTGAGTCCCCGCGGACCGGAGCTTGTCGCACGCTGCAGTCGCTGTTCGGGCTTGTCGAGTAGGCTGCTGGGTACTCGGGAAGACTGGCCGACTGCCCCCCAACCTTGTGGAATGATCTCGGCCCGCTGCCATGGCTGCGGTTTCGGTGGACCCCCTCAGCGGCGGCACCGCTGACACAGGCGATGCGGACGCGTCTCTCAGTCGCTGCTTCTTTTGCTCCCCGAGCAGTGCAGCTTGGGAGAGCGTCTCGGCTGTGTTGGATACCTGATCTCTGTGTATGTCCCACGGCACCTCGCAGGTGTCCAGTCAGCAGCTCCCCTTCCCTGCATGGAACTGTGAGGTCGTACGTCTCAACACCGGGCCACAGACGCCCGGAACTCCCCCTGACCCCTGTGAATAATGCAGGCTTGAATGTGTGTCCCCCGGCAGGGAGACTATGCTTCGACGGAGTATGCCCCGCTTGGGGCGTGTGCGGGCATCCGCTTGACGCCGGGGTGCGCGTAGTCGGCATTCGCGCAGATAAGCTGGGCACGACAGACGTGCCGGCTTCTCGGGGGCGTGTCCGGGGGCGTTGCATTGGTACACGAAAACTGTCGCCCTCGGAAAGCTCACGTCGCGTCACCGTGCTCGAGCTGGATCTGGCAGGCTGTGTGTGACAGGCCACCCTTCCGCCTTCAGGTGCCGTCGCTCGGGCAAAAAGGGTGTATGTCTCAATCAAGAGAGTATGCCCCTCACGATTGTGGCACGATTGTGTCTCCCCGGGTCAGGCTCGGTATTCCAGTCGAAAGCGTAAATGCCCCTCGGCACTGTGCTGGGCGGGGTTGTGTCTCGGTCAGGAGAGGAGGTGCCCCTCAGGCAAAATCCTGCGTCTCGCGGTCGGGAGTGAGTGCCCCTCGGCAGGAATGTGTCTCGGCCAGGTGTCCCTCAGGCAGGGAATGTAATGTCTCGGCCCGGTGTCCCTCGGGCATGAATGTGCGTCTTGGCCAGGTGCCCCTCAGGCAGGGTGCCCCGTAGGCGGAAGTGTATGTCGCGGCCAGATGCCCCTCAGGCAGGGTGCCCCGTAGGCGGAAATGTATGTCTTGACCAGGTGCCCCTCGGGCAGGGTGCCTCGTAGGCGGAAGTGTATGTCTTGGCCAGGTGCCCCTCGGGCAGGGTGCCTCGTAGGCGGAAGTGTATGTCTTGGCCAGGTGCCCCTCGGGCAGGGTGTCTCGTAGGCGGAAGTGTCTGTCTTGGCCAGGTGCCCCTCGGGCAGGGTGCCTCGTAGGCGGAAGTGTCTGTCTTGGCCAGGTGCCCCTCGGGCAGGGTGCCTCGTAGGCGGGAAGTGTATGTCTTGGCCAGGTGCCCCTCGGGCAGGGTGCCTCGTAGGCGGAAGTGTATGTCTTGGCCAGGTGCCCCTCGGGCAGGGTGCCTCGTAGGCAGAGGTGTCTGTCTTGGCCAGGTGCCCCTCGGGCAGGGTGCCCCGTAGGCGGAAGTGTGTGTCTTGACCAGGTGCCCCTCGGGCAGGGTGCCTCGTAGGCGGAAATGTATGTCTTGGCCAGGTGCTCCTCAGGCAGGGTGCCCCGCAAGCGTAAGCTGTAGGTATGTCGTGGCCAGGTGCCCCTCAGGCAGGTAATGTCTCGGCGAGATGCCCCTCGGGCAGGAAAAATGCGTCTCGGCTAGGTGCCCCTCAGGCAGAAGTGGGTGTCTCGGTCCGATGCTCCTCGGCAAGATCGTGTCTCGGTCAGGAAAGTAGGAGTTGGATATCACTGACGTCACTTTGCTGCATCAGTATCGACCCATTTATCAGCACCCGACTGTTGCTCTTGGTCCCGCCTTTGTCAGCGCCTCTGTGACGGAACCTCCAGCTGAAGTATGCGTTTGGAAACCTTGAGCGCGATCAAGCGTGAAGCAGGTTTTCGGCGAGGCGCGGTGATAGTCTCGATGGCTGATGGGAATGTCCTCAATCCGCTGCGGCCACGGGCGCAGCGCTGTCCCGCTGTCACGTTCATAAGCGGCGGAGGACCACCTTGAACACCACGGCGTCATCATCCCCATCTTTTTGCGCCCCTCCTTCGTGCTGATCCCCCCGTGCACCTCGCCGTCATTTATTAGAACCAGTGCGTGGGGGTGTTGTTGTCCTCAACTGCGGCTTCGGCCCTCTTGAGACCTGACACGAGCATGGTGTGAGGGTCGTCTTCTCGGTCGGGATTTGGTGCCCCTCGGGCAAGATTGTGTATCTCTCGGTCGGGAGAGCGGGTGCCCCTCGGGCAAAATTTTTGTCTCGGTCAGGAGAACAGGTGCCCCTCGGGCGAGATGCTGCGTCTCTCGGTCGGGAGAGTGGGTGCCCCTCGGGCATAGTTTTGTCTCGGTCAGGATAACGGGTGCCCCTCGGGCAAAACTGCGTGTCTCTCGGTCGGGAGAGTGAGTGCCCCTCGGGCAGAATATTGTCTCGGTCAGGAGAACAGGTGCCCCTCGGGCGAGATGCTGCGTCTCTCGGTCGGGAGAGTGGATGCCCCTCGGGCAGAATATTGTCTCGGTCAGGAGAACAGGTGCCCCTCGGGCAAGACTGCGTGTCTCTCGGTCGGGAGAGTAGGTGCCCCTCGGGCAAAATTTTTGTCTCGGTCAGGAGAACAGGTGCCCCTCGGGCGAGATGCTGCGTCTCTCGGTCGGGAGAGTGGGTGCCCCTCGGGCAGAATATTGTCTCGGTCAGGAGAACAGGTGCCCCTCGGGCAAAACTGCGTGTCTCTCGGTCGGGAGAGTGAGTGCCCCTCGGGCAGAATATTGTCTCGGTCAGGAAACCAGGTGCCCCTCGGGCAAGACTGCGTGTCTCTCGGTCAGGAGAGTGGGTGCCCCTCGGGCAGGGTAGAATGCTGCGTCTCTCGGACGGTCAGATCGTGTGTCCCTCAGTCAGGAGAGGAGGTCTCGGTCGCTAAAAACGCGCCCCCTCGGGCAGAGTGGTTGTGTCATCGCTGTTGTGTCACACCAATTGCCTCTCGGGCGGTGTGTCTTTTTTGATTTGACAACTCCGGTTTGGTGTACCTCGATGAGCTTACCTTACCTTGTCGTCGGACACAACATATCATCGTTGTCCCAAACCCCGTAACCCACGTGAAGTGGATCATCTGAAGTGCAGAATGAGGTGGAGCAGGTGGAGCACGAAACATAAGTAAACCATAGCAAGAGAGGCCAGCAGCAGTCCCGAGTCCATCGCGTTCCTCGTAGCATTTCCCGTACCACACAGGTGTGTTATGTGCAAAAGAAAAAGCACCACGAGATGGGGAACGGGGGTCTTCCCCTCCCGTGCCTCCCATTCCTGTTGAAAAAGAAAAAACATCCTGGCCACCGAACCGTAGCTCCCCCACGTCGTGGGCGCCAGGGCCCCTCTCAGATGGCCCTCCGCAGCGGTCAGGATCCTTGCGCGGGTCGCTTTGGTTAAAGGCGGGGGTTTCCAGCGGGGGCGGCCCCGCCGGCTTTCCCCCCCTTGATCTTGCCGCCCTGCGGAAACGGGTACGGGCCCCACCCCTTGCCCCCCCGGTTGCTCCCCTGACCCCACCCAGGTCCCCACGAACGGTTCTGGGAAAGGTAGGGGGGGCGGGACGCATGGGTGAGCCGAAAAGCAGGTTTTTGGGGCCCCCCCGCTTTCACCCCGTCACTCAGGTACCCCGGGAGGAACGGGTCCGCACCACAAATACGTTCTTCCACCAACTTTGCTCTCCCCCAATCCCCCGTAGCCTCCCCTTCCAACAAAGCCTGGGCCCGGCCCATCTGCCACACCGCCAGCTGCACCCAGTCCTCCTCCGAACGGACCTGCCCAGCTTTGCGCAGGAGAAAGATCGCGTTGCGAAGGATGGCCCGCGCCTCCGACTGGGTGGCCGCGTGCGGCGCTGACCGAGACCCCTCCCCTTTTTTCAACAGAGGAGCAAGGTGGTGGTGCAGCATCACCTCAGCCCCATCCTTTTCCGTGGGCGACATCACCGCCCACGCCCGCACCTCCAACGCGTGCTTCCCCAACCCCTTCTCCTCCCCCCCCACCTTCTCTTTCTTTCTTTTTCCCCCCTCCTCCCGTAGAATCTGAACGAACCAGTCCACGCCCGTCTCAGGGGCCGGCGGAGGGGGGGCGGGAGCTCCCGGCCCCAGGATCGCGCCCCCCACCGGGGGCGGCTGCAGCCCCGCCGAGGCCGGAATCGCCGGCACCGGCGGCATCTGTCCCGCAATGCCATGCTGCGGCGGGAGCGCGGCGGAACCCAGCTGCAGCGCCTGCGGCCCCGTCCGCGGCCCCGGCGGGGGCCCGGCTGCATGCCCTGCGTGCCCCGGCGGTCCGTGCGCGTTGGCCAGCGCCTGCTGGACCAGGGGCCCAGCAGCCCCGGGAGCGTCGCCTGCAGCTCCGCCACCATGGCCTCGTGGCCCATCACGGGTGGCGGCACCGGGGACGCCTTTCCCCGCCTCCGCACCACGCGTCTCACGCTGCGGGTTTGCGGGGGGGTCACCTTCACCCCAGCCGGGGCGTCCGCGCCCGCGTCGCCCGCATCGCCTGCGTCGCCCGCGGCCTCCGCGGCGTTTGTGGCGTCCACCTCGGGCTGCTCCTCCTCCTCAGCCTCCTCCTCAGGCTCCGGCACCGCGGCAGGGGGCGGCGACTTCTTCTTCGCCGGCTTGGCGGAGCGTTTCGTCATCTCTTGGGGTGGGGGTGAAAGGGGCGTGTGGGGGTTTCTCGCGGGGGAGGTGAGCGAGAAGTGTTGTGTAAGGGCAAGCACGAGAGAAGAACCAGCAAATTCTTCGTCGATCGCGAGAACACCCCACACGCCTGCTGCGGGTGTGGTGTGTCCTGCATGATCTGCATAGCAAAGTTTCCTGCGTTGTTAGCACAACTCCAAAAAAAATAGACGCCTGGAGCTTGTGGGGGGTGTAAGTCATTTCCTTTTCAGCCCAGCCCCAGAATAGATGATGCTAAAAGACCCCCGAAGAAAGGGTGGTCAAATGAAATAGGGGAAGGGTGGGAGGGGAGGGGAGGCAATGGGAGGGTGATTTTGAGGCAGATTGGCACTGGCATTGGGCGCCAAGCGCTTGAGGGCGGGTATTGAAATAGAGGGCGGGGGTGGGGGTGGGGGTGGGTGAGGTTCTGGAGAAGCAATCGCTTCGGAACCACACAATTCCTCGAGCAGTAAAAGAGAGAGTGAGTGAGTGAGTGAGAGTGAGGGGTGGGGTGCGACTGTGAAAGCGCATTGCAAAAGGCATGTATCGATGCCAACACAGTCGCCTTCCCGGATCCCACCCCTTCGGGCGCATCCTTGATCACGGCGCGCATGCTAATTTCAGCAGGAAAGACGGTGTGAAGGCAGTGGGTGGGAGGAACACGGTGCCCAACGCGTGTTGGGCATCGTGTAAACCAGGACCGAGCGATAGGCTTGCTTAAAGAGGACCTGCGTGCATTGTTGCTTGGCATCAATGAGAAGGGCCTCTGGTCAAAATACCCTGTCCAGGAACTGGGAAAGGGACAGAACCGAAACTTTTTTGTCTTTGTTGAGCGCACAGGCTATGATAAGCCCCCCTGAAGTTGAAATGGCATGAAGGTGTGCTAGCCCTCTAACACTTTCAGTACCGTACGTAACTTCTTTTGCTTACCTTTTTGCGACTCATCGCTTCGTAACCAGAGAAAGTCGAAAAAAAACACCAACAAAGTAAATACCGCAACAAACAAAACCAATACAACCGTGTGAACCCCAAGAGAGACAGCAAGCAACGTCAGTTGGTGTTCTTCGAACGCTTCACGCACCACCACAGCCTGGCGGGCGTGAAGGGTTCAAGGATCCTTCTGAACTGCCACTGATGGGAGGATATATGCATCACACCACAAAATGATGAGGCTGTTGTGCGCCAAATACGGGCAAGACAAAAGCAACCCCGCAGCCTGACGAGGAGGGTTGCATTTTGTTGCCCTCAGAGCGCTGCTTGCAGTCTTTTTGATACTGACAGGAGCCCTGTTGCAGTACAAAACAACGGCTGGACTCCTTTGAGGGGGGGGGGGGGATAAAAATAAAAATATGCGCGACTGATGACTAGAATAACAAAAGGAGGTTTCCCGGCGCCACACATTCCTAGCCTTCGCATCGCCCGTCGCTGTCCGGGAGGGGGGCTTTCCGAATGTTTCTCTGAAAACCCAAACACCGAAGCAGGATGCACCCTTACTGGGGAGCTCGAAAAATACGGGTGGCTTGGTGGCAGAGTGGGGAATTGGCTGGTTGGCCAAAATCCATCGAAGGAATGACGTTCCATCACCGACAGAGTTGGTGCAGGAATACGAGTGGCAAGAGGTGTCAAATACGGCACACTTCACAACGCAAGGGCGTTCGGCCCCTCCAGCGTGGCTGGCGCACAACACCACCCGCAATAAGCGTCGGGTTGGAGAAGGCGGCGTGCTGCTACGGTGCACCATCGTCTGGCTGTGGGGTGTTGGCGGTGTGGGTGTCACCAAGGTCGTCGTCAGAGGATGTGTCGTGGGAAAGGGTGCGTGCGGACAGCTTCCAGATCCCGAAGGCAGAGGCGGCGATGGCGGCTGTGTGGTGGGGTGGTGGTGTGGAGGGTGGAGGGGGCAGGGCTAAGGAGGAGAAGGGGCAGGCAAGGTGGTGTGGTGTGGAAGCCAGAAGTGGCAGTGCATACCAACACAGGCAGCAGCAACGACAGGCCACACCCAGCTCTGGGTGTCGGACTGCGGCGGCGGCGTGTGTGGTGCGGCTGTCTCCTGCGGGGTGAGGAGGGGGGCACACGCCAGCACCTTGCCGCCCTCACCCACCAGCACGAGGGTGTGCCCGCCCCGCAGGCCGCGAGTGGTGGTGCGCAGCGACGGGTCCACACCCGCCAGGTTGAGGTGCGGGTGCACCCCCACCAGCGGGTAGGCCCCGTGCGGCGTGGCGTGTGACGGCACGGTGCGGTACTGCCGCAGCTGCGGCGTCAGGTCACCGAGAGCACACCCTGCCCGCACGTAGTCCGCAGAAGGGTGCATGTGCAGGCACTCCGCCCGCCCTGCCGCACCACGCCGCGACTGCGCCGCCTGTGGCGCATCCCGTGGCTCCTCGGCATTCACCCATGCACCACCCGCAGCGTACGGGTCGTACAGGTCAGTGTCGGGGTCGTACCCCGCCAGGCACCCGCCTGCAAAGTCTGTGATGTGCCGCCACGAGATGTGGTACTGCACATACTGCAGGGGGCGCTCCGCACGCAGCGTCAGCTCCACCTCCGTGTCCCCCCACGTCTGCACCTGCCGCAGCGCCACAGACCCTGTCAGGTTCAGCCCCGCCTGCTGCACACCCCCCGCCACATCCGAGAAGTCTGCCACCACCCGGTGGTTCTCCGCGGCAAACCCTTTGTCGACATACTGCGGCGCCAACCCCACCCGCAGCACCGCGCAGATGGGCGGCGACGTCCCCACCACCAGCACCTTCCCTGCGACAGAGGCCCAGCCCTCCACGGGCAGCCCCAGGAACACACGTGACTCCGCACGGAAGTTGCGCAGCCACGACGGCAGGTCGCCGATGCGGCAGACGGCGAGGGAGCGGTGCCGGGCCCCCTCCTGCAACCAGGGCGCATACCCGTAGCACCTGCTTCGGCTCCCCACACCCAGCGGGTCGTACACATTGTCATCCGGCAGCGGGATGCCCCATCGGGCCTCGGCTCGTAGATGCCCCACGTCAGGCCTTCGGGGGGGATGGCCGCCTTCAGGCTCTCAGATGCCCCCACATGCACCACATTGTTCGGCACGCCCGGCTTCTGGACCTCAAACCCGACAACAAACTCTGGATGCGTCGCACTGACGTATGCTGCACCCCAAATCCGCCGCGAGTACACAACCTCATTCTGCAGATCGGGCACCGTGGTGAACGAGTCCACCTTGTACTCCCTGCTGTTTTCGAGGGTCGCCCGGATCTGCTTCTCCTGCACGACGGAAAGCAGAATCGACTGCATGGACGTGAGGCTGTTTCCCCACACCATCACCGTTACAACACCCGGGCGAGCCTGGGGATGCCCTGATTCGGGCCGATCTCGGCGGGTGAACCTCCGCGTATTCTCTATCACAGTCGCAACCACCCGTGCCGCGGTGTATCCAATCCCGACGGTGAACGTCGCAGAACCCGCTGCCTGATGGGGAGTCGGGGGAGACCATCTGACCGCTTCCCGCATATCAAGTGCCGGCCCTGCTGAGGCATCGGCGGTGTTGGCAGCGGCAAGGTCTGCCTGCAGCCAGGCCCTGTCCATGAAAGACCACTCCTTCGAAGGGTCGATATGGGATACAGTGACAGACAGGTTCTGCAGCACCTGTATGCTGTACACAGGAATGGCTTGATACGCCGTCTTTTCGCTGAGGCACATTGGCGACCTGTCAACAGTGTCGAACGAAAGGCCTGCCAGGCACAGCTGCACCGGGGTGGCCGGGATGTGGCACGTCAGCTCGGCGCGGCGCGACTCCGGGAGAAGGGTGCCGGTGCGCGGGGTGCCCCTCAACGGGTTGACGCACCACACCGTGCCAGCCGCAGGGTCGTGCTGCATCGGCTCCCACCTCTGCAGACCCACCTGGCACTGCGGGACGTATCCCCCAGCAGCTGCCTCACGCGCCTCAGCCTGCGCCTCCCCGCAGTACGCCCGGGACCGATTGAGCGGACTGCACACAGTCCGGTGGAATGCCTGCACCTCTGCGCAGTACGCCACTTCTTTGCAGGAATCGAGAGCTGCGGCATCGCTGGGGCATCCAAAGGTGACGGTGTCACCCACACACCTCGCAATGTTGCTAGGGGAGTGGCAGGCGTCGTGCTGCGGGGGGTGTGCCGGCAGCAGGGGGATGTCGGGGCACCGCCCGCATGACGCAGGGCAGACCTCGTTGAGGGGGACGCCGCTGCGGGATCTCTCTGGGAAGCTGGGGACAAACTCTTCTGTCGGGACAGACGCGGCACACCCCAGGGCGAGCAGCGCACCGCAGGACTTTTGGAGCACATGCGTGGGGTCGTCGGTGCACACCATAGGGGAAATCACCTCCAGCCGCACCGCCTCCGTCATGTGGAACACCCAGTCTGGCCCGCATTTGAATCCGTCTATTACACACTTGTGCGACTGTCTCTCCTTTGTCATTTTCATCACCTCTGGCTTGGGCGGGTTGACCAAACCGCTCCCGGTCCTCTGCGGGCCGGGGCGCGGGGTGATGGCGAGAACTACCTCAAACCCCACCTGGGAGAGCGCCCCGTAGAGCTGCAGCATGAAGTCCTCCGACACATTCCCGGAGGGGATTCGGTGGCCCCTATACCACAGCTCTGTGGGCGGTGGGGGGGTGAGAGACACATCCATCAAGGGTATGGAGCTCCGATCCCTCAGCGTGACGACGAACAGCGTGTTGAAGCGTATGCTGTAGAGCGGGTATGACGCGGGGCGGGGTGGCGGCGGCTCTGCCAGGCGGAACAGCAGACTCGGTGGCTCAGGGATGGGTCTGGTGTGGTTGACCCATATCGGGGCAGGGGTGCTGCACTGCTTCAGGGGGAGGCAGGTCTCCTTCTGCGTCTCGTTCTGCATGTCGCAGGGGAACAGGGGAGGGGTGGCTGCCCCCAGCTCCGAGAGCTCGCATGTGTGGCTGCAGGCCTGCGGGGAAGGCTCCGCAATGCAGCCCGCGGTGGCGGAGCAGAACACCCCGCCCTCTGCAGCGCAGCGCGCGTTGCCAGCCCCAGACAGGCCAGGGGTGGAGGCTGTGGCGGCAGCCAGCACCCAGCACACCACCGGCAGGGGCATCGCAGCTGCTGACTCACCCTCGCATGGCAGCACAGCAGGGGACAAGCCTCAGCCCACCTGACACACCACACACGCCTGTGGCTGTGCAACACCAACCTCCTTGCTGTGGGGGGGGTTGGCACCCAGCTCTCTGAATGGCCTGCTGTGTGTATGGTGTGCGGAGATGCGATCATAATGCACTGCAGATCACTGAAGAGGCACACAAAGTTCCTAGCAAAGCAGGGTGGGGACGTGCCCTCCTGCTCGATGGTTTCTGCTGACTGATACTCTCTCTGTGCCGACATGCTTCTGAACCGCGCTGCGGCTCGTCTCAACACAGGGGTGCTGCTCCTCCGCTGGAAGCAGGAGGCCTCTGCGCGACATCGACATGCGAGCAGAAGCAAGCCTACACCACCGCTAAGGCAGGGAGAATGGTGGGGGAGCCAGGGGTGAATACCGAAAGAATGCATCACACCGATACCAAAACAGATGCGCTGCAAAGGGGTTACGCGAGTTGGACAGGTTGTCCACTGCGCAGCACCGCATGCAGAAGAAAGAACACATTCGTTTGGGAGGCACCAGGGCCCCCAAACCCAGTTCGGGACAGACAAGCTCGAGAATAAGGCACAGGACAAGACAGGCAACCGGCGGATAGACCCTGTTGGGTCGGGCAGAGCGGTCCAGTGCCAGAGACTAGTAGGGAGGGATATGCCGTGCCTTGACACAGCCTCAGTGAGATAAGCAGACAAAAGAGTAGCTGCAAGCCTGGGGCGAGCAGTGGGGTGTCGGCGGGAGGCATCTATTCTGGGGGGGACCCTCGCCGCCTAGTGATGTGGGGTGTTGGCGGTGTGCCTGAGTGCCATCGCAGGTACTACGGTGCACCATCGTCTGGCTGTGGGGTGTTGGCAGTGTGGGTGTCACCAAGGTCGTTGCCAGAGGATGTGTCGTGGGAAAGGGTGCGTGCGGACAGCTTCCAGATCCCGAAGGCAGAGGCGGCGATGGCGGCTGTGTGGTGGGGTGGAGGGTGGAGGGTGGAGGGGGCAGGGCTAACAGGAGGAGAAGGGGCAGGCAAGGTGGTGTGGTGTGGAAGCCAGAAGTGGCAGTGCATACTAACACAGGCAGCAGCAACGACAGGCCACACCCAGCTCTGGGTGTCGGACTGCGGCGGTGGCGTGTGTGGTGCGGCTGTCTCCTGCGGGGTGAGGAGGGGGGCACACGCCAGCACCTTGCCGCCCTCACCCACCAGCACGAGGGTGTGCCCGCCCCGCAGGCCGCGAGTGGTGGTGCGCAGCGACGGGTCCACACCCGCCAGGTTGAGGTGCGGGTGCACCCCCACCAGCGGGTAGGCCCCGTGCGGCGTGGCGTGTGACGGCACGGTGCGGTACTGCCGCAGCTGCGGCGTCAGGTCACCGAGAGCACACCCTGCCCGCACGTAGTCCGCAGAAGGGTGCATGTGCAGGCACTCCGCCCGCCCTGCCGCACCACGCCGCGACTGCGCCGCCTGTGGCGCATCCCGTGGCTCCTCGGCATTCACCCATGCACCACCCGCAGCGTACGGGTCGTACAGGTCAGTGTCGGGGTCGTACCCCGCCAGGCACCCGCCTGCAAAGTCTGTGATGTGCCGCCACGAGATGTGGTACTGCACATACTGCAGGGGGCGCTCCGCACGCAGCGTCAGCTCCACCTCCGTGTCCCCCCACGTCTGCACCTGCCGCAGCGCCACAGACCCTGTCAGGTTCAGCCCCGCCTGCTGCACACCCCCCGCCACATCCGAGAAGTCTGCCACCACCCGGTGGTTCTCTTCGACAAACCCGTCGTTGGCAAACTCCGGAGCAAACCCGACCCGCAGCACCGCGCAGATGGGCGGCGACGTCCCCACCACCAGCACCTTCCCTGCGACAGAGTGCCAGCCCTCGACCGGCAGCCCCACCAACTCCTTCGACACGCCGAAGAAGTTCAGCACGCTCCCTGACAGGTCCCCCGCACGGCACCCCGAGGGCCGCCCCGGCTGCCCAATGGGCTTCCCATAGCAGGCCTCCTGCCCCCCCACAGCCTGCGGGTCGTACACATTGTCATCCGGCAGCGGGCATGCCCCATCGGGCCTCGGCTCGTAGATGCCCCACGTCAGGCCTTCGGGGGGGATGGCCGCCTTCAGGCTCTCAGATGCAACAACCTGCATCGGGACGCCAAGCCGCAAGCCCCCAGACGCAACCCTGACCGTGAAGTCGCCTTTGTGATGCATCGCCACCACACACCCCGGAGGTCGTGCACCCGGGATCACACTGTGCACAGCGTAGGCGACAGAGCGAGCAGACTCCATGCGGAAGTGGGGGGACTTGGAGATGTTCCGGGACATCCGCAACTCAGCTGCAGCGCTTAGCTCCAACGCGACGGTGTCGATCCACGCCTGATCGGACAGCGCACGCGCCACCGTCCCGATATCGAAGCGAATCATGCGGTGAGGACGCCTCGACTCGGAATCCCCATCCGGCTTCAAGAGATTCTTCGTCGGATACGCAACCGCATTAATATCTGCATACCCAAACCCAGCGGTGAAATTAACAGCCCCTGCTGAGGGCACGGCCCCAGCCCCGCCAACACTGAGGGACGCACCCTCGATCTCCACCGGCATGCAAGCAAGCAGGCGGGCCCGCAGGTCGGGTGTCCACTCCCCCGAGGCGTCGGTGAGAGCGACAGTGATGCTAAGGTTGTAGAGCCGGTGCATATAGAACACGGGCGGTTGGGCCAACAGGGTTCTCAGGGTGCCTAGATTGGAAAGTGGGCCTGCTGCGGGGATGTGGCACATCAGCTCGCCGCGGCGCGACTCCGGGAGAAGGGTGCCGGTGCGCGGGGTGCCCCTCAACGGGTTGACGCACCACACCGTGCCAGCCGCAGGGTCGTGCTGCATCGGCTCCCACCTCTGCAGACCCACCTGGCACTGCGGGACGTACCCCCCAGCAGCTGCCTCACGCGCCTCAGCCTGCGCCTCCCCGCAGTACGCCCGGTGATGATCGAGCGGACTGCACACAGTCCGGTGGAATGCCTGCACCTCTGTGCAGTACAACACATGGTAGCAGGGGTCAGAAGCGGAAGGGTACCGGCTCGTCGGGCATCCGACGACACGGAGATGCCCCACACACCTCGCGATGCTGCTGGCGGAGAGGCAGGCGTCCTGCTGCGGGGGGTGTGCCGGCAGCAGGGGGATGTCGGGGCACCGCCCGCATGACGCAGGGCAGACCTCGTTGAGGGGAACGCCGCTGCGGGACATCTGTATGAAGAGGAAGTTGTACTCGTGTATCGGGACAGCCCCGGCACACCCCAGGGCGAGCAGCGCGCTGCAGGGCTTGCGGAGCACATGCATGGGGTCGTCGCTGCACACCATGGGGGTCATCACCTCCAGCCGCACCGCCTCCGCCGTGTGGAACACCCAGCCTGCCTTGCAGACAGTCCCAGATAGGATGCATTTTTCAAACCGGAGGTGCATGTCTTGCATCGCAAGCCCTCCTGCCAGCTTGGGCGGAGGGTTCGACTCGCTGCTGCCAAGCGCGCTCCTGGTCCCCTGCGGGCCGGGGCGCGGGGTGATGGCGAGAACTGCCTGAAACCCCTCCTGGGCAAGCGCCCCGTAGAGCTGCAGCATGAAGTCCTCCGACACATTCCCGGAGGGGATTCGGTGGCCCCGAAACCACAGCTCTGTGGGCGGTGGAGGGGTGGAGGAGGAGCGGGAGGACGTCGAGGGTGTGAAGGCCTGCTGCCTCAGTGTGACGGTGAACAGCGTGTTGAAGCGTGTGCTGTAGAGCGTGTATGACGCGGGTCGGGGTGGGGGCCGCTCTGTCATGGTGAACAGCAGGGTGCGCGGTGTCAGTGCGGATTCGGAGAGCGAGACGGTGTGGCTGACCCATATCGGGGCAGGGGTGCTGCACTGCTTCAGGGGGAGGCAGGTCTCCTTCTGCGTCTCGTTCTGCATGTCGCAGGGGAACAGGGGAGGGGTGGCTGCCCCCAGCTCCGAGAGCTCGCATGTGTGGCTGCAGGCCTGCGGGAAAGGCTCCGCAATGCAGCCCGCGGTGGCGGAGCAGAACACCCCGCCCTCTGCAGCGCAGCGCGCGTTGCCAGCCCCAGACAGGCCAGGGGTGGAGGCTGCGGCGGCAGCCAGCACCCAGCACACCACCGGCAGGGGCATCGCAGCTGCTGACTCACCCTCGCATGGCAGCACAGCAGGGGACAAGCCTCAGCTCACCTGACACACCACACACGCCTGTGGCTGTGCAACACCAACCTCCTTGCTGTGTGGGGGGGTTGGCACCCAGCTTTCTGAATGGCCTGCTGTGTGTATGGTGTGCGGAGATGCGATCATAATGCACTGCAGATCACTGAAGAGGCACTGGTGCCACCTTCTGAGATTATTATTTATAACCAACTCTACACAACAGAGATACGCCCTACACGGGGGTCAGCAGGACACAGGGGGATGGGCGGGCAAACGGGGCATGCGACCACAGCATGGCTCTGCGACCTCCAACTCCCTCTGGCAACCAACCACACCCACCTCATGGGGGGAACGGCCTGGCGGGGGGGGTGTGCAGGCTTCACTGATTTGGGCTGCCCTTGCAGGCCATTTACACCACATCCACAAATGTGTGCAAACTGTTCCTATGGCGGGGGGAGCGTGGCAGGATAGCTGTCAGCGCATGTGTCCTCGCTGCCTCACCTCTGTGTCAGAGTGGGGCATCCGGTGAAGCGGATTCAATTCACAACAACACCCATCCAGCAATGCGGGGAACACATGGGAGCAGTGCATGTCCCACAGGCTGGCGCACAACACGTGGATCGATCCTTTTGTTTGGAGCTAGGGTATACAGCACCGCTGAGCAAAGACACCCACGCTCTTGAGGTGGCCCTCCCCCGTTTTGACACTCTCTGCCACTCTCTGTCCACGCAAGGTGAAGCCACGGCAAGGAGGGGGTTCGAACCATCAGGTTTCCCATGCCGGCAGCTAGCCTCTCCGAGCACACACACACACACCCACCCCCTATTGGTTGCTTCCGAGAGGGGGTGGCGATTCGACCTGCGTTGAAAACGCAGGAAAAATAAACGAATCCAAACCGGGCGAAAGCGAGAAGGGGTGGCCAAAACGACGGGCATAACTCGACTCGCCCCATCCCCCACCTCCCCCGAACTGACAAAGTATAAAATCGTACTCCTTTCGCTATAATAAGAGAAACACCCTGCCCAGCAACTGCAAAAAGGCAGATCCGGGCTACTTTTTGTTGAGCGCACACTCCTGTGTCAAAGGCTGTGTAAGCCCCTGTGAAGTGGCATGAAGGTGATCCTTATAAAGCTTCAGTCGTACGATTTCCTTCGTTACTTCGCGACTTCGCTACGCTTCGTCGCTCGTAACTAGTAAAAAAAAACCCCATATCATCTAGTGACAAACAGCGATTTCTCCGTGCACCACCCCCCCCAACACAACGGGTTTGCGAATCCAGTTTTGCCCACCCCCGACCCGACACGCGCACTCCTCCTCCACCCCGTCCCCAGGCCTTTCTTAAGTTAGGCACTGCGAGCCTGGTGGGACTCCCGCTGCTTCTTCGCAACCTTCCGCTTGGCTGCGCCAAACGCTCGGCGAAACCTTGCGGATATGGCCCTGCCGTTGGAGAGGTGCTGCAACCACTGGGCGGAGGGCATGTCGCCGTCTCCCAAATAGACCCTCTGCAACGTCTCCCACAGGCTCGGCGCCAGGTTGGCGGGGATGTTATCCTTCAGCATCCGCTGGGCGGAGCGGTGGTCGTGGGTGGCGACCATGGCAAATTTGTGCTCAATCTCATCCCGGATGCGCGCCTTCAGCGAGCTGCACTTCGCGGCTTGATAGAAGGCGTACAGCGCCTCAACGTACTGCTCGTAGATATACCGCGGGTGGTAGGCTTTAAACGCAGGGTGCATCAGCTGGCGTAGAGTCACCCATGCGTGGCACAGAACATCAAGGTGTTCCTCCCGCAAACCACCCTTCGGCAGGCCCTTGGCAAACTCGATGAACGATCCGAACAGATAAAGGGTGGACCGGGTGGCCATCAGGGGAATTGGCTCCTCGGGCGCGCTGTGATAGCTGAATCTGACCCGCAGCGCGTCAACAGCGAGGAACAGGGCATACGCCTTCTTGAAGTCGCCCTGCCTTGCGTAGACCGAGAGGAGCCCGTCCAACATCGGGGTGGAGAGCGCCTTGTCGACGAGGGGTCCTGTGGGACCTCGGGTCAGGGCGTTTTCCGCGGCGGACACCGCTGCGCGCGGGTCGCCCAGCTTTGCGATAATGTCGAGGAGCATCCGGGGCGGGGAGTAGGTCTTCTCCAGAATGGACACAGCCTCTCCCTCCGTCAGCGCATAGCCCAGGCAGGGGCGGAACAGGGTGGGGTTGGAGCGGAGACCCGCCTTGGGCAGCACCTTGCTGAAGAGAACTGTTGACAGCGCGCCCAGCACATCCGGCTTGTCGTGAAGAGCGAGTCGCCTCTCCTCAAGGCATTCGGAGAGGACACGCTGCGCACGCAGCGCCATGTCGGCGCTGGTGGTGTTTTTAAAACCCTCTGCGAAACGATCCACAGCGTCGCCGACCTGCTCCACCCCCTCCATGGTTTCCGCCCTCGCAATGTAGGCCGCGATGATAAGGCTGTACACCTCACCCGAATAGAGATGCGGCACCTCCTTCGGGGCGGAGGCATCAGGCGCAGGGTTGTCGTCCCCCCGGGAGCGAGCGAGCTCTTCTCCCTTGCGGGTGGCAAGGTCCTGCTCGTAGGCGGTTCGCAGGTCGCGTCTCTCGTGGCAGAGCTGCAAGAGAGATTCGGCTTCCTCTGGAAGCCCGGCGCGGGCGCACCGTTCGAAGATGTCGTGAACCAGAAGCTGGTCTGTGGTCTTGCGTGAATAGATGTCCCGCAGCGCCTGTGTTGGAGGATACGCCTGTCCAGGATACGCCTGTCCAGCCTGCCCCACCGCCGTCTTGAGTGCCGTGTCGTAGAACGGAGCCCCGTGCCGCCTCGCCAGGTCCCAAGGCCCTGTCGACTCCCGGCTGCGCCGGAGGAATGCCTCCCGCCCCACGCGGATGTTGTGGGACTTTACAAAGGAGCCCAGCCCCGTGATGCGCTCGTCCAGCTTCCGCCGTTCCATCTCATCCTTCGTGGGGGCGGTGTTGAATACCAAGTTTTGACCTGTTTTGGTGGTGCCGACGGCGGGGGTGCGTGGGGTGGAGGCACCCCGCCTGCGCGACGGAGCGGGGGTGGATCGGGATCGGGCTGCTGCGGTTGCGGGGCGGGCGGCTGGCTGCACGTTTCGCCTCGCGCCTCCCCGTGGTCTGCGTGTGGTGTGGGGTGTGGCGGGGGTGTGTGGGCAGTGGCGGGTCCCCAAAACTATATGTGCCCCCCGCTGGCACCCGTAAAGCGACAGCAAAACGAGACATATAACGTTTTGTTGGAACAGCAGACCCCCTCCCACTCTTTGTGGCACACACCACCCCCGGTCTGATGAAGTGGTGTGGGTGGGGTTTGCAAGATCCAGCTCAAAGCACAGAAAGTTTCCCCGACGAAGCTTCCCAAAAAATAATTCTTCATACGTTTGTTGCTGCACCGGTGTGCGCGCCGGTGTGCTTCTCCCCGCCGCCTGCGCCTGCCCCTCGCCGCCTCCACCTGCGGCAGGGCTGCTGCTGATCGCCCTGCGGGCCGCGGCACGCCCCCCCAGCACGCCCCGCCACATCATCGCTGCAGGGGGCTGCCGCTGGGGGCGGAACTAACTAAAGGTCGGGGAAGTGAATGGCACCACCCTCCCCTGCCCCCACACCACCACACCCACACCAACAGGTGTACACGTTTGAATCAAACGCCAAAGAGTGTGGATCCCGCGTCGCAGGCGAATCGAGGGATGTGCTGTGTGTGCTTTGTGTGTTCGGCGCCTGCAGGTATCCAAAACGGGGTGTGTGTGACAGAAAGATAAGGCGCTGTTTGTGCCACCAAACCCGATGGGAACACGATGAAGGAAGGTTTGGTGCGAAGGTGTGACAGCCAAATCATCAAGGAAAAGTTAGATTGACGTTGTTCCACCCAAATCGCGAATGCCCAGCTATCCTGTTCACTGCAACAACCTTCTGACGATATGTGCACACGGGGCAGCGGGCCTGAGACCCTCGTGATATGCTCTCGGCACCGAGACACCACCCTCGAGCTATGCGGGTTACAACTTGCAGGGGGGGGATGGCGGGTTGCAGGGCGGGGGGGGGGGGGGGGGGTGGGTGCACGGCACTCAGAGATTGGCTCCCTAATTTTTCCTCCTCAAGCAAGACCCTCTCGCTCCCTCTCTCTCCCTCTCTCTGTCGAAGGATGGGGTGGGGCGGGTGGGTGTGGGGGGCGTGGGTGTAGGTGGGGAGGCAATGCGGGGGTTCAGGTTGGGGTGAGTGGGGACGGGTCGACAGGATGCACGGGGGCAGCGGGGTGCGGCACTCTCACCCGCCGCCCCCCCCCTCCCCCATGCATCTTCGGGAAGAACGATGTATGCAGGCAACAGAACTGACAAAAAATCTGATGTTTTGTACGCTCTCAAAACCCGGGTGAACAAAACACGTATTTTTTTTTGCCGGATGAAGTTGGCATGCCCTGTCCCGAACAATCACAGCAACGCGACAAGGCAGATCGTGTCACCCAAGGCGCTGCGGTTGATATCGTGAGAACATAAAGCAGAAGGACGCAAGGCAAAGCGAGAAAGGGGAGGAACCAGACTCGCATGCGGGTTCCCTCCCAGAAGAGGGTAAGTCAACAAGAGGGCAGGTCAACACCAAGGGGCCTCCATAGGGTGCGTGAAGGGGGACACAAGCAACAGCAGCAAGAAGGGTTGGAACTCAGGGATGGGCACCATATAGTTGTGGAGAGTGCTAGCAAGAACAACGGGGGGGTGGTGG
Source organism: Rhynchopus euleeides (assembly GCA_963210315.1). Classification (NCBI taxonomy): domain Eukaryota; phylum Euglenozoa; class Diplonemea; order Diplonemida; family Diplonemidae; genus Rhynchopus; species Rhynchopus euleeides. Next base: position 500,831 of record OY723274.1, read on the forward strand.
GGGAAGAGGGAAGAGGGAAATCATGGATTGCATCAGAAGGGCAGTGGGTATGTGACGAGGGTATGTTGGTAGAATGGGGTAGGGTGGGTGGGTGGGGGTGTGGCTGTGGGGGTCCTCTTTGTATTCCTCTTGGCCAGCTGCCAGTCATGGGGTGCCAACGTCGGGGAATGCAATCACCTCACTGCCCTCCATCAGAAAGAGGGGGAGCAGTGGGGGGGGATACTCTTTGTGCGCACCAGCGGCAAACGCTATTCCAGTGCAAAAAAAAAACCCCCCCGCCGCTATGAAGTAGTGCATGGGTGGGGAGGCGGGTCCCGAGTTGAAACCCCAGAGCCCGAGCCCCACCCTCACAAGGAGGGGGCAACACAGTGTTGTCTGTGGGGCAAAGACCCCAATTGGGAGCCTTGTCGCTCTGCCTGTGCAGATAAGCGAGGTTGTTAGCCTTGCCCTCACAAAGATGGGGTGTCAGATGCATGCAGGGGGCCTGTGTGGAGGACTCCCTTCCTCCCCTCCCAGTGGCCTGCACTGCATGGGGAGGTGAGATCTGACGCCTGCCATTCCCTTCAAGTTGCGTGAGTGAAGGGAAGAGAAGAGAGAGACGTGTGACTTGCTTTGGCCTGCGCTTGCGTTTGGCTGGAGCTTCAGGGAGGCAGCACGCCAGCGGCACGTTGTCAAAGCACTTGAGAGAGAGAGGGGGAGATAAGCCCAGGAAGGGAGAGGTGCGGGGGACAAATAAATTAGAGGAATGGAAAAAAAACCCACAGGGGAAATGGAGCGAGAGGAAAACTAACAAAAAGAATGGGGGTGGGGTGGTGGTAGGGGGCGGTAGTAGGGGAGGAGAGTGTGGGAAAAGAGCATGCATGCCCCCACCCTCCGAGATGGAAAATCATTCAAAATTGCACAAGGGGTTATACCCGGGGGGACAGGTGGGGTGGCGCGCTGGGCAGGTTTGCCGACAGTGTCGATGGCAACCCTAGAGCAAGAGTAAACTGGCCGGGGTATAAAGTAAGGCACAGACTCCGATGACAGCTTCCCCAGTTGGGCTTTTGCCGGGCTATCAACAAATAAACAGGCAGCATCCGACCTTCAAATCACGACGCAATGCGGGGGCGGGGTGTTCCCTTCAGACAGCAAGCGCTTTTCAACCTCCGTGAAGGAGCCTACTCACAGGGTGCCGTTACCACTGTTGACAGAGCCGTAGAGTGTTTGCCAGGGGCGGCTGGCCCACACGGGTGGCATTGCAGTTATGTCGCGGATCTTCCTCGGATGATTTTGCGCACCCCGCCAAAGCGAATGCTGAAGGGAAAATAGCCCCCCCCTCTGCCGTTTCCCACACCCCTTCACGGCAGACGCCCCTGATTGCGGTGGCGCGGGGAAAAGGAGGAGAGGGGAAAACAGCGTTGCCATCACAGAGGCGACACACCTGCCGGACCAGGCCAACTTGGTTCTGCAGCCTGCAGGCAGGGTGTTTGGGGAGGGGGGTTTTCCGGCGCTTCTGAGTTGTTCGCTAAGAATATTCCAAGGCGAGAGTCCGACCCGTGTTAATGTGCGCACTGTTTCCAGTCACACGCCGACAGGAGTGGGGGGAGGGGGGCAGGAACACCGTGTGGATATATATCCCAAGCACTGCAACGCCGACAGGAGAGAGGGGGTGGGGTGGGGTGGGGGGAGTGCCCCACACCACAAATGAGAAACCGTTATGCCTGCCCCCCCAGCACGCCGATCGGTATATTCTTTGTTGATGTCGACAACTCTCGACAAAGGCCCTCACCCCCCCCTTCGAGGTATGGAGGAGACGACCCCAGGAAGTGGCGCAGACGTGCGCTTTTAACAAATGACGCGGGTGCCCGCTTTGGTTTTTAAAGTATAGGGAGGCAACGCACGCACAAAAAGAGGAAAATGACTAAACAGACAAACCATGCATTACGGGTAATAATCTACGAACTATCCCTGCCCACACCCCCCCCCCCACCAGGCCTGTCTTTTGCTGCGATGCAAAAAACCCTGCCAAGAGGGGTGTGGGGTGAGGTGGGGTATGTGTCACCCCCCACACACAACAGTGTACGTTTTGGTTTCCCCCCCCCCCTCCCCCCTGCCGTTGCGCTGGCTTTTCGCACCCAACGCACACCCCGCACCCCGATCCGGGTGGGGGTCTCTCCCTCCACCTTACTCCACTTAAAACGCGGTGACCCACACACCTACACATGCCCCGCTCTCCCCTCTCCCGAGCACTCCGTACCAAAGCTGTGTCAGTGCGGCACGTAATATTGTCAGCACGCCCACTGTTCGGCACTAGACTAGATTCGGGAGCACAAGGGTACACCTCCCAGAGGGAGGGAGCTGTAACGGAGGGGGGGGGGGGGGTGGGGGAGTGTGAAGAGATGAAGAGAAGACACTAGCGGCACGCTGCCAAGCACTCGAGAGGCAGTGTTGGCGCGTGGTTAAAGGAAGTGCCCCCTATCCCCTTCGGGGGGGAGGGGGGGGGGGGAGTGCAAGACCCCAACACGCTGGCGTGTGTTGGGTCTGCAAAAGGGGGGGGGGGGAGGGGGCCAATTTCTCCATCACAGAAATATTCACACCTCAAGCAGACATGGGGGAGAGAGAGAGAGAAGGGAGGGGGGTGAGAGAGAGAGAGAGATAGGTGGGATGATGTGTGCATAGCCAAGGGACACCTGGGATAAGAGCAGAGTGGGGGGGGGAGGGGGCAAATGAGAAACCATGAGATGAGACGACATTGGAGACGGAGGCGACCCCGGGGGGCGCCGAAGAAGGGGGTGGTGGTGGTGGTGGTGGTGGTGTGTGCTCATGTCTAACACAGGTGCCGCTGCTGCTGCTGCTGCTGCCAGTGCTGGTGGTGGCGGGAGGCAGGAGTGCGGGGGGTAGCAATCACGGTATGTAATGATGCTGACTCTTGACTCCCGCCACCCCCTTCTCTTCCTGCAACACGTTGTTCCCTCGCTTCAAACCCGTGCGACTTGCTTCGACCAACAGACGCGGGGAGGGGCCACAGGGCGAGATGGGATACGGTATTGGTGATGCGGTGGATGCGGGGGTCGGGTGGGGGGTGGGGGAAAACATCATCGTGGAAAGAAGCCGCTACCACAAAAAAATACAAAAGGCAAGACCGGGGGACACTAGGGGCGTGGGTGGTGGTAGTTGGGCGAGGTAAGCGAACGGGCGAGGGGACGGGGGGGTGGCGTGGGGGGGGATATTTTTTTTAAATTGGGCAATGGCTGTGCGAAACGCGCTGCGATCTGTGATCGGAGCGATCGGAGTTTGTTCGGGTTGCACACACATTTTGTTTGATCTGAGCATTGGCCTTGCCCCCGCCGCCATCAGGCTTTGGAGGGCTCAATACAGGCGATGAGAAGAGGGACCAGTATCTCTCTGAGGCGCTTTGTTGGAGATCTGGTTGATTGATCCCCACCTGGGGTAATCAGGCTGGGGAAAAAACAACAAATCACAACGAATCACACCCGATCACAACAAATCACAACGCCAAATGTTGTGATTTGTTGTGATTTGTTGCGATTTGTTGTGGCCAGTTGTCATTTGTTGCGACCAGTTGTGACGACTTGTGACCCTTTTGTGATGAGTTGTTACTTCCCCCTTGCGCGATTGATACTTTGGTTACTTCCCCCTTGCGCGATTGATCCCATTCCCCACAAGGTTCGTCTGTCGAAGATCCATCGGCAGAAACGTTTCCGAGCCCGGGCTTTTCCTTTTGACCCCCCCCGCCAGATCAGGCGTTCATCAGACTTCCTTCCCAGTAAGTGGAAGGTCCCGCGCTATTTTCAACGCGCGGCCGAGGTATCACCCTCCGAGCTTCATTCGGTGGAGCCTCCGACCTTCAGTGTTCACGTGCCTTTCCCTATTTTAACAAAAGAAAGGAGCAGATCGCGCCCGTGTGGTGTGACTTAGTAAAAGACTTGGATAGCGTATCAGTTCTCGTGCGTCGTCTTTCGTAGATGTTCTGTACGATGCGGATCCGCTAATCCAACATAGCAAACGATCGGGTGTCCTGGGCAAGACGTTAAACTACCTGGGAGGGCTTCCCCAGACCATGACGGGTGCTTGCACCAGGAGTTTGAAACATCCACTCATGCCTTGCGATGCTCAAGTGCCTGCTGGACCCCTATGTCCTTCAGGCCCCAAAGCAGGCAACGATATGGGAGCAACCTAACAGGGGAGGTGAAGAGGGCACGGGTCTTAGCCTGATGACACACTGCAACCTCAAGGTGACTGGCGACACCTCTCCCACAGTCTGCGGCGACTCTGCCGTGGCGACAAGGCTTCCTGTCATGGGAGATCGCTGCGTGGATCAACGTGGCACCACCCGTGTGCTCGGCAGGTTGTTCCGGCACCTGTTTTCTCCGTGTCATGCTTTTCGTGAGCGTGTCAGGGATGTTGGCACACGCTGGGGAGGGTTCACATGATGACATAACATATATCAGAAGCACACACCCACGTGGCGCTGTCCTTGGCAGGACTTTGAAAGTGCCGCCTTGATATCCTTGTTGGATAGAACCCTCATATCACACCCTCAATCAGCTGACGATCGGGTGTGATATGAGGGTTCTATCCAACAAGGATATCAAGGCGGCACTTTCAAAGTCCTGCCAAGGCCCTCACGGTATGGTCCTTCGGGGCCAGGCTGCGATGCCAGCACGCTAACCCAAATTGCAATACGATCGGGTGTTTTTTCCCCAGCCTGATTACCCCACCACCACACTTTTGTACTCCAGGTCGTGTTAGGCGTTGTGTGGTGCAATGTGCCAGGAGGAGGTGTCGTGTCACCGCTGCACTCAAATCAAACTGGCATTACGTCTGGCCCAACATTTGGTGTAATTTCGTGCGATCATTTCTTTATATTTTTCTTACTCAAGACTTCGGTGGATATTTTGGAGGAAAACAAAAATAACGACATGCTATCGAGGGAGCCTGCAGGAGTGCAGCACACAAACATAAAGCACACTAAACGCGCCTTTCTGCCTTGTGCACAGCAGCAGCACACAGTGTTATCCTGAGATATGTGTAGCAGCTCTTGTCTCTCAGAGTTTCGATACGTTCAAAGTACATGGAATGCCTTCACTGCGAATCACGGGCCATCACGGGCCGTCAGCCACTGAGAGGAAGGGCGCTCACCATTCTCACCCGCCTTGTCGTTGGCAGGCAATTTTTGATTGGTCGGCATCAAATCGATGTCCGAGAGGCAGCTGTCCCGATACCCAGACACGCTATACTGCCGGGGGGGCCCATGGGGTTTGTTTCATTTTTCATTATTGTCCCAGAGATGCTTTGGAATACCCCACTCTGAGCAGCAGCAGCACAAAAGGGGAAACCCACCCCCTGGAGAAAACAGACCAAAAGAGAAGGGTGGTGGCTGAGGGGGTCAGGTGAGAGTGGGCCAGGCCCAGGCGCACAACAAAGAAGTGAGGCGGTGCTCTCTTCTTTGCCAGTCCGACCTCTCACGCAAGGGGGTCGGTGGCGGCGTGCACGGCCTTTGTGGATCTGTTGCCCCGCCACCATCAAACAACAAAGCCAGGGGGAGCAGGGGGGGGTGCGTGTGTGTGGCTGGTGAAGGAGGGGGTGGGGGTGGGGATTTTTCCCGGGGGTTCCAAAAGGCGGAACACCCGCAGGACTTTAGAATCTCGCTCGTTTATAATTTTCCTCTCCCCCCCGCCCGCCCCTCTTCCGGAAAGGGGGAAACCATAACAGGAATAGGGTTATAGATAAGATATTTCTCGATCGTTCAAGGCATTTTCTCTCTCTCTCTCTCACTCGGGCGCAACAGCGCCACACCGCCATTGAGAACCCGTCACTCACCCCCACCCCGAACTTCACGGCACGCACCACTGTGATGCAGGCCGTGCCCAACACAGGCAACAAAACACAATCAATCACGCTCTCCCCCCCCCCTCACTCCACCCTCTCAACAAACCCCGCAGTTTGGGCTAGCGAACTAGCACAGCGCAGTGGCCCCCTCTCTCTCTCTCCCCCACCCTCTCCTCCTGTAGGCTGCAACGTGACAACCGGGCCCGCCTTTCCCCTCCTTCTCCTCCTCCTCTCTCTGTCCCTCTCCTCTCCCAATCAACCAGAGAGGGAGGGGGCGCCACTCAGCGGAGGCACTGCTGAGCATCCTTCTCTCCCGGATGCAATGTGTGTGCACAGACAGGGCATGGATCGGGAGGCCTAATGGGGACGCCCCGAACCAGCTCCCCCTCCCCCCCCCCCTCCCCTGAACAAACTGCCTCACTCTCCGTCCACCGCTCGCTCTCGCCACCCGCCGCGGGGACGCGGCCCCAATCAAAACGCAGTGGGGGTGGGGGAGGGTGGGGTAGTGAAGCAGAAGAAATTGGTAAACTAACCCCCCCCCCCCCTTCACTCGACATGCAGGTTGTGACATGCAGTTCGAGCGCAGTGGGTGGAGGGTGGGTGGGTGGGTGGTGGGTGAGGCGACAGCCTAAAAAAGAAACACACGTTGTATGCTCGAGGTCGTACGGGACCTCCTCCGCCTCCTTCTGGGCCTCCAGGAAGGCGATCTTCTTCGCCTGTTCCGCAACCTGTTTGCGAAGGGAAGCAGCGTCGGCCTCGTCCCCGGCAGGGGGTACCGTGTCCACAACGGCCTCCCTCAGGTCCTCTTCATCCGCGCCCGGAGGTGCTTCCAAGTCGCCGCTCCGGACAAGGGGCTCCTTCTGGTGCACCTCCCAGGCGCAGGGCGGACAGACCCACCTCGTCCCCTCCCGTGGCAGCAGGCGAACGCGATCATCGCGGTCGGGAATCCTCTTCTCCAGGCACTCTACCGAACCACGACATCCACACCGGTTGCACTGCGTGCCCCCATCGTGGAGGGTCTCGCACGAGGGGACGAGGACGCAGTCCGTCGATGTGGAGGCCGGGGCGGCGTCAGCTGGGTACTCCACCGAGGGGATGCGGCTCCAGTCAACCAGCTCCAGGTCGAACTTCGCCCTATCGGACATTTTTGTTTGTGCGCACTATGCAATATATCTGTTCATGGAATTATGTATGTTGCACTGCACGCTGCCAACAGCCTATTGTTTACTGTCACAAGCAAGATTGTTTGTGTAAAAAAAAAGAAAAGATGAGGCGTTGTTGTGTGCGCCAAACCCGGGGGGGGAAACCACTCCCCGTTCTCGGAAGAGTCGTGGCAAAGGGGGGTTTGGGGCAGGCGGGGGAGGGAAGGGCGCGCGCGCTGTTCGTGCGTGCGGCGACGGCGGACCAGGTGGACACACTGCGGCAGGCGCTCGGGGACGCAGCAGCTCCGCAGGATCAGGGACCCCCGATGCAGCGGTATGTGGTGACTGGGGCTCGGGCCAACGAGCACCAGGCGGACGTGATGGGTGTGCTGACGGCAGCGGAGTGGGACGTGAAACTGTGCACGTCCTTCAGGCAGAAGGGCGGACGCACGTGCATCGTGGCGTCGGCGGCACCCCCGCAGTTTGTGCAGGTGAAGCGGCTGAGCGACCCGCCGCTGTGGATCAGGCCCGCAGGGAAGGAGGACAACCGGCCGACTCCGATGCAGCGGTACACTCCTCCTAAGGGTCAGCAGAAGGGCAAGCACGTCCGCCTGCCCGAACGCCCCGACATCGACCTGAAGGACGAGAAGGAGTTCCCCCCTCTGGGTGCGACAACCACCGCTGCGAACCCTGATGCGACGGCGCCTACGACGACGGCTGCCATCGATGACACGGTGGAGATGGAGGGTGGCGAGCAGGAGGCGGGCAAAAAGGCCAAGCGGAAGCGGACGGACGCCGCAGACGACGACGACGGCAACTCCCAGCAAGCGCCCTCCCTGGCATCAAAGCTGATGCACGTGGTGATGTCCGCGGTGTCACCCAGCCGCAGCCGTGACGCGCCCCCGCCTGAGCACACCCATTCCTACGACACCCTCAAGCAGCCGCGCTGTCAGGTGGTGGGTGGCTTCACCTGTGATGTCTGCGAGGAGAGCCGGAACAAGGGCCAGGTACGCCGGAAGTGCCTCACTGAGGGATGCCAGGTGCACGCCTGCGCGGTGTGCTCCGCTGATGTGCGGCAGTGACTGCGCTCCCCGCGCTCTATTGCCGACGCTGCCCGCGTAACCTTGCTGATGGGTGGGGACATCGAAACGAACCCTGGCCCCACCAACAACCTGGTTGTAGCGACACTGAATGTGACCTCACTGGACGCGCACTTCGACGTGCTTCGTGATGTGCCGGCGCACGTGGTGGGCCTGCAGGAGACTTGCAGCTCGCGGCGCCAACAAGAGGAGGTCGACTGGGTGCTGCGTAAGGGGGATGGGCGTCCGCAGGAGTGGGCCTTTCTGTGGGGTAAAGAGCGCCCCCCCAGGAGATCGAAAAACGCGCCGTCCGGCAACATCGCGTGTGGGCAACGTGGGGGTGGGGTGGCCACCATGGTGCGCCAGCCGTGTGTGTCGCGCGCCGTTCCGAACAGCGCCATCACTGCGGGGTTTGAAGATGGCAGGGTCATGCACAGCATGGTGGCGCTCGGGTCGGGGGCCACGTTCCTCCATGTCTTCGTGGTGTACGCGCACTCGGGGTGCGACAACAAAACAGTGGCTGCCAGGGAGGCCCTCCTGAACTCTGTGTTGTTCGAGGCGCAGGCGCAGGTGGGTGGTGCTCCAGCGGTGGTACTGGGGGACCTCAACACGGATGTTGCGCGGTCGCCGACCCTCCGCAGAGCGCTGGAGAATGAGTGGGTCGACGCAGCGGTGCTCCAGGCTACGAGGAGCGGTGGTGACCCCCCGCCGACCTACACCTCTACACGTGCCAGCTCGCGAATCGACTACGTCCTGATGAACCGAATCGCAGCGCAAAGTTTCGTGAGCTGCTCGACCTCGCTGGCTGGGGTGCCGAACCACTCGCTGGTGAGTGTCACGCTGGACTCGCTCGCCTTCGCGCAGGAGACCCTGAGGTACAAGGTGCCCCGTGCAATTCCTGCACCCCCCCGGTCACCTGACGCGGACGAGACACCCCCGGAGCCACCCGACCTTGCGCCGTTCTACGACGCGGTGAAACGGGAAGCAGTCGAGGATGCGTGGATGATCCTTTCTGGGATGTGCGAGCGTCATCTGCTGGACGGGAGCGAGGTGGCGGCGTCAGAGGAGCGGTCATACCTCGGGAGGGGCGCAGCGCGAGAACCGCAGCGGGTACGTGTGGCGGCGCCGAGCTCCGCCACCTTGGGCACAGTCGCGACGGCGAAGGAGCTGAGGTACAGCGCGACCATCAGCCGCATGGAGCACTACGTGCGCGCTCGCTCCTGCGTAAAAAGTGGTCCGGGCGCGGTGTCGGGGCAACTTGTCCGCTGCTGGCGCAAGTGTCGCAACGTCCTACGTGAACTACCTCAGGAGTGTGGGGTGACGAGCCACCTGCTGGGCTCCGTCCCCGACGTCGCGACTGTGAAGAAGCTGCTGCATGCTGTGCGCGGACGCCTTCACGACATCAACCGAGAGGCGTGCAAGGCGCGGAAACAGCGTTGGCGGGGGACTGTGCGCCAGATGTTCGCCTCCGACCGCAAAAGCCTTGTGACTGTCCTGAAGGGTAGCCCGGGCCAAGCCGCCGACACGGTGAAGAAGGGGAACGGTGAACTGACGGCGAAGGTGTCGGAAATGGACGCCATCCTCATGGAAGCCTGGGCGCCCATCCACCGGATGTACACGGGCGACAGGGCGGAGCCGGAGTTTGCGCCTTTCGCACGGGAGTACGACGGGCTGTTCGAGAAGCACCCTATGCAGGTGGAAGACGTCAGCGGCTCCGACTTGCTGGAGATGCTGAAGCGGAGGAAAAAGAAGTCTGCTGCGTGTGGTGTCGACGGATGGCGCATGGACGAGCTGCAGCGGCTGCCCCTCCCTCTCATGGACGGGTTTGCTGCCTTCTTCAACCTGGTGGAACGGACGGGGAAATGGCCGAAGGGGCTGCTCACGGCCCTGGTGTCGCTGATCCCGAAGAGCGAAGACCTCTCGCCTACGAACCTCCGGCCTATCACGGTCACCAGTGCGGTCTACCGCCTGTGGGCGTGCCGCCGTCTCATCGACATAATGAAGTGGCAGGAGACGTGGGCCCTGGACACGCAGCACGGCTTCCGCCAGGGGCATAGGTGCGAGGATGTCCTTAACGAACTGACGACTCTGATTGAGGAGACCCTCCTGGATGATTCCAAACAGCTGTACCTGCTGGCCCTGGACTTCCAGAAGTGCTTCGACCGGGTACCCCAGAAGCTCGTCTTGGAGCTGGCGGAGGCCATGGGGCTGCACCAGCGCATCCTGCGCCCCCTCAAAACGATGTACAGTGGGCTGAAGAGACGCTTCAAGCTGCCCTTAGGTGTTGGCGGGCGCTTCGAGGTGACCAACGGGATCCTGCAGGGCTGCCCTATATCGGTCATCCTGATCAACGCCCTCCTCTCGGTCATGTTTAAGGCCGTCGACGTGCGCGTGCCATCAGTGTCTTCGCAGTCCTTCGCCGACGATGGGACGCTTGTATCTCAGGAGGATGAGGCGTCGGTGCAGCAGGCTGTCGATGTCGTGGTAGGCTTCTGCAACATCACCGGCATGGCCCTCAACGTCAAGAAGACGGTGGCGATGGGGATCCCGAGGGGCTCGTCGGGTTTCAGGAGGCGACACCCATACGTGGGACAGGTGCGTGTTCAGGACAACATCCTCCCGACTGAGACAGCGTCGAAGATCCTCGGTGCAAAGGCCTGCGTCTCTGACAAGGTGCAGGTGCGCCGCAACGACGCGCGACTCGAGAGCCACAAACCCCTGCTCATGCGACTTCCGACCTCTCCGCTGAGCACACGACAACGGGCGGAAATTGTGGCGTCGAATGTCGTGTCGAGCACGGTGTCGGGCGGAGCGTTTGCCCCTCTGTCGAAGACGGCGACGCAGCGTCTTCGAAGCCGTTTAACGACAGGCATCCTCGGCGTCAAGCACCCCTCCCGCAGTGTAGGCGCGATGCTCACCATCCTGCACAAAGCCCACCGTGTAGATCCGGCGATAGCCAACTCTTACCGGATCCTGTGCAATCTCTTCGACACGTGTGTGCGCATCCCACACATGGTGGACAGGATGAACCGAATCGCTGTGCTGTACGAGGATCACCCGACCCTCTCCTCTGCTGACGCCCTCGGCCCTGTGGGCATCGCGATCTCGGTCGCCCTCCCTGCTGCTGGACTAGAGTGGGGCGACGACATCCGTGACTGTGCCATCGGGGATATGTGTCTCGCCGGTGAACCACGGTCCTCCCGGAACCATGCGCTGCGCGACAATCTGCGGCGGCAGGGCTGGAAGGCGCTGGCGAAGCACCGTCCTTCCTTCTCGGGGATCGAAAACGGTGTGGACTACGACAGGACGAACGCGCTCCGCCTGGAGACGAAGGACGGGAACCTCTCGCGGGCGCTGACGGTGGTGCTTACTGGTGGTGTCTTCTTCGCGACACGATGGGGGCGCAACGGCGCCTACGTCTCTGGCAGGCGTGCGACGACAGACGAGACGTCGGACTCCTCATCCCATGCCCCATCTCCCTCACCGGCTGCTGACGCGGCTATGGAAGGGGACGAAGAGGATGAAGAAGCTGAGGAAGAGGAGGAGTGCGAGTACGAAGAGGAGGAGGACGAGGAGCAGGGAGACGCCGATCTGCTCGGTTCTCAGGATTCCTTCGACTGGGATATCGTGTCCGATCCGGCGGCTGAAGAGGCAGACGTACGGGACCCCAAGCTGTGTGTACACTGCGATGGTGCGGACAGTGACACGCCCGATCACCTTTGGTGGGCATGCAGTGCGTTTGACTCCGTCAGGTCTCAACCTCAGTACGAACCCCTGCTGCAGCTGGACCGCTCAGGGTGGCCCCCGTGCCTTGCGAGATACGGCGTGGTGCCAGAGGGATTCCAGGTAGACGAGACCTTGCTGCACACGCTGATGGGGCGCATCGTGCTGAAGCGGTGGGAGCTCGAGGCGAAGATGCGGCGCGCTGGACCCCTCGTGCACCCCTGGACGGCTGCTCTCTCCTGGCCGGCAGAGGCTTTTGACTTCGACGTATCCAGTATCCCAGAGAAGCCAGCAGCGCGGCTGTGGCCGTATAGCGCTGCGTCTCTCAGGGCGATACTTGCGTGGCTCGCAGCGCTCCAATGGACGAAGCAAGGCACGGTGTCGAACATCGAGCTCGCCCTTGACTTCGAAATCTTCACAGGGAAGGCGTTACAGCCCTCGGAGCGCTCGGCACGAACCTCCAACCCCGCGATGGCCGAGCGTGGCAACCTCCTCTGGACGATGATGGGCTGCCTGAAGAGGCTATGCGACCAGCTAAGCCTTCCTACCCCGTGGCCTGCGCGACGCGAGGACCGGGTCGGCTCCCTCTGCTCGGTAGGCGCTGGAGAGGTCTGGGGCGGGATGACACCCCGGCCCGTGTTCGCAGGTGGCGCAGAGACGATCGCGGCGTTAGAGGCGAGTGCAGAACAGGCATGTGCGGCCGCAGGCGTCGATGCAGACGGCAATATCGTGAGGTGGGGAACAAACGTGTTCCCAGACTACACTGGGATCCCCCGGACCACGCGAGCCTCACAATGGGATGGGCCACGCCCGCCCCCGCCGCGCAGCGCTATACCCGTACCAGTGCCGCGGTCGCTCGCGAGCACGTCTCTGGGCCCCCGGAAAGTGTGCAACGCGCATTCGAAACCGAAATGCGACGAGTGCGATAATGCCAAGCGGAATTACGCACTGACGATAGCTGCGTGTTGCCGCGTCCACCACCACCACGCGGACGGCCTGAAGGTGATGTGTTGTGAGACACACCACATGACGCGATGCGGCACCTGCGCCAATGTGAAGACATGCTGCGCGGCCGGCCACCATGGGCGCGCCCCCAGGGTCGACCAAGTTGCGAGCACGGATGACGACAGCAGCAGCTGCGAAGACGACTCTGACAGCGAGGGAGAGGAGGGCAGCTCTGGTGCCACTGAGCATGATGGAGACGACGCTGCAGATGCGGGCTCCACCAGCGAGGAAGTCCCTCCCTCGTCTGAGATGGATAGCGACACGACGGCTGCGGCTGCGGTGAAACGCACCGCCATCGTTCTGGACGCCTCCGACGAGGACTCGATGGGGCAGGATGCCGTGAAACGCACCGCCATTTGTTTAGATCACTCTGACGAGGGCCCGTCCCTCTGGGGGGCTGGGATAGTGTGTGTGCGACAGCCAGAGTGGGACATGTGTGCGTCTCTTCTTCTTCTTTGGCCGGGCGTGATTGAGCATTTGGCTCTTTGCTGCCCCGACGATCAGCCCAGTGAGGGCGAGTTGGGTTCTTCTGCGGAGTCATCTGCGTTGACCCCACGCGAATTCCCTGGTTTTCTTTTCTCGCCTTCCCCTCGAATGAATACCCCTGCTTCCCCTACCCCGCGTAAGATGGGTGCAGAGCACGTTACGCTTGATGCGGATGAATCGTCGGGCTCCCAGCCTGATGATGCTCGTCTCGCTCCACCAGCAGATACAGCACCGCCTCCGGCGCCCTCTCCGGCTCCGGAGCTCGTGCTGCACACAGACCTGCTGGACGGGCTACAGACCCCGCAGTCGGGCTCGCCGCCCCTCCCAGAGAGCGCCACGCAACGGAGATCTCCGAGCCCTTGCGTGGGGCGCCGCCTTCCTTTCTCTCCCTCTCTCCCCTCTGAGTCCTCGGTACCCCGCGCGCAGAAGCGGGTAGCACCCATACAGGAGACAGGCGAATCTGCCCTGGGGCAACGCTCCTTTAACAACAGAAGAGTAGAACCTCAACCCCCCGTGTCCCCTGGTTCACCGATTTCAGCGTCAAGCCTTCGGCCTGACGAGGATAGTATCATGCCCCCATCAGAACTTGCTTCCCCCCTTCCTCTCTCGCCTGCACCTTCCCTTGTTGTGGATGACTCGCCGGGCTTTCAGCCCGTCGACACTCGGCTTAGTCCCCCATCAGACACTGTGTCACCCCCACCACCCTCTCCATGTCAGGAGCCCCTAGTGCCTTTAGACACTGCAACCCCCTCTCTTCCCGACTGGCAGGCAGAAACGCCGTCTCACCAGGGGGGCGACACGCTCTCCCACGAGTGCACGTCGCCGAGCCCTTACGTGGGGCGTCGACTTCCTTTCTCCCCTTCCTCCCCTTCTGAGTCCTCGGTTCCCCGCGCGCAGAAACGTGTAGCGCACATGCGGGAGGCAGACGAATCTGCCCTGGAGCGATGCTCGTTTCATAACAACAGAGCAGGTTTTCCTTCCTCCCGCACGATCATCAGCACAGCTAGATCAGGCGTGCCTTCCCCTTTCCCACGGGCCTCACAGGCCTTGCGCTTCTTGGAGCGCAAGACACGTGCTGTCCGTCCTTCTCGTTCTCGTTTCCTCCAGAAGCAGGTGTTGCGTGCGGTTCCGAAGCGCACCCGCTGCATCCCCTCTCCCACCATCTTTCGTTCGGCGGCTATTCCGCGCTCTTTTCAACGCGTCGTCGCGAAGATTGCGCCTCAGTATCAGCAGGCGCAATCTCCGGCTTCCAGTGTGTGTGTGTCCCCCCTCCTTTACAGCGCAACGAGGAGGAGAGCGAAACCGTGTGGTGTCACGTAGAGCAAGAGTAGGATAGCGGGCCCGGTTCCTCACGGTATGGTCCTTCGGGGCCAGGCTGCGATGCCAGCACGCTAACCCAAATTGCAATACGATCGGGTGTGATTTGTTGTGATTTGTTGTTTTTTTCCCCAGCCTGATTACCCCACCACCACACTTTTGTACTCCAGGTCGTGTTAGGCGTTGTGTGGTGCAATGTGCCAGGAGGAGGTGTCGTGTCACCGCTGCACTCAAATCAAACTGGCATTACGTCTGGCCCAACATTTGGTGTAATTTCGTGCGATCATTTCTTTATATTTTTCTTACTCAAGACTTCGGTGGATATTTTGGAGGAAAACAAAAATAACGACATGCTATCGAGGGAGCCTGCAGGAGTGCAGCACACAAACATAAAGCACACTAAACGCGCCTTTCTGCCTTGTGCACAGCAGCAGCACACAGTGTTATCCTGAGATATGTGTAGCAGCTCTTGTCTCTCAGAGTTTCGATACGTTCAAAGTACATGGAATGCCTTCACTGCGAATCACGGGCCATCACGGGCCGTCAGCCACTGAGAGGAAGGGCGCTCACCATTCTCACCCGCCTTGTCGTTGGCAGGCAATTTTTGATTGGTCGGCATCAAATCGATGTCCGAGAGGCAGCTGTCCCGATACCCAGACACGCTATACTGCCGGGGGGGCCCATGGGGTTTGTTTCATTTTTCATTATTGTCCCAGAGATGCTTTGGAATACCCCACTCTGAGCAGCAGCAGCACAAAAGGGGAAACCCACCCCCTGGAGAAAACAGACCAAAAGAGAAGGGTGGTGGCTGAGGGGGTCAGGTGAGAGTGGGCCAGGCCCAGGCGCACAACAAAGAAGTGAGGCGGTGCTCTCTTCTTTGCCAGTCCGACCTCTCACGCAAGGGGGTCGGTGGCGGCGTGCACGGCCTTTGTGGATCTGTTGCCCCGCCACCATCAAACAACAAAGCCAGGGGGAGCAGGGGGGGGTGCGTGTGTGTGGCTGGTGAAGGAGGGGGTGGGGGTGGGGATTTTTCCCGGGGGTTCCAAAAGGCGGAACACCCGCAGGACTTTAGAATCTCGCTCGTTTATAATTTTCCTCTCCCCCCCGCCCGCCCCTCTTCCGGAAAGGGGGAAACCATAACAGGAATAGGGTTATAGATAAGATATTTCTCGATCGTTCAAGGCATTTTCTCTCTCTCTCTCTCACTCGGGCGCAACAGCGCCACACCGCCATTGAGAACCCGTCACTCACCCCCACCCCGAACTTCACGGCACGCACCACTGTGATGCAGGCCGTGCCCAACACAGGCAACAAAACACAATCAATCACGCTCTCCCCCCCCCCTCACTCCACCCTCTCAACAAACCCCGCAGTTTGGGCTAGCGAACTAGCACAGCGCAGTGGCCCCCTCTCTCTCTCTCCCCCACCCTCTCCTCCTGTAGGCTGCAACGTGACAACCGGGCCCGCCTTTCCCCTCCTTCTCCTCCTCCTCTCTCTGTCCCTCTCCTCTCCCAATCAACCAGAGAGGGAGGGGGCGCCACTCAGCGGAGGCACTGCTGAGCATCCTTCTCTCCCGGATGCAATGTGTGTGCACAGACAGGGCATGGATCGGGAGGCCTAATGGGGACGCCCCGAACCAGCTCCCCCTCCCCCCCCCCCTCCCCTGAACAAACTGCCTCACTCTCCGTCCACCGCTCGCTCTCGCCACCCGCCGCGGGGACGCGGCCCCAATCAAAACGCAGTGGGGGTGGGGGAGGGTGGGGTAGTGAAGCAGAAGAAATTGGTAAACTAACCCCCCCCCCCCTTCACTCGACATGCAGGTTGTGACATGCAGTTCGAGCGCAGTGGGTGGGGGGTGGGTGGGTGGGTGGTGGGTGAGGCGACAGCCTAAAAAAGAAACACACGTTGTATGCTCGAGGTCGTACGGGACCTCCTCCGCCTCCTTCTGGGCCTCCAGGAAGGCGATCTTCTTCGCCTGTTCCGCAACCTGTTTGCGAAGGGAAGCAGCGTCGGCCTCGTCCCCGGCAGGGGGTACCGTGTCCACAACGGCCTCCCTCAGGTCCTCTTCATCCGCGCCCGGAGGTGCTTCCAAGTCGCCGCTCCGGACAAGGGGCTCCTTCTGGTGCACCTCCCAGGCGCAGGGCGGACAGACCCACCTCGTCCCCTCCCGTGGCAGCAGGCGAACGCGATCATCGCGGTCGGGAATCCTCTTCTCCAGGCACTCTACCGAACCACGACATCCACACCGGTTGCACTGCGTGCCCCCATCGTGGAGGGTCTCGCACGAGGGGACGAGGACGCAGTCCGTCGATGTGGAGGCCGGGGCGGCGTCAGCTGGGTACTCCACCGAGGGGATGCGGCTCCAGTCAACCAGCTCCAGGTCGAACTTCGCCCTATCGGACATTTTTGTTTGTGCGCACTATGCAATATATCTGTTCATGGAATTATGTATGTTGCACTGCACGCTGCCAACAGCCTATTGTTTACTGTCACAAGCAAGATTGTTTGTGTAAAAAAAAAGAAAAGATGAGGCGTTGTTGTGTGCGCCAAACCCGGGGGGGAAACCACTCCCCGTTCTCGGAAGAGTCGTGGCAAAGGGGGGTTTGGGGCAGGCGGGGGAGGGAAGGGCGGGCAGGGCGCAGTGTGTGAGGTGGGGAGGTACATCCCCTGCTCTGGGGTGTGTGAGGGGCGCTGTGTGCCGAGGCCACAACTACAAAACAAGGGTCACATTGCTGTCCAGCAGCCACAGATAGGTGGAGCCGCACGGGAAGACCGCACTGCAGACTGCGGTGTTAACCGTCCAGAAGGGTAATGGCATTCGGCAGCGAGAGAGATATCTGTATGGCGGCAAGAAAAGTATCTCAGACGAAAACGTGCTGCGCTGCGTTGTGTGTGTGTGTGACCCCCTTCCCTCCCTCCTCTTTCTCTCTGCTTCGGCATTCGCTACCACCACCCCACCCCCACTTGCACCCCAGCCCCATGCCAGCACGCAGCTGTAAATGCCGCGTCGCTAGACGAAGGGGGGGTGGTGGGTGTGCGTGGGGGGTGGTGCGCAGTTCACCCACTCCAGAGGTTTAAAATTCTCCGTGGTGGATGCACTGTGCTTTTTGCTGGGTGTTGAACGAACAATTTTTTCCGGCCGTGGTTCTGTGTGTATAACCCATGCAAACGCTGTGCGAATGAGTGTAGTGCAAAAAGTGGCAATGGGGGGGGGGGGGGGGAACACACCTGCCCCACCTCTGCCCTTTAATTCAATATCCACTGCAACACACATCCACATGCATTGCCATATTGTAGAGCACACTGAACATCATGACGTTGATGTCCACTACGACACACACACAAACACGGCACGGTGAACCGGTGCCGACACTGCGGGGGGGTTTGATTGTCAAGAGTGAAGAACACTGCAGGGGGGAGAAGACGAGGGGTGTCAGGGTCAGACGGGGAGGTCGGGGACGGACGGGCGGAGGGAGGGAGAGGGGGAGAGAGAGCAGCCCAATCGGGCCATTCCCAGTTCACGTTATAGCAGAATGGAGAGTATGTCGCTGGTTTTTTTTGTCGCAAACAAGACGGGGTAGGGAGGGGCGGGGGTCGAGGCGTAGCTTCGCTCAGACGCGCGGCAAAGCGAGCACCCAGCATAAGATAGGTGGTGCGCTGGCTGAAGGGCTGGCAGAGAGATATTTGTTTTGCCGCACGGAGCCAAGCCACATACCCCTATTATATCAGTAACTCTCGATATCGTGCACCATCGGTCGGTAAATAAAAAAACAGGGTCGGTCGGTTGGTTTCGTTTATTGTTATGCTTTCAACCCGGTTGATTTCTTGTTCGGCCTGTTTTTATTATATTTATTCCTGCCCGCTGTTGCCTACGTGTCCAAGCCAGGAGAACAATATCAAAGAAGAGGGAGGGGGCTCGCCGCCCCATCTTACGGTCTTCTTTTTCCCTTCTTGTGGCGCCACACAGCAGGCTTTGAGATTTTCTGAGACATTTCCTTTAAACTCAACAGGCCATACACGGCCCCCCCAAGGGCAAATACACCCAAAACCCCACAAACTCAATAACCTGCAGTAAGACAGCATGACTGTGGGCCAGGAACAGTCAACACCATCCACGCACAACATTTCCACCTTGGATGAATATTGGACCACATTGGCACCTCTGTGGCACCCGGCATTTCGCGTTGCCGTACCGATTCGTACAAAAACTATAACTGAACGGGGGCCTTCGCTCAGAAGTGCAGAAAAGTAAAACATGTGAGAAAAGGCGACTTGTGTGTGTCTCACCCAACCGAATGCAAAGTGAACACGGTTTTTGACACACACATCAGCACAGAGTGAGGGCCCGCCTAACACAAAACCGTTGCCAAGTGTATATCTTGATGTGTTCTGTGCAACTGGCAAAGCCATACATGACACCAATTTACTTCGATCCCTTCTCTCCCACCAGGGAACGCGCATGGCCACCGCCACGGCCCCCCCACAGGATGGGGCGTGTCTGTGTGTGTGAGATACTTGAAACCGACAGCCCGATCACTTCTATCCCGCCCCACACAACTCCCAGAAGGAACAAAAAGGGACCCCAAAGAGGCGAGGAAGAGTATTTTTTTTGTTTGTTCTTTTCAATGTGTTTTATTCGTTCCCAAAGTATAAACCGCACACACCCCCCCCCCAAAAACCACCCCCCCCCCACCCTGCTGCAACCGGAGTAACTGCAGCCAGAGGAGGGGGGGTGTCGGTTCGCTTAATTGGATAAAAAGAGACAAAAGTGGCAGAGTAAAAGAGATGCAGGCGGGGCGGTATCGCTCGGAGGGGTATTGGGAAAGGGGGATATTCACACTTTAAGCGTACGAGGGAGAGAGAGAGAGAGAGAGAGAGAGGGTGTTGGTGTTGGCTTGTGTCGTTTGTGTCGGCTGGAGCTTTCAGGGGGGGCAGCACGCCACCGGAACGCTGTCAGAGGACTTCGGAGGGATGGGCAGAAGGGAGAGAATTATCGGCTAAAAAAAAGAGAAGGTTTTGAATGGATTGAACTCAGCTCTTTACACTCTTTTTTAGCGACCACCGGTGAGAGGAGCTTCTGCTTCGGGATATCCAAAGCAGTCTGCGTTTTGCAGCATGGCCTCAGTATGAACTCCGCGTGGATTGCTGTGGCAGCTGCCAATCGATAATGAGACTTTTCTGGCGAAACCTGTAATAGCACCAGATTTTGAACGATTGTTAGCCGTGCTCTTTGCAGCCCTTCTGCGAGATGTTTCTTTTGCAAACCACCTCGCTTTGTCGGAACGGTTCGACAATTGGTGCCCAGGGTGCCAAACGCTGCCACGAGTCTTTCTTTTTCAGTGCGAACAAAAAAAATAGCTAGCTGTTCTGCCAAAACAGAAAAAAAAGACTCGGGACCAACGCCCACACACCGCACACACACTCCCTCTATCTCCCTCGTTCGTTGTTCTGCCACACAGCGTTGGAATTGGCCCTTCAGCTCTGCCCGCACACCAGACACCACACACACCACAAAACATGCAGATCAGATCGCATCTGACGCCCCAAAGACGCCTCTCTATCTATGCCACAGTGTATGGAGCAAGCGTGAAAGGGCTAGACAGAAAAAAAAATGCAAACAAATCACAAATCACAAACCCCGGGGCCTGGAGGCGGTGGGGGCGGGCAGGATCCCTCACGACGCACAAGCCATATGGCCATGGCTGGCACTGGACGATGGGGTGGGGGTGGGGGGGGGGGGGGGTCAGAGGGGTCAAGGTGCAGAAGTCACTCCCCATGCTCGGGGTGGAGTTATGGGGGCGTGGGTGGCCGACGGGGTGGGGGTGTGGGTTCCACCAAAGCAGCTTTTTTAACACCCCCCAAAAAAAAACCCCCCCTCCTTTTTTGTTGCCACCTTTTTCTTCGGTTCGCTGATTTGCTCGCTGTGTGCCCCCCCATGGAGTCGTCTGAGAAAACGACACGCACACCAACACGCCCTCCCCACCAGACCGGGGCATACGCCCAGAACCAGAGGCCGGGAGAAAGTAGGGACGTGTGCAGCGTGGGAGAAGGCTTCGATCGGTTGCGTTGGCACGTCAAGCGTAAAATTGACGCCTTTTGTTTTTGACACATGGGGATTGTTTTTTTTACTAACTTCACTCAAAGGCCTTTTTGATGGCCCGGCCGGATGGGGAGGGGCAAGGTAGGTAATCCGACAGCCTCAGTCACAGCTCGGCAGACCCAACCTGCTCGCAGTGTTACTCTGAACATCCTTGTGGAGGAGACCCAGGGACACTACATCCCCAAAAGAACTGCTGACACCAGTCACCAACCGATTGTGGTAATTATCACAAGGTGACTCATAGGGGAGTGGGAAGTGAGTGCCGTTCCTACCATTCTTCGAGGTACATTTCAACTGTATATAGTCCGGCATCGATCGTCTTCGTTTCGTCTGAAATAAAAAAAATGAATAAGCGTGCGGGGCGGGGAGACTCGGGATGTGTGGATGGGGGGCGAGAGTATTTTTGTTTATGCGACCCTGTTGACAAAATCGCTATTTTTTTTGGTTTTTTTGCTGCATTTTTTCCCCCCCGCATTCTGCTTTGCTTTTTTTCTGACGTGTTGCGAGCAGGGTATAAGATAGACTTTTTTTCTGGCGCCGTTTTCCGGTTTTTCTGGTTTTGAAAATTTTTCGCGCGCGCCTTCGGCGCGCGCGACCCGCGCAAACCCTCCCAGAATCTGAGAGGGCCCGGTGCCTGCGCGCGTCCTGTCGTACTGAGGCTGCTTGGTGGGGCAGGCGCAGCAGCCGCTTTGAAAGTTTGGACTCTCGGCAAATAAACCGGTCTGGTGCAATTTTGTTACGCAGGGGGGTCTGGGGGGCGGAGCCCCCCAGCCGCCGGAGGCCACGGTAGTGAACATCTGTTCCTACAGTCTGGATTCGCTTGTAAGTAGGAAGGCTTCGCTGTATCGCAGCCCGGCCAGCAGGAGATCACTGGTCCTTGAGGGTTCAAACTTCAGGGTGGAGGAGGACGGGGGAGCGACCACTCGTGACAGGTGTGCGTTGTGGGTGGAGTGGGTGCACGACAGAATGGCCAAAGGGTCCACGAGATCTCTGCACACATTCCGTTATCGAGGAGATGGGCACCTAGCTGTGACGACAGGCAACAAACAAATCTCATCTGTTAGTTGCCCCCAATAGGCTTGGCGACCTTCAAGACTGCTTGAAAGTCGTTCGTGTTCTCGTCTCAGCCCTCCAGACAAGCAGATCTGTCTCGAGTTGGTGGGCTGTCGCCATGTATTCGATGGCACCGAGTGACGCTGCACAGAGGCAGACGACACGGTGAACTCCAGCGGAGGTTACCCTACCTCCGCTGGAGTACACCGTGTGTCTCCCACGAGTCTCAACTAGCGGGAGTCTTAGCGTAAATTAGCTGGAAAATAGACTCCCGTCTCCAGTACAGACTGCAGTCTTAGACTCCCTCTTAGACACTCGCTAGGGTGGCTGGAGTCCACCATGTGTGCACCTTCAAAACAGAAGAGACCCGCATGACGAGGGCATCACCACCCACCGGGCCACCCGCTAGGTCCATTTTTTCTTCTCCGCTTCTCTGCCTTCTTTGGACTATTTGGGCTCTGTGCGGATCACGATGGGGTCACTTTCTATTTTTTTATGGCGTTTTTTCTGACTGTTTTACTGTCCCAAAGTCACAAAAAAAACCGCCAAAATTGAGACCGACCTTTTTTTTTTCCCAGAAAACCGGGAACCGGGAAACCCTGGTTTTGAAAACCGGAAAACCAGACCTATCTTATCCCCTGGTTGCGAGGGCCTAT
Organism: Rhynchopus euleeides; assembly: GCA_963210315.1. NCBI lineage: Eukaryota > Euglenozoa > Diplonemea > Diplonemida > Diplonemidae > Rhynchopus > Rhynchopus euleeides. Next base: position 523,227 of record OY723274.1, read on the forward strand.
TGTAAGGTGAAGCAAGGAGGACGGGATAGGGGGGAGGGGGGAGAGAGGACGAGACACGGATCAATAAAACCAAGGCCAGGCGATAATATGAAGCATTCTTTTATTTTCACATGCGGAGGCGGGTGAGTGGGGCGCGGGGTAGGTGGGGGGGCGGTGGAGCAAAGGCGATGGAAGGATCAAAAGAATGAAACCAGGTGGTGTGTGGTGACCACCTGTTTTTTGAAAGTCACCGCGCACCGTCTTAGGGGTTGTCCGCTGTCAGGTCGAACGGGTTCGACGGGTCGACGGTTTCCCTGCAGCATTCACAGAGTGATGTCGCCACGGAGAAACCCTCTCCTTTTCTGTCAAGTCAAAAACCAATGAAACCGGGTGTATCACAAGAGAGAAGGGGAGCAACGACAGGGTAGGTGTTCTTCAAACGCTGAACACCCCAAAACATAAAACATATGGCCGGATAGGATGGCCCGACTCCCCCACACTGTGGGCCTCTCACGAATCGATAACCCTTTCGAAGTCTGCAGCTTTGCCAGTCTCCGGGGGGATTTCAATAACACAATGTCACACAAATCGGGGGGGGGGGGGGGGGGAATAGGGGAAATGCACCGGAGCGCGTTTCTTTTGCACAGCTCAGTCTCGAGAACTCCGACAGACCGACATGCGGATCGGAAGGAAATGCAGTCACTCTTGGTGGTGTGTGTGGACAACAGGTGGGTCCGAGAAAACCGTTGCGTGTGATATACTGAGACAGGGAAACGCGTCCCCAAACACACAAAAAATGAATATCAGGCACATCGGGGGTGCGCGGGTGAAGATCACCCTGCCACCTCCCGCCAGTGGCACGTGTCACATCCGAACAACGTAACCACTCCAGCTCACAGCACGGCGGCAGGGGCTGAGTGGGCGTGCCCACCCTGCTCTTTTGTACGATGAAGAGAAACCGTCAAAAAAAAACAACAACAGCCCAACTCCCACAACACACACACACACACAAAGCCCTCAAGACTCTTGGAGCGGCCTGACTATTTAGTGTCTTTGTCGCAGCAAGGGGGCGATATATACCGCTTTTTTATTGATTTCACGTGTCAGTGTTTGACTTTTTCGCAACTTCATTTCTTCCTTTTCTCCCTCTCCAACCCCACCCGTGACACCACCAGGGTTTAGCTAGCCCTGGTCCGATTATCCCCGGTTCTTCGCTGAAGAGACGCGGCCGGGGGGAGGGGTACGAAGAGTACGCGTCGAAACCGGTGTCACGTCGTGTTGGGGAATCCTTCGGGAGTGCGATACTGAAGGGGAGGTGCTACTGCCCGTGCAGGGCGACACCGCCTTAAAACTTCATAACCACACACAAACCCTCTATTCCCCCAGGCCTGATGAGCAATCCCCCCTGCCTCATGTTGTGACTTCCTTTCTACCTTGCACAAAACATCCCATTTGCCCCTTTTCTTCCTTCGAAAGTGTTGTGACTACCCCCCCTTCCCCACCCCTCGGGAGTGCCACTCCTCTGGTGGTTAAAAGTGACCCGCCGTTGTGCCTTCGGCATCTGTTGCGTGTGCCGTCGTATTCTTCCTATGCACTAGTTATAGCTATCCGGGGGCGGCCTGCTGTCGCACCAGTGGGCTGCCCCACCTCTGCACCCTCGGTTTTTAAGATGTTCACCACAGCGGAGAATGATCCCCTTCTCTGTGGCGATCGAGCCAAGCTGGACGAGGTTCGCCTTGGGGCGAAGGTCATGTGGGCGGACAAAAGGTGCCTGCTCCTGAGACTCATCAGCAACCTGTTTCTTCCTTCAAGCCCTCAAGACTCTTGAAGCGGCCTGACTATTTAGTGTCTTCGTCGCAGCAAGGGGGCGATATATACCACCCTTTTTATTGATTTCACGTGTCAGTGTTTGACTTTTTCGCAACTTCATTTCTTCCTTTTTCTCCCTCTCCAACCCCACCCGTGACACCACCAGGGTTTAGCTAGCCCTGGTCCGATTATCCCCGGTTCTTCGCTGAAGAGACGCGGCCGGGGGGAGGGGTACGAAGAGTACGCGTCGAAACCGGTGTCACGTCGTGTTGGGGAATCCTTCGGGAGTGCGATACTGAAGGGGAGGTGCTACTGCCCGTGCAGGGCGACACCGCCTTAAAACTTTGTAACCACACACACACACACACCAGCAGTTCGTGCCAGACAAAATAAAGTTTTGTTCAAACCTGTTTTCCCCGAGAACCGCAAACCAGGAGGGGAGGGGGGAGATATGGGGGCAGAGTCACAAACAGGCACACACCTACACACACAACGCACCCACGTTACTCTTATTTGTTGCAGTAGTGCCGAGCATGCCAAGCCCCACGAAGCACATTCTGCCCTTTGATGGGGATCTCCACAGCCACCCACACATATAAACCACACGGGGGGGTCTTCGCTCCGTGTCAAAGTGTGTCAGGTTGCAGCCCTATATGTTGTGAGGGCTCACTATTCTGCACCTTAGAGCGAAGGCCCCGCCCCCCGTTTGCTGTGTTGGATTAGCGGACCCGCATCGTACAGAACGTCCACGAAAGACGACGCACGAGAGCTAATACGCTATCGCCTTAGAGCGAAGGCCCCACCTCTCTCCACACATATGCTCGCCGCAAATAAGAATGGGTGTGGCCTTCCAAGGCCAGTTGTCTCAAGCAGGCAACTCAAATATGCCTTTTTTTTCAGGGGATATCACAACAGGGCAGAGCCCACAGGGAGAGGACGGATGGGGGGGGAGGGGCAGCGAAGTCGAAGTCGAGGGAAGACAAGGCGGAGGGGGGGGGGATGGAAGGGGGGAGGGGATAGGGGGAGAGGGGGTCACTTCACCGTTGGATGAGAAGAGGGGGGGGGGGGGGTGAAGGTGGTGGGTGGGTGGGTGGATGGATGGATGTTCGGATGGTGTGCCCTATATTTTTAGAGACCATTTTTTTTGGCAATGTGCTGTATGGCCTGAGCTCGGCCATCGCCTCACACTGTCGGGGGGTGGGGGGAGGTGGTGGAGGAGTGGTTGGGCTGTGAAGCAAAACAACAAAAAAAAAGCAAAAAAAAAGGGGTGGGGAGGGTCTTCGCGGCGGTGCCGAAAACAGCGCATCTTTCTTTTGGCGAATCCCCTCCCATTCATGGGTGAGAAAATCGCCAAAAAAAACTGTTTGTTGCCGAAAAAAGTTGCCGGGTCGCGAAGACCCCCCCCCCCTCCCAAGGAAAAAGACAAACAAAACGGCAGAACACTCTCTCGATGAAAGCACAACTCTCCATCAGGGGAAAGGCGGGGGGGGGGGGTATTTTTTGTATCGGTCGGTAGGTTTTTCAAAAAAAAAGAGATTTATGGTTGTACGAGGGGTGGAGGTGGAGGAGGGCCTCCTTCTTTCTGAACTGCGGGCAAAGAGCGAGCAGCCCTCGCAAGCAGAGGGGCATCACGCTTTGAGCACAGGTGTGTGCCACAGAGCAAAGTCACCCACGATGGTTTGTTTTGTCTTTGGCATCGGCAACTATTCGAGCAGCGCGGATCGATGTCACCTCGATGCCCCTTCAAGTACTGCAAGGCAATCATTTTGCTGTTTTTTGATTTCGGGGAGTTCCTCGCTATCGGCGTGTTTTCGGAAACGTTCGGCAATCATCTCATATGAATAGGAGGAAACGCACCAACAACGAGCCGTTTTTTTTGGCACCGTAGCGAAGACCCCTCATCGAGAAATAACCCTACCTGCCGTGAAGAATAACCAGGCAGTGTGACGTGCACGATGATGATTGTCTTACTTTGAACCCTCCAACAACATGCCGCTCACAGCACGGGCCAAGACCCAGGCCTCAGCAAAACCCACAGCCTTGCTTCTGTCGGTTTACAACATCCGGCGGGTTATCCGGAGACAAGTTGCCGTGACAACGCGTCGTGATACGATGGGTCGAGACAACACTGCCCATACAACTGCCGGCGGTGGAGCTGTGACCAAGGCAACGGGTCGGGATGAATCGTAGGGGGCGCGTGGGATACGTCCACCGGAGGGGTGGGAGGGGAGCGAAGCGGGGTGAACACTGCTAAGCGGGTGAGGGGGGTAGAGGTGGTGGGTGGTGGTGAGAGGGGGAAAATGGGATGAGGCACAGCAAGAACATGCCTGGGGCGCGTGCCCAAGCGAACCCAACCCAAAGAGAAAAAAGGTGGCGGCAAAATATATGCCAACAAAAAAAAACAGGGCACCTGATTTGACCTGAGTTTTGGCGGTGGTTTGACCGGAACTCAGGGACTGGCATTATCAGGTGGAAACAGTCCCCCCAATCCGAATTTCAAAGCAATCAATCCGATGCCCTGGCAGATGGGGTGGGGAAGGCGGGATACACACCACAGCAAAAAAAAGTAATGGGTGTCTAATTCAGGCTTGCTCCTAACATGGAATACGGAATACACTCTCCGAAATTTCTCGATTTTTTTCTAAGGATTTTTAGGAGGGGAAATTTATTTTTTTCTAAGGATTTTCCTTAGGAAACTTTTTCCGAGGGGGGGGGTGGGGATGAGTCCTCTAGACACCCGCCCCGTTTCTGTTTCTTCCCGGCAGCCAAAAAACCGGTGTTCTTTCCACTCAAGACCCAGATGTTCACTACCGTGGCCTCCGGCGGCTGGGGGGCTCCGCCCCCCAGACCCCCCTGTGGCTTGTGCCTGTCTTGTCACCAAGTCCTTACGCGTATGCCACTATGGAATGTCAAGAAGGGGTGTCGTTGGAAAAAACGGTCCCGAAACCCATTTTTTGCTTTCATCCGGCAGCTGATGATGGCGGGATCACTGGCCACAGGAGAGATGAGCCGTGGACGCCGGATACCCCATCTAGCGAGTCGAACCAGTGGGAACTGTCAGGTGGCGCCGACCCTATAGGAGGTCATCAGGCCGCGCAACGCCTCATGCTGTTGAGGCAACCATCGCATGTATCGGTCGTATGCGCCTTACAGCACAATGAAAACAGGGCGGTCATTGCCGACATTTTGTTTGGCCGAGGATGGCGAGCTACCGGACCTGGGGCTGCCAGTGGTGGTCTCGATTGAGGAGGCCTTCACCATGCAGTTCCGGTTGCGGCAGTCGTGCCGAAACGAGCGACCATGAGTGACTTGTGACAGAATTTTCCAAGGCAGCGCACTGCGTGAGGTTGTGGGACTGGCACAGGGAACTGCTGGGTCCGAAATCCAAGGCAAAAATCCTTAGAAAAAAGCAGGAATACATTTCCGGGATTTTGGCTATTTTTCAAGGAATACGGAGCAACTTGGTGCCCCTGACGACCCCATATTGCGTAGTTTGTGCGTAGTGAAAAGGGGGGGGGGGTCTCATTTTTTGATTTACTCAGCCATTCTCTGTCTCTATGCCGGGACCCCAAACTCAAGGAGTTCTTGCTGTTCCGGGGTCAGTGAGGGTGCAGGCGCTTCAGGTGCTGCAGGTTCTTCAGGTGCTGCAGCGCTGGCAGCCTTCGGTGCGGGTTTCGACGCAGTCTTTGCAGGTCTCTTTGGGGGTGCCCTTTGGCGCGGTGCCTGCTTCAGCTCGTCGGGTGGAAGCATCAACGCATCATTAAGCGGTGCCTGCTTCAGCTCCTCCGGGTGGAAGCGTCAACGCATCATTAAGGAAGAAGGAAGCACAGTTGCTACGCTTTTTTGCAGCTGCAGGAAACGACACCATACCCAACAACAATCCCCAGACCGTCGAGGGAGAGTGGGCGCCTGGATCCCGTGACACAGATCTCTAGTGCCGTTGTGATCCCCTCGGATAACGTCTCCTGGACGTTGTCAGCGGAGGTTGCCTGTGTGGCGGTGACCTCCGTATACCCCGCGGGATCCAGTGCCAGTAGCGCCTTCTTCAGCTTTTCGTCGACCCCTCGGCCGACGCTCTCCTTGATGTCAAGGGCCACCTTCAGGGTGGCACCTCGCAGCGCCCTGAAGGCTGTGATCGTATCATCATTCACAATCTCGAGGGTGTTCTACGCGGCTCCTGGAACTCACTTCCTTCTCAGGTGTTTCTGGGCATGGGGCAACCTTGCCCAGGTGTTTCTGGAGTCCCGCCCCACATGTCGTGCGTTCTTTCGTACGGTGTATAGTGAGTTCTGGCAATAATTTTTTGCTCGGTCAGCGCAGTGCCTCCAGTCCTGTCTCAGTAGCCACACAGAAAGGGGGACCAAAAAAAACTGGGGGGGGACCAAAAAGCGAGACCCCCCCCCCAGATTGCGTAGTTTGTGCGTAGTGAAAAAGGGGTAAATCAGGGGCACCAGCAAGCCTGGTCTAATTTTCGGAGTTTCGGGAATTCTGCCCGTGAGAACACCCCACACAACACCGCAACACCGCGCCCTTCTGCACCCCCCCCCCCTCCCTCCCTCCCCATCACCTCCCCAGGGGGACACGGTTGTAACCCTGCAACGCAGGGTGAACCGCGTCGGCCCCCGTTAATAACAAAGGTGACGAAGCGAAAGGGCGTCAGCAGGGGTGGGGGGCAGGGCGGGATGTGTTGACCACACACGGCAAGGCCATGCACAGTCTTGCAAAAATATTGTTATGCATTTTGCTTCTGCCTTCAAACCGACCCGTCGGGACGCTCACTCCGTCGTCTCGCTCGCATCAGGCGACGCAATCTCCTCCATAAGGGCCGTGAGAGACTCGATCCTGTTGGGGCGTAGAGTGTGGTGGGATGGGGGGGTCATGCGCAGCCGTATTGTGTTCCTTCCCAGGACATAGCGGTACCAGAGGCCCTACCCCCACACCCCGCTGCAAGAGGGCAGGGGGTGGGGCTGGGGCCGTTCCCGTCTGTATCTATCACATACCCGAATGGGGCGAATCCATCGTCGCCGCATGCGTTGCTGTCGTCTGCGTCGTTGCCGTTGAGTGGGGGTGTCCCGAAGGCGGAACCTGCCGACGAGTCGCGCTTGCGGTTGATCGGCGAGCACACGTTGCCCGTGGGGAAGGGCCTGAGGGACGCATTCACGGTGGGAGTGGTGTTCACAGGCGGGCCTGCCGGGGGCGAGTTCGCCGCGACCTTCGGGCTGCTGCCCGCCACCACGGTGTCGCCCACGCTGATGCTGAGGGAGGGGCGCGGGCAGGTGTGCTGCAGGGGCGACCCCTCCGCCACCTGCGGCACGTCGATCTCCAGCAGCGCCTTGGAGAACCACTCCATCGCACCCGACCCGTCCGGCACGATCGCCTCGGAGCTCTGCTCGTGCACGCTGCTGCTGCCGATGGTGTTGAAGCTGCGGTCCGCAGGAGTGGGCAGCGCTGTGGTGGCGGGCGACACGATAGGCTGCGACGGCGACGACGACCCCGAGAGGAAGGACGGGGAAGGCGATGTCGGCACACCCATTTTCCCCACAAGCGGCGGTGTCGCCCCGACGTGCCACTTGGGCACACGCTTCCCTGTGGGGAAGTGCACCCCCTGGTACCAGTCGCGGCGGTGCCGCGACTCATCGAAGTCGCCCGTCGCCAGGCGCACCTCGATGCGCTTCTCGAGCAGCCAGTTTGCGTCGACGTGGATCTGGTTGCACAGGTCGCCTGCGGTGCACCCGCTGCCCGCCATGCTCCCGTCGTACTGCTTGAGGTACAACATGCACACGCTGGCGAGGCGTGCCCCGGAGTTCTCCTTTGCAAACAGCCCGCGTGTGAAACGGAGGTGGCGCTTCTGGATGACGAGGCGCCCGTTCGTGTCAGGGTCGAGCGCCTCCCATGTGGCGTACGGCGCGCTCTCGTCAAACTCGCGCTTGCACTTCACCACGTGGCTCACACTCATGTCCTGGCGCTGCAGCAGCCACTCGCGGTGCGGGTGTGCCTGGTTGCACAGCTCCCCCCACTTGCACTGGCGGTCCCCGTTCGTCTTGATGAACAGCTGGCACACAGAGGGGTTCTGGTGCGACTCGGAGTGCTTGCCGCCGTGCTGCACCTGGGGGTGTGTGGGGTGCGTCGGATACAGCATTGTCAAGAAGAGGCAAAGGCACCCCGTGCAATGGCGATCCATCCCAGGGGGGTTATATTGGCTGCAGATCGGTCTTCGTGATGCAGACCGCCAGACCATTTTGTGTTGGGCGCAACAACGAAGCGTTGCAAGAGAGATCTTTGCATTGTGAACCACAGCAACCACACACTACACTGCGCAGGCGGTGCAGGCAGTCCTCTCTCTGTCTGTCTCTCTGTTGCATACCTGGCGCTTGACCCTCTCCTCCTCCCTCAGGAACAACCCGCGGGTGAAGTGCATAAAGTGCGCTGGCACAGGAAGCGTCTGCAGGGTGTTGTGTGTGAGTGGGTCAGGGTGGCTACTACAGGATCCTGATCCTGGAGGGGATACGGGATGGGCACACACACACGTTCGTCTTTTTAGTTTAGTGTAGGACGCACCGAGCGAACTCTGGAAATGCCACCACTGTCACACACACACGTTAACCTTGTTTGTTTAGTGCAGGTGTTGCACCGAGCGAGCTCTGGTGATACATCCCTCCATTGTGTGCACACACCCCACCACCTCTGCTACCATACCTCCTTCAGGTTCGGGCAGAACACGGTGAACGCCTTCCCCTCTGCCTGGATCCGGTGGAACTCATCGCGCGCCAGCTCCAGCGCATGCTGGTGCGGCTTCCGCATCTCGTCAACCCAGTCGCGGCGCAGGTGAAACAGCTTGCACTGCGGCCCCTGCAGGCAGAGCGACATGTGGTAGTCCTCGCACAGGTTGGGGAACCCCTTCTTCGTCCTGTCGCGCATCGGGTGCCTGTGGGCGGAGCAGGCCCGGGTGGCCTGGTCGACGGCAGCCATGGGGACACGGATCACCTCCTTCCAGCGGCAGTCCACCGCGTTGAAGAACCCACTGGGTGGCAGGTCAACCGCAAGGCCATCGGAGCGGCCAACGTGCATGTCATGCCCCCCGTGCATGTGGTGTGCAGAGTCCTCATCAAAGTATGCGGTTCCACCGACATAGCGCACGTTGTGGGGCTTGAGGTCACCTTGCATCTGCCTGTGCTCCATGGCATTGCCATAGGCACCATGCGTGTGACCCATCCCGTGCATCTGCATCTGGTGATGCCCGCCCATCCCGCCGTAGGAGTGGTGGTGATGCGGCGGCTGCTGCTGGTGGTGGTGGTGGTGCCCGTCGCGCTGGTGCTGCTGCTGCTGATGCGAGTGGCCACCCCCGAAACCCTGCATCCCGCCACCGTACCCACCACCGTTGTGGTGGGGCTTGTTACTCCACACAGAGTGTCCGCCGAGCATTGCTAACCGCGGGGGTGGGGCGGTTGCGGGTGGTGAGGGGTGAGAGAGCGAGAGAGAGAGAAAAAAAACGGGAAAAAACTCAACCTGAGAGATGCGCTAAGCTTACTTTACCCCCCCCCCTCCTTTCCGTTTACCCTATCCTTGGGGGATACACAGGGGGGGTGGGGCGGCTCCCCTTTTCGCTCGAACTGTTTCGCTTCTGAGAATCAAATGAGAAGGGGGTATGTGGTGGGGGTGGGTGGAGGGAACGGGGAGGGCGGTTTGCGGGACCAGGGCCGAAAGCGGGGCTAGGACGGTGTGGGCGGTGCCGCAAAGGGGGGGGTGGGGGAAGGGATCAGCGTCGAATGCGTGTGTAGGTGTGCACCAAAGTGTCGCCAGGAAACTAGTGTATATCGAACAGCGAGGGTGCACAGGTGCGTCCTGCAAGTGGTGGTGGTGGTTGCGGTGGGGTTGTCTGTGTGCAGGGAGAGAAGAAGAGGGTCGGCATATAGGGCACAAAGGCTATATATAAAGGCTATGTCAGATGTCCCAGAAAGAATCCAACGGCTCGAATTATTCCTTCTCGGGCTGAAAACCAACAAAATAAAACAACAACGTGTGCCCATGATGGCGGCGACGCCCACACAGCAGAAGGGAAACGAGATGGCGCACATGCAGCTCGTGGTGGCAGAATCCGTCACCACTCGACACCGACAGGGTGTCACTGTACAAGGCGCAGCTTGGAGGGGTGTGGTGCAGAAGCCCAAGAAGGACGTGCCCTTCTGCGATGTGACCACCTTGGGGTTTTCGAGGAAGAGGGCGGGCAGGGTCAGTCGGTTTCTACGCAGTCATCCTGCACGTCTGCGCCCTTTTTTTCACACCATCACAGGCAACTGCATCGAATTCACGGTGGTGCGTGATGCTGCATCGATGCGTGTGCCCGCCGGCCACTGCCAAAACGGGCGGGAGAAGCTGGAGAAGGTATATTCACCGGGCGGTACACCGTCACGTCAGTAGCGAGGGACCGTGTTCATCCCACACAAGTATGCTATGGATGTTCAGCAGGACATGCGTAGTGGTGGTGTAGGTCACAGCGACAATATAACTGAAAAAGTTGGGCCTGACGCGCAAGATGAATCGAATCGGAGAAGAAGTTAGCCAGTGTGTGTCAAATGACAGTTCGTCGGCTGACCTCCACCGGCACTCCCTGATAATCATTGCACGTATCGCCTTGCGGCACGGTGCAAGAGTGGCCATGGCAGACCAGGAACGTTGTCGGCGGAAGCGGATGGCCTCTTCCACAGCACGCGCGTCGCTCTTGTTGCGGTGGGACGGTTCCGCCCCTGAATTCGTTGTCGGACCCCGCAGGTCGGCAGCACACTCGCCGTCGACTCAGATGGTGACACCGTCCGTAATGTTGTGAAGGGGCCCGCTGTCATTGGGTCACAGACGGTTGCCCCCTACTGGCGCGATGGACGTCGGGTCTGGACACCCGCCCCTCGGAAGCCTGTCAAGAGGCGACGCAAGCACAAGCGTTTCTTTGACACGCACACTTTGTGTTGCCCACTGGCCCCACACGAAGATCAGACAGTGTTATCAAAGAGGGGCGTGATTGCAGCTATGGGTGGGTGTGTGGTGGGGTGGGTGCACTGCTGAGATTAAGGTTTGGGGATCCGGGACTTGGGACTTGGTGATTCTCAGTCGGTCATGGGACAAGGTACAGGAGAGGGGACACGTTCGGCGACCAGAAACCCGGTTCGTTTGTATGTTCAAGCCCGTGCAGATCGTGATGGGATCATTGTGATCATGTGGCACTTGCCATCACCCCTGAAATCATGCTGTCAGGCCCTGTTGGAGGTGACCTCTCACACTCTCAGGACCGCGTGACTGGGTCATCCACCAGACCAGGGCCTCGGTCCTGAAAGGGACAGAACCATGTCCTGACCTTACTCGCACCAGCTGGGCTAACCCAGGCCCTGACCTGCTGACCAGGACTTTGGTCATGACGGTGGTCCGAGTGGGTCCCACTGAGGGCCATTTTGCTCTGGGAGTTGAGGTTGGTCACAAAAACTATGCGTCTGCAACTCAGAAAGGGGAGAGAAGAACCAGCGGGTATTCGTCGATCGCGAGAACACCCCACACGCCTGCTGCGGGTGTGGTGTGTCCTGCATGATCTGCATAGCAAAGGTTCCTGCGTTGTTCGCACAACTCCAAAAAAGTGATTGTCTCAGAGGTTCTGCTCGGAGGGAGACATGATGCAGACGGGACCGGAAGGCCCTCCTCCATCAAGGCTCCTTCACCACACCGAGCTGCTGAGCTCTTGCCACCTGAGCTGAGTGAGGTTCTGAGGCGTGACTTTTCATGGTGGAGAGCCTCAAGTGTAAATGGTAATGCTCACGAATGCCAGGAAGACACACCCAGCCCGATGTCACAGGTTGGACATGGAGGCGCTTGAACATGTGCCGCATCTGGCGATGAAGTCGCGAGCATCGTCAGCCAGGTCGCCCTTGTAGCTGTTGTTTCTCGGGCTGTGTGTGCCATTCTGGAGACAAGCCCTGTCCTCCAGCTCATAGACAACGGCGCCAGGGCCGTCGTGTTGTGGCACACGTGCTGTGGTGGCACGCAGCATCTCGCGCACAGCACCCGGTGGTGCCTCTGCCGTGTACAGGCACCGCACGTGCATCGACAGCGCCGCATGCCGCAACGCAAGGCTCGCCTCCACAGCACCGCCTGACGCAGTCACGAAGCGCTGCCGCACCGTCCCCACGTCACCGTGCTCGACAGTCCCGCTCGCGATGCCAAGCGTCGCCACCGCCTGCCCTTCACCGTGCTGCAGCACACGCCGTGCAAACCGCAGTGCGCTCTCTGCGTGTGCCGGCACTATCTTCCCGAAGTTCCACCCGATGAAGAAGTTGTTCCCCACAACAGACAGCAGCACGCCGTCGCTCTGTTCCAGCAGTGGCACAATACACGAAAGCGCGTTATCGACCTCGCCCAGAGACAGGCTGCTGAGTGTGGTTGCGGCGACTGTTGCATCATGTCGTGAGGTGCTGCGCATCATCACCACAGCATCGCTTCTCTGTGACGCAGATACAGACCCTTGTTGGCCCGACTGTACAAGGCACGGTGCAGGTGCCTGCAGAGGACGGCCCTCACGGCCCTGCAAGGAGGCAGGCCACACGCTGCACACAGGCACAGGCTCGCTCACACCCTTCAGGTGGGTGGGCACCGCGTTGCCCGCATACGCACCGACACACCCGGACACGCCACGCACAGTCGCCCACAGCTCCGCAGGCACCGCAACTGCACCAGGCACACACGCAGCCTCGAGGCGTGAAGCCACGTTCACCGTGTGTCCGAAGTAGTCCACACGCCCGGTCAGCGTGTTCGTCTCCAGCGTCACAGCACCCTCGTTCACACCGACACGCACCGTCAGCCCGCCCCACAGCTCTGTCGGGGTGCAGATCCCGACCTCCAGCAGCGCAGCAGGCCACTCCGCCGCAAGCAGGTCCTCCTGCACCTCAAGCCCGAAGCACACACCCGCATGTGCATTCTCGAACGCAACCATGAAGGCGTCCCCGATTGTCTTCACCTCGTACCCGCCCCACGCAGACAGTGCGCACCGCATCACCGCGTTGTGAACCACCAGCGCCTTCTTCATCGCCTCGGGTGCCGCCTCCCAGATCGATGTGGACGCACAGATGTCGGTGAACACGATTGCCGCATGCTCGCTCTTCGCACCAGGTGCGGCCCCAGGTGGCACACAGGGCTGCCCAGCACCGCCAGGCGTGTGCTGCTGCTCCTCCAGCAGCACGGCAGGGAGGTACGGCCGGTACGCACGCAGGTTCTGCTCCAGCCTGCGAAGTGCCTCGTGCATCGCAGCAGGCAGCCGTCCCTCCGCCTCCGCCACCTGCAGCATCTCCGCCACGGTGTCGACGTCGTAGCCCGCCAGAAGCTTTGCAATCGCCTCCACAGTCTCGATGGTACGTCCCATCGACGCCTTCTCCTTCTCGGCTGATTCTGCGAACCCGCGTGTGGCGACGAAGTCTAGAAGTAACACACAAACCGATGTATTCACTTCAAACAAACCCTTCGTCGCACTGACCGGACACGGTGGGTCTGTGCACTCGACGGTCTCAAGAATGCGTTCCCACCTGGCAGAGTCGGGTGCTGAGCCAGGCAGGTCAAACAGCCCGAAGCGCAGGACGGTCTCCGCCACGCTGATGATGACCCACAGTGACGCAAGTGCTGTCAGTCCTGTGGCGAAGCGACTGCCGAGACCAACAACCAGCGACAAGTCTGCGAGCAGCACAAAGATTGGCCAAGCGGGCTGGCTGCCGACACTGCGTGCATTCAGGTCCGTCAAAATAATTATGAGCGCAATACCCATGATGTACGCACGCACGATGCTGTGTGTCAGGTGCACGCCACACACACACAGGGTGGCCGTCCCGAAATAGCACGCCAAAGTGACTATATTCAACGTTACGGTCAGCGGCCAGTGTGGTACCAAAAACATCAGCACACTTTCTGTCAAACCGGCTGCCAAGCTCGTGAGGAAAATCAGGCGCCTGTTGCTGCGTGCCTTGCCCTACAGCCTCCCGTCCATCGAGATGACGCGTTCATACCAACCCATCCCCATTGTACGCCAGTCTCACACCTGCTGACTTGGTGATGGTGGGCTGCACGCGCGTAACTGAAGGCAGAGCAGGACGCGGATGAGCAAAGCCACAGGGAGGGACGGGGGGAGGGTGGTGTGCTTCCTCCCACACAGCCCTGCTGTGCACTGCACAGAGCACTCTCTGTTTTGTTTCGCAACCCCTCTCGCCCCCGGGTTGGTGATAGCGATGGCAGGCATGTGGAGCAGATCTGCAGGCGCAGAGGGGGATGCACGTTGCTGCAGGTGAAACAGAGAAGGGGGTCTTCGCCGTGTGCAACTGCGTGTCAAACTGTGTCACTTTGCAGCCAGTTCTGTGAGGCGGATCACTGCTCCTCACTTTTATGCGTTTGCTGTGTTGGATTAGCGGACCCGCATCGTACAGAGCATCTGCGAAAGACGACGCACGAGAACTGATACGCTATCCAAGTCACTAACTAAGTCACACCACACGGGCGCGACCCCATCCTTTCTTTTGTGTTACTTTTATGCAGTTCTGAGCGAAGGACCCAGTTGTTTGGGCGCCGAACCCAGGTGAACAAACCTCACGTGTTTGGCCTGACGAAGGCTGGTATGAATGTGCACACATTCAGAGCAACGAGGCAAGGTAGAATGTGTTTCTCACACAAAACTAGATCTTTCACTGTCACAAGCTTGTGCCACACCAAGCCTGCGACAAGCTTCTTGTTGTGCGTGAAAAATGCATGTCAGCACAGCAATGAACCAGGACACCTCTGACGTGCCTCATGCGCTATGGATAGCACTTGTGTCGGCTCGAGGTTCAGGGGCAGGGCGGCACCATAGTCTGCCAGGGGAACGTGAGCCATAAGCCATCAGCCCTCATTCATCAGTCTGAGGAAACCATTCACTTTGAGAGAAAAGAGACCCAAACAGAAGAGCTCCCCTGCACTGTCAGACGCAGCCGTGGGGCTGCACCATCGCAGTGTCGGAATCCTCCCTGTTGGAGAACACTGTGGCGAACAGAGTGAAGCCACGACAGACACCACTGCACGAGCAACACCAGAAAGGAAAGAAGTGGGGAGGGTGGGGGCAGTGGTGGGAGACATGGTGGAGGCGGGACCGGAAGGCCCTCCTCCATCAAGGCTCCTTCACCACACCGACCTGCTGAGAGGTTGCCACCTGCAGCTGAGTGACGCTGCTCCGCCACCTCTGTGGTGGTCACGCACTGACTCATGGCGTAAACTGCAAAGTGGAAAGTGTAAACGGGGGGATAACTCACGAATGCCAGGAAGACACACCCAGCCCGATGTCACATGTCGGACGGCTCTGTGATACTCAGGACGCTTGAACATGGGGCGATGAAGTCGCGAGCATCGTCAGCCAGGTCGACCTTGAAGCTGTTGTTTCTCGGGGTGTGTGTCATTCTGGAGACACGCGCTGTCCTCCAGCTCATAGACAACGGCGCCAGGGCCGTCGCGTTGTGGCACACGTGCTGTGGTGGCACGCAGCATCTCGCGCACAGCACCCGGTGGTGCATCCGCCGTGTACAGGCACCGCACGTGTATCGACAGCGCCACATGCCGCAACGCAAGGCTCGCCTCCACAGCACCGCCTGACGCAGTCACGAAGCGCTGCCGCACCGTCCCCACGTCACCGTGCTCGACAGTCCCGCTCGCGATGCCAAGCGTCGCCACCGCCTGCCCTTCACCGTGCTGCAGCACACGCCGTGCAAACCGCAGTGCGCTCTCTGCGTGTGCCAGCACCATCTTCCCGAAGTTCCACCCGATGAAAAAGTTGTTCCCCACAACAGACAGCAGCACGCCGTCGCTCTGTTCCAGCAGTGGCACAATACACGAAAGCGCGTTATCGACCTCGCCCAGAGACAGGCTGCTGAGTGTGGTTGCGGCGATTGTTGCATCACGTCGTGAGGTGGTGCACATTATTACAACAGCATCGCTTCTCTGTGACGCAGATACAGACCCGCATTGGCCCGACTGTACAAGGCACGGTGCAGGTGCCTGCAGAGGACGGCCCTCACGGCCCTGCAAGGAGGCAGGCCACACGCTGCACACAGGCACAGGCTCGCTCACACCCTTCAGGTGGGTGGGCACCGCGTTGCCCGCATACGCACCGACACACCCGGACACGCCACGCACAGTCGCCCACAGCTCCGCAGGCACCGCAACTGCACCAGGCACACACGCAGCCTCGAGGCGTGAAGCCACGTTCACCGTGTGTCCGAAGTAGTCCACACGCCCGGTCAGCGTGTTCGTCTCCAGCGTCACAGCACCCTCGTTCACACCGACACGCACCGTCAGCCCGCCCCACAGCTCTGTCGGGGTGCAGATCCCGACCTCCAGCAGCGCAGCAGGCCACTCCGCCGCAAGCAGGTCCTCCTGCACCTCAAGCCCGAAGCACACACCCGCATGTGCATTCTCGAACGCAACCATGAAGGCGTCCCCGATTGTCTTCACCTCGTACCCGCCCCACGCAGACAGTGCGCACCGCATCACCGCGTTGTGAACCACCAGCGCCTTCTTCATCGCCTCGGGTGCCGCCTCCCAGATCGATGTGGACGCACGGATGTCGGTGAACACGATTGCCGCATGCTCGCTCTTCGCACCAGGTGCGGCCCCAGGTGGCACACAGGGCTGCCCAGCACCGCCAGGCGTGTGCTGCTGCTCCTCCAGCAGCACGGCAGGGAGGTACGGCCGGTACGCACGCAGGTTCTGCTCCAGCCTGCGAAGTGCCTCGTGCATCGCAGCAGGCAGCCGTCCCTCCGCCTCCGCCACCTGCAGCATCTCCGCCACGGTGTCGACGTCGTAGCCCGCCAGAAGCTTTGCAATCGCCTCCACAGTCTCGATGGTACGTCCCATCGACGCCTTCTCCTTCTCGGCGGACACTGCGAACCCGCGTGTGGCGGCGAAATCGACAAGCAGCACGAAAATCGATGTATACATCTCAGACAGACCCGTCGATGCCCTGACCGGGCACGGTGGGCCTGTGCACTCGACGGCCTCAAGATGTTCCCACCTGGCAGAGTCGGGTGCTGAGCCAGGCAGGTCAAACAGCCCGAAGCGCAGGATGGTCTCCGACACACTGATGACGACCCAGAGGGTCGCAAATGCTGTCAGTCCTGTGGCGAAGCGACTGCCGAGACCAACAACCAGCGACAAGTCTGCGAGCAGCACAAAGAGTGGCCAGGCGGGTTGGCTACCGGTGCTGCGGAATTGAATGTCCAACAAGATGGTGACGAGTGCCATCCCCACGATGTACGTACGCACGATGTTGTGTGTCAGGTGCACGCCGCACACACACAGGGTGACCGTCACGAACTGGCACACGAGGTTCCAGATACAATACGCAAGGTACTGCGGCCAGAGTCTTGCCCTAAATATCAGCACAATCTGGATTAAACCGACTATCGAGCTCATGAGGAAAAGCAGGCGCCTGTCGCTGCGTGCCTTGCCCTGCAGCCTCCCGTCCATCGAGATGACGCGTTCATACCAACTCATCCCCATTGTACGCCAGTGTCACACCTGCTGACATGGTGATGGATGCCTGCACCTGCATAACTGAAGGCAGAGCAGGACGCGGGTGAGCAAAGCCACAGGGAGGGACGGGGGGAGGGTGGTGTGCTTCCTCCCACACAGCCCTGCTGTGCACTGCACAGAGCACTCTGGTTTGTCTTGTTAGTTCGGCGGAGCCAAGAAACTTTCTGTGCCTTTAGCTTGGCCGCTCACAGTGGGGCTGTCGGGCCCTGTGAAATTTGAAAATGTCGCAAAAACTCAGGTCATGGTGTAATTCAATAGGGGTTCTGTGCCAGTTCTGGGGCCCCTAAAGGAATCCTTCGAGAAATGTACCCTGGGGGAATGGTAGTAACTTACCAACATGGGGCTGATCCTCGCAATTCTGAGGGCCTGGGGCCTCTTCAGCACCAAGTATGTGGGTTTGGCGTGTGTCGGGGACTGGGAGAGTTCACTTCTTGTGACAGGGTCGGTCGGGCAGCCAACACCCACCCAGACCCAGCGGGACCCTCAGGCGGTTTTTTCACAAACCCGTTCATTTGAATACCGTAATTGGAACAAGTGTGGGCCGTAATAAAGGTGGACCGTACTATAGTTGGACCGTAAAAAAGTTGGAACAAATGGGATTTTTCCGGAACTTGGAACATTTTTACGGTCCACCTATTTTCCGGTTGTCCTGGTGGACTTGTCATTTTTCGTGCCTTCCTGTATTTTCCGAGCGCACTTACTTTCCGCAAAGTGACCCAAGCATGTACATGCGGAGAGCGGGGCCGGTATCTGCGCGCGTCCTGTCGTGTCTCCGGATTGTGAGGACTGGGCGCACCCTGGGGACAACGCAAGCGGGCGTGACGCGCTCTGCGTCCTGTGGAGCTGTGCCTGCCTCAGCAGCTGCGGCGTGCAGAAGGCCTTCCTCCCGAATATCAAGGGCGGTCCCAAACTACTCGAGGTGATCTCCACTGACACCGACAGCATTCCCGACACAGGCTCCAGCACACGCTGTCCAGCAGGTGCTGGATGGACTGTCTTCTGCAAATGGTGAGGCTGCGCAGCACACCGCTGCACAGCGCCTCCCATACCAGCCGCCCAGGCTGCTGTGGGGCAAACAGCCGGAGGACTTCACCAGTGTGAGGCACTGTTGGTGCATGAGGCTGATCACCTTGTCAGGTGCAGTGGGCCACGACTCTCACGGAGACCCTGCAGTCCAAAGCTGGGAGGCCTGCGTCAGTGTGGCATTTGGCGTGGGTCCGCGCCACCCAACTCACTCGCCCGCGGGCGAAAGTCGCATTGTCCGTTCCATGTTCAGTCCCAATTAATGGTGGACCGTAAAAAAGATGGAACGTTTGGCCATTTTGTGGGAACTTGGAACATTTTTACGGTCCACACTTTTGCCAAATACGGTATTCGGAATCTGTGCGGATCGTAGTGGGGTCACTTTATGGCGTTGGTGCCACACATCACCCCTGAAATGTGGGTCTGGTTCTAATACGTGGGTGGACCAACACTGCCTCTGAGGTGACACCACATTCCCTGGAAGGGCTCGAGTGGACTGTGCTGGCTCTCGGTCGGTGGTGCACTGTGCAGTAGTCGGCACAGCCACGACCTAAAACCTCAAAGGCAGTGAGTCTGAGGAACCATGTGTCACTTTGCAGCCAGTTCTGTGAGGCGGTTCACTGCTCCTCACTTTCATGCAGTTCTTAGCGAAGGACCCCAGTTGTTTGGGCGCCGAACCCAGGTGAACAAACCTCGCGTGTTTGGCCTGACGAAGGCTGGTATGAATGTGCGCGCAGTCATTGCACCAAGGCAAGGTAGATTGTGTTTGTCACCCAAAGCGCTGCCAACTATCTCTTTCACGGTTTGCCCCCCGGCAGGATCCCGGGAAACCCCGGCCGGGCCCGGAAATTCCGGGCCCGGGACCGGGATTTTGAAATCCCGGCCGGGATCCCGGGGAAATCCCGGCCGGGTCCGGCCGGGAATCCCGGGGGTTCTCAGTCTCAGGTCGCTTGGACCGACGTCATCTCAGACCTATGGCATATGGAATTCACTGTGACAAGCTTCTTGTTGTGTGTGAAAAACGCATGTCGGCACAGCAATGAACCAGGACACACCTCTGGCGTGCCTCATGCGCAATGATTAGTTGTGTCGGCTCGAGGTTCAGGGGCAGGGCGGCACCATAGTCTGCCAGGGGAACGTGAGCCATAAGCCATCAGCCCTCATTCATCAGTCTGAGGAAATTGCTCACTTTGAGAGAAAAGAGACCCAAACAGAAGAGCTCTCCTGCACTGTCAGACGCAGCCGTGGGGCTGCACCATCGCAGTGTCGGAATCCTCCCTGTTGGAGAACACTGTGGCGAACAGAGTGAAGCCACGACAGACACCACTGCACGAGCAACACCAGAAAGGAAAGAAGTGGGGAGGGTGGGGGCAGTGGTGGGAGACATGGTGGAGGCGGGACCGGAAGGCCCTCCTCCATCAAGGCTCCTTCACCACACCGACCTGCTGAGAGGTTGCCACCTGCAGCTGAGTGACGCTGCTCCGCCACCTCTGTGGTGGTCACGCACTGACTCATGGCGTAAACTGCAAAGTGGAAAGTGTAAACGGGGGGATAACTCACGAATGCCAGGAAGACACACCCAGCCCGATGTCACATGTCGGACGTCTCTGTGATACTGAGGGCGCTTGAACATGTGCCGCATCTGGCGATGAAGTCGCGAGCATCGTCAGCCAGGTCGCTCTTGAAGCTGTTGTTTCTCGGGGTGTGTGCCATTCTGGAGACACGCGCTGTCCTCCAGCTCATAGACAACGGCGCCAGGGCCGTCGTGTTGTGGCACACGTGCTGTGGTGGCACGCAGCATCTCGCGCACAGCACCCGGTGGTGCCTCTGCCGTGTACAGGCACCGCACGTGCATCGACAGCGCCGCATGCCGCAACGCAAGGCTCGCCTCCACAGCACCGCCTGACGCAGTCACGAAGCGCTGCCGCACCGTCCCCACGTCACCGTGCTCGACAGTCCCGCTCGCGATGCCAAGCGTCGCCACCGCCTGCCCTTCACCGTGCTGCAGCACACGCCGTGCAAACCGCAGTGCGCTCTCTGCGTGTGCCAGCACCATCTTCCCGAAGTTCCACCCGATGAAGAAGTTGTTCCCCACAACAGACAGCAGCACGCCGTCGCTCTGTTCCAGCAGTGGCACAATACACGAAAGTGCGTTGCCGACCTCGCCCAGAGACAGGCTGCTGAGTGTGGTTGCGGCGATTGTTGCATCACGTCGTGAGGTGGTGCACATTATCACCACATCATCGCTTCTCTGTGACGCAGATACAGACCCGCATTGGCCCGACTGTACAAGGCATGGTGCAGGTGCCTGCAGAGGACGGCCCTCACGGCCCTGCAAGGAGGCAGGCCACACGCTGCACACAGGCACAGGCTCGCTCACACCCTTCAGGTGGGTGGGCACCGCGTTGCCCGCATACGCACCGACACACCCGGACACGCCACGCACAGTCGCCCACAGCTCCGCAGGCACCGCAACTGCACCAGGCACACACGCAGCCTCGAGGCGTGAAGCCACGTTCACCGTGTGTCCGAAGTAGTCCACACGCCCGGTCAGCGTGTTCGTCTCCAGCGTCACAGCACCCTCGTTCACACCGACACGCACCGTCAGCCCGCCCCACAGCTCTGTCGGGGTGCAGATCCCGACCTCCAGCAGCGCAGCAGGCCACTCCGCCGCAAGCAGGTCCTCCTGCACCTCAAGCCCGAAGCACACACCCGCATGTGCATTCTCGAACGCAACCATGAAGGCGTCCCCGATTGTCTTCACCTCGTACCCGCCCCACGCAGACAGTGCGCACCGCATCACCGCGTTGTGAACCACCAGCGCCTTCTTCATCGCCTCGGGTGCCGCCTCCCAGATCGATGTGGACGCACGGATGTCGGTGAACACGATTGCCGCATGCTCGCTCTTCGCACCAGGTGCGGCCCCAGGTGGCACCCAGGGCTGCCCAACACCGTCAGGCGTGTGCTGCTGCTCCTCCAGCAGCACGGCAGGGAGGTACGGCCGGTACGCACGCAGGTTCTGCTCCAGCCTGCGAAGTGCCTCGTGCATCGCAGCAGGCAGCCGTCCCTCCGCCTCCGCCTCCTGCAGCATCTCCGCCACGGTGTCGACGTCGTAGCCCGCCAGAAGCTGTGCAATCGCCTCCACAGTCTCGATGGTACGTCCCATCGACGCCTTCTCCTTCTCGGCTGATTCTGCGAACCCGCGTGTGGCGCCGAAGTCTATCAGCAGCACGAAAAGCGATATATACCCGTCAACGAAACCCTCACTTGCACGGACCGGACACGGTGGGTCTGTGCACTCGACGAACTCTCGAATTATTTCCCACCTGGCAGAGTCGGGTGATAAGCCAGGCAGGTCAAACAGCCCGAAGCGCAGGACGGTCTCCGCCACGCTGATGATGACCCACAGGGCCAGAAGTGCTGTCAGTCCTGTGGCGAAGCGACTGCCGAGACCAACAACCAGCGACAAGTCTGCGAGCAGCACAAAGCCTGGCCAAGCGGGTTGGCTACCGGTGCTGCGTAGATTCAGGTCCACCATAATGATGATGAGTGCATTCCACATTATGTACGTACGCACGATGTTGTATGTCAGGGGCACGCCGCACACACACAGGGCGACCATCCCAAGATGGCACACGAGACTGAGTGAAAACATCGCTAGGACGAGCGGCCAGACTGACGTCACAGACATCAGCACAATCTGCATCAAACCGACTATCGAGCTGATGAGGAAAAGCAGGCGCCTGTCGCTGCGTGCCTTGCCCTGCAGCCTCCCGTCCAGCGAGATGACGCGTTCATACCAACCCATCCCCATTGTACGCCAGTCTCACACCTGCTGACCTGTGAATGGGTGGCTGTAACTCCCTGGACCTGTCCCTTGAAACATCTGCTGGAGCTACTGCAACACTTGAAGCATCCAGGGGTGGGCAGAAGCGGAGGGAGGGGTGGCTGCACGTGGAGATCGTGGGGGGATGGGGGGGGCGGGGGCGGCGGTGGCTCGCGCCTCTGATGGCTTCCATTGTTTCAAAAGCAAGCGCGACAGCGCTCCACGTTGGGTGATGACACCAGAAAGCTCGCACGGCAATGCCCGCCGGTGAATGTGGTGCAGCCAAAAACTCGCACTGGGGGTTTAGAACAAGTGGCCCGAGTAGAAAACGAGCGAGAAGAATGCGAGCGCAGCCGGTGGTGACCCGCTCATCATTTTAGTTACTGTTGGCACTTGCAGTGGCCAACACGATCACTGTACATGAGGAAATATCCCGAGTGTGGAAGGAGGTGTGTCGGGATGCGACAAGGGTTGCAGCGAGGAGGTCCAAACGTTCGTTCAGCATTTCAGCATTCAAACACATTCAACCCACCCTGTTTTTGCCTCGAGTTTGGCGGTAAACCGTGGTGGTGAACCGGATTCTTTTTTGGAAGTAGATTTTGGGCACAACCAAGTGGTGCCAGTGTCATTCAAGACATACCGTAAACGGAATAAATCTGAACCGTAAGAAGCCCTGGACGTAATAATTCTGGACCGTAAAACTTCTGGACCTCGGGGGGTCCAAACCGATTGTACCTTTTTTCCGGTCCAGAGTGGTTTGCTGTTCCCCCCCAGATCACCGGGTTTCTGCTCCCGCGGGAAGCGTTCACAAGCGTGAACGGGACTTCCCCAGGGCGATCTGGACCCCCACGAGTGGGGGTCTGAACCCCACTATCGGGGGTCGTATGGGCACCAATAATAGGCAGTGCAGACTCCCGATATCGGGGGTCCAGACCCCCAATAGCGGGGGTCGCTCTGACCCCGCCCCAGACCCCCCTCCAGGGGGTGGGGGTCCACCGTGTGAGAAATCGCCATGTATCGCCAAGTCCCCCAAACTGGTCTGGACCGGACAAATTCTGGACCTCGGGGGGGGGGGGGGTATGGAGGTGAATTAGACCTTTTTTACGGTTCAGATTTATTCTGTTTACGGTATTTCATTCAACTTCTTGTGATATGCACGACACATGAGTCGGTCAGTGGTTTTTGACTAGCTGGCGAACTCGTCGAAAGACAAGAGAATGCAGTGCCTGTGAGCCAACCCCGGGCGAACAAACCACGCGCGTTTAGCCTGATGAATTGTTCGGATTGTTTGTCTGCCAGTGCAAACAGCTACAGCAACACGGCAAGGTTGTGATTGCCACTCAAAGCGCCGACGGGTGCAGAAAAGGGCTTGTGTGGATCACCCCTACTTACATCTGAACCATTGGTGGCCAGAAATTCCCGGTTGGCGGAACCACCATGTGGTAGCTATTACATGTGTTGGGCCTGTGATGCAAGCATCACAGCGCTGCCATCACAATCTCGCCTCTTAAGTAGTAGAGGGACGCACCGAGAACCAACGCACCGGCACCTTTCTTCGCTGCCTCACCCACCCGGGTAAGGAGCGGTGCACTGGAGTTGAGCTGATCCCTGATGGGGACCTTGTCCTCCAGGAAGGCATCCGCCTCAGCCGTGTGCCAGGCGGGGGACACGCAGGACTCCGTCTCCTTCTTCGCCTTTGCCACCACCTCCGTCACCGCCTTCCAATACACAGTGCCGCTGTTCTGCCAGAAGTAGTCCAGCTTCGGCTCGACGTCAGCTCTATAGATGCGCATGAGTGCCTCCCTCGCAACCTCCTTCGACATACGGCGGTTGTCTGCCACCAAACCAACCATCTGTGACTGCACATCGCGCACAAGGCATGCATGGTGCTCCTCAAACAAGGCAGTGTCGAGCCGGATAAAGGCATCCCTCGCTTCGAAGGCGCGTGTGTTCTTCGCGAGGATCGTGTGGCATTTGTCATCTAGGTCGCGTGGGAGCATCGGAAGCCGCTTCTGCAACACCACAACGCTCACCGCAACATCCCGCCGGATCTCCGCCGCACACCGCAGCATGCCTGCACGCTGCACTGCGCTGCTGAGGTCCGCATACGCAGGGCAGCTCTGCTGCGCCACCACCGCCTTCAGCATGGCAACGGCATCGCCCCCTCGGCGGACGACCTGCCCCCCCATCCGCAGCACATGCGTCTGCTCCTTCACTCTCGCCGCAATGCTGCCCGCAAGCCGCAGCAGGGCACTGCGGAAACCCTCCGGCAGCGCTTCAAACGGCTGCATATGCAGGGCATCGGGCTGCAGGTCCTGGGTGCAAGGCGGCATGAGGAAGTGGGTGTCGATACTGCCGAACATCCTCCTCGCAATCCAGCTCTGCTGCAGGGAATCCTGCAGCGCCTGCTTGCGGAAGGCCGCATCGCTGTCCCGGCTGGCAGGCACCCACGAGTCACGGCAGATAATATGCAGCGCCTTGGCGCTGCTCCCGCCCTCCCCGCCGAGCGCCTCTGCGATCTGCACACACGACTCCAAGCTGGAGAGCTGCGACGCATCGTTAATGGCATGCACGTTGAACAGCATCATCCCGGAGAGCGTATAGGCTGCGCTGAATATCTTCGCGCCGTGCGCCGCGTCCCTCCCCACGCTGTCGCACCCCTCTGTGTCGAGGAGGAGCACGGTGCCCATGGGGCCCAGGGGGACCGCGCACATGTCGATCCCCAAGGTGAAGCTCCGCAGCTCGGAGCTCACCCCGAAGACACAGCCCTCCTGGTCGGGGGTGTCGGCGAAGAGGAGGCGCGCCAGCAGCGACAGGAGGTACGACTTCCCGTTGCGCAGCTTGCCCACGATGCTGACGACGTGGAAGGGGCCGCAGAGCCCGTCGAGCAAATCCTCGGCCTCCAGCTGCACTGTGAGGTGTGACTGGGGACCAGCAGGTGCATCGACAAGCTTTGTCGACTCCGGCGGTATCCCGGCAGGCCACAGCAGGGGCAACGTGGGGGTGCCGCTGTGATCCGCCATGTCAGGCAGCCCTGCAGGCGTGCTGTGTGCTGTGTGCTGCGGCAGTGGGGTGGTGGTGACCACGTTTTATGTGGGGAGATCCTGCGCGGATCATAGCCCACCCCCGCCCCGCCCATCTCTACGTCACAGCGGAGGCCCCACTCGGGTTAGAGTGTGGGCCAACTCAGTGTGCTGTGGCAGTGGAGGAGGGCACATCAAGCAGTGGGGCGATGTAGCACACACCGAGACACCAGCTCCCCGTTGGGTTGATGTACACTGTGCAGTGGTACACCCACATCCCATAACGCTTCTGGTGCCTCTAGAACAACGTATGACGCCTGATGCAAGTCGAGGGGTGGACGGGGTGGATTGGGGAGGGGGGGGGAGGGGGGCTAATGTGGGGCTCGTGGGGAGAAGGGCATCGCATACAGCTATGTAGTCTGGTTCGTTCTAGGGTGCATGCAGCTCAATTTTTTTTGTAAAAACTTCCCCCCCCCCCCCCTAGTCCCCCCACCCCCGTGCTACACACACGCGCACCCCATCTGTTGGGTGCCTCTTTTGTTTGCTTGTTTGTGGATCAGGTGCCTCTCGGGGGAAGAGGGGAGAGGGAGGAGAGGCAGGGGGGGAGGGGAGGGGTGGTGTGGGTTATTGTTGTTGCTCCGTCATAAAAGAGATTTGAGCAACACAAACATCATATCAGGCATCTGTGCGATCGGGGGGTGAGCAGCTGGTGAGTCCGCTTCCCGGGCGCAAAAAATATTGATTCATCGGGGAACACTCCCGGGGAAAGGGGAATGCGGGGGGCGGGGGGGGGGGGGGGGGGGGGGGGGGTAGGGGGGGTCAAATGGGGGTGACAAACACGATTTTTCAAAAAACCGGCGCAGAGGCCCCAAAGCCCCCGTAAACCCTCCAAACCCCCCCAGATCGGTCCGGAAACCCATCGAACCCCACTTTTCCACCATTCCGGGCACCTCAGGTGCCCGAATTGGGGTACCTAAATTTTGTGCCACCGTTTGGTACCGGACAGTGCCACTGTGTGGGAGGTTGGAAAAGAAAATGCCCCAACACACCACATCTGAGGGTTGCAATGCATGTTGCTTGCCAACCACGTCATCCGGTGGGTGTCAGGCGCTATGTAGGTGGCATGAGCCAGGTCTTCGATGTGTTCTGGCTTGTATATGTACCTCCCTGCCTGCGGCACAGGCACTGCCTTTGTCCCCCACACCAGCCACAGAGAGCGTATTGTACTCGGTCCACGGTTGCTGATTCATTGTGATGCGTTGTATCCTCGAGTGAACGTCACACACTAGTGGCACCACCACCCGCCATCCGAGAGCTGTATTGACTTTGCGCCCTTCCGTTGCATTCACCTCGCCACGCATATTGCACCGTTCAGTACCAGTGCTCTTGGGCCAGGCAAAGTAGACCGCAGCAACTACCAATTCTGGCACAATGGGTACCACGACAGCGCACTTCGTGTGTTCCCGGAATGTACAGCTCGTGTTGCAACAGTCGTTGTCAACACATCCCGGTTGTGGAGCACTGCTGCACAGGAATCACACGACCATCTGGACTTGTTCCGTACCTACAGGCAGCCTCCCGGTGCATGGTGGCAGGGAGGTACATATACAAGCCAGAACTCATCGAAGACCTGGCTAATGCCACCTACATAGCGCCTGACACCCACCGGATGACGTGGTTGGCAAGCAACATGCATTGCAACCCTCAGATGTGGTGTGTTGGGGCATTTTCTTTTCCAACCTCCCACACAGTGGCACTGTCCGGTACCAAACGGTGGCACAAAATTTAGGTACCCCAATTCGGGCACCTGAGGTGCCCGGAATGGTGGAAAAGTGGGGTTCGATGGGTTTCCGGACCGATCTGGGGGGGTTTGGAGGGTTTACGGGGGCTTTGGGGCCTCTGCGCCGGTTTTTTAAAAAATCGTGTTTGTCCACGTAAAAGGGTGGCATTTGACCCCCCCTACGGGCATAGACCCCGATAAGAGGGGGTCGGGGGTCGGGGGGGTCAGGGGTCGGGGGTCGGGAGGGGGTCCGAGGGGGTCGCCTTGAGGAATTTGCCTGAATGGGGACCACCAATAAGGGGTGTTCATAGGCACCCCATGGCCAAAATGACCCCACTGCGATCCGCACAAACTCCAAACATTCAAAAGAACGGGGTTTTGAAAAACCCGAGGAGGGGGTCGGGGAGGGTGCCGCTGGGTGGGTGGGTAGGGTGACATGGTGTGTGCCTCCCAGGCATCTCCTCCCATGACTATCCCTGGACCAGACCCACATTTCATGAGTGAAGCCTGGTACTTCTATCCACGAAATGACCCCACTACGATCCGCAGAAGTCCTAAATATTCAAAAGGACGAGGTTTTGCAAACCCTGCGTGGGGGGGTCGGAGGGGGTCGGGAGGGGGGCCGACCCCTCATACTCCGACCCCCGAGTTTGCGACCCCCCATTTTCCGACCCCTGAGAAATAGTGCAAAAGTTCCGACCCCCATTTTCTGACCCCCTTCCGACCCCTCCGACCCCCCGTATTCCGACCCCCGAGAACAATGAGGGGTCGGGAGGGGGGCCGACCCCCTCTGACCCCCATATCCGACCCCTCGATTCCGACCCCCATTCTCGATGGACCACCTCCGCATTTCAGGGGCGTTGTGTGGCACCTACACCAACAAAGTGACCCCACTACGATCCGCACGGAGCCCGAACAATGCAACAGAGGGAGAAACCCGCGTTTCCTCGGGAAAAACCCAGGGGTTTTCCTGGATATTTGGGGGGGGGGGGTCTTTTATAAGAGGGGGTCGGGGGTCGGGTGGGGTCAGGGGGTCGGATTCTTATCGGGGTCTCTGCCTACGGGGGGGGGGGGGGGGGATTTTTTTGCCAAAACCACTCTCATCTCCGAGGAAGCGGAATCGCAAGATTCTGCATGGCCCCCGCTCCCCCTCCCCCAATCTGCCAATCTCCCTGGCGAAGCGGGTCACGGTTTCGATTATTTCAGACGTCACAATCGAGAATGAACCCGTCACACGGAAGGAGGCTGCCTGGGGTCTGGAATTGTCTTCAGAAACGGGTAACCCACCCCCACCCCACACCCATACTCTATAAGGGTTTTTTTAAAGAGCGGATCGATTCCGCTGTAAATCTGTTTTGGTTGTTTTTTTTGTTTCGTTATGATTTTTTTAAACTCGGAGTGCCGTCCAACACACGGGGGTTAGAGAGAGCCTTCGGCCTTAGTATGGTTTGTTATCGGGGGAGGGAGGGAACACCACAGCCACCACCCCCCCCCCCCCAGCCAGATCCCAGGCCGCTCCGCCACCACAGGAGCGACTGTGTGCGTGTGTGTGGTTACAAAGTTTTAAGGCGGTGTCGCCCTGCACGGGCAGTAGCACCTCCCCTTCAGTATCGCACTCCCGAAGGATTCCCCAACACGACGTGACACCGGTTTCGACGCGTACTCTTCGTACCCCTCCCCCCGGCCGCGTCTCTTCAGCGAAGAACCGGGGATAATCGGACCAGGGCTAGCTAAACCCTGGTGGTGTCACGGGTGGGGTTGGAGAGGGAGAAAAAGGAAGAAATGAAGTTGCGAAAAAGTCAAACACTGGCACGTGAAATCAATAAAAAGGGTGGTATATATCGCCCCCTTGCTGCGACGAAGACACTAAATAGTCAGGCCGCTTCAAGAGTCTTGAGGGCTTTGTGTGCGTGTGTGTGTACTAGTCGTGGAGGGTCGAGATATCAGGGTAATCACCCACACAGCCAGCAAGGGAGAAAACTGTGCACCAAAACAACAAAAGGCGTAAGATTATCGCGGGTGTGAGGGGGGGGGGGGTAGTGAAATAGAAGTAGAAGGGAGCACAAGAATGATCACCCTTCACTCGTTTTGCAGGTTGTGCCTGAAATCCAGTGTTTTTTCCGGCCTGTGTTGTGTTGTTGTGCTGTGTGGGCAATTAGGCTGTGACGGCATGCAAAAAACGTACTTTGGTTCCCATTATCAGACATCAAGGCACTCATCTGTGGAAATGTGCGTAACCAGTGTCATCATTGTAGCCAGGTTTATGTAGCCCATGTGACCTGCAGTGATGTTTTCAGGTGACATTCCATTTGAATGTGTGGGTGTGAGGGGGGTTTTGATTGTCAAGAGTGAAAGGAAAGGCAAGTCAAGTCGCCCAGCACCTAATCGAGCATTGTGTATGTTGTATCGAACACCGTAAGACTGGCGCACATTGGGATCACCCGACACGAGCCAGCACATGCCCATCTTTTTCTGGTGAAAAGGGTGACCAATTCCCCAGGAAGCCCAACCCTCTGCGACGAAGGGGTGGAGAAGGCTGCTTCCCAGCCTGCAAGTTACACTGTCGATGACATCCACCCACACAAGGATGTGCCTGGCGATAACCAAAAGGGGCCCGTTCCGCCCCTCCCCTCGGGTGCGTCGCTCATAACGCAGTTTCGACACAGAGCAGGCCCCCTATCCAGTGGTGTCGGGCCCCGTTCTTCGTAGCACCCGTTTGCACTCTGCGAACGACAAACGCAAACCACCTTCTAGGGGGTCTTCGCTATGAGGTTGTCGTCATTGCATTTTGGCGCATTTCCTGTTGAATTGAAATAACGACCAGCGAAGACCCCCTCCAGCTGCAAGCCAATACCCTTCCCCCCCTCCCCCCCTCCCCATCGATGTGTTTTTCGTTCTGCATTGAATCGTACCTATCTCGCTTTATGGCAGAGGAGCCTTTCTCCAGAACAACTGTGTGTTGTGTTTGTGTGCTGGCTCATTGCCTGCTGCGGGGCACATGCGTGGAACACATGCGCTGCCAACAGTCTTCTTTGCCAGATGCCAGGAGCCTGGTTAACGCAAACCACTACATTTTTTGGACGATTTGAACGATTTTTGGCCGTGCTCGTAGCATTCCCCGTTGAGGGGGTCGCTATTTCGTGTTCTCCTGGCCGCACGGAGGCATTGCCTTACGTCGCCTCTTCCTCTTTTCCTTTGGTGGTGTGTTGGTCTGGCACAGAGGGCGGGACCGTGCTGATATGCACAGTGACGACTCTCCCTTTTGTTTTGTGCCCGCCTCCACCGAGATTCGGCTGATGCCTCTCAGACTGGGGGCGGGCGGTCGCCGACGCTGACGCGCCTGGCGGCCTGTGGAAAGTGACGTGGGGCTGGGATGGGGGGGGGGGGGGTAGGGGGGGTCAAATGGGGGTGACAAACACGATTTTTCAAAAAACCGGCGCAGAGGCCCCAAAGCCCCCGTAAACCCTCCAAACCCCCCCAGATCGGTCCGGAAACCCATCGAACCCCACTTTTCCACCATTCCGGGCACCTCAGGTGCCCGAATTGGGGTACCTAAATTTTGTGCCACCGTTTGGTACCGGACAGTGCCACTGTGTGGGAGGTTGGAAAAGAAAATGCCCCAACACACCACATCTGAGGGTTGCAATGCATGTTGCTTGCCAACCACGTCATCCGGTGGGTGTCAGGCGCTATGTAGGTGGCATGAGCCAGGTCTTCGATGTGGTCTGGCTTGTATATGTACCTCCCTGCCTGCGGCACAGGCACTGCCTTTGTCCCCCACACCAGCCACAGAGAGCGTATTGTACTCGGTCCACGGTTGCTGATTCATTGTGATGCGTTGTATCCTCGAGTGAACGTCACACACTAGTGGCACCACCACCCGCCATCCGAGAGCTGTATTGACTTTGCGCCCTTCCGTTGCATTCACCTCGCCACGCATATTGCACCGTTCAGTACCAGTGCTCTTGGGCCAGGCAAAGTAGACCGCAGCAACTACCAATTCTGGCACAATGGGTACCACGACAGCGCACTTCGTGTGTTCCCGGAATGTACAGCTCGTGTTGCAACAGTCGTTGTCAACACATCCCGGTTGTGGAGCACTGCTGCACAGGAATCACACGACCATCTGGACTTGTTCCGTACCTACAGGCAGCCTCCCGGTGCATGGTGGCAGGGAGGTACATATACAAGCCAGAACTCATCGAAGACCTGGCTAATGCCACCTACATAGCGCCTGACACCCACCGGATGACGTGGTTGGCAAGCAACATGCATTGCAACCCTCAGATGTGGTGTGTTGGGGCATTTTCTTTTCCAACCTCCCACACAGTGGCACTGTCCGGTACCAAACGGTGGCACAAAATTTAGGTACCCCAATTCGGGCACCTGAGGTGCCCGGAATGGTGGAAAAGTGGGGTTCGATGGGTTTCCGGACCGATCTGGGGGGGTTTGGAGGGTTTACGGGGGCTTTGGGGCCTCTGCGCCGGTTTTTTGAAAAATCGTGTTTGTCCACGTAAAAGGGTGGCATTTGACCCCCCCTAGGGGGGGGGGGGGTGCTGGGAGGTCGGGCCGAAGCCCTTGTTCTCTGATGATGTTATTTGGTTCACGCGTTCAGGTAGTCCTTCTCGCCGTGCTCCGTTACCCCTGCCTCGGCCAGGTAGCGCAGCGCCTCCTTGCAGTTGTGCAACAGCAGGTTGTGCACGTTTGTGGCTGTGAGGTGGTGTCGGGCCGACGCTGTCGCGGGGCAGCCGAAGAAGAGGTGCTTCAGTGAGACCCCAGGCGGGGGGTGGCCCGGCGCATGCTTCAGGCAGGGTTGGCAAGGTGGTTGTGCCGTGCCCGGGATGTCGTGGTCGTAGACCAGGCGGTGGTGGTCGGCCCGGAGTCGGCGGATGGTGGTTTCCCCTAAGCGGGTGAGTCCCTCCATGCGGAGGTCGGGGCGTTGCAGTCGCGTCTCCCCGATTCCCGAACGGTACGCGTACACGCTGTCCGTGCGGGGCACCGTTGCGTCGTTGTAGATGTGTCGGCGGAGGACGACACGAGCCGACGCGAGGCTAATTTTTTTGGCTGGATCTGTGGCCGTTTCCCTTATTCGCACAAAGACGTTGCCCCCCCCCTTTTGTTTTGAAAAGGACAACGGATACTCGCACTGCATGTTCTGTTGAACATGTAAAATTATCCGACCCGAGTTGCGACGGAAGCGGTGGGCGGGGGCGGGACCAATGATTCCCGGTGCCGCGCATTCGCAAGGCCACACACGGAGCCTGCCTATTTTTTTCCCGGAATTTCAGGAATTCTCAGAAACCTCTGGGGAACGGGTGGCAAAGCAAACGGGTGCCGCCAGCAACCCCCCGCCCCCCGTCCACCCGCCCCAACAGCCCACACACAAAATAACCCTATCCCCCCACCGCCCGCCCGCTAAATCTGCGTTGTTTTATGCTGTGTTAGAAAAGCCTCTCTCGGTGTATTCCCCAACCTACACACACACACCACACACACCCTCCCCTTTCACAGTTCACTGCCAATTTTTGAACAGTTATTTTTCTGGCCTGTGCGCTGTGCGCGTGTTACTTTATTTTATACCGCCCAATCTCCCCATTACAACACCTCCCCCCCCCCCCCCCTGAATCACCGCAAAGCGCAAGGCGTAGAGAAGGGGGTCAAATTTTCAGGAATCCAAGGAATTATCAGAAACCTCTCGGGAGCTGAAACGGCGAACGGGCGTAGCGCCTGGTGCTAACATACACCCCGCGCCCCCCCACCCCTTCCCCCTCCTCCGGCTTTCCGAAACACCTCCACTGTCATATCTTTTACAGGAAGTTCCCGACTACATCTGCGCTGCATTCTGCCTTGATTCCAATCACGGAACCCTGCACCGTACACCACAGAACGGAAAGTAGCGGCTTTGCCAATCGGATTGGGTGAGAATCATGGAAGAACATGCACACCCTCGTGATTCAAAACACTATGAACCCACCCGTCGCAGGCGTCGCGCGTCTGGGGGGTGGGTGGACACGGAGTGAGATGAAGGGGACACACGCACCCCTCCCGTTGAGAGCGGGGGTCACCAATTGCCCATGTCGTGGGCAATTGGCGATCCCGCCCCCCTGGGGACTCTCCCCCAGGGGGGGCGGAAACCTGCGCACAATAGAAGAGGGCAATATCTAGGCATCATCAGAAGTCAACATCTTCCACGTTGTTTCGCACGAGCGTGCCTGCGCCAGATCTGTGCTCTCCACCGGTCGGCTTGATGGGCTGCAGAGTGGTGGTGGTGGTGGTGTGTGTCACTGTGACAGTGTGGGGGCAGCATCGGTTGGGTCGTTGGGACCGACAACTCAACAGAAAAAAGCTGAGCCCCGAAAGTTTTGTTGTGGGGAAATGGCGTGAGGCGGGCGTCGGGTGACCCCACACCATCTCCGTTTGCCTTTCAATTCTTCTCAGAAGCATGTCTGACACCAACGCTGTCTCATTTCTCGAAGATACTGTGCACATCCATACCTTGTTCATCATCGCCTGCTTAATGCGGGGTGGGAGCGTGAGTGGCTTCTTCTTGTGGAACGCCATCGTCTCCTCGTAGATGGCGGTCTTGACATCTGCCGCGTTTTTGAAGAGAGAGTCGTCGAAGTTGAAGGGGCGGACGCCGCTGACATCCTCGTCCGCCTCGTCGTGCAGCTCTGAGAGGAAGGCGTGCTCCAGGGCCTTCTCCACAGTGATGCGGCGGGCAGGGTGGAACGCAAGCATCTTCAGCATCAGCTCGATCCCCTGCGCATCTGCGTTGGGGAACTTCTCGCGGAAGTCAGTCGGCCTCTTGACAGACTTCTTCTTGATGTACCTCTGCGCCGCCTCCGAACCGATCGACTTGATCTCCGCGTCAGGCGGGGTCCCGATCACATCGATGATCTTGTCCAGCTGGTTCACCCTGTCCTTCCCGGGGAAGAGGGGCTTGGAACCGAACATCTCGCACACAATCGCGCCGACGCCCCAGACATCCACAGCGCCGGTGTATGTCTTGCTCTCCATCACCAGCTCTGGCGCACGGTACCATCTCATGGTGACGTAGTCTGTGAGGAACTGATCGTCCTCCTTGGGCTCATCACGGGCAAGGCCAAAGTCGCAAATTTTGAGGTCACAGTTGATGTTGACGAGAATGTTCGCAGGGGTGATGTCGCGGTGAATCACGCCAGCCGCGTGGATCTGCTTCAGTGCGCGCAGGATCTGGTAGAGGAAGTACTGCACGTGCTCGTTCTGCATCTTCTGGCCAGATTTGAAGACGCTCTTCAGGTCCGTCTCCATCAGATCCATGACAATGAAGAACTCCTTGAAATCCTTCGTCGCAGGTGTGATCAGATTCCGGAGTGCCACGATGTTGTCGTTGTTGAAGTGCCCCAGAAGCTTTATTTCACGCAAGATGCGCTTCGCCAGGATCATGTCCGTGAAGATCTCCTTGCTGACCTTCTTCACAGCGCAGGGCTCCTCCTTCCCGTTGAAGTTCTCTTTCGCCTTGAGGACGACGCCATAGGAACCGGCCCCAATCACCTTCTCCAGCTTGTACCGGGGGTCGAGCTCTGTTATCTCCTCCTGCAACGTGCGGAGCGTCGCGAGGCTGTCTTTACTGCTTGAAATCATCTTGCCGGTTATTTGCTTTCCACCCCCTCCCCCTCTCACGCCCCTTCCCTCCTCAGACCCCGGTTGCGGGGCGGTAGCGGCGGTGTTGCACGGAGCAGCCTCTCAGGCG
This sequence comes from Rhynchopus euleeides, assembly GCA_963210315.1. Lineage (NCBI taxonomy): Eukaryota > Euglenozoa > Diplonemea > Diplonemida > Diplonemidae > Rhynchopus > Rhynchopus euleeides. The sequence continues at coordinate 557,972 of OY723274.1, forward strand.
TGTATATGCTCGTGTGTGAGTTGCTGCGTTCGGTGGTGTGTGGCGTGGCGCGGCGTGGGGTTGGTGGTGTAGCGAGAAATACGCTTCGCACCTCCACGCCTGGTGCGTGTGTCGATGGTGGCTGCAATGCTATGACACAAAGGTTCCTGCTTTTGTGAACCTCTCAAAAGGGTACGACAACCAACGGGATGGAAGGGGGAACAGAGCAAAGGGCTCAGAATTTTCGGCGGTCAGTAGAATCATTTCCGTATCCGCTGCCCGCACGCCCCTCCGTCTGGGGCTCTCGCCTGCTCGCATGCTCGTGTGGCCTGGGCCTGGCTGGCCTCGACAGCCGCAGCGGCGATGGCTACGTTGTCCCCACACACACCGATGCATCACGGCAACACCCAGTTTGGCAGGGGCAAACCACGGGTCATCGGGGGCGAGAAGGGCCTAGAGACCATAACACCCATCATTAGCAGCCCGCAACACAGGGCTCTGTCACACTCACTCGGAACCCTCATCATGGGGGAGGGGAGGGGGGGTTAACGAGGGGAGACACACCGGGCGGCACCTCCCCCCCCGTCATTTTTACGCGCAAGGGCACCCTCCGATCGACACTGTCATCACCCCCCCCCCTCTTCCCGGTACCCCCCCCCCTCCCCAGGTGGGCACAGCTTTAGTCGAAACAACAGCCGCCGCACACACCAACCCGCTACCCGCCCTGCCCTGCACCCCACCACCAAAACAGCCTCGCAGGGACACCTCACACAACACACCCACACACACACACACACACAGCAGGGGTGGGCGGGGAGTGGGCACAAATCCGCGCAGGGTTACCCACTTAAAACCACAATCACTACACACACACACACACCCCCCTCTCTCCCTCTGTTCGTTGCTTTTGCGCCTCTCCATCGCACCCCTCCGCACGGTGGGATCTCCCCCCTCGCCATTGCAGATTGCGGATGCAACGGGGTGCTATGGTTTGCAATAGGGATGCAAACCCACACACACACACACACACACACAGGAGGAGAGAGGGATACACGGGCAGGATGTCACAGGCCGACCTCCACGGGGTCTCCTCCGGTAACACCGGCCCCCAGGCCGGTGGCCAACAGGCCGCCCCCCTGCCCCCCCTCGTTTTCAACGAACCCCGGGAATACACCCTCGGGCCCCTCCCCCCCCTGTACCGCGCGGCGCATGTCCGCGCCATCCTCCGCCATCTCCAGTGGGAGGCGCATGTCGAGGAGCCGAAGGACGGCGTAGCCGTCGTCATCGCGGACAGCCCCCCCCCCTCTGGCACCCCCCCCACATGGTCGGTGCAGGTGAACGGCAAGGCCGTGGCCCTCACGGACACGGCGATGCTGGAGGAGGAGAAGCGGCGGCTGGCGGAGGAGCGGAAGAAGGGAGAGGAGCTGGACCGCCTCAAGAGGCGGTACGACGGCCTCCAGGCCAGAGTGCGGGAGGAGCGCGAGGCGGCGGCGAAGGCGGGCCGGGCCGCCAAGTCCAGGACGCACCTGGGGAAGACCGGACGCGGGGGTGGCGCCGCAGCGGCTGCGCAGCAACACGCGCAGCAGGCCCGCCAGCGCGTGGAGCGGCTCCAGAAGGACCTGGAGCGTCTGGGCCGCCGCCTGGTGGCCCTCGGCCATGACCCCGCCGCAGCCACCGCCGCCGCCACCGCAGCTGACCCCGGCGCCAGTGCCCCCACGCAGGACGGCGTACCCGCGCTGCAGCAGGAGGTGCAGCGCCTGCATGATCTGCTCAAGGAGCAGCAGAGACAGCAGGACCTGCAACGGCAGCGCCTTGAGCAACAACTCGCTGCACAACAAGGCCACCAGCAAGCGACCACGCAAGGGGAGCGCGCCGAAGTGCGGCGACTTCAACAGGAGCTTGGGGAGCAGAGGGCAGCCGCGCAGGAGGAGCACGCCGAGGTACGGCGACTCCATCAACAGCTCGGGGAGCAGCAAGCCCGGCAGGATGAGCTCCTGCAGCGCCTGGCAGCCCAGCAGCGCCAGCTGGACGACCTCCAGGAGCGTCCCGCCGCGACCCCCCCTCAGCCTGGCACGCCGAAGGCTGTGCGCGAGCTGAAGACGCAGCTGGAGGGGCAGGGCGTGGAGCACGCCCGAGTGCACGGGGAGCTGCGCGGCCTGCTTGTTGGCCTGCGCAAGGACGCGGAGAGCGGCCTCGGGGAAGAGCGCCGCAGGGGTGAGGCCCTCGGCGGGAGGGCGGCGAAGCTGGAGGCGAGCCTCCGGGCAGTGCGGGAGCAGCTGCAGCAGCACGCCACCCGCCACGACCAGGGCGAGGAGCACCGCAACGCCCTGCTCGCGGAGGTGCAGGGGGCCCGGGAGGCGATGCTGGGGCTGCAGGGGAGCGTGGGGGAGGCGCAGCAGGCACTGCCCCAGCTCCAGGCGAAATCCCTGCAGACGGGGATGAGCGGCCTCCGCAAGGAGCTCAAGTCCTTCAAGGACGAGCAGAGGAGGGTGAGCAGCGCGGGGCAGGCAGAGGTCGCCCGCATCACGGCCGCGCTGAGCGAGCAGCAGCAGAAGGGGGTGGAGCTGCTGTCGCGTATGGCCGCCGTCGCCGATGAGGGGCGCCTCAGCCAAGCCCAGGCGGACGCGCGCCTGACAGCCGCCCTCGCCGACGTGCAGGCGACAGCGCAAGCGACTGCGGAAGGCCTGCGGGCCGCGAGCGAGCAGCAGCTGGGCGAGCTCCGGGAGGAGCTGGGCAGGCAGCGCGTGGGCAACGATGCCCAGCAGGCCATGGTGGCGGACGGGCGGCGGCAGCTGGAGGGGATGCGCGCCGAGCTCGCTGAATCACAGCGGGCAGTCGCGGAGGAGACGAGGGCGCACCTCGCCGAGCTCCACCACCACTACCATGCCCAGCCCGCCCGGGGGAGGCCAGGTGAGCAGCGCAGGAGCCGGTGCCGCTCCCCGCGGCGGGCCCGCAAACGCGAGGGCAGGGACACCTCCAGGGAACGGGAGAGGGCCTCGGCGACCCTGCAAGAGGTCATCCGCGAGGATGCGCAGGTGAGGGAGGCGCTGCTCCATGCAAATGCAACGGCAACGGCAGCAACAACAACAGCAACAACGGCGCCACCCCCCCCAGTGGCGGCAACAGCGGAGCCGGCCAAGACTGAAACGGCAGTCGCGCCACCACCGGCGGGGGCTGACCAACCTGCCCCTACAGCCAACGCTGACCTCGAACCCCCCGCGTCTGATAGCAACAACAACACCACCACCGCCACCTCCGCAGCGCCCGCAGCCGCCCCTGCGCCCGGGGATACACCCGTGCCCGCACCGCAGCAGCAGCAGCAGCCTGACCCCGGATGCGGAGGCGAAGGGCAGCCCCCGGCGTCCGAGCAGCTACCCCCCCCTCAGCAACCCGCGCTCGGGAACAAAGGGGCCGAGGCCGGACAAGGGGACGCGGCAGCTGATCAGGACGTCAACGACACACCCCGGGTGGCGGGGAAGGGCGCGGGCAAGAACGGCAAGGCACCCCGACTGTGGAGGGGGGCTAAGCGCTACACCCCCTACTAGGGGGTGAGGCGCCCCCTCAAGGGGGGACCCGGCCTACACCCTAAGGCTTCCGGTTCCCCCGGCGGGGGCGCCGACCAGGGGATAGGGGGAGCGCCCGTGGCGCAGCACCCTCTCGCCGCCGGCGAACCCTCCCCACAACCCCCCCATAGAAAACCAAAACCCGCAGGGACAGGAGTAACCTCTGCGGGACCCTTAGATAGAGCGAGAGAGCATAGAAGCCACGCCCCTGGGGCAGGAGAACCCCGGGGGCTTCGGGGAGGAGGGGGACAGGAGTACTCCCCCTCCTCAGTAGAGCAGGACGACCGATGGCTGGCAGAGATGGCGCAACGACTGCTGGCAGTGCGAGAGGCGGTGGCGAAAGATGGCAACTGCCAATACACCGGCCTCGCGGTGCAATGTGCGGGATGGACGGCGGCCTCTCTCAGAGCAGCTGTAGTCGAAGCCCTGGGACAGGACGCCGAGAGGCGAGCAACCTACGCGCCCGATATAGATGACCCCCGGGCACCCCCGTCCTACGACGACTACATCGCGGCGCAGGCACAGAGCGGGGTCTACGGGGACGGGGCTACACTCAGGGTAGCGGCTGAGGTGTTGGGGGCCCAGGTGTGGGTACTCGGCACTACGGATAGGCTGTACCTGGGGCGCGTCGGGTCAGGCGACAAAGTGATATGCCTCACGTGGAGGCCCTTCCACTACGACGTGCTGCGCATCCCCCTCACGCTAGCCAGGGAGTTAGCAGCCTCCACCACAAACAGATGGAAACTCCCCACCGCGACTCCCACCCCTCCTCCAGTAGCTCCAACCGCAACCGCTGCTACCACAATCTCCCCGTTACGCGGCCCTGCTCCCAGGCCGCCGCCGCGACGCCCCGCGCCGCGGCCAGCGTCTCCTGGGGTACTCAGGGTGGCGTCAGCCAACGTCACGTCGCTGTCAACCCACTTGTGTGATGTGGCGGACCTGAAGGCAGACGTTGTGGCCCTGCAAGAAACACGTGTCCCGGACCCCAGCAAGGGCACGCTCAGCAGCTACTTCGCGGCCCACGGCTGGTCCATGCACTGGGGTAAGGGCATGCCCAAGGTCAAGGGGGCCAATGGCTACGAGCAGACCCGACCCGGAGGAGTGGCAGTCATGGCAAAAGAGGGCCTGGTAGCGCAAGTGGTGCAACCGAAGACCAAGCTGGAAAAGAAGCTGCATGACAGTACCCGCCTGGTACACGTGGTGCTCGCAACCAGTAACGGCAAGACAGCGCTCCACATCCTGTGCGTTTATGGTCACTCTGGGATGGAGGTGCGAGTGCAGCGGGAGACCCTCCTGCAGGAGGCGCTGGACCTCGCAGCCGGCCTGGGGCAGGTGCCCGTGTTGCTGCTGGGGGACCTCAACACCAACCCGGAGACCAGTGCCGTCCTATCCCAGGCCTGCCGGGTGGGTGGTTGGACCGATGCGGCGGTCTCATACGCAGAGCTGAAACAGCAGGAAGTTCGGAACACCTGCTGGGCATCGAAGGAAGGCACCAGACTGGACATCTGCCTGCTGAACCCCTGCGCGGCGCCGGCCTTGCGCTCCGTCGAGGTGGCAGAAAAGGGCGAATACGGCATCCCCACGCACTGCCCGCTCTTCGTCGACCTCGATCTCGCCGCCTTCCGCCGACCGAAGCAAATCTGCATCCTCCCCGCCCCCTTTCCTAAGTGCAGGCCCACGCTCGGGGGCGCTGCCGCCAGAGAGGTGCTGCTGGATGTGCTAACCGCAGAGGAAACGAAAGAGGGTGCAACAGGAGCGCAACTCCTCCGCCGGGCCTCAGCCTGCAGCGAGAACTTCCTGAAGCGTGTCCACGTGGGCCAACTCGGAAGGCAGGAAACGGCGTACACGGGCAGGGCGGAGGGTTACCACATGCAGCGGTCGAGGGTGGCCACCAAACACCGCCCCGCCTCCGCCCGAGGAGCGGGCGACAAGAACACCCGGGCGAAGGACAAGCTGTTGGGGAACCTCCGGACCCTCATCCTGGAGGGCCGCCACCGACTGCTGGAGTCTGCGCCATACCCCCCCACACCCAACGAAGAGCACGCCTGGGGCGCTGCGAAGAAGCGGCTGAAGGGAGGGGGCCTTCCCCCGGGGCTGGAGGCGGCGCTGGCGGGCACCACCTCACAACTGCCGGACCTCGAGACGATGGAGATGGCCCTTGTCGCCCTGGAGGGATCTCAGCGAGGCATGTTCGACGCGCTCCGCGACGAAAGACTCCGCACGTGGAAGGCGAGGATGCAGAAGGCCTGGACGCAGGAGGCGGGGATAGTGTTCTCGTACCTCGCAGACCGCTTCTGCGCCCCTACCACCTTCATGCGCCGCGAGGATGGCTCCTTCACGGCCTGCCCCAAGGAGGCGGATGAACTGCTGAGGAGCGATACTGCGTGGGGGGGCTACTTCCGGAAGTATGCGACGACGCCTGAGCCTCGCTGGGACACCTTCCGACAGAGGTACAGCGACTTCCTCCCTGACCCGGCCGAGATGGAGTGTAAGACCATTACGGCAGAAGACGTTGGGACAGCGCTGGCTAAAATGTCTACATCCACCTCGCCGGGCCTACACGGCTGGAGGGTGCACGAGCTGCGGCAACTCCCAGGGGACCTCCTCAAGTTGTTCGCGGAGGTGTTCAATGAGGTCGAGAGATCGGGCGAATGGCCGGAGCAGCTGATGCACGCCATGATTTGCCTCATTCCCAAGCCCGGCAGCTCAGGTGAGCCGCTGTCGCAGCGCCCCATCAGCATCACTCCCGTGCTGTACAGGGTGTGGGCAGCAATCCGAGTGAAGCCTGCGCTGAAGTGGCTGGAGAGCATTGCGCCTGAGGACTTGCACGGATGCAGACCTGGCCACGGCGCGGAGGACCTCATCTGGCACCTGGCAGCACGGATCGAAGAGGCCCACCTCACAGGACAGCCACTGTACGGTGTCGCCCTAGACTTTAAGAAATGCTTCGACACGGTGCCGATTGACCTGACCTTCTGTCTAGCTGCGGAGCTCGGCTTCGACGGCCGAGTCCTGCGCACCCTGCGGGCAGCGTACGGGTCAATGCAGCGGCACTTCCGGGTAAGCGGCACTATCGGGGAGGGCTTCCTGCCAACCAACGGCATCATGCAGGGCTGCCCCATTAGCGTCGTGCTGATCAACGTGCTGGTGGGTGTATGGATGCGCATGGCGGAGCACCGGCAGGGCACGAGGGCGTTGTCGTTTGTGGACGATGTGTACGCGGTGACCCCCAGCCCGGGGACCTTGCAAGCAGTGGTGGATGACTCTGCAGATTTCTCCCACGATACCGGGATGGTAATATGCGCAGAGGTCAAGTCACATGTCTTCTCGACGTCCCCCGAGCCGTTGACCCCGATAGTCTACCGGACACGGGACGGCACGGCTACCCCCCTTCGACAGCGCGATAGCTTCGACTGCCTCGGGGCCATGCTGCATGCGCGCCCGCTCGAGGGACCCGAGGTGCCCAAATCGGAGCGCGTCGCCCGCCGAAAAGAGGGCGCAGAGCAGAACCTGCGCAGGACCTCGGCACTGCCCCTACCGGTGCAGTGGAAGGGGCAGGCAGCAGCGATGACAGCGGGGTCCAGGCTCTACTACGACGCCCTGGTCACCCGCTGGGAGGACGCCGACATCAGGCGATGGAGGGGGCTCTTCGTCGCCGCGCTGTGGTCCGGACCCCCCCGCAGGGCGCGGGAGGCTGTGCTGGATGTCCTCCACCATGCACATCGGGTGGACCCCGCCGTCGCCCCCCGCTACCGGCAGATCACCACCTGGGCCATGCAGGTCAAGAAGTGGGGCCGCTGCAGGGTTCTGTCTGAGACGGCTTGGGATAGCAGAGTGAGGCTTACAGGGACAGGCCCCTTCGCGCTTTTCCGAGCGGCCCTTCGGTGGATAGGATGGAGCTGGAGCACGGCGACCACCCTATCTTACACTGATGAAGCGGGACGGAGCATAGTCTTCGACCCCACCGCAGCAACAACGAGCGGATGGGGGATCTTCGCTCATGACCTCCGCCAGGCCCTACGTACACAGGTGGCCAAGGCGCTGGCTGGTCGTCGTGACGACTTTGCGGGCGCTCAGCACGGCATCGACGGGCAAGCCACACGCTGCGTCCTGGAGGGAGAGGGCGCCGCGGTCACGGGATACCAACGGGGCCTCCTTCGTTCCGTCATTGCAGGGGCGGTGCCTGTCCGAGGGCGCACGGGGCAGGGCGGGATCTGCCGATACTGCAACGCAGGCACCCCCGAGACGGTGATGCACCTATGGTGGGAGTGCTCCGCGTGGGACCCAATCCGACAAAACCACCCCATTACGGCTGTGGACCGGTCAACCTGGCCACCTTGCTTGGCGTTATGCGGGGTGGCGCCCGCCTTTAGACACGGCATCCCGGAGGACAGGCAGCCCCTGCCACTATCCTTCGCACGCAGGGTGGATATAGTGGCGCAGCTGCACCGCTACTTCATTGCAATCCTCTCGGCGCGGCAGGAGAAAGATGGACTGCTCGACCGCTCCGCGCGCCACCACCGCACCCTTCACTATCCATGGGGGTGGTGCACACCCAACCCCGAACAGGCCTGCATCCCTGTGCGGGCGCCGTCCACTGTCAAACAGACGTGGGGCAAGCGCCCCCCGGAGCTGTGGGTGGCCCTCTGCGACTGGCTGCGGGGCCTGAAATGGGGGCCGCAGGGAGGGGAGCACACCGTGACCCTCATGGAGTTGGCTGTCGACTTCGAGCTGTCGACCGGCCTCACCCTCCCAGAAGTCGAAACGCGCCGCATCCGCCCCCACACACCTGACCCCCCTGAGAGGGGGCCGCGGGAGGCCCGCCCACGCATCCCCGAGGGCGCATCCCCGGGGCTCACCCTCTACTTCGACGGCGGAGCAAGGGACAACGGCACCCCCTTCGCCCTGGCGGGTGCAGGTGCGGTGCTCTACCGAGACGGCCTCAAGGTGTCGGAAGAGATCCTCCCTCTGCTGAACGTACGCAGCAACAACATCGCTGAGTACGAAGGGGTTCGGGCGGGCCTACGGCTGCTCAGAAGGGGCGACCCGCCCCCTGAGGGGAACGTTACGGTGCGGGGTGACTCGCAGGTGGTGCTGCGACACCTAAAAGGGGAAGCGGTTTGCCGCGATAAATCCCTCCGCCCCCTCTTCCTCAGCACGGCACGGCTGGCTGCCGACCTCGGGCCCCGGATCACCCTTACGTATGAGCACGTGAAAAGGGAACTCAACGTCGATGCGGACGCCCTGAGCAACGCCGCCATGGACGAGGCTGAGAGGCAGGGGGAGACCTCGCAGGAGCAGCTGCGGCAGGACTTCGCAGCCTTCCAGAAGAGCATCCTGGGCAAGGCTCACTCGTTGAGGCAGCTCTGCGAGGTGGTGCGCAAGACTTCCAAGCAACCATGGCACTGTGGCCACACTGCGAGCTCCACTGTCCTCACCGCGATCGGGGGAACCGTGGCAGGGGGCCTGTCCAGGAGAGCCCAGCTCAGCCCAGCCACCGAGTCGGTGATGCGCAGCCTCCAAGCGCACACGGCAGGCCCGGGCTTGAACCAGCGGGACACAGCCTTCCACTCCCGCGGCATGGCGTGGGCCGCAACCTTCGCACCGCAGCCCCACTACCCAGAGGGGTGGCAGCAAGCGGCCCAGCAATGGACTGCCAGCAGCCGGCAAGCCAACGCCCGGACAGGACGGTCATGGGAACGACGGGGCGTTGCTCCCCGGACTGCCCCCCCTGGAGCCAGACGGAACGCGAAGATGCTTACCTGCGCTCTGCACTGGAAACCCCGCTGCGTGGACTGCCGGCGCCGGCGCCTCTCGGAAGAGGACTGCTGCCGGGACCACCACGGGAAGAACGACGGCTTGCAAGTCACCATGGAATTTTGCAAGACGCATCGCATGGGCCGGTGCGGGGACTGCCACAGCAGTGCGAAATCACTCACACACTGTTGCGGCACGCACCACGCTGGCTATGCCTCACGCCCTCCTCGGAGTGGCACTGAGTTGGCCCCACACTCTAACCCGAGTGGGGCATCCGCTGTGACGTAGGGGTGGGCGGGGAGTGGGCACAGATCCGCGCAGGGTTACCCACTTAAAACCACTATCACTACACACACACACACACCCATGCAGTGACCCCACCGGAGCCCCACCGTTGCGCAACAAAAATCATCACCCTTCTCCTCCCTCCCCCCCCCACCCCCGAAGCAAGGCAAGCCACAACCCCCCGCCCCTACCCCACCCCCCTCCTCCTCAGTCGCGCTTCTCAGCGGCATGCCCCCAGACGAGGCGTGTCAGCGACACCAGAAGCTTCTTCGTGTAATCGATGTGGAGGAACTCGTTGGGGCCGTGCGCGTTGGACTTCGGCCCGAGGATCCCTGTCACGCAGAACTGCGCCGCGGGGAACATCTCCCCCAGCATGCCCATGAAGGGGATGGAGCCGCCAATCCCGGTCACGGCGATGGGGCGCGCGTAGCCCGCCTTGGATGCGGCGTTGAAGAGGCGCTGTGTCCAGGGCGCCAGCTTCGGGGCAGCCCAGCCGGGCCCCGAAAACTCCGGCTCAAACACAACGCGGGCCCCGAAGGGCGGGTCACGGGTCAGCTCCTTCTCCAGAGCCTCCGTCGCCTTCACCGGGTTCACCGTGGGGGGGAGGCGGACGGAGAGGAAGAGAGAGGTCTCCTTCCGCAGCACATTCCCTGCGTTGGAGCAGGAGGGCATGCCGTCCGCACCTGTCACGGTGAGGGTGGGCATCCAGGTGTTGCGCAGCGCCAGCACAGACTCCGACGCGCCGAACTGCACGGAGGGGTGGGCCGGGAGGGAGGAGGAGATGCGCTTCATCTCCGGGTCGGCGTCGAGGTATTTCAGATCCTCCTTCACCTCGTCGGGGATGGTGCCCACGATCTCCGGGATGAGGAACTCGCCTGTTGTGGTGTTCTCAATGCGGTCCAGCAGGATGCGTGCCACGCGGAAGGAGTCGGGGAGGATGCCCGATGCAATGCCGGAGTGGACACCCTCCGTCAGCAGGGACACGGAGAGCTTTCCGCCGGCAACGCCACGGAGGGAGGTCGTGAGGTACATTGTCTCGTAGTCCAGCGTGCCGCTGTCAAGGCAGGTGACGAGATCGACATCTCCGATGCGGTCCTTCATCTTCTCGATGTAGTGCATCAGGTCGAAGGAGCCGCTCTCCTCGCAGGCCTCGATGACAATCACGACGTGTCCGTGGGGGAGGCCCTGCTTCTGCAGGGTGCGCACCGCGGCGACAGCGCCGAAGATGGCGTAGCCGTCGTCAGCCCCGCCCCTCCCGTAGAGCTTGCCGTCGCGGATGACAGGCGTGTAGGGGCCGAGGCCCTCGTCCCACCCCGGTGCGGTGTCGTCCATCGGGGGCTGCTTGTCCATGTGTCCGTACATCAGGTGTGTCTTGGCGTGGTATCCCTCCGTCGCCTTGATGTCGATGAGGAGGAACGGGGTGCGGTTCGGCTCCTCCAGGTGGACGAATTCGGCGCCCTCCAGCCCGGCCTGCTGGGCCCAGTCGATCAGCACCTTCATCGCCTTCTCGGTCTTCCCGTTGGTGCGCTCCTCGGGGTCGTAGCTCGGGGACTGGTTGTCGATCTTCAGGTACTCAATGAGGGCAGGCTGGATCGAGGCATCCCACTCTGCGTACAGAGCAGACCGGATGGCCTCACTCTTTTCATCGAATGCTGCCATGGCTGTCGTGTCTGCTGTCGGGGAGGGTGGTAGTGGTGGCGGTGGTGTGGTGGCTTGTCGCCCTGCTCTTCTTGCGATGCGCAGCGGCAAAGCCTGCCTTGCAAAGGGGCAGGCGGGTTTGGGGATGGGGGAGGGGGGCGGTGGGGATGGACAAACGATACCGCTGCTGCCCATCCTCTAGGGTTCGGGAGGCGAGAGGGGTTGCCGCTGCTGTGCCTCGTCCACACAGCCCGCAACACACCTCCGGCCCTTTGCAAAGGGGCCCGCTGGCCGCGCGTGTTCTTCACCTCCAGCCACCCCGGCATTCCCGCCCTGATCGATCGACGCTGATGGCGGCACTAACGTTCGGAAATACAGCCCCGTTGGGTCATAAGAGGGGAGATAACGACTTCGCACAGGAGACTGTTGCTTCGCAGGGAATATTTCACATGCACAAGCCATCGTCGGCAATGTTGGGGAAGCGAGCCGGCATCGGACAGAAGCCTGCGAAAGACTGCTGCGTGAGAACCAGACAAACCAGCATTGCGCCCCAGAGAGGGCACCCTCTCACCCTCTAGTTGTGTTGTGTTGTGGGTGGTGATCAGGTGTGTTGGTGTTGCCATCACACAGAACCATCACACCATGTGTCGCAGATATAATTCTCTTGGCGCGCAGCCCAAATCCCACACATTCGACGAGTGGCGATTGGCAACGTGCCGCCGGATGCTGCCATCCAAGCTTCGCAAAAAGACACCACGCGGGTGGGCCTCCATCCCCGGCAATACGGCATACGCACACTCGACCACACCCTCCTTTCCAACCACCGACACTCCCATGTTGTACAGACCAGTCACACATTCCCTCTTTGACCCCACCCGTTCCTATTTTTCGGCTGAACACGCCTCGCCCTACCGAGGGCTGCACACACACACACACACAAGCCCTCAAGACTCTTGAAGCGGCCTGACTATTTAGTGTCTTCGTCGCAGCAAGGGGGCGATATATACCGCCTTTTTTATTGATTTCACGTGTCAGTGTTTGACTTTTTCGCAACTTTATTTCTTCCTTTTCTCCCTCTCCAACCCCACCCGTGACACCACCAGGGTTTAGCTAGCCCTGGTCCGATTATCCCCGGTTCTTCGCTGAAGAGACGCGGCCGGGGGGAGGGGTACGAAGAGTACGCGTCGAAACCGGTGTCACGTCGTGTTGGGGAATCCTTCGGGAGTGCGATACTGAAGGGGAGGTGCTACTGCCCGTGCAGGGCGACACCGCCTTAAAACTTCATAACCACACACAAACCCTCTATTCCCCCAGGCCTGATGAGCAATCCCCCCTGCCTCATGTTGTGACTTCCTTTCTACCTTGCACAAAACATCCCATTTGCCCCTTTACTTCCTTCGAAAGTGTTGTGGCTACCCCCCCTTCCCCACCCCTCGGGAGTGCCACTCCTCTGGTGGTTAAAAGTGACCCGCCGTTGTGCCTTCGGCATCTGTTGCGTGTGCCGTCGTATTCTTCCTATGCACTAGTTATAGCTATCCGGGGGCGGCCTGCTGTCGCACCAGTGGGCTGCCCCACCTCTGCACCCTCGGTTTTTAAGATGTTCACCACAGCGGAGAATGATCCCCTTCTCTGTGGCGATCGAGCCAAGCTGGACGAGGTTCGCCTTCGGGCGAAGGTCATGTGGGCGGACAAAAGGTGCCTGCTCCTGAGACTCATCAGCAACCTGTTTCTTCCTTCAAGCCCTCAAGACTCTTGAAGCGGCCTGACTATTTAGTGTCTTCGTCGCAGCAAGGGGGCGATATATACCACCCTTTTTATTGATTTCACGTGTCAGTGTTTGACTTTTTCGCAACTTCATTTCTTCCTTTTTCTCCCTCTCCAACCCCACCCGTGACACCACCAGGGTTTAGCTAGCCCTGGTCCGATTATCCCCGGTTCTTCGCTGAAGAGACGCGGCCGGGGGGAGGGGTACGAAGAGTACGCGTCGAAACCGGTGTCACGTCGTGTTGGGGAATCCTTCGGGAGTGCGATACTGAAGGGGAGGTGCTACTGCCCGTGCAGGGCGACACCGCCTTAAAACTTTATAACCACACACACACACACACACAAGCCCTCAAGACTCTTGAAGCGGCCTGACTATTTAGTGTCTTCGTCGCAGCAAGGGGGCGATATATACCACCCTTTTTATTGATTTCACGTGTCAGTGTTTGACTTTTTCGCAACTTCATTTCTTCCTTTTTCTCCCTCTCCAACCCCACCCGTGACACCACCAGGGTTTAGCTAGCCCTGGTCCGATTATCCCCGGTTCTTCGCTGAAGAGACGCGGCCGGGGGGAGGGGTACGAAGAGTACGCGTCGAAACCGGTGTCACGTCGTGTTGGGGAATCCTTCGGGAGTGCGATACTGAAGGGGAGGTGCTACTGCCCGTGCAGGGCGACACCGCCTTAAAACTTCATAACCACACACAAACCCTCTATTCCCCCAGGCCTGATGAGCAAACCCCCCTGCCCCATGTTGTGACTTCCTTTCTACCTTGCACAAAACATCCCATTTGCCCCTTTTCTTCCTTCGAAAGTGTTGTGACTACCCCCCCTTCCCCACCCCTCGGGAGTGCCACTCCTCTGGTGGTTAAAAGTGACCCGCCGTTGTGCCTTCGGCATCTGTTGCGTGTGCCGTCGTATGCTTCCTATGCACTAGTTATAGCTATCCGGGGGCGGTCTGCTGTCGCACCAGTGGGCTGCCCCACCTCTGCACCCTCGGTTTTTAAGATGTTCACCACAGCGGAGAATGATCCCCTTCTCTGTGGCGATCGAGCCAAGCTGGACGAGGTTCGCCTTCGGGCGAAGGTCATGTGGGCGGACAAAAGGTGCCTGCTCCTGAGACTCATCAGCAACCTGTTTCTTCCTTCAAGCCCTCAAGACTCTTGAAGCGGCCTGACTATTTAGTGTCTTCGTCGCAGCAAGAGGGCGATATATACCACCCTTTTTATTGATTTCACGTGTCAGTGTTTGACTTTTTCGCAACTTCATTTCTTCCTTTTTCTCCCTCTCCAACCCCACCCGTGACACCACCAGGGTTTAGCTAGCCCTGGTCCGATTATCCCCGGTTCTTCGCTGAAGAGACGCGGCCGGGGGGAGGGGTACGAAGAGTACGCGTCGAAACCGGTGTCACGTCGTGTTGGGGAATCCTTCGGGAGTGCGATACTGAAGGGGAGGTGATACTGCCCGTGCAGGGCGACACCGCCTTAAAACTTTATAACCACACACACACACACACACACTGACTGTTTTGTCGTTGCGGAGGACACACCGAGAGAGAGCACACCCAACCACCTGATCTGGATGCGATCCCCGCCACACACACATCGGGGGTTTCTTTTCGCCATCATCGAGTTTGTCGGCAAAGATTCGGCAACATCATCCCTCATCAAAAATAGGAGAAAAATATCCTCCAAAAAAACACGCTATTTTCGGCACCTCGTTGAAGACCCTACCCCCCCCATACAAACCACTCAGCAACGAGTTTTGCACACGCCACAACACACGCCACCCCACCCCCCCCCCCCCCCCCTACAACTCGTCGATGCTGACTTCTTCGATGCCATCATCATCATCACCGCCCTCGCCTGCCGGGCTCTCCTCCGCCCCACCACTCTTCTGCTTCTTCAGCTTGAAAGCCTCCTTCCGCGGGTTGGGCTGCCTCTTGGCAGCCCCCTCACCCCCCCCAACACCGCACTGCGCATCGGCAGGATCGCACGCCTCGCTTCCGCCGGCGCCGCCGCCCTGCCGCCCCCCCGTCTTCATCATCCGCTGGATCTGAAGGTCAACCCGCTTCCCTGCGACGTCGGGGGTGGAGATGTCGAGGCCTGATTTGATGAGAAGCTTGCACACGACACAGTCCTGCCCCACCGGAGGCCCATGCCGTGCTGCGGAATGCAGGGCAGTCGAGTTGTGGTTTGCCGTCGAATCCCCAGCCTTCAGCAGGACACCCACGACGTCCGAACGATGCTTCTCCGCCGCCATCATGAGGGGCGTTGGGATCGTGTCAGTCTTCTTCCCGACGGGGGCACCCAGCTTCAGAAGGTATTGAATCGCGCCGATCGAAGCCCCCCCCTCCAGAGCAGCGTGGGTGATGGTGAACTCTCCCTTGTCACCCCTGGCATGCCTCACATCGCTCAGCGGGGCGAGGTATTTCAGGAGGGCCTGAAACTCTGCCGCGGATTTCCGCGTCTCCCTCCCCCGGGCATCCAGGAGGACGGACATCAGCGGGGTCGCCCCAGACGCATCGACCCCTGCAGGGAGTGTGCTGTCCTGCGCCACGACAGCCCTTGCCAGGTCCGCATCGCGTGCAACGTGGAGGATGTTCTGTTTTTTGGCATTCACCACCTTCGCATTGGCCCCTTTAGAGAGGAGAAGTGCCGCGGTTTTGCTGTGCCCCCCCTCCGCAGCGACAAAGAGAGGCGTCAGCTTCGTCTTATGCAATGCGGTCCCGATGGAGGCGACACCCTCCTCTGTCTTCAACAGGATGTCCGCCAGATCCTGCCTCCCCTCTTGGCAGGCGAGGTGGAGGGGTGTTGCCCACTGCAGACGCCTCCCGGCTGGCTCGCGCAGCATCTTCCTCAGCTGCTTCTCGGGAGACTGGAGGACCCGCGAGACAAAATACGCCAGGACATGTGGGTTTCCAGCCCCAACCGCAAGGTGTATTGTGTTTGCCTGCAGGCTCTTCACCTTGGTGGACAGGGAGGCCCCGTATCTCTCGACGAGAAGGCGGATCATCTCCGGAGGGGATCTCCTCCGGAGGGCGCGCTGCAGCAGGTTGGTCTCCCCTTTGAACAGAGGGGTGTCGATGTCGAAGCTGCCCAGCTTCCAAGGGGAGGAGGTGTCCTTCTTGGTTTTGCTTCCAACCTCATCTGCGGAGGATCCGGCCGCGCTGTGCTCGCGAGTGAATGCGTGGGACCCCGTCAGGATGGACAGCATCAGCTCGAGGCACTGCATCGACCCGCTCTCCAGGGCAGACGCGAGGTAGGTGTCCCCCACAATCTTCGGGGAGACCTCCCTTTCTTCGTCGTCAAACGCGTCGCCCGCTGCGCGGTTCACCCCCGAGACAAGTCCCTTTGTGTCCTTCTTCAGGAAGTAGAATGCGATGTCGGCATGCCCCCTCAGCAGGGCAAAGGTAAGCGCATCGACAAAGGGGGGGACAGAGTTGGCCTGCGCCTCGCTGACAGGCTCGCCCGACCCTTCCAGGGTTTTGAGCGTCTTGTGGTGGAGCATGTCCAGGGCATAGCCTGGGTGCTCCACAAAGAGAGCCGCGCAGACCTCGATGTAGCCGAAACCCGCAGCGATGAAGAGTGGAGTCGCGCCGTCGTAGGGTGTGATGAGCTTGCGGGTCAGCTTAGAGTGATACCCCGCATCGACATCGCGCTGCGTGAGGTGGTGGACGAGGTGCAGCGCAATGTCCTTCTGTTTATACTGCAGGGCGAGGAGGAGCGGGCTGACCGACTCCATAACGGGAAGCTGGCGTGCCCCCAGCTCACAGAGGGCCAGGACTGTCTCGGGGTGGCCGTTCTCCGCAGCGGCGTGGAGAGCGGTGGCTCCGTTGCCAACCTCGAGGTTCTTTTCGTCGTAGAATCCAGAAGCATCGGGATCCTCCATCCCGTTCTGCTGGGTTGTCACAACCTCGTTGCGGTAGCCCCCCCGGGGCATCGCGAAGTCAAGCGGGGCTCCAAACCTCGCCAGCACCCTCACAACCTCTGTGAACCCCCTCTGCGCTGCAAGGTACACCGCGGTGGTGTCCCCCATCATAAGCTTCGTGACATACACCCGGAGAACCTTGGCCCGCCGCGCCTCATCCGCCTCCTGCATCTCCATGCAGTGCCCCAAGATCGCCTCCACACTCCCCGTCTGGTTGGTATCCGCCGCGGTGTGGAGGGGCGTGCCCCCTGTCTTGGTGTTCTTCACGTTGATATCCCCCCCGTAGGAGCAGAGGGTCTTGATGGTCCCCCCCCGGCCCATCTCGGCTGCAAAGTGCATCGCGGTCGTACCCACATAGGGGTGGGGCTGGTCGATAAATGACTTGTAGTTCGGATCGGAGGTGTTCCCCCCTGCTGACGCCTTCTGAAAATCGAGGAGAGTAGTCAGAACCGCGTCGCATCCGACGGTCGCCGCCATCATCAGAGGTGTCGCGCCCGACTTTGCCGAGAGGTGCGGATTTGCCCCACCGCGGAGAAGCGACGCTGCAGCCCCCGCCTGGCACATCGTCGCTGCGGCGTGGAGGGGTGCGGATCCGTCGGAGATCTTCTGCTCGTTGGGGTCGTCCTCCCCCTCCTCCAGGAGGCGGTCGATCAGCTCGGCGTTGCCCATCGCTGCGGCGAGGAAGAGGCGCGACCCGCCACTCTGGATGGAGGGGATCATGGAGAAGGTGGCGAGGAAGCGCGCGCTGTCCACCACGCCGTGCAGCCCCGCCCTGTAGTGGTGCCACGCCTCCTGGGTGGAGAGCGGCTGCTTCTGCAGGGAGGCGTGTTCCTTGGGGTCGATGAGGCCCGCCTGGTTGCCGGCGACCATGCTGTCCCAGGCCTGCCCGACCTCGCCGAGGACGTCGTCGCCTGTGGTGAGGCGGCGCTCGCCGGGCTTGATGGGGACCTGCACCTCGACAGACACAGAACCCCCCTCCACACCCTCCGGGACATGGAGAGACGCAGTAGAGAACTCCACCAGGGCACGCTCGCTGTTCGGCTTGGATGGCTTGGGGGTTTCATAGTGGTGGTGGTGGTGGTCGTCGTGGTCATGATCGTGGTGGTCATGGTGGTGGTGGTCGTGTTGGTCCGGTGGCTGCCTGCGGACCCTCTGCTGCGGGAAGTGCGCCCCGGCGCTGCCCACCGTGGCGAGGAAGGCTGCCACGTGCAGGGCGAGGCACGCCCCTGGCAAGAAGGGGCCAGGCCCTGACATCACACAGCAGGGGGGGGGGCACAGGAGGTGGGGGGGGGGGGGGGGGGGGAAACCTCCCTGCCCCGTGTAATGCCTCTGGAGGGGGGGATGATGGGGAAGCAAGTCTGTGTTTGTTTTTTTTAAAAAATAAAGCGCTCCAGTTCAAAAACTATGCGTCTGCAAATCAGAAAGGGGGAGAAGAACCAGCGGGGATTCGTCGATCGCAAGAACACCCCCACACGCCTGCTGCGGGTGTGGTGTGTCCTGCATGATCTGCAGAGCAAAGGAGGGACACGGCGCAAGGGTGAGGCAGCGTGAAGCTGAACGGCTCAATTACCCCAGCTCAGCCAACGGAACATAGAGCTGCCCCCACCAAAGCCCTGACTGACACAAAATGAAACACTATCGACACATATCACTGAACGGGGGAATGGGGAGGGGAGAGGTTGTGGTGAAACGCACACACCTCGACCTGTGATGAGGTGAGATGTAGCTCTGCATTTACGGCACTACCGCGTGCCGCAAACTCAAATCGGACCTGCGTTCTCTGTGTTCCATTTCCTCCTTCATTGCATGAGGCTACATCAAAAAAAGGCGCTGGTATCGCCTCTTGCCGCGACAAAGACACAAAATCAGCAGGCCTCCCCAAGAGGCTTGAGTCCTGTGTGCGTGCAGAAACGAAGGCGGCCCCTGTGAGGCTCCTCTTCTTCTGCTGAACGCTTCCACCACTTTGGAACCTCTCACTGGCAGTTGCATTCGTCTCGGAAAAAACGGATGCCGGGAAAAATCGACCAATATACTGAATGAGGGCAACACACGAATGCCGAAAAAACATCCCGCACCGATGTCACAAGTCGAACGTCTGCGTGGTACTCGGGGGGCTTGAACTTGTCCCGCATCTGGCGATGAAGTCGGGAGCATCGTCAGACAGGTCGCCCTTGTAGATGTTGCTTCTCGGGCTGTGTGTGTCATTCTGGAGACACGCGCTGTCCTCCAGCTCATAGACAACGGCGCCAGGGCCGTCGTGTTGTGGCACACGTGCTGTGGTGGCACGCAGCATCTCGCGCACAGCACCCGGTGGTGCCTCCGCCGTGTACAGGCACCGCACGTGCATCGACAGCGCCACATGCCGCAACGCAAGGCTCGCCTCCACAGCACCGCCTGACGCAGTCACGAAGCGCTGCCGCACCGTCCCCACGTCACCGTGCTCGACAGTCCCGCTCGCGATGCCAAGCGTCGCCACCGCCTGCCCTTCACCGTGCTGCAGCTCACGCCACTGCTGGAACAGAGCGACGGCGTGCTGCTGTCTGTTGTGGGGAACACCTTTTTCATCGGGTGGAACTTCGGGAAGATGGTGCCAGCACACGCAGAGAGCGCACTGCGGTTTGCACGGCACAATACACGAAAGCGCGTTATCGTCCTCGCCCAGAGACAGGCTGCTGAGTGTGGTTGCGGCGACTGTTGCATCATGTCGTGAGGTGCTGCGCATCATCACCACAGCATCGCTTCTCTGTGACGCAGATACAGACCCTCGTAGGACCGACTGTACAAGGCACGGTGCAGGTGCGTGCAGAGGACGGCCCTCACGGCCCTGCAGGGAGGCAGGCCACACGCTGCACACAGGCACAGGCTCGCTCACACCCTTCAGCTTGGTGGGCACCGCGTTGCCTGCATGCACACCGACACACCCGGACACGCCACGCACAGTCGCCCACAGCTCCGCAGGCACCGCAACTGCACCAGGCACACACACAGCCTCGAGGCAAGGGTGAGGCAGCGTGAAGCTGAACTGCTCAATTACCCCAGCTCAGCCAACTGAAGATCCAGCTGCCTCCATCAAAGCCCTGACTGACACGTCAAAAAAAAGACATTGGTATAACACACACAAAGACACAAAATAGTCAGGCCGCCCCAAGAGGCTTGAGGGCTGTGTGCGTGCAGAAACACCTAACATCACAGAAAACAAGCTCGTGGAAGGCGGCCCCTGTGAGGCCCCTGTTCTTTTGCTGAACGCTTCCACCACTTCAGACCTCCCACTGGCAGTTGTGTTCGTCCTGGAAAAAACGGATGCCGGGAAAAATCGAAATCAAAATACTGAATGGGGGTAATACACACGCATGCCGAAAAAACACCCCGCACCGATGTCACAAGTCGAACGTCTGCGTGGTACTCAGGGCGCTTGAACTTGTCCCGCATCTGGCGATGAAGTCGGGAGCATCGTCAGACAGGTCGCCCTTGTAACCGTTGTGTCTCGGGGTGTGTGTGCCGTTCTGGAGACACGCGCTGTCCTCCAGCTCATAGACAACGGCGCCAGGGCCGTCGTGTTGTGGCACACGTGATGTAGTGGCATGCAGCATCTCTCGCACAGCACCCGGTGGTGCCTCCGCCGTGTACAGGCACCGCACGTGCATCGACAGCGCCACATGCCGCAACGCAAGGCTCGCCTCCACAGCACCGCCTGACGCAGTCACGAAGCGCTGCCGCACCGTCCCCACGTCACCGTGCTCGACAGTCCCGCTCGCGATGCCAAGCGTCGCCACTGCCTGCCCTTCACCGTGCTGCAGCACACGCCGTGCAAACCGCAGTGCGCTCTCTGCGTGTGCCGGCACCATCTTCCCGAAGTTCCACCCGATGAAGAAGTTGTTCCCCACAACAGACAGCAGCACGCCGTCGCTCTGTTCCAGCAGTGGCACAATACACGAAAGCGCGTTGCTGACCTCGCCCAGAGACAGGCTGCTGAGTGTGGTTGCGGCGACTGTTGCATCATGTCGTGAGGTGGTGCGCATCATCACCACAGCATCGCTTCTCTGTGACGCAGATACAGTCACAGACCCTCGTAGGGACAACCGTGAAAGGCACGACTGTACAAGGCACGGTGCAGGTGCGTGCAGAGGACGGCCCTCACGGCCCTGCAGGGAGGCAGGCCACACGCTGCACACAGGCACAGGCTCGCTCACACCCTTCAGCTTGGTGGGCACCGCCTTGCCTGCATACGCACCGACACACCCGGACACGCCACGCACAGTCGCCCACAGCTCCGCAGGCACCGCAACTGCACCAGGCACACACACAGCCTCGAGGCGTGAAGCCACGTTCACCGTGTGTCCGAAGTAGTCCACACGCCCGGTCAGCGTGTTCGTCTCCAGCGTCACAGCACCCTCGTTCACACCGACACGCACCGTCAGCCCGCCCCACAGCTCTGTCGGGTTGCAGATCCCGACCTCCAGCAGCGCAGCAGGCCACTCCGCCGCAAGCAGGTCCTCCTGCACCTTTTGTTTGTGCGCACCTGTGCGTGTATGGGTGTCCATACGTGCGCTGCCAACAGTCTTTTTTACCGTGACCTGAGCAGGTTATAGCAAAGCACACACCCGCATGTGCATTCTCGAACGCAACCATGAAGGCGTCCCCGATTGTCTTCACCTCGTACCCGCCCCACGCAGACAGTGCGCACCGCATCACCGCGTTGTGAACCACCAGCGCCTTCTTCATCGCCTCGGGTGCCGCCTCCCAGATCGATGTGGACGCACGGATGTCGGTGAACACGATTGCCGCATGCTCGCTCTTCGCACCAGGTGCGGCCCCAGGTGGCACACAGGGCTGCCCAGCACCGTCAGGTGTGTGATGCTGCTCCTCCAGCAGCACGGCAGGGAGGTACGGCCGGTACGCACGCAGGTTCTGCTCCAGCCTGCGAAGTGCCTCGTGCATCGCAGCAGGCAGCCGTCCCTCCGCCTCCGCCTCCTGCAGCATCTCCGCCACGGTGTCGACGTCGTAGCCGCCAGAAGCTGTGCAATCGCCTCCACAGTCTCGATGGTACGTCCCATCGACGCCTTCTCCTTCTCGGCTGATTCTGCGAACCCGCGTGTGGCGACGAGGTCTACCAGCAGCACACAAAGCGATGATAGCACCTCAAACCAACTCTTCATCGCACTGACCGGACACGGTGGGTGTGTGCACTCGACGGCCTCGAGAATGCGTTCCCACCTGGCAGAGCCGGGTGCTGTTCCAGGCAGGTCAAACAGCCCGAAGCGCAGGTCGGTCTCCGCCACGCTGATAACGACCCACAGGGCCGCAAGTGCTGTCAGTCCTGTGGCGAAGCGACTGCCGAGACCAACAACCAGCGACAAGTCTGCGAGCAGCACAAAGCCGGACCAGGTGGGCTGACTGCCGATGCTGCGTGCATTCAGGTCCACCAGCATGGTGATGAGTGCCATACCCATGATGTACGCACGCACGATGTTGTGTTTCAGGTGCACGCCGCACACACACAGGGTAACGATCACGACATGGCACACCAAAGCGACTATATTCAACGTAACGGTCAGCGGCCAGCGTGGTACGAACCACGTCAGCACAATATGTATCAGGGCGAGTGTCGAGCTGATGAGGAAAATCAGGCGCCTGTCGCTGCGTGCCTTGCCCTGCAGCCTCCCGTCCAGCGAGATGACGCGTTCATACCAACCCATCCTCATTGTACGCCAGTCTCACACCTGCTGACCTGGTGACGGGCTGCACGTGCAAGCTCCACTTTTGGGGGAGGGGGTACCAGGCTGCGAAAATATCGGTATCCCCGCTGGGTTGTGAAGTGACGGCAAAACGATGCAACAAACCAATTACTGCCGAAAGTTGTTTTGTTGGAACGCAGACCCCACTGTTTGTGTACACTCCCCGGTCCGATGAAGTGGTGTGAGTGGGGCCGCACGATCCAGCAGAAATTTTCCCCAGTTGGGCTACGCCGAACTAACAAATGCAGAAGCGCTATTTCTGGGCCGTAACCCGCAACCCGACTTTATTTCTGAAGGGGGTCCCCTGTAACGCTGGAGCTACTTCCAGTGACCTTAGGTACGACCTCATATGACCCAAAAGCGGATTTTCCCTGTGGATAACTCGCCCGGCAGTGACTTGGCTCACTGGTGGCAAGGCACCTGATCCCCGTGGCGCCCTCTAACGACAGGCAGGACCATGTCCTGCCCGCCTGCCCCACTCGTGGGCAGCCGGGCACAGTCACACCAATCCCAAGACGTGCGACGGTACTCCGATGTAGGAGGTAGGCCTCAATGGGTGCCTGCGCACACGTGCGGGTTCCCTCTCGGTCGATGCCTGGGTGAAATCATTCGCCCTGTGGGATTACAATTTCGGATTCCAATGACCCAAAAATCGCAATTCTTCCTGTTAGGTTGCTACAAACTTTCCCCACAAGTTTGCTGTGATTTTTTTGTGTTGGTCTTGTGATTTTTTAAACCCTGTGCCTGGAATGTTGACCGAGTTAGATAAAATTTTCAGTGCAATCCTTCAGCACCTCCCCCCTAGATTTTTAGGTTTTCTTGACCCAATGGTCGAAATCTGCGACATCGTGGAAATCCCGGGGACATGTCGAATTCGAAAATTTTGGGTCAAAAAACCCCAGGGGGGGGGACCCTTTGGTTTCACCCCCTGCTGGGGGGCCTGGTGGGCGTTCAGGTGTGCTGAGACCCTTCGGGTTCTGACAGAGTGCAGCAATGGTAATCAACCGTCGTGAACGTACTTTCGTGCCGGCATGGCTATCCATGGGCACTGTGGCATGTCGCCGCATCCGTTCCGATCACAAGTGCCAGAGGTAAATCAGGAGTCCTGGTCCAGTGCAGGCACCTGCGCTGCAGATACCCAAGGGACTGTTGTCCACAAAAATGCACACACAAGGACATCAACTGACCGAGGCAATGCACCTCGCAGCCTATCGATCCGATTCGGGGCACCAAGCCTCACGAGCTGGTCACGCGATACCAGGTTACTCTGCGTGGCATATTCCGTGCAGCCGAAATGGCTTGGGCAGCAGTGCACAG
The DNA here is from genome assembly GCA_963210315.1 of Rhynchopus euleeides. Lineage (NCBI taxonomy): Eukaryota > Euglenozoa > Diplonemea > Diplonemida > Diplonemidae > Rhynchopus > Rhynchopus euleeides. The sequence goes on from OY723274.1 coordinate 581,935, forward strand.
GGGACTTCTGCTACACTGCGACAGGACAACCCAAGCACGTGCCGCGTACATCCGGGGGTAAAGTTGAATGAGGAAGATCAGTGGCTTCTGGGAGGAAGAGGGCGACCGCGTCCACGTCGCGGATAGCACACTCAGCACACGAGCGGGCGTTGCATGAAATCCCCCATGTGTACACAGGGGAAATCGGCCTTTTAGGGGACCTGGTCAGGAATAAAAATTCCCACACATATTTTTCGACTTCCTGAGGCCAAAAACCGGTGTTCCTGGACCCAGATGTGACATCTGGATGACATAATAAAAATACAGAGTGCCTTAGAGGCGCGCGGGACATTTTTTTGGGGATCGTGGCTGGGGACCCCCTATTTTGGGGGATTTCCCGTAGGTGGAAAATGTCGATTTTCCAGTTTTAAATCATTCTGGGGGCACCTGCGGGGCCATATTTTGCATTTTCAGACAGGGGACCTATACCCTACAAACCCGATTTTCGGGTTTTTTGACCATTTTATTATCGAGGGTCAACTCCAGCTTGTTGATGTTTCGGATCTCTCTATCCTCAACATCCTTTACCACACACGTAAGGTTGTTCCAACATATTGATAGACATCTTTCGGTATGCACATCCATCAAGATAATACATACCGTATACGTAAATATTTTGGAACGTAAATATTATGGAACGTAAATATTATGGAACGTAAATATTTTGGAACGCTGGTGGGTTGGCGTTCCAGATTTTTTTCGTTCCATAATATTTACAGGGCTTTCTGCGACTCGGGGACTTGGACCAGGTGATCGGACGGCATACAGAGTCCCTGACGGGACCTACTCGTGCACTTTTCGCGCGATTCCTGACGCAAGCCGTCCTCACCACCGAGTCCCCAACTGGCCCTGTAAATATTATGGAACGTAAATATTATGGAACGGACCGGCCAAAAATGGGCCCGTTCCATAATATTTACGTTCCATAATATTTACGTATACGGTATATCACGGATGACGTACGAATCGTAATGGTGAAATACGAATCGTGCATATCGTATTTTATATCGCATTATATCGTATACGATTACGATATAAAATACGATATTATGCGATATTACGAATCGTTTAGGATGATGCATGGCCACACGGGGTGGGCACCGGGGAAAAAGGCACCCAGCACACCAACGAGGGGCGGCGAGACTACCACCACCACCCCAGATGAGTCACCCACTCCGAAGCCAAAGGCTCTCAAAGAGCAGCTGGCGAAGCAGAAAGCAGGGGCGCGAGTGAGCTACGTGACAGCGAAAACACGTCATGATAAGCTGCAAGGCGATGCCAAAGACGTGTACGCCGTCAAGGATGTCGCGTCTCTGCAAACCCGCAAACCCCAGTGTTCTCCCGATGGCGAGTTTGGGGGCGAAAGTCTCCATTTGTATTTTTTCCCCCGAAAACCCGACGGCGAGTTTCGGCATTTTTTTGGGGGTTGGGGCTGTCAGGCCCTGCGAAACTTGAGAAAGTCGCAAGAAATCACAAGACCAACACAAAAAGTCGCAAAAAATCACAAGAAATTGCGGAGAATGTTTGCGTTTATTTGTGTTTTTTTGTATAGCGTATCAGTTCTCGTGCGTCGTCTTTCGTAGACGTTCTGTACGATGCGGATCCGCTAATCCAACATAGCAAACGTTTTTTTGTACTTTCATTCTAATTTTTGTACTTTCATGCTAATCCAACATAGCAAACGTTTTTCTGTACTTCATTGGTCTCGCATCGTCTCTCCTGGCGGTGTGTGGCTGGTGGGGTCCCCCTCCCCCTCCTGCAGGAAGGCCATATCAGGCCCCCCCCCCCTCCCAAAGCATGGCCAACAGCCGCTCCCAGCAGCTCGAGGCGCTGGTCCAACGGGCGAATGCCCTGTTGGACAACGACAGGTTGTCGGAAGGCGATGTGGGGGTCGTGCTGGCGACCCTCAGCCTCGTCCTCCGACTGCTCGAGCAGCAGCCGGACCCGCAGCAGCAGCAGCAGTCTCAACGCCAGCAGATGCAGCAACAACTGCCGCAGCCGCAGTCACAGCAGAATCAGCAGCCAAAACCGCCGCAGCAACATCTACCGCAGAGCCAGTCGGAGGCGCAGCAGCAGCAGCAGCAGCAGCAGCCGCCGAAGCAGCAGAAGCAGCAGCCGAAGCCGCCGCAGCAACAACAGCAGCAGGGTCAGCCGAAGCCGCAGCAGCAGAAGCAGCAGCCGAAGCCGCCGCAGCAACAACAGCAGCAGGGTCAGCCGGAGCCGCAGCAGCAGAAGCAGCAGGTAAAGCAACAGCAGCCGAAGCAGAAGAAGCAGCAGGAGAAGTCGACAGCTTCCTCCTGGATAGACGTGGCCCGCAAGCCACGTGTCGCCCCCCTGGTCGACGCCGCGGCATGGGGCACAATCCCGCTGATGGACACGCCGGGGTACGAGCAGGTGCCCGCGGGGCTGTGGGTCGCCCCATCGGGCAAGGAGGCGGAGGAGGCGGCCAGCATGTTGCTGGATGCGGCGGGCGTGCGGGCGCACCAGAAGGAGACGCACGGCTACGTACTCCTCTGCGCAGCGCCCTTCGAGGGCGGAGAACAGCTCCCCGTCTTGATGCAGGACGGGACGCAGCGCCCGCTCTACGCGATGACGCGAGGCCAGGTGACGCTCCCTCCCTGCACCAGACTATTTGCACAGCAGGCGGCGGAGGTGCCGAAGGCGACGACGGTGTTGACCTTTACGGTCGCCCATAAACACACCACGGGGGAGATGTGGGAGTGCATCAACGGCGACCCGTTGATGGCGATGCGCAAGCTGTGCCGGCGTGCGGTGGTGTCGGCCTGTGGCAAATCCGCCAAGATGGACAACGATCACATGTGGCGGGTGACGTCCCTTCCGGGGCGTAAAGAGATGTCGGTGCGGGTGGAGACGGGCCGTGTCAAGGCCCTGCTGGCCTCCTCAGGGGTGGACGGGTGCTTCTGGCGCACGCTGTCCTTCGACAAGGGGGGCGAGACGTTGCCGGTTGTTCGCCTCCAGCCCACCCTGTCCAGGAGGGAGGCGTTGAGCGCGATGAAGCGGGCGGGTGGTGCGGCACTGGGCCTTGCCTATGGCACGCGCGCGCTGTTCGTGCGTGCGGCGACGGCGGACCAGGTGGACACACTGCGGCAGGCGCTCGGGGACGCAGCAGCTCCGCAGGATCAGGGACCCCCGATGCAGCGGTATGTGGTGACTGGGGCTCGGGCCAACGAGCACCAGGCGGACGTGATGGGTGTGCTGACGGCAGCGGAGTGGGACGTGAAACTGTGCACGTCCTTCAGGCAGAAGGGCGGACGCACGTGCATCGTGGCGTCGGCGGCACCCCCGCAGTTTGTGCAGGTGAAGCGGCTGAGCGACCCGCCGCTGTGGATCAGGCCCGCAGGGAAGGAGGACAACCGGCCGACTCCGATGCAGCGGTACACTCCTCCTAAGGGTCAGCAGAAGGGCAAGCACGTCCGCCTGCCCGAACGCCCCGACATCGACCTGAAGGACGAGAAGGAGTTCCCCCCTCTGGGTGCGACAACCACCGCTGCGAACCCTGATGCGACGGCGCCTACGACGACGGCTGCCATCGATGACACGGTGGAGATGGAGGGTGGCGAGCAGGAGGCGGGCAAAAAGGCCAAGCGGAAGCGGACGGACGCCGCAGACGACGACGACGGCAACTCCCAGCAAGCGCCCTCCCTGGCATCAAAGCTGATGCACGTGGTGATGTCCGCGGTGTCACCCAGCCGCAGCCGTGACGCGCCCCCGCCTGAGCACACCCATTCCTACGACACCCTCAAGCAGCCGCGCTGTCAGGTGGTGGGTGGCTTCACCTGTGATGTCTGCGAGGAGAGCCGGAACAAGGGCCAGGTACGCCGGAAGTGCCTCACTGAGGGATGCCAGGTGCACGCCTGCGCGGTGTGCTCCGCTGATGTGCGGCAGTGACTGCGCTCCCCGCGCTCTATTGCCGACGCTGCCCGCGTAACCTTGCTGATGGGTGGGGACATCGAAACGAACCCTGGCCCCACCAACAACCTGGTTGTAGCGACACTGAATGTGACCTCACTGGACGCGCACTTCGACGTGCTTCGTGATGTGCCGGCGCACGTGGTGGGCCTGCAGGAGACTTGCAGCTCGCGGCGCCAACAAGAGGAGGTCGACTGGGTGCTGCGTAAGGGGGATGGGCGTCCGCAGGAGTGGGCCTTTCTGTGGGGTAAAGAGCGCCCCCCCAGGAGATCGAAAAACGCGCCGTCCGGCAACATCGCGTGTGGGCAACGTGGGGGTGGGGTGGCCACCATGGTGCGCCAGCCGTGTGTGTCGCGCGCCGTTCCGAACAACGCCATCACCGCGGGGTTTGAAGATGGCAGGGTCATGCACAGCATGGTGGCGCTCGGGTCGGGGGCCACGTTCCTCCATGTCTTCGTGGTGTACGCGCACTCGGGGTGCGACAACAAAACAGTGGCTGCCAGGGAGGCCCTCCTGAACTCTGTGTTGTTCGAGGCGCAGGCGCAGGTGGGTGGTGCTCCAGCGGTGGTACTGGGGGACCTCAACACGGATGTTGCGCGGTCGCCAACCCTCCGCAGAGCGCTGGAGAATGAGTGGGTCGACGCAGCGGTGCTCCAGGCTGCGAGGAGCGGCGATGACCCCCCGCCGACCTACACCTCTACACGTGCCAGCTCGCGAATCGACTACGTCCTGATGAACCGAGTCGCAGCGCAAAGTTTCGTGAGCTGCTCGACCTCGCTGGCTGGGGTGCCGAACCACTCGCTGGTGAGTGTCACGCTGGACTCGCTCGCCTTCGCGCAGGAGACCCTGAGGTACAAGGTGCCCCGTGCAATTCCTGCACCCCCCCGGTCACCTGACGCGGACGAGACACCCCCGGAGCCACCCGACCTTGCGCCGTTCTACGACGCGGTGAAACGGGAAGCAGTCGAGGATGCGTGGATGATTCTTTCTGGGTTGTGCGAGCGTCATCTGCTGGACGGGAGCGAGGTGGCGGCGTCAGAGGAGCGGTCATACCTCGGGAGAGGCGCAGCGCGAGAACCGCAGCGGGTACGTGTGGCGGCGCCGAGCTCCGCCACCTTGGGCACAGTCGCGACGGCGAAGGAGCTGAGGTACAGCGCGACCATCAGCCGCATGGAGCACTACGTGCGCGCTCGCTCCTGCGTAAAAAGTGGTCCGGGCGCGGTGTCGGGGCAACTTGTCCGCTGCTGGCGCAAGTGTCGCAGCGTCCTACGTGAACTACCTCAGGAGTGTGGGGTGACGAGCCACCTGCTGGGCTCCGTCCCCGACGTCGCGACTGTGAAGAAGCTGCTGCATGCTGTGCGCGGACGCCTTCACGACATCAACCGAGAGGCGTGCAAGGCACGGAAACAGCGTTGGCGGGGGACTGTGCGCCAGATGTTCGCCTCCGACCGCAAAAGCCTTGTGACTGTCCTGAAGGGTAGCCCGGGCCAAGCCGCCGACACGGTGAAGAAGGGGAACGGTGAGCTGACGGCGAAGGTGTCGGAGATGGACGCCATCCTCATGGAAGCCTGGGCACCTATCCACCGGATGTACACGGGCGACAGGGCGGAGCCGGAGTTCGCGCCTTTCGCACGGGAGTACGACGGGCTGTTCGAGGAGCACCCTATGCAGGTGGAAGACATCAGCGGCTCCGACCTGCTCGAAATGTTAAAGCGGAGGAAGAAGAAGTCTGCTGCGTGTGGTGTCGACGGATGGCGCATGGACGAGCTGCAGCGGCTGCCCCTCCCTCTCATGGACGGGTTTGCTGCCTTCTTCAACCTGGTGGAACGGACGGGGAAATGGCCGAAGGGGCTGCTCACGGCCCTGGTGTCGCTGATCCCGAAGAGCGAAGACCTCTCGCCAACGAACCTCCGGCCTATCACGGTCACCAGTGCGGTATACCGCCTGTGGGCGTGCCGCCGTCTCATCGACATAATGAAGTGGCAGGGGACGTGGGCCCTGGACACGCAGCACGGCTTCCGCCAGGGGCATAGGTGCGAGGATGTCCTCATAGAGCTAACGACCCTGATTGAGGAGACCCTCCTGGATGATTCCAAACAGCTGTACCTGCTGGCCCTGGACTTCCAGAAGTGCTTCGACCGGGTGCCCCAGAAGCTCGTCTTGGAGCTGGCGGAGGCCATGGGGCTGCACCAGCGCATCCTACGCCCCCTCAAGACGATGTACAGTGGGCTGAAAAGAAGGTTCAAGCTGCCCTTAGGTGTTGGCGGGCGCTTCGAGGTGACCAACGGGATCCTGCAGGGCTGCCCTATATCGGTCATCCTGATCAACGCCCTCCTCTCGGTCATGTTCAAGGCCGTCGACGTGCGCGTGCCATCAGTGTCTTCGCAGTCCTTCGCCGACGATGGGACGCTTGTATCTCAGGAGGATGAGGCGTCGGTGCAGCAGGCTGTCGATGTCGTGGTAGGCTTCTGCAACATCACCGGCATGGCCCTCAACGTCAAGAAGACGGTGGCGATGGGGATCCCGAGGGGCTCGTCGGGTTTCAGGAGACAACACCCATACGTGGGACAGGTACGTGTTCAGGACAACATCCTCCCGACTGAGACAGCGTCGAAGATCCTCGGTGCAAAGGCCTGCGTCTCTGACAAGGTGCAGGTGCGCCGCAACGACGCGCGACTCGAGAGCCATAAACCCCTGCTCATGCGACTTCCGACCTCTCCGCTGAGCACACGACAACGGGCGGAAATTGTGGCGTCTAATGTCGTGTCGAGCACGGTGTCGGGCGGAGCGTTTGCCCCTCTGTCGAAGACGGCGACGCAGCGTCTTCGAAGCCGTCTCACAACAGGCATCCTCGGCGTCAAGCACCCCTCCCGCAGTGTAGGCGCGATGCTCACCATCCTGCACAAGGCCCACCGTGTAGATCCGGCGATAGCCAACTCTTACCGGATCCTGTGCAATCTCTTCGACACGTGTGTGCGCATCCCACACATGGTGGACAGGATGAACCGAATCGCTGTGCTGTACGAGGAACACCCGACCCTATCCTCTGCTGACGCCCTCGGCCCTGTGGGCATCGCGATCTCGGTCGCCCTTCCTGCTGCTGGACTAGAGTGGGGCGATGACATCCGTGACTGTGCCATCGGGGATATGTGTCTCGCTGGTGAACCACGGTCCTCCCGGAACCATGCGCTGCGCGACAATCTGCGGCGGCAGGGCTGGAAGGCGCTGGCGAAGCACCGTCCTTCCTTCTCGGGGATCGAAAACGGTGTGGACTACGACAGGACGAACGCGCTCCGCCTGGAGACGAAGGACGGGAACCTCTCGCGGGCGCTGACGGTGGTGCTTGCTGGTGGTGTCTTCTTTGCGACGCGATGGGGGCGCAACGGCGCCTACGTCTCTGGTGGCAGGCGTGCGACGACAGACGAGACGTCGGACTCCTCATCCCATGCCCCATCTCCCTCACCGGCTGCTGACGCGGCTATGGCAGGGGACGAAGAGGATGAAGAAGCTGAGGAAGAGGAGGAGTGCGAGTACGAAGAGGAGGAGGACGAGGAGCAGGAAGACGCCGATCTTCTTGGTTCTCAGGATTCCTTCGACTGGGATATCGTGTCCAATCCGGCGGCGGAAGAGGCAGACGTGCGGGACCCCAAGCTGTGTGTACACTGCGATGGTGCGGACAGTGACACGCCTGATCACCTTTGGTGGGCATGCAGTGCGTTTGACTCCGTCAGGTCTCAACCTCAGTTCGAACCCCTGCTGCAGCTGGACCGCTCAGAGTGGCCCCCGTGCCTTGCGAGATACGGCGTGGTGCCAGAGGGATTCCAGGTAGACGAGACCTTGCTGCACACGCTGATGGGGCGCATCGTGCTGAAGCGGTGGGAGCTCGAGGCGAAGATGCGGCGCTCTGGACCCCTCGTGCACCCCTGGACGGCTGCTCTCTCCTGGCCAGCAGAGACTTTTGACTTCGACGTATCCAGTATCCCAGAGAAGCCAGCAGCGCGGCTGTGGCCGTATAGCGCTGCGTCTCTCAGGGCGATACTTGCGTGGCTCGCAGCGCTCCAATGGACGAAGCAAGGCACGGTGTCGAACATCGAGCTCGCCCTTGACTTCGAGGTCTTCACAGGGAAGGCGTTACAGCCCTCGGAGCGCTCGGCACGAACCTCCAACCCCGCGATGGCCGAGCGTGGCAACCTCCTCTGGACGATGATGGGCTGCCTGACGAGGCTATGCGACCAGCTAAGCCTTCCTACCCCGTGGCCTGCGCGACGCGAGGACCGGGTCGGCTCCCTCTGCTCGGTAGGCGCTGGAGAGGTCTGGGGCGGGATGACACCTCGGCCCGTGTTCGCAGGTGGGGCAGAGACGATCACGGCGTTAGAGGCGAGTGCAGAACAGGCATGTGCGGCCGCAGGCGTCGATGCAGACGGCAATATCGTGAGGTGGGGAACAAACGTGTTCCCAGACTACACTGGGATCCCCCGGACCACGCGAGCCTCACAATGGGATGGGCCACGCCCGCCCCCGCCGCGCAGCGCTATACCTGTACCAGTGCCGCGGTCGCTCGCGAGCACGTCTCTGGGCCCCCGGAAAGTGTGCAACGCGCATTCGAAACCGAAATGCGACGAGTGCGATACCGCCAAGCGGAATTACGCACTGACGATAGCTGCGTGTTGCCGCGTCCACCACCACCACGCGGACGGCCTGAAGGTGATGTGCTGTGAGACACACCACATGACGCGGTGCGGCACCTGCGCCAATGTGAAGACATGCTGCGCGGCCGGCCACCATGGGCGCGCCCCCAGGGTCGACCAAGTTGCGAGCACGGATGACGACAGCAGCAGCTGCGATGACGATTCTGACAGCGAGGGAGAGGAGGGCAGCTCTGGTGCCACTGAGCATGATGGAGACGACGCTGATGATGCGGGCTCCACCAGCGAGGAAGTCCCTCCCTCGTCTGTGATGGATAGCGACACGACGGCTGCTGCTGCGGTAAAACGCACCGCCATCGTTCTGGACGCCTCCGACGAGGACTCGATGGGGCAGGATGCCGTGAAACGCACCGCCATTTGTTTAGATCACTCTGACGAGGGCCCGTCCCTCTGGGGGGCTGGGATAGTGTGTGTGCGACAGCCAGAGTGGGACATGTGTGCGTCTCTTCTTCTTCTTTGGCCGGGCGTGATTGAGCATTTGGCTCTTCACTGCCCCGACGATCAGCCCAGTGAGGGCGAGTTGGGTTCTTCTGCGGAGTCATCTGCGCTGACCCCACGCGAATTTCCTGGTTTTCTTTTCTCGCCTTCCCCTCGAATGAATACCCCTGCTTCCCCCACCCCACGTCAGATGGATGCGGAGCACGTTACGCTTGATGCGGATGAATCGTCGGGCTCCCAGCCTGATGATGCTCGTCTCGCTCCACCAGCAGACACAGCACCGCTTCCGGCGCCCTCTCCGGCTCCGGAGCTCGTGCTGCACACAGACCTGCTGGACGGGCTACAGACCCCGCAGACGGGCTCGCCGCCCCTCCCAGAGAGCGCCACGCAACGGAGATCTCCGAGCCCTTACGTGGGGCGCCGCCTTCCTTTCTCTCCCTCTCTCCCCTCTGAGTCCTCGGTACCCCGCGCGCAGAAGCGGGTAGCACCCATACAGGAGACAGGCGCATCTGCCCTGGGGCAACGCTCCTTTAACAAGAGAAGAGTAGAACCTCAACCCCCCGTGTCCCCTGGTTCACCGATTTCAGCGTCAAGCCTTCGGCCTGACGAGGATAGTATCATGCCCCCATCAGAACTTGCTTCCCCCCTTCCTCTCTCGCCTGCACCTTCCCTTATTGTGGATGACTCGCCGGGCTTTCAGCCCGTCGACACTCGGCTTAGTCCCCCATCAGACACTGTGTCACCCCCACCACCCTCTCCATGTCAGGAGCCCCTAGTGCCTTTAGACCCTGCAACCCCCTCTCTTCCCGACTGGCAGGCAGAAACGCCGTCTCACCAGGGGAGCGACACGCTCTCCCACGAGTGCACGTCGCCGAGCCCTTGCGTGGGGCGTCGACTTCCTTTCTCCCCTTCCTCCCCTTCTGAGTCCTCGGTTCCCCGCGCGCAGAAACGTGTAGCGCACATGCGGGAGGCAGACGAATCTGCCCTGGAGCGATGCTCGTTTCATAACAACAGAGCAGGTTTTCCTTCCTCCCGCACGATCATCAGCACAGCTAGATCAGGCGTGCCTTCCCCTTTCCCACGGGCCTCACAAGCCTTGCGCTTCTTGGAGCGCAAGACACGTGCTGTCCGTCCTTCTCGTTCACGTTTCCTCCAGAAGCGGGTGTTGCGTGCGGTTCCGAAGCGCACCCGCTGCATCCCCTCTCCCACCATCTTTCGTTCGGCGGCTATTCCGCGCTCTTTTCAACGCGTCGTCGCGAAGATTGCGCCTCAGTATCAGCAGGCGCAATCTCCGGCTTCCAGTGTGTGTGTGTCCCCCCTCCTTTACAGCGCAACGAGGAGGAGAGCGAAACCGTGTGGTGTCACGTAGAGCAAGAGTAGGATAGCGGGCCCGGCTCCTCACGGTATGGTCCTTCGGGGCCAGGCTGCGATGCCAGCACGCTAACCCAAATTGCAATACGTTTTTTTGTGATTTTTTGTGAATGCCCTGTGAATTTTTGCGATCTTTTCAAGTTTCACAGGGCCCGACAGCCCCAGGGGTGGAATTTTTCACAGGTTTCAGACAGTTTTCCACTCATCGACCTGCACAACTTCCCAACAACGAGCGTCCCTGGGTTCGTGCCCCACTACGAACCGCAATTGATCCAAAGAGTCCCAGAACGCGAAGGAGAAGGCCAGATGTTCGCTACCGTGGCCTCCGGCGGCTGGGGGGCTCCGCCCCCTAAACCCCTGTGCTGTGCACCTGTCGAGTGTGCATGTACCATTTGGTGTACCATGGCAAGTGGGAAACGGCACAACACCAGGAGTGCGACATGGTCGTGAGTGAAGACGGAGTACGTGCAGACTACCATCCCTGCACAACGAAGTCTGTACGACTTCCTCGTTGTCCACTCACACCGCACATTGCAAAGCGTATCGATCAGAACGAATGTTGTTGCGGATATACGCGTGCATTGCATGAGGCGCTCGCGCGCGAAGCGCGCCAGCAATTTTTTTAGCACCCCTTTTTCCGGATCAAAGCTCGCCATCACCCGCCCGTGCGGTCGAGCACCAGAAGAAGAAGCAGTCGGGCGGTGAAGACAAGAACGGCGACAGGCAAGGGAGGCAGCAGAAGGCGCACGGAGCCAATCCAGCACCGGAATTCGTGAGTGACCTGTCGTATTCACTTTGCATCGGCAATACCACGGCCAGCCAGGCGGAGCTTGTGGTGTTGGCGATTCGGAAACACCTGTACCCGAACATGCCCAGCGGACGCGCCCTCTTGCAGAAACACAGCAGCCACACGGATGCACTTCTGAAGGCGCTGAAAGATGCTCTCAAAGGTCGCACCGTGCCTATTGGCATCGACGGAACTACAGCAGCATCGATCCACACCTCGTACCTCGCTGTGACTGCATATGTTGGGCAACAACCGCTGCTGGTGTGCGTTGAGGTGTTCAGGCTGGGGTGAGCCCTGACGCAGTGATGCTTGAAGATGTGCTGCAGCGGCTCGAATGCGACTACTCGTTTACGATCGCGTCTGTCAACATGGACAGATGCGCGACAAACCAGCGCCTCATCAAGCTCACAGGGCGTCTGTCGGTGTGGTGTTTGGGGCATCACGCCAACAAATGTTGCAAAGACTTCTACACGAAGCGCTTCCCCCTCGCCATCCAGTTCGTGACCTTCTTCTCACAGGCGCCGCGCACCACCTCAGAAACGAGGTGGTCAGCGCTGTTTCACGTCGTTGAGCATGTGGCACCCCGGACCGACCTGCTTGCAAGCTTCTTGCACGAAGAGCTTGAGCGCGCCTACAAACCGCAAAGTGTCCGAGAGTTACATTTGATCGGAGGGGATGGGTGGGGGGACATGCTCTCGGAGACCCAGACGATGCACAGAGCCTCCTACAGTTCTTCCTCTGGATGAGCAACCCCCCCAGCGATCAGAAGTCCTGCTTTGTCGTGGGGGAAGTATGGAAGAGCATCCAACACGTCACCAACGAGGAACAACAACTTCTCAAAGAGCTGTGGGACACGTTTTCCTCAAGAGAGTTCTTTGAACTCATGGAGGTGATGGACCCGGAAGCAGTTGCCCAGGAGGTGATTACTGATGAAGTGCTGGAGGCGTCGGAAGAGAGGTGGCGGGACGTCTTGGGGCGTAACACCACTTAGCCGTGTCCCATCCTTGTGGTGTTGTCTCATGTGGCCACCTAGCCATCCCATTGCCTCCCTCAGAAGCCTGTAGTAATAGTGCGATATGGGCATATCGCATACGATATCAAGGCTGACTAAACACGATATAAATACGATATATTGCGATATCGCCTTCAAAAATACGATACATATCGTATTTACGATATGATACGATATTACGATTCGTACGTCATCCGTGGTATATGCATTGGCATGCACCTGATACCTCGTCTGCGATGGGACATATCGAGAAGCCAGGCGGTCCGTGGATTGTCATTAGTTGCCGCCTGGCTCGATCGATATTGAGGACATACAGGTGGCCCATAGAGAAGACTTGTCATCCCGGGGGAGGGTGGTGGGATAACCCGTAGATGCAGTCTTCTCGCAACGCTTTGTTGTTCATTTTGACCCCGAAAGGTCATGTACCACGGATCACTACACATGTGAATTATTTCCATCTGTGATTTTCATCATGCTATTGGAAAGGACACATCGCCCGAATTTGCGAAACGTCAAAGTGAAGCAAGCAAAGCCCCTTCCTTCCGTCATCATAGGTGGGCGGTCAAAAGCCTATTTTTTTTAAAGGTTTGGAGTGTGATGTCACGATGCGCAGCACTCCGAGAGCTGCCGATCTTTGTTTGTTTGGAATATGCTAGTCTCCTGTATCAGATGTAGGTGTTGCAGAAGGGAACAGATCCATCATGGGAGGAACGAAGTGTCGGTGAGTTCACAGGATCCTGCAGGGCGGGTGGGAGGTCGAAAAACTATTTGGTTCTGTACCGAGGTACGTTGATCGAACCAAATGCGGGTTCTCCAACCCGGTCGTGGAGGTTGACTAGCCGATAATAAAAGAACCTTGGGGTAATTACGATAATGCCACTTTTTTCTGGGGGTTTTTACGATAATACCACTTTTCAAAAAGTGGTATTATCGTAAGAAAAAAGTGGTAAAATCGTAAACCAAAAAAGTGGTACTGAAAAAGTGGTATTATCGTAAATGCCACCTAAACTATCCAGTACACAGGCCGCCCACCCAGGGGGGCCTTGGCCTGGCCCTCAGGCACAGGCCAAAAAAGTGGTACTGAAAAAGTGGTATTATCGTAAGAAAAAAGTGGTACTGAAAAAGTGGCATTATCGTAAATGCCACCTAAACTATTTTTTTTTTAGGAGAGGGGGCCCGGTGCCTGCGCGCGTCCTGTCGTACTGTGGCTGCTTGGTGGGGCTAGCGCAGCAGGTTCTACTTTTGCTTCTACGGGCTCTTAGCACTGTAACATGAACTACACAAACAACAAAGCTCTAGGGCAAACAAACCGCGTACTGGCCGGGGTTGAGCTGCGTGGGGCTCCGTGCTGGCGGCATGAACAAGGGGCTGTAGGCAAGTCTACCATTCACAAGGGGCAGCCCGCTGGTGAGGGGAAAAGGGGGCGAGGTAAAGGGGGGGGGGGGGCAGGGGGGGAGAGGCAAAAGCGACTGACAGCGAGGGCGTGGACCGACTCCGCTGGCGCATTCACCGGAAGAAAGGGGAAGGGGGCACGGGGGTGGGGAACGGGAGGGGGGGGGGGGGGGGGAGGGGCGAAAGGAAAGAGGGGGGTAGGGGGGGGGAGGGGGGAGCCGACCTACGGCTATCTCGCTCCCCTGGCGGCCCTACTCCCCTGGCTCTGGGACCCCTGGGAACTCCGCTGCGAAGACCCCCGCGCCCCTGGCCGGCTCGCCCGCGCCCGCTTGCCTGCCCGCGCCCTCAGACGACAACAGACCACGTTGTACGCCTCCGCCTGTGAGGCCTTGTCATCCCCCAACTCGGCCCACCAAGCCTGAATGGCCCGGAGCGCCGCCTCCTGCTCCTCCTGCGGTCGGTGCACGTCGGGGCAGAACTGCTCCTCCCACTCCCCCACCGTCGTGGCCCCGTCGTCCTCATCCATCTCCTGACCACGCTGCGGCGATGCCGACTCCCGCTTCCGCTTCGGCTGCGACGACATCGAGGTGGCTGGTGCTTGCGCAGGGTTGGAGCCTTCCTCGGTGGCGGTCGGGTCGGAGCGGCCGGTGGCCGGGGCGCCGGTGGGTGCAGGAGGGGGATCACCTTCTCGTCGAGGGGGATCACCCTGGTCCTGCGGCTGCGGGACCCTCGCAGGCGGCTCCTCCGCGTCCCGAGGCCCCAGATCCATACAGGTCTCCCCCTGCTCCACGCATTCCCCACACGCCCTGCAATCGCAACCGAAACAACGCCAGTGTTCGACTGCGGTATCCACCGCCTCTGCACAGCGGGCACAGTAAAAGCGGCGGCGCGACGGCTGGGACGGCACCTGGCACATGGGGAGGCCCTGCTCCCCCCCTGGACAGCCAGTCCGCCCCAACACCGGCGAGGGGGCGAGGGCAGACACTGCCTCCGCCAGAGGTGGAGGCACCAAAAGGGGGGTGTAGTGCTTTCCCTGATGCTTGACTCCAAGCACTCCGACGAAAGGCTTCACCCGGGGGCGGTGGACCGTGGGGGGCGCTTGATCAGATAGGACCACCACAGCCCACCCCGACCCCAGCGCAAGTCCATGTACTGCTACCTGGTCCGCCCAAGAAGCCTCGTCCCGGCTACCCTCGACTCGCATGGCCGCAGCCCAGGACTCGCTGTTCGGCTCGGCCCGAGCACAAAGGCCTGGGTCACGTAGCACCGCCTGGACGGCTAGCCTCCGCATGCCCGCCGCCGAGCCTCCCATAATGAAAGCCGCCGCATCGAAGAAGCAGTCGCCTGGTGTGAAACGGAACCCCGTGCACTCCTGCATCCCCAAAGACCGTTGCAGCCTGGACAGACCGTCCCCTCCCCCTGGGGCCCGGCCCTCCAGCAAAGCCTTTGTCAGTGCGGTGCTCGCCGGGGGCGGAGGAGGGGGCTCCGCTTGCCCCGGCGGATGAGGGGCCACCCCTTGGTCCTCGCGTGGCAGAGGTAGTGGCGTGCAGACGCACCTGGTGTCGTCTTCGCCCAGCTCACAGCAGGTCGGGCACACCATCCTCGAGCAGTGACCACACTCCCCATGGTGCACGGCCGTGGTGAAGAGCGACGCACAGAACTGACAGCAACCCGGTGACCCCGACACATCCACGCGCCCCGGGATAACCGGGCCCTGCGGCACCTCGACCTCCACACACTTCGTGTATGTGACCTGTTCCACCACCTGGTCCGGCACCGTGACCGGCTTGAACCCCCCGTCCACGCCGCCCACAAAAAGCGCTTGGCATGGTTCACCTGGGGCCACGAGAAGAGGGGGGAGGTTGTCTCTAAAAACCACAGCGTGGACGTCGAGGGCCACCGCCACCCCACGGAGGGCCACCTGGTCCACGTCTTCGCCACCCCCGGAAGCCAGCATACGCCCCGCCCACTCGTCGGGGTCTGAGAGGAGCAGACGGAGTGTGGGCGCTCGACGGACGCACACCACCGCCAGGCGCAGAAGCTTGTCAGCGTCGATGTCAAACCCCAGGTCACACGCCGCGGCCGTCACCGCCACCACCCACGTTGCTGGGGCCCCCTCCGCCACTGACCCACCCAGGGCGGCGACCTGTTCTGGCATCGTAAGAGCATTACCAAGCCCCTCTGCCAGGTCCTCAATAGCCACTCGCGCCCCTCCTCGCTTGTCTCTCCACTTTTCGATGACGACAGAGGGGGACGGAGATGTCGGTGCTGCCTCTGCCCGAGGGACCGGGTCCGCCTGGGGCACAGGGCGCTCCTCATCAGGGTCAATGAACACCTCCCCCTCCCCACGCGAGTCAACCGAGAACCGCATGAAGTGGTCCGGGTTCAGGGGGGCCGCGGCCTCTGTAGCCAACGCCGTCCGGCTCACTGCTGCTGGCGATATGGGGCCGCATTCAAGGAGTGTTCGACCCAGGATGTGGCTGTACGTGCAAGATGAAACAGGACAGCCACCACACCACCAGTCTTGACGCCCACAAAATGGTGGATTTTCCAGCGTCAATTCTGTCTCACAGGGTTAGCCACTTCGACCACACGGGTCGTTGTGCAGAACTTCTCTTTTCGACGCGACGGTATGTATGTCACGCTTGCAGTTGGCTCTGGCGCTGGTTGCGGGTCTGTCGAGGAGCAGCAGCGGGGTCAAACCCGTCTGCTGTTTTCTGTCATTCCTGTGGTCTGTCGTACGACTTCGGCTTGCGAAAGACTTTTAAACGTTTATAGCCTCTGGTCACGGCCCCCTTTCAACTTTGACCGTGGGTGGGTTTCTGAATTTTCTGGAAAGCACCATGGATTCGAGGGACTGCGTGATTCGGACTTGCAGAACGGAAGGGCTACTGGGAAGGAACTGTACACTTTCTTGAGGCACGATCATTGGTGACCTAGGACGGAGGCATGCACGCCTGTTGACTGGTGAAAAGGGGACACCCCAAGCAAGGCATACAAAGCGGAAGGCAGACTTTGTTGCTCCGGCACCACTGTTTCTATTCCCGCCTGGGCTCTGTTTACCCCACCGTCAACAACGCGGCGCCGTTAAAACTCTATAAGGGGAGGTTTGGTATGTCGCACTGTTCGTCGCATTCAGCGGGGGAGCCAGTGGACGTGTGGAGAGGGGTGTACAGTTCTGAAACAGTAGTCTGGTTCTGCGGGGGCGAATCACGTGTGGGAGTGTGGGTGGGAAGTCCTGAGATGAAGTGGTGCGATCCTTGGGGGGGGGCAAAACTTTCATTTGCCTTTGGTCAAGGCCTTTTCAAACAAATTTGACCACGGAGCCAAGTCGCCGGTCCCTCGAATAGCATGAGTCTATGACAGGTTCCGGCACCAGGTTGCCTGCGATCGCAAACCCCCCCCCGGGGGGGGTCAGCCCAAGGACCCTTTAGGCCCTTTAGCCCCCAGCTGGGGGAGGGCCTGTGTGTACTGGATAGTTTAAGTGGCATTTACGATAATACCACTTTTTCAGTACCACTTTTTTGGCCTGTGCCCCTGTGGCCTGGCCAAGGCCCTGACCCCCCCTGAGCCCTGGCTTGGGGGGGTCCCTGTGGACCCCCTGGCTTCCGGCTGGGGGGGGGCCTGTGTGGACTGGATAGTTTAGGTGGCATTTACGATAATGCCACTTTTTCAGTACCACTTTTTTCTTACGATAATACCACTTTTTCAGTACCACTTTTTTGGCCTGTGCCTGAGGGCCAGGCCAAGGCCCCCCTGGGTGGGCGGCCTGTGTACTGGATAGTTTAGGTGGCATTTACGATAATACCACTTTTTCAGTACCACTTTTTTGGTTTACGATTTTACCACTTTTTTCTTACGATAATACCACTTTTTTCTTACGATAATACCACTTTTTGAAAAGTGGTATTATCGTAAAAACCCCCAGAAAAAAGTGGCATTATCGTAATTACCCCAAGAACCTTCAATTCCGGCTTTCCCTCAAAATGTGGGTGCCTGCATTGAAAGTTACCTTTATTATTGAGGGTCAACTCCAGCTTGTTGATGTTTCGGATCTCTCTATCCTCAACATCCTTTACCACACACGTAAGGTTGTTCCAACATATTGATAGACATCTTTCGGTATGCACATCCATCAAGATAATACATATATGCATTGGCATGCACCTGATACCTCGTCTGCGATGGGACATATCGAGAAGCCAGGCGGTCCGTGGATTGTCATTAGTTGCCGCCTGGCTCGATCGATATTGAGGACATACAGGTGGCCCATAGAGAAGACTTGTCATCCCTTCGCTGCTCTCTATGGGCGACCTGATCCCATCGCAGTCTCGCTCATACAAGGGAGTAGCGCAGTAGTCATCAGGTGTTGTCAGGGTCGGGATCTGGCCTTGAGACATCCGATCTCCAGCAGACGTAGTCGGCGGTTGTAGTCCAGACCCATGTGTCTCAACGCAGGATGCAGGAGTAGTAGATACCATCCTGCGCTGTGATATCGCACCGATCGCGTGGGTCACATTGTCGGTCTGCGCAGGCTGAGCAGGCTTAGCGGACAGTTGGGACAGCTGATGAACTCTGTGGTGGCGAAGCGGTTGGTCCACGATCGTTCAGCGGGGCATGTGGGAGGATATATGGGTATCATCGATCTGGATCCAGTCTAGTGTATTAGCGCCGGCTGTAGTATCTCCGAGAAGTTCACTGTCATCGGTCAGCTGGGGAGCAGTATTTTCCGCGCATCGATATGTAGGATAGAGTCGTCGTCTGGACGGGCTCGTCGACATTCGACGTAAACAGGGATTATGTTAGTCTGACGGTCGTACCACGTAGGGTCGATCTGAGAGGTTCGTTCGCCCAGGTGACCGCGTGATTCATGCACCGTTGTCCAGGCCCCGCGCAGTCGTCTCAGAGAGCAGGAAGCGTCCACCGACGAACTGTCAATCGCAGACAACTTCGCCAGTTCGCACCAGGTATGGGTGCGATGTTTTCATCAGCTTCTGATCATCATGATGTAGTGGCGGTAATTCGTATTGTATCGCTACTCGGCTTCTTGCGCCTGGGCCTTCGCAGACAGCAGGGCGCGTACGGATGGCGGAGTTCACACCGGACGCAGGGTTGACGAAGGCCACCATGGAGGCATCTCCAATGATTTTCACTTCATAGCCTATGCAGGCCTGCATGAGACAGCGGATCGTGTGGGTTGACATGGTACGCTTCACGCCTCTCATATCGGCGTTGCGGAGCGCACATCGGTGAATACACTCGTCACATCACCCAGCTTTGTATCGGGGGCCACGACGCGGGCAGATTCGGCGTGAACGCAGGCATCAGCAGCTGTTTTGCGAGGTCCCTCTTAAGCTGAATGTGTTTGACACGGTGACGAAGGGGTCAACACACGTAGGTCCGTTTCGAGTCCTTCGAGACAAGGCCCCCGGGTGCTGCGATGCGGAGTATCTGCTCGTCTGCTGTCTATCCTCATCACCTCCGTGCACCTGAGGGTTCCTTGCAGAAGCTCGGTATACAGGGATCCAAATTGCTGCGCAGTGGCTTGGTGTCGAGCATGTCGCTAGGCCTGCCATGCCTCCCGGCGGGTGCTTCCTTACTCATGCGCCGGGTTGACCTTTTCGCTGTCGTCCGCAGCTTCGGGCTTGTCGTGGCCGAGAGTGCACTGCTGGTCGCCGCTGGCTCATTGTGGTGGGAGTATCTAGTGCAGCGGGTGCACTGGCTCAAACCATCAGCGCGAGGATCCGATGTTACACAGGCCTGTCGCTAACTTTTCAATTTTGGAGATTTGGTGGGTTGACGCTCCTGTTTTGGGGGGGGATCAGGGGGGAAAACACTAGGGGTCAATTTTTCTCGCGCGCGCTTCGCGCGCGCTCGTGTTGTTGCCAAATTTTCCCATCGGTGGACCACTAGGTGGGCACGGTGTGAGGCGCTGGGTTCCTTCCGTGGTTCCTCTCCCGCTCGCGCCGTCGGGTGCCGGAGGAAACCAAAAAATGGCTTTCAGGACCATGATTTCGACGCTGCCCCCTGATATGTCACGGCCGTCAAAGCGCAAGGACTTGGTTACTAGACGGGCACGCGAGATGGGGGGTCTGGGGGGCAGAGCCCCCCAGCCGCCGGAGGCCACGGTAGTGAGCATCTGTTCATTGTGGGCGTACAGATTCTGTGTGAGTTGGCTGCGTCCTCCTGAGGCTACTGGAGTGGTTGGATTCCCTGACCCGGTGGGAATCGAATGACTTGAGTACGAGACATACGCCACAGGGGGGTCTGGGGGGCGGAGCCCCCAGCCGCCGGAGGCCACGGTAGTGAGCATCTGTTCCTGCAAAACCATACTCTCTTCGACGTCGACCCAGTGAAAGTGGGTTGACGCTTGGTCGACGCTTGGTGAGCGTCGACCCAGTGTAATAAATGGGTTGACGCTTGGTCCAGGCTTGAATGGCAACCCAGTTCCACTAGGTCGACGCTCCAAGCCTCGACCAAGCGTCAACCCAGTCCACTGGGTCGACGCTGGGTCGACGCTTTTTTATGGGGGGGGAAACCCAAAATCACTGGGTCGACGGTCGACGCTTAGCGACATGCCTGGATGTTACACACACAACTGGGGGGGGGGGGGGGGGGGCGTCCATCTCCATGCCCGATCGGGATGAGACATTTGCCGGTATAAGGAAGAGGAACCGGTTGTGCGCGTGAAACAGGTATCCTCATGCCTGATTGCCCGGAGAGTTGCTTCGAGGTCGATGTAGGGACGAGAACATACCTGTCGGGAAATGAGGACGGCACTTCCGCGGATCGGGTACTATCAAAAGGAGGGCGTCGCCTCCGTACTAGATATTCATAATACGGATATCGCGTCCATGCCTAGGAAGCTATCGTAAGAGAGGGGCGTCACATTCACGTCCCTGGTGTTCTCAATAGGACTTCACGTCCGCACCTCGGGCGCTCATATTGCAAAGGATGGACGTCACCTTCGTGTCGTGGGCGCGGTCACAAAAAGGATGGCTTCACCTCCGCGTTCCCGGACGGAGGTCGCCTCCTTGTCTCGGCATCAGAGCAGAAGGAGTCGTCACCGATGGAGGTCACGCATGTCTGGTGCGTGGTTACGATGTATCTGTGCAACTGCGATACCTAGGCTGCTATTCCTCAGGGTCGAAGATCATGCACAAGGATGCGTCGATAGTTGCTTTAGGGAGCTGATCTGGCCGTGGACAGCTTCCGGTCCTGGGCTGCACACGAGGTAGGTGTTGAGGGTCTCCGTGATTTGAGATCCCTTTGTTTGTTGATACGCGGCCTGCTCGACGGGTGTGGTTCCTCACGGTATTCTGGTGTCGAGGGGCGTTGCGTTGTGTGCCAGCTCCACATCTGTCGCCTCTGACGCGGGGCAGCAAACCCACCTACTTCAGATCGTCAGCATCCGCAGCGCGCTATGCGCTGCGCCATACGTCGAGGAATGAGCCTCATTGGACCGATCGCTGTCTTTCTCGCCTCGTCTTGTGTGTCGAGCAGGAACGTTTGATCAGACTACCGTTATCCGTCATCGGCGTACTCCAAGGCGCATCCCAGCAGCTTGATATGCGGCATCACGAATCTTCTGCCAGTACCAACTCCCCGTCCTTCTTCAGGTGTGAGGGTGCACATTCAAGTGCGTCGGAGTGAACCTCACGCTCAGCTGGGCATCGAGGCGAGCATCGCCACCCTGTCTCTTCGACGGCCCTGCCGTCCCAGAGAATCGCCTCTCGTTGGATCTCCGCAGCCTGCGCGCGGTGCTCTGCACGTCCATACGTTGCGGGTATCTTTCGTGGCGGAGACGCTTCGTGCAACTTCCCTGTGAGGCCTGGGGTTGTTCGACATCCTCGTTCGCCTGGCCGCGAAGGGTTTCTATCTCGGGGTTTACGGTCCTCGTCTAAGGGGTCAGATACAACGGGAGGTTACTGACGCCATGACAGGTCACGCGCCACCGCAGAGCGGCCTTGTGCGAACCCTGGGGTCGGCGTGGATGGGGGCACAGTTGAGCATCCGGCCGCAGCCGAGGGACCACAAAGGGAGGGGGCAATCCCTGCGGATGAAGACGTCGTGAGAGGTCGGCGCCACCGCGGATGGCCACGCATCTGCGAGATCGGCGGATAAGCGGCGATCGAGAGGGGGTCGAAGGCGTTCTCCTGTAGGGATGAGTTTTCCTCCCTACATGTCAGCACCTCAGCGTCTTTGGGGTTGCGAGGCGTCTGTTGCGTTTGACCTGTCATTCCTTAGTACACGCATGATGTGGCATCCCGTATCCCTTGCGGCGTTCAATCACCATATCGGAGGTGCATCGGCGGGAGTCGTAGATGCCTTTGGCAGCAATTGAAGTGTCGTTAAGAGCAGAGAGGTCGCTGCCGGGAACAGCGCGCCGGTGATGCCCGGATTTACCCTGGCATGATGATTCCTTTTCGGTCCCCAGAGATGCAGCCACGGGAGGGACACGGCGTGGATCTTCGTCAAGCAGCGCAGACTTCACTGAGCGCCTGCCCGTGATCGCTACTGTCTCAACCCGGGGATAGTCTAGGTCAGCACGTGTCTGAAGCCACAGGCTCATGACGTCTTGGCACAGCCCTATTACTGGTCAGCTGATGGGCGCTTGTGACGAGAGCTTGCTAAAGGCTCCTATCTCACTTGCAGGGTGTGACGGGCATACTGACCGAGCCGATCGGGGGAAAGATTCATCCATGTGACAGGCTGAGAGGGCGCGGTGGTTCGGGTTTCTATACGTGGGTGTC
The DNA here is from genome assembly GCA_963210315.1 of Rhynchopus euleeides. Lineage (NCBI taxonomy): Eukaryota > Euglenozoa > Diplonemea > Diplonemida > Diplonemidae > Rhynchopus > Rhynchopus euleeides. Next base: position 604,363 of record OY723274.1, read on the forward strand.
GAAGAGACATCAGCGGTACTGCTAGGAACATCAGAGGTAGTGGGGGAGTCGAAGTGGAGTTGTAGGGGGCGCAGCAGGGGGTATCCAGGGAGTAGGCTAGCCGTATCGGATGATGAGCTTGAGGTGTGATTCCCCAGACGCCTCCAGCAGGTGGCGGAGGGGTTGGGTAGGTCGCTCTGCGACACAGCACCTGCCATCGACAGCGAGATCGGCGTAGCTCTCCAGGGTGTACATGTCAGGCATACTCATGTGGGCCGGGTTAAGGCGTGTTGAGTGGACGCAGCCGGTAGCGACAGGTGGACCCGCGGGTACGGATGCTGTGAGTGGAGAGCCGGACGCGTCCTTCGCTGTGTGCCTGCCATGGCTCCATTCGACGTCGGGGCCAATAACACACCTGCCTGGCTGCTCTGTCAGATAGCCGACTGCGCTGGCATCTCCATACCCCGGGCGTCCGAGTACAATGAGGGTATCTTCTCTCTGACCTGTCGTGTATACCAAGAGGGGAGCGCGTCTGAACCGGTTTACGGGCACGCATACGCCAGGTAGGCGGTACCCCTGGGTATCCGACGATTGTGACAGGTGGTAACATTTGCTAACAGCTTCTCACCTGAAGACTCGGGGCACAGCCGTTGTTTATGGCTCTTGCTCAGGAGACTCCAGATCGCGTACATCCGTACGGAGGTGTGTACTCGGTGTCCCATTATGATAGCACTCAATGATCTGTCCATGTCAGGCGTACTTGGGACATAGGCGGGGGCGGGCGCGGCCTCATCGTCCCCTTGGCGCGTGCACGACCGGGGGGGGGGGGGGTTTCCTTTATACTCCTGCGTGGTGATCCCCCGAGAGCCGTGCGGTCACCCACACTGCCTGAGGGTTGCCATCTACATCTGCCGACCACATGGGCACGAGGCGATGACACTTCCTGCCTCCAATGCTGCCATGAAAGGGTCTCCCGTCTTCGAATGTTGGACGCCTACATGCAAAGGAAAGTGTCATCTCCGAATACCGAGTAGTCACACACAGGAGAGTGTCTCCTCCAGACGCTGAGCGTTCCCATACCCAAGGAGGGCGTTGCTGACGAATGCCGAGCGTTCCCACATGAAGGAGGGGGTGACCCCTCCAGTCGTCGAGCGTTCACATACCAAAGGGGGCCTCTGAACGCCGAGCGGGCTCTTCAAATCCAACTCCTTGTCGCGGAGATCCGTATTCGAGGGAAGGCACCACTTCCTTGTGTCGGGAACAGGATATGTGAGGGCGTCTCCTCATTGCCTCGGGCATTTGCGCGTCAGGAGGGCGTCACCTCCGTGCCTCGGGAATTATGAGGTGTGAGGCCGTGCCGGGGCCAGTTGCTCCTGTTGACTAGCAGAGCCGGGCGCCTGTTATGGGGCCGGTTGCTCATTACATGCTGACCAGCAGAGCCGAGCGCCTGTTAAGGGGCTGGTCGCTCACTACACGGTCGTTAGTAGAGCCGGGCGCCAGCGAAGGGGACGGTTGCTCATCACACGCTGACCAGCAGAGCTGAGCGCCAGTTAAGGGGTCGGTTGCTCGCGACACGGTCATTGGCAGAGCCGAGCGCCGGTTAAGGGGTCGGTTGCTCATCTCACGCTGACCAGCAGAGCCGAGCGCCAGTTAAGGGGTCGGTTGCTCACTACACGGTCGTTGGCAGAGCCGAGCGCCAGTTAAGGGGTCGGTTGCTCATCTCACGCTGACCAGCAGAGCCGAGCGCCAGTTAAGGGGTCGGTTGCTCGCTACACGGTCGTTGGCAGAGCCGAGCGCCAGTTAAGGGGTCGGTTGCTCATCTCTCGCTGACCAGCAGAGCCGAGCGCCGGTTAAGGGGTCGGTTGCTCGCTACACGGTCGTTGGCAGAGCCGAGCGCCAGTTAAGGGGTCGGTTGCTCATCTCTCGCTGACCAGCAGAGCCGAGCGCCGGTTAAGGGGTCGGTTGCTCGCTACACGGTCGTTGGCAGAGCCGAGCGCCAGTTAAGGGGTCGGTTGCTCATCTCTCGCTGACCAGCAGAGCCGAGCGCCGGTTAAGGGGTCGGTTGCTCACTACACGGTCATTGGCAGAGCCGAGCGCCAGTTAAGGGGTCGGTTGCTCATCTCACGTTGACCAGCAGAGCCGGGCGCCTGTTTATGGGGCCGGTTGCACACTACACGGTCATTGGCAGAGCCGGGCGCCTGTTTATGGGGCCGGTTGCTCATCACACAGTCATTAGCGTTAACGTGCGCCACAGTGGGCGCGATGTGCATCCGAATTCAACTTATACCATCTGTACCTAGGGAGGAGTCGAAAAACTATTTGGTTCTGTACCGAGGTACGTTGATCGAACCAAATGCGGGTTCTCCAACCCGGTCGTGGAGGTTGACTAGCCGATAATAAAAGAACCTTCAATTCCGGCTTTCCCTCAAAATGTGGGTGCCTGCATTGAAAGTTACCTTTTTGCCTTGTGCGAAAACGTGATATTTTTTGGACAAAATTCCAGGCACAGGGTTTTATGATTTTCCCAAACTTCACAGGTACCGACAGCCCCATAACCATGGATTTTCCTTGAGCCCCACGACTCCTCCCCGAAGGAGGGGGGACCTTAAGAGGGGAAGTAACAGGAAACCCAGAAAGGAGTGTGTGCAGGGGGGGGGGGGGGGGTAGGTTGCATGCAGTCACGGTGGGATCTTGTAAATTTTACATGTATAACTACAAGTATATACATGTATTATACATGTATAATACTTGCATGTCAACTATTATACATGTATAATACATGTATATGCCTGAAATATACATGTAAAATACATGTATATCAAGTAAAAATACAAGTATAATACTTGCATGTCAACTATTATACATGTATTTTTACTTGATATACCTGGGACCCCCCGTGTTTAAGTCCCCCCCCTGGAGGCGATTTTCGGCCGGGGGGGACTTAAACACGGGGGGGGCGGACCTAAACACAGGGGGGGCTTAAACACGGGGGTGGCACAGTGGAGACCAAGAAGACCTCTTCCTCTGCTGTCGTAGGGGGGTAATTCCGGTCCGGATGGACTTTTGGCACCCCACTTTTCGACTCAGACAGCACCTGGAGGGCCTAGGGGCCACCTGATGACCCTCCAGACCAGCCCACCCCCGTGTTTAGGTCCCCCTGTGTTTAAGTCCCCCCCCTGCCAGACCCCCAGGGGGGGACTTAAACACGGGGGTAAGGGGGGGGGACTTATACACGGGGGGTCCCAGGTACATGTATTTTACATGTATATTTCAGGCATTTACATGTATTTTACATGTATAATACTTGTCATGCAAGTATTATACATGTAAAATACTTGCATGACAAGTAAAATACTTGCATGCAAGTAAAATACATGTATTTTACTTACATGCAAGTATTTTACTTGTCATGCAAGTATTTTACATGTATAATACTTGCATGACAAGTATTATACATGTAAAATACATGTAAATGCCTGAAATATACATGTAAAATACATGTATATCAAGTAAAAATACATGTATAATAGTTGACATGCAAGTATTATACATGTATTTTTTTTTTTACATCAAGTAAAAATACATGTATAATAGTTGTCATGCAAGTATTATACATGTATTTTTACTTGATATACATGTATTTTACATGTATATTTCAGGCATATACATGTATTATACATGTATAATAGTTGACATGCAAGTATTATACATGTATAATACATGTATTATACTTGTAGTTATACATGTAAAATTTACAAGATCCCACCGTGGTTGGATCCGCCAAACTGTTAAAAAGAAAGACGGGACCCTGCACCTGTCTGTAATACTGATTTTTACTTCCTGGTTCCTTTCTTGCGTGAAACGGTGGCGCTAGTGTTGGCCCCCTTAGCACAAGACTGGTTCCTTCTTGCTCTTGCCTATAGCGACCCTCCCCTCCCGCTGCGCTCGGTTGCACAAGACACGATGATACAACTATACTTCAGGATGATCTAGGCACAGCACCTGGTTGGCACACACATTACATACATCCACACACGAGACTTGTCTTATCGCAGTGCAGACCCCACACACAAGGATCTTGATGCGAGGGTCTCAACAATATTTTGCAGCATCGGCTGAACGTTGTGCCAAACACCCAGCTTTGGCTGGGCGGCAGAGTTCGGTTTTCCTGCGCACGTTTCTGAACAGGTTATCACATTCATTCATTCCCCACCAACCAGAACAGGTGGGGTTCCACCAGACAGCCGGAGGAACGAAGCGTCGAAGAGCCTCAAGGTACACTCTTCAATTCAACACAACACGAGCGCGAGAGGGGGGTGGGGTGGTTCGTCGATTGCGAGAACTACTCCGCAACGCCTGCTGCGTGGTGATCTGCAGGCACTCTCTACACACAACCAAGGACCATGCATTGTGCCGTGAGAAATCTCAGAAGACCACAACAGGTTCATGCCAAAAACAGAGAAAAATAACACACAGGGAGAGTGATACCGGAGATCCGTCGAGACGATTCGGCACAGGCCAGTTAGGACGATGGCGAGAAAGAGCACAGCTATGGGAAGACGCCTTCTGAGAGCAGTCGCTGCTTCACACACACACCCACCCCCCACCCCCCACACAAAACCACAACACCTGCCCAAATCCCACCGCCAAACGGGGAGAGGGGAATGAACAACACAACACAACACCACCCCCACCCCCCCTACCCCCGCAGCCACCTCACCCCCACCCTCTGGAGGCATTCGACCTGGCCGAATGCCCAGACCGGGGGCGGACCAGCAGGGTGCGGGAGTGGTGGAGGAGGGCCTGCATGAGGAGGGGTTGGAAGGCGGAGGACTCCTGCTCGGTGATGCGAGACCTTATGGAGGTCTCCCCCTGCGCCAGCGCATACACAGCAGCCATCGCCTCTGCCGACGGGCCGGGATCCGCACGGTCCGCCTGGTCACACCGCATCTGCAGACGCTCATTCTCCTCACGCAGACGCGCCATGTCGGAGCGGTGCTGCCCCTCCTCCTTGATGCGTGCCACACGTTCATCCGACAGCTCCCTGCGTGCCGCCGACAGGGCAGCCTCCAGCTCGCCGCTGCGCTCCACCAGATCCATCAGCACCACATTCGACCCCACCTCGCTGTCCCCTGGGGTGCACGCCGACACAGGCGACTGCTTCGCAGGCGACAGCACAGCCTCCGCCCGCAGCCGCGAGTTCTCCTCCCGCAGCCCATCCACCACGCTGTGCTGCTCGCTGAGCTGCGCCAGGAGCTGCGTCCTCTCGTGGTCCACCGCATGCGCGGCACGCGCCTTATCCACCTTCAGCCGGGCACCCTCCTCCTCCAGCTGCCCCACCGCCGCCTGCAGCCGGGCGTGCTCCGCCTGCAGGGCAGCGTTGGGGGTCGACCGCACCGCCATCTCCGCCTCCATGCGATGCAACTCGTCAGCCAGGCCATCCGCACGCGTCTCCGCCTCCTTCAGTCTCTCCAGCAGGGCGGTGCTGCGGGACTCCTCTGCAGCAGCGCGCGTGGCAGCCCCCCGCTTGTCGGCCTGCAGCCGCTTCACCTCCGCCTGCAGGGCTGAGGCCTCCCGCTTTGCCAGGCGGCACGCCTCATCCCTGTCGTCAGCCTGCCGCGCCGATGCGGCGCGCGACTCCCGCAGCTGCTCCGACAGCACCTCGCAGCGCTGCTGCCAGTCGGATCGCGCCGCCTCCGCCTCCCGCACCTCACGCGACGCCGCGCTGACCTGATCCACCAGACCCTGCCTGTCGGAGGTCAGCCGCTGCACCTGCCTGGCGAGGTCCGCCATCCGCGACTTATCATCATCCCTCTTCGACGCCAGACGGTCCGCACGCCGCCTCAAGCTCTCCCTCTCCTGCCGCAGGCTCCGCAGCTCATCCCCCTGCACCACGCTCGAGGGGGAGGCAGGCGCCGTCGTCCCCACAGAGCGGAGCTGCGACTCCAGGTCGGTGCGCTCCTTCCTCAGGGATGTGATCAGCTCCTCCCGCCTCTCCAGCAGCAGGCTCAGCGACTGCGAGGCAATGCTCCCCACAGAGTCAGCCCGCGCAAACCCCGGGCGCAGCCCGGGGGACACCTGGGGGGCAGCAGGCGGGGTTCCGCAGGGACCCCCACGGTCAGGGGTCACCGGAAGCCCGACCCCCCGCCGGGAGGACGACACCTCGCTGCCCCGGCCCTCCGCAGGAGAAACCGGGGGGTTGGGGAGCGCCACGGAGGACCCGGCGGACTCCATCTGGTGGTCCATCCCCGACACGATCATCAGCAGGTTTTGGTTCTCCATCCGGAGGCGCTCCACGGCAGCCCCCATCTCGCGGTGGGACCCCAGGTCATCACGGAGGCCGTCAACCTCGGAGGTGAGTGCCGCGTTGGCTCGGCCCTTCTCACGGAGCTCCGCCTGGAGGGCGTTGCACTGCGCCTCTAGGTGGTGGGTTGCGGCAGATGTGTGGGACAGCTCATCCCGCCGCCTCGCCTCCGCCTGCGACAGCGCGCAGCGGAGCTCCTCCTCATGTGAAACCTCTGCCGCGCGCATCGCCTCGGCGTGCTGCCTCTCCGCGCAGGCGAGGTTCTCCGCAGCGAGGCGCTCCACAGAGAGAAGAGCGGCCTGATGCCTCTCCTCGGCAGAGCGCAGTGCTTCGGTGGCGCGGATCTTCTCCGCATGGAGGGTGTCGGCGCAGCCCGTCTCTGCGAGGCGGACTGCCTCCACAGCCTCGGCCTGCCGTGCCTGGGAGGTGAGAAGCTGTGCCTCGGTGCTGCGGGTCTTTCCGAGTGAGGCGTCCAGCTCGTCACGCCAGGTTGATATCTCCTCCCGCGCCTCATCCAGCTGCTTCAGGAGTGAGGCGCGCGAGGCATCCGCAGCGCCGCGCTCCGCAGAGAGGGCATCCACCCTGCCCTGCAGCGCAGCGCACTCCTCGCGTGCCGCCGCCGCAGCCTCCTCCGCCGCCGCGGCAGCTCCACGCTCCTCCCGCAGCTTGTTGATCAGCGTCAGGACAAACCCATCCCTTGAGGAGGTGACCCGGGCCCCGGAGGGGGGGGCCAACTGGGGGTCGAGGGGTACCCCGGACACCCCCCCCCCGACAGGCGCGGCAACCCAACCATCCTCCCCGTGGGTGATGGCGATTCTCTCCTCGGGGGGGTGCGGTGGGTGGGGGGCAGCCCCGCCGGTGGCCTCTGCAGGGGCAGCCACCTCCGATGTGGGTGCGCAGCTGATGCCGCTCCGGTGGGTGCCGCTTCGGGAGGGTGGGGTGGTGGTGGCGGTGGAGGTGGCCTGCCTCGGCTGCTGCTGGATCTGCCGCAGATCCAGCATCGGGGCGGACCCCTCGAGGCACCGGGTCAGCCCCCCCCTGACATGCGACAGGAGCACCCGCACCGCCTCACCCTCGCGCATCACATCCCGGCTGAGCTGCGACGCTGCGGCGACACCGCCACCACCACCCCCATCGGGGCTCCCCCCAGCCCCGCCGGGGTGGCTGGATGCACCGCCGCCACCCCTCCAGCCCGGGCGCGATGCTGGGAGAGGCGGTGGCAGCTCCTGCTCCTCCACATCTGCCTCCGCCTCCAGATCTGCTGCTGCTGCTGCTGCTACCCTGGCAACCCCACCTCCACCCCCACCCCCACCCGCTCCGCCGGCGGTGTTTCGGAGTGGAGAGGGCGGCGAGGGGAGGTAGGGCGGAGAAGGGGAGAGAGCAGCACCCCCCCCCGCGCCCTCCCCGGGGGAGGCGGGGTGGCTGCCCCCGTCCCACCCCGTCGTGGTCTCGTCGAAGAGGCGGCGCGGAGGGCTCTGCGGGTTGGACCCCCCTCCGGGGGAGTGGCGGGGTGGGTGCTGGGCGGAGAGGATGGGGGATGGGCCACGCCCCGTGTATCGCGTGGTGTTGGTGGTTTGGTACTCCGAGAGGGGGCTGCCATGGGAGGGTTGGCGGTGTGGGGGGTCGTGGGTAGGGTTGCTGTCGTAGTCGATGGGGTGGTCGAGGCGGAAGCTGTCCTCGTCATCCGTCGTCTCGCTCGCGATGTTGGCGCTGTGGAGGACGTCGAGCGTCCTCCGGAGCCCCTCCCTCTCGCGGAGCAGATCCAGGATGCGCGCCGCGGTGAGCTCCTCCGCCCCGCCACACCCCAGCCTCCGCTGCTCCACAACCTGGTTGGCGACAGCCGCGGCGGCGCGGGGGGAAAGCACCTCAACCAGCACGGCCAGCAGGTCCTCCGCGTCCCCTTCCAGTGCGGCGTGGTAGTGCTCCGCCCCGCCTGCCCCAACCACCCCAGAGAGGCGGTCTGCCTCAGGGTGGTGTGGCAGGTCGGCCATCCCTCAAGGGGGGTGGGTGGCCCGCCTGTGGGTGGTGTGGGCGGTGGAGAGAGTGAGGAGGTGAGGGCGAGGGTGCAGAAGTGAGAGAGGGGGTTTGATCGTCGGGAGTGACTGGAAAAGTAAGTCTCCCAGCGCCTTCTTGCAATGTTAGCTCTTAGAAGTGCGAGAGGGAGGGGGGGGGGGGATCTTCGTGGCGCGGTGCGGGTTTGAACGATTTTGAACGAGGTTTTTTTGATGTATTCCCCCCCCCCCTCCTGTGAGGGTGACATCCGCTAAAAGCTTTGCTGGAAGTTTTGTGCCAGCAGTGGTGGCAGAAGACACCTTGAGAGGGGGGCTTACTATGAGGCAACAAAGAAGGGAGTCGCTGCAACGTGAGTCAACGGCTTCGCATGGATGGGGAAGGGGTGGGGGTGGGGGCTCACGGTGGGCGCAGTTGGAATCGGTTCTGTTTCAACCCCGCTCTGTGGGAGCAAGGGCTCGGGTGATGTGGTTTGTTGGAAGTTGTTCCTCCCCTCCCCTCGGCAGGGCCAGCGGAAAGAGAATGGGAAAGCAGGCGGGTGCCTACAGGCACCCAGAAGACCGTGTTGTCTGGCAGATCGAAACTATCTCTGCTCGCTGGATCGCACAAGAAGGGACAGCGGAACATGACAAATCAATAACTGGTTCGAAAATCACCCACACACGCAAGAGCAAGAGACCTATCCGGCGAAGGCACAAAGGCCCATCCAAAGATGGCCTGTGACAAACTGCCAACATTCAAGAGAAGAAGGGCAAGCAAAATACGGTGCTGGGCAGGGATCCCCCCTCGAAATATGTGCCATTTCATCCTGGAAATGGAACCCTATCGACACATGTCACTAAACACAAGGGAAATGGGGGGGGGGGGGGAGAGGTTGTGGCGAAACGCACACACCTCGACCTGTGATGGGGGTGAGATGTGGCTCTGCATTTACGGCACTGCGCGTGCCGTAAACTCAGTTCGGACCTGCCTTCTCCGTGTTCCATTTCCTCCTTCATTGCATGAGACACAAAAAAAACTGGCCCTCGATGGGGCAGAGGTAACATTATCTATGAGGACATCCACGGGGAATAATAATAACCAGCCAAGCATGTGCGGGGGGCGCACAGTGGCGATACTAATGGCGGGATTATCTCTCCCGGGAAACTCACTGGGGAGAGGAGACGAAAGCAAGATTCCCCCCTTCCCGCCCCCGGTTATTTCCGCCATAAATCCGGTTACGCTCTGCTCTCGACCACCCACCGGTGGCGCAATACCCATGAAACCCACCAGCAGATAAAAAAGGCCCGGGTTTTGTTGGTGCGCACGAGCGGCAGTGTGGTGTGGCCCCTGTGAAGGGTGTTGTTGTGAATAAGTGATTCTGTGTTGCTCTCTTAAAACACACTGCGCGCCTGTACGCTCCCGCTGACTCTTTCGCTGTGACAAGCAAGCTTGTTTGGGGGAAAAAACGAAGGGTATCTCCCCGATCGGCAAGCTCGATGATGGGTTTGGCAAAAGCTCGGTGATGTTGATCTGTTTATCACAAACAAAAAAAAGAAGGGGAAATGCGAAATGTAGCGAAGAGGCACCCCTAACGGGGGAAATCAAACACATCAGCCACATGACAGTCCAGCGCATGTAAGGACGATACTGTTAAAAGGATTGTGGCGACACTCTGCGGGAGGTGGGTTATGTGGCTTGAACAGAAGCGAGACCAAAAGATTGTTAGGCCATGATTTCACACCGAGGATCGGGACTGAAGATCATGTATCGAGCAAGTCTTTATCCTTCGATTCTCGCTAAGCTTGCCTTAGGACACCTGCTACTTCTTGCAGGCACCGGAGGTACACATGCCTGCTGAAGAGTGATGATAATCTTTTATGTTCGATTTCCTCACCGCATTGAGGTGACATTGAAAAAAACAGTACACACCAGGAGGTGCCTCACTCTGTGTCAAACTGTGTGACAAAGTCTTCTTTTTGTGGGGGCGATTTGCTGTTCTGCCCGGACTGAGGCTAACGTACCATGTTCCTCCCTCTCCCCTGACCCACCCAATCAGACGGTTCACGGTGGATCGCTCAGAACACAGCCCAAATTCTTTCAAAGATGTGGTGGCACAAGCTGGATCGGCTGTTCAAACCGTGCGTGCAGGCCTGATGCATCCTGAGATGCAGGACCCACAACCAAATGCAACAGGCAGAACGTTCCGCTCTGGACCCATCTCAAACCTGTGCTGCCCACAGCTATGATTTGAGAACTTGTTGGTGTGGCGGGATGGCGGGGGAGGGGGCACGAGGGAGTGAGGGGGCACGGTGGCCTCGTCAGGGCATTGACCAGGCCTGGTCAGCCGGGTCGGTGATCTGGTCCCTGACCAGGGGCCTGGTCAACCAACTGATCAAAACCCTGGCGAGGCAACCGTGAGGGCGAATGCTAAAGGCTCAGGGGTTTGCTCAGAAAACGCGGGAAAGTGAGCTCCCTCGCCAAATAGGCGCCAGACCCACCCCCCTCGGCACCCCCTCCCCCCGCCCTTGCCCTTGCCCCATCATCATCGTGATCGATAATCAAAATCGTACTCCTTTCGCTATAATAAGAGAAACACCGCAACTGCAAAAAAGGCAGATCCGGGCTACTTTTCGTTGAGCGTGCACTCCTGTGTCAAAGGCTGTGTAAGCCCCTGTGAAGTGGCATGAAGGCGATCCTTATAAAAATTCAGTCGTACGATTTACTTCGTTACGAGCGACTTCGCTACGCTTCGTCGCTCGTAACTGGTAACAAAAAAACTCGGGAAAGCCGTTTTGCTGTGTTGGGTTAGCTTCGGGAAAGCCAAAATTTGAAGAAAGGAAAGCGATAGGGTATAGGTGGGCGTGTGGAGAGACAAAATTGACTGACCCTCATGGCCCAAATGGGTGGGGGTGGGGGTGGGGTGCCGCGGAGACGGGGAGGCGTCGTACCCCAAAGAAGAGACCGATACCAAGGAGGGTGTCTGACGCTCAGAATTTTCAGGAATTCACACGCAACGCCCTTCCCTGCTGGGGGGGAGGTAGTGGTGAAAGCAAGGCGCCGAGCTGGAAGCCAATTTTTCACCGTAGATCCCCTCACCTTGGTCATCGTTCTCTGGGAGGGACGGGGATATATGATATATCAGGGTACCCCGAGAGAATGCCATCCCCTTCGAGGGCCCAGGGCCCGGGGGAAGGAGAAGCAGAGGAAACCACAGGGATGCCCTCTGTTCACTCGTTTTACAGGTTGTGTCCGAAATCCAGTGCTATACTGTGGCCAGGGGAGGGGGCAGGGGGTGGCGACATTTCTCCCCCCCCCGCCTCTACAGGCGACTGTTGGAAGAATGTCGCCCCCCCCGCCCCCCCAGCGGGGGCCGAGGGGGCGGTGTGTCATTCTCTCGGGGTACCCCCAGGTAATGAAGGAATGGTTGGGTGGGTGAGTCTTCGCTCAGAAGTGCAGGAATGCGGGTCCCTGAACAAGACAGGGGGGGGACACTGGCATGGTTCTTTTGTATTCTGCAGATTGTTTTTACTTGTTACGAGCGACGAAGCGAGGCGTCTTTTACGCACACTTGTGAGCAGAAAATGTCACTCCACCACAGCCAAACGTGCTCCGCACACCACTAGCCTCCCCCATCACAGGTGTTGGGGTTTTGTGTGTGGAAGCGTCAACGCATCACAAACAAATACGAGTAAAGCGGCTGTACTGGCGTGACATTTTTTTTTTTTGCGAAGTCGCGTTATTACGAAGGAAATTGTACAACTGAGATCAGCCTGGGCAAAAGAGTCGGGGTTTTGTTTGTGCGCACGAGCAGTGAGTGTGGCCCCTGTGAAGGGGGGGTGTAGCTGTGAATCGGTGGGTTATTTTTGGTGGCTATGTGTTGGCTCTCTCAAAACTCACTGTGTGCGCGGTTCGCCCACTGACTCTTTCGCTGGAACAAAACGACGAGCAGGTAGAGAAATGGCCTGGAAAAGATGAAAGATGTACGCACTGACAAGGGCAGAGAAGCAAATTTGCCGCCACAGCCCCTTTGCAAGGCCGAACACGCTTCTCTCCCATGCAGGGTGATTTGCGCTTCTGGGTGTCTTTTCGCTACCCGCAAGTTCCGGCACACCCCGGTACGTTTCCACACAACACTAAGATAGGGCCGCTGTTTGTGCGACAAAGCTGTGGCCCAAAAGCTCGAACCGATATCTTTGTTGGGAGAAACGCACCGTGCTCCGCAAAAGTGCCTCACTCAGATGTGAAAGGTACGTTGGTTGCACTGGGACGACTGTGTTGCTCACCGACACCTACTGGAAATAAATGCCCACTTCGACCGGCTTCAGCCAACATGGAAGTGCCATTTGAAGTAATGGAACACCTCCGAACACGCCGGGCAAAGAGCCTCCGGGGCACAAAGAGACGCAGCCACACTGCAGGGGTACAGCTGTGCATGCCGTGGGCAGAAGAAGACAACACGCTGGGGGGGGAGGGTTGAGCGTTGTGTTGTTGCATTGGGGCGGTTGGGCATTTCGCCTTTGCCACCGCACATCCAACGAAGGAAACATACGAAGGGCCGGGACCGGAATCGCCAAAAGGGCCTTCTCGGGGGGGTAATATTAAAGGGGGTCTTCGCTACGGGGTGGTCGTCAGTGCATTTGAGTGCATTTCCTGTTGAATTAGCTAAAAACTGACGAAGAATAACGAAGCATAACGACCAGCGAAGACCCCCAAAAACTTAACTCGGAAAGAGTCGAGGAGATTCAGAGAGCTAAAGGGAGAGCAGTCGAGGGATAGAGAGTGTGGGTGTCCTGGGGAAGGGGAAAAGAGCGCTGAAGGCATGGCGGGGGAGGGGGAGGGGTAACAAGCAGGATGAAGAAACGTGGAAAGGGGGGATGCGACAGGACACCACTCTCGGGCAGCGGATCTGAAGCACCTCAGAACGGGTTGGTGCAGGAAGGTGTCGCATCTGTCGAGAAGGGCTCGTTGTCATCGCAGGCCAGGGTAGACTCCGGCACAAGGGACCTCCGGGCGCTGTGTGGTGACGAGCAGGTGTCGTCCCCCAGGGCGTGGCTGTGGTAGAGGTTGAAGCGTGCCCTGTAGTTGCCGTTGGGGATCATCATGAGGTCGTCGTGTGCGCCCTGCTCGATGATCTGCCCATTCTCCAGCACGGCGATGCAGTTGGCGTCGCGGATGGTGGACAGCTTGTGGGCAACGGTGATGGAGGTTATTGCGTTCGTCGTGATGATGTGGTCGATCGCCTGCTGCACCTCCTTCTCACACTCGTTGTCCAGCGCGCTCGTCGCCTCGTCCAGGAGGAGGATGCGCGGCTTCTTGATCATCGCACGTGCAATCGCTACGCGCTGCTTCTGCCCTCCAGATAGGCGTGACCCGCGCGTCCCCACATCCGTGTGGTAACCGTCGGGGAGCTTCTCGATGTCGTGGTGGATGTTGGCCATCTTCGCCGCCTCCACCACCTCGTCCAGCGTCGCGTCAGGCTTCCCGAGGCGGATGTTGTCTAGCACAGACGTGCCGAACAGCATCGGCTCCTGGCTCACCACACCCACCTGCGTGCGCCACCAGTGCAGGCTCACGTCGTTCAGGTCTGTCCCGTCCACAAGGATCTGCCCGCGCTCCAGCTTGTAGAAGCGCTGCAGCAGCTGCAGGACTGTTGACTTCCCGCTCCCAGTCTCCCCGATCAGGCCCACCTGCACCCCGCCGTTGCAGGCTTGGATGCCGAGGCTGAAGTCGCGGAGCACCACGCTGTCCGGGCGTGTGGGGTATGTGAATGTGACATCCTTCAGCTGCAGCCCCGCGTCCGTCAGCACGCCCTCCCTCCCCTGCAGCGACATCTGGTCCACAAGCGGCACCCTGTCCAGGATGTGGAACACCTCGGCTGCAGCCTCCTTCGCCTCCAGCACGGAGTTCTGCATGGCCAGCGTCTCGCCCGCACCCATGGAGCACTGCACCAGGGCTGTCATGGCGAGGATCATGTCACGAAAGGTGATGTCGCCATCAGCGATCAACGTCCCGCCGTACCACAACCCCAGGCCGAACGAGCCGAACAGGGCGAACTGGTTGATGCCAAATGTGACCCCCACGACGATAGCACGCTTGAATTTCTGGGCCTCGATGACACGCCCTGCTTCTGCATACTCGCCGACCACCTTGTCCACCATGTTGAAGGACACGACAGTCTTGAAGTTGTTGATAGCCTCGCTCGTCACACGCCCGGCCACACCCCTGCTTTCGTTGCCCACCGTTCCGGAGAACGCCATCATGCCCACCGCACCAGAGAGGCCCACCAGGGGCAAGGCAGAGAGCAGCACCAGCGACATCTGCCAGCTTGCTGTGAAGGCAACGGCGAAGCCACCAACAATGCAGACGAGGGTGCGAAGCACCACCCCGACGGAAGGCCCGAACAGCTGGTTGATGGACTCCGTCTGCTTGGACAGGAGGGTGCCGAGGGCACCCGTCTCGTGGTCCGGCTCGTCGAAGAAGGACATGTCCTGTCGCAGCAGGTGTGCGAACAGCATGTTGCGGATGCGGAAGGTGAGGTGTTCGCCCATGTACCCGAAGGCGCCGATCTGCAGGGTGTTGCCGATAAAGGCGGCTACACCCAGCGCAACAAGCAGCATGCAAAACAGGTCGACGTTGTCACGTGCATAGGATGATTCGGCACACACGTCGCGGTAGAGAGTGGTGTTGGATGTGGTGTCCCAGTAGGCCTGCTTGTGGCACTCCTGCGTCTGGACCTTCTGCAGCACCACCAGTGCCTCGGCGAAGATGATGGCGTATGCCGGGTAGAGGAGGCCGTTGAAGATGCATCCCAGCAGCGCAGGCACCATCCACGCCATCCACGGCATGGCGAGTGAGGCCACGCGCAGCATGCTGCTTTTGGCTTTGATCTTCTGCTGCTTCTTCCTCGCAGCCTCCTCTGCACGCTCGTCAGCAGTGGCCACGCGTGTCAGCTCCCAGTTGGCGTCCCTGCTATCCAGCCGCACAGAGGTGTCCGCTAGGGCAACACTGTCGAACAGGCTGGCGTGGGTGTGTGTGCCGCGCAGCGTGGGGCACATAGCACCCTCTTCGTCCTCGTCCATCGTGGACTGTGTGGCGGTGTCGTGGTTCTGCGTTTCCCACAGCGATGAGTAAATGCCCTGTAGGTGTGGTGGTGGTGGTGCAGTGTGAGCAGGCAGGGTGGGCCTTGATGCAGGGGTCAGCCACGGAACACATGTCACGGCAGTGCTGTGGCGTCGTCACATACCCCCTCCTTGGCGACAAGCTCGTCATGTGTGCCCTGCTCGGCAATGACACAGCCACGCGCCTCCCGCCCGCGTGCAGGCTTCATCACGACGATCTTGTCAGCCGACACGACGGTCTGCAGGCGGTGTGCGATGATAATGGTGGTCGGCTTCGAGTGTCCGTCGTGCGCATTCAGCACAATGTTCAGCGCCTGCTGCACCTTCAGCTCCGACTCGCGGTCCAGCGCGCTCGTCGCCTCGTCCAGCAGGAGGATGCGCGGCTTCTTGATTATGGCACGTGCAATCGCAATGCGCTGCTTCTGCCCGCCCGACAGCTGGCACCCGCCCTCACCCACCTTCGTGTCGTACTGGTCGGGCCAGGTGACAATCGTGTGATGGATGTTGGCCTTGCTGCATGCATCCACTACCTCCTCCATCGTCGCCTCTGGACGCCCAGCACGGAGGTTCTCCAGCACCGTCCCCACAAACAGCACAGGCTCCTGCGTCACCATCCCGATCTGGTCGCGCCACCACTTCAGGTCCAGCTCGTTCAGCGGGGTTCCGTCCACATACACCCGCCCGTTTACAGAGTGGTTGACATCCGTCGCCACGTTCCGTCGCGTCATCGCCTTCACGTCAATCGCAAAGCGCCCGAATGCAAGGTCCACCTGCTCCTCTGGCTGGCCCCCCGCAAGTGCCTCATTCAGCACCCCACACACAGGGATTGGCAGGCGGAACTCCACAGCAGCCTCCTTCGCGCCCTCCCTCTCCACCCAGTACCACACGCCGCAGTCATCGCGCCGCACAGCACCCTCGCTGTCGGGCACGGTGTGTGTGATGGCCACCTCATCCCCGTTCGACTTCTCCATCAACACGACGCACTGCTTCGACAGCCCATCGGATGTGATAGGCAACGTGAACCGTGTCTCCTCAGACGCGCCGTTCCCCTCCTGCAGGCACTGCATTGCATCCAGCAGCACCAGGTTCGGCTCGTAGGGGTACGCCTTCGTCGTCCCGTTCAGCAGACGCATCCCAAAGTGTGCGCCTGCAGGCTCGTAGAATCGCTGCACAATCGACACCAGGCTCGACTTCCCGCACCCCGACAGCCCCACCAGCCCGATCGTCTGCCCCGCCTCCACCTTCAGGTTCAGCTCCTTGAACACAGGCCGCTCCGTCCTGCTCGGGTAGCAGAACGTCAGGTTGCTGAACTCGATCTCCCCACGCAGCTGGCCCAGCTTCTTGTCCCCGGGGTGGATACGTGGCTTCCTGTCGATCACCGCGAACACACGCCGCGCAGCCGCCTTCGCCCCTGCGAACGCTGTGATGGACGGGCCCACCTGGGCGAAGGAGAAGGACCCGATGATCACCGCATAGAAGGCTGTCAGCACCTCACCCATGCTGTTCAAGCGCCACTTCACCAGATACGATGCGTAGTAGAACCCCAGCCCGTAAGAGCAGTACAGGATGAAGAGCGCCACCCCGATGCCTGCACCCTGTGCAAACCCAGAGAGCTTGCTATGCTCCAGGGCACACACAAGGCTCTCACGGAACTCCGCCAGCTTGAGCCTCTGTGCGTTGAATGCATGCACCGTCTTGATGGCTGTGAAGGTCTCCTCCGCACACCCCCCTGCCTTGGAGTACGCCGTGCGTGCCCTCTGCACCCTGCTCGACACCACAGTCTGCAGCGCATACCCAGCAACCAGGATCACAGGGGAGGCCGCAAGCAGCATCAGGGTCAGGCGCCAGGAGCTGATAAATCCGACGATGTACGACACAACGATAGTCACGGGCTGCATGAAGAAGAACCCAGCCTGCTCCGCAATGCCTTTGTAGATCAACTGCGTGTCGCCATGCAGGCGCTGCGTCAAGGCACCCGCCTTCTGCAGGTCGAACCACGCGGGCTCCTGGCTCAGCAGCGACTGGAAGTACAGCTCGCGGATCCGCCGGATTTGCCGCTCGCCGGACAGCAGGAAGCATGCCATCATCACGGCACCAGAGATCAGACCCACGACAGCGGCAACACCCAGCCACCTGGCCCAGTAGGTCATGTCCTCCGACACCGTCTCATCTGATTCTGAGGCGTCTTGGATGATCTGTCCCGTCAGGAGGCAGAACACGGGGAACCCCGTGCCCACAACAGCCGCAGCCGTCCCCCCAACGGCGAGCAAAGCCTTGGAGCGGCCATCCGCGAATCGGAACAGCTCTGCCGCGGACACCGGCTGGTCGTCCACATCCTCGATGCAGAGCGTGTCGGTGCTGCTCAGCAACGCCTTGGGTGTGGCATCTGCCCCCATCGCATCTATCTAAATAATCGAGCAGGCCTGGTGGGTGTGCAGGGGTGGGGTGGATGTCTGCGTGTGGCAGCGGAAAGGCTGATTGCAATCTGATTGCGATAGTGAAACGGAGGGGTGGGATGGGGTGGGGTGGTGGGTGGGGGGTACACAGCTAACTTGAGACCGTACTGCTGGCAGCAGGGGTATTCCTAACTTTCCAGGCTCGGGGGAAAACTGGGTCGATGGGGGGAAAAAGGGAGGGGAGCTGGGCAAAGACTGTCAAGAAGGGGGGTTTGATCGTCGAGAGTGAATGGAAAAGTAAGTCTCCCAGCGCCTTCTTGCAATGTTAGTCCTTTTTGTAGTCACTACACCAGATATGGGAGGGTGTGTAGCAGTTGTCTGTCAGTGGCTTGGTGGTTGGACCGCAACACAGTATCACTAAAACACGACCAGGTGTCTGTCCGTAATACGTAGTCTCTCTTTGACACCTTACACTTTGTGCTCCTGTATCGTTGTTTTTTGTGCGAATAAATGGCGGGGGGGGAGGAGAGGAAGGGAAAGCAGGTGTGTTTTCCCTGTCTGTCAATAAGGGGGGGGGGGGGGGTAATCTTTTTTGAAAACCCACCTGTGAGTTGTAAAGAGAACAATACAATCACGTCATAGCATCACGTCAGATCACCGCCCTTCCTCGACCTCATAACTCCCACGCATTTCGAGGGCTCTGCAGTGTAAACACGCACGTAAATCTTATGGAACGTGTCACCTGGAAAGGTGGCACATGATAGGGTCAAACCTGCGGACACACACTAGAATCGTTTGTCCGCAGACTCCAGTGCACACCACACCAGAACACCATGGTTTTTCCCAAGGCTTCGTCAGCTTGCATACTGGTAGCTGCTTCCGCTTCCAGCTGAAATACGATTGCACACATGCCTCTGCCACACAGCGGTGCTACGCAGCAGTCACAGCCCCACCAAGCACACTGCATGCAGCGGTAGGCGTCACAGTGTCGAGCCCGGCGCACTGAAAGGGTACAGGCACAACGGGTCCAATCCCGATCACAGTCCGCAGGCGCCAGGATGCGGCACAGATGCGGATCACGTTGCCATCACAAACCGCAACACAGGGGGGTACCCCTGATGTCATAGCTCCGCTTCCCACTGAGGTGGTGGGGCCTTCAAGCTTCTGCAGCTCCTTCCCTGTTGATGTATCCCAGACACGAACGCTGTTGTCATGAGATCCTGAGATGATCTTCGATCCGTCTGGTGTGACAGTCACGGAGTAGACATCAGAGGTGTGGCCTTCAAGCTTCTGCAGCTCCTTCCCTGTTGATGTACCCCAGACACGAACGCTGCTGTCATCAGATCCTGAGATGATCTTCGACCCGTCTGGTGTGACAGTCACGGAGTAGACAGCAGAGGTGTGGCCTTCAAGCTTCTGCAGCTCCTTCCCTGTTGATGTATCCCAGACGCGAATGCTGTTGTCGCCAGATCCTGAGATGATCTTCGACCCGTCTGGTGTGACAGTCACAGAGTAGACAGAAGAGGTGTGGCCTTCAAGATTCTGCAGCTCCTTCCCTGTTGATGTATCCCAGACACGAACGCTGTTGTCACAAGATCCTGAGATGATCTTCGATCCGTCTGGTGTGACAGTCACGGAGAAGACAGCAGAGGTGTGGGCTTCAAGCTTCTGCAGCTCCTTCCCTGTTGATGTATCACAGACACGAATGCTGCTGTCATTAGATCCTGAGATGATCTTCGATCCGTCTGGTGTGACAGTCACGGAGTCGACAGGATAGGTGTGGCCTTCAAGCTTCTGCAGCTCCTTCCCTGTTGATGTATCCCAGACACGAATGCTTCTGTCAGTAGATCCTGAGATGATCTTCGATCCATCTGGTGTGACAGTCACGGAGTGCACCCAGCCGGTGTGGCCTTCAAGCTTCTGCAGCTCCTTCCCTGTTGATGTATCCCAGACACGAACGCTGTTGTCATGAGATTCTGAGATGATCTTCGATCCGTCTGGTGTGACAGTCACGGAGAAGACAGCAGAGGTGTGGGCTTCAAGCTTCTGCAGCTCCTTCCCTGTTGATGTATCACAGACACGAATGCTGCTGTCATTAGATCCTGAGATGATCTTCGATCCGTCTGGTGTGACAGTCACGGAGTCGACAGGATAGGTGTGGCCTTCAAGCTTCTGCAGCTCCTTCCCTGTTGATGTATCCCAGACACGAATGCTTCTGTCAGTAGATCCTGAGATGATCTTCGATCCATCTGGTGTGACAGTCACGGAGTGCACCCAGCCGGTGTGGCCTTCAAGCTTCTGCAGCTCCTTCCCTGTTGATGTATCCCAGACACGAACGCTGTTGTCATGAGATTCTGAGATGATCTTCGATCCGTCTGGTGTGACAGTCACGGAGAAGACAGGAGAGGTGCCTTCAAGCTTCTGCAGCTCCTTCCCTGTTGATGTATCCCAGACACGAACGCTGCTGTCATTAGATCCTGAGATGACCTTCGATCCGTCTAGTGTGACAGTCACGGAGTGCACCCAGCCGGTGTGGCCTTCAAGCTTCTGCAGCTCCTTCCCTGTTGATGTATCCCAGACACGAACGCTGTTGTCACGAGATCCTGAGACGATCTTCGATCCGTCTGGTGTGACAGTCACGGAGTCGACAGGAGAGGTGTGGCCTTCAAGCTTCTGCAGCTCCTTCCCTGTTGATGTATCCCAGACACGAATGCTTCTGTCAGTAGATCCTGAGATGATCTTCGATCCGTCTGGTGTGACAGTCACGGAGTAGACAGCAGAGGTGTGGCCTTCAAGCTTCTGCAGCTCCTTCCCTGTTGATGTATCCCAGACACGAACGCTGCTGTCATCAGATCCTGAGATGATCTTCGATCCGTCTGGTGTGACAGTCACGGAGTTGACAGAATCGGTGTGACCCAACAGAGGCGGGAGAGGGGCACCGAAGGAGGAGCCCTTCCAGTCAGAGCGTGTGAGATTGCTCTCCCAGATCACTGCGTGCTCCAGCCAGCAGTTGTGGAAGCGGCTCTTCGTCAGCACAGTCCCACCCAGGCGTGCGTGGCGCAGGTCGCTGTCCTGCACAAGCACACCAGTGAGGTCGCACCTGAACGCAAACCGCGTGCGTGCGGCGAGTGCCATGGCATTGGAAGCAGACGCCAGTGATACCGCGTCATCACCAGCGTCGCGGGTCGCCAGGACCAGCGGCAGCAGCTCAGACACCACCGTTGTGTCGCGCTCGTCGGCCCCACGTGTGAGCACCATGTCCGCAAAGTACTCCAGCACATTCGGCGCATCCTTGCTGAAGGCCCTGCGCACTTTGCACCGAAGCGTGTCGGCCACAGCGCCTTTCCGTGCCAGGCGCCGCGCCACAAGGAACTCCCCAAGCGTCTTGTGACGGAATGCAAACGCGCTGCTGTCATCGTGGAAGCTCTCCACACGAAGCGGGAGGACCCGGAACGCCTCGTCTGCCCTTGCACGGTCCACCCCGTCCTCCTCCAACAGGCGCGCCCGCTCTGTGCCCAGTGATCCCTGCCACGTCTGTGCCTGCAGCATCGCGCACGCAATCAGTTCCCCCACCCGCAGCACCTCCTCCGCGCGCGCCGCTCCAGCTGACCCCTGACGCAACCCCACCTCCACGTGCTTCTGCAGGTACGCCTCGTACACCGCGACATCACTTAGGCACTGACGCACCTGTGCGCTGCACGATGACAGCTCGCGCTGAGCGTAACACGCCATGTGAAGCAGGAACGGGTTGCGCAGCTGCGATAGCACCGCCACCTCAGCGTCTGCGACTGTGCGTGGAGGAACTGGTTCCGCCGCCAGCTGCTCCAGCCGTGTTGTGGTCTGTTCGGCTGCACGCTGCTGCGCTGCCTTCAGCTCCAAGAACCCCGCCTGCTGCGACAGCACCACAAGCACGTCATGCAGTGGTGCTGATGACCCTGCAGCATGCGGTGTGCCGCCGCATCTGCCTTCCAGCGCCAACATCACCGCCTCGACTGCAGCCTCCACACACGTGGTGTTTGCGTTTCCCCGTACCCCGTTGTCTATCGAAGCACCCGTTGTCTTGTCTTTGCCGCTGCTGCCGCTGTCAGCACCAGCCAGCACCCATGCCCGCTCCACAATCGCCACCACCAGGGCTCGGTCGTTGAGCACCACCGCTGTATCATCACCAGCTGCACCGCATGTGCCGCGCACCGTGTTGGCCAGTTTCCGCTGATCGTCCGCAGTGAAAAATGCGTCCACACGCTGCTGCTCCGCCTTCGCCACCTGTGCCATACGCACCTTGCTGATGTACGTCACCGCGTCTGCCTGTGTGAAGGGCTGCATGTACAGCGACCTCGTCCCGTCCCCACAGATTTGCGACGGTGTGTGATCCACGCTCTTCAGGTACTCACCGCGCGTCGTCACGATCACACTGCAGTGCTTCGCACACCACGGGTGCAGCCGCAGCACCCCTTGCCCGTCACTGGCCTTGTACGCGTCCCCCAAATCCATCTGCGTCAGCCCCACCTCGTCCAGCGAGTCCAGGATCACCACAACGTCGTAGACACTGCTGAGGTGCTCCAACGCAGCCTCCTCCAGCCCGAACGACTTCCCGATGAACTCGTCGATCCCGGCGTGTGTTGTGAAGGTGGACCCACCAATCGACGGCAGCGCCACAAAGACAGGGAACACGGGCTTCTTTCTTTGCCCCGCAACCACGCCTGCATCCTCCTTCTTCTCCTGCAGCAGATGGCACAGAACCGCAACTGCCGCAGATGTCTTCCCGGTGCCTCCGTCCCCGACCAGGCACAGCGGGTGCCGCCCCGTCCCCCTCGCCCCCTCCTCCCCGTGCCCGTCTGCCGCCAGCCACTCGTCCACCTCGTGCAGCAGCATCCTCGTCTCCGCCTCAGGCACATGTGGATCGTCCCCGACCCTGCCCTCCACGTAGCCGTCCAGGAACTCCGCAAAGAGCGACGCCGTGTGCTGCAGCACCTTCCGCACCGCCTCAACCTGGTCCGCCACTGAGTAGTCGCCGGCATCGTTGTTGCTGTCTTTCTTCTCGTCATGCGCAGCCACCTCCTGCATCACAATCACGTCGAAGGGCTGCCCCACCATGCGCAGCAGTGTCGGAGACAGCTTCCACTGTACCCGGAACTCGATGTTGCTGTCGTACAGCAGCTCCGCCTCCTGCGGGAACACGCTTGCAAACCCCACTTCCGCCGCACCCTGCTTCGCCACAATCACAAAGAACGTCCCCGCCTTCCCGTACATGAAGTCCTTCGCCACACCCTGCTCCTGCGTCGTCGACGTGAAGGCGTTCCACACCACCGACGTCCCCACCTTGTACTGCGCCGACACGTTCACGTTGATCCCGCGGAACACCGTCGTCAGGCTCGGCCGCCGGCTCCGGATCAGCCGCGCCAGCTTCGCAATCAGCGGCTGGAACGTCGCAATCACGTGCAGCTGTGCCGGTGCAGGCTCAAGCTCGAACACGCTGCCTGCCGCAGACTCACGCGCTTCCTTCGACAGCCCAATCGTCCGCATCGCTTGGTTCATCCCGAAGTACAGTGCCGGCCGCACGCAGCCCGCCCCGTGGTTACCCAGCACAGCCACGTCGCTGAAGCTCTTGTGGTACTCCTTGACGATGGGTGCACCATCTGCCTTGCACACAAGATCGCACGTCACACTGTTGACTTCGTAGTCCACGCAGTCGCAGGTGAAGAGGTAGCCTGCGCACAGATGCTCGAACCAGTCGTCCACCGCCATCCAGTCCTCGATCTCGTCTGGCGCATTCTCCACACGCTGCAGCACCCGCTGCGCTACAAACCGCAGCCCCAGCAGCATGCTGTCGACGTGCTTTGCCCGGTACCCGAGATCCGGCTGCACCGCCAGCAGCTGCACCAGCCACTCCAGCAGCGGTGTTTCGCCTGTTTTGTCGCTGCGCGTGAAGCAGATCTTCCGCCCGTCCACGTGGTTCTCCAGCCGCTCGCTCGTCTTGTCCTTGTCGGTGGGTTTGTCTGTGCGGGGCTCCTGTGGCTGTGGCTGAGCCTGCGACTGCGGGAGTCCATCCGATGCAGTGTGGGCTGCATCAGCAACAGTGGGAGCACGTGCCCTCAAGGGCGACCACTCGTCTGTGAGGAAGTGCCGCAGCCTGCTGACCACCTCCGTCTGCATCTTCCCCACTTGCTCGGCGAGCGCCGCCAGCAGCGCACTGCGTGTGCCGCCATCACGGTGCTGCAGCGCGTACCACACCGGTGTGCGCCCCTCGCCGTCCGGAACGCTGGCTGCCCCGCACCCCACCAGAAACTTGACTGCTTCGACAACAGCGGGAACCCCCCTGCACGCGGGCTGCAACAACTCGTGCAGCAGCATCCGCCCGGTGTGTGGGTCCGCCGCGTTCACGTCCGCCTTGTGCTTCTCCAGCAGCTGCCGCCACGTCCCGCCCTCCAGTGCCTCCTTCACAGCGCGTGTACTGCCCCACCATCCCCGCCCGTGCTCCTCCACACTCGCACTCGACCCCATCCCGCCCACAGATTTCTTGTGCTCTGCACACACCCTTCGTGCGTTCTGCTTGTATATAGCGCTTCCGAATACGTGTCTGTGAAATGTGCACTGCCTGCACGTTGTGTGTGCATCTTAAGTGAACCACCAACAGAGGGGGTGCACCCCGGCATACGCGCAAGGGCTTGGTGACAAGACAGGCACACCCCACAGGGGGGCGGAGCCCCCCAGCCGCCGGAGGCCACGGTAGTGAACGCCTGTTCACAAGTTGACACGATCCGTGTCAAGCCCTGACCAAAGTCGGTGGGTCGGTGAGTTGATGGGCTGATGGGCTGGTGGGGCGATCCCCTCAACCCATCAACCCACCGACCCAGAAATTCGGTGGGTCGGTGGGTCGATGGAAAAAGTGGGGGGGGGGGGGGGGGGTGGGAACCGGTTTTTGGTTGGTCGATGGGTCGATAGTTAGGAATTGCCCTGTGCTGGCAGGGGGGGGCAGGGGGCAACCATTCAATGTTCGTCCCATAGCTTTGTTCTGGAAGAAAGGCAGCAGCAGGGAGGGCTGCGTGCCGCTCGCAGTGCTGATCCTGACAACTTGGTGGGTGGAGCACACATGATGCCACGCCGTGAATAGATATTTTGATTTGAACGATTTTTGGCCGTGCTCGTAGCATTCCCCGTTGAGGGGGTCGCTATTTCGTGTTCTCCTGGCCGCACGGAGGCATTGCCTTACGTCGCCTCTTCCTCTTTTCCTTTGGTGGTGTGTTGGTCTGGCACAGAGGGCGGGACCGTGCTGATATGCACAGTGACGACTCTCCCTTTTGTTTTGTGCCCGCCTCCACCGAGATTCGGCTGATGCCTCTCAGACTGGGGGCGGGCGGTCGCCGACCCTTTTCTGTACGAGGTTTTCCACAGGCTGCACACCTGCCCCGCGGCTGTGTGGCAGTCTTCGCGGAGTGCAATGCGAAGGTCTGGCCTGACGTGGTGTGACTATTTAGACTCCAGGTGTCTCCACCCTTCCTGGTCTGGGGAGCCTCGGTACCCAAGCAGTTTTCGGTCATGCCCTGGACCACGGCCGTGCTAGACTCCTGGTGCAGGCACCCGTCATGGTCCGGGGACGGCCCCCCCAGGCAGTTTAACGTCTTACCCAGGACCTTTTTTTTTTCCCTCTTGTGTCCCATGCCTTGTTTGCAGTGATCGCATTGTTGGCCATCCTTGCTGTAGTTCGGCATGCCGCCCTTCCCACCTTCCCCCACCCCCTCCCCGGCGGTTTTGCTCTCCGTGTGGTTTGGTGGTACTGGTGAGCCATCTGGGGAAAGAACCTTGACAATCCCGGGCCGGCAGTACGTTCGTCACCCCCACGGGCTCGGCCGGTTTCTAAACCTTTAGGCAATCTACGTCCGCAGGCCAAGAACCCGGTGTGCAGATGCACGTTGGGAGCCCCCTGAAGTCCGCACACGCCCTCTCTGAGTAGTCCCCGACCAAGCGCTGGCCTCTCTGACCGACTACCATGCCGCCGCAGGCCAAGAACCCGGTGTGCCGAAGCACATTGGGAGCCCCCTGAAGTCAACACAGCACCCCGCCAGTGGCTCCAGCTGTCCCTCCCCATGTCAGAGTTGACGGAAAAAGGCGGACCCTCTTTTGTCCCAGTGCTCCGTGCTATGCACTGGGACCCCGTTGCCCAGGCGGACCAGCCTGGGGGAGCCCTCGGGGTGTGGGGTTGAGTTTTACGACTTCCCTAGGTCTTAGGTAGTTTAAGGTCGTGCCCAGGACCTGGAGGGCATACCCGGGTATTTTTTTGTTCGTGGTTTCCCAGCGCATGCCACACAACAGAGGCCACACCCTTGATGCGATCGCCCCAGACACAGCATACACAATGCTCAAAGCCCCCTCATTTGAACAGGGGCTTCAGCAAAGAAGGAAGACAGGCAAGCCGGAACTGGTCCCACCCACGTGATGTTTACTCTGGTTGGTTGCTTGCTTCAGCGAGGGTTTCAGGTCAGCAGGTTGCATCACACTTGAGAGGTAGATATAGAGAGAAGCGAGCTTGATGCTCTGCGGGGGTTTGTTTGTATGGATGGCTCGGGACGCTTCGGTTTGTGTTGATCCCAAGTGGGAGAGAGAGAGAGAGAGAAAACAGAGGCATCACCCGGACACATCAGCCCACCCAACAAGGGCACCCCAAGCCCAACCGGACTATCAAAAGTGGTCATTGCGCTTTGCGCAAATCACGCTGTCCCTAATTGGGGCCCCCTTTCGTTAAACCCACACACCCCTGTTAAGATTTTTCAGACCACTTCGATGTGGATAGGGAGTGACGCGTGGCTGTTAGTGTCTTTTCCTTTGCCTTTTGGCAAATAAGTTTGTGCTCCTCACTCACGGCACCACCTTTAGCAGGAGTTGTGTGAGTGTGTCAACAAGCGCCAACACACTGGAACGGAAGCAAAAGTGCGGAACCAGACGCAGCGGCACCTTCTCCCTCACCACACCACGGCGGGAAACCATACACTCAAGGTTTCCAGACAATAAAGCGTAACTGCCGGGATCCCTCCTTTCCTTGCTGATCCGTTGTCAGTTTCGCGGCTTTAAAGAGCTGCTGCCACAGGTTAAAGGAGCCGCGTGGTGCACCTACTCACACAAAGACACCCCCCCACCGCACAGAAAGGATCAACGGGGTATTCGGAAGCACACCCCTCCACCCCCTATCACGCCGTCAAACTGAAAATGCTAAATAATCCTCACCCACCCACCACCCCCCCCCTCCCCCACGAGAACTTCACAGCAAGATATTGTCGAACATCGCACCAGGCCCCTCAGCATCCTCCTCTGCCAACGCAAGGTGCCTCTTCGCGCTCAGCACAGACGCCTGGCAGCACCCCGGCAGGTTCTGCAGATCTGTGAAGCCAACCCCACAGAAGGTGCACGTCAACTCATGCTCCCCTCCGACCAGATCCTGCAGGCCAACCGCGCCATCCTCGACACCACCACCGAGCAGCAAGGAATTCCCACCCCCAGGCATGGCGGGGAAAAGAGGGCTCCCGCCCAGCGGGGGAGAATACTGCCTCGCGGAAGGCCCGAGAAGGGATGTGCCCAG
Source organism: Rhynchopus euleeides (assembly GCA_963210315.1). Classification (NCBI taxonomy): domain Eukaryota; phylum Euglenozoa; class Diplonemea; order Diplonemida; family Diplonemidae; genus Rhynchopus; species Rhynchopus euleeides. The sequence goes on from OY723274.1 coordinate 631,723, forward strand.
GGATGTGTCCATCCCTGGCCGCCCTGCCGCTGGGGGTGTCTCAGAAAGGAGCGAGCCCAGTGTGGGGCCCACCGCGCCACCCGGTGTCGGGATGCCGAATGATCTCCCCGCCTTGGAGGAAACGGAGATCGTCTCATGCAGCGTGCCGCCCTCCGAGAGTGTGGTGTCGTCGCTCGGGGTGTAGGGGCTGCTGCCACTGCCACCACCGCCGCCGCCACCTCCACCTCCCAGCAGCGGCGCGCGCAGCCCCGCCACACCACCACCGCCCTCCGGGTCTGTTGGGAAAAACCTGGGCAGGCCGGCGGGGGGGAACGTCACCTCGCCATCCTCAAAGGACACCTTCTGCGGCTGTGCGCCGGCGGAGGGGGCTGCAGCTGCCCCAGACATGCCGAGGATGTTTGGCACAACACCCCCAACGCCCCCGCCTGCACCCAGAGGGGAAACCGCTGCAACACCTGCAGCAGGGGTGGCTGCGGTGGGGCCATCCCGGAGGATAGTGGGGGCGCCCTTCAAAGCCTGCCTTGCGTCCGACCCTCTCTGTGTGGATGCGAACGCCGCACGCTCCTTCACGATGAGGGAGAGGAGGGCAGAACGGAGTCCAGACGACCTGTCGATGTCATCGACTCGCCCTGTCATGTCTGCGAAGAGGGAGGCGGCAGCAGCTGCGACGAAACCCAGCTGTGATACAACCACCAAGGCGCGGATGCAGGCTTCTTCTAAAGCGACGAGGTCTGAGGAGTGGAGGAGGTGGAGGCAGTAGACTGTCAGGAGGAAAACCATCCGAGAGGTTGCCTCGAGGGTATTGTTTGCCGGGTCGGAGTAGGGCATTGCGGAGAGGGCTGTGAGGAGCCCGCAGACGGCGACCCACCCGGTGAGGTTGAACTGCGTCTCCGCGACGCCGCCGGATGTGACGTAGATTGCGAGGCAGAGAAGCGCCTTCTCCAGCATCACGACGCTCTCCCAGTGCTGGTGGGAGGGGGTCAGCCCCGCGGTGAACACCGTGAAGAAATTCCCCAGAAAGTCCGCCACGATGCCACCCTCACCCGCGGCACCACCCTCACCCCCACCCGCCTTCTCGACGAGAAACCCGGAGAAGATGATCGCCACAGGGAGGCCCAACGCGAGGGTGAGGAAGACCACCACAGCGCCTGCGAGGTATTCCCGGTATGCCGCAGTGTCGCAGCTGAGCTCTGCGTCGTAGATGAGCCGGTCTTCGTGGTGTGAATTGACGGAGGAGCACATCATCAGCATGGAGGCGTGCCGCAGCGTGTCAAGGTAGAGGAGGAATATCGTGAGGGGCGTTGTGCGGCACAGCATGCTGGAGAACATGGCGCGCTTCCTCCGCTTGAGGCGTGCCTCGCGTCGGCACCTCTCATCCCCCCTGAAGTAGCGGTTGTGCGCCATCGCGAAGGTTGCGGAGGCCAGGGATATGACGACCAGCGCAACGGAGTATCCGATAAACTTCGCCCGCTGCGACCACCCCGCCCCGCGGACCCAGCAGTCGAGCCCGGCCTGCCCTGCGGGGAGGGTGAATACATAGAGGAGCATGACCTGCTCCACACCCCAGCCCACGATGAAGACACCGCCGAGGAGGCTGCAGCGCTGGAAGTGGCTGAGGATGATGCGCATCCTCGCGGCAGAGGAGGGTGTGACCCGAACCCCAAGCCCCTCCTCGGAGTCTGCGAGGGTTGCGACCGCCGCGATGCCCGCCGTGACGCCGAGGGCGATGATGAAAAAAACAACCGCGTTCAGCGCGGGGAGGCACGCGCTGCATGTCGTCAGGACAAACGAGGTATACCCCGGAGAACACGCCCCACAGAGGGGCCCGGTATATGGGGGTGCGCAGTCGCCCTGCTCGGAGCCTCCGATGCAGACAGAATCCCCACCGCGGCAGCTGTGGAACTCCAGGGTGTCGGGGGAAGCCCGCCAAAACCCCGGGAGTGCAGAGAGAACTGAAGACCCGTTGCACGATGCACCCTCTGGGCATAGCTCGCACTGCGCAGCCGAGGGCGGGTCTGTCACCCGCTGGTGCTGCCACCCCGCGCAGAGCGCGGGGTGGACCTGCCACGAATCCGCGGGGCGGAGCGACGGGGATGACACAGAGGCAAACCGCAGGCGGTAAGACACCCCAAACACGGCATCAACCCACACCCCGGAGAAGCGGCAGACAGGGGTATCCCCTGACACCTCGCAGAGGGGTTGCGGGGTTTGGGGCAGCGGGGTGTAGACCGTGTCGGAGGGGGCTGGGGTGGTGTCGGTGGTGGTGGTGTCGGTGGGGTTCAGCGGCGACATGGTGAGGTTCCGCCTGGCTGCGTCAGACGCCTCGAGGAACTCATCGATGACAGTGCAGTTGATCACCTCCGTGCGGCCCCCCTCCAGGCGATCCACGTCATTCCCATAAAGGTCCGCCAGACCCACAGCGGGTTGGATCTTAAGAAGCCCCTTCGCCGCACCGCTGGCGGAATGCGCTGTCCTCCGCGAAGGTTGCTCTGCAATGCGAACACCATATGGAACCCCATGGGTGACAGTCACCACAACACTCTGCCACCAGGGCCCCAGGGGTGCTTCGACAATGAGGGTGACGGTGGCGCTGCCGCCACCTCCCTGCAGAAGGGATGCGTTGAGGTGGAGCCGCAGCGTGTCAAAGATATAGGCTGTGGCACCGCTCCCGGCATCCCCTGTAAACCGCGTCACACCCCCCTGCAGCGAGTTGCCGGAGGGTGGCGAGGTGAGGCGGAAGCTGATGGGGGTGGACAGAGCCGAGGCGCGGGGCGGGGGATTCGCCGCCCCGCTCCCCGCCAGCTCCGCACCGCCCTGCAGCGGGGTGCCCGCCGCATCCACTATCGAGACGGCGAGAGGCGGGAGGAGAACCTCCGGTGCGAACACCGCGGTGAGGGAAAGGGGGTTTGGTTGCACCGCAACACCACCACCACCACCTCCTCCTCCACCCCCTCCGTCAACCCTCAGCCCAGCAGGCTCCCCTGTGAAGGTGTAGAGCACGGGGGTGCTGGTCGCAGGCCTGCAGCCATCGATGGAGACATCCAGAAATGCGGTCCCAACATCTCCACCGGACGCCGCGGGCTGCACACACCGCACCTCCACCGCGGATATGAAGGTGACGGATGCGGGACCCGACGCGATGAGCGCCGAGCTTCCCCCCCCCGCCCCCCCGCCGCAGGGGGGGTCGCAGGGGTTGGAACTGCCACCGCCACTGCCTGCAGGCCCCTCCACACCGCAGGAGGTGGCGAACCGGCATGCGATGTGGGGCGAGTCGGCAAAGCCAGATCCGTAAACTGTGATGACGGTCCCCCCCGAGCTGGGCCCCCGATCCGGGGAGACGGAGGCGACGCGCCAGGGAGGGATGCGGGTGACCTCCCTTCCGCAGGCTGTGCTGCGGTGCCCGTCGATCCCTATGTCGAGGCTCTGCCCCCCGCACCCCTCCGCGGCAGGCGGCGCGACGCACATCACCGCCGTGCTGTTGATTATCTCCCCTGCAGTGGCGTTCGCACCCCCGCCCCAGATGCAGTCCACCGCGCCGCGCACCCTCAGGCGGACCCCCGCGATCATATTCCCCGTCGCGAGCTTCGCAAACCCGCTCCCCGTCACCACGACGGGGGTCCCGCCGTCCGCCGCGACGGACTCCGGGGAGAAGGTGGGCGCCCCACCCCTCGCCCCAACCTCCCACAGGAGAAAAGAGAGGAGCTTGACGGAGCTGTCCGGGCTTGCCGCGGTATAGAGAGTCCGCGTCGCAGAATCGACATACATCGCGGCGACGATGTCCGGAACGAGGGTCCCCTTCACGGGGGTGTGGGGGAGCGTCACCACGTCGTACAGCTCGACAGGGCCATCGGGGGTCACGCTGACCTTATACAGCTTGCCGGGCTTCGGGCTGCCGGGGTCCACACCTCCGACGAAGGCGGAGCCGAGGAAGGGGTCGACCTCCAGAGCTGTCGCGGAGGTTCCAGGGGGGAGTGAGGCTGCCTCGGAGGTTTTGCTGCTGCTGCTGCTTCTGCCGTAGGAAATCCGGACGACGTATGCCAGCCCGGCAATCCCATCGGCAACCGCGACGGCGCTTCTCTCCCCGAGGGGGCGCAGGAAGGCGATGGAAGCCGCAGAGACCCCCCCTGGGAATGCCAGCCCCTCAGGGGCTGAAAGGCTAGGCCCTCGCCCTGCGGACCCGCGATCCCACGACACCGTGAGGAGGTCGGGAAGCCCGCCTGAAGAGGAAGGCCTCGCAAGGAAGACGTAGCGTGGCCCAGCCGTGGCGACAGAGATGGGTCCGGTTCGGCTGACGACAACCGAGGCTCCGGCGCATTGCGACACGTCGGGGCCAGGGCAGCCGAGGGATGTGACCTTCAGGGTGGAGATGCCTGACTCCGTCTCGACGTGGAATAGGTAGGATCCTCCGGTTTCCGGGATGACGTGGTGAGCAACGCAGTCTGCAACCCGGGGGGAAACCAGCTGCACCAGGGGGTTGGAGAAGGCACCTGTCGGGGGGCGGGGGACGGGTGAAAGGGTGACCAGCTGCGTCGCAGCGACCCTCCCCGGGGCGAGGACGAAGTGCAGCGACCCGGGCGCGCCGAACATCGCACGGAGTACCCCGGAGAGGCTGGCCCCACCCCCTGTCCTGTCCACCTCCACCGGGCGCTGGGTGTTCCACGCGATGATGGGGTTCCCCCCCACATACGTATACCCTCCCCCTGCCTCCGTGTCCAGCCACAGCCCATATGGGGGATACGCCGAGACGGGGATCTGGCTGAGCGAGATGGGGTCGACCACCACTGGGGAGAGGGGATTGCCTGGGGTGGTGCAGACCTGCCGCGCGCGGCAGCCCACGCCGACGTAGCCCGCGGCGCATGCGGCGCAGGTGGGGCCTTCGAAGAAGCCTTGGGAGGGGCTTTGGTAGCAGGCGCAGGCGCCGGTGGACCGGTCGCAGGTCCCGCTGGCGCTGCAGAGGCAGGGGCGCTCGCAGGAGGACCCCCACCAGGCAGAGCTGCACTCTGCACAGGAGGGGCCGCTCCAGCGAGAGGCACACTCACACCTCCCGGTGTCTGGGTTGCATGCGGGGTGCTCCATGCGGTAGGTTGCGGCGCAGGCGCTGGCGCTGCACTGCTCGGTGCAGGCAGTTCCGAACCACCCCGGGTCGCAGTCGCATGACCCATCGCCTCCGCCGCTGCGGCAGGACCCGTGGGAGTTGCAGATCTCGCCGCCGGGGCCAGGCGCCCTGCTGCAGGGGGTGTCGCAGTTCGCCCCGGCGAATCCGGCGTCGCAGGAGCATGTCCTGTTGCTGGAGGTGCCGTGCACGCAGGGCTGGTCGCAGAGGCCCCCGTGGAGCCCCGCAGCGCAGCTGCGGCACTCCGGGCCGGAGAAGCCCGGGTCGCAGACGCAGCCCCCCCCGGAGCAGGCGGAGTGGGCGGGGCAGAGGCAGACCGACTCGCAGGCGCTGCCCATCCAGCCCGCCTGGCAGACGCACCGGCCACCCTCGCAGCTGCCCCGCCCGTTGCAGGGGGTGCCGGAGGCGGTGGGGCAGTCGTGCTCGCAGGCGGTGCCGTAGAACCCGTTGCGGCAGCTGCAGGACGCATCGGTGGCAGAGCAGAACCCACGCCCGGGGAACCCGCAGGGCGCCCCGGAGGGGTCGGCGGGGCACGCCGTGGCGCAGGCGGGGCCCCCCCACTGCGAGGGGGGCGGGTCGCAGAGGCAGGCACCCGCTGCGGTGCAGCTGCCGTGCCCGCTGCACTCCGCGCCCCCCGTGGATCCCGGGCAGGGCAGGGCGCAGCCAGCCCCGTGGGATCCCCTCGGGCAGCCGCACAGCGCACCCCCGGCCCCACCGGACTCGCCGCACGCCACACCGCAGTAGTCGGTGTAGGAGGGTGGGTCCCACGCGCGGAGGCAGCGGCACACCCCCTCGGTGCAGGTGCCGTGCCCCGAGCAGGTCTCCCCCAGAGGTGACGCAGGGCAGGGGAGGGTGCACCCCGGGGGTGACGTGTGCCCAGAGTACCCCGGGGCGCACTGCACGCAGGTCGGGCCGGACCAAAATCCCCCGGAGGGGGTCGATTCGCAGGCGCATGTCGCAGCGGGGGTGCACGCGCCGTTCCCGCTGCAGGGGGGTGTGCCGGGGCAGGCCGTGCTGCAGTCCAACCCGGTGTACCCCGCGGAGCAGGCGCAGGAGGCGGTGGAGGCGTCGCAGGCGCCACGCCCGGAGCAGGGGAGTGTGCCGGGGCAGGGGGTGTCGCAAGCAGCCCCCCCATGCCCCGCTTCGCACTGCGCGCAGTCCGGCGGGAGGCGGTGTGGGTTGCAGGTGCAGGACCCATCCCCCGAGGTGCCTGAACTGCAGGTGCCGTGCTCCGCTCGGCAGGCGCATGGTGTGGCACAGGAGGGACCTGCCCATCCGGTGTCGCAGGAGGTGCATTCGCCTGTCCCGTTTGCCCCGTGGGAGCAGGTTCCGTGGCCTGAGCAGGGGAGCTCCGGGGCCTGTGTGGTGCCCAGGCATGACCTGCGGCAGTCGCTTCCCCAGCGCGAAGTGAGGCAGGTGGCGCAGGCGGTGCGGAGGTCCCATCCGGAATGGCAGATGCAGGTGCCGTCGCCCCCGCGGCCCTCGTTGCAGCTGCCGTGCCCGTTGCAGGTGTCTGGGGTAGGGCAGAGGAGGGTGCAGTTGGCGCCGTAGTGCCCCGGCTGGCATGCGTCGCATGCGGGCCCCATCCACCTCCCGACATCAGGTGTGTCGAAGCAGGTGCATTTCCCCGTCCCGGAGTAACCCCCGTCGCACTCGCCGTGCCCGTTGCAGGGGTTGCACGCACCCCCATCGCACGCCACCTGGCAGCTCGCCCCGGCGTAACCCTGCTGGCACTCCCCGCATGTCGGGCCACCCCAGTGCCCCAAATCCCCGTCACGGCAGAGGCACTCCGTCGACCCTGCGAGGCATGCCCCGTTGCTGCAGGGGCACAGGGGCGGGGTGGAGGCGGGCGCCGCAGTGGGTGTTGCCACGGCTGTCAGAGGGAGCAGAAGGAGGAGGGGGAGGGTGGGCTGGGGCTGGCGGTGCGGTGGCCGAGGGGCGGCCGCAGGTTTGGAGGAGCTCAGCATGTTGCGGGTGGTGGGGGTGGCATTGGAGGATGGGGGGTGGGGGGTTTCAGGGGGTGTTGTGTTCAGTGCTGTGCTCGGGCCTGTGTTGGAGAGGAAGGGGTGGTGTGGTGGTGGAGGGTTGGTGTATGACCCCGGGGGGGTTCCCTCGAGGTGGTGTAGTGCAGTGGAGGGGTGGGGGCGGTGCAGTGGGCACAGAAGAATGCGCGGGTCGATCGAAGGGGGGTGGGGTGGGGTGGGGGAGGGAGGGGAGGGGAGGGGCCAAAACCGGCAAAACCCCGTTAGTTTGTTTCGTGGAAATAAATCAAAAAAAGGGAAAACGCATAACTTTCGTTCCTTCTTCAGCTGGGGGGGGGGGGGGGCGAAGGGAATATAAATGCCAGGTCCGGCAGACACATTGTTGTCATCTGCCATGAAGGTCCGTCTGAAAGGCGGATATATTCTGCAGAAAAACGCTGAAGAAAAAGTGTGAAGTAGAAAAAAACGCGACAAAAAAAGCAAAAAAAACTGAAAGAGGGCGATGGGGGGGGATTTTGTGGTGGGGTGTGAGGCAGACAAAGGACTGGCGCTGTCTGAAGGGGGCGCGCCGTTGTGAACAGCACAAAGATGACGCCAGACCCTGTGCTGCCCAACAGCACTCACACCACAACTCAACTCCGGGGCTATGTTTTATGCTTCCGTTGGAAGGGGGATGGGCGGGTTCGGGCAGAGGAAGACGGGCCCCTCTCTGCCCCCACACACCCATGTGCCTTCCGCGTATCATAAGTCGGCGTCGCATGTTGCTGTTTTTCAAGCGGCTGCGTTATGGTTTTGGTATTTTTTTTGCACTTACTTTGGTTTGCTAAAAAAAAGAAGGGAAGACGCACCACGCCAAAATCACAACAAAACAAAACAAAACAACAAAGGATTAGCCAAATAAAAGAGGAATGGGGGGGGGGGGGTGTAGGCGAAGCAGATACCCGCGACAAAAATGAGGATCACACAGCCAAAAGAAACAAACAGGCATCGGCGACTGTTGCCAGTGCGCGTGAAGCCTGTCCCCTTTTTGTTGGCGGTGATTGACTTTATTTTATGCGGGCTCAAGGTTTACGTGATGTCGGCCTAGTACTGCTCGCCCTCACCCTCCTCCTCGTCGAACTCGCCCTCCTCCTCGACGGTGGCGTCCTGGTACTGCTGGTACTCCGAGACCAGGTCGTTCATGTTCGACTCCGCCTCCGTGAACTCCATCTCGTCCATCCCCTCGCCGGTGTACCAGTGGAGGAAGGCCTTGCGGCGGAACATCGCGGTGAACTGCTCGGACACGCGCTTGAACATCTCCTGGATGCAGGTGTTGTTGCCGACGAAGCAGGTCGACATCTTGAGCCCCTTCGGCGGGATGTCGCAGATGGAGGACTTGATGTTGTTCGGGATCCACTCCACGAAGTAGCTCGAGTTCTTGTTCTGCACGTTCAGCATCTGCTCGTCCACCTCCTTGGTGGAGATGCGGCCACGGAACATCTGGCACGCCGTCAGGTAGCGGCCGTGGCGGGGGTCCGACGCGCACATCATGTTCTTGGCGTCGAACGACTGCTGCGTCAGCTCCGGCACCGTCAGGGCGCGGTACTGCTGCGACCCACGCGACGTCAGGGGGGCGAAGCCCACCAGGAAGAAGTGGAGACGCGGGAACGGGATCAGGTTCACCGCCAGCTTGCGCAGGTCCGCGTTCAGCTGACCCGGGAAACGCAGGCAGCACGTCACACCCGACATCACAGCGGACACCAGGTGGTTCAGGTCCCCGAAGGTGGGGGTCGTCAGCTTCAGGGTGCGGAAGCAGATGTCGTACAGCGCCTCGTTGTCGATCATCACGCACTCGTCGGCGTTCTCCACCAGCTGGTGGATCGACAGCGTCGCGTTGTAGGGCTCCACCACCGTGTCCGACACCTTGGGCGACGGGATCACCGAGAAGGTCATCATCACACGGTCCGGGTACTCCTCACGCAGCTTCGAGATCAGCAGCGTCCCCATACCAGACCCCGTACCGCCACCCAGCGAGTGGGACAGCTGGAAGCCCTGCAGGCAGTCGCAGCTCTCAGCCTCCTTGCGGCACACGTCCAGCACAGAGTCGATCAGCTCCGCACCCTCCGTGTAGTGACCCTTGGCCCAGTTGTTGCCGGCACCGGTCTGCCCGAACACGAAGTTGTCGGGGCGGAAGATCTGCCCGTACGGCCCGGCGCGCACCGAGTCCATCGTACCCGGCTCCAGGTCCATCAGCACCGCGCGGGGCACGTAGCGCCCACCCGTCGCCTCGTTGAAGTACACGTTGATGCGCTCCAGCTGCAGGTCGGAGTCCCCCTGGTAGGTCCCCGTGGGGTCCACACCGTGCTCATCGGACACCACCTCCCAGAACTTCGACCCGATCTGGTTACCGCACTGCCCACCCTGGATCGACACGATCTCCCTCATTTTAAGGCTTTGTTGTTGTTGTGTTGCTCTGCAAAGGGCGGTCTGTGTGCAACCCTGCAGCTCAGTGGCAGGCCTGGGCCTGCTGCGACCACACCGGTGAAGGGCACGGGGGGCGGGGGCGGGGATCTGCATTCCGGATGCGCTGGTTCGCTTCTGCCTTCAGAGGGTCGAGGCGGCCGCAACAGGCGCTCGTGCCATAGGTTAGGGCGAAGGCATAGCGGCAACATGCAGCGCGGAAGACATGCGGACGGTGCAACCTCATGCATACCTGCACCCTCGCCACAGCATCCACACGACACAGGAAAGTGGTCACGCACACGAGCCAGTTTCATTTTTCCTGGGGTTTTCACACACTGCATCAATACGTTAGAAAGCTCGGATGACCCCCAGATCCACACCAGACACCCTGCAGTGCATGTGTGGGGGGGTGCACCCCCTTCCCTTCCTATCCTTCTTATTCGAATCCCTCTGTGTGCCCGCTGCATGAAGGGCAGCACAACGCCAAACTGCTTGCAGATTGCTCTGTTGGCAGCAAAGGCATATCGGCCGAGCCTTTCTGCGGGGCCCACCCCCCGTTTCGGGGTGCCCCTGGAACTGCCCCCTCCAGCAGGTGAGTGAGGGGATAGGCTGGAGAAACAACAACAACATCAGGTGCCCAGGGGCAGAGCGCGATAGAAGCGAACACATACATGAGTCTTTTTGGAAAGCGTCGGTGGCACCTGGTAGGGGCAAGCCAGTGAGGACCTGCCCTTCAAGCCCATAGGTCAGCTCGCGCCGCTTTGCTTGTGGGAGTCCGTCACACACACAACACATTACTTCAGAAATATGTGCATCAGAGCTGCACATCCCCATCTGACGTTCTGCCCACAGCACACAGATCATGGATAACAGCACATAAAATACGAACATCTCGTCAGGCTCGGGGCGCTGCTCTGTACCCCGAGGCATGTTACATCCTCAGGGAAACCGCAACGTCGGAGAAGGTGGGGTCGACACACACGGCGATCAGCCACTCCTTGTCGTACGGAATGACAAGCGACTTGAACCCAAACTCTTCGCGCGACCTCTGCGGGGTGAGTTGTGTGGTGTGTGCCTGTGCACGACCTCCCCCCCCCCCCCCTGTGCTGATGCGCGCACCATGCCCCCCCCACCCACCCACCCCTCCCCCCCCCATGTGCACCATGCATCGAACCACCACCACCACCACACCCACCACAGCCATACCTCCTCTGGTTGCAGGCGGGTGAAGGACAGCTTGCTGCTTGGTCCATCCCACCGCACCTCCAGCACGCATCCGGCACGCAGCCAGGAGCTGACCCAGCTGGTGGGGTGGGTTTTCTGCGCGTAGCTTCCCCCGAGGAGCTTGCGGTTCATGTCCACCCCATAGGTGTCCAGGTCGGAGCCGATGCGCGCAGAGGCGGGGCTGGTCTGCGAGCGGGCCACCACACCGACCGAGGCATGCCAGCAGGTGCCCTCTGCGCCGTCGATCTTAACCTGCCAAGTCACCACCTCGTTGGACTTCAGGGGGCGAGTCCCCACGGCACACGTCGCAGGCGACCCCTTCTTGCAGATGACGGTTGCCAGATCCGCCGACAGACACGCGTGAGGCGCGAGGAGGTGCCTGTCAAACACCAGCCGCCCGTCGCCACACGCATCCTGCTGGTGCCCCCGCTCGCCACCCTCCTGCATCGCACGCACCTCCGCCTGCAGGGCGTGGATCTGCTGCTGCTGCGCGCCGACCGCCTCCGTCAGGCGGCTGATGCTCTCCGCCTGCGACATCACCAGCTCTGTCAGGCGCGCCACCGCGGCCGCATCGCTGCCCCCACCACCGCCCCCACCTCCGGGCAACGCCACGGCAGTGGAGGGTGACCCCACACCCGCCGCCCCCAGCGCCGCGGCTGCGGCAACAGGAGCCGGGGGGAGGGCGTGGGCGGGCCTCACGACAGCGGCAGGCTGCGGCGCCGCCGCAACCTGCTGCGTCGCGACAACCTCAGAGGCACGGAAGTGCACCGTCACCTGGGAGGCGGGGGCGGTGCGCGTCGCGGGGGTGACGGCCGTCGCAGCCACGGCGGTCTCCCTGCGGAACGCCTGAACCTGCGTCACCTGCGCAGATGGCCCCGCCGCGACAGTCCCGCAGGCAGCAACCTGCTGCTGGCGCACCACCAGGCCCGCCTCCGCCCCCGCCGCACGCGCCGCGGGAGCCGCCGCCATCCCATCGCCACACCCCGCCGCCGGCTGCAACGCTGCCGACGGCGCCACAACCTCCACCACATCCTCCGCCCCCGCCTCCGCGGCTGCCGCCGCCGGGCCAGCCTCGGCCTGCCCCGCCAGCTCTGCGGCAGCCTTGCGGTGTGCCTCTCCCTTTGCCTTGCAGTCAGCAGCGTCGGGCTCATCCGGGCTTGCCGGAAGGGCCTCGTAGGCCTCAGCCAGGCGGTGGTGCGCCTGCGGCGCTGCGGCAGCCCTGTGCGGGGATGTGGCTGGGATGATGTCCAGCAGGCGGCACAGCGAGTCGGCAGCGGTGTGACGCTCGAGGGATTCGTCCTCGAGAATCCCGGGGCAGTCGAGGTGCACGCAAGCCTGGTAGAGCAGGGAGTAGCAGAGGGGCTCTTCGTAGTCTTCGCATTCGATGGATGTGCCGTCGTCAGATGTCATTGCGTTTGCGGCCTTCTCCAGCCAGGAGACAGCGGCCAGCTCGTCCAAGCCGTCCTCCGAAGGCACGACGCGGCCCCCAGGCGCGGCAAGGTCGGTCCCGTTGGTCCTGAGGTTTGCCTTGGCGTGGAGGAACATCCCTGTGGGGCTGCCGGCATCGGCGCTCATCTTGAAGTGTTCCGCAGCAGGTTCGGACAGCCCGCAGCTCTCGAGGATGATGCCCATCATCTGTGGGGTGGGGTGGTGCGGAACAACAGTGAGCCAGGTGATGCCATGGGTTCTTCTTTTTGACAGGGGAAGGATGGAGGGTGGGAGTCTCGCAGAGGGGCGGATTTTGACAAAGATTATTTGTTGTGGTGTGAATCATAAAAAAAAATGTGAATTTGTTTGTTTGTACGAACGGTGCCTGCTAGTGCATGTGTGCAGATACCGAACGCTGCCACGAGTCTTTTTAGTTGGAAAAACCCGTTGGAGGATCCTTGAAATCGGTAGTGGACAGTAGCGGACAGGGCGGACATTTCCTTGTGGAAAAAGTGCCCGAAAAAAAAAATTCGAAAAGGTCCCCCTTACAGAATTAGCCTTTTTTCAAAAAATCGGAAAATTTCGGACCGCAATTTGTACCCAAGAAAGTGCCGAATTTTCGGACTTGGTCCGATTTGAACGATTTCCGTGCCTCTTGCAACCCCCATGAGGGGCGGCTGCTGTTTCGGGTTCTTCCGGTGGTACATGCTGGGGTGTCAGGACAGGGAATCCTGCTCGCTGTACCCGGTGATCCCTGACGCAGCCAGGAAGTGGAGAGCCTTGGAACCCTGGTTGAGGCCTGTAACACCCGGCCTTCCTGCCACTTGTGGCATTGTGGAGTGGAGGTGGTTATGGAGAAGGTTCTCTCTCCGTCCGGTCGAGCACAACCGTCCTCTCCAGCCAGGGGTCATCTACTTTCCAAACAAGGGCCAGGAACATGCTCAAACAAACCAATTGATCAGAAAATCTGGCTTGCCGTGGAATCATTGAGCATTGGGAAGTGGTTTGCCCCCTTGCTGCGTATGACATGTCCATTTTTGACGATTTTTGGGCAGAATTTGGTGCGTGGGACCTTTCGATTTTCATGATTTTTTTCGGAATTTCGTGGGGACCGGTACCCCATTTGAGGGCCAAAAATCTCATTTCCGAGGCCTGGGAATGGTCGCAGTGGCCTCAGATGTCCAAAAACGTTCAATTGACCTCTCCTCGAAAAAAAATCGAAAGGTCCCCCCTACTGGCACCCCGGATTAGGACATGTCTCTGGGGGTGTCCGGGGGGCATTTTTGGCCCATTTTTGGCTGGGGAAAATGGGCCATTTTTCACGATTTTTTCGGTTTTTGTCCGGACCGGCACCGCATTTGAGGGGCAAAAATCTGATTTCCGAGGCCCGGGAATGGTCGCAGTGGCTTCACGGTGGACTCCAGCGGGGGTAGGGTAACCCTTTTCGGGAGTCTCAACTAGGGGGAGTCCAACTCCCGCTAGCGGGAGTATAGACTCCCGCTAGCGGGAGTCTATACTCCCGCTAGGGGGAGTCTGACTCCCCCTAGCGGGAGTCTTTTCACCTATTTTCACTCATTTTTCCCATGATACCTATGCAATGTGGCACTCGTCACTGAAGTACAGCCACACCAAACGAAACGGACGTTTCCACCCATCCCAGCTCGCAGACCTGATTCACAAAAATGGGGAAGACGACAACGAAGCCGGCAGCGAAGCCGGCGGCAAAGTCGATTAAGAAGAAGAAGAGCGCAGAGAGTCCCGAGGCTGCGGAGGCGACGAACATTGTGCATGATTTTTGCACGGCCTTCCCTGTTAAAAAAGGGGGCAGTGTGCTGACACTGGGATCCATTAGAAGGCTCCTAGCAACGGTGTTGAGCAAGGAGCTCCACCAGCACAGCACCCAGGTGGCCAACGCAATCATCGCCATGTCTTCCCTGACATGGATAAGTTCGCTGTCAGGGAAGTCGCAACGATGCGGAAGGAGGGCGCTCTCCGTCATATACAAGGTGGAGGCGAAGTATGGCAAGGTGCAGGATACAAACGTGTCGTCGGGGGCAGCCTGAAGCCGCGAATGATCGCGACACGGGCGAACGGCTTGGCACCGTGGGTCTGGATAGATGCTGGAGTTCGGCCGGGTGAAACCGGAAGTCGCAGCAAAATTTGCCCCCCCAGATTTCTTCCTCAAACCCACCCGTGGGCTGATCCGGCCTTGCACGGTGGACTCCAGCGGGGGTAGGGTACCACTACCGGGTTTAACCCTTTTCGGGAGTCTCAACTAGGGGGAGTCCAACTCCCGCTAGCGGGAGTATAGATCAGCAGTGGGCAACAATGAGGCGATGCGGGGGGCGAGGGCACCGATGCTCACTGTGCGACATCCCAGAAGAACGCTGGTATCAACAGGTGCATCGATACCCGCACCTGACTCTCTCTGAGATGAAAGAGGCTGGCTACCCCTCCCTCTTGGCAGGTGTGCTTCCCAATGCCCGCTACGTCACCCCAGCACTCCATGACTGCAAGGGGCTCGCCATGCGGCTGATCAGGGTACTGGATGACAGGGGTGGAGCTTGGGGGTTTTTTCGGGTCAGCTGACCTGATTTTCTGCAGGCCCTCACAAAAAATCAGGTCAGGGGTAAAAAGAAAAAAAAATATAGATTTTCGGGAAACCGGAAAAGTTGGCTCCTCGCCTTGGGGCCTCAAGGTGACCAGGAGGCGTTTCGTGAGCAAAGTGACCCCAGCGACATGAGCACAGGCCTCAAACAGTCACAATAGAGGACAAATGAAGCTGCCCAACCCGTACCGTGCAACAGACGTTTACTACCGTGGCCTCCGGTGGCTGGGGGGCTCCGCCCCCCAGACCCCCCTGTGGCATGTGCCTGTCTTGTACCCAAGCCCTTTACATCAGGGAATCTCAGTATCCTCAGGAGGACGCAGCCAACTCACACAGAATCCGTACGCCCGCAAGTCACAGATGTTCACTACCGTGGCCTCCGGCGGCTGGGAGCTCCGCCTCCCAGACCCCCCCTACGGCATGTGTTTGTCTTGTAACCAAGTCCTTGCGCGTCCGGGGCTGCATATCGGTTCCGGTACCTCGCGGGAGGCTGGGCCCGAGCACTGATCTCTGAGACGAACCGGGGGGGAACCCATAAGAAAAAATTGGCTGACCCGATCTGACCCGATCCAGCCCGCAACCCCATATTTCAAGCTCCACCCCTGCTGGATGAGACAACAAAAAAATATTCGACAAGACCTGTACAAACCTTGCACTGAATGTGTCGCAGCATGGGACAGGTGCTCAGTTCCGGAAGGTCGTGCTTGCCTGTCACAGGACACACCTACAAGGGCTTGTTCCGCTACCTCTTTGTCTCCCTTGCAGACCTCATGCATTTCCGGTATGCAGACATCCCCTGGCGCTTCTGGGGATGCAAGGATGAGTCAGCCCGGATTCCCTTCTTGCGTGCTCGGATCTCAGGGCATATATTTCACTGGTTGATGGAGCATGCCGAAAAGGGATCAACGCGCAATGCCTACGTACACAGTCTCCATCATTGGTGGGCTCCAGAAGATGCAGTGCCTCTGCAGAACAACGACGAATTTGAAGAAGCAGAGAACGGACATCGCAAGAAAGATGCCGTTACAATCGCCAGCTCCGCAACTTACGAGAGAGATCTTGCGATGGCAGAAGAGAAGCGGCGCGCATCGGGCATGCCTTGGAAGGTTGCGCACCTGTCGCAGGACGGGATCCTCGGGTATAGAGAAGTCATCCTGTGTCCGTGTCTGCACACCCGACACGCTCATAGATTGGCTGTGTATGTTCTTTGCACACAGTTGACACAGCTGCAGAAGGGGTTTGTGCACTGCAACACACAGGACTTCGTTGAACCCATCAGCGCGCCCTACTTCCTGTTCCGGTTCCCCGAAGGACACCGCAAATTATCGCTCTGCTTGTGCAAAATGCCAATCCCGCTGGGGGCGACTTTCACACCATTCGTGTCATCCGAGGCGACTTTGAGCACGCTTGACCAACGCGCACAGCAGGAGGGGGATGACAGTTCTGACGAAGAAGATGAGGCCTGCAGGATGGCTTGTCTTGCCCAAGGTGTAACACAACTACGACAGGCGATGGCCGCACTTTGACACCTCAAATTCTAACCGCTCACCTCCGCAGGTGTAGCCGCTACCAGGAGAATAGGTAGGTAGTCCAGAGTCCGGGGAAACTGACAGAAGCAAAACAAGCCCCTCCCCATCCCTCTTCCACCATGATTTTACCCCCCACGCCAGTAGACTGTAACTATATCATGGGAAAAATGGATGAAAATAGGTGAAAAGACTCCCGCTAGGGGGAGTCAGACTCCCGCTAGCGGGAGTCTGGACTCCCGCTAGCGGGAGTCTTTGACACCCGCTCAGACTCCCGCTCCCAGACTCCCGCTAGGGCCGCTGGAGTCCACCGTGTTCATTTGGCCAAAAACGTTCAATTTACCCAGGGGATAAGATAGGTCTGGTTTTCCGGTTTTCAAAACCAGGGTTTCCCGGTTCCCGGTTTTCTGGAAAAAAAAAAAGGTCGGTCTCATTTTTGGCGGTTTTTCTTGTGACTTTGGGACAGTAAAACAGTCAGAAAAAACGCCATAAAAAAATAGAAAGTGACCCCATCGTGATCCGCACAGAGCTCAAATAGTCCAAAGAAGGCAGAGAAGCGGAGAAGAAAAATGGACCTAGCGGATGGCCCGGTGGGTGGTGACCTCGTCATGCAGGTCTCTTCTGTTTTGAAGGTGCACACATGGTGGACTCCAGCCACCATGTCTAAGAGGGAGTCTAAGACTGCAGTCAGGAGGGCTGAGACGAGAACACGAACGACTTTCAAGCAGTCTTGAAGGTCGCCAAGCCTATTGGGGGCAACTAACAGATGAGATTTGTTTGTTGCCTGTCGTCACAGCTAGGTGCCCATCTCCTCGATAACGGAATGTGTGCAGAGATCTCGTGGACCCTTTGGCCATTCTGTCGTGCACCCACTCCACCCACAACGCACACCTGTCACGAGTGGTCGCTCCCCCGTCCTCCTCCACCCTGAAGGTTGAACCCTCAAGGACCAGTGATCTCCTGCTGGCCGGGCTGCGATACAGCGAAGCCTTCCTACTTACAAGCGAATCCAGACTGTAGTGAACAGATGTTCACTACCGTGGCCTCCGGCGGCTGGGGGGCTCCGCCCCCCAGACCCCCCTGTGTAAAAGCATTGCACCAGACCGGTTTTTTGGTCGAGAGTCCAAACTTTCAAAGCAGCTGCTGCGCCTGCCCCACCAAGCAGCCTCAGTACGACAGGACGCGCGCAGGCACCGGGCCTTCTCAGACTCTGGGAGGGTTTGCGCGGGTCGCGCGCGCCGAAGGCGCGCGCGAAAAATTTTCAAAACCAGAAAAACCGGAAAACGGCGCCAGAAAAAAAGTCTATCTTATACCCTGATTTACCCTTCCCCAAAAAAAAATTCGAAAGGGTCCCCCTACAAATCGCCGGTCTTAGGAATTTTTTTTTGGGCACCCAGATTTCAAAAATTTTCAAACTATTTTCTGGACCAAAAATCAAACTATTGAGGTCCTGGTTGGACACGGTGGGATCTTGTAAATTTTACATGTATAACTACAAGTATAATACATGTATTATACATGTATAATACTTGCATGTCAACTATTATACATGTATTTTTACTTGATATACATGTATTTTACATGTATCATGAATCTGCCCCGTTAACGGCTACCGGGTATTACCGGGTCGAAAAACGGGTATTACCGGGTCCGGTAATACCCGTTTGCCCGGTAATACCCGGTTATAGCCCGGTAGCGCTACCGGGTATTTTCCATGGGAATTTCCCTTTGTTTTGTGGGTTGATTCCCTTCCCCTTAGCAGTGTGTTGTGGTCGACGTTGGATTCTATGGCGCATGGGGTGATCGAAAGCCGGGTTCCGCAGTTCACGTCTGGTTTGTGTGGCTCACTGCAGACTTTTCGAGTTTCCGTCGCAGCAGTGCTGACTACTGCACGGTGCCCACACACCACCCGAGCCCTTCCAGAGCCGGCAGTGTCGTCAGATCAGGCAGTCGATCACACACACGCATAACATGAGACAGGCGTGATCGTAGGGCCACCTTCCTCTCCCAAAGTCTGCGAGCACCATTCCATTGGGGGCAGTGACTGCCTGGGCCAACAGGGTCTTGGGGCAGGCACATTCTGAACCAATGAAGGTTCCATCACAGAGAGGCACTGTTCCCATAGCTTCCATCATTTAAGGACCTTGGCTCAGAAATGCAGAAACGGTGCGTCACCAAACTGGTTGCAAAGTGGCACAGTTGGGCACACAGTGGCACAGAGCGAAGGGCTCCTCGTTTCCAATTATCGATCCTTCGTTCAGGGAAACCTCCTAGGCGTGCATCTTCTCCTACTCCAGGCTCGAGTGATTGGTCACGCCAGATCCGTTATTCGGTTACATCGCTCTGCTGGCTGGGTGCTTGTCGCAACACTTACCTGCGAGCAGCCAACGAGCATTATGGTACCGAGAGGTGCTTCTTGGCGTGGCCGGGCTTGTGGTTCCTGCCACAGCAGGTCACAGTACGGTGAGCGGACTTGTATTTGCTGGGGTGGCTTCAACACGGGCCCGCCACTGGACTGCCCCCGGGCCAAGGTGGATAATCGCACCTGCCTTCGGGACGCTGAGGGTATCCGCCCCGTGTATGATGAGCGGAAGCTAACCAGCCTGCAGTCGACCCACGTGGTGGCCTCACGACTCCCAGACAACGGCTGGTTTGGGCAGGTGGACGGGAAGAGCTGGTTCTGGAGTTGTGGTGTCGACACGTTTCCATTTTGAGAAATCCTCTGTGATACGCTCCACAGCAAGACGCCCATTCCCATGTGAAGCCTCTCTGGCGACACCCTTGACAAGAGCACCTGGCACTCTGTACCGGACCTGCAGCTAAGATCCGGGCTAGTGCGGCAAGGTATTTGAGCGACCCCTTACGATATGATGCAATCCAGAGAAGTCCCAGCAAAACGTGGATTCGACCAGGCCCTCAATATATGCACGAGTTGCGCCTGCTTCTTGTCATCTTGCTTGGCTACTGGTCCCTCTGATAAATCATCAGCTTGGTTCGAGTCGGGACAAGTCATGATGCATGTTTCAAAGAACTTAGCCTCGTGGACGGCCTGTTGTGTGACGACACGCTCTGCCTCCGTGGAAGCGGACCAGGCCATGAAGTGCATTGAAGAGGGAGGGAGAGGAGGCAACACACGGAGGACACAGGCACAGACAGGGGTGTGTCCCTCATAGATCTTGGTTGAACGAACAGGTGTTGGAATCAGGGCCTGGGCTCATTATCTCGACCTTTGTTTGTGTATCATCGGGGCATGCCACGCCAACACAGCCCCCCACCGCCATGCCGCAAAGCCTGCCTCATAGATCTTGGTTGTACTGAACGTGGGTGTTCCCCAGCCGTTCCCACTCCCAGTGTTCCCAGGGCCGCCCCTGTGAGGGGTGGGCCAGGAGGGGCTGCAGAGGCTGGCCTTCAGAATAACGCAGGGGGGTCACCTAACACCTGACATTCCCCCCGCGCACCTTCCCTTGGACTGCCAGACGGAAGATCACCAGAACCCTGCAGTTGATTCACTGCGACACCCCACGAACCATCCCTGTACCAAGGAAATCCCCACGGAAAATCCCCGGTAATACAAAAACGGGTATTACCGGACCCGGTAATACCCCCGATTTTACCCGGTAATACCCGTTTTTGACCCGGTAATACCCGGTAATGGAGGCCGATTACCGGGTTTCCGGTAATACCCGGTAATACCGGTTACCCGTTAACGGGGCAGATTCATGTTGTATATTTCAGGCATTTACATGTATTTTACATGTATAATACTTGTCATGCAAGTATTATACATGTAAAATACTTGCATGACAAGTAAAATACTTGCATGCAAGTAAAATACATGTATTTTACTTGCATGCAAGTATTTTACTTGTCATGCAAGTATTATACATGTATTTTACTTGTCATGCAAGTATTTTACATGTATAATACTTGCATGACAAGTATTATACATGTAAAATACATGTAAATGCCTGAAATATACATGTAAAATACATGTATATCAAGTAAAAATACATGTATAATAGTTGACATGCAAGTATTATACATGTATTTTTACTTGATATACATGTATTTTACATGTATATTTCAGGCATATACATGTATTATACATGTATACCGTATACGTAAATATTGAACGATTTTGAACGATTTTTGGCCGTGCTCGTAGCATTCCCCGTTGAGGGGGTCGCTATTTCGTGTTCTCCTGGCCGCACGGAGGCATTGCCTTACGTCGCCTCTTCCTCTTTTCCTTTGGTGGTGTGTTGGTCTGGCACAGAGGGCGGGACCGTGCTGATATGCACAGTGACGACTCTCCCTTTTGTTTTGTGCCCGCCTCCACCGAGATTCGGCTGATGCCTCTCAGACTGGGGGCGGGCGGTCGCCGACCCTTTTCTGTACGAGGTTTTCCACAGGCTGCACACCTGCCCCGCGGCTGTGTGGCAGTCTTCGCGGAGTGCAATGCGAAGGTCTGGCCTGACGTGGTGTGACTATTTAGACTCCAGGTGTCTCCACCCTTCCTGGTCTGGGGAGCCTCGGTACCCAAGCAGTTTTCGGTCATGCCCTGGACCACGGCCGTGCTAGACTCCTGGTGCAGGCACCCGTCATGGTCCGGGGACGGCCCCCCCAGGCAGTTTAACGTCTTACCCAGGACCTTGGTGACGAGAGTGGGGGCCAAAATATTTACAGGGCCAGTTCGGGACTCGGTGGTGAGGACGGCTTGCGTCAGGAATCGCGCGAAAAGTGCACGAGTAGGTCCCGTCAGGGACTCTGTACGCCGTCCGATCACCTGGTCCAAGTCCCCGAGTCGCAGAAAGCCCTGTAAATATTATGGAACGAAAAAAATCTGGAACGCCAACCCACCAGCGTTCCAAAATATTTACGTTCCATAATATTTACGTTCCATAATATTTACGTTCCAAAATATTTACGTATACGGTATATACATGTATTATACATGTATAATACTTGCATGTCAACTATTATACATGTATAATACATGTATACATGGTTATCAACAGATCTTACCCCCTTTTTTTCCCGAAACCCGTCGAGCATGTCTTCGTCGTCGTAATTTTTTTTCTGTTAAGATCTTAGTGAAAAAAAGCACAAAAATTAAGATCTTAGTATTTTTTTCGAAGATCTTAGGTAAGATCTTAGTTTTTTTGCAAATATCCTTTCGTATTCTTGCTGGAATACTACAGACACACGGCACATCCCAGTCAGGAGTGCAGGCTTCGCTGTCCCGTGAACGGAGAGCGTTTGGGGTGCACAAATAGATCACGTCAAACAGTACAGGAGGAGTTGAAAACCCCATTCCTGTTTCACCAACAGGGTTAGAAACCTCATTTCCCCCCTTCATTCGCTAAGCAGCCTCACCCAACCCCGGGGTTGAAAACCCCGTCCCATGACTTGGAACATTTCTGATACATGCAACTGACCGCCCCCCCCCCCCCCACACTCTTCTACTCTTTACCCCCCCCCCACACACACACACACACACAGGAGGAGAGAGGGATACACGGGCAGGATGTCACAGGCCGACCTCCACGGGGTCTCCTCCGGGAACACCGGCTCCCAGGCCGGTGGCCAACAGGCCGCCCCCCTGCCCCCCCTCGAATTCACGGAACCTCGCAGATACGAGCTCCAACCCCTTCCCCCCCTCTATGGTGCCGCCCACGTGCGCACCATTCTCGACCACCTCCGGTGGGAGGCGGCGCTGGACAGCCTGGAGGGCGGCGTCGCCGTCCTCGCTGCCGAGCAACCCCCCACCCACGGCACCCCCCCCACATGGACTCTAGTAGTCAACGGGAAGGAGGTGGTCCTGACGGACACGCTGCTCCTCGAGGAGCAGAAGCAGAGGGAGGCGGCCGCGAAGAAGCAGGCCGAGGAGGTGCTCCGCCTGAAGCGGCGCTATGAGAGCGTCCGCGACAGGCTCCAGGAGGAGCGCGCCACGGCCGCGAAGGCGGGAAGGTCTGCGAAGTCGCAGGCCAGCGGCACGGTTGGGCGGACCGGGCGTGGTGGCGGAGCAGCAGCGGCGGCGAAGCAGCAGGCGCAGCAGGCACAGCAGAGAGCTGCCCAGCTCCAGAAGGATCTGGAGAAGCTCGCCGGGCGCCTGCGGGAGCTCGGGCATGACCCCGCACCTGCCGCCGCCGACTCCGCCACGCAGGGCGACGGCGCGGCTTGTCAAGCCGAGCTGCAGGGCCTGCGCCGCCTCCTGCAGGACCAGGACGGCCACCGCAAGCGGCTGGAGGCCCAGCTGCTGACCCAGCAGGCACGGCAGGGCGAGCTGGGGCAGCGGATGGAGGCGATGCAGGGGCACCCGGGCCTGTCAGAGCAGTGGCTCGAAGACCGCCTGCGCCGCCAGGGGGAGCAGCACGCCGAGCAGGTGGCGCTGCTCGAGGCCCGGCTGGACAGCCACGCCCAGCAGCACGAGCTGCAGATGCAGCGCATGGGGGACCGCCTCGGCCGCCAGGAGGAGCAGCTGCAGGCGCAAGGGGCCCTGCTGAAGAGCCTCCAGGAGCGCCCCACCACCACACCCCCCACCACTACAGCCACTACGTCCACACTGAAAACGGAGCGTGAACTAAAGGAGCACAAGGCCCAGCTCCTGGAGGTCGCGAAGCACCAGCAGTCGATGGGCGTGACGGTCTCCCGCCTCCGCGAGCATGTCGGAGGGCTGGGCAAGGCGGTGGGTGAGGCAGCAGCGAGCACGGATCTGCAGAAGCTGGCTGCTGGGCTCACCGCCTTGGAGGGGCAAGGCCGCGCGCATGCGACGGATCTGACTGCGTCGCGCAAGGGCTGGGAGGCCAGCCACAAGGCCCTCGAGGCCGACATGCAGGGCCAGCTTGCGCAGCGGGACCTCAAGCACCGGGCGCTTGAGGAGCGCCTCAGCGGCGCTTGCAAGGCCATGCTGAGCCTGCAAGCCGCGGAGGCGAGCGAGCAGACGCCCCTCTCCCACCACCAGGCGCAGCAGCTCCAGGCGGAGGTGGACGCGGTCAGGGCCGACCTGGAGGCGCAGCGCGGGCAGGAGCAGCAGCGCCTGGACGCGGCGGTGGCGGAGCTCCGCAGGGCGTGGGAGGCGCAGCAGGGGGAAGCCGCGGTGGGCGAGCTGCGGCGGCAGACGGAGCGCCTGGGGGTCACGGTGCGCGACCTGCGGGCCTCCTGCGAGGCTGACCGCAAGGACGCCACGGCCGCCCAGCAGCAGTCGGAGCGGGCGACCGGGGAGCAGGTGGCCCGCCTCCAGAGCCGCCTGGATGAGGTGTGTGGGGAGCTGCGGGGGACCTGCGAGGCGCAGATGGCGCGGCACGGGGCCCAGCAGCTCAAGGCCCTTGCCGAGAAGGCAACCCAGCTCGACACTACCCTTCGAGCTGACCTCCAACAGGCAGGGAAGGAGGAGGGCGAGAGGGTGCAGCGCCAGCTGACGCAGCAGGCCAGCGAGCTCGGGCAGAGCTGGCAGGGCCTGCTAGAGGGGGTGCGCGACGCGGAGGAGCAGCGCAAGCTGCAACACCAGGAGATGCTCATCTCCGTGAGGCGGGAGCTGAGCGCTGCCACAAAGGGGCTGGGTGCGTCCAAGGGGGCGAAGGGCAAACCGCCGGCGGGGCCCACGGCCGGGCCGGCTGCGGATGCCCTGCCAGCACCCACAAAACCCGCCCGCTCCTCCCCCAGCACCACCACCACCACCACCTCTGCCACCTCCGCCGCCTCTGACTCCTCCGCCCCTGCCCCGCCCAGTGATTCGAGCAGTAAACCCGTGACACCTATGGCACCCGGGGCACCAACAACGTCGAGCGCCGCCCCGACCCCAGCGCAGCCAGCAGCAGTGCCGCCGGCAGCACCGGCGCCGCCTGCCCAGCCTGCCCCGCCGGCCCCACCCCTCCTCGAAGCCCTGACGCCCACGGCAGTTGGCGGGGATGAGGCCCCACCCTGTAGGGTGCCGGGAGCCAGCAGGAACGGGAGGACCAGGCAGGCCTCCATCACGGCGTACCTGAAGCCTCGTTCCAACCGCCTTACCCCCTACCCGCAGAAGCCGGATGAGGAATAGGGGGGCGGGCGCTCCGGCCAGCGGGGGGGACCCGCGCAGGAGATTAACGTTCCCCCTGGCCGGGGTGCCGACCACGTCTGGGGACAAATCACGTTCGCCGTCGGGCCCCCAGCCGCACCCCACCCCGAGAAACAGGAGGTCTCGGGGCGTATACAAACACCTCCACACACCCCAAGTAGAACCCCAACCCCAACATCACCCCCAACCCCACCTAGACCCAGCCGAGCCGCTGTACGGGCAGGAGATACCCGGGCAACGGCCCCGTGCTGGGACCCCGTAGATTTGGCGACAGGGGCAGGAGAACCCCGGCGCCTCCGTGGGGGGGGACAGGAGTACTCCCCCTCCACCATAGAGCAAGACGAGCAGTGGTTGACGCATGCTGCAAGGAGACTGATGGCGCTCCGGGTACCAGTGCCGAAGGACGGCAACTGCCAGTACGCCGGCCTTGCAGAGCAGTGCGCGGAGTGGACAGCAGGCGGGTTGCGTGCAGCGGTGGCGTCGTCCATGCGGCAAAACGCAGAGCGCAGGGCCTCGTACGTGCCCGACCACGATGACCCGCAGGCCCCTACATCCTACGACGACTACGTCGAGAAGCAGACGCGCCCGGGGACATACGGAGACGCGGCTACCCTCCGGGTTGCGGCAGAAGTTCTGGATGCCCAGGTGTGGCTGCTCGCCTCCAACAGCAAGCAATGCATGACCCGGTGTGGGGAGGGAGCCAAGGTGCTGGGCCTTACGTGGAGGCCCTTCCACTACGATGTGCTCCGTTTCCCCCTTAGCCTGGCCCGGGAGCTAGCTGTGACGCCGACGAACCAGTGGGACATCCCTGCAGCCCTTCCTATGCCCACCCCGGCCACAGCGGACGGG
Source organism: Rhynchopus euleeides (assembly GCA_963210315.1). Taxonomy (NCBI): domain Eukaryota; phylum Euglenozoa; class Diplonemea; order Diplonemida; family Diplonemidae; genus Rhynchopus; species Rhynchopus euleeides. The sequence continues at coordinate 656,951 of OY723274.1, forward strand.
ACGCGAGTGCCTACGCCCGTCCAGGGGTCCACAGCGTCACCGCCCCCGCGGCGATTGCGGCATCCTGCATATCAACTAACAACACCGGGAGTGATCAGGCTGGCGACAGCGAACGTAACGTCACTGCAGACGCACCTAGGCGACGTGGCGGGCCTGAAGGCGGATGTTGTGGCCCTGCAGGAAACCCGAGTCCCGGACCCGAGCAAGGGCACGCACAACGGCTACTTCGCAGCCCACGGCTGGGCTATGCACTGGGGCAAGGGCATGCCCAGGGTCGCAGGCGCGAACGGCCGCGAACAAACAAGGCCCGGAGGTGTGGCTGTCATGGCGAAGGAGGGCCTTGTCGCGCAAGTGGTGCAGCCGAAGACCGCGCAGGAGCAGAAGTTGTACGACAGTACCCGCATGGTGCACGTAGTGCTAGCGATTGGAGACGGGAAAACGGCGCTTCATATCCTGAGCGTGTACGGCCACTCGGGGACCGAAGTGGGTGAGCAGCGGGAAGCCCTCCTGCAAGAGACGCTCGACCTCGCAGCTGGGTTGGGGCAGGTGCCCGTGCTACTGATGGGGGACCTCAACACCAACCCGGAAACCAGCGCCACGCTGTCCCAGGCGTGCCGGGTGGGCGGCTGGGTCGACGTGGCGACGACGCATGCGGAGCTCGCACAACAGAGCGTGCAGAACACGTGCTGGGCGTCGGAGAACGGCACTCGGCTGGACATCTGCCTGATGAACTCCTGCGCAGCGCCGGCCCTGCGTCGCGTTGAGGTGGCGAAGCGGGGGGACTACGACATACCCACGCACTGCCCGCTTTTTGTAGACCTAGACCTCACTGCCTTCCGCCGCCCCAAAAAGATCTGCATTCTTCCCACCCCTTTCCCTGCGGGTAAGCCCAAGCTGGGAGACGCTGCGGCGAGAGGGATAATGCAGGACGTGCTTGCAGAGGGGGAACTGCGCCACGGAGCAACGGCCGCGCAGCTCCTCCACCGAGCCTCCACCTGCGGCGAGCGTTTCCTAAAGCGTGTCCATGTAGGCCACCTGGAGAGGCAGGAAGCGGCCTACACAGGCAGAGCGGAGGGCTACCACATGCAGTGGTCGCGGGCGGCCACCAAGCACCACCCCGCCTCTGCACGGGGGGCCGGTGACACGAACACCCGGGCGAAGGACGGACTGTTGGGGAACCTCCGATGCCTCGTCCAAGAGGGTCTCAAGCGACTGCAAGCCGATGCACCGTACGGCCTCACGAATGGGGAGAAGCACGCCTGGAACGCCGCAAAGAAACGCCTGAGGGAGGGGGGCCTCCCCCAGGGGCTGCAAGCAGCGCTGACGAACACAACCTCGCAGTTGCCGGACCTGGAGATCCTGGAGCAGGCCCTCATTGCCTTGGAGGGGTCGCAGAGGGGCATGTTCGACAGGCTCCGCGACGCGAGGATCCGCACGTGGAAGGCGAGGATGCAGAAAGCTTGGACATACGAGGCAGGGCAGGTGTTCGCGTACCTCGCAGATCGCTTCTGCGCTCCAGCCACCTTCATGCGGCGCGAAGACGGCTCTTTCACGGCCTGCCCCAAGGAGGCGGACGAGCTGCTGAGGAGCGACACGGCGTGGGGAGGGTACTTCCGTAAGTACGCAACGACGCCAGAGCCCCGGTGGGACACCTTCCGCCAAAAGTACCTCCGCTTTCTCCCCGAGGTGGCTGACATGGAGTGCAAGACCATCACGGCAGAAGACGTTGGGAAGGCCTTGGCCAAGATGTCCACGTCCACCTCGCCGGGCCTGCACGGTTGGCGGGTCCACGAACTGAGACAACTCCCGCACGAACTCCTCAGGCTCTTCGCGGAGGTGTTCAACGAAGTTGAACGGTCGGGCGAGTGGCCGGAGCAGCTGATGCACGCCATGATCTGCCTCATCCCCAAGCCTGGCAGCTCAGGAGAGCCACTGTCGCAGCGCCCCATCAGTATCACCCCCGTGCTGTACAGAGTGTGGGCAGCTATCCGGGTGAAACCGGCACTGAAGTGGTTGGAGATCATCGCGCCCGAAGACCTGCACGGCTGCCGGCCTGGCCACGGTGCGGAGGACCTCATCTGGCACCTGGCGGCACGTATTGAAGAAGCCCACCTCACAGGGCGACCGCTGCACGGAGTCGCCCTCGACTTCAAGAAGTGCTTCGACACGGTGCCAATCGACCTCACCTTCCGCCTGGCTGCGGAGCTCGGTTTCGACGCCCGTGTCCTGCGCACCCTGCGAGCAGCGTACAGGACGATGCAGCGGCACTTCCGGGCGAGCGGCACCATCGGGGAAGGCTTCCTGCCAACTAACGGCATCATGCAGGGTTGCCCCATCAGTGTCGTGCTGATTAACGTGCTGGTGGGTGTGTGGATGAGGATGGTCGAGCACCGGCAGGACACAAGGGCGCTGTCTTTCGTTGACGACGTATACGCCACAGCCCCCAGCCCGGAGATCCTGCAAGACGTTGTAGACGACTCTGCGGGTTTCTCCCACGACACCGGGATGGCTATTTGTGCAGAAATCAAGTCTCACGTTTTCTCGACATCCCCCGGGCCGCTCCGGATTATGTACCGGGCAAGGGATGGCGAGGCCACTCCCCTCCGGCAGCGCAACAGCTTCGACTGTCTCGGGGCCATGCTACACGCGCGCCTGATCAGGGAAGGGCGCACAGCGCCCCAGTCCGAGCGCATCGCCCGCCGGAAGGAAGGTGCGCAGCAGAACCTCCGCAGAACCTCAGCGCTGCCCCTGCCGGTGCAATGGAAAGGGCAGGCGGCGGCGATGACGGCAGGGGCTCGACTATATTACGATGCCCTCGTAACTCGTTGGGACAGCAAGGACATCAGGCGATGGAGGGGCCTCTTCGTCGCCGCGCTCTGGTCTGGCCCACCTCGCAGAGCACAGGAGATTGTGCTGTGTGTCCTCCATCAGGCGCACCGGGTGGACCCCGCTGTCGCCCCCCCCTACCGGCAGATCACCACATGGGCCAAGCAGATCAAAAAGTGGAGTCACAGCAGGGTGCTGTCCGAGGCAGCCTGGGGGAGTAGAGAGAGGCTTGAGGGGACAGGCCCCTTCGCGCTTTTCTGGGCCGCCCTGCAGGGGATTGAATGGCGCTGGAGTGCTGCGACCACCCTGGCTTACACTGACGAAGCTGGTCGCGATGTCACCTTCGACCCTGTTGCTGCAACACCGAGCGCCTGGGCTATCTTTGCACACGACCTCCGCCAATCCCTGCGTAACGCAACGGCGAAGAAGCTGGCCGAACGCAGAGACGACTTCCAAGGAGCAGAGCACGGCATTGACGGGAGGGTGACACGTTGCGTCCTGGAGGGAGAGGGCGCTGCAATCACGGGGTACCAGCGAGGCCTCCTCCGCTCCGTTGTTGCAGGGGCGGTGCCTGCTCGTGGGCGCACAGGTCTGGGGGAGGTGTGCCGATACTGCACATCTGGGACCCCGGAGACGGTATCACACCTGTGGTGGGACTGCGCGGCATGGGAGCCAGTCCGCCAGAAGCACCCCATAGCAGCGAGGGACCGGACGGCCTGGCCGGCATGCCTGGCCCAGTGCGGGGTGGCGCCCATTTACAGATACAGCGTCCCGGAGAACGAGCAGCCGCTGCCCATGTCCTTTGCGGACAGGATCACCACCGTGGCACAGCTCCACCGCTACTTCATCGCAGTCCTGGCGGCGCGACAGGAGAAGGACGGGCTGCTCGACCGCTCTGTGCGCCATCACCGTACTACCGTCTACCCCTGGGAGTGGAGCACCCCTAACCCCGAGAGTGCCTCCATCCCTGCACTGGCGCCTTCCGAAGTCAAGCAGACGTGGGGCAAGCGGCCCCCAGGCATGTGGGTGGCCCTCTGCGACTGGCTAAGGGGCCTAAAGTGGGGACCGCAGGGGAGTGAGCATACTGTGACCCTGATGGAGCTGGCCGTGGACTTCGAGCTATCAACTGGCCTTACCCTCCCAGACACCGTGACGCGCCGCATCCGCCCCCCCGCCCACGTGGACCCGAATAGGAAGGGCGCGAGGGAGGCCCGCTCGCGCATCCCTGCAGACACAGCCCCAGGGCTCACCCTGTACTTTGACGGTGGTGCGCGCGACAATGGCACCCCCTTCGCCGTGGCGGGGGCAGGGGCGGTGCTATACCAAGACGGTTGCAAGGTTTCAGAGAAAGTACTCCCGCTGCTGAACGTGCGTAGCAACAACATTGCTGAGTACGAGGCGCTCCGTGCAGGTCTGCGCCTCCTCGAGAGGGGTGATGCCCCTGAGGGCCCAGTCACAGTGCGGGGCGACTCCCAGGTGGTGCTGCGCCAGCTCCAAGGGGACTCATTGTGCCGGGATGCCGCCCTCCGTCCTCTGTTCCTCAGCACGTCCCGGCTAGCTGCGGACCTCCAACCGAGGTTCACTCTCACATACGAGCATGTGAAGAGGGAATCCAACACAGATGCTGATGCCCTCAGTAACGCCGCGATGGACGAGGCTGAAAGGCTGGGGGCCTCACGGCAGCAGCTCCAGCAGGACCTCACGGTGTTCCAGAGCAGTATCCTGGGGAAGGCTGCCTCGCTGAAGGGGCTCTGCAGCATGGTGACGAAAGTAGGCACTGGGCCCTGGCATTGCGGCCATGCTGCCAACTCAACAGTCCTCACGGCGATCGGTGGATCTGTGGCGGCGGGCCTGTCGAGGAGGGCCCAGCTGAACCCTGCCACTGAGTCGGTGATGCGCAGCCTCCAAGCGCACCTGGCTGTGCCAGCCCCCAGCCGGACGGATACAGTGTTCCATGATCGCGGAATGGCGTGGGCCGCTACCTTCGCTCCGCAGCCGCACTACCCTGAGGGTTGGCAGCAATCGGCCCAGCAGTGGGCGGCGCGTGGTCGGCAGGCCAACAGCCGGGTAGGGCGCCCATGGGAGCGGAGGGGCGCTGCCCCCCGAACTGCTCCCCCTGGTGCCAGGAGGAACGCAAAGGTGCTTGCCTGCAAGTTGCATTGGAAGCCCCGTTGCTCGGCATGCCAGAAGCGGCGCCTCCCGGAGGAGGTGTGCTGCCGCAACCACCACAAGGAGGGGGACGGGCTCCCGGTCACTATGGGCTTCTGCAAACGCCACAGCATGGACCGATGCGGTGACTGCTACAGCGATGGCAAAACACTACCACATTGCTGCCAAGCACACCACGCCGGCTATGCTGCACGCCCTCCTCCCCGGAGTGGCACTGAGTTGGCCCCACACTCTAACCCGAGTGGGGCCTCCGCTGTGACGTAGAAATGGGCGGGGGTGGGCAATGATCCGCGCAGGATCTCCCCACACAAAACGTGGTCACCACACACACACACACACACCCATCCCCGGAGTTGAAAACCCCAGGACTGAGGACGTTTCTGAGATCATCACGACAGGTCAACTTCCTGGCAACCACCGTTGTTCCTCACCTTGGGGAAGGAATGCCTGAGATGGCTCTGTGGGTATCTGACCGCCAGGTCCTGGTTGCAGTGATGAAACACGATACTTGCCATCACGTCAGGCTTTGCGGCGCTGCGGTTGGCAGGAAGAGCATCTTTCCCTACGCTGAACACCGAGTCGCAGCCGGTGGTAGCTGCAGGCACCGCCAGCAGGTCCAGGGAAAGGCACCGGAGCCCCTCGCCAGCAGACGTGTACTTCTCCCAGAAGCCGACAGCTGAGGCCTTGTCCTTGCCGGTGGGTTTGCCTTTCGCGAATTTTCCGAGTCCAGCCAGGTATGTGCTCCATGCCTCCACGGTGACAACAGCTGAGAACTGAGGGAGGGCAAGTTGCAGCTGCTCAAAAGGAAGGAGGGTTTTGCATGTCTGCATCAGCAGGGCCTGCTGTGGGCACAAATGCCGCACGCCACGCCAGAACCAGTACCCGCTCTCTCCTTTATTTCCCCACCAGAGGCGCTTGAGTGACTCGCTCAGCAGGACAGCCACCGGTGAAGCACTCTCGGAGAGGTCGGGGTGGGTGTTGACTCTCTGGAGGTAGGCCTCTTCGGCCTCACCCCTGGCTATCCCGCCGGCCTCGTCGAGGTCGTGGATGCAGTCCTCTATGTCCCCCCAAACCTGGTGCGCATGCGGCTCGGCAGAGGGGTCGGAGTACTTTCGAAAGACGCGCAGCAGGGGTGCCGTGTTGTCACACATCATCTTGAGGTCGGCGTGGAGGGTGGCAGTGCTGTAGCGGTCCAGCAGGCTTCGCAGAACATTTAAGCTGCTGCATGGCTTCTGCGTGTTCTTGAGCTCCAAAGCCGCGAAGCTGTGGAGGGCCGCCAGCCTGTCACGGCAGTGCAGGTAGCACTTCAGGCTCGCTTCGTACCGCGTGTCGCTGAGCAGGGGGCATCTGACACAGGGGGGTGCGCTCTCGGGGATCTTCTCCTGTAGCTCAGCGAGCTTACCCCGTGCGGCGGCGAGCAACCCGTCGAAGTCCGCTGCCTCTGTGAGGGCCGCCAGCCCCGGGGGGACCTCGCTGCGGTAGACAGCAAACAGCGCCTCCTTCTCCCGCGGCTTCGCGACGGCAGCCATCCCGCTCATCCGCTCCACCAGTTCTGCCAGCACGTCAGCTCCGGCAGGCTCCAACACCTTCTGCTGCGCTTCAACGTAGCGACGCGCCCTGTTCTTGCAGTCCTCCCCTGAAAACAGGGCATCCAGCAGGGATACGAGCACGTATGACAGCACGCCACTGGCGGGGTCTGTGAAATCCCCAAGTTCGACTCTTGCCAAGAACTCGAGTTTCTGCTTCTTGAGCCACTTATCAGCGGAATCCGCAGCGTTGTTGGCGATGTGGGGGATGCACGACACCCACGGGATGCCGAGTTCCGCGTCGACCTCCCTGCTTGCTGCCCCGTTTCTCCCGCCGCGATCAGAACGCACCATCATTGGGGCGCTCAGGCCCAGTTTCTCCCACTCCTCCTTCAGGACCGTTGCTACAGGCGCATCAGTGAGGGGCACCACCAGCACAGCACTGAAGCTCCGTGCTGAACATACCATCGAGATCAGCTGCGTTCCCAGCAGCGATCCACAGTCGTGCAGCACTGACCACCTCCGCCCCTTGAGTCGGTCTGTGATGGCCGCACGACTTTCCTCCATCACCTTGGGACTATTCCTCGTCACGACGGGCCCAAGGCGTGGAACGTACCGCGGGATGGTGATGCCATTGAGAACCTCAAGGGCGGTGTGCAGCGCAGCGGGGGTGATGCCTGCGTAGAGCGCAGCCTTTGTCGCCTTGAGTTCGAAGCAAGACGTGTGACGTGAAGCCAACCCAGGGATGGTCTTCTGCGCTGCCTCATCCTGGGCAGCCGCCTTCGCCACCTTGTCTAGGTGCTTCCCCCCCGTGAAGTGGCCCCGCACATCAAGGGCCTGGGACCCGGGGTTCCACAGGCGGGAGCACGTCTGACAGGCGGGAACCATCTGCCCCTCTTCAAACATCCTCAGAAGGGACGCTCTGTTGATGAAACCTGCGGGTGCCTTGCCGAGCTCCACCTGTGAGCAGGTGTCGAACTCGTCGATCACATCTATCAGAGGTGCAGCAAGGTCGTAGGCCTTCACCTTCGCCTGCTCCGGAATGTTGGCGGCAGCCCCCTTCTCAGCGATCCGTGCCGATGCCGCACGCCTCTCAACTGTGGAGGGAAGGGGCTGCCGTCCCTGCGTCTGTGGCACTGTGTCACTCCCAGGCCCCTGCTGTCGATTGCGGATCCGGAACTTCGCCACAGCCTCCGCCACCTCCCCCTTTGACCGCTTCAGCTTTCTGCCCTCTTCTTGCACTTCCCCATTCGCAAGCCTCGTGTAGATGCCCAGCTCCACAGCCTCGTCGACAAGCGCCGGCTTGCGCTTCTTCCCCAGCTGCTTGGACAGCGTGTCCACCGCTTGCGTTAGAGGCGTGTCCACCTGAGCAGGCGGCTCCGCCTGAGCGGGCGGCCCTGCTGGCTCCTCCTCCTGCTCCTCGTCCGCGGGGGCAGGCTGGGGTTCAGGCTCCGGCTGCGCGGGGTCCGCCGGGGGCAGGCTGTCCATTTCCACATCATGATCACCTGCCCCACTCATGATGGCCCTGGCTTTGTGGATGATGATTGTGGCGAGGCATGTTGGGGTGGGGTTTGCGGCAAGCAGCTCATCGGCGACAGCAAGACACACTCAGGAACAGGCACAGATTGCGATCAGGAGGGATTTGTGGGGGAGAAGGTAAGCTATGAAATGCAGTCACAACACCGTTCAGCCGCAACCGCTCTCAGTCAGTATATGTTTGCTGACGCCGTGCATTGTGTCGTACGCTGCCGGCAGGAAAAATCGTCCTGGGCCTCGTCAGGGAGTGTATCTCCAGTCAGTCAACAAGGAATATGGGGGAAAAACTAAGATCTTAGCTAAGATCTTAGTAAAAAATACCAAGATCTTAGGAAAATTGAAAATTTTACAAAGATCTTTAAAAAAGCCGTTTTCCAGCCAACATCTTCGTAAAGATCTGTTGAAAACCATGTGTATATGCCTGAAATATACATGTAAAATACATGTACCGTATACGTAAATATTTTGGAACGTAAATATTATGGAACGTAAATATTATGGAACGTAAATATTTTGGAACGCTGGTGGGTTGGCGTTCCAGATTTTTTTCGTTCCATAATATTTACAGGGCTTTCTGCGACTCGGGGACTTGGACCAGGTGATCGGACGGCATACAGAGTCCCTGACGGGACCTACTCGTGCACTTTTCGCGCGATTCCTGACGCAAGCCGTCCTCACCACCGAGTCCCCAACTGGCCCTGTAAATATTATGGAACGTAAATATTATGGAACGGACCGGCCAAAAATGGGCCCGTTCCATAATATTTACGTTCCATAATATTTACGTATACGGTATATCAAGTAAAAATACAAGTATAATACTTGCATGTCAACTATTATACTTGTATTTTTACTTGATATACATGTATTTTACATGTATATTTCAGGCATTTACATGTATTTTACATGTATAATACTTGTCATGCAAGTATTATACATGTAAAATACTTGCATGACAAGTAAAATACTTGCATGCAAGTAAAATACATGTATTTTACTTGCATGCAAGTATTTTACTTGTCATGCAAGTATTATACATGTATTTTACTTGTCATGCAAGTATTTTACATGTATAATACTTGCATGACAAGTATTATACATGTAAAATACATGTAAATGCCTGAAATATACATGTAAAATACATGTATATCAAGTAAAAATACAAGTATAATAGTTGACATGCAAGTATTATACTTGTATTTTTACTTGATATACATGTATTTTACATGTATATTTCAGGCATATACATGTATTATACATGTATAATAGTTGACATGCAAGTATTATACATGTATACCGTAAACGGAAAAAGGGTGGACCGTAAAAATGTTCCAAGTTCCCAAAAAAAGGCCAAACGTTCCATCTTTTTTACGGTCCACTATTTATTGGGACTGCATATGGAAAAGACAATGCGATTTTCGCCCGCGGGCTGGTGGGTTGCGGGGCGCGGACTGCGGCCTCCACGCCGCAGACTCCCGCACGTAGGCCTCCCGACCTCCCAGCTTTGGACCCTCCCTCCACCACCGCAACCAACACCAGCAAGAGAAGCAAGTCCTCCCTGCGTGTGGAAAGGGCACGATCACCACCACTCACCTCGAGACTCACCCACCACCACACCTCGAGAAGTGTAGTACCATGCAAGGAGCGTTCCGGTAGAAGTAAAAGTAGAACCTGATGCACGAGCCCACAAAAGCAGCCACAGTACGGCAGGGCGCGCAGACAGAAGCTGAGACCACCGGGCTCCCTCCAGATGTAAATTCGTGAATCAGTGCCCGGAAAATTCAGGGAAATCGTACTCCTTTAGTGTAGTACACCCTGCAGTAACTGTGGGAGAACAGTTCCCGGACGATGGTGAGCGCACACTCTGTGCTGAGGCTCTGTGGTGTTAATCCTGCAGCTTCAGTCGTACGATTTCCTTGGTTCCTTCGCGACTTCGTCACGAAGGAACTCGTAAAAAAAACCGCCAAGTCCACTATCCCAACCGTAAAATAGGTGGACCGTAAAAATGTTCCAAGTTCCGGAAAAATCCCATTTGTTCCATCTTTTTTACGGTCCACCTATAGTACGGTTCACCTTTATTACGGTCCACAATATTTCCGTTTACGGTAATACATGTATATACTTGTAGTTATACATGTAAAATTTACAAGATCCCACCGTGAAATGTCCGGGGGGGGGGGGGGGGGGGGTCAAAATTGGACCCGGACATCCGCACGACGCGCTGGCACGGGCTGAACCGGTTCTGGAACCGGTTCGGCGGAACCGGTTCACCGGCGAACCGGTTCGGTGGAACCGGTTCCAGAACCGGTTCGGACGAACCGGTTCACCGGTGAACCGGTTCCGCCGAACCGGTTCACCGGTAAACCGGTTCCAGAACCGACATTTGCGAACCGGGCAAAGTGGGTCCCGACCGGTTGGCCGTGTACCGGTCGGTGGACCGGTATACGGACCTGACCCGCACTGAGTCATCTCAGACCTATGGGTTTCAGTCCCAGTGTCAGATTCAGACCTACTGATCCAGAACCGCACCCTCTCCTTCCACACCAATTGTATCCGCTGCTCATGGGTCCGAGTGACGACGATAGCAATGACGATGGCTCCATAGCAAAGATGGCTACCACTGTCAAAGCTCATCTGGAACAGAAACTGTCCCAGATGGAAGTCTCCTGTATAAATACAGGGTTCGGGTTTCCCACGAGTGTAACGCAGATACGTGCAGGTGTGTCAAGAGAGTGTGCAGCTCACAGCAGTTCCTCATCCTTGGTTCTGAACCCCACAGTTCTTCGAATCACAGTGACAACAGGGAGGCCAGATCCAAAGATCAGGCTTTCCCAGACGCGGTTCAACTGGTGACGACCGTTGTTGAGAGACCGGAGCGGAGGTCGACGTCGGCTTATCTCATGCATGCTACGGCAGGGGTGAGGACTCAGCCGCCACCCCGGGTGGTTTGCAGGTTGAACAGGTTGTGTGGTTCCATTGATCAACATAGGTCGGCCTGTCTGATAAGACTCAGCCACCCTGCGGGTCAATTTATTCTAAAAAGGCGCCTTTTTGACCAAAAGGCAAAATTTCCTCCCATCATGCTCCCGTACCACAGAGGCCTGCCTCTGTGTATGTGTACGTTTTGCGATGACGGGGTGTGGAACCTGGCGTAGACCGAGCTACAACACAGGCGCCGTGGGTCAATTTTTTTTAGAAAAGGCCTTGACCAAAGGCATCCCCCTAACACTTAATTGCTCTGCTTCAACCTGAACCGACCCTCTAGGCAGCGTGAGGTGGCTACGTCGAGCCACTTCGTGGACAGCTGCAGTACCCTTCCCTTGTGTTCCTCTGTCAGGGGAACAACACAATAGCAGCATACGTATTGTTTCATTTCAGTCAGCCAAGGAAAGTCGAGGAGTTCGAGCCGTTGAACAGTAACCAGAGGATGACAAGCAGGTTGAATATGCAAGCAGTGATCTCCTGTGTACCCTTGGACCCACATTAAACTCGAACTGAAGCCCTCAGTCGTCCTTGACCAGATTCAGACCCGCTTTTCCAGAACCGCACCCCCTCCCTCCACTCCAAGTGTATCCGCTGCTCATGGGCCCACGTGACCACAAAGACTTAATCGTGACTCCATAGCAAAGATGGCTACCACGCTCAAGACCATCTGTGAACAGACGGTGGTCTCCTGTTTCCAGGGGTATGGAATTACCACGAGTGTAATGCAGGTACGGTAGGTGTGTCAAGAAGGTTTGCAGCTCACAGCAGGTCGTCATCTTCGTTCTGAACCTTGGTTCTGAAGTCGACAGCTCCTCAAGTCGGAGGCACACAAAGGATGGGTTCCGCAACTGTCCAACTATCTACAGACTCACAGCCCAGAAGGTGCAGTCCAGGTTCCACAGAGCAAATTAAATGTTAGCATTTCTGCACAACTACCGTATCGCAAATCGCAGCGGCGGTAGAAGTGACTGACTCTAAAACGGCGAGGTATCAGTCTTGACGCTGGAAAATTCCGTTCGGAAATACCAAACACATCCAGAAAGTGGAAGGAATGGGCGCCAAGATGATGCGAACGATTTTTGGGGGGAGGGGGTGGACTGCCCTGTATCGTGATACCCGTGAGGGTAAAAAAATACAGGGCAGGGAGGCACAGGCGCAGGCACAACAGAGGCAATACATAGGCAGGCACCAATGGGAAAAGCGACCTCTTCTGGGACAGGCTGGGGAGGGGGGTGGGGAGGGCGGCGCTGGGGCGGCTGCATGCGGTACCTGCGGTTCCGGTCCGGATTTTCGTCCGGACCGGTGCCGCATTTGAGGGGCAAGAATCTGATTTCCGAGGCCCGGGAATGGTCGCAGTGGCTTCAAATGGCCAAAAACGTTCAATTTACCCCCCGGAAAAAAAAATTCGAAAGGGTCCCCCTATAGAAATCCAGTCAGGACTGCGTGAACCGGTTCTAGAACCGGTTCGCGAACCGGTTTCTGCCAGTTTCTGCATGCGGTACCTGCGGTTCCGGTCCGGATTTTCGTCCGGACCGGTACCGCATTTGAGGGGCAAGAATCTGATTTCCGAGGCCCGGGAATGGTCGCAGTGGCTTCAAATGGCCAAAAACGTTCAATTTACCCCCCCGAAAAAAAAATTCGAAAGGGTCCCCCTATAGAAATCCGGTCAGGACTGGGGGAACCGGTTTCAGAACCGGTTCTGGAACCGGTTCCGGAACCGGTTCCAGAACCGGTTCGAGAACCGGTTCTGAAACCGGTTCACGAACCGGTTCCGGAACCGGTTCGTGAACCGGTTCTCGAACCGGTTCTGAAACCGGTTCCTGCAAACCGGTTCACGAACCGGTTTTTGCCAGTTTCAGAACCGGTCCCAGCCGGTTCTGAACCTGTCCTCAACCGGTTCGGATTTGTCAGTAACCGGTTTGCCGTTGTGATTTCAACCGGTTCCCAAACCGGTTCCCAAGGAACCGGTTACTGTTTTCAAACCGGTTCAGGAGATTTCTGCCAGCGCGTCGTGCGGACACCCGGATTTCCGGGTCCGGGCATGTCCGCCCTGTCCGCCCTGAAACCGCCTAAGGGGCCGGGGGAAATCCAGGAAATTCGGGAAATCCAGGAATATGAAGAATCCTCCGTTGTTCTGACAAAAAAATACAACACACACGCCCATGCACCCAGCATACCATCAGAGCATCGCCGTCGCCCTTCTCAGCCGCCTCCCGGATCTCAGGAGCAGCTGTCCCGACATCCCCTTCTGCCAACAGACGCCGCCACCTCTGCCGCCGCTCCATTGCCTTATATATACCTGCCTGCAGGTGTGGCCACCCCGGCAATCAGGCACAACAGGGCACACCGCCGACCGCACAACACAGGGCCTGCGGCAACAGAGCGGGTTGCGGGAAACTCGAGAGCCCCTTCCTACCTTACCCCCCCCCCCCGCCAACAAGGGTTCGTCCCCAGGCATGTCGCTAAGCGTCGACCGTCGACCCAGTGTTTTTGGGTTTCCCCCCCCATAAAAAAGCGTCGACCCAGCGTCGACCCAGTGGACTGGGTTGACGCTTGGTCGAGGCTTGGAGCGTCGACCTAGTGGAACTGGGTTGCCATTCAAGCCTGGACCAAGCGTCAACCCATTTATTACACTGGGTCGACGCTAACCTAGCGTTGGCCCGGTTACACTGGGTCGACGCTCACCAAGCGTCGACCAAGCGTCAACCCACTTTCACTGGGTCGACGTCGAAGAGAGTATGGTTTTGCAGGAACAGATGCTCACTACCGTGGCCTCCGGCGGCTGGGGGGCTCCGCCCCCCAGACCCCCCTGTGGCGTATGTCTCGTACTCAAGTCATTCGATTACCACCGGGTCAGGGAATCCACCCACTCCAGTAGCCTCAGGAGGACGCAGCCAACTCACACAGAATCTGTACGCCCACAATGAACAGATGCTCACTACCGTGGCCTCCGGCGGCTGGGGGGCCCTGCCCCCCAGACCCCCCATCTCGCGTGCCCGTCTAGTAACCAAGTCCTTGCGCTTTGACGGCCGTGACATATCAGGGGGCAGCGTCGAAATCATGGTCCCGAAAGCCATTTTTTGGTTTCCTCCGGCACCCGACGGCGCGAGCGGGAGAGGAACCACGGAAGGAACCCAGCGCCTCACACCGTGCCCACCTAGTGGTCCACCGATGGGAAAATTTGGCAACAACACGAGCGCGCGCGAAGCGCGCGCGAGAAAAATTGACCCCTAGTGTTTTCCCCCCTGATCCCCCCCCAAAACAGGAGCGCCAACCCACCAAATCTCCAAAATCGAAAAGTTAGCGACAGGCCTGGTTCGTCCCAAAGAGATCCCTGTGTTGTGTGGCCTCTGCGACTTGGGGTTCCAGCTCGGTTGGTGGAAGTGGCGAGTGGGTTGGACGACCTACATCAGGGGAACAGGGTGGGGGAAGGGGCGATTCAGGACAAGGATACAATACAGTATGCAGGGCAAAGGGGAGGGGCGGGGGTATTGAAATTGAAGCAGAAGGAATCACAAGAATGATCTCCCTTCACCCGGTATGCAGGTTTTGTCTGAGATGCAGTGCAAAGGGGGCGGGGGATGGGAGCGCGGGATCACGGATGCTGGTAGGCGGATTGGGCAGCACCGTATATTGGGCTGGAGGCAGGAGGGTGGGTGGGGGTGGGGGTGGGGGAGGGCGGGGTGGGCAGTCAGCTTTTGTTCGGTACAGACCCCCCCACCCCCAATCCCCCCACACCCCCCCCCCCTCCCCCCAGGGCGAGCGTGACTGTCCCGCAGGGCGGCCTCTAGGCAGATGCTGCATGCCACCCCGTCCCCACCCCCACCCACCCCCAACTCCGCTTTTTAACAGATGCGATGGTGCGGCAAATATAAAACCAGTGTTAGAGTGGAACGCTGCCACCTCACTGCACTGTATGCCCGCCAACCAGACAAGAGGAGCCTCAACAAAACGGACAGCGTAATATGGGGGCCACACCCAACGGCAAGAATGGGTGGCGGAGGGGGGGGAGGGCGATCCGACTGGGCAGGCTTCTGAGTGTGGGGCAAGGACCCCGCTCAGGGTGTGCACAGCCCGCTGCTGCTGTGGGTGTGTCTGGAAGACAGAGTGCCACACAGCGTGTGCAGTAGCGGCAGCAGGGAGACGAAGGTTGTGCCAGGAACAGCTTAACGGGTTTCGAATTCCGTCCATCTCGCGTTACGCTCGGGCCACTGACTCCCAGCGTGCACGGGGAACCTGCGATGGTTGGGGTGGATGAGTGCGTGTATAGTGTGATGGAAATTCTAACGCAAACGCAACACACACAGGTTGCCCCTCCCCCCCCTCCTGCCGGCCTCCGTTTCAAACCATGCGGCACCACTGGGCACCCCTCTGAATAGGCATACCAAGGCAACTGCTCTCTCCTGACATTCCAGTACGGAGCATCAGGGATGGCATGGGCGTGGTGCCTGTAGTGCTGCTTGTGCCTGAGGTCGGGGTACACGTCTTGCATCCTCCTGCAGTAGTTTGCATCCATGTAAGGCACCGCTGAATCATAGGTCAGGTCGTCCAACGAGTTGACCACGCCGTGACGCACAGGCATGGTCCGCACACCCAGCATGTGCTGAATGGGGAAGAAGAACTGCTTCAGCGCCTCGTCTGAGATCACAGCCTTCCACCGAGCCTCCACATCGAAGAGCACAGTCCCTGCACGCACCTTCATCACCCACTGGACGTTGTCGCCGAGACCTTTCCCCATTCGTGCCCCTTGGGGACGGACGGACATGGGCAAGAGCTGCAGGTCGTCCTTCACTGTGATGTTGTAGTCCTTTATGCGGATGTTCGTTTTGATCGTCGTCATTGCGTTTTCAAGCTGCCTCTCCGTGATGTGCCCACCCTTTGCCGCGATGAGGCCGAAGTCACCCACGACGATATCGGGGTCGCTCCGCAACTCCCACGGCTGCATCATGTTTCTTGTGCCCGCACGCATCACTTTGTCATTCGGCCACTTCAGCGGCTGGTGGGGCTTGAAACGGGCCTGCACGGTGGTTGCCGTGGGTGCCTCCCTCTGAGGCCCGCCAGACATCACACCCAACACAGACCTGCCATGTGTCAGCGACGCGACGCAGGACTGCGTCAGCTTCTGAAGCATCATCCTTCCACACCACCCTCCCCTCCCCGGCTGTGGGCCTCCCACACACCTTGTTGGTGTCGTGTGGTGGGGTTGTGGAAAAATGTGTGTCTCAATGCAAACAAACAAGCAAATAACAGAAAGGGTGGAGCATAACCAGCGGGTATTCGCTGATCGCGAGAACACCCCACCCGACACAAACGGGAGGAGGAGGGTTGGGGGTTGGGCGGGGCGGGTAGGGTGAAGGCGCTTCGAACCAGAATAACTTCTTATTGCATGAGGTTCTTCCATGCAGGGATAGGGGTGGGGCAGCCCGCAGCGGCTCCAGGCAGCTTGCAACACCACCACCGCCACCGCCGCTGCCGCCGCTGTTTTTCGAACCCACGTTTGCATCCGTGATGTCCGAATGTATCACATAGCGCAAAAACAGAGGGGATCTTTTCCGGTTCTCAGGGTTCTCTTCTCGCGCAGTGCGCTGCAAAAGATAAGATCGGGCTCTGTTGTCTGTGCGCCCAAACCTGGGCAAGATACGAAGACAACTCCGCAAGCCTGATGAGGAGTTGCCTTTGCCTAACAAAGCGTTGCCCGCTCTCTTTTTTTGACACCGACAGGAGTCCTGCTGCAGTAAAAACATAAGATCGGGATGTTTGTTTGTGCAAATAAATAAGATGTGGGCAAGATATGCACCGCAGTGACCTTGCCATGTTGCCCCTGCCTGGCACAGTAACTTGTGTGCGTCTGCCGAGAGCGGCAGGGTGGGATGCCGAGAGAGACGGGATGGTGTTATTTTGCTTTGAGAGTTGTGCTCACAACGCATGGGTTGAGGCGTGGGGCGTGGGGGGTGTGTGATCTGATCGCCTTCTTCTGTGCATCAGAGAGCAAGAAACCCAACACATCCCACGGCACCAACTCGGCTTTAAAAGCTTAGATTTGCAGGAAAGATGCTGCATTGTTCACACCCGCAGAGAAAGGGGTCAAAACGAGTTGACACCCCAACCCCCCCTAGGCTGTGCTATACGTTCCACCCCCCCAGCGTATAACGTATTACATACATCGGGCGTTATTGCGTTACCAGTAACGGTAATACCGTTATTTTTTCGGTAAAATAACTTACCGTTAATAACGTTCCAGAACGGCCGAATAACGTTATCCGAAAATCGGTAACGTTATTTTTCCGCGTTATACCGTTATCGATAACGGTAATACCGTTATTACCGTTATCAGGAACGGTAATAACGTTATCGGTAACGTTATTACCGTTATTACCGTTATCGGTAACGGTAATACCGTTATCAGTAACGGTAATAACGTTATCGGTAACGTTATTACCGTTATTACCGGTAATACCGCGTTATTTTCGGTATTTTTGGGCAACTTCTATAGGGGGACCCTTTTCGAATTTTTTTTTCGGGGTGGCCAGAATGGGCTGTTTTAGGCTATTTGAGGCCATTTTCGAGCAAATTTTTGGGTTTAGAGCCACGCAAAGGGTCTAAAATGGGCATGCCAATCTCAAAAAATGCTCAAAATTCCGAGAGATTTCAGATTTTTCGAATTTTTTGACCGAGAAAATTCTGACCCCAAAATGTGGTCCTTGTGGTCTGGAACTGTCCGTTGTCGAAGGAATTGGTGAAAAAATCGTGATTTTTGGCCTCTGGATCACCCATGCCGTCCCAAAAATCAAGCAAAAGAGGTTTGGTAGGTGCATTTTTGGGTGAACATGAGCCATTGTGCCAACCTGCTTGATTTCACCCGAAAATTGGAATCCGTTGAATATGGTTTCTGATGAAAATGTGAAAATTTTCGACCTTCTTCGCAGTTTTTGCCACTTCCTTGCCCCATCTTTCCCACCCAAAATCGAAGTACCGTGAATGGTGTTGTTGAAAGGTCCAAATTGCGTTGGTTGTGCGTAGTTCTGCCGAAATCGTGCACACGTTGTGCATAGTGCATGTGTAACGCCATTTGCGACCAAAATGTAAATTTCCTGCACCCGAGCGTTGACGCTTCCACACACCCTTACAAACCCACTTGCCTGATGAAGGGGGTGGTGTGTAGAGCACGTTTGGCAGGGCTGAATGACACTTTCCGCGCGAAGGTCGTGTGCGTAATTAAAAAACGGTCCGAGGGCCGGAGGCCCGAGGCCTTTTTTTACCTGCACGAGGGTGCAATTGAGGCCGATACGGGGTGCAGATGATGGTTTCTTGCACAACCCAGTCATGTTTTGCACATCACGACGAACTCGGAAATTCCTCATATTTGCACTCCAGGTCTCATATTTGCACTGGTGCAAATATGGGACCTGGAGTGCGTGCAAATAATGACTGGGGGGTGCAAGAAAGTTCAAATTGTGTAGTTCCTGCGTACTTCGTGCGTAGCCCGAGCGTACTTTGGGTAGTTCGTGCGTATATTGTGCGAAGCGTCTTTGACAGCACCAGTAACGGACTTTTGGAACGTAACTATTTTAGAACGGACCGGGAAAAAATGGGCACGTCGCTACTTCGCGCTACTTCGTCGCTCGTAACGAGTAAAAATATCAGGTGGTTTATACACCGCCAATGTGAGGTGTGCGGGTGTATTCCTGAAGGATTCACTTCTGCGTCCACACTGAGTGATTTTGGAGTGATTTTCACTCCAAATTTCACTCCAGGAACATTGGATGCTGCAAGGTTGCAGGGGTTTCTGCAGTATTTGCCTTGAAAAAGCCAAAAAACATGATTTTTTCACGAAACTCGACATGTCCGTGCGTTATTATCCAAAAAATGGTCCCAGGGGGGTATTCTGGAGCCATCTCCACCAAAAACTACACCATCCGCCCGCAAAATTGTCCGAATAACGCAAGTTTTCATGAAAATAACGGAAAAATAACGCGTGATTTTAGGAGAAAACGTTTTCCAATTTTTTGACATCACGGAGTGGCCCCCTGGAGTGATATTTTACCCAAGAAAATTCTTTTAGGGGGGGTAGGGACCCGAGTTTCGGGTCAGATTCACCGGGAAATGCTGCCTTTTTTGGGGTCAAAAAATAACGCAAAAATAACGTTATTACCGTTACTGGTAACGGAATAACGCCCAATGTATGGTATTATACGTATTATACGTTGAGCGTATTATACGTTAAAATACGTATTATACGTTCAGGCAATACTGCACAAGCATCCACGATGCGACTCACACCGGACTTTGGGTTCGTGGCGTCGTTCGTCAGCACTTCGACAGCGTTCCACGCCTTGTCGGTGCGGTTGCGCTTCTCACCTGATATCGTTACACACCCACATGCACTTCAGCTGACTGGGGGATGCAGTGAGAGTCACACTCAACAAGGATATCAAGGTCACACTCGAAGTCCAGCCACGGACAGCCACTCTGTACGGTGTATGCAAAAATGGGGTGAAAATCCGGAGCGTATAATACGTATTATACGTATTATACGTATAGCGTATTATACGTATAGTGCAGCCTAGCAACCCCCCCACCCCCTCGCGCCCCCCCGCCCAGCCCTGGCCTGCGATTGACATTTGCGAGACGGCAAAAAAAAATGGAGGCAGTGGGCGAAACACAACAATTCCGCCAGAAATGCGAGTGACGATGTGCGTTCGTTTGGCCTCATCCGGTGGTAGACATGTTGAGACCTTGCCAGAGGTGGTTATCCTATCGGGAAGGCCGAACCTACAACGAGAAATCGCACATCTCTCCGTCTTCTGCTCCTGGGAGAAGCAAGTCGTGGCGTTGGATAGTCCCGAGTGGAGTTGTAGGGGTATCGAGCGGGTTGAGACAGACCGAGGGCTCGAGGGATAGAGAGTGAGTGAAAGAGAGACGCGAGGGGGCCAGACAACCCAGATTGGATTGGGTCAAATTGGGTGCCTGTGTGTCCGGGGGAGGGGACACATACACACCCCTCGCCTCTCCGCCATAAATTTGCACAAAAAGCGTAGCAACCGTGCTTCCTTCTTCCTTAATGATGCGTTGACGCTTCCAACACCCTAGAGCCTGCTGCTTTGATGTAGGTGTGGAGCACATGTGAACACGAGATAGCTAGACACACAGAAAAGGAACAGGATCGTCGGAAGCACTCCTACACTTTTACGCATCATAAATGTGCTCAAAAAAAATGTCGCCGGGCAGCGTATTATTCTGATGACTTCACAGGCGGTGAGCGAGGAGTCACACCACCCGCATTTTTGAACGACATTTTTCTTTTTTCCCCGAAGCCCCCACTCCCCCCTCGGTGGGCAGGGCTGTTGTCTCAGGTTCTCCTGCCCGATGTCCCCCGAGGGCGTGCGGTGAAGTGATATGTCTCGGCACATTGCAAGAGGCGTTTTCTGCCGATGATTTTCTTTGCGGGATTTGATGGCTGCTGTGTGCACCAGGCTCACACGAAAGCCACTGCGGGCGCCGGAAGGCGCCAGGCATTAGTTTTTTCCGGCAGATTTGTCCTGATACAGGTTTGTAAGGTGCAGGGTGGGGCTTGGGTGGGGTGGGTAAGGTAGAACGATCTGAACGGGTGTTTCGTAGTTTTCGTTATGGCATGCCGACGACATGAGTTTGGCAACCCATGGGGGGGTGGGGGGGTGGGGGGGGGGGGGGGGGGTGGGGGAGTGGGGGCTGCGTCGGTATGCCGGCGAATGTATCATCCACGGCGCTATCGATTTGTTTGGGGGTTATAGACGAAACGGGCGGCAGCCAAGAAGGCCAGCATTCAAGCAGCAGAATAGAAAAAAGAACACGGATGGATGGAAACAGACACGCCCCTGACATCACTCATTACCCCCATGAAAGAAGATCCACGCTCTTCCTCTCCGCCGACACCTGTGAGGTGCGGCTGTGTATTGCGAACAAAACAAAAATACAAAATACGGGTGGCGTGCTGTTTCCATCGGTACTTTGATGACCAGGTGGGGGGAGGACAGGTTCATTTTCTTTCACCTTTTTTACTAGTTACGCGCGACGGGGGCGCGCCATGAAGTCGCGAGTAACAAAGGAAAGTGTGCGACTGGGGGGTCTTCGCTACGGCGCCGAGAACGGTGCGTTTTGGTTCGTTTCCTCCTATTTATAGGTGAAAACCGCCAAACTTTGCCGGAAACTTGCCGGCAGCGAAGATCCCCACTGAAAAGCTTTAGGATTATCACCGTCATGCCACTTCACAGGGCCTCAACCACAGCCTTGAGACGCACGTAAAGTGCGCGCTCAACAAAAGGTAGTTCAGAGCTGTTTACAGTTGCTGAATCGGGTGCTTCTACCGTAAAGCAAAAGGAGTAGCTCGAAGTGGATCCGAACACACACAACACGCGCAGAGGGTGGGCGATACTGTGAAGGGGGCCTTATTGCCTGCTCAACTAAGAAGCTACCGGCTACCACCCTCCCCCACCACCACACCCGTCTTTTCTATTGCCGAGAGTCATCAGTTTGTCGGCTGTTTGGGGTTCCCCTCCAACGTTCGCAATGGTGCCAAAAAAAACCGGCACAGCTGTTGTACACATCGAGGACCCACAGACACGACACACCCTCGCAAAACAAAAAAGAGCAAGCGGACACGACGACGACGACCACGACCACCCCACCCCCCCATCCCCTCCCTCCCCTAATGTTAAAAGACAAAAGAGCTTTTATGCATACCCCAGAATGCAATATTCAAACCAGGGCTCGTGCAGGATCATTCATGACCCCGCAGGTGCACATGCATCACCTGATGTACATAGTGTTGGAAGGAAATCATCACTTCACTTCACTTCACTTCAGTTCAGTTCTGTTCCTCCACCCTTCCTACTTCGCTTGATGTGCGTTGACGCGCTTCCACACATCCTCTCTTTCTCAAGCCCTCTCGCCTGATGAAGGGAGCGGTGTATAGACCATGGTTGGCAGAGCTGAATGACACTTTGTGATGCGTAAACTGTGCGTCTGCAAAAACAGGAGAGGGGAGAGGGGGTCCAGGCCCTCCGCTGCCTGCAGCCTAGAACACCTCTTTGTGGAAATCGAACTTGACGTTGCGGGTGCTCTGCGAGTCGCAGAGCGACGCGATTGTGATGCCCAGCTCGAGGGGCCCGCAGAAGAACACCCCGATGCTGTTGCGTGTCAGCCCGTCTTCCGGCTTGTGCTTCTCCGCCAGCTTTGGGAGAATCCTCCGCCAATTCGGCTTTCCCGTCCGCTGCGCGGTGAACTTCGCCGCCCCCTGGTCCGACCCCGCCGACTCCGCAGCAATCTGGCGCTGCCGGAAGGCCTCCAAATCGAAATCCCCAGTCATGTACGTCGTGATCTCCACTCTATCCTTATCAAACTCCCTCACGTCGCTCATCAGATCGCCAAACCAGTTAAAGTGATCCTCATCGTTCGCAATCCAATAGAAGTAGACCTTATCGGGCACCATGTTGGACTTCTTCTCTAGGACCGCCTTGAGGATGGATGCGAATGGGGTCACCCCGATGCCCGCCCCAATGAGCAGCACTGTCTGATAGTCGATATACTGCTGGGTAGATGTCGCAAACGGCCCATCCACCGCGACAGTCCAATGGCAGGGGTTTGCAGGGGAGAACGACTTCTTGATGGGAAAGCCCGTCCCCTCCCGCAGCTCTCGCTTGAAGAATGCGTCGCGCAGCCCGCTTGTCCAATCCATGCCCCGCCCGGTCCGCATATGCACAGAGAAGATGTCCCTCTCAGGTGCAGAGCTCACGGTGAACGGATGCGACACAAAGTGCGACAGCTCCGGGATGAGCACCTTAACATACTGCCCGCAGAGGTGGCGGAATCCCTGCTTGAAGACGGTCAGCTGGATCACCTCCTTCGACACGAGGGTGATGGATTGGATATGCGCTGGCTGGCACAGCCTCCAATACGAACAGGCCTTCTCCAGGGCGAACATGAGCAGCGGCACGGCGCACCAGCAGTAGAACCTCGGGGCGTGGAGAAGGAGCAGGAGATAGGTCGGGATCCACAAATGGTGGGTGTACCAGAAGCGGTCCCAACCGCCGTACTCCCTGGCACCCACCTTGCAGCAGGTGAGGGGGCAGATCTTCCGGGTGTCCGTGTTTGCCTTCCGCCGCATGGGGGTCGCGTTGAAGAATATCACGGTGAAGAAGATGGTGATCACCACGCCGGTCCACCCGGGGATGGTGCGGAGCTGCTCCCCATAGGACATGCCCCAGAATCCCGGGACGCACTGGCACAGCTTCTTGTCGAAGCAGTAGGGCTTCGGGCAGTGGCGGATATTGAACCACTCCGCATCCAGCGCATGCCCCGAAATGTGTATGATCATCAGGAAGAGGACACACTTCGAGACAAGCTTGTGGAACTCGATGCTGCTGTCCAGATCGATGTACTCATCTGCCGGGGTGTCACGCAGGGCACCCAGCCACATCTTCATTGTCGGGAGAGGGAGGAGCACCAGCATGAAATTCAGCGGCACACCACCAGTCTTCGCCAGGGGAAACCAGGGGTTTCCGTGCCGGATAAACCAATGCCGGTGAGCCAGGGCCCCCCAGGCCATCAACACCGCCATGCAGACTATCACAAGCTGGATGGACCTCCAGTTCCGGCTTGCCCGCTTCTGGCTCTCCGGGAGAATCGGCTCCGACTTGACCTCTGTGATATCCAGGACGGTCCACCCCAGGGGGAGCAGCTTCTCCGCCCCCACCTCTATGCAGGAGTAAGCCACCAGGCCCGGGTCGGGCACCCTGTAGGAGAAGCAGGTCTGCACCTTGAAATTCCCCGACCCATCCCGCTCGACGCTCAGGATGTCCGTCGACTCCCGCGCCGGGAGCCCCATGGCGTGGCTGAGATCCGCGCAGAACTTCACCCGGTTGAAGGTTGACCCGGGGGGGGCAGGGAGCGATGACGGAGCCCCCTGCGCCTTGCTGCTGCTGGAGGCGGCGGGTGTCGGGGCAGGGCCAGGCGCGGCAGGGGCGAGGACTGGGCTCCCGAAACTTCCAAACCCGCTGTCAGCGAGGGATCCGCCACCACCCTGCGGAGAAGAAGCGGTGTGCCCCAGCAGCTTCGAGGTGGTGATCGCACCCCCGGCTGCGCCGTAGGCGCTGAAGCTGCCGAACGTCGGGGAGGCTGGCCTGCTGGAGGAAGCCGCCGCCATTGGGGTCGTGCTCCCGAGGAGGGACGTGTTGAGGTTGGGCTGCCCCCCTAGCAGCACCTCTCCGGTGGAGGGGAAGAGCGCGGTCCGGGTGACCTTCAGCCCGCCCGGCGGGGAGGAGAGCGGGGGGAGCGAGGGGGACATCGAGGTCCCCGCAGAATTCCCCTCGGGCACCGCCGCCATCGCGCAGGACTGTATCGTGAAGGATAGGGTTCCCTCGGGGATGAGCTGCGGCAGGTCGGGCACCTTGTGGATCTTCTTGACCCAGCGCTGCTGCGCCCAGCTTTTGTGGGGGTTGCGCCGCGCCACGGTCCCCACGGTGTAGAAGGCTGCGATGCAGAGGGTCACCACAGTGAGCGTGACGATCACCACAACCGCGCGGACCTCCGATTTTCTATTCTCCTCCGATACGTCGCTGGGCCCCAGAGGGGGGTCCTTAGTGACGACAACAACGCCCTTCTGCCCTCTATTGGAGAAGTCGTTGTTCCGTGTGGAGAGGAAAGGGTGTGTTCCTGGGATGTTCATCCGCACCAGCCCCCCGTCGACGCTGCTGGGGGCCCTGTTGAGGACAGCGCAGTTCCGCACGTCGGAATCGTCCTGCAGGTCGATCCTCTGGGGGTCGTATTCACACCCCTCCTGGCTGAGGTGTGCAAAAAAGGCGACCGCCTCGACGTCACTCTCGAAATCATCCTCGCCGGAAAAAACCCCACCCTGCACCACCGCAGATGCCCCACCCCCGCCGCTGCTCGCATTCCCACTCGCCGAAAAAGGGGTGCGCACGGCTCGGGCCTCGCTCACCCTTTGCGAGAAGAGGGGGTTCACGCCGTCGGAGTGGGAGGCTGGCACCGTGGATCCGGGGTTTCCCCCCTTGGAGTAAACGAGGTTCGATTTTCCGGATCCCGGGAGACCAGCCCCGGTGTTGCCCTGGGTGGCGGCATCGGAGTCGACCCATTGGAAGTGGATGAACTCCCCCTGTTTCACCGTGAGGTTTGTCGGGACAAAGTCATACTCCACAGCGGGGAATGTCTGCTGCAGGTTCCCACGCCTCCCTCTGATGTTGACGTTGTGGATTGCGGCGTTCTGAATCCCCGCCGGCCTCCTCTGCGTGATGAAGCGGTGCGTTCTGTCCTGAAAAGTCCTCCCCAGCTGGTTGGTGTTCGTCGCAAGCTTCAGCGCCTCATTCCCCCGCAGCATGTGATCCGGGAGATCCCCCATGTTGTCCATCTTCATCTTCGTAAACCCGACAAAGTCTTTGCAGAGGTTGTCCGTGCCCCACTCCTCCATATTCCCATTCGACGCCATGTCCAGATCGAAGAAATTTTCAGAATCGCGGGATGAGACATTGTACCTCAGCCGGATCGCACATTGCAACCCCTCCAAACCCTTCGGGACAACCCAGTCAAACCGGGCCCCAACATCACCCAGATGGTTCGCCCTTAGATAGGGACTCTTTGTGCAGTTGGGAGCGGTTAGGTTATGCGACTGCGACTCCACCCACCGAAACCCTGCGAGAAAACACCCCTCCCTGCTGTTGGGAAGCGCGCCCGCATCCAGCGCCGTGATGTTGGTCGGTATGCACTCCCCCCTCCCTTTGACATTCTCCGACTCCGCCTGGTAGTATGGGCATAGCGTGACATCATCTGCGAGAACCGCGATATCCTTCCATGGCGTCGGATGCCAGTAGGGGTAATAGTCGCGCTCCTCCTGGCACTCAAACCCTCTCCGTGCCCCATTGATGTTCTGCCGTGTCGCCTGTGCCCCCGCGGTATCGCTGATGGTCTGGTCGGCAGTATAGAGGCCCTTGTTCCTCTCCCGCTTCCCACACTTCTGGAAGTAGTCGAAGGGTTCGTGCATCCCATAGAATGGGTTGTCGATGGAGTCGCGTGATTCCGGGATTGTCGCGGTTGTCCTTCCGTCGCGCAACTCTTCAGAGCACATGTACTGCAGGACGAACTGGCAGTTCACATCAGGCCCCCCGCAGCCGTGCTGTGCGGTCCATTCGATGCGGAGGAGGGACGACTCGTAGAGCTTGAGATGCCCGTCCCCAGCACCCACCATGTCTTCGATGTAGTCTGCGTCTGTCCCCCCCGTGCGGCACGACGGCTCGCAGGTGTCGCCCACCTGGAACCCGCCTCTCGCATTGTTCTGCGAGTTGAAGAGGCGCGCGTCGTTCTGCACGGCGTTGCTCCGCTCGAACAGCTTGTTGTTGGACCCCATCGGGTTTGTGAGGAACACATCGCCGGCGGCGGGTGGGGCGGCGCAGAGGAGCAACAGGAGAGAAGCGCAGTGGCACGCACCCCACGCACCCCACACACGCCCCGTGGCGCGGGGCATGGTGGTGGGAGTGGTGGGAGGGGGGGGGGGGGGGGAACAGAATCTCCAGACGCCCGCCAAGGGGTGGGGTGGGTGGTGGGGGAAGGGGGGGCGCTCCCCCAGCACCTGCCTGTGAGGTGGGTGGGTGTGTGCGGGGGTGTCTGGGTCCCGACAGAGAGAGCTATGACGGTTGTCATGACGGGAGGGCATGTTAGGGGTGGGGTGGTGTGGGGGAGTCTTGCTCGGTCAGAGGATACAAAGGAGATAGGGGGGGGGGGGAGGTCAGTTCATCCAGGTCTGCTTGTAGTATCAGTTCGCGTGCGGAGGGGCTGGAGCGGGGAACAAAGAGACACAAATCCTGCTGTGAGTTGTGCGGTGTTTCCCCTCAGCCCCCCTTCCAACCTTGCGTATTGCAAGTGGTAGTAAAAAGAAAAACACGACAGGTCAGATTGCCCGTCCTTCCTCGACCTCACGACTCCCCCCTACGCACCTACGGTGCTCAAACAAGTTTGTGGTGTGGGGTGGTGTGGGGTGGGATGTCAGTGATGTTGTTTAATGCGGCGGCACCGATTTGCTGTGCAGAGAGGCAGGACTCGTGTTCCTCTTCCTGCCGCCCTCTTGGGTTGCATGCCTTCTTGCGACACTCCGTCCCAGCAAACAAAGTGCGGAAGACATGCACTGATGTGATACAGGTGACGCCAGTTCAGAGGCATGCGGTGTTCTGAACGCTGTCTGCTGCATGACCAGCACAGGGACGAGGGGTGCCGGGCGGGAGGGATTCCAAGCAGCATGAGACTCACACCACATTATCAGCGGTACAATGTAACCTCGATACACCTCCATGAGAACAAGCACATTTCACATCGCACCAACCGAACCAACACCGGGATGTGTGATCGGGGTGGGGGGTCAGTTGCGGTCAATGCGATGAGAGGGGCAGGCAATGGGAGAACAGCAAATAGGGGGGTTGGTCTGTTTCAAGGGCAACAAACGAGAAGGCGACAGACAGGGTGCACCATTGGTCACCATGGGACAAGAACAGCTGAGGGAGGTTGGCCTGTTCTGCTGCACCCCCTGTTTGTTGCAAACACAGCAAACAGGGGGTGGGCCTGCGCCATGGGAAAACCGTAGCAAACAGTAGTCGCATTCTTCTCCTTATTCGATGCGTTGACACTTCCACCACAGCGCGATGATTGACATTGATTTGTTCTCAGGAAACTCTCACACAGGAACACTTTTGGCTGTGGCCACGCAAAAGGGGTGAGCGTGCTACGGGAAGGGCAAAGGGTTGCAGAACTGACAAGCACTTCACGAGGCTGCATACAGGTGCAGCAGTCTACGGAGAGGGCAAAGGCTGGCCAGTTTGCAGGAGAGCGCAGCACACTTATTCATGGTTTGGAGAAAGGCGCGCAAGTACCTCAGCAGAGGAATCGGGGAACATAGACAGAGGGAGGCTCGCTACCAGATGTGACTTGAGTGAGAAGAAGCGAGCAACAGCCCACTTCCCCTCACTTCCCAACGGTTCCGAAGCGCACCCGCTGCATCCCCTCTCCCACCATCTTTCGTTCGGCGGCTATTCCGCGCTCTTTTCAACGCGTCGTCGCGAAGATTGCGCCTCAGTATCAGCAGGCGCAATCTCCGGCTTCCAGTGTGTGTGTGTCACCCCTCCTTTACAGCGCAACGAGGAGGAGAGCGAAACCGTGTGGCGTCACGTAGTGCAAGAGTAGGATAGCGGGCCCGGTTCCTCGCGGTATGGTCCCTCGGGGCCAGGCTGCGATGCCAGCACGCTAACCCAAATTGCAATACGGTCGTCAGTGCATTTTGGTGAATTTCCTGTTGAATTGGCTGAAAACTGATGAAGATTGACGAAGAATAACGACCAGCGAAGACCCCCGAGGATGATACAGGATAGACAAACAACGGGGTAGAGGGGATGTTCGCTCTGTACTATTGAAGGGGTCGGGCCTGAGTGATATTCGCACACACTGATCGGGAGGGGGCACACGTGAGGAGAGGAGTATGGTGGTGGTTTGGAGGAAGCGAGGTCTTCTGTAGCATCCATGTGCTCTTGGAGCGTCGGGACGTCAGGCTCTTGGTCAGACAGGCCGGAAGACAAAGACTTCTCATCAGAGTCGGGATCTACATGGTCATCCAGGCGCCGTTTGAGCGTCGGACAATCAAGGCCGGGACCTGACGGACCTGTCGGAGACCCGTCGAGCCAGCTGTTTGTTTCATCGTCACACACGGAGGGTGGGGAGGGGGGCGGGGAATCGGAGGAATCGAGGTCCTCGGTAGCGCCGCGAAGGGGGAGTGACCTGAGCTGACGCGCCCTCAGGGGGTTCACCAGGACTTGCAGCCACTTCAGCACACACGTCAAGCAAGGAGGAAGGCGTGGAAGGGAATGGGGGTTCCGAGGAAGCGAGGTCCTCGGTAGCACACAGTTGTCCCTCAAGCGCTGGGACGTCAGGTTCAAAGTCAGGCAGGCTTGGAGCAGATCCGCTCGGCCGGCCGGCACTATCACACACGGAGAGCGGGGAGGGGGGTGGGGAATCGGAGGAATCGAGGTCCTCGGTAGCGCCGAGTCATCTCTTCAGCGGAGGGGGAGTGATCTGAGGAGCTGACGCACCCCCAGGGGGTTCATCAGGCCTCGCAGCCACATCTGCACACACGTCAAGCAGGGAGGGAGACACAGACTTCTCGTCCGAATCAAGATCCACATGCTCACCCAGGCGTCGTTTGAGCGCCGGGACAAAAAAAACTATTATTCATAGTGTCAGACCTGAATGTTGCCCGGTATGAGTATAAGGATTTTCAGAATTATTAATTGGTGCCCCTGACGACCCCATATTGCGTAGTTTGTGCGTAGTGAAAAGGGGGGGGGGGTCTCATTTTTTGATTTACTCAGCCATTCTCTGTCTCTATGCCGGGACCCCAAACTCAAGGAGTTCTTGCTGTTCCGGGGTCAGTGAGGGTGCAGGCGCTTCAGGTGCTGCAGGTGCTGCAGGTTCTTCAGGTGCTGCAGCGCTGGCAGCCTTCGGTGCGGGTTTCGACGCAGTCTTTGCAGGTCTCTTTGGGGGTGCCCTTTGGCGCGGTGCCTGCTTCAGCTCGTCGGGTGGAAGCATCAACGCATCATTAAGCGGTGCCTGCTTCAGCTCCTCCGGGTGGAAGCGTCAACGCATCATTAAGGAAGAAGGAAGCACAGTTGCTACGCTTTTTTGCAGCTGCAGGAAACGACACCATACCCAACAACAATCCCCAGACCGTCGAGGGAGAGTGGGCGCCTGGATCCCGTGACACAGATCTCTAGTGCCGTTGTGATCCCCTCGGATAACGTCTCCTGGACGTTGTCAGCGGAGGTTGCCTGTGTGGCGGTGACCTCCGTATACCCCGCGGGATCCAGTGCCAGTAGCGCCTTCTTCAGCTTTTCGTCGACCCCTCGGCCGACGCTCTCCTTGATGTCAAGGGCCACCTTCAGGGTGGCACCTCGCAGCGCCCTGAAGGCTGTGATCGTATCATCATTCACAATCTCGAGGGTGTTCTACGCGGCTCCTGGAACTCACTTCCTTCTCAGGTGTTTCTGGGCATGGGGCAACCTTGCCCAGGTGTTTCTGGAGTCCCGCCCCACATGTCGTGCGTTCTTTCGTACGGTGTATAGTGAGTTCTGGCAATAATTTTTTGCTCGGTCAGCGCAGTGCCTCCAGTCCTGTCTCAGTAGCCACACAGAAAGGGGGACCAAAAAAAACTGGGGGGGGACCAAAAAGCGAGACCCCCCCCCCCAGATTGCGTAGTTTGTGCGTAGTAAAAAAGGGGTAAATCAGGGGCACCATGAATTGCCAATATTTTTTTTTCTTGGTGGTTCAGGCCCAGGTGCCTTCCCTTCCTGGCTGCATGATGCAGAGTGCCGCATGCAAGACAACACGTGACAACAGCCAAGCTGGTTCAGTCTACCTGCACAACCATGGCAGGGTCAGGAGATTGTGACACGAGGGGCGCCGTCTCGTCCTCTTCGTCGCTGTCAGCATTGATCGTTTGTGCGTGTGTGGTCGATTCCTTCTCTGCAGGTGGGACGGTTATCTCCCAGCGAGGCACGATGCACATCAGCACGCCTCTGCCAAGCGACAGGTACTGTGCCAGGCATGTGATCATGAAGGTGAACTCGTAGCCGAACTTGTCGATCAGCACACCACCCACCACTGCAGAGCCAGACCACCCCACTAGCGTGATGGCAGAGAACGCTGCCCACCTGGCGCGGTGGCGCTTCGGCACGAAGTCACCCATCACTGTCTGCTGGATGAATGCAGTGCTCTGCAGGCAGACACACCGCATCAGGAACAGCCCAACCCCCACCGCCTTCTGTGCATTCGTGTGCAGAGCCCCCGAATGGCTCTGGATGATGAGGCCCATCAGTGCAGTGATGCCCACCACCCACCACAGGATGTCTGTTTGGATCCGCCCGATCTTCTTCGAGCAGTACATCACGCCCTTGATGCCCCACGCACGCAGCAGTGGCAGCACGGCGATCACAATGTACACCGTCACAGGGGAGAGGTGCATCGAGTCTTCGAAGAAGATGGGGAAGAACTTGCCCGTCATGCCGTTGCCTGTGCTACAGATGATGTTCGACACCAAGTAGATGAACGGGATGTAGGCGTAGCGGGGGTTGGTGTACTCGCTGCCCACCTGCGTGTTGTCGCCGGGCTTCTTCTGCTTGACGGCCTGCTTCCCAACCTCGGAGATGGACTCAGAGGCACGCGCCAGGCTGTAGTCGTCGTTGAACAGGAAGCAGATGTAGATGCACGGCAGCCGCACCAGCAACCCCATGCACACGATTGCCAACAGGCTGCGCGTATTCCACGAGTTACCGTTGGCCAGGAGGAAGGGCAGGCAGATGTAGGTGGGGCCCAGGACATAGGCATAGTTGCACCACACACGCAGCTTCCCAGTAAAGTCCTGCCGGTTGCCCGTCTCCAGGGAATCCGCTTGGATAGCATTGTAAGCCGCGTCGCTGAGGGACTCGCCGATGTACACCCCGCAGGTGACAATGCACACCATCAGGAACAGGTAAGACCCAATCCCATCGATCTGGTTGGGGATGTACCCCTCATCGCTGCTGCTGTCTGAGGATGAGCTGTTCGCGCTGGGGACAGGGGTGATGGCGGCGGGCTGCAGGCTGTCCAGCACATCCTGGCTGATGAGGCAGGCCAGGCACAGCGCGCACAGCAGTGTCGAAGAGATGCACGACAGCACCGCACCGGCACGGATAACACGATCCCGCCGCGACTTGTCGGCAAAATGTCCTCCCACGAAGCCCGGGATGAGTGCGCACGCCCCGAAGAGACCCTCAGAGTAACCCACCTTTGACAGGGACAGTGTCACCTGCTGCATCAGGAGCCCGAGGGTGCCGCTGAACAGGATGCCGTTTGAGAGCGACACCGTCACCCAGTAAAGGACGGAGTACCTCGCATTGCGGTTCGTCGTCCCAAACCCGCTCAGCAGCCACTCCATCACAAGGCGTTCCGCTTCATCATCATGTGAAGCCGGAGGCATTGTGATGGCCTGTGTGGGTGGGTGGGTGGGTGACCTTCTTGATGACGGAGGTCAGCTCGCCCAGGTTGGTGTGCTTCCCCGTGGCCTCCTGCTCGGGGGACAGACCGAGACGCAGCACCGCCTCGACGGCGAGGTTGGCGAAGTGGTCCTTGTCGATGGAGAGCACCTTGGACGACAGCGTGGTGCTGGCGATCTGGATCAGGTCCTGCTTGAAGCGCGACATGTCAGAGAAGTGGTTCACAGCGCTGTCCTCCAGAGCCTTGCGCGCAATCTTCACAGCCTCGCGCCACCCGTCGATGATGGACTGAGGGTGCAGCTGCTCGATCAGGATCAGCTTCTCGGCCTGACGCAGAAGCTCACCGGCCAGCACGCACACCGTGGTGGTACCGTCACCCACCTCCTCGTCCTGCGTCTTCGAGATGTCGATCAGGATCTTTGCCGCCGGGTTGTCCACCACGATGCTCTTGAGGATCGTCGCACCGTCGTTGGTCACGCTCATAGCCTTGTGGCCAGTGCGCCCGCTGCTCTGCAGGATCTTGTCCCTCCCCCTCGGCCCCAGCGTGGTCTTCACCAGGTCGGACAGCTGTGCAGGGGTGATGATGGCGATGTGTCACGAACAGGAAAGGTGATGCAGCAACACAACATAACGTAGGCGGCGGTTTCACTCTGGAAAAAAGCAGCCTCTCGAGTTTGCAGTATGCCTGCCGCATTGGCACAGTATGGCACACGCATGCAGACACATGTTCTCATCACGCCCCAAAGTTCGCAGGTGTGTATTGCACATGTCCTCTTATTTCACATACCGCAATCGCGCCCATGAAGTTGCTGAGGCGGCACTCCTCACCCTTCTGCTCCATCGCCCCATACTGTGGAGGTGACGGAGGAGGAACAACGAAAAGAGCTTACGATACTTTGCTGGATGTGGGCATGGGGTGATGCAGACACAATCACCCACATGCAAACGTTGGCAAATGTTGGATTCGCGGACCTGCATCGTACGTATATCCACGATAGAACGCCGCAAATCACGAGAAGAGTGTCGACACCGAGCACCTGTTGAGGTGACAGCACTGTCGATACAGTACACAGAAGGACAAGAATGGGGAGACGTCCCACACAAGCAGCTGGCCGTCGTGGCCTGCTGTGGCCACACGTGTGCCGCTGGGCGAGAAGCTCAGGCGGTGCACAGGCGTTGCCGGCCCACAGCCCCACACGCACCGTCCCGTCGTCCATCCCGCGCGCAAGCTCGTCCCCGCCCGTTCCTGCCTGCTGGAGCTGGCTCTGGATCTGGACCTGGTTCCGGTGCGTCGCAGCGGCACGCTTGGCGGCCGTGACGGTGCACGCGCGGAGGCGGGGGAGTGCGTGTGTTCACCATGGACAACGGGCACCAGGAGGCGGCGGTGGTGCCTGTTGGGGCGCGTGTGACGGCGCTGTCCTTCTCGCCACCGACCCCGCCCGCCGCGACACGCATCCCGTCGGCCGGCGAGAAGGCCACGTCGTGCGCGGCAAAGCCACGCGAGCGACCGCAGCGTTGAAGACACGTACCACCCCGTCCGCACCGCCTGCCGCGATCTCCGCACCGTTGGGCGAGTGTGCCACGCTCAGCACGCATCGAAGCGATGCACCCGCACCGCAAACACTGGCAAACGTATACGGTGATTCGCAGGCAGTCACGGGGGTGGGTGTGTGAGGCGAAGGTGTGTCAGGTGCCGCAGTTGGAGGCACAGCTGTTGCTGGCACGTCGTCCCACAGGAGCACACCCCCATGACGTACTCGCTGGTGATGATGGTGTTACTGTCGTGGAAGTATGGCACCGCGTACGTATATGTACTCGGCAGGGTGTAGGACTGCAACAGGGCGCCGCTGTTCACTGAGTAAACCTACATCGTGCCACTTCTTCCCCACCACATTGATCCAGTCCCGCGAGAAGACATTCCCGACGCGTTCATCCCTCTCTTGTCGATGGAGTAGTCGCTCAGTTCGTAGATGTTCAGCGTGTCGTCTGTGGAGTTACCCGGACTCGCGAAGTACTACAGCCCGTGACATCATGCTGACTCCACTGCAGTCGAGCCGGACAACACAGAAGCTAACCTGCGCGGTGGTGTGTGGTGGTTCGCGGGGCCAACACCTCAGCGCGACACAGGCGCCACGACACCGACACCACTTCACACCCACAAAGGCACCTCCCTCCCAGCACGGAGATGGTGAATGAGGTTGTGGCGGGCATCCCACCGTCACCACTGTTGTCAGTGTGATGATGTGGTGCGATGATGAAAATGCCGAGGAGGGCAAGCAACCCCGAAACTACTGGGTGGGGAGGGGAAGGGGTGGGTTGCCTTCCGGCTAACAAAAACAAAAGCGGGACTCACTTCTGGGCTGCGGCTGGCCATGTCGGCCCACATCACCACATCTGTGTGCAGGGCACAGGGCAGAGGCAGACAGAGGCGTGGCATCGTCTGAGAGATAGCGGACAACACTGCAGAGCAGCAGGCATCAACCTGAGTGCCCCGCTGGCAGAATCACCTCACCCCCCGAGTGGTATCCACTTCACACACAACTTGTCACACAAAGGCGCTCCAGGAACCGTTTGCCTTTTTCTGCGTGCACCTCCCCACTCCCCCCCCCACCCCCGCCCTCGCCTTCTCCTTTGCAGCAAACTTTCTCGCCCTCCCCTCCTCCAGCTAACTGATACGGCCTTCTCCCCCAAGGGAATTCGGCCAGGATTCCACATCTAGCCCCTTTCTCTCTCTCTCTCTCTCTCCCCCACCCACCCCACCCCACCCCCCCACACCACCATTCGACGCTCAGGCTTCGATGGCCTTGGTCTCCCGGGCAGCGGCGTAGAGCCGTGCGACTTCCACGGATGCCGATTCCCGCATCTCCCCGAGGAGC
This sequence comes from Rhynchopus euleeides, assembly GCA_963210315.1. Classification (NCBI taxonomy): domain Eukaryota; phylum Euglenozoa; class Diplonemea; order Diplonemida; family Diplonemidae; genus Rhynchopus; species Rhynchopus euleeides. The sequence goes on from OY723274.1 coordinate 691,922, forward strand.
TCGCAGTCCTCGGCAAAATCAGGGGAGCTGGGGTCGAGCTTCGACAGGAGGGTGTCCCACACGGCGTTAAGGCGCTGGGGTGCGTCATCCTCTTCGGCAATTTCGGGGGATCTGTTCTGCAGCACGAAGTGGAGTGCCAGCACGGTTGATGCATCCGCCCATTCAGCGAGCTGGGCCACACCCTCCACCTCCCGCAGGGGGAGCACAGCCTGCGACGACGCGATGCACGCCAGAACGGCAGACGCGTGCTCGGCACCCACCCCGATGTTGTTGAGGAGCATCTTCTTCATCACACCCTTCGCCACAAACAGCTGCCCCGCCTTGGCGCAGAGGCGCAGCAGCAGCAGCATGGTCACCCCGTTGAAGGGGCAGGACATGGTTGCCCACTCGAAGCCGCTGAGACCCCTCCCCAGCACCTCAGCCGGGTGATAGGCATCGTCGTTCCGCGGCATTGCCACCAGCGACTCGAGGTAGGTGTGGAGCAGAGCGGGGCGGGGGCGGACCTGCTGCTGCTGCATCATGTCCCAGGATTCCTCCAGGAGGCCCACGTCTCCCAGGCGCTGCGATGCAATGAAGAGGGCGGCGAAGGAGCCTTCGTTGCACTCCACGACACGCGTGTTGAGGCAGTCGACAATATCGTCGACCTGCTTCCGGGTTGAGCAGACGGACAGCATCACATTGCACATCTCCACGTCAGGCTTCAGGTTGGTGTGCTCCAGCATCTCGCGGTAGTGATACCACGCCTTATCCAAGTCCCCGCAGATCGATGCGAGCCGCACCTTCTCGGTGAAGACACCCACGTCGGTGGATGTGAGGGACAGCTCCGCCATGATGCCCCACAGCTTCTCCCCCGTCTCGGCGTCGCCTGTGAGGCAGCAGTTCCGCAGCAGCTGCTTCACACACTCCTCCGTAGGGCCAAGCCCGTAGCGCTCCATCATCTCATCCGCTTCCAGGGAGCACAGGTCATGCCGCTTGAGGTCGACGAGGCATTTAAAAACCCCTTCGTAGACAGATGCGTTCAGAAGCTTTGGCTTTGTCTCGATCAGTTCGGCTTTGAGGGAGAGGACTAAGGGGAGGTCGTGCATGAGGGCGGCGCATTTGATCATCTGGGAGTACGTGAACGACTCGAGGGTGCAGCGGTGCCCGTTCTCACGGAGCTTCATGGATGCGAAACAGTCTTTGATCTGCTGATACATCGCGTGGTGCGCGTCGTTCCGAATAGTGTTGACCGCTCTGTCGAGCTGCAGCACGCAATAGTTGAAGAAATAGCCACAGGAGTAATCATCCAATACGTGGTTGGTAGCGTAGAGGCTCTCCAGCAGATCTGCGGGGGGCGGGATGGAGGTGAACACGACGTACTTCATGAGGAGCCTCAGGTCGAGGGATGTCAGATCGCCGTCACGGATGTAGTCGTTGTAATCCATGGTGCCGGGGATGTTTTGGGACTCTGCGAGCATCTTCATCTCGCGCGGGCGCGGCATGTTGCCTCGGAACCCCTCCGTCGCATAGTGCCTCAGCCGCATCCGCAGCTCCCGCTTCGCCACCACATCATCCGGTTTCGCAACGCGGTTCCACTCCTTCAGCGCCTTATACCGCGCCATCGTCTCCAGATCCCAGCTGTTCCACTCCGCAGCCATCTTCTCCCTCTCCTCCTTGTCAATCTGGTTCTTCGTCTTGAAGGCGTAGTGGAGGTAGCCGTTGCCCCGCTTGAAGTTGGGGTCGACTTTGAAGGAGGACACGTGCCTGCGCTGCGACTGCAGGGCGGCACGACCCAGAGGCGGGACCCCGGCGGTCGTCAGCAGCGGGCAGGACGTGTGCGGCATTGCTGCTGCGGTTGACGCAGAGGAGGAGGCGCTGCGCCGCTGCGCTGCGGCCCGCCTGGCAGGCACCGTGATGGGGCAGCCGCCAGCAGCACCAGCTGCTGCGGCCGGTGCCCCGCAGCGCGCGTACATCGGGGGGGTAGGAGGCGGAGGTGAAGAAGAAGACGAAGAAGGGCTACCAGGTGCAGATACACCCTCCCTCCCCCCACCACAACACCCGCTCGGTCGGTGCGGGTGGTGGGGGTGGTGCCCAAGGAGCAGGTAGGTGGAAGGAGGTGCTGCTGCGGGGGTGCTGGGGACAAAGGGGCACGCCCCACCCCCGCGCCGATGGGGTGACCCCTTCGTTCTCCTGTGGTGGGTGGTGGGGTGGGGGGTGGGGGGGTGTGGAAGAGAAGAGAGGGCGTGTGTGGCAGGGGGGAGGGGGAGAGCAGGTGTGCCAAAATTGCGCAGATGGGGTTAGCCGGAGGCAGCAAGCCCCTATGGGGTCGCTCTGTGCGGGGAGGGAGGGAGGGGGGGGGGGGGGGTGGTGGGGGCGTCGCGAGATCCATCACACACCGCAACGTTTTTTGTTGTGCGTTGCAGGCTGGGTGGCCGAGCTCACTCGTCCCAGGTTTGAATCCTGCCGCAGACGGAGGGGCTGGGAGGGGGCAGGAACCCCTCCCCCACACACACAGCAGTCGGGACGAACACACCAAAGACACGAGAGGCTGGGGCGGGGGTGATACCACCGCCGCCACCACCACCCGGGCCCGGCATGTTTTCATTTGTCAGAACAGAGTTGCCCAGCCCGACCCACCGTCCCCCCCACACGCGCAATGCCACGTTAAGATTTTGCTGGAGGTGGAGTCGGGGGCGCACCGAGCTAGCCCTGGTGCTGCTCCCCCTCACTGTAGACACAAGACACGGCCCAGCATCGGGCAGGTCGGGCTGCACAGTATATACCACAGAGGTGGCCCAAGCAATGGTTTCCCACCCCGTGGGGTGGTTGGGGTTACAGTATCATCTTGCAGGCAATGTTTTTTAGCGAGCTGCCACAGAACTAGAAGTCTGCGAAAGACCGATGCGTGATCACCAGAGGCACGCTTGGAACAGGGTATTGTCTTACTGCCCGAAGTGGCGGAAGGTGTCATCGCACCCGCCGATGTGCTGCTCCCCGATGAACACATTCGGAACGGTGCGCTGCCCGGTGAGCTTGTGCAGCGTCTGCTGCATCTCCGCCCCACCGGACAGCGTGTCCATCTCCACCACGGCGTACCGCTTGTTCATGCTGTCGAACAGGCCCTTCACGCGGGAGCAGTAGGGGCAGTGCGACTTGGAGAAGATCAGCACCTCCGTCTGTGCTGCCTTGCCCAGCACCGGGGCAGCCAGGCTGCGGATAACCTTGCTCATTGTGTTGCCTTGCCCGGGTGCCCTGGTTGGGTGGGGTAGGGAGACATTGGTGGGGCGGGGGTTGAATCAGACAGCGCTGTGCGGGGTGTGGGGGGTGTGGAGGGGTGGGGGTGGGGGTGGAGGTGGGGGGTCGGGGACTCTCACAGCCGTCTTTGGCTTCTCTCCGCAGTGCCGACATCGCGGAGCAGAGCAGCGCAGTGGGCGATCGCTACACTTGGAGGGGAGAAGGAGCATCAGGTTAGTGGGAGGAAAAGACTTCGCTACGGTGCCAAAACGGTTCATTTTGATGGATTTCCTCCGATTTTTTAAGGTGGAAATCGCCGAAATTTTGCCGATAGCGATCACTTCACTTAGAAGGAGCAGCAGGTTAGTGTGAGGAAAAGAGGGGGATCCTTTTCGCTCTCAACTGCAAAAGGAGGTGTGGCCCCCGAGCCTAACAAAGACAGGGCGTCACACTTCGCACGGTTGACACAGAGCGGGTGGGATGCGAAGGCATCCAACCTGTAGCAAGCAGCAGAGCCGCTAGCGTTGGCGGTGGGGAGGGAGTGTGGGGAGGGAGGGGTGCGCACTTACGGTACACGGTGGACTCCCGCCCGGTCAGACACCCACTTTGCAGTTTGGAAAATTAGCGGGTGTCCTGGCACCCGCTAGTGGGTGTCTCGGCACCCACTAGTGGGTGTCTAAGCGGGTGTCAGACACCCACTAGTGGGTGTCAGACACCCGCTACGCTACTATACTATATTCTCGAGGTGAAAATCTGGCTGGATCAGGGGCATATCCTGGGATCCTGGCCGGGGTATCCCGGTATTAGAGAGAAGAGGGGGGGGGATGATGAGGAGGCCCCAGACCCCAGCCCCTGCCACTTGTCATTTGCGTGTTGCCTTTGCGTGTGCGCCTGTGCCTCCCTGTTCTGTATTTTTTTACCCTCACGGGTATCACGATACAGGGCAGTCCCCCCCCTCCTCCCCCCAAAAATCGTTCGCATCATCTTGGCGCCCATTCCTTCCACTTTCTGTGGATGTGTTTGGTATTTCCGAACGGAATTTTCCAGCGTCAAGACTGATACCTCGCCGTTTTCGAGTCAGTCACTTCCACCGCCGCTGCGATTTGCGTACCGGTAGTTGTGCAGAAATGCTAACATTTAATTTGCTCTGTGGAACCTGGACTGCACCTTCTGGGATGTGAGTCTGTAGATAGTTGGACAGTTGCGGTACCCATCTGTTAGAAAGCTGAAAGGAACCTTGTCGGGCGATCAAGGACGACTGAGGGTTCAGTTTGAGTTTAATGTGGTCCAAGGGTACAACAGACATCACTGCTTTGCAGATCCCTCTTGCTTGTCCCTCTGGTAACTTCCAACGGCTCAAACTCCTCGACTTCCTTGGGTGGGCATTTGCCATACCTGACGTAAAACAGTGATGCTTCGTGCTAGTGGTGAACCTGACGTTAGTAAAGGAAGGGTGCTGCGGCTGTCCACGAGGGGCTCTGATGCCTCCTCACGGTGCCTGGTTGGTCGGTTCAGGATGAAACAGAGCAAATTTAGTGTTAGGGGGATGCCTCTGGTCAAGGCCTTTTCACAAAAATTGACCCACGGCGCCGAGTTGGGCCGTTGGTTCCTGGTTGTAGCTCGGTCTACGCCAGGTTCCACACCCCGTCATCGCAAAACGTACGCATACACAGAGGCAAACACAACAGCCTCTGTGGTACGGGAGCATGGCGGGAGTAAATTTTGCCTTTTGGTCAAATAGGCACCCTTTTGGAAACAATTGACCCGCAGGGTGGCTGAGTCTTATCAGACAGGCCGACCTATATGTTGATCAGTGGAACCACACAACCTGTTCAACCTGCCCCCGGGGTGGCTGAGTCCACCCCTGCCGTAGCGTAAGATAAGCCTACGTCGACCCTCGTCGTCCCCTTCGTCGTCCTCTTCGTCGTCCTAGGACTGTGGAGTTCAGCAATCAAGGATGCGGAACTGCTGTGAGCTGCACACTCTCTTGACACACCTGCACGTATCTGCGTTACACTCGTGGTAACCCCGAACCCTGTATTTATACAGGAGACTTCCATCTGGGACAGTTTCTGTTTCAGATGAGCTTTGGCAGTGGTAGCCATCTTTGCTATGAAGCCATCGTCATTGCTATCGTCGTCACTCGGACCCATGAGCAGTGGATACAATTGGTGTGGAAGGAGAGGGTGCAGTTCTGGATCAGCAGGTCTGAATCTGAAATTGACTGAACCCCACAGGTCTGAGATGACTCCAGTCGAAATCAGCAGGTCCCAGGTTGACCTGACATGATTTCCACCCAGAATTACAGGGAATCCCCAGTAATTTGGTGGTGAAAAGAGGGTGCCAGACACCCGCTTTGGTGGTAAAAAGAGGGTGCTAGACACCCGCCCAGAGGGTGACAGACACCCACTAATTCCGCCAAACTATTCACCCTCTTTCAGACACCCACTTTGGCCTGTGGGAGTCCACCGTGTAGTAAGTCCTGACCACCCCCTGCCCCCCACGATGCAGCAAAAAGCCTTGTTGAGTTCTAGTTTAGCACATGTTTCGGTTGAGATCGCGGATGGGAAGGAATGGGGCGAGTTGTCGTGCGCACTCCCCACCACCCACCCCCCCCCACCCCACCCCCCCCCCTGGCAAACCAATGGAAAAGGAAAAGGGCAGAAGAGCTCCTGACTTGAAGCATAATTATATATTACTGAAAGGGGTGGGTGGCGGGGGTGGTGGGGTGAGGCTGCAACCTGCCAAGCGGGCCATGATCTGAGCAGGGGGCCCGCCCTCCACTGGAGGCACAACTCAAGGCACACAGGCAGGCAGCGCGAATGAAACTACCCTGGCGTGACTGTGAAAGCGGAGACCAAGCAGGCCCTCCAACGCCAAAAAGTGCGTCAGTTTGCTTCCTGAAAAGTTGTCTGGTGTGACTTCATCCGCACATGCAGCTTTGTGTTTAGTGCAGGTCATATAATACACTGCCACGCACAGACCTGCGAGTCTTTTTTTGGAAAATACTGGCTTGCCCCTACCGGGTGCCCACCGACGACCTACCCCTCGGGAGCTTTCGCTCTGTGCCAAAACTGCGTCAGGCTGCCTCCCTTTTTTGTGAGGCACCTCACTTTCCTGCACTTCTCTGAGCGAAGGCCCCTTCTTCAAGCCCATAGGCCAGCACGCCGCTCGACACACCAGACCCCCCCCTCCCTACAGCACAGAATCTCGGTAATACTGCGCCATGAGCCCTGTGAGAGGATGAGACGGCATCACAACACCACGATAGGAATCGAACAACAGAACCGCAACCCCTTGCAACCCCCCCCCTGCCTGCCCCCTTCTTTGTTTCAGCGCGCCCGGAGGCCCTGCCTCCCCACCCCCACACCCCCGCATCACCCCATACCTGATCGGCTCAAAATCTTCTTCGAATAGCTGAGCCGCGCCACAGACGCGTAAGGGTTGGGGTGGTGATCCCTCGCAGCAGGGATGGGAGACTCGCAGAAGAGGTGCCGCAGCGTGCGGAAGCGGTGGGCGCGGCGCTGCGTCGTGTCGGGGAGTCTGTTCCGCGGGGCGTGCGGCTTGTATGGCTCGAGGTGCTTGGCGTGGAAATTTCCATGCCTCCCGTAGTCCTGCCGGTACGACGAGGTTGCTTCCAGGCACTTCGTCTTATCCAAATGCGACCTGCTGTCCACAGGATACGCAACGGCGTACACCTCACCCACACCCGTCATGACCAGGCCCATGGAGCTCTCCGTCACCTTCTTCGAGCTACGCCTTGGATCACCCTGCCGTGACCCCTGCCTTGACCCTCTCTGCCGCATGTGCTGGAGCTTGTCCTGCGGCGATGCTCGGATGGCGTTGTGTGCCACCCCACGCGGTGTGCTGGCCCTGCTGCCTGCCATCACCGAGGCAGGAGGCGTCGGACGGCGCGGCGTAGCGGCGGGTGCTGCCGATGGCGGGGCAGGCGGGTAGGGGCTTGCCGCGGCTGCTGCGATGCTGCTGTCCGGCACACCGGCATCAGGCACGATGGAGTCGAACACGCTGTCGGTGCATATCACAGTCGCGGGGGTGCCGGGCCTGCTGCTCACATCCCCCACCATGTTGGGGGGACAGCCACAACCTCCCACTCAAAGCATCCACCAGTGGGGTCGCTGCGGTGCGGTGTCCGGTGTGCGGTGCGGCAGACGGCAAAGCCCCGCCCTCCTTCGGGCTATGGAAATAGCGCCGGGTTATGCCACACTCAGACACACACAGACGCCCGACCCTCCTCTCGATCACCCGCTTTCGCTTGTGGGATCCTGACGGGTGGCGAGGTGGTGTGGTGTGGTGGGGGAGGGGAGGGAGAGCTGTTGCGTTGGCTGCAAAGACGCCCCCCCCTTTGGTTGAGGTGTCGTGAGTGGGGAAACACATCACATCACATCACATCACATCACATCACATCACATCACATCACATCACATCACATCACATCACATCACATCACATCACGTCACATTCAGTAAACTTGTTTAAGCACCTTCGGTGCGACTAGGGAGTCAAGGGAGGACTAGAGAAGACGACTTCCCTGTGCGTATTTGTTTTTCTACCACTTGCAACAACAGTTTTCTTGCAAGGTTGGAAGGGGGGCGAACGGAACAAACACCACCCTTCATCAGGCCAACGTGTGGTGTTTTGCTCCCTGCCTTCGCCCCTCCGTACGTCAGCTTTTGCACTGAACGGTGCCTAATGCAACGGAAAAGCGGTGGCTGAGTTACCCCCATCTCCCACGAGACGCGTTTTTGATATTGATGTTTTGTGTCTTATGTCCGACCGAAGACTCCCACATCACATCACATCACATCACATCACATCACATCACATCACATCACATCACATCACATCACGCCACACTTCCCGACACATCGAAGCGCGCTGCGAATCCCAACCCCGCGCGCCCTCGCGTGAGATTGGGGACTGGGCCAGGGGAGGCGGGGTGGTGCATGTGGCGGGCGGGGGGGATGGGGGTGTGGGGTAGGCAAAGATGGAAAAAATATATTAAATTGTATTTTATTGTATTTTATTAAATTGTATTTTATCATAGTGTCATAACGGCCGTCATGGAGGGAGTGGATTTTCTGAGAATTCACTACCTCAGTTCCCGCTACCGAAATATAAAAACGGCCGTTTTCATGTTTTGTTGGCGAAAAAACGGCCGTTTTTTCCCCCTCCTATTTTCCTTTGGAGATTCGCCTCCTGCTTACCGTACCGAGCTGAGGAAACACACTTGACAACTCCCTGTTGCCTGCACATGACATTGGGCACTGCGATTCTCTGTCGACTGTACAAAGAAAAATGGCTTCCGCCCTGCCTGTCGCTCGACAAGCAGCAGACACCCGAGAGCAGAGAGGAGTGTAGCAGCCCGGTTCGCCCCCGGGTTGTCCCAGAAATCCAGCACACCCTCGGAACGTGGTGGCCTAGTCGTAGATCACCCAGGCCCCGCTCGTGACCTCCCCGAAACAGAGGGGAGGTGGCACCGGGGTTCTGACACCCCTACGACCCATGCGGCCGTACGCGCTCGGGCACAGACGGCGGACCGCAAACCAGAAGGACTTCCCTGATTCCGTGCCGTCCCACCTTCTGCGCAGCTGCGGTCGCCAGCCCAGGCCAGCTCCCCTGCCAGGGGCACTGGGGGGTCGTACTTCCCCACCTCAGACACTTTCTCGATGACATTCTCAATGTCGGTGTACACTGCATCGACAGGGGCACGCCGTTGGCACACCCAGCTGCGCATCGCAGTACTTCTGGAGCAGCGATGCGAGGGGTGCCGTCAGGCGGACGGCGGCCTGCAGGTGGGACTCGAGCCCAGCGATTTCGTGGGCATCTCTGCCAACCGCAGAAGCAACGCACACGTAGCAGGGCCGCTGTCCTGCAGCGGGCCCGGAAGATTGTATGAATGCCCGGGGACGTGGTGCAAGGTGCAGATCCACTCAAGCGGTGCAGGTAGTGTGTGTCGGAGAGAAGCGGGATCGCACGGCCGGTGGTGCCGTCTTGCTCGCCTGCTTCTCCCTCTCAGCTGCGTCAGAGATGTGGCACAGCACATCCTTCAGCGCCAGTGCGGTCGTGAACCCATCCAGCTGGTGCTGCATATTGCCCGGGATGATCGCCCGTGCCTTCGGGAATAAATCAGCGAAGGCGGTGTCCTTCTCAGCCGGGGTGCTGTCGCCGATATCAAGGGAAAGCTCTGTCGGAAGAGCCCTGATGCCAGTGAGCGACACCCACCTCTGCCTGCACGGTCATCCACGACACACGTGCCTAGATTGGCCGCAACCATGTTCAGCCCCTCCTCGGGACACACTTCTTGACAGCATCATGCACCATGCCAGCCGGTGATCCGGTGAACAACGCACCCCGGGCGATCCGAAGTTGCAAGCCTGCCACTGAGGGTATCGCACTCCGACAGCGCCAGCTGTTTCCCTGGCTCTGCACTTTCAACGCTGCGTTCTTCTTCTTCTTGATATGGCGCGGTCCGTCAAAGTGGTCCACGAAGTCTGAACTCTTCGCATCATACTTGAAGGCGCGCTCACAATGCTTGCTGCAGGGTATCCCTTGCAGTGGGGAGGCACTCCTGGTGGTGGGATCTCGCCTGCTGACCCACGCCCCATACAAAATTCCCAGGTAAAAAAAACGGCCGTTTTTTAAAATGCTGAAAATCAGCGGCCGTTTTTGCAAGTCCACAAAATACAAGGGATTTTTTAAAACGGCCGCTATGCAACCATGATTTTATTGTATTTTATTCGCCGGGATTTGAATAAAATACAATAAAATACAAGGTACCACTCACCTGCACACAAACCCGCACACAAGCCCTCAAGACTCTTGGAGCGGCCTGACTATTTAGTGTCTTTGTCGCAGCAAGGGAGTTACGATACTGAAGGGGAGGTGCTACTGCCCGTGCAGGGCGACACCGCCTTAAAACTTGATAACCACACCAACCCGCACACCCTCCACTGCAGGCCACACTGCCCAGGTATGCCCGCGGGAAGGAGAGCCTGCTGGTCACAGAAGCACTTTAGTGAAGCAGCGGGGGGGAGAAAATGCAAGTTCTGCGATGAACTTGTCAAGGCGACGAGCGGCACCCGCATGAAGGCGCACCTCCGCCTATGCGAGAAAATCAGCAGTGCCGCCAAGGACGAGCTGAAGGCTGAGGATACTGCGCCGACCCCCGCAAAGCGCCCTGCATCAAGAACACCAGAGGGAAAGGCGCTGCCGAAGATCGCACGCATGCTCAACGCATGCCCCACCCCCACGGTCGCCGAGAAGGATGCGATCGTTGCTGCCTGGGCCAGATTTTTTTTTGGCTCAGGCACACCGTTCAGCCACGTGGAAGACAAGCTCTTCCTCGAGGCGTTGAACGCAACCCGCCCGGGGTTATCCCCGGAGCTCTTCTTCCCCAAGCGCCATTCGCTGGGAACGAAGTGGTTGGATCGCATCCACAAAGAAGAAGCGGAGCCTCAAATGAAAGACCTCCTCGCCGCAGCTCACATCGCCATCATGTGCGATGTGTGGAAGAACGACCGGTCGGAGAAGGTCTTCGCAGTCACTGCGATTGGGGATGGTAGCCCGGTGCTACTCCAGTCGGGTGTGCTGAGCGAGAAGCGGCACCGGGCGACGGAGTTCTTGGGCCACCTCAAGAAGATACACGAGCAGGTGTTGGGGAAGATCGTAGCCATCCTTGTCGACGGGGACTCCACAGCCGTTGCTTCGGCCAATCTGTTCAAGGCGTTCCAGACAGAAGCAGGCAGGCAGACGCCGTTCGTGTGCATCTGCGCGTGTCACACGGTAGCACGTGCGCTCAACGACTGCATCGGGGTGAGGACGGAAAGGAAGCGCGAGGCGAAGAACGAGTTCCACTTCGTCGCCGCACTTCTCTCTGCGCTGTCATCACAATTGCGCAACGTCGAGTTTCTATCCAAAACGTATGCGGAGAAACAACAGCAGTGCGGGCGCCGCAAATCAAAGAAGATGGTGAAGCCGGCGGTGACGAGGTGGCACACGTTCTCAACTGTGTGGAAGGAAGTTGAAGAGAACCGCAACGCGCTGCTGCTCATGAACCAAGAGGAGGCGGTGTGCTCCTCCTGCCCAGAAATCGGCAAGGTGCTCGACGCGACGTTCTGGGGTGTGTTCATGGGCTTGAAACCCTTTGTGGCAGGTGTCGGGGAGGTGATGAACTTCCTTGAGCAGGACGGATGCACCGCTGGGATGATCATTCCGGCACTTTCATACCTCATCGACTGCCTCAACGCCTGCAACCTCACCTCCGCTGCGAACAAGGCCAAGCTGGCCGCAGTGACGGAAAAGGTGAAAAAGAGACTGCAGAAGTATACCACCCACGAACAGGGGTGGCTCTGCGCAGCAACAGCACTGACGCCACTCTTCTTCGCCCCTGATCGTGAGAAGCAACCGACCTTCATCAAGGAGTTTACGCTGAAGCTGGATGTCAGGAAGGCGGCGCAGGCCTTCATCAAGAAGGTCAAAAACGCAGAGGCTGCAGCCGAGCTCCTAGAGCTCATAACACGAACGGGGGGTTTTGATGATGATTCCCTCTGGGACCTTGCGCAGGGAAGAAAGGCGTGCCAGTGGTGGAAGACTGTTGCACAACTCCACCCGACGTCGCAGGTCGCTCCCCTCGCTGCGATCCTCACTCGCATCCCCGCATCCACCAGCGCCGCAGAAAGAGTTTTTTCGACGATGGGCTGGATGTCGGAGCACCGCCGCCACCGCCTGACGGCTGCGAAAACCCACAAGCTCACGCTTGTGCACCGCAGCCTGAAGGCGAAGAAGACCGTCGTGGAGGAAGGGTGGTGGAACCTCGAAGAACTGGAGAACGACGAAAAGAATATGATGGTGATCGACGAGCAGGACCCACCGGCAGCGGGAGAGAGCGGCGGCGTCAACGCGGATGCGGGTGAGGCGGACGAGGAGAGTGGCAGCGAGACGTCGTGGGACTGAGGATACTTCGGTGGGTGGGGGATTGTGTTGTGTGTTGCGCGTTGTGTGTGGGGCGGGGTCAGGAGTTGTTCGTTCGTCTCTCCACGCAATCTCTTGGCCGTCGATACTCCTTTATTTGTTGCACTCGTGTGAGCAGAAAGTCACCCACCACAGCAATCATCCAAGCGTGCTCTACACCAGCCCCTGATTATCATTTCAGGGTTTGTGTGTAGAAGCGTCGACGCATCAACAAAATACAGGCAAATAGCGGTTGCTTCTGAATAGTGCTGTGACTTTTTAGATTTTTCTGATTTTCCCGGTGAAGCTGGCCCCTTCCTCGCCCGGGTCCCAGAGCGTGCCCCCTGTGGGTGCCTTACTCCTCTTCGGACCATGTGGTTCCCCAGCTTCATCCTTTCTTCCTCAGGCTGCCCCTGTGAATGGTAGACTGCAGCCTCTTTTTGCCGCCAGCACAGAGTCACGAGCCGCTCAACCCCGACCAGTGCGCGGTTTGTTTGCCCTATTGATGTTCGTGTAGTACATGTTCCATGTGAAGAGCCCGAAGAAGCAAAAGTAGGACCTGCTGCGCTAGCCCCGCCAAGCAGCTACAAAACGACAGGACGCGCGCAGGCACCGGGCCCCCTCTCCAATAGAGCGGCACCTCATCCCAGGAAATCCCCCACCCGGCGTTTAGATTCTGAGAGATCGCAGAGAGTCACCCACCAGGCCTTGCCTGTGTATTATATTATGTATTTTATTGTATTTTATTGGGGGCCTTCGCTACCAAGTGTGACTGAGTGAGAAAAAGTGAGCCACGGCCCACTTCCCCTCACTGGCTGACGAGCTGTGACGAGCAGTGACTGGTAGCGAGGGCCCCCATTGTATTTTGTATTTTATTATTTTGGGTCAGTGTATTTTTCCATCTTTGGGGGTAGGGGGAACCGCCATCCAGACCAATATTTAGTGAACACGCTAGATGCCCACAACAGCAAAAAGCAACGCCTGCCCCCACGGCAGGGGTATGGGGGGAGCCTGGCGTGGGGGAGGCCATCGAACGGTCGGGGTTGGGAAGGGAAATATGGCCCTTCGGCATGGGGACACAGTGTGCCGGTTAAGGCACATGGACAACACAGAAGAGGAACATGGTATAAGGGGGGGAGGGTGCTGATAGACCAGCAACAATCAGAGGGTGGTTACAAACAATCACCAGACGGCGCAAGCCGTGTGGCGCTTCGAGTTATCTCGGCTGAAAGCGTCACCTCTGTCGAGGTGACCTGCTCTGCCACGCTCAGTAGTAGTACGGGTAGGGAGCACCCAGGGCAGACAGGCGCGCGCGCTGCACAGAAGCGGAGACGGCAGCGTCAGCCGCAACGCGTGCAGCCACAGCGTTGGAGGCAGCCACAGAGGAGGCGTGCACTGCGCTTGCGTTCGCCAGAGCGGCGGTCTCTGCCGCCGCCACAGAGGGCAGGTACGCACGCGGGGACAGCGGCACGTACGGCGCCAGAGGGGCCACAGCCACGGAAGGTGCGTACACACGCGGGGACAGCGCCGATGCCACCGCAATGTCGGCGTTGGCACGGGCCACAGCCACGTCCACAGAGCTCACGTAGGGCGAGACCGACGGCACGTAGTAGGACATATTGAAGAGTGGGGGTGTGCTGCAGATGTCGACAAGCCTGGTGGAGTGGAGTGGAGTGGAGTGGAGTGATCCCCGATGCTGCTGGTGGGTGTTCGGGGAACTTCAAAGACAACGCCTGCTGGCGGGGGCTGTTGGAGGGGGTGGGAGGGGTGGGGTATCACTGCCTCATCTTCTTCGTTTCCTTCCACGCAACCCCCTGCCCCCCCCCCCCACTGGCATAGGTGCTTTACCTCACCGCCATCCTTCCTTTTTTTCCCTTCCTTCTTCTCTTTGCCACACGCAGGGCTGCGTGTTGTTGTCGGGGGGGGGGATGAAGGGGGCAGTTTCCCAGCGCAGACGCACACTAAGCGCATGCCCATACACAAGACACACACACACCACCACCACCCGCTGTCGAGAGAGCGACACAAATCGTATCACTGACATGACACACAGTGGGAAGCACACCTTGCTGCTTGGTTGAATGTGAGAGAACACAGGCAGTAGAGTGTGAGTCCTTCTGTGCCCGAATGGCCAAAGCTGCAGCCGAAGTCAGGGGGAGGAGGTGGTGGTGGCGGCGGTGGGAGTGGGACACTTCCGTTTCTGCGCTTCCAAAAATAACACGCACACACACACACCTTGCATTTGCTTTCGTTTCAGGCCTGGGGCCAAAGGGGGGGGGGGCAAAAAAAATGGGGGCTTGTGGAGCGAATCTGTGAGAGTGCCATGCCCCCCACACACACCCCCACCGCTCTCCCCCTCCCCCCCCCCCCCCCCCCAGGCCACCCACGCGATTTGTCACGAGCGAGCCGGACAATTTCTTATTTTCGTCCTAACTTTCGTCAAAAAAAAAAAACCTCACTCCCTCCCCTCCTCCGCGAACCATTTTCGCCCCATCCTTTGTTCCACAGGAGAGGGGGGGAGGGGGGGGGGGGGAGGGAAAAGTAAGAAATGTGTGCGGAACCACTCACTAAAAAAAATCACACGGCACAGCAAAAGCGATCGTTCGTAAAGTTTCGGCGCGTGGGCAAAAAAAAAATGCATGTGTTTTGTATAACAAAATATGGAAAAAATAAATAAAGGGTAAAGGTTGCCGGCATCGGGTGCGTGCCTGGTTTGGCCGTGTTTGGAGCGGTTTGCATGGTTTTCAGCCAGTAGCAATACTAACTGCTGCGAACAATTCCAGGGGAGGAAATCACATGCCCTCCTACCTCCCCTCCCGGAACAAAGCAGGCACCACCACCCGCCACCCTCTCCCGACTCACCTCCCCATGAAAACCCAAGGAGGCGGTTAAGAAAAAAAACGCAAAAAAAAAGATAAGCAAAAACGAAAATAAAACAGTGCAAAATGGGGGAGAAGCGGGGGGGTGAAGGGCGAAATAGGCCACGCCTTAGCCACGCAAATACAATAATAGAAACCAAATCCTTTCTTCTCCGAGGTGGAGGGGGCTTATTTTCACCGGGGGGGTGGGGTGGGGGTGGGGGGGCAGCAGGCTGGGTGGGGGCTGTGCAGCGCAGGGGTCTGGGGGTCGGGTTTTCGTGAAGAAAAAGGCTCAAAGCCCCCTGCCGGACAGGCACCCCAGCCAGGCCCCTCTCCTCCCCCACCCCTGTATCTTGAGAATTCCTCGACCCTCCCGCACACACACTTCCAAACCGGGCGGGGCGTGCGTGGTTCGTTCGGTGTTCCCCCCGTCTTCACAACCGAGTCAGGACTGTCTAGTACCTGTCGTCGTCGTACGAACGGGGGTCGCCGCGCAGCTCGCGCCACATGCCCTGCTTGCCCTGCTTCGCGGCCTGCTCGAGCTTGTTCAGCACACCGACAGCCTTGCCGACCTCGCGGTTCTCCGCCACGTCGAGCGCAACCAGGCCCAGACCCTTCTCTGCGATGGGGTGTGTGGGGTGTGAGGGCATGACGGCAATCGCCAAAAAAAACAACAAGAAACGCCAAACTGCAGAAACTTTCAAAAAAAACCCCCCCATCCCCCTCCCCTCCCCTGATGACACGAGAAATATCGTGTTAGCATACTAATCAGGTCAGCCTGCATAGGCTTCTCACCGACACGCACGGTGTAGAACTTCTTCCGCCCACTGGTGTACTCGTGTGCCACGGTGATGGCGCGCTCCTCGATGAAGTCGTCGAACGCCTGGGCAGCAGCCTGGCCACCAAGGTCGTCAAGCTCTGAGGGTCAGGTGTGGGGTGCGGGTAGTGCGATTGTGGGGTGTACGCAGGGGCAATGCTCCAGGCCTCCCGTGCCCCGCCAGGCTCCTTTGCCACAACACGGCGAATCACATACCCAGCTTGTGCATGAAGGCAAGGTGTGCCTCCTGCGCCAGCGGCGCAATGTCAGGGAGGGTCACCTCCCTCGACACGATGCGGATCTGTAGGGTTGGGGTGTGAAGGATGTGTCGGTGGTGTGGCTCTGCTGCGCGGGGGGTGGGGGTGCCGCCCTGTGGGCCGCACTGCGGCTAGACACACACGCCCCCCCTGCAGATGCAGCACCCCACTCACACCACCACCACCACCACCACCCTCGATCAGCACCATCCATACCTTGCTCAGCTCCACCGTCTCCTTGTTGCCAAAGTCGACGAAGTGCACGACCACCTTGGGCCCGAGGGACTTCACCAGCTTGGCGCGGTACCACTTGTTGTCAGTGAACTTAGCGGCGATCTGTGTGGGTTTGCGTGGTGTTTGTTTTCCGGGCAATGCAAGAGAGAGAGAGAGAGAGAGAGTTCTGCTGACATGAATCTGCCCCGTTAACGGGTAACCGGTATTACCGGAAACCCGGTAATCGGCCTCCATTACCGGGTATTACCGGGTAAAATCGGGGGTATTACCGGGTCCGGTAATACCCGTTTTCGTATTACCGGGTCGACACCGTGACTGCGGCAGTCGACATCCCAGACGGGTCGCCCCTCCTCTGTGCAAAGTACACCCGGGCGAGGCTCCCCTCGGGGGAACGCCGTCGGGAGATGTGCTGGAGCCACCGCGCTCGATTCTGGGCTGTCCGCCATGTGCTGTCATGGAGCCTGCGTGGGCGTGAAAACCGTAGGTGGTGGTTCGATTCCCAGAACTTGGGTAGGATATCCTATGAGATAACCTCCACGGGATGTTGCTTCTCGCGTTGGATATCCTACACCAAGGTGGAACCCTGCAGAAGACACGAGAGTAACAGCGAGGGACATCCCACGGATATCCCGCTCTGTTACCTCTCTGTTCCCTCGGGTACCCCGAGAGAACGTCATCCCCCTTCGGCCTGGGCTTGTGCCACTGGCTGGGCTGCTTCTTGTACAGGTCGATGGAGTGAACGCGCTGGGTTATTGCGCCAGGTACTAGCTTCGGCAAACTGCAGCAGAGTGGGTGGCTCTCCAGTTGTGCTGGGAAGATGGTTTTTGTTGCGCTCCGGTGTATTGTGCTTTTTTTTGTTTTGTTGTCGATGGTGGTCATTTTGTTTTGCAATCTGCCGCCCCTTGAGGGCAGGCAACACACACGGTGAGGATCAAGTCCTCTGTAGGGCACTTATGCTGTAGATGATAACACTCGGGCCGCGTCAGGCCTGGGGCGACCACGGCGGGGCACCATTCCCATGTCACGCACTCACTCGGCCCATCCCTTAGTGTGCACTGTTCTGTTTTGTCCGGATCAAGCTCTGTCCGTCAACAAATGTGGATGATCTCGCGGAGAAAGGCGCAAGATGCTTCTTACTCAAAGGAAAAGTAAACATACTTACTCGAAGAGGAGTACTGGGGTAGGGGGATGAGGATACTTCAGCTCAGTTGGAGGATAGGCCAGAACCAATTTCGTTGCCTTCCGTACGGATCCCTCCCCTGTGTTGCAACTCGTCAGCGTACTCACAGGATCTAAGGACTCCGGGTGATCAAATCCGGAGCGGTTCGTGGCCTCCTTTTTTTCCAACTATACATCTGATGGTGGAGGGTCACCAATATTGTGAGGCGGCTCATTTTTCAGCATTTCTGAGCGAAAATCCCTCAGTACAACACCTCCCCCCCCCGTCTGCAAAGGCAAAACAGGTAGTGTCCGCCACTTTGGAGCTGATTTTGACCCGAGTTTGGCGGAGTTGGGCGGCGGTGGGCGGTGTTGGGCGGAGTTGGGCGGTGGTGTGGCGGCGTTCGGCGGAACCCGTTTTGGGCCAAATCAGGTGGTCCAAGTTGCAAAAATCCGCGTTTGTTCCAGTTATTTTCCGTTCCAGAATAGTTCCGTTCCAGCATTTTTCTGTTCCAGTATTTTTCCGAATACGGTATATTGAGGGCCTGGTCGAATCCACGTTTTGCTGGGACTTCTCTGGATTGCATATCGTAAGGGGTCGCTCAAATACCTTGCCGCACCATCTATCTTAGCTGCAGGTCCTGTACAGAGTGCCAGGTACTCTTGTCAAGGGTGTCGCCAGAGAGGCTTCACATGGGAATGGGCGTCTTGCTGTGGAGCGTATCACAGAGAATTTCTCCAAATGGAAACGTGTCGACACCACAACTCCAGAACCAGCTCTTCCCGTCCACCTGCCCAAACCAGCCGTTGTCTGGGAGTAGTGAGTCCACCACGTGGGTCGACTGCAGGCTGATTGGCTTCCGCTCATCGTACACGGGGCGGGTACCCTCAGCGTCCCGAAGGCAGGTGCAATTATCCACCTTGGCCCGGGGGCAGTCCAGTGGCGAGCCCGTGTTGAAGCCACCCCAGCAAATACAAGTCCGCTCACCGTACTGTAACCTGCTGTGGCAGGAACCACAAAGCCCGGCCACGCCAAGAAGCACCTCTCGGTACCATAATGCTCGTTGGCTGCTCGCAGGTAAGTGTTGCGACAAGCACCCAGCCAGCAGAGCGATGTGACCGAATAACGGAGCTGGCGTGACCAATCACTCGAGCCTGGGGTAGGAGAAGATGCACGCCTATGAGGTTTCCCTGAACGAAGGATCGATAATTGAAAACGAGGAGCCCTTCGCTCTGTGCCACTGTGTGCCCAACCTTCATTGGTTCAGAATGTGCCTTCCCCAAGACCCTGTTGGCCCAGGCAGTCACTGCCCCCCAATAGAATGGGGCTCGCAGGCTTTGGGAGAGGAAGGTGGTCCTACGATCACGCCTGTCTCATGTTATGCGTGTGTGTGATCTGACGACACCGCCGGCTCTGGAAGGACGCAGGTGGTGTGTAGGCACCGTGCAGTAGTCAGCACTGCTGCGACGGGAACTCGAAAAGTCTGCAGTGAGCCACACAAACCAGATGTGAACTGCGGAACCCGGCTTTCGATCACCCCATGCGCCATAGAATCCAACGTCGACCACAACACACTGCTAAGGGGAAGGGAATCAACCCAAAAACAAAGGGAAATTCCCATAGAAAATACCCGGTAGCGCTACCGGGCTATAACCGGGTATTACCGGGCAAACGGGTATTACCGGACCCGGTAATACCCGTTTTTCGACCCGGTAATGCCCGGTAGCCGTTAACGGGGCAGATTCATGTGCTGTGATAATAAGCGGGATATGCCCTGCGCAGCACACAGAACACAGCGCACAATACAAAAAAAAGGAAGAGCACTCCGAACCAGGGTAAACGATAGGGTTCCGGGCTGCGCGCCGAAAACCGGGGGTAATCGGGGGTAAAATTTCAGCCATTTCCCCAACTGGAAGGGCTTCCCTTCCCACAACCCCACCCCACCCCACCCCACGCCACTCAACTGGGATGGGCAGGGTGGCTCCTCTGCGGGGGCCGCTGCCAGGTCCGAGAGGAGCGCGCTCCTTCTTGGCGCCAACGCGAAGGAGCCAGTCGATGAGAAAGGCGTTCGGGAGAGCGCGGTGGTGTTGAAAGCACCGCAGGTTGCCCTTGCAGACTTGGTTCTGGACAGGCACAGGCCACATGGGGGGTCTGGGGGGCGGAGCCCCCCAGCCGCCGGAGGCCACGGTAGTGAGCATCTGTTCCTTGTAACCGTACGATTCTGTGAGCTGCCTGCATCCTCCCGGGTGGTCTGTATTCCATCCCCAATTGACCTCAAAGGGTGTTGGATATAAGACAGGCAGACGGCACAGGGGGGTCTGGGGGGCGGAGCCCCCCAGCCGCCGGAGGCCACGGTAGCGAACAGCTGATTCTGCTCCATAGTCGCACGCCGCATGTAGTCAACGTGCACCTTGTGCTCAACAGGTTCATCGGGCTAACCCTGGGGCAGGGCACTGTGCTCTTGCCCCCGGCCTCCTCTGGCCAAAAAGTACCCTGGAATAGTACCCGGACAGAATCTCAGAAAAATCCCGGTCAGGGCCTAATCTAAGGGGGGTCGGGGGGGGTCAAAGACCCCCCCCGCAGTTTGGGCCCCCCCTGGGGGACCCCCCCCGGGGGGGGTCTCCCGGGGGGTCACTTTTAGCGGGGGCGGGGGGGGATTTCCCTGGGGACCAGTAGGAATGGGGTCTCCTGGCTGGGGAGCATGTTCAGCCCAGGTGCAGAGCCGCCTTGAGTCTAAGAGCTGTCAAGTTCGTGCAGCAAGTCGTTGACACGTGCAAGGAACAGATGCTCACTACCGTGGCCTCCGGCGGCTGGGGGGCTCCGCCCCCCAGACCCCCCCTGTAGCGTGTGCCTGTCCCGCAAGTCCTTGAGCGTATGCGAGTGGCCATCTCCGCGTAGTCTCGGGCGCGCGAAGCGCGCCCGAGAAATTAGCACCTGGGGTGAAAAAAATTTTGGGCCCACAAAAGTGCGAGACCCCCCCCGAGTCCCAAAATCCGGAATCCTAGATTAAACCCTGAATCCCGGTCAGTGTTTTCGCTTGGAAGATTTGGGGTGAAAAATCTTCAAAAAAAAATAAAAAAGCTGGAAATCTCAGGAAGATATCTTCCTGGGGGAAAAAACAAAAAAAATCTGGTCGCCAGATTTTTTCTTGTTTTTTTTTGGGGGGGCTTTTTGGCGGCCTGACGGTGACTTCCGGACCGAATCCGACTGGTTTTTTGGCACGGCTTCCAATCCCGTGCATGGGGGGATACGCACAAGAACAGATGTTCACTACCGTGGCCTCCGGCGGCTGGGGGGCTCCGCCCCCCAGACCCCCCTGTGACATGTACCTGTCAGTTGCCAAGGCCTGAGCACATGCGGCGTCACATCGCAGAGGCGAAAGCCCATGCTGATGTGTTGAAACACGTGTCCGTGTGCCTGTTGGGGGGGAAAGTGACCCAAAGCCCCAATTTTGGTGTTCCTCCGACGCCCAGAGGTCAGCACGAGCGCTGGGGGGAAATACTACGCGGGGTGGGTGGAAGAGTAGAAATCTTCCTGGGTCTGGCCCCCCCTGGAAGATTAGCGAAAACCCTGATCCCGGTGGAAAAAAAAAGAGGCACCCCCGGTTTTTCGGGGCAAAATCTCAAAAACCGGGGCTAAGCCCCGTTTTTCATAACAGTATCTTAAACACTGCTCCGAACCCTTTTCAAATTCAAAAGATAAGGCTGTTGTCTGCGCACCCAAACTCGGGCAAAACAAAAGCAACCCCACAAGCCTGATGACGACGTTGTATGTGTTGCCCAAAAAGCGCTGCCTGCTATCTTTTTTGAAACAGACAGGATCCCCTGTTGCGGTTAACAAAACGGTGCCACCGCAAACAGAATGGTGCGAACATGACCCACAGAGAGGACTACATACGAGCTGGTCGTGGGGGATCTTGCCAGCCTCAGGCGTGGGCTTGGCGTCGAGGTTGAGGCCGTGGAGGCTCGACTCGATCTTCCGCAGGCTGTCCTTGGCAGACGTCGGCTGGAAGAAGAAGGTGGTGCTGTCCAGGACCTCGGTAATCGTGGCAGGGATGCGGGGCCCGCTCACCACCTGGAACCCAGAGCGGCCAGCGAAGCGCCTCTCGAAGCGCTCAATGCCCTCCTGCACGCGCTTGGGCAGACCGCCGTCGTCGGACCAGATACCCTTCTTTGCGGTCTTCGCCTTCTGCTCGGTCTCAGTGGCGGCGGAGCGCCCAACCATCGACTGGGTGTTCTGCCCCTCCATGGTGGCGTAGCCCTCCTCCAGCAGCTTCATGGCGATGTTCTGGCCCTTGACCCACACGTTGCCCACGAAGGTGCCCTTGTGGAAGTGCTCCACCTGCACCTCGACCTCACGCTGCAGCAGCTGCTTCTTCGAGAAGTTCAGCGCCTCCTGCGCGAAGGGGTCGGACTCGCCCTGCCCGGGGCGTGCCAGGTTGGGTGCAGCCAGGCCCGCCAGGTTGAGGGAGATCTGGCAGTTCTCGCGGGGGATGTGCAGCTTGATGCGTGCCGGCCCCAGCACGTACTCCACGAAGGCCTGCAGCTTGGGGATCCCAGCGGTGCCGCTGCCGGAGCGCTGCAGGTAGGTCAGCATGGTGCGCCCCTTCTTCTCGTAGCTGCCGGTCGCCTTGTCGCCCGACAGGATGTCCTGCACCTTGTGGTCGCCCTTGGCGCGGTTGCCGTGGATGCCCTTCTTCGCGGCCTTCGCCTGGTCGAACGCGTCGGAGTAGTCGAAGTAGTCCTGGGCGCGGTTGCCCTCCTTCGCGAAGGTGCTCACACCCAGACCGGCGGCGATCAGCTCCGTCGCAATGTTCGACCACTGCCCCGAGAGGTTCTTGTAGTAGATGGAGCACTGGATGCGCACCTCCTTCTCCGGCTCCTGCCCGTCCACAGGGCGCCCCAGGGGGATCTCCGCCATGAACTCCACGTCGACGCGCAGCTCGCGGTCGAGCAGGCGCTTGGCGACGAAGTCACGCCCCTCGAGGAAGAAGTTCTTGTAGACGATGAGGTCATCGTTGCGCTCGATGCGCGCAAAGTTCGACGTGTTCCCGGTGGGGCGGCCATCCTCGTCCCTCTTCGGCGGCTCGTTGTTGGTGTCGCCACCGCCACGCACGTTGGCGAGGTTGACCTTCACCTCCTCCCCCGTCTTGCTGTCGAGGATGAAGAAGGTGTCGGGGGACTGCGCCTGCAGCAGGGTGCCGGTGAAGTTCTCACGCTTCGCCGGGGCGGGCTTCGCCGCGGCAGCGTCACCCCCCTTGCCGCCCTGCACGACCTGCGTCACCTGCAGGTTGGCCCAGCGGCCGGCACGGCGCTCCTTCGCGCCCTTCTCGGCATCCACAAGGCGGGTGCGGTTCTTCACAGCCTTCAGCAGCGTGGGCTCGAAGATCTTCGCAAGCCCGTTCTTCAGGAGCAGCTCCTGGAAGACAGCGTCACCCGAGACGATGCTGCCCAGAAGCATGTCGTTCTGCTCGTTGTGCCCGTCAATCACAATCTGCACGTCGCGGTTGTTCAGCATCCGCTCCGTGAATGCCTTCGCATCGCGGGCCATCTGCGCGAACAGATCCTTGTCCTTCTCGCTGTCGGCACGCACATCCGACGCGTTCATACGGTCGCAGATCACACCCGTCAGCTGCAGCGGCAGGTAGATGTGCTGCGGCACCAGGCACACCTTCAGGAAGTAGCCGGACATCGCCGCCTCGACCACCGCCTGAATGGTCTTGCCACGGAACTCCTTCCCGATCACGGCGACCTCCTCACGGCTCGCCTCCCAGTTCACGCTCTGACGGGGCTTCTCCACGCCGTACTTGCCGAGCTTCTCCTCGACAGCCTTGATCTGTGCGTCGGCAATGCGCCCTGCAAGGTCGGAGTTGCTCTTCCCCGCACGCTCGCTCACCTCAGCGAGACCGTTCTTCGCGAGCTCGACAGCAAGGCTCAGCACCTTCCCGTCCTTCTGGTAGAGGACCTCACCCACGTCACGCTCCAGCTGCTCGACGTACGACTCCTTGACGAACTTAATCGTCTTCCCGATCACAGCCTTGCGCGCAAAGTCACGCGCCTCCCACCCCCAAGGGTCGTCGGGGATGATCTCCATCTGCGTCATGCGCCCCACCTTCGGCACAGACACGGACCCCAGCCCGATCCGCTTGCATTCCGCAAGCGGGGTGGTGTCCTTCTCCTTCGGGTCACACACCTGAAGGATGTCCGCACTGGGCGTACCCTTCACGACGTACATCGTCGGGGCCGACATCTTCCCAGTCCTCCTGTCAAGTGGTTGAGATGCAGAAAACTGGGTGGAATCGGCACGTTGTGGGGCGAAGGGGGGGGGGGGGGTGAAGCGAGTAGAGAAACAACGTCGGTAAACACTGGTGCTGTCGAAAACGCTACCTGCTCTTGAAGCGAGAGGATCGGGAAGGCGTACCACCCCACGGGTCACTTCGCGCGACCCTTGAGTCCAGCTCAGGGACGAGGGGGGGGGGGGGGGGAGGGTAGGGTCAGCCAGCCAGCGTTGGATAATCGACGTTTGATCCATGTTGTTATGTATTTTCCTTGGCAAACCCCACCCCCCGGCATATTTTTTTCGCACAAAACAGAAGGGTGGGGGGGGGGGGGGGTGGGGGGGCGCGCCGGCCTGGCCTGCTGGCCCTTCCTCTCTCTCACCCCTCCCCCGTCTGGCTGCGGCGCCCTCTAGGGGTCGCTTCGCCCCCCACCCACCGCCTCTCGCGGATCGAAGTGCGAACATCTCCGTGACGAGAGAGAGGGGGCGGGGATTCTCGGTCTGGGGATATTCGCACTTAAATCATACGAGAGGGGGCTTCGCTACGGGATGATCGTCAGTGCATTTTGGTGCATTTCCAGTTGAATTGGCTGAAAATTGACGAAGATTGACAAAGGATGCGAAGACCCCCAGAGAGAGAGAGAGGGGGGGGGGAAAACCGTGAGGAAACAGCCACCGAAGCCGGACTGCTGAATGGTGGTGAGTGACCTCAGAGGGTCCCTTCCAACCTTGCTGGCAGCACAGCTAGCAAGTGGTAAAACACACAAAAAGGGGAAGAGAGGGCAGCCTGCCCACCCAAAGTCAATCTCCTCACCCGCGATACTTCCTCAGATCTAGCCTCCTAGTGACCCCCCAAGACGCACCAAAGGTGCTTCAACTAGTTGACTAACAACGAGAGTTGTGCGGTGTGCGGTGCTTTCGAGGCAGAGACGGTGGGCAACAGCGGCACTCACACAAAGCCAGAAAACTATCTGTGTCCCACGCTGTATCAAAGTGATAGCAAAACGAGACAACAAACCAGTTACTGCCGAGGGATATTTTGTTAGAACACAGACCCCACCCCCTTGTGTACACCACTCCCCGGTCTGATGAAGTGGTGTGAGTGGGGCCGCACGATCCAGCTGAAGGCACAGAAAGTTTCCCCAGTTGGGCTACGCCGAAGGAACAAAAAATCACCAGAAATGCAGGCAGGGAATACCGGAGGCGGGCGGGTGGGTCGGGGGAGGCAAGAGGGATAACCCACATCTCCTCCCCCACCCCCCCCTTCCCCCCTGGCAGCTCCGGCCATCGTTCTGGCTGAGAGGTGTGCCCACCCACAACGCAGGGGGACTGTGCCCCCGTGCAAACCCTCTGCAGAACAGCACCCCACACGCAGCAGGCGTATCGACGAATAGTCGCGAATAATGCACCCCGGCGCTTCTTCCCCCTGCTCAGGTTTGCACCAGAGCTAACGAACAGTCTTGGCGTCACACGAGTTGGGGAGTCAAGAGTGGGGGATGGGGTACCCTTGACCCTTGACCCTGCGTCAGCAACTCGTGCCGGGGGTGGATGGCACCTGCTTTTGTCTGTTAGGGCACTGCACTGTTTTCCCGCACTCCCGGAACGGAGCGAATTGTCACCCCACCACACACACACACACACACACCAATCGACCTCACCTTCCGCCTGGCTGCGGAGCTCGGTTTCGACGCCCGTGTCCTGCGCACCCTGCGAGCAGCGTACAGGACGATGCAGCGGCACTTCCGGGCGAGCGGCACCATCGGGGAAGGCTTCCTGCCAACTAACGGCATCATGCAGGGTTGCCCCATCAGTGTCGTGCTGATTAACGTGCTGGTGGGTGTGTGGATGAGGATGGTCGAGCACCGGCAGGACACAAGGGCGCTGTCTTTCGTTGACGACGTATACGCCACAGCCCCCAGCCCGGAGATCCTGCAAGACGTTGTAGACGACTCTGCGGGTTTCTCCCACGACACCGGGATGGCTATTTGTGCAGAAATCAAGTCTCACGTTTTCTCGACATCCCCCGGGCCGCTCCGGATTATGTACCGGGCAAGGGATGGCGAGGCCACTCCCCTCCGGCAGCGCAACAGCTTCGACTGTCTCGGGGCCATGCTACACGCGCGCCTGATCAGGGAAGGGCGCACAGCGCCCCAGTCCGAGCGCATCGCCCGCCGGAAGGAAGGTGCGCAGCAGAACCTCCGCAGAACCTCAGCGCTGCCCCTGCCGGTGCAATGGAAAGGGCAGGCGGCGGCGATGACGGCAGGGGCTCGACTATATTACGATGCCCTCGTAACTCGTTGGGACAGCAAGGACATCAGGCGATGGAGGGGCCTCTTCGTCGCCGCGCTCTGGTCTGGCCCACCTCGCAGAGCACAGGAGATTGTGCTGTGTGTCCTCCATCAGGCGCACCGGGTGGACCCCGCTGTCGCCCCCCCCTACCGGCAGATCACCACATGGGCCAAGCAGATCAAAAAGTGGAGCCACAGCAGGGTGCTGTCCGAGGCAGCCTGGGGGAGTAGAGAGAGGCTTGAGGGGACAGGCCCCTTCGCGCTTTTCTGGGCCGCCCTGCAGGGGATTGAATGGCGCTGGAGTGCTGCGACCACCCTGGCTTACACTGACGAAGCTGGTCGCGATGTCACCTTCGGCCCTGTTGCTGCAACACCGAGCGCCTGGGCTATCTTTGCACACGACCTCCGCCAATCCCTGCGTAACGCAACGGCGAAGAAGCTGGCCGAACGCAGAGACGACTTCCAAGGAGCAGAGCACGGCATTGACGGGAGGGTGACACGTTGCGTCCTGGAGGGAGAGGGCGCTGCAATCACGGGGTACCAGCGAGGCCTCCTCCGCTCCGTCGTTGCAGGGGCGGTGCCTGCTCGTGGGCGCACAGGTCTGGGGGAGGTGTGCCGATACTGCACATCTGGGACCCCGGAGACGGTATCACACCTGTGGTGGGACTGCGCGGCATGGGAGCCAGTCCGCCAGAAGCACCCCATAGCAGCGAGGGACCGGACGGCCTGGCCGGCATGCCTGGCCCAGTGCGGGGTGGCGCCCATTTACAGATACAGCGTCCCGGAGAACGAGCAGCCGCTGCCCATGTCCTTTGCGGACAGGATCACCACCGTGGCACAGCTCCACCGCTACTTCATCGCAGTCCTGGCGGCGCGACAGGAGAAGGACGGGCTGCTCGACCGCTCTGTGCGCCATCACCGTACTACCGTCTACCCCTGGGAGTGGAGCACCCCTAACCCCGAGAGTGCCTCCATCCCTGCACTGGCGCCTTCCGAAGTCAAGCAGACGTGGGGCAAGCGGCCCCCAGGCATGTGGGTGGCCCTCTGCGACTGGCTAAGGGGCCTAAAGTGGGGACCGCAGGGGAGTGAGCATACTGTGACCCTGATGGAGCTGGCCGTGGACTTCGAGCTATCAACTGGCCTTACCCTCCCAGACACCGTGACGCGCCGCATCCGCCCCCCCGCCCACGTGGACCCGAATAGGAAGGGCGCGAGGGAGGCCCGCTCGCGCATCCCTGCAGACACAGCCCCAGGGCTCACCCTGTACTTTGACGGTGGTGCGCGCGACAATGGCACCCCCTTCGCCGTGGCGGGGGCAGGGGCGGTGCTATACCAAGACGGTTGCAAGGTTTCAGAGAAAGTACTCCCGCTGCTGAACGTGCGTAGCAACAACATTGCTGAGTACGAGGCGCTCCGTGCAGGTCTGCGCCTCCTCGAGAGGGGTGATGCCCCTGAGGGCCCAGTCACAGTGCGGGGCGACTCCCAGGTGGTGCTGCGCCAGCTCCAAGGGGACTCATTGTGCCGGGATGCCGCCCTCCGTCCTCTGTTCCTCAGCACGTCCCGGCTAGCTGCGGACCTCCAACCGAGGTTCACTCTCACATACGAGCATGTGAAGAGGGAATCCAACACAGATGCTGATGCCCTCAGTAACGCCGCGATGGACGAGGCTGAAAGGCTGGGGGCCTCACGGCAGCAGCTCCAGCAGGACCTCACGGTGTTCCAGAGCAGTATCCTGGGGAAGGCTGCCTCGCTGAAGGGGCTCTGCAGCATGGTGACGAAAGTAGGCACTGGGCCCTGGCATTGCGACCATGCTGCCAACTCAACAGTCCTCACGGCGATCGGTGGATCTGTGGCGGCGGGCCTGTCGAGGAGGGCCCAGCTGAACCCTGCCACTGAGTCGGTGATGCGCAGCCTCCAAGCGCACCTGGCTGTGCCAGCCCCCAGCCGGACGGATACAGTGTTCCATGATCGCGGAATGGCGTGGGCCGCTACCTTCGCTCCGCAGCCGCACTACCCTGAGGGTTGGCAGCAATCGGCCCAGCAGTGGGCGGCGCGTGGTCGGCAGGCCAACAGCCGGGTAGGGCGCCCATGGGAGCGGAGGGGCGCTGCCCCCCGAACTGCTCCCCCTGGTGCCAGGAGGAACGCAAAGGTGCTTGCCTGCAAGTTGCATTGGAAGCCCCGTTGCTCGGCATGCCAGAAGCGGCGCCTCCCGGAGGAGGTGTGCTGCCGCAACCACCACAAGGAGGGGGACGGGCTCCCGGTCACTATGGGCTTCTGCAAACGCCACAGCATGGACCGATGCGGTGACTGCTACAGCGATGGCAAAACACTACCACATTGCTGCCAAGCACACCACGCCGGCTATGCTGCACGCCCTCCTCCCCGGAGTGGCACTGAGTTGGCCCCACACTCTAACCCGAGTGGGGCCTCCGCTGTGACGTAGAAATGGGCGGGGGTGGGCAATGATCCGCGCAGGATCTCCCCACACAAAACGTGGTCACCACACACACACACCCATCCCCCATCACCCATCACCACCCCCCCACAACAAACGCATACCGTTTCTTAGGCCTATACAGCAACCTCTGGAAGTGCAAGAGCAACTCACTCGAACCACAACTGACACGATGAACTAAACTGGAAACCTATGGGGTGGCTTGGGAAAGGGGCCGAACTGAACATAAGACGCATCTTCTTGCTGAAGGGGGACCCTATGTTTGCCAAAAAAAATCATAAGCAATGCAGACTGCAGACTCCAGGCTGCGCTTGCAAATACACACATACACACAGCCTTGATACAGGACCTCAGTAGCGGCAGCTCGGGTTGAGACTGTTGAGCATCCCCCCGGGTGATACATGATGTTCTGCCATCTATTGGGCAGGACTTCTGTCCAACAGATCCGCCCGCCTGAGGCCATGTATGATTGCGGTAGAGGAGGGTGGAGGGGGAGGGAGGGAGGGAGGGGGGTGTGGTGTGCCTTCAGATACCCCTACATTATTTCCCAAACTATCTGAGGTCAGATGTTTTTCGCACTTTCGAGCCAGGTAATTTTGTGCTCTCTCAAAACACACTGCGCGTGGCGTCCGATCCCACTGAGTGGCAAGCAAGCTTGTCGGTGCGGTGAAAAATCGTACTCATTTCACTAAAGAGAACACCCGACCTAGCAACTGCAAAAAAAAGACAGCACCAGGCTACTCTTCGTCGAGCGCACACTCCTGTGTCAAGGCTGCAGAAGCCCCTGTGAAGTGGCACGGAGGTGTAATCCTAAGAAGCTTCAGTCGTGTGATTTCCTTCGTTACTTCACGACTTCGCTCTGCTTCATCGCTCGTGACTGGTTTAAAAAAAACGCAGGAAAATATGGCAAAAGGGGGTCACTCAGCACCCTCCATCAATTTCGTTCATTTCAAGATGAACGGGTCGCAGTTATGTGTCGCAAAGATGAACCACCCATCCAGGACGAGCCAAAACCGATGCTGTGGGAAATTTGTGCTGTTCGGGTTTGTCGGTGTTATTGCAGGGGGGGCAGGGGGGGGGGCCGACGAAACCCTGCCCACGAGTTCGATTGATTCTGGCCGCCTTGATGACGCTTTGCGTGTGGCAACCTCGCCCCACACGAAGGAACGAGCACCCCCCGTGTCGCCACCCCACTCATGTTATTCCCCCGCGTGAACAACAGCCTGGCGTATTCGACAGCCAGATGCCTCGCAGGGGATTGTTTTGATGGATGATTGTTTTGTTAGTTCTGGAGGGTTATCGGCAACACACCTTCTCCGCAACTGCCCACAAAGGGCGTGTCGGCTTTGCTTTACTTTCAACTGTTGGTTACACTTTGTTTTTATTTGTCCAAAAATACCAGACCTGAATCACCGAAAGGAAAACCAGCCAGCAAGCACATGCGCGCACACATGTCTCCAAGCCTGGCTGTTTGGATTCATTCAACACAGTCGCAAACACGCCGAAGCTGTCCGATATGTCGTTATCTGCCACATTCGATGTCGAAGCACAATGTCACGCACAAAACAGATTTTGAACCGGACCCATAGAAATGCAAAATAGGTATACCGCCGCAGGGGAGCAGGAGGTGTGGGGGGGAAAAGGACGAACCAATTTTCTACAGGCCCTCTACCTGCCTCAGGAGGCGGCGGGGTGGGGGAGGGGCTTTTGGACAGGCCAACAAGCAGAGGGTCGACTGGAACAGAACGGACAACCAGAAACGAGTCTTTGGGGGCTTTGGGGAGAGGGCGGGGCGGGGAAGGTGCGCGTGTCTGCAAAACATAACGAAGGCGGGCAACAGGAAGTAATACGAAACGGGGCGAGATGATGGGTCATCATGAAAAAAATCACACAGCGGGAGGGGTGGGGGTCATTTGGCTCTGTGCGGCAAACGTCAGTGCAGCGACGATTCCCACCCAGTAAGCCTGCTCCTTTCCGATGGGAGGCATCCACAACCCAGTGATGGCTGCCGACTTGCATTCCAACCCCCCTTGTCACCCCTTCGCAGCCGAGCAAAGTGCTTCCTTGGCAGATTCCTGAACAAATTGCTGCTTAGCTCGGGTAATGACTTCTGTTTGGGTGGGTGGGTGGGTGGGGGGGGCCGAACCGTTCACACCAAGATGCACCCCCCACAAACGCGGGGGAGGGGGCTCGGAACGCACCAGCTGCCCACTCACATATTGTGGAACCCCGGAGGCAGCTAAGCAGGCGGTGCGTGTGCCGTGCAGAGCTGGGATGAGGGGCGAGGGGGGGGCACATCTCACACACACGTTGCACATGCGACTGGTATGCCGGCATGATCACCAAAAATAAGATGATTGCAACTAACACAGCTGTATGTGCGTTTTGGATTTGAAAAATCGGGCTCTCTGTGGATCAGAGCTCTTCACGCAGGTATGCGTGTCGCACATACGCGCGTTGGGGTGGGGTGGGGTGGGGTGGGGTGGGGGGGGGGGGGGGGGGCGGTACACGGTGGACTCCCGCCCGGTCAGACACCCACTTTGCAGTTTGGAAAATTAGCGGGTGTCCTGGCACCCGCTAGTGGGTGTCTCGGCACCCACTAGCGGGTGTCTGGCACCCACTAGTGGGTGTCTGGCACCCGCTAGTGGGTGCCAGACACCCGCTACGCTACTAAACTATATTCTCGAGGTGAAAATCTGGCTGGATCAGGGGCATATCCTGGGATCCTGGCCGGGGTATCCCGGTATTAGAGAGAAGAGGGGGGGGGATGATGAGGAGGCCCCAGACCCCAGCCCCTGCCACTTGTCATTTGCGTGTTGCCTTTGCGTGTGCGCCTGTGCCTCCCTGTTCTGTATTTTTTTACCCTCACGGGTATCACGATACAGGGCAGTCCCCCCCCTCCTCCCCCCAAAAATCGTTCGCATCATCTTGGCGCCCATTCCTTCCACTTTCTGTGGATGTGTTTGGTATTTCCGAACGGAATTTTCCAGCGTCAAGACTGATACCTCGCCGTTTTCGAGTCAGTCACTTCCACCGCCGCTGCGATTTGCGTACCGGTAGTTGTGCAGAAATGCTAACATTTAATTTGCTCTGTGGAACCTGGACTGCACCTTCTGGGATGTGAGTCTGTAGATAGTTGGACAGTTGCGGTACCCATCTGTTAGAAAGCTGAAAGGAACCTTGTCGGGCGATCAAGGACGACTGAGGGTTCAGTTTGAGTTTAATGTGGTCCAAGGGTACAACAGACATCACTGCTTTGCAGATCCCTCTTGCTTGTCCCTCTGGTAACTTCCAACGGCTCAAACTCCTCGACTTCCTTGGGTGGGCATTTGCCATACCTGACGTAAAACAGTGATGCTTCGTGCTAGTGGTGAACCTGACGTTAGTAAAGGAAGGGTGCTGCGGCTGTCCACGAGGGGCTCTGATGCCTCCTCACGGTGCCTGGTTGGTCGGTTCAGGATGAAACAGAGCAAATTTAGTGTTAGGGGGATGCCTCTGGTCAAGGCCTTTTCACAAAAATTGACCCACGGCGCCGAGTTGGGCCGTTGGTTCCTGGTTGTAGCTCGGTCTACGCCAGGTTCCACACCCCGTCATCGCAAAACGTACGCATACACAGAGGCAAACACAACAGCCTCTGTGGTACGGGAGCATGGCGGGAGTAAATTTTGCCTTTTGGTCAAATAGGCACCCTTTTGGAAACAATTGACCCGCAGGGTGGCTGAGTCTTATCAGACAGGCCGACCTATATGTTGATCAGTGGAACCACACAACCTGTTCAACCTGCCCCCGGGGTGGCTGAGTCCACCCCTGCCGTAGCGTAAGATAAGCCTACGTCGACCCTCGTCGTCCCCTTCGTCGTCCTCTTCGTCGTCCTAGGACTGTGGAGTTCAGCAATCAAGGATGCGGAACTGCTGTGAGCTGCACACTCTCTTGACACACCTGCACGTATCTGCGTTACACTCGTGGTAACCCCGAACCCTGTATTTATACAGGAGACTTCCATCTGGGACAGTTTCTGTTTCAGATGAGCTTTGGCAGTGGTAGCCATCTTTGCTATGGAGCCATCGTCATTGCTATCGTCGTCACTCGGACCCATGAGCAGTGGATACAATTGGTGTGGAAGGAGAGGGTGCAGTTCTGGATCAGCAGGTCTGAATCTGAAATTGACTGAACCCCACAGGTCTGAGATGACTCCAGTCGAAATCAGCAGGTCCCAGGTTGACCTGACATGATTCCCACCCAGAATTACAGGGAATCCCCAGTAATTTGGTGGTGAAAAGAGGGTGCCAGACACCCGCTTTGGTGGTAAAAAGAGGGTGCTAGACACCCACTAGTGGGTGCCAGACACCCGCCCAGAGGGTGCCAGACACCCACTAATTCCGCCAAACTATTCACCCTCTTTCAGACACCCACTTTGGCCTGTGGGAGTCCACCGTGTAGTGTACAGAAGAAAAAGATAAGGTCAGGCGTTGTTCGCCTGCGCCAAACCCAAGCAAAAACTATCTGTGCCCCCGCTGGATCGTAAAGTGACAGCAAAACGAGACAACAAATCAATTACTGCCGAAAGTTGTTTTGTTGGAACGCAGACCCCACTCTTTGTGTGCACCACTCCCCGGCCTGATGAAGTGGTGTGAGTGGGGCCGCACGATCCAGCTGAAGGCACAGAAAGTTTCCCCGATTGGCTACGCCGAACAACCAAAAAGATAGGCATGGCGTACACAGAGAGCAGGGGGCCAGCCCTGGGTCTCCCTCCCACTCAAAATACAACTAAAAAAGGCCGCATCCGAAGACCGCATCACGCTGGGTGCTTCCATTCAACTCCCTCTCCCCTTCCCTCTCCCAAGTCGGAAATTTGCCCCCGCCCACCACCCGCCCCCTCCCCCAACCAACCCGGTTCCTTTCGGAATCTAGCCCCGGAAGCAAATCGCCGAGGCGTGCTGGATGTGCCAACCCGGACAGGCCGTGGAGCTGGCCTGTTGTTCAAGAGGATTTGCAACACCCCAGTCCCTCGCCCCGGGCCCCCCACCCCAACATCTGCACGGCGCACAAGTCATCTCGTGTTGGCGGGTGGGCTGACGAGTGGCAATGTATGACGGGTGATGCCCGTTGTTAACGGGCAGTATCGAAGTGATCACTCCTGAGCAAAACCAACGAGTCATATTTTGGCTCGTCATTTCACACGCCAACGAAAGCAGAAACTGGTGACGCCGTGCCCCCCCCCCCCCCCCTACCTCACACACACACACACAGAACGAGGCGCTCCGTGCAGGTCTGCGCCTCCTCGAGAGGGGTGATGCCCCTGAGGGCCCAGTCACAGTGCGGGGCGACTCCCAGGTGGTGCTGCGCCAGCTCCAAGGGGACTCATTGTGCCGGGATGCCGCCCTCCGTCCTCTGTTCCTCAGCACGTCCCGGCTAGCTGCGGACCTCCAACCGAGGTTCACTCTCACATACGAGCATGTGAAGAGGGAATCCAACACAGATGCTGATGCCCTCAGTAACGCCGCGATGGACGAGGCTGAAAGGCTGGGGGCCTCACGGCAGCAGCTCCAGCAGGACCTCACGGTGTTCCAGAGCAGTAACCTGGGGAAGGCTGCCTCGCTGAAGGGGCTCTGCAGCATGGTGACGAAAGTAGGCACTGGGCCCTGGCATTGCGGCCATGCTGCCAACTCAACAGTCCTCACGGCGATCGGTGGATCTGTGGCGGCGGGCCTGTCGAGGAGGGCCCAGCTGAACCCTGCCACTGAGTCGGTGATGCGCAGCCTCCAAGCGCACCTGGCTGTGCCAGCCCCCAGCCGGACGGATACAGTGTTCCATGATCGCGGAATGGCGTGGGCCGCTACCTTCGCTCCGCAGCCGCACTACCCTGAGGGTTGGCAGCAATCGGCCCAGCAGTGGGCGGCGCGTGGTCGGCAGGCCAACAGCCGGGTAGGGCGCCCATGGGAGCGGAGGGGCGCTGCCCCCCGAACTGCTCCCCCTGGTGCCAGGAGGAACGCAAAGGTGCTTGCCTGCAAGTTGCATTGGAAGCCCCGTTGCTCGGCATGCCAGAAGCGGCGCCTCCCGGAGGAGGTGTGCTGCCGCAACCACCACAAGGAGGGGGACGGGCTCCCGGTCACTATGGGCTTCTGCAAACGCCACAGCATGGACCGATGCGGTGACTGCTACAGCGATGGCAAAACACTACCACATTGCTGCCAAGCACACCACGCCGGCTATGCTGCACGCCCTCCTCCCCGGAGTGGCACTGAGTTGGCCCCACACTCTAACCCGAGTGGGGCCTCCGCTGTGACGTAGAAATGGGCGGGGGTGGGCAATGATCCGCGCAGGATCTCCCCACACAAAACGTGGTCACCACACACACACAGACACGGTGCCAATCGACCTCACCTTCCGCCTGGCTGCGGAGCTCGGTTTCGACGCCCGTGTCCTGCGCACCCTGCGAGCAGCGTACAGGACGATGCAGCGGCACTTCCGGGCGAGCGGCACCATCGGGGAAGGCTTCCTGCCAACTAACGGCATCATGCAGGGTTGCCCCATCAGTGTCGTGCTGATTAACGTGCTGGTGGGTGTGTGGATGAGGATGGTCGAGCACCGGCAGGACACAAGGGCGCTGTCTTTCGTTGACGACGTATACGCCACAGCCCCCAGCCCGGAGATCCTGCAAGACGTTGTAGACGACTCTGCGGGTTTCTCCCACGACACCGGGATGGCTATTTGTGCAGAAATCAAGTCTCACGTTTTCTCGACATCCCCCGGGCCGCTCCGGATTATGTACCGGGCAAGGGATGGCGAGGCCACTCCCCTCCGGCAGCGCAACAGCTTCGACTGTCTCGGGGCCATGCTACACGCGCGCCTGATCAGGGAAGGGCGCACAGCGCCCCAGTCCGAGCGCATCGCCCGCCGGAAGGAAGGTGCGCAGCAGAACCTCCGCAGAACCTCAGCGCTGCCCCTGCCGGTGCAATGGAAAGGGCAGGCGGCGGCGATGACGGCAGGGGCTCGACTATATTACGATGCCCTCGTAACTCGTTGGGACAGCAAGGACATCAGGCGATGGAGGGGCCTCTTCGTCGCCGCGCTCTGGTCTGGCCCACCTCGCAGAGCACAGGAGATTGTGCTGTGTGTCCTCCATCAGGCGCACCGGGTGGACCCCGCTGTCGCCCCCCCCTACCGGCAGATCACCACATGGGCCAAGCAGATCAAAAAGTGGAGCCACAGCAGGGTGCTGTCCGAGGCAGCCTGGGGGAGTAGAGAGAGGCTTGAGGGGACAGGCCCCTTCGCGCTTTTCTGGGCCGCCCTGCAGGGGATTGAATGGCGCTGGAGTGCTGCGACCACCCTGGCTTACACTGACGAAGCTGGTCGCGATGTCACCTTCGGCCCTGTTGCTGCAACACCGAGCGCCTGGGCTATCTTTGCACACGACCTCCGCCAATCCCTGCGTAACGCAACGGCGAAGAAGCTGGCCGAACGCAGAGACGACTTCCAAGGAGCAGAGCACGGCATTGACGGGAGGGTGACACGTTGCGTCCTGGAGGGAGAGGGCGCTGCAATCACGGGGTACCAGCGAGGCCTCCTCCGCTCCGTCGTTGCAGGGGCGGTGCCTGCTCGTGGGCGCACAGGTCTGGGGGAGGTGTGCCGATACTGCACATCTGGGACCCCGGAGACGGTATCACACCTGTGGTGGGACTGCGCGGCATGGGAGCCAGTCCGCCAGAAGCACCCCATAGCAGCGAGGGACCGGACGGCCTGGCCGGCATGCCTGGCCCAGTGCGGGGTGGCGCCCATTTACAGATACAGCGTCCCGGAGAACGAGCAGCCGCTGCCCATGTCCTTTGCGGACAGGATCACCACCGTGGCACAGCTCCACCGCTACTTCATCGCAGTCCTGGCGGCGCGACAGGAGAAGGACGGGCTGCTCGACCGCTCTGTGCGCCATCACCGTACTACCGTCTACCCCTGGGAGTGGAGCACCCCTAACCCCGAGAGTGCCTCCATCCCTGCACTGGCGCCTTCCGAAGTCAAGCAGACGTGGGGCAAGCGGCCCCCAGGCATGTGGGTGGCCCTCTGCGACTGGCTAAGGGGCCTAAAGTGGGGACCGCAGGGGAGTGAGCATACTGTGACCCTGATGGAGCTGGCCGTGGACTTCGAGCTATCAACTGGCCTTACCCTCCCAGACACCGTGACGCGCCGCATCCGCCCCCCCGCCCACGTGGACCCGAATAGGAAGGGCGCGAGGGAGGCCCGCTCGCGCATCCCTGCAGACACAGCCCCAGGGCTCACCCTGTACTTTGACGGTGGTGCGCGCGACAATGGCACCCCCTTCGCCGTGGCGGGGGCAGGGGCGGTGCTATACCAAGACGGTTGCAAGGTTTCAGAGAAAGTACTCCCGCTGCTGAACGTGCGTAGCAACAACATTGCTGAGTACGAGGCGCTCCGTGCAGGTCTGCGCCTCCTCGAGAGGGGTGATGCCCCTGAGGGCCCAGTCACAGTGCGGGGCGACTCCCAGGTGGTGCTGCGCCAGCTCCAAGGGGACTCATTGTGCCGGGATGCCGCCCTCCGTCCTCTGTTCCTCAGCACGTCCCGGCTAGCTGCGGACCTCCAACCGAGGTTCACTCTCACATACGAGCATGTGAAGAGGGAATCCAACACAGATGCTGATGCCCTCAGTAACGCCGCGATGGACGAGGCTGAAAGGCTGGGGGCCTCACGGCAGCAGCTCCAGCAGGACCTCACGGTGTTCCAGAGCAGTATCCTGGGGAAGGCTGCCTCGCTGAAGGGGCTCTGCAGCATGGTGACGAAAGTAGGCACTGGGCCCTGGCATTGCGGCCATGCTGCCAACTCAACAGTCCTCACGGCGATCGGTGGATCTGTGGCGGCGGGCCTGTCGAGGAGGGCCCAGCTGAACCCTGCCACTGAGTCGGTGATGCGCAGCCTCCAAGCGCACCTGGCTGTGCCAGCCCCCAGCCGGACGGATACAGTGTTCCATGATCGCGGAATGGCGTGGGCCGCTACCTTCGCTCCGCAGCCGCACTACCCTGAGGGTTGGCAGCAATCGGCCCAGCAGTGGGCGGCGCGTGGTCGGCAGGCCAACAGCCGGGTAGGGCGCCCATGGGAGCGGAGGGGCGCTGCCCCCCGAACTGCTCCCCCTGGTGCCAGGAGGAACGCAAAGGTGCTTGCCTGCAAGTTGCATTGGAAGCCCCGTTGCTCGGCATGCCAGAAGCGGCGCCTCCCGGAGGAGGTGTGCTGCCGTAACCACCACAAGGAGGGGGACGGGCTCCCGGTCACTATGGGCTTCTGCAAACGCCACAGCATGGACCGATGCGGTGACTGCTACAGCGATGGCAAAACACTACCACATTGCTGCCAAGCACACCACGCCGGCTATGCTGCACGCCCTCCTCCCCGGAGTGGCACTGAGTTGGCCCCACACTCTAACCCGAGTGGGGCCTCCGCTGTGACGTAGAAATGGGCGGGGGTGGGCAATGATCCGCGCAGGATCTCCCCACACAAAACGTGGTCACCACACACACACACACACAAAACGGAAATTCTTTGTTTCAATTCTTGACAACGTATTGCAGCATGACCAGCACGCACCCCCAGGGCTCTTAACGACGTCTCATTTCAGGCCTCCCGTGCTGCGGCCTGCTCCTGACTACTCTTCAGGCAACAACAGGGGTCAGGGGGAACCGAGAGGTGCAAGTTCCAGGGCAGACAGCGTCAGGAGGGGTGGGTGGGTGGGTGGGA
This sequence comes from Rhynchopus euleeides, assembly GCA_963210315.1. NCBI lineage: Eukaryota > Euglenozoa > Diplonemea > Diplonemida > Diplonemidae > Rhynchopus > Rhynchopus euleeides. The sequence goes on from OY723274.1 coordinate 730,190, forward strand.
ATTTTCGGCCTCTTCTGCTAAGTGCAGGGCGGAAAGAGTCGAGCTGAATCTGATTCGCCTTCGCACTGCCCAACGTACTCCCCCAGCTACATGACGCGCACTCGACATTATTGAGGCGAGCAAAATTACACCGGGAACACCCCCCCCCCCCCCCCACGCATCTATCGAACAGGCACAGGATCAGACTTTCCCATGAGCCCCGGCGGGGGGTGCCATGCCAAGGGGGGGAGGGGGGGTCAGGTTGTCCCAGAACACCCACCCACCTCCGGGAGGCGGAGCAAAGATATTTAGCTCGTGGAGATAAAAGTCCACTCACTCAGCACGGAGCCAAATTTTTTTTCTTCCAACAAGGTACTTGTCAGGCGGAAATGCAGCGATAGGGGAAGTGCTAGGTGCTTGCCGCCACACACAGTCTTATGCGCCTGCCAATCACACACCAACACTTCCGCAGGCGAAATTTTCTGTGTGTGTCGTGCGATCAACGAAAAAGTTTACCTTTCGTATTTCTTCACGAATGATCCTGCACGACTCCAGCTATATTTTGGGTGAGTGGGATTCTTCTTTCCCCTTTTCTTTTTTGCAAGCCGCCGCGATGGCATCTCAGAACGGAGAACCTTGCACCCTGTCAGCGAGACTTTGGTTGGTGCTCCATTCATATTTGAGCGACGCCAACACGGCGACCTCCTTGGGAATGGGGTGATCCGTATGCAGCGACAGCGCCTTGCTGATGAGTTGGAAATTTGCCTCACCCGCCGCCTCCTGCGCCGCCAGCTTTGCAGGATACTTCGACACAAAGGTACCTCCCAACACCTGAAACGCCTTGGGGCTCCGCATCGCCTCATGCACGCGATACAGCAGACACAGGACATTCCGCACGTGGGGCGACGCCCAAAGCAATAACGGAGAATCGCCGCTATGCAGATACAGCCGCTCGTCGTGAAGAGGGTCGAGCTTCAACTCCACAGCCCCCTTCAGCGGGGAGCCATTCTGGAAGACGCCAGCGGGGGTGATTTCCAGGGAAACCGGCTTTCCCCCCTCCTCATGGCAGGACTCCTCATAAGACCCCGCCGTCACCCCAGAGAGTACGTCGGTGATGAGCTCCACAGGGAGCCGCACCACCTCAGGGGGGAACACGACAGTCGAATCGGCAGAGAGTCCGCGGATTTCGAAGCCCACATCTGCCATCGTCGGGCCAAGCTTCTCTTTGAATTCGATGTCCTCCCACTCCGACGAGGGCACTGTGATGACGGGGGCCTCGTCGATGTCAAACAGGCCCGGAGAGGTTTGCGCGATGATGCGCTTCTGCCACGTCTTAACAGAGTCAAACGGAACCCTCGCCGACTTGGGGTAGGGGATCCCAAAGGTGAGCGCGTTGGGCGCAGCAGCGGGCGCCGGCCCGAGATCAAGATCCCCTGTGGATCGGAAGAAGCTGTCCCCCGGCAGCCGTTCCCTCCGGCTGCTGCTGGGGGCCACGGCGGGGCTCGAGAAGAACGTCGGAGATGCAACACCCTGCGCGTCGCGCCTGCTCGTCGGGGTGAGGTTAGGCGGCGCGCAGCTCCGCTGCGATAGGCTGTAGCTGGAGGTCGACTGGGCTGGGTTCTTCCCGGATCCCCGTCTGCTGAAGGCGATGTCATCAAGCGCGTCGGCGACGAGGTCGGAGAAGTCCTGATCGATGAAAGGCTGGATCTGCTGCGCCCGCTTCTGCCACATCGCCCCACCGGGCTTGCCCTGCGCAAGCATCGGGATGAGGTACAGATCCTTCACAAGCGTGACGAGTCTATGCGATACCGCAAACTCCTCCTCATCAAAGCAGTCCGCCTCCAGCTGCGAGACGAGCGCTTTCGACGACGAGAGCGCCGTGGGGTCATTCCCGAGATATGCCTGGAGGACACCTGCCATGAACTGGAGGCGGTTTTCCGCGGAGCACATTCCTTTCACAATAACCTCCAGCGTGATCCAGAGGATGTCTGACTCTGGGTACATCAGCTTGATGGTGTCATAGCTCTTCACCGCCTTGACGAGTGTGGGGTGGTCCGGTCGGGCCTGCACCCTGCTTGCAGATGTCGGTGTGCATATGATGCCCGACTCCCGTGAAGATGCTGCCGCATCGGCAGGCTGGCCCCAGTTCCGCTTCAGCTGCTGCATCTCCGCCATGTCGAAGTTCTGCGTCGCGGGGTGCTGGCTGTGGTGCTGGTTGACCCAGCCGTAGGTCTCCCGCTTGACCTCCTGCGTGCTCATCAGCCACGAGAGGATCTTCTCGTGCCCCGCAGACGACATCCCCTGCGGCAGCGTCAGCGACCTGTCGAAGCTCCGAGCCAACGAACTCCGGTCATCCCCGGTTGCATTCGGCGGGCTGGCCAATGTATACCTGCTATCTGCAGGGCTCGCACTCTGCCCGGCGGCCGTCCCCCGGTGCGAGTGGTTCATGTTGACAGGCGTTGCCGAGGCGGCGTGGTGGTGGTTGCGGTGCATGGATATTGGCTCGTTATTCCCCGCATTGTCTCCATTTGACAGCGGTTTCCGTCGCGGGGAGGAGGCCCTTCCGACCTCCGGGTGTTGCCCACGCGCCGGCGGCGCATCCTTCCCGTTGCAACACCCCATTGTGCTGCAGGATGGTGGTGGCGTTGGTGGTGGTGTGTGATGTGGGACCGAGGTCTCGGAGAGCCTCCACAGAGAGAAGAGAGAAAGGCCGCCCCTCCGCACCGAGGGACCTTCGCTCAGAGATTTCAGAAAATAAATAGCAGAGGCATTCGCTGTGTGTCAGAGTGTGTCAGGTTGCAGCCTATTTTGTTAGGCGGCTCACTGTGTGCACTGCAGAGCAAAGGCACCCAGCGTATCATCGTTCTTCCTGCAGAGGTCTTTCGCGGACTTCTGCACGATGCGGATCCGCTAATCTAACATAGACAATGCAGAAAAAGAGAGAAAGGGTGACACCTCACAAAAGAGTGGCAGCATAAAAGATAAAGCGCATTGTTGTGACGCCAAACCGGAAAAAGTGACACGGTTGGCAGGGTGAAGGCTCCGACCGGTAGATGGGATGTGGGGAGTGGGACGGCCCAGGGTCTCACGCCTTCTGCCCCCTCCCCAGGCACGTCTTCTGTGGCTGCTCGTGCTGCGCCAAACACCCCCCCCCCCCATCCCCCCCCATGCTCGCAGGTGCTGCCGCACCCATGTTAGGAATCGTGCCTTAGGTTTCTTTGCCCCCCCCCCTCCTCTCCCACCCCTTCCGGCTGTCAGGGTGGGGGGGCGCGCGATGCGTCCACCCAACCACCCAGACACCCCCCCTCCTCCCAGCCCCCTTGCCCCTTTCATGTTGTGGCCTCTACAGGAAAAAAAAACTCGAGCTCGGGTCGATCTGCCCCGCTGCTCCCTTTTTAAGAAGAAGTTAACATACTCTGGATCGCTTCGCTGACTCGTTTTTTCTGCACTTCTGAGCGGAGTCCCTCAATAGGTTTTCGCTATGAAGCGCAGAAAAGCGTTTTTTTTCTGTGTTGGATTAGCGGACCTGCATCGTACAGAAAGTCCACGAGAGACGAACGGACGAGACTGATACGCTATCAGATAAAGCGCAGTAAAGCAATCCGCCTGACAATATCGGGTTGCACCCTGACACACTCTGACAGAGCGAAGACCTCCCTATGAGAATCAGGGACGAGGAGGGGTGCAGGAGTAAAGCACCGCCACCCCCACGGCGCAGAACCGACCGGTTTTGACTGCCGGCAACTCTCCGACTGCCGTGGGGGTGGCGGGAAGTGGGGGGGGGGGGGCGGTTGGGTGGTTTGGATAGGGTGGTGGGTGTGGGGGTGTGGGGGGAGGGGGGGGGGGGGGGTAATGAATCTAACTGCGGCTACTTCATGGCTTTCGGGAGGGCTATGAAGGAGCCTTGGTTATTCGGGGCGTGTGTCCATTCCAGCAGGCACACGCTCACTCTCTCTCTCTCTCTCTCCCTGTCACGAGAAACAACGCACGGCAGCATATCACACATCCATCTGGCATTCCCTTTGTTTCTTTTATTTTGCAGCAGATCCCCTCCTGCAGTCAATGGAGGCGAGAAATATCAACCAAACCAATCGATGCAAGAGAGAAAGGGATGCATATAGAGGGAATGCGCGCGCACACACATGCGGCGGTATTGGTTTTCACTCCTCCGAAGATGAGATCGTGCCGAGATGGGTTGCTTCGTGAGGGGGGGGGGCACGAGAGGAGAGAGAGGGGGGGGGGGGGGGAGTACATGTGACATTCTTCGACCGCCCCTCACCCCCCTCCGGAATCGGTTCGTGATGGCCACACAGCAAAGAAAGAGAAAGAAAGGGGGGGTGGGGGGGCGGTTTAGGCGGTAAGGCGGTAGGGGGGGGGGGGGGGGGCAGTAGTCTGCATGTCTTTTTTTTGCCATTCTGACGGGAGGAGCGGCCCGCAGCGGTGTTTTGTTTTTCGTGTGAAAGAATGCGGCGTGATGGTGTGTATATTTTGGGTGCCATTCCCCCCTCCCGACACACACACACACACGCGACACCCCTCCCCCCCTTTCGCATTGGTTTTTTCAAACGCCCGCCTTGGCGACCTTCAGAGAAACAAACACCTTTGCTGGAAGAAAACACAATAAATACGGCAGGAGCGTGCTCCGAGCAGCGCAGCTACACCCACCCCTCCCTCCCCAATGGGGCTGGGTGAGCCGCTGCCAAGCATTTTGACTAACACGGGGAGCGCAACCAGCCTTACCCGGGAGGCACAGTCACCCACGGCATCGTCTTTCACACACCCCCCCCCCCTCCACCCCTGCTGGCTATTCATGGACCCGATCACAGCCCGGCGTAAGACGGTCAGGCGATGTCTGATGCAGCGGCTGCCCTGGTTTTACTTATAAATCTGGCTTGCCTCGCCCTCCGTGTTCCTGCTTCTTAATATCAGGCTGCTAAACCGCTGCAGCCACGCTCACGCACGCCCAAAAGACATCCGCTGTCTATGCCAGGATCTTCTTGAATGCCTCCTTCTGCTCGTCTGTGAGCTTGGTCGGGAAGGTCACTGTGAAGGTCACAATGAGGTCGCCCTTGTCGCTGGGCACGTGGTGCTTCGGCATCCCCTGTTAGGCAAGTGGTGGTGTGGTGTGGTGGAAATGTGCGCGAATGGCGTCAAATGGTTAGTCAGCTCTGGCAGGGAGACATGAGACAGGGCAGGAAGATGTGGCGTCTTCTCGGGTGGCTTGCTGGTGTGAGGCCCATCCTCTGCTTGGGCATACCTCGCCCTCCAGCGTCATGACGAACCCGTGGTGTGTGGGGGTCGCGCGCTCCACCGTGAAGTCGTGCCCGTCCATGTGCTTGAAAACCTTCTCGAACCCGATCAGCGCCTCCAGCAGCGTGATGCTGATCGTCATCTCCAGGTTGTCACCGTTACGGGTGAAGGTCTTGTGGGCAGCCGTCTCCACCAGGAACTTGACGTCACCGGGGAGCTTGTCGGGGTACTCGTCAGCCTCCAGCTCGTACTTCAGCTCGTGCCCCTCAGGGGTACCTGCCTCCAGGTTCACCTCCATGTCGACCTGTGGTGTGGGTTGGTGTGGGTTGCTCCGACACTGCGTGTTGCACACTACGCAAGACAACCATCACCGCCACCTGCGGGTGGGCATACCTGCTTCCGCTTCACGGCAGAGTTGGCGCTGCACTGGCGATGGCAGTCCGGAGGGACCTCCTGCTGCATCACCATGCCGGGCCCGATCTGTTGTGGTGGTTGCGAGTGTGCATGGAGAGCAAAGGACAAATCGATTGGAAATCGCACTTCCGCTAGAAGGCGAGAACACGTCCTGCCCAGCAACTCAAATTCTCATCGTCTTTAGAAGGCCCCTCTGATTCACTCTCAGCAAATCTACCCAGACATACCTGAACACGCTGCATGGTGGGCTTCTGTGCCTTGCACTTCATGCACTTCTTCACGACATCGAAGTTCTTCAGCTTCTGCTTCGTGAGGGGCACGACGTGCTCCGCCCCGTTGTACACATCGTCAAGCGCAACCCGCAGCGTCAGCGTGATGTCGGGACCACGGTCCGGACCGCCGTCCCCACCGCCGCCACCGAAGAAGGCCGCAAAAGGGTCGCGCTGCCTGCGCCCCTGCCCCTGCATCTCCAGCTGCTTCAGGCCCTCCTGCCCCATCATGTCGTACACACGCCGCTTCTTCCTGTCGGACAGGATCGTGTAAGCCTCCTGCACATCCTTGTAACGTTGCCGGTCCGCCTCAGACTGGTCACGGTTCAGGTCAGGGTGAAGCTTCCTGCTCAGCTTCTTATACTTCTGCTTGATCTCGCTGTCGGGTGTGTCAGGGCCGGTCTGTGGAGGGTGTGTGTGGAGGGTGCGTATGCATGTCGGTAGCCCACCAAGGCTGCCCTCCCTATCCGATTTCCCACAGCACAGCCCGTCGCATCGTTCAACAGACCAACACAACCACTAATAGACAACCGCTCAAACGTACACAACCGCAGAGCTGTAAGTCTACTGAGGGTTAGCTGCATGGGTGGCGTTTCTCTTCACCCTACTAGGTGTGGGAGGTGGGCAGATCCATGTTGCATACCGTAATGTCGAGCGCCTGGTAGAGGTCCTTCGCCTCGTCACCGGCCATCGCGAAGGAGATCGCAACGGCGACGATCCATACCCGGATCATGGCCAGCATTGTCGGTCCTGACAAATGAGCACCCCACGCACCCACCCACCCACCGGCTCCTGTGGTTTCTCGTTGCTATGGGCTGCTGTGTGCTGTGGCATGATTCCGTGAGAACACACAGCCTCCAAGGACAAGGTAGACACAGCTGGAGATCCAACAGGTGAAGTGAGGCAGTGGCAAACAGGCAGAGTGGGGGTGTGGGGGGTGGAGAGGGGCTTGGGGACGGAGGGTGCGCGTGTGGAGCGGGGGGGGGGGGGGGGGTCACACACACACGCGCGCGCGGCCCGTCCCCCCCCCCCCCTCCCCAAGTCCTCTTCCCGTTGTGTTGTCGTTGCGCTCGCACACACAGCGAGATGCAGGAATATTGAATTCCGCTACCAACAAAAACCCGGCCCCCCCCCTCTCTCTTTGCATAGCTCCCTTCCCACTGTCCCCCCACCCTCACAGATCCTCTCGCACTGCCGTAGGCAATTGATGGGTTCGCGAGCCTGGCATCAAACAGAGGGTCTGCGAAAGACCGTTGCGTGATAGCCCGGAATGCGATATCCTCACAACACTGTTTGGCAATGTTTTGGGCTAATTTTTTTTTCCAGCGGACACAATACCAAAAAAAAATGCCGCTGCACGGGGGAGATCACCAACGCACGCCATCACAATGCTCACCCCTCCAAGAAAAGACCCCTCCTCCTCCCTCCTCCCCCATCCACCACCCCTTGTATTGTCTCTCACAGCCCCCCCTTCCTTCGCCCTCCCCATCCACCACTTGTTTGTCTCATGAGTTGATCTTTTCTCCTTCCCGTGTCCGCCGTCACTTCACCTCTCTTTGTTGTCATGCCTGCAAATGATATGCAGTCCTTTGGCGTTGTTCCATAAGAAACGGGTGGAGTGTGGGGGGAGGAGGGAAATTGGTGGTGCTCCACCTTGACACGTTGATGCCGAAAAAAATAAATGAGGGGGGGGGGGGGGTTTGGGGGGGGGGGGGGGGGGGAAGGTGTGGTGTGATGCGGTGCTGTGAGACTCCCAACAACAGGGCGCAGAGGTGACACAACTCACGCACCCCCCCCCTATCTCTCCTCATCCTCACCCCACCCCCCCCCTCCTTTGAGGGGTTTCGGACCTACCTACTAGGCAGGGCACCCACAACGCACACCACAAAACATCATCGTATGGCCCGCTGGCAGGTTCCCCCAGTAAGGCGCTGGCAAACGGACGATGACTCCTTGACGAGGGGGGGGGGGGGAAGGGGTAGGTGGGGGGGTGAGGGAGGTGGGGGGGGGGGGGGGTGGTGGTGTGAATGAAGAATACTTTCAATCGGGAGGGCATCGTCATCATCGTCACAAAGACACAAGAGGCACACACACACACACAAACACTCCCCCCCCCTCTCCCCCCCCCCCACTGCAGGCTCAGACTATAGGGCTCAGGGCCCCTGCCATGATGGTCATCCCCCCCCCCCCCCCCCACACACCCTCGCCCTCGTCGCCCTTGTGCCTCTCTCCCACACACCACACCTCTCCCCATCACGTATCGATGCCTCCTCACACCGCCCCCGCCCCCGCTTACCCTCGGTTCTGCTTACGCCTTGAGTGCTGCGACCAGAGGCTCCAGGGTCGCCACGCCGATCGCGCCACGGACCTTCGCGTCCTCCTCGGCGCTCTTCGCCAGCTCCTGTTGGGTAGTGGGGGGCATGTCACATAAGTTTCAAAGATAATGTGATGATCTTGATGGAGGTGGGGGTGGGGGCTGGCTCTGTGCAAGGCTCGCGGAAGGCAGTGTGGCGTCAAAGCTTCCTTTTGCGTGCAGCGAGAGAGCTCTCTCTCGGCGGTGCATCCGCTGAACGATATAGCATGCCCTCCATGATGATGTGGACTGAAGCCCGATGCAAAGTGTCGGGGGTGTGGGGTGTATATACCTGGGCGGCGGCGAGCTCCTTCTCGCAGTTGGCCAGGTCCATGGAGTCCAGGGGCACGCACTCAGCGGTCTGGATGTCGATGGACCCGTCGGTGTTGACGTGCGCGAACCCGCCCGACGTGGCGTACTTCTCCTCCTTGCCGTCGGTGGTCTTCACCTCGATCACACCCGGGATCACCTTCTCAATCGCGTACTCGTGCCCGGGGAGCACGCCCATCACGCCGTTCTCGGTGCTGATCGTCACCGTCTGCACCACCTGTGCCGCCTTCAGGAACTCGTCCTGGCGGGTCAGCGTCAGCGTCAGCTCCGTGGGCTGCTCGACCGTCGCGCTGATGTTCACGTCCGTCGGGCTCGGGGTGTACTCCCAACCGCTGGGCAGCGTGCGCACCAGGGCCGGCTTCGTGGCCTGCATCATCAGGGGGGCGACCTTGCGGAACATATTGACTGAGAAGGAGGGGTGGAGGGTGGCGTAGGGCTCTGGTGGTGGTGGTGTGGTGTGGTGATGGTGTGGTGTGGGTGGTAAACCACCTCGGGATCACTTTGTATGAATCATGAAAGATGGGTGCGTCGGGGGGGCGGCGGCGAGAGTGGGGCGGGCTGATGGATTTTTCAGCGACTCCTCTTGGTTACCTGAGTTCCATGCCCCCCCACCCCCACCCCTCTCCCCCAGCAGCCAGCAGTGCCAGTGGGGGTGTGCTGCTCGCTGCACACCCTCTCTCTTTGCTGTTGTTTGCAGCGCTTCTCCTGTTGCTGATTCGGATACACCATATTTTTTTACTTGCCTTGCAGACCAAAAAAAATGCAGACAAACAGAGAGTTTCCATTCAGAAGGGGCCATCGCCATCAGTACCTTTTTCGGGCAACGTTCGGCGATTTTTCTCCTAGAAATAAGAGGAAAATGCACTCCAACGCACCGTTTTCGACACCGTAGCGGAGTTGTCCCTCGAAGGCAGATTTGACTCCAAGAAAGCTGCCGTTCCAACGGGGAGGATAGAGAAGCCGAGCCAACACCTGCCCCTTCCCAACCCATTTCCCTGATTGCCAATTTTTCAAAGTGCGGCTTCAGCGCACACACACACACACCGCACTGTGACAAGCTCACTACGTTTCATAAACACCACCACCCCCACCACCCATGCTTTCTGGTATCGTATCGCCTGACAACACTGTTTGGATAAAACCCCCCGCTCCTTTGCTGTGGTGTTTGCGTGGGCTTGGCACACAACATGAGCGCGCGATGTTTATTTTGGGGTTTTTCTTTTTTGGGCTTTTTTTTGGTTTTTCTTTTTGAGAGCGGCTGAGGGTGAATCACACCGATAAAACCATACCCCCCCCCCCCCTCTGAAGCAACACCCCATGCCAACACATAGCTCCCGCACTATGCTCTTCTCTTGGGCTGCAGAGCATCGCCCCTTCGAGTGAAAGCCCTTTGATTTGAAGCCCTTGCTTTTCTCTCTCTCTCTCTCTCTCTCTCTCTCTCTCTCTCTCTCTCTCTCTCTCTCTCTCTCTCTCTCTCTCTCTCTCTCTCTCTCTCTCTCTCTCTCTCTCTCTCTCTCTCTCTCTCTCTCTCTCTCTCTCTCTCTCTCTCTCTCTCTCTCTCTCTCTCTCTCTCTCTCTCTCTCTCTCTCTCTCTCTCTCTCTCTCTCTCAGACCCTTCTCCCCGTCGTTGCGTTTGCTAATCTGCTCTGCGTTCTGCCGCGATGCGATGTGAGACTTATTTTTGTAAAGAAAAGAGGGTGAGGGGGGGTGGGGGGGTGGGGGGGGGGGATGACGGGTTTATAAAGAAATAGAAACCCGGAAGAGGAGGGGGGGGGGGGGGAGAGGGGGGGGAGGGGGAGCGGTGGCCACCGAGTGGCGGCGGCTCGACACCCCACCCCGGCTCCAAGAGACAAAAAAAACACAGATTCGCATACTGTGCGGGCTGCCAGGACGGGCCTTCTGTGTCATCTCCCCCCTAAAATATTTTTTTGAGAAAATAATGCGTGCTCCGACGCGGGGTAGCGGTGGTGGTGGTGGCGGGGTGGGGTGGGTTAAACGTTTGCTTCCCAGCAGGGAGGGCGGGGGTAGTGGGGGGGAGTGATGGGGGAGAACGATGGACCCCGGCGATAAGAACACGGTGGGATCTTGTAAATTTTACATGTATAACTACAAGTATATACCGTATACGTAAATATTTTGGAACGTAAATATTATGGAACGTAATTATTATGGAACGTAAATATTATGGAACGCTGGTGGGTTGGCGTTCCAGATTTTTTTCGTTCCATAATATTTACAGGGCTTTCTGCGACTCGGGGACTTGGACCAGGTGATCGGACGGCATACAGAGTCCCTGACGGGACCTACTCGTGCACTTTTCGTGCGATTCCTGAGGCAAACCATCCTCACCACCGAGTCCCCAACTGGCCCTGTAAATATTTTGGAACGTAAATATTATGGAACGGACCGGGCAAAAATGGGCCCGTTCCATAATATTTACGTTCCATAATATTTACGTATACGGTACATGTATTATACATGTATAATACTTGCATGTCAACTATTATACATGTATAATACATGTACCGTATACGTAAATATTATGGAACGTAAATATTATGGAACGGGCCCATTTTTGCCCGGTCCGTTCCATAATATTTACGTTCCATAATATTTACAGGGCCAGTTGGGGACTCGGTGGTGAGGATGGCTTGCCTCAGGAATCGCGCGAAAAGTGCACGAGTAGGTCCCGTCAGGGACTCTGTATGCCGTCCGATCACCTGGTCCAAGTCCCCGAGTCGCAGAAAGCCCTGTAAATATTATGGAACGAAAAAAATCTGGAACGCCAACCCACCAGCGTTCCAAAATATTTACGTTCCATAATAATTACGTTCCATAATATTTACGTTCCAAAATATTTACGTATACGGTATATGCCTGAAATATACATGTAAACTACATGTATATCAAGTAAAAATACAAGTATAATACTTGCATGTCAACTATTATACTTGTATTTTTACTTGATATACATGTATTTTACATTTGGGGTAATCAGGCTGGGGAAAAAAACAACAAATCACAACAAATCACACCCGATCGTCAGCTGATTGAGGGTGTGATATGAGGGTTCTATCCAACAAGGATATCAAGGCGGCACTTTCAAAGTCCTGCCAAGGACAGCGCCACGTGGGTGTGTGCTTCTGATATATGTTATGTCATCATGTGAACCCTCCCCAGCGTGTGCCAACATCCCTGACACGCTCACGAAAAGCATGACACGGAGAAAACAGGTGCCGAAACAACCTGCCGAGCACACGGGTGGTGCCACGTTGATCCACGCAGCGATCTCCCATGACAGGAAGCCTTGTCGCCACGGCAGAGTCGCCGCAGACTGTGGGAGAGGTGTCGCCAGTCACCTTGAGGTTGCAGTGTGTCATCAGGCTAAGACCCGTGCCCTCTTCACCTCCCCTATTAGGTTGCTCCCACACCCGATCACAACAGATCACAACAAATCACAAGGCAAATGTTGTGATTTGTTGTGATTTTTTGCGATTTGTTGCGGCCAGTTGTTGCTGCTGCAGCTGGACCGCTCAGGGTGGCCCCCGTGCCTTGCGAGATACGGCGTGGTGCCAGAGGGATTCCAGGTAGACGAGACCTTGCTGCACACGCTGATGGGGCGCATCGTGCTGAAGCGGTGGGAGCTCGAGGCGAAGATGCGGCGCGCTGGACCCCTCGTGCACCCCTGGACGGCTGCTCTCTCCTGGCCGGCAGAGGCTTTTGACTTCGACGTATCCAGTATCCCAGAGAAGCCAGCAGCGCGGCTGTGGCCGTATAGCGCTGCGTCTCTCAGGGCGATACTTGCGTGGCTCGCAGCGCTCCAATGGACGAAGCAAGGCACGGTGTCGAACATCGAGCTCGCCCTTGACTTCGAAATCTTCACAGGGAAGGCGTTACAGCCCTCGGAGCGCTCGGCACGAACCTCCAACCCCGCGATGGCCGAGCGTGGCAACCTCCTCTGGACGATGATGGGCTGCCTGAAGAGGCTATGCGACTAGCTAAGCCTTCCTACCCCGTGGCCTGCGCGACGCGAGGACCGGGTCGGCTCCCTCTGCTCGGTAGGCGCTGGAGAGGTCTGGGGCGGGATGACACCCCGGCCCGTGTTCGCAGGTGGCGCAGAGACGATCGCGGCGTTAGAGGCGAGTGCAGAACAGGCATGTGCGGCCGCAGGCGTCGATGCAGACGGCAATATCGTGAGGTGGGGAACAAACGTGTTCCCAGACTACACTGGGATCCCCCGGACCACGCGAGCCTCACAATGGGATGGGCCACGCCCGCCCCCGCCGCGCAGCGCTATACCCGTACCAGTGCCGCGGTCGCTCGCGAGCACGTCTCTGGGCCCCCGGAAAGTGTGCAACGCGCATTCGAAACCGAAATGCGACGAGTGCGATAATGCCAAGCGGAATTACGCACTGACGATAGCTGCGTGTTGCCGCGTCCACCACCACCACGCGGACGGCCTGAAGGTGATGTGTTGTGAGACACACCACATGACGCGATGCGGCACCTGCGCCAATGTGAAGACATGCTGCGCGGCCGGCCACCATGGGCGCGCCCCCAGGGTCGACCAAGTTGCGAGCACGGATGACGACAGCAGCAGCTGCGAAGACGACTCTGACAGCGAGGGAGAGGAGGGCAGCTCTGGTGCCACTGAGCATGATGGAGACGACGCTGCAGATGCGGGCTCCACCAGCGAGGAAGTCCCTCCCTCGTCTGAGATGGATAGCGACACGACGGCTGCGGCTGCGGTGAAACGCACCGCCATCGTTCTGGACGCCTCCGACGAGGACTCGATGGGGCAGGATGCCGTGAAACGCACCGCCATTTGTTTAGATCACTCTGACGAGGGCCCGTCCCTCTGGGGGGCTGGGATAGTGTGTGTGCGACAGCCAGAGTGGGACATGTGTGCGTCTCTTCTTCTTCTTTGGCCGGGCGTGATTGAGCATTTGGCTCTTTGCTGCCCCGACGATCAGCCCAGTGAGGGCGAGTTGGGTTCTTCTGCGGAGTCATCTGCGTTGACCCCACGCGAATTCCCTGGTTTTCTTTTCTCGCCTTCCCCTCGAATGAATACCCCTGCTTCCCCTACCCCGCGTAAGATGGGTGCAGAGCACGTTACGCTTGATGCGGATGAATCGTCGGGCTCCCAGCCTGATGATGCTCGTCTCGCTCCACCAGCAGATACAGCACCGCCTCCGGCGCCCTCTCCGGCTCCGGAGCTCGTGCTGCACACAGACCTGCTGGACGGGCTACAGACCCCGCAGTCGGGCTCGCCGCCCCTCCCAGAGAGCGCCACGCAACGGAGATCTCCGAGCCCTTGCGTGGGGCGCCGCCTTCCTTTCTCTCCCTCTCTCCCCTCTGAGTCCTCGGTGCCCCGCGCGCAGAAGCGGGTAGCACCCATACAGGAGACAGGCGAATCTGCCCTGGGGCAACGCTCCTTTAACAACAGAAGAGTAGAACCTCAACCCCCCGTGTCCCCTGGTTCACCGATTTCAGCGTCAAGCCTTCGGCCTGACGAGGATAGTATCATGCCCCCATCAGAACTTGCTTCCCCCCTTCCTCTCTCGCCTGCACCTTCCCTTGTTGTGGATGACTCGCCGGGCTTTCAGCCCGTCGACACTCGGCTTAGTCCCCCATCAGACACTGTGTCACCCCCACCACCCTCTCCATGTCAGGAGCCCCTAGTGCCTTTAGACACTGCAACCCCCTCTCTTCCCGACTGGCAGGCAGAAACGCCGTCTCACCAGGGGGGCGACACGCTCTCCCACGAGTGCACGTCGCCGAGCCCTTACGTGGGGCGTCGACTTCCTTTCTCCCCTTCCTCCCCTTCTGAGTCCTCGGTTCCCCGCGCGCAGAAACGTGTAGCGCACATGCGGGAGGCAGACGAATCTGCCCTGGAGCGATGCTCGTTTCATAACAACAGAGCAGGTTTTCCTTCCTCCCGCACGATCATCAGCACAGCTAGATCAGGCGTGCCTTCCCCTTTCCCACGGGCCTCACAGGCCTTGCGCTTCTTGGAGCGCAAGACACGTGCTGTCCGTCCTTCTCGTTCTCGTTTCCTCCAGAAGCAGGTGTTGCGTGCGGTTCCGAAGCGCACCCGCTGCATCCCCTCTCCCACCATCTTTCGTTCGGCGGCTATTCCGCGCTCTTTTCAACGCGTCGTCGCGAAGATTGCGCCTCAGTATCAGCAGGCGCAATCTCCGGCTTCCAGTGTGTGTGTGTCCCCCCTCCTTTACAGCGCAACGAGGAGGAGAGCGAAACCGTGTGGTGTCACGTAGAGCAAGAGTAGGATAGCGGGCCCGGTTCCTCACGATATGGTCCTTCGGGGCCAGGCTGCGATGCCAGCACGCTAACCCAAATTGCAATACGGCCAGTTGTGATTTGTTGTGACTAGGTGTGACGTGGTGTGATTTGTTGTGACCAGTTGTGACGACTTGTGACCCTTTTGTGATGAGTTGTGATGAGGTGTCCTGGGCAAGACGTTAAACTACCTGGGAGGGCTTCCCCAGACCATGACGGGTGCTTGCACCAGGAGTTTGAAACAGCCACTCATGCCTTGCGATGCTCAAGTGCCTGCTGGACCCCTATGTCCTTCAGGCCCCAAAGCAGGCAACGATATGGGAGCAACCTAACAGGGGAGGTGAAGAGGGCACGGGTCTTAGCCTGATGACACACTGCAACCTCAAGGTGACTGGCGACACCTCTCCCACAGTCTGCGGCGACTCTGCCGTGGCGACAAGGCTTCCTGTCATGGGAGATCGCTGCGTGGATCAACGTGGCACCACCCGTGTGCTCGGCAGGTTGTTTCGGCACCTGTTTTCTCCGTGTCATGCTTTTCGTGAGCGTGTCAGGGATGTTGGCACACGCTGGGGAGGGTTCACATGATGACATAACATATATCAGAAGCACACACCCACGTGGCGCTGTCCTTGGCAGGACTTTGAAAGTGCCGCCTTGATATCCTTGTTGGATAGAACCCTCATATCACACCCTCAATCAGCTGACGATGAGTTGTGATGAGGTGTGATCTGTTGTGATCTGTTGTGATCGCGATCCAAAATTTTAAATTTTTGAAATTTTGGATCGCGATCACAACAGATCACAACAGATCACACCTCATCACAACTCATCACAACTCATCACAAAAGGGTCACAAGTCGTCACAACTGGTCGCAACAAATCACAACTGGCCACAACAAATCGCAACAAATCGCAACAAATCACAACAAATCACAACATTTGGCGTTGTGATTTGTTGTGATCGGGTGTGATTCGTTGTGATTTGTTGTTTTTCCCCCAGCCTGATTACCCCATACATGTATATTTCAGGCATTTACATGTATTTTACATGTATAATACTTGTCATGCAAGTATTATACATGTAAAATACTTGCATGACAAGTATTATATTTACATTTATTATATTTACATGTATTTTACTTGTCATGCAAGTATTTTACATGTATAATACTTGCATGACAAGTATTATACATGTAAAATACATGTAAATGCCTGAAATATACATGTAAAATACATGTACCGTATACGTAAATATTATGGAACGTAAATATTATGGAACGGGCCCATTTTTGGCCGGTCCGTTCCATAATATTTACGTTCCATAATATTTACAGGGCCAGTTGGGGACTCGGTGGTGAGGACGGCTTGCGTCAGGAATCGCGCGAAAAGTGCACGAGTAGGTCCCGTCAGGGACTCTGTATGCCGTCCGATCACCTGGTCCAAGTCCCCGAGTCGCAGAAAGCCCTGTAAATATTATGGAACGAAAAAAATCTGGAACGCCAACCCACCAGCGTTCCAAAATATTTACGTTCCATAATATTTACGTTCCAAAATATTTACGTATACGGTATATCAAGTAAAAATAC
This sequence comes from Rhynchopus euleeides, assembly GCA_963210315.1. NCBI lineage: Eukaryota > Euglenozoa > Diplonemea > Diplonemida > Diplonemidae > Rhynchopus > Rhynchopus euleeides. The sequence goes on from OY723274.1 coordinate 746,668, forward strand.
AAGTATGATAGTTGACATGCAAGTATTATACTTGTATTTTTACTTGATATACATGTATTTTACATGTATATTTCAGGCATATACATGTATTATACATGTATAATAGTTGACATGCAAGTATTATACATGTATAATACATGTATATACTTGTAGTTATACATGTAAAATTTACAAGATCCCACCGTGAAGGTAAACCGGGGGGGGGGGGGGGGGGGAGGGGCAGATCACAACCGGGGCTCTTTTAAAAAACCGAATGCCTGCCCTCGGAGACACACACGCGCGAATCATTGTTTATTTTGCAGTGATGTAGAACGCACCGAGCAACACTCTGCTCTCCTGGCGCGATACCCGCGTGAGATAGGTTATGCGATGTAGTTTCACCCCCCCCCCCCCCTCACCTCCCTCGCTGAAATGTCTGTTGATCTGGACCTGTCACCCCACCCCCTTCCCCCCCTCTCCAGACTGCTGCCTGCACCAATTCTTCCCACCACCCACCAATCGCCCAACCAAACCTCCCCCCCTTCTTCAACCCACCGTCTGGCTCACTCATGCCGAGGTAAATTTGGGCATCACCTCGGCCTTGACGTCAGCGAGGAGCTGCTTGACCAGGTCATGGGTGCCCTCGATGGACTCCTGGGCCTTGAAGAAAGCGGTGACCTTCTCCTTCAGCTCGGCAGAGGCTGCGGCGCCCTTGAGGGTCATGGCCTGCTTGATGTTCTGCAGCGCCTTGATGGGGAACTTGGCAACGGTGTAGAACTCGATGGCGAGCGTCTGCGTCGGCAGCTCCTGCGCGCGGAACTTCAGGAGCTCCTTGAGGAAGCGCTCCGCGGAGACGAGCGGGGTGTCGTAGTCGATCGTCGTGTCGAACTCCGTCTCCTTCTCCTTCTGCTCCTTCGACATCAGCTTGTCGCGCTTCTCGACGTACTCCGCAAGCTCTGCCAGCTTCCGCTTCTCCACCTCCTCCTTCCCGATGTGGTGGATGTCCAGGTAGCACCTCACAATCTGCTTCGCAGCCTTGCAGAAGAACTTGTGGTCCCGCGCGTGGTCCATGAAGCGGAGCATGTCGAGGTAGGCACGCACGTTGTTCTTCTTCGACAGGTAGTGGTGGAAGTCGATCTGGTCGTCAACGATGTCGTTGAAGTGGCGGTCCACCAGGAGGTAGCGGTGCAGAGCTGCGTCGATGTCCCCCTTCCGGTAGAAGCAGTCGGCAAGCTCGATCTCGTACCACATGCACTGCATCTCCATGATGGTGGCCCACGTCTCGTGCTGCTTGGTGTAGGTGAAGATGGTGTAGAGCTCCTCAGCCTCCTGCCACTTGCCGCAGCGCATGAGGTACTTCACGGCCTTGTTGTTGAAGTAGCGGTCCGCAAGGTCCATGTTGCGGCTGATCTCGACCTGCTGTGCGGCCTCGTCCTTGCGGTCGAGCTTCTTCAGGATGCGTGCCTTGAAGGCGTAGATCATCTCGATGGTGGGGGTGTGGGTGCGTGCCTTCTCGCAGTAGTCCAGGGCCTTCTCGAACTGGCCGATGCGCAGGAAGTGGTTGGAGTACGCCACCCAGATCCAGAAGCGGACCACCTTGTTGGCGGGCTCCCCGTCGATGGTCTCCGACTCGGTGTACTCCTTGTCGAACTCGTCGAGGATCTCCTCCAGCACCTTCACCTTCGCCTCGTTGTTGTAGTGCGACTTCAGCGCAGACCCCAGCGACGGGATGCACTTCACGAGGTACCGCTTGATGAACTGCCGCGCAAGCTTCTTGAACTCCTCACCGTCGCAGTAGTCGCCCTGGAACTTCTGCAGGCGGGGATGGGTGGTGGTGGTACGGCAGCTGCACAACGGCACTGCTAGGCACAGGCGATGGGTGACAATCAACACAACAGTCCTTGCAACACGGTGGGAAGCAACATACCTCAATCGTCTGCGACTTCGGGTACTGCTCCCGCAGCTCCTTGTAGATAGCCGCCTCGCTGATCCCCTCGTGCTTCTTCCGTGCCTCCACGTAGGCATCCAGGAACTCCTTGCACTCGCTGTTGAACTCCACCAGGTTGGTGTAGCACCTCACAGCCATCTTCATGTTGTCGAGGTTCTCGTAGCACTCGCCCTGGGTGGACCAGGTGAACACGGGGTCGCGCAGCTGTGTTGGTGTTGCGTGGGTGCGTGGTGTTGTGGGAGTGGCTGCGCAATCATCCCCTCCCCCGTGCAGGAACAACGTGCACATACCCTGTCCTTGTACTGCTCGATCATGTTGAGGGTGCCCTGCCAGTCTTTGCTCTCGAAGCAGACGAGGATGCGGTAGGAGAAGAACTCAGACACCTCGTAGGCGCTGGAAGGCAGGCCCATCGTGCTCTCGTAGGCCTCGAGGATTGCTTGCGCGCATTCGTAGTTGCCCTGTGTGGTTGGTGTGTGCCCAGCAAAAGAGGTCCAAGGGGTGCGTGCAATGCAGAATGGGTGGCTCCTCATCCACAGAACACACACACGATAACACTATTGGTGAGTGCAATGACCTCCCTGCACACATGGCACTGCAGTGCGGACTACACCGAACTACCATGCCCTTGATCCAATCGCCACTGCAACACACAGCCTTACATACCTGGAGGTGGTGCGCAAGGGCAAAGCCAATCCAGTTTGTTTTGGTGTGCGGCTTCAGCTCCAGCAAGCGCTGCCGGGTGTCGGTGAGGGTCGCGAGGTCACGGTGCTGCACCTGCAGCATGCTCAGGTCGCGCAGGATCGACATGTTCGTGTCGTCGATACGGAGCGCCTGCTTGTAGCACTTGATCGCCTCCGCGTAGTTGTTGTCCGCACGGTACAGCAGCCCGTACACGTGCCAGCACACAAGGCTCTTGAAGTTCTTCGAGATCCCCTGCTTCACCAACGCATACGCCTCCTCCTTCTTGTTGTACGGTGCCGAGCTTATTATGAGACCCTTCATCGCCAGGGACTCACCGTGGTTGGGGTTCTTGTCGAGAATACCCTGCACAGTTTTGAGAGCCTTCTTCATCTGCTTCGACTCGTACAGCTTCTGCAGGCAGTTGGGGGCAAGGCGGTGATGCGACAGGCAGAGAGATCTGGGGCTGAAAATCACACAGGCACACGACATAACACATGCTCCCCCCAAACGAGGCCCGTTTGGGGCGTTACCAGGGGTTTCTCAGAAGAGAAGGCAGCCATACCATCACCTGCTTGAGAGCCTGGTCATCTCGTTTGTTCAGCGTCTGATCCGCTGCTGCTGCCGCCATGGTTGCACGCGCGTGTGGGAGGCGGCCGGGAGGGGCGGGGGGTGGTGCCGGGGCGAGCAGAAGGGCCCGGGAAAAGAGGCAACGACTCTAACAACGGGCTGGCCCCGCAGTCACGCACACAACACACACTCCTCTAATAGGACTCTAGGCCACACACCAACCGGGGGAATGGCCCGGACGTTCAGCGGCACGTGAGCTTCTCCGCTCACCTCTCCCTGATGCCTGCAGGGGGGGTGTTGGTGTAGGTGTAGGTGTAGGTGTTAAGTGCACGACCCCCCACAGCGTGTGTCTGTTGGGATAAGCAGCGAGCAGCGCACTCACATCTGGCTGGAGTTCGCCGGAGCAGATACAGCAATCCCGCAGCACAGCAGCTTTTGCAAGAAAGGGTGCGGGGAGGGGCGAGGGAGGGAGGGAGGGGGAGGGGGAGGGGGGGCGCCAGACTGTTTTAAACGGGCGGATTCGCTTCGGTGCTCTGAGCTGTACAGTATGGCATGGCCCGTTCGTTCTTTATAACTTCTGACTCGGCTATTTTTTTCCCACAAAAAAATAAGGGGGGCGTGGTGTCTAAGCCCCGCGCATCTGGCACGGGGCAAGCGGATCGAGGCAACAGGCGAGGTGCGGAAGATAGAAGAGGGGAAAGATTGTGATACAGCGAGGTTTGCAGATAGACAGAGCCAGACTAAGGGGGTGGTGGCGGTGATGGTGGTGGTGATGGGAAATATCAATACACCAATAACATAGAATACTAACGGGAAAGGGGCTTCAGCCCCCACTGACACTCAGCAGATCATGGGGGGTTGTGGGTGCGTGTCAGAGCTGAATGAAGCGGTGACTTTGTTCACCCTCCTTAGATGTCAGCAGAACCACCTGCAGGGCGGGGAGGCCGTGCCGCCGATACACAACCAAAAGCGATGTTTACGGCACGGTTTTTCACAGCAAACCATTGCCGAGCGGCGCGCCCCACACCCCCTCCCCCCCTCCCAGCCACAGACTTGCCTCATACCCCCCCCCCCTTCTCGTCTCCCCCCTTTTCACCCCCGCTCTCCTGCACTTCCCATCTCGATCTGTTTCATCAACGAGTCACAGCTGCGGAGCTGTTCTCATCTCCCCACCCCACACGCCCCCACCCCCTTATCATCATCAGCATGCTACAGGAAGAGGGCAACCAGCGCGTTTTTGACGTAGCTGAATGTGGGTGGGGGCCGCTCCTGCTCTGACGACCCGAGTGACGAGAGGAAGGAAGCGAGGCGCCGCACCGCATCGGGTGACGCGTCCTTCCCGTGCATCTTCCCGCGGCGCCAGTCGCGTGACACCGCGTCGGGGATCATCTCCGACTGGCCGTAGCCGATGCCTTGGAACACACGGAACATAAGCACGGCACGATCCCTCAGAGGCCTGCTTGTTAAGGAGAACTCGACACGCCCGCCTTGGGCGGTTGTCACGATGCAACTCAGCTCCCCAGTGCAGGCTAGGGCTGTATCCGCAGTCCATTTTGTCTTGAAAAACGCACGCTTGTTGTTGATCTCCGGCGGATACAGCTTGAAACCGGACGGCGTCAGAACCAGATGCGCGGCGGCAGAATCCGGCATCTTGACGTAGAACCCGCACACCCCCTGCTGGATGTGCTGCACAGCCCCCGCCTTGTCCTCCGCAGACAGGTGGAATGTATACCGCCCCACCTCGCAGATGCCAGACCCCTCGCTCCTCCGCGCCGGGGAGCGCACCCCCTTGGGGCACTGCCCGCCCTTCCGCTGGATCCCTGCGAATGTCACACACTCCTCGCTTTCCACGACATCCACGAGCCGCACTGTGTTGAGGAGGTTGTCGGCAGAAGGGATATACTCCGGGAGCCCGCCTGCCCTGTGCTGCCCGCTCGCACTGCCATTCAAAGGGGAGAGGCGGTCCCACGTGAGGCCTCCGTCGTCGGAGATCTCCCAGAGGAATTTCGAGGAGGGGCACATCCGTGGGGCATCCTTTGCGACCTGCAGCTGTGGGAGGAGCAGAGGCGTGTCTCCTCCGAAGCTGGACACGATAAACCCCAGGTTCATCTTCGAGACATAGCGGTTCAGCCCGACCGACACGGCAGGGCCAGGCGGCCTGTCGTCCCCACCGGTTGTCCTCACCTCGACTTGGATCTCGTGCCCGATGTCCTCCTCCAGCAGCAGCAGCTTGTTTCCGGTGTAGATCGGCATCCAGCTGCACGCCTTGCAGAGATTCCCCGGCGTGCATGCCCCAGGGCAGCAGCACTGTGAAGTGCTCTGCAGTTTTAACACACCCTTGAGGCTCCCGCCCCGGCGGGAGGAGGAGGAGGGCAGCCTTGCGGAGGCCTGCCCGTTGAAGGACTGCGAGACATGCGATTCGGAGCGCTTCCAGACAATCTCGATGGGGCTTTCGGTAGGGAGCGGTTCCACCACGCAGACCAAGACACACCCATCGAATGCGTCTCCAACGATGAGAGGCTCTGCCAGAACAGGGATCGGGGGATGTGTGATGATTGGGGAGGTCACGACGTCGCGCAGGGTGGCATCCTCTTTGGTTTCGCCGAAGGATGACACCCGCGAGACAAGGTCGTCATCCCCCCCGGCAACGGAGAGGGCAAGGTTGGGTTCCTTTGAGTACACCACTTCGAGGTGGCAGCCGACGTCGCTCAGCTCCGGTGTATAGTATATGTCGGTCGCAACGGATATTTTGGTGCATCCATTGTCCTCCACGCGGTACCATGTGACGCTCTGTGCGGCATCCCCATAGGGAACCCCGGCGAGCTGCAGCGACGCCCCAACAACAGGGTCACCCGCGATCGAAATTTTGTTCTGGACAAACCCCGTGACATGCTGCAGCGTGGTGTGGTCGGGGCAGGTCAGGCAAAACCGCTGCCCGCTGTCCTCCGGGGAGACGACAATTTCCCCTTTCCCGATCACCTTCTTGCTCCCGGTGCACCACACCAGGGGCGCCGGGATTTTGAGCTGGTGGATCAACCTCCCCTCCACCACCGCCTTAAGCGTCTCGCCAACCTTCGCCCTCCCTTCGATGCTGAGGGCGTTGATCTGGGGAAACCCCCTCTGGATCCTGATCTGCGGGTCCAGCGTGCACCGAACCTTCGACCTCTCCAACGCAGGGGTGGTCGCACGCACCTCAAGGCTTAACAACCTCCCCTCCACCTCCGGAGAAGGGGTATAGTGCAGGGTGTTACGCGCAACCTCCACTCTGTCGGCATACCACACCACCTCAGGCGGGCCCTCTGGGATTTCCATCAGCGAGAAAGGCGTATCCCCGTTACGAGGGCTCCCGCTCGCCCCCCCTCCGAGGGAGGGTGGGAGGGAGAATTCGTGGATTTTGATGCGCTCCGCGGTGTAGCGAAAGCTGATCCTCTCACCGACCATAACCCCGGCATCCGGTGAGACGGTTGTGTCGGACGCCTCCGGGACATAGTGTCTTTCACACAGGGCTGCTTCAAAGTCATGCGGCGGGGCATGCCCAACCCGGATCAGCTGCAGCGACTGCACCACCGGGAGCCGGAACCGGATCGGGTTCACGAGATAACACATCGCGGTGCGGCAGTGCTGCTGCCCACCACCCCCCCTCCCGCTGTAGGGGATGAGCGCACCTCCTCCACCTCCACCTCCCCCTTCTGCAGAAGCCAATCCTCTGCTCTGGCTAATCCCATTCAGCGCGCCGGGTGTGTCTGAAGGGTCGACGATGGAAACGGTGACAGAGAGGAAGCGACCCCCGGCCCCGGGGGGTATGGTCAGCTTGAGGCCACCCTGAGCGAGGCGTTTTTTCCCGAACACCTCGCCTGCCCCGTGGAAGAGCTCAGTAAGGGACAGGGCGTTGTCGGCGGAGTCCCCACCCTCCGCCCCGTCGAACTGGGAGAGGATTGACGCCACATCTACATCCTTCACCGCAATGCAGTGGGCATCGCTCACCCTCGAGGCCCCAGGGGGCTCCGCCTGGAACACCCCAGGAGGGATGCTGTGTAAGGCAGACGGCAATTCTTCGTAGGAATCCCATATAACGCTGAGGCAGGGCGGCTCAGCCATCCCGTCGTACACCTCTGCGGAGAACAGCGGGCACACCTCGAGGGGATCGCCCACCTGGGCACCGGAGGCGGGTGTGATGTGCAGGCCCTGCAGGAGGTCCCCACGGCGCCTCTGCTGCGGCTGCTGCGCGCGGTGGCGGGTGACAGCCCCGCGGCTGCCCCGGTGGTGGTTCTGCTGATGCGCGGCGCGGCCCCCCCCACCACCACCACCACCCCCACCCCCCGCAGGGCTCGGGGATCGCGAGGTCGGGCGGGACTGTGGAGGCCTCGGGAGGGTGCCACCCCCGGCACTCCCTTTCCGCAGCACACCTCCCTGCGGCTGCGGCGTGGCAGAGCCCCCCCTGTGGTTCGCCAGGGCAAAACCTGCCGAGATTGCGCCGCTGTTGGAGCTGGAGGAGGTGGCGGGGGCGGGGGAGGCGGGCGCAGCCCCGATCTCACGCGACAGCTTTTTGCGCAGCTTCTTGCGGGGTGTCGTGGGGCCGTCGTAGGGGCGGGGCACCTCCTCCTCCCAGGGCAGCGGGGCGGCGGAGGCGGAGTGGGAGTGGGAGTGAGACAGCCCACCCCTCTCCGTCGGATCGCAGTTGGAGTCGTTGAGGCCGTCGTTGAAACCATCTGCCCCGCCCTGCATGATGAGGGAGGCATCGGCTTCGCCGATCTCCGACAGCTGCTGGAGGGCTGTGTCGGAGGGGATTGCCTCTGCCATGCGGTGCTGCTGCTGCTGTTGCTGATAGTGCCGCACATCCCTCAGAAGGTCGTCTGTATCAACATCCTCCACTTCTGGCATCCTATAAACCCCCGCTGTGCGGGTGTACCCCGGGGCGAGCGGCTTGCCCTGCAGTGGTGCCCTGCCGGCATGCCTGCTGCCGCCACGCTGTGTGTGTGGCGCCGGGGCGCGGGTGTCGCCGTGGCGCAGGGCGCCCACCTCCTCCTGAGCCCCGAGGAGGCCATCCCGGAGGGAGTCGTTGCGGTGGCGGGCACGGCGGATCTCGTCCTCGATGCCGTCGGAGCGGTGCCCCATCTTGGGTCGTGTGGTGGGGGGTGTGGGTGTGCGGGTGATGGGCAGGGAGGGGTGACGCTGCCCTCCGCCTCCCAGCCGTCCGGAGGGGGCCCTCCCGGGGGGAGGGGGAGGGGGCCTGGTGTGGCGGTGCGGTGTGGTGTGGTGTGGTGCGCGCATCGTTTAATAATATTGTGGCGTGTTGAAGCGCTGCACAGCGGAGCTCAGCGCAGGTGTGTTTTTAATCCCGGTCTTCCCAGCCAAAAAACCCCGATTCATCCCCGCTTTTTTCCAGCAAAAAATGATACCCAACGTCCCTCCTCCCCAGTGTGGGGCCCTTGGTCTTGTACCAAATGGGTTCCTTCCACGGTTCCTCCCGCTCGCGCCATCCTCGGGTGCTGGAGGAAAACCCCAAAAAAACGGCTTTCGGGACCGTTATTCCGACGATACCCCCCGATATGCCAGGTGAAACAGCCCAAGGACTTGCTGCGGTTACTAGACGGGCAAACACACGCTCCACGGGGGGTCCGGGGGGCGGAGCCCCCCAGCCGCCGGAGGCCACGGTAGTGAACATCTGTTCATTGTGGGCGTACAGATTCTGTGTGAGTTGGCTGCGTCCTCCTGAGGCTACCGGAGCTGTTGGATTCCTGACCTGATGGGAATCGAAGGACTTGGGTACGAGATATCCGCCACAGGGGGGTCTGGGGGGCGGAGCCCCCCAGCCGCCGGAGGCCACGGTAGTGAACGTCTGGCTCTTGGCTGGAAAAAAAACCAGATTTTGGCTGGAAAAAAACCGGAAAAAGGGCGGATGCCAAAAAGACTCATCCTCATCCCCCACTAGAAATACACCTGGCTCAGCGGCAAAACAAAAAAAAAGATAAGGGGTTGTTTGCAGGCGTGTATCTATTTCACGGAATGAAAATAGGAATTTGGGGGGAAAATATTTTTTTATTACCGGTCCTGAAACCATTATTACCGGTTTCCTGCAGAAAGTCCATAAGCCAAGAGGTAATAATAAACCACTTTACGAGACTTAAAGGCGATATTATTGACCATTCGGTAATTAAAAAGTTTTTATCAAAACTAGGAAATAAAGCAGTCACAGGAATATAGCCTGGGTTTAGTGACTTCATCCATTATTTACACTCAGCTTTCTTATTACCGCAATATTGAGGGCAATAATGGAAATCTTTATTTCCTGGAAAAAGCGGCTGGGGGCAGGGGCGGTGTGGGGGCGAGGTCCTGGCCAGTTTGCTTGATCCACATTGCTCCTACTCGCTACAACACTTCACAGGGGCTAGAGGGCATCACCTCGGCAGGTTGACGTTCAGATCCACAGTCACCCTGCTCTGGCTTGGCGCTCCCGTCGTCGTCCCCTGTGCAGGCTGGCTTGACATCATGTGCGCGACGTTCCGCTGGTGTGTCGTGGATGCATCAAGGTAGAGCTGCGGCGTCGATTCTCCGCGCCAGCCGAAATGCCTGCGGAGATCCATGGTGGACGCGCCGCCATTGGCCGCTGCCAGCGCGGCGGAGCGTCTCATGCTGTGCCCGGTGTATCCCTCCGGGTCCTTTTCCAGGCACAGCGCAATCTTCCGTGGCAGCCCGTAGAATTGGTTTCGCCCGATGGGCGAAGCGAGGAACGCGCTGCCGGCCTTGTTGATGCGTCTTGCGACAGGCCCCGTCACGAGGTCCGACAGAGAGAGGTGGGCCAGATGGGCCTTGAGGACGTCGTAGAACACAGCTTCTTCGTTCAGCATCTTGGGGACCACAAACGACCGTTCAATCGCGACGCTTCCCTGCTTTGCACCGTAGAACTTCACGCTGATCTGCTCATCTTGGACGGTGATGTTTTCGATCGACAGGTTGCGGAGTTCAACGCAGCGCATCCCACCGAAGAAGGCCAGCACCACAAGCGCACGATCCTGCTTGCTCGCCAGCGACCCGGTGCCCTTGTCCATGTAGTCCTGCAGTTCTTGAAAAGAGAAGGTTTTGGCTTGTTTGGTGGTGTAGCCCTTTGTTTGATTCTTCACGTACTGGTGGAGGCGTGGCATCTTTGTCTTGATCATGTTCCCGTGGACAATCTTGACCTTGAAGTTGATGATGGAGTAGTAGTTCCAGATTGACGATGCGGCAGAACCCCCCTGCAGCTTGGCCTTGAGATAGCCCTTGATGTGCTTCTCGGAGTAGATTGTCTTCATGGAACGAACCCGGGGAGCCTCCTCAGCGACGTACGCCTCGAAGTCAGTCAGTCGATCGGTGTATGCCTTCCTGCTGCGGACTGGCATGAGGTCACCGTCACTTGATGTGCTGCTGCTGCTGTCGCTGTCATGATCGGCGGCGCGGGGCATGATGTGTGTGATGTTGCGTGATCTGTGGAGGTTGTGGCTCTGGTACTACGGAGGCTTTCTGCAGGTAACCGATTATAATGGTTTCAGGACCGTTAACAAACTACCATATAACCGGTCCTAATTGAGTACTTTCTGGATTTCGGGAAATTACGTCCCCTCAGCAAGGTACTCGGGTGTTTTTGTTCCCCTCGGGAAGGCCCTCGGGCTTCGCCCTCGGGCCTTCCCTCGGGGAACAAAACACCCTCGGACCTTGCTTCGGGGACGTAATTACCCTCAATCCATAAAGTACTTTATTATTACCGGTAATAAATAGCTATTGCACTATTTTTTTGCACTTTTTTCCTTTGGATTTTATTGTGACCCTACTTGGTATTGGCAGAAAATTTTTATGTTCCCGGTCTTGGAGGTGCTCAAACATTCAAAAGAACACATTTTCCGTGGCCAAAAATTTTTTTGCACCCGGAGGTGGGGATGGGGGTGGTGGTCACTACTTTTTTGCACCATTTTGCTTTGGGTTTTATTGTGACCCTACTTGGCATTGGCAGAATTCTTTTATGTTCCCGGTCTTGGATGTGCTCAAACAGTCAAAAGAACACATTTTCCGGGTGCAAAAAAATGTTGCACCTGGGGGGTGGAGAGGGGGGTCGGAGGGCGGTGGTGTGAGAGGCTTGCTCTCGAGCTCAAACCAACAGATGTTCACTACCGTGGCCTCCGGCGGCTGGGGGGCTCCGCCCCCCAGACCCCCCTGTGGCGTGTCTTTGCGCGACAATTTATCGTCCCCCCATGCGACATGTGCTATCTGTCAGTTGTGTTGTACTTGAGCGTATGCGACTATGGAGCCAGGCCAACAGACGTTCGCTACCGTGGCCTCCGGCGGCTGGGGGGCTCCGCCCCCCACACCCCCCTGTGGCATGTGCCTGGTCTTGGAGCCAAGCCCTTGCGCGTACGGGGCTGCGGCATGTCGGTTCCAGCACCCTCGCGGGAGGCTGGGCCCGAGCACTGATCTCTAAGAGACGAACCACCTTGCGAATGCGATCGGGTTTGCGGGCTTGCGGCCATGACATCTCGAAAGGGTCGTCGTGGGCCCGTGATCATGTTTCGGGTTCGACTTGGTGGGCATCCGTGGCGATTCGCGGAACCACGTGTATGTGTGCGAGGAAGCAAAGAGATAACACACCAGGAGCCACGCAGCACCAGGTCGACCTGGATCTGATCGAGCTCAGGGGGAAGGAAGCACAGTCACCAAAGTGATATCACCGCCGGCCTCAACCACCAAACTGCAACCGCAGAAGTTCCGCTATTCTCACAAGGGAAGGCGCCCTGGGATGTAGCAGTGATTTGTGTGCAGCGCCATCAAGTGACACTGACCGCCTTGAACAGAGAGGTAGTGTACAGATGGCGAGCAGTGGGAGGGCGTGCTGTGTCCTTCCACTTCCCCATCTACCTCCATTCGTTCACCGTTGTTGATAGCGATTTTTTCGCCATTTTTTCGAATCGTATGCATCGGTCAGGCCGAGTGAATCAAAATAGCGCAAAAATCACACCAAAATCTGTGTCTGAGGCACAGAAATCGTGCAAAAAAGCACCCAAAAAAAGTGCAAAAAAACCAAAATAGGATTTCGAAAATTGGCCAAAATACCCCCAAAATAGAGCCACACCTGGTTGTTTGTGCGCCAAACCCGGAAAAAAGCAACTCCCGCAGCCTGATGAGAAGGAGGTGTTGTATTTGTTGCCCAAAAGCGATGACGGAGGCCCCCTGTCGCAGTTCAAAACAACGCACCGCCAAGAGAGGTTTTGGGAGTGGGGTGGGGAGGGGGGAGGGGGGAAGGATGAGAGACGGTCGTGGCGGCATGTGACTACTCTGGCAGGCAGTGCCTCCCTCCCACAAGCAAACCGCCGCCCACTTTGCCTCACATCGAGGCCAAAAAGGTAAGGGATAGGGCCTGGCCAGGAGGAAGGGGGGAGGGGAGAGGGGGGGTTCCCGGAGGACGGGCCACCACCCTGCAACGTGACCCCCCCCCTGTCCCCTCCTTTACGCACAGCCTCTTGCCTGCGTTTGAGCCACGCCTCGCTGACTACTTCCTTGTCACGGCACTCTCTTATCAAAATATAACCACCTCCCCTTCACACACGCACACCCCCTCACACAAGGTGGATTTCATTAGTTCTACTTAGGCATGGAATTCCGTTTTTTTGCCGCCACCCCACCCCCCGTCTCCCCCCCCCCCCTCCACACTCCCCACACACAGACTGAAGGGTTCAGGGGGTGCGTGAGATAGAGTTGTGTGTGTCTGCGTGTGGGGAGGGGGAAGGGGGGAAAGGGCGGGGTGGATACATAACAGTCTGTTCGCTTCAAAAAATATTGAAAAAAAATACCCACGGCCACACTCTTCCCCCTCAACCGTTCTTCCTCTTTTGTAGGTCACACGCCTGCACATGCTCTCTTTTGAAGCGCATGGCTCAGTCTCCTTCTCCTCCCTCACTCCCGCTGCCGGGGAGCGCTTCCTGTGGCCACACAGCTCAGCAGAGCTGCTGGCTTGTGTCTGTTTCTCCCTCCTCCCCCCCCCCCCCCCACCCCTGCCCCGTGGGCGTTACACACGGTGTGGCCATCACAAAGGAATACCCCTCCGGGGGGAGCCCTCGCTACCAGTCACAGCTCGTCACACAGCTCGTCAGTCAGTGAGGGGAAGTGAGGGGAAGTGAAGCTGTTGCTCACTGCTTCTCACTCAGCCACATCTGGTAGCGTTGCGACGGGCCCCCCATTGGAGGTCTTCACTATCGGCAAATTCCGTATTTTGGAAGAGCTTTGGCGAGTTCCACACCCCCCCCCCCTATACCGTATACGTAAATATTATGGAACGTAAATATTATGGAACGGGCCCATTTTTGGCCGGTCCGTTCCATAATATTTACGTTCCATAATATTTACAGGGCCAGTTGGGGACTCGGTGGTGAGGTCGGCTTGCGTCAGGAATCGCGCGAAAAGTGCACGAGTAGGTCCCGTCAGGGACTCTGTATGCCGTCCGATCACCTGGTCCAAGTCCCCGAGTCGCAGAAAGCCCTGTAAATATTATGGAACGAAAAAAATCTGGAACGCCAACCCACCAGCGTTCCAAAATATTTACGTTCCAAAATATTTACGTATACGGTAATAAATAAAGGGGAAAATGCCTCCAAAACACCACCGTTTTGTTCGACACCGTGTCCAGAGAAGACACCCACACTACGTCTGAATAAGAACGGATGGGGAATACGGATGATAACACTGGGCTTAACGGTTCTGAGAGGGGGGGGAACGGAGGGCGGGGGAGGGGGTGCGCCCCCAACCCCCCTTCCACGTGCCGTTTGATCTGGGGTGGGGGGGTGAGGTGGCGGCTATTGCGTCGGCTGGGGCTTCAGTGAGGGAGGGGGGGGGGGGGGGTCGAACCGCATTACCTACCCTACCCGCGCCTTTGAGAAACAAATACCATCGCCTGAGTGCACCGGGGGGGAGAGGGGGGAATCGGGAAAAGGGGGGGGGGGGAGGGAAATCGAGGACGGGTGACGGATATATAAGCGAGATGAGACAGAGGATGAGTTACCTGGTGGGGCGACTTTTTTGACCACACACAAAAACAACCGCGCCACCCATCCCTTCCACCCCCTCCGGCTGAAGTGTTTTTAAACATGGCTCTCTGATGCCGGCTTGTGTCGGTTTTTGGCTGTTGGCACCGCCCCCCACCCGACCTACCATGCATCCCTGCATTAACAGGCGCTTGGACAACACCCCCAGGAACAACTGCAAGGCGGCATGGGGGGGGGGGGGGGGAGGTAGAGAGCTGGGGGTGCTGGGGGTGGGGGGGTCACGTTTTTTGCTGCTGCTGCTGCTGCTGTTTACGGTCACGCAGCGGTTTTTTCCGCAGCGGTGAAGGCCTTGTTGAAGCGGATCGTCACCATGGACATGTTGTCCGTCCCGAGCGCCTGCGCGCGAGCCGGCTGTGTGTGTGGGGGGGAGGGGTGAATCGGTTCAACGGCACGGCGTGTTGCGGGTTTGTCATGCCGCGTGTCGGTGCCGTGGCGCAATAGCTTCTGATACTTGCCTCTTTCCTCAGGGATGATTTCGTTCTGTCTTCCTGCCCCCCTTCCGCTGCCCAACAAACCACGATACACACGCTCTGGCAAAAGAAACAGCACAGACTGGGTTTGCATGTTTGCAGGCACCGGCATGGCATACGATGATCGAGTCAAACAGGTTCTTCGTCGCCTCCGTCACGTGGTCCACACGCCCGGCCCCAGCCACGGGCCCCTGCATCTTCTGGATAACCTGTGCGTGTTAATAGGGCAGTGTTGCATGCGTGTTACACCAAAACGGGACAACGGCCCAATCACCCCTCCACCCCGCCACCCACCCCCCCACCATGCAGACGCGTCTCCCATACCTCCTGCGAGGTCAGGCAGTCCCAGATGCCGTCGCACGCGACGACAATGTACTGCACCTCGTCCGTCAGGTCGAAGCTCTTGATCTCAGGGAAGGCCGTGATAGCCTGCTCCTCCGCCGACACGCCCTCAGCCTTCTTGAAGCTGAAGTCACCGAAGCCGCGCGACACAGCAAGCATGCTGTTGACGCGGGGGATGCCAGAGGCATCGTCGACGGTGGAGCCGGCCTTCTCGATCCGCGCCTTCTCCGTCTCCACGTTGGGCTTGTGGTCCTCAGACAGGTCCACCGTCTTGCCCGCAACGGACATGATGGCGCGCGAGTCACCGGCGTTTGCGCAGAAGATCTTGTTCTTCTGGTGGTCCACCAGCACGACGGTCGCGGTGGAACCAGACGTCATGTTCTTCTCACGCATGTCGGCATCCAGCTGCATGAAACCTGCGCTCAGCGCCTTCTCGAAGTCGCGCTCCTTCCACGCGTCCTGCGCCTTCAGCACCTCCATCAGGTGTTCCGCCGCGTATGCCGACACGTCGGCACCGCTGTGGCCGTCGAACACGCCGTACACAGCCACCTCGTCCTCAGGGAGCTGCGCCAGGTGGGCGTCCTCCATCGACCTGCGCCACCCCTGCATCCCCACGGAGCTCACCATCAGGTCGTCAGACGTCTTCTCCTCCACAGTCTTTGCCGTGCTGGGGGTCTCCAGGAACTCCGCCTGCGAAGCGGCCACTTGGCGCTGTGAGTGTTGGGTGTATGTGTGCAACAAGAATGCGTGGCTGTGGGGCGGCAGACGATTGTGGAAGGCTGAGCCAACACAGAGGGGCAACTCCCTGCATCAAAAGGCTGAGGTTTGTATTGGCATACCTTCAGCATCTCCATGAACCGTGCCATCTGCTGGCGCTGCTGCAGCTCGTCCTGCACCTTCTGCTCGTTGTCCTCTGCGGGGTGGCAGGGCGTGGTGTGGTGCCGCATTAAAAAGGCAACGAGATGTCACATGGCATTCACAGAGAGCAGTGATCAAGAATCAGAGACGGCCCTCTTTTTGGCCTGCCTGCCGTACTGTTTTTTACGGCAAAGCCAGAGGGTGGCAAGGTAAGTCAGGCCCCTCCTCTGCACATACTCTTGATCTGCTGCAGCTTCGCTTTGCTGTCACGCTTCGACTGGGACCCGCTCTTGTTCACCAGCCCCGAGTTGTTCTTCGTCGCGGTGCTGAGCTCCGCCAGCATCGCCTCGAACTCGGCCTTCGACTCATCGCCACCCCCCTTCTTCGGGGCAGGCTTGGCTCCCTTTTTCTTGCCCATTGTTGCTGGCGGTGGTCTTGATGCCCTGTGTGTGAAGGTGGTTCGGGCATTGCTGGGCTGTCCATGCCTCTAAGAGCAGCTATACACACAACACCACAGCCACTGGCACACACTGGCAACCTGCTGGCAAATTGGGTTGCAGGAGAGGGCGGGCGGGCGGACGGGGGGGTGGTGGGCAGCCTTCCTGCAAATGACAACAGACGCCGCGGCAGCAGATATCGGAGATCGGAGCGGTACGGTCGACCCTTATGGGGGGTGTGGAGGTGCCCGGAAGAGCACCACACCACACCACACCACACCACCCACACATGCAAAACAACCCCAGACAGTTCCCTTTTCCGTGAGGCGCAACCCTACCAGTGGGAACACACCGAGTGTCTGCGAAACGACTACAAATAAGAAGGGAGCCCAGACAAATTGCCGGCGAACTTGAGATCGTGCCCGCTAACAAAAGTGTCCCCCCATTTCCGTTGAACGCATCGCTTATTCCAACCCATCATTTTCACACCCAACACACCACCCCACTCCCCTCTGCTCCCCCCTGTCACTCATCTCCCCTGCGGCACTGGGGCCTCCACCACAACCTCCTCCCACTCGCCTTGGGAAGCCTTCCTCGGGTTGAACCTCTCCTTCTTCCGCGCAGCATGCTTCATGACCGCCTGCGGCGTATTCCCCGGAAGCCGCGCCGGCGGTCGCGGCGCCTGCACCACACCCTGCAGGCTGACCTGCTGCGACGTCCCCCCCGCCTGGATGGCCGCAGCCACCTCCGGCGCAATCACCGGCAGCGCCCCACCGGCAGCACCCCCTTCGTGCTTCGCCTCCCGCGACGGGGTGTAGACACTCGTCACGATCACCGAGCCATCGCTCTGCCCACCCGCGAAGGCACCTCCGAGCGACTGCCGCAGCACATCCTTCAGGGATGCGGTGACGGGAGGCCCGGATGGCCGCGCCGAACCCCGCGCCGGCGGGGCCCCCGCCGCAGAAGCGCTGCGGCTCTGCCGCAGGATGGAGCGTGCCCCGTGGGGAGGAGGCCCGGCGAGGCTGACAGCGGACTGCATCCTGGTGCTCCTGCGGGAGGACGGGTCGGTCGTCTCGCCGTCGGCAAAGGAGAACCCGCCACCGACCCCGAAGGTTCCGAACGCGCCTCCCCCGGAGAGCGACACGACGCTGCTGTCCCGCACCTCGCGGCTCAGCGCGCGCACGATGATCTGCGTGCCCCGATCCATCACCTCGTAGAACCCGGTTTCCCCAGCGCTGTTCACCCGCCCCTCCGAGACTTGATTCTGCCACCTCTGCGTGGCTGCCTTGAGCAGATCCTCGGTGGCGTCCTGCTGCTGGTGTGTCTCGCCTGGCACAGCAACAGCCCTCTCCTCTGCAGCATCCCCACTGTCGCCGTGGCTGCTGGATCCGGCGGAGGAGTTCTGCCGCCTGACGGGGATGCGGCGCGCCTTGGTGGAGGTGACGACGCCGCAGCATGCCTGCAGCAGGTAGCGGTGCACCGCGGTGACCACCCCGGCACCCACCTCCTCGCAGCGGTGCAGCTCGCTGCGGGCGGCGGATTCATACAGGGAGAAGGTGTCCAGCAGGGTGCACCACGCCGCGTTGTTTGCGGTGCCCGCCTCCTCCAGCTCCGCCGCCTTCACCTCGAGGAGCGACTCGTGCCGGTGGGCCAAGTTCCGGAGGTGGTCCGCCTGATGCTCAGCCTCTGTGCAGCGCGACTGCAGCGCAGCCGCAGCCCCATCCTCCGCCTGCACCGCCGCATCCACCACGACACCCCCCTCACATTGCACCGCCACCTCCCGCACCACCATGGCGGGTGCCGGAGCAGACACAGCCGCAGCAGGGCATGCTGGCATCGAAGGGGCGGCAGCAGCAGCAGCAGCCTCCTGAGAAGTCCGCCGCCTCGGCGGCGACGGCGGGGGCGGCGCAGCCGCCCGGAGGAGGATAAGTTGTGCCTCAGCCTCTGCGGCGCGGAGCTCCGCCTCCTCTGCATTCTCCCGCAGGAGGCAGACCTCGCGCGAGATGATGTCGTCAGCGCATCCGTCGCTGTCGTCTGCCTCGGCATCGGCATCGACGGCTGCAGGGGCAGGGGTGGGGTGGGCCTGCGCGAGTGCCTTCGGCGATCCCCCTCCGATCAGACGGGACACGCTCCGGGTCACGCTGCGCGACTGCGTCGCCTCCACAAGGCTTTCGAACTTCCCCCGCGCGGTGGCGAGCAGCCCCTCCTGCTCCGCCATGCGCTCCGCATGCTGCGCCTCCGCCTCGCGGTGCTGCGCCGCAGCCTGGTCGATCCGGGTGAGCGCCTGCGACAGCTTCGCAGATTCGGCAGCCTTCTCCGCTGCCAAACGGGAGGATTGCTGTGTGGCTTCCTTCTCTGCGCTCGCCAGATCTGCAAGCTCCTGCTGCAGCACCCCAACATCACGGGCATGCCCCTCCTTGAGAGAGGCTATCAGGGCCTCCTGCTGTGCCGCAGCGGTGCGTGCGTCCTCAAGCTGCTGCTGCAGCACACCCTGCTCCTCCGACAGCACATTGTTGGCCTCAACCAGCGACGGGGAGCGGATTGGGGCAGGGTCGGGCTGCGCCTGGAGGGAGGAGATCTCGTTTTGGAAGACGGAGATCTCGGTGAGGCGCTCCTGCAGCTTCTTCTCGAGGGCAGCCTTCTCACGTCGGAGGGTGGCGCATTCCGACTTGTTTGACTCCGCCTGGCGGAGGAGGGTTTCGAAGCGGGACTCCGTCGCCTCCCTGTCCCGCAGGGTCTCCTCGTAGCGTGCCTTCTCTGCGGTGAACATCTTGGCGCAGCCCTGGCGTGTCCGCACCTCGGCTTCCAAGACAGCGGTGGAGAGCTCCGCCTTCGCCTTCCCCACCTCATCCTGCAGGGAGCAGCACTTCTGGTAGAGGTCACTGTTCTTCTGGAGGAGATCTCCCACCTCGCGTGCCCTGGCATCTTCGTAGCGCTTGAAACGCGTCTCTGTTGACATCGCCAGGTTCTGCAGCTTCATGTCGTTGAGTATCGCATCGCGTGCCCGATCCCCACCCTGCGCTGTGCCGGGCGTATCGCTAGATGCGTCGCCCTGCCCATCGGGCAGTGTCGCGGTGGGCGCCGTGCGCGGGCGGGGGTAGTAGGGTGCGGGCGATGGGGTGTGGTGTGCCCCGCGTGCGGCTGCCGTGAGGGCGCCGTCGGGGGAGGCGGGTGGGGGGAGCTGCTCGGCGATGGTTTTGAGCTTCGCCTCCAGGTCTGCGTTGGCGGCGCCCAGCTCCTCGGCCTGCCCCGTGAGGCGTTTGATGTCGGCGTCGTGGATGGCGCGGAGGGTTGCCAGCTCGGAGGTCTTCATGTGCAGCTTTGTCTTGGAAGCCTCCAGCAGCACCATGGTGTGCTTCAGCTCCTTGCCGTGCGCCTCGCGCTCCTTGTCGAGGCGGTCCCGCCACTCGCCTTCCCGGGCGCGCGGGTTGCCCTCGTCGATGGTGAGGGTCACGTCCGCCTCAAAGGCGCGTTTGTCCTGGAGGAAGTCTGTCATGGCCTTCGCCGTCTCCATCATGTTGTTTTCAGCAAAGCGGACAAAATCGATGAGGGAGAAGTCGTCGGGGTTGAAGTCGGACGCGGCGTGGCCATGCCGGGTGCGGAACAGCTGCTCCCGCAGCAGCACCACCTCCTTCTGCAGGGTGTTGTGGATGTAATCCAGCGTGGTCTCCTGCCGCTGGTACTTTCCCTTCAGAACCTCGAGCACCTCGTATGCCATCTGGTTCTGGCTGCGGACGCGCTCCCGGAGCTTCGCGCAGAGCTTCTGCAGGTTCTCATAGCGCTCCTCAGGGATGGCGGTGGCGATCACGTCCTTCTTCTCGGGGAGCTCCTCGACGAGGCTATCCCACCGCGCCTTGCATTCGGCAGCGCAGCACCGGATGTACGCCTTCTCGCATCCGATGTTTCCGGCGAGGGTGGCGTACCGGTCCCACTCCAGCAGCATGTCCTCCTTGCATTGGTCCAGCTTGTCCCGCACCCAGTGCTCCATCGCGGCAGCGCTGCTGCACGCATCACATGCCTGGTGGTGGGGTGGTGCTGACATGCTGCACACACACACACTCAATACTTTGGGCTGTGCTGTGCAGGTCGCACCAAGCTGACTCTGATGCTGTCCACACACACAGCCACACAGTGACATAACGGAAGCATGTCTGAGAGGGTCTGCTCGCAGTCTAATGGCGTGACGTCGGAGTGCAGCAAAATGAGCCGCCTCACAACATGGGTGGCAAGTGGCAGGGTGTGGCCGGCAAGTGGCCGGGTGTGGAATCAGTGTCGGGGCAGGAGCAGGAGGGCGGGGGTATCGGCGGGCCTGGGGTTTCGTTTCGCCTTGCTGCAAAGCTGATCACCACTGGAGCGAGTCCGGTGGATCCCGACCCCAGAGTGGGTCTGGACACACGTCCTTCATATTTCGCGTGTCATGCCCGCTCAATACTCCACAGGCCCTGCCTTGCCTGCCTCCTGGATGGACGGTGCCGGCTTGCGGCTGACGTCGGGGTGCTGTGCCGCGATGCCCTCCAGCAGGCAGACCACCTCAACATGCCCTCTGCCACGCGCCAGGTCCACAGGCGTCTTCCCGTCGACATCCGTGAACAGGATGTGCTGCGGGGGCACCAGCCGTGCCTCCAGCAGCAGCCACCTCAGCAGGGCCACGTTGCCCCGCCACGCCGCCTTCACGACACACCCGTGTCCCCAGTGGTTGAGCCGCGCGAAGTCCCCGCCGCGGGACAGCACCCACTCGCAGAAGGCGACACCCCCAGCCGTCGCCGCCCAAATCGCACCGCAGCACCCGCTGCCATTCACATCACCAACCGACAGCCCATGCTCTTCGATGAGAAACCCGGCAACAGGGGCAGAGCCACCCCAGATCGCCCAATGCAGGCAGCTGTTCCCCTTGGCATCCCTCTGCAGGACATCTGCACCGCACTCCAGCAACAGCCTCGCCGTGCCGAGATGCCCATTGCGGCACGCCCACATCAGGGGCGTCCGCCCGCTCCGGCTTGCTGAGTTGGGATCCATCGATGCGACACGCAGGCACCACCCCACGACATGGCTGTGCCCCATCCCGGCTGCCCAGGCAAGCGCATCCAAGCCCTGCCTGTCCACCCTTCTGCTGAGATGCCTCCGGAGGCCCCCATCCTCCGAACACGCCGCAGCGCTGCCTGCCAGCGACTCGAAGAAGGCCAACCGCCCCTCCTTCGCAGCATGCAGTGCCGAGCGAGGGTCGGACGGGCTCTCGAAGTCCACAACACCCTGCTGCGAGGCCCCGCGCTTCTTCATCAGACGGCACATCTCCGCCGCCATCCTCCGGGGTGTCAGCAGGGCAGACGCCGCAGGCACCTGCCAGTGCGCCGGGAGGGTGATAGGGGCCCCGGCCCCCGCCGCACCCCCGCAGTGCTGGCGGTATGCCTGGTTGGCGTAGCCCTCTGCCAGGTCGAGCAGCTCCGGGAGGACGACCTCGTCGAAGGAGGCGAAGTCTGCGAGAGGCCTGTCCAGCGCAGGGTCTGCCGCGTCGAACACAAAGCTGCCAACGGGTGCCTGGGGATGCAGGAGAGGTGACAGGGCAGCGGCAAGGCCTGGGAGAATGGATTCAGGCGGTGGTGCTGTCGCGCCTGCTGGCGGCGGTGTGACGTCTGGCACGGCAGAGCTCCCCGCCCCAGTGGCGTGGCTCTGGATGATCTCGGCAACCGTCGGGTTGGATAGCAGCAGTGCGGGGTCAGCCGTGCCGCCCGGGGTGAGGCTGTGCGCAGGCCTGCAGCGCATGGAGAACTGCGACACCTCCTGCATTATCTGCACCACCTGCATGGACCCGATGCCCAGGTCGAGAATCCGGGTGCCCATCTGCGACGCAGGGTCAAACCCGCCGGGTGCCACACGCTGCAGCAGGGTGGTGAAGAACGCCTCAAACCCCTGGAGGCTTTGGCTGGAAGCGGCGGCGGCGGAGCCGCCGCCACCGATGGGGGTGTCGCCTGCCTCCAGCGCCGCGGCGACGATCTCCCGCAGGACAGCCTCCTTGGGGCGGGGGGTGTCGGCGGCGGGGGTGGTGGAGGCGGCGGCGTCGCCGCCCTCAGCGTCTTCACCACCCTCTCGGGCAGCCTCGAAGGTGCTCTCGAAGCACAGCTGCGAGAGAATCGCCGCGTCGAAGCAGCCACCATGCGTCTGCCCCTCAGGGGCTGCTGCCTCCGCCTCTGCGCCCCGATTGCCCTGCCCGTCCTGCTCCCCCTGCTGCTGCTCTGCGTGCCACCGATCGACCTTCCGCATGAAGCTGCGCAGCGGGAGGTTCTTCGCGGTGCGCACCACAGGCACCCTCACCAGGCATTGGGTGTCTGCGTCGCTGCCCTCCCCAGCAGTAGCAGCAGCATCAGGCACCCCGACACGCCGCTTCTTGAGGGGTGCGGCCGGGCCGGCGTGGACTGGCCGGGCGGTGGCTGCCCCAGGAGGCGCAGCCCGCCCCACCTGGAGGCATGCCTCGGCAAGCTGGCAGAGGATGGCGTGCTCCACACCGCGGTTCATCACGCGGCATGACATGCAGATCTGGTCGACGTGCAGCACGGCGCCCCCTTCTGCAGCCCCTTCAATCCTGAAGAGGGCGACTGCGACAGTCCCGTAGTCTCCGAAAGAGTCCTTCACAGACACAGACAGCACGCCGCGGCGCGATTCACACCCCGCCGGGGGGCAGCGAGCTCCCGCGAGGTACCCCGCCAGCTCGTCTGGCTGCAGACGCATCCCTGGGTTGCTGTTGAACTGGTTTGTCCGCACCGTCAGCTGCGCGGCGCGGGCGCACGCCGCATCCGCCGCCCCCTCCTCGGGGCGTGGCGCGGGGCCCTGAGCAGGGCGTTGGCCCGCCACGGCACACCCCGCCGCCGCCACCACCGGCACCCCAGCAGGGGTGGGGAAGAGCGCAGCAAACGGGACGCAGCGCAGGCCGCCAGGGGGAGCAACACCACCGGGCACCGCCGCCTCGGTGTCGGCAACCGTCTGCATCGCATCGGGGCGCAAAGGGTCTGTGTTGGGGAGCAGGAGGGCCGTGGTGATGCAGAGGCCGAGGCTCTCGAGGAATGCCTTGTAGGCTGCGAGGCGGACAGTCCCGTCCCCTTCATCCGCAGCCTCCTGCACCTCCGCCTGGGATGAGGGGGGCGGCGCCGAGCCATCGCCGAGGTGTTGGCTGAGAAGGGCATCGCGCTGCGCGTTGGAGCGGTAAGATGCGGATCGTTTGGCATCGTCCTCCGTGACATGCTCGCCATGCACGTCGAAGAGCCAGCAGTGCTTCAGAGCCTGCTTCCTCCCCGCTTCGGTGATGTGGATCGACAGCACCTCAGGGCACGAGCCCCGCATCTCGGCTATCTCCGCAGGGTTGTCGTCGAGGAACACCGCATTGTCAGGCGAGAGGTTCAGCGATCGGCACACCCGCCTCAAATTCTCACTCTTCAGCCCCCAGTTGACCCCAGAGAAGGAGGCGATATCCTCCCTGCGCAGCAGCATGGCGGGGTGCGTGTCGAAGATGCACTCCACATCGGAAAGCGTGTTTTTCGAGAGGAGGCAGATAAGCCTGCCCGACCGGCCTAGTACCTTAAGCCGCTCCTGCAGCCGCTTCACGGGCTTGATGTGTGAGGGGATATCGGTTGCTTCCGCGGCAACCCCGTCCCATATGGTGTGGTCGCAGTCGACGAAGAAAACCTTTGCGAAGTCCTTCAGATGCGCATGCAGCGCGCGGCGCAACATCGCGGCGGCGAGCCTGGCATAATGCGAAGGCTTATAGAGAACAGCGGTCGCCTCACGCACCCCAGGGTCCATGAAAATATCACGCGTGTTGAACGGGTATAGCATCTGCAGGCCCTTTGGCGTCAGCACCACTGCGCCACGCCTGGGAATCCTCGCAATGACACACCCCGCTTCGGACCTCACCCTGGCAAGGCGTTCAGCAGCAGTCTCCTTGGCGCGGCGCTGCTTCAGGTCGGGGCGGTGTGCGACGTCCCGCGGGGCATCCGTGAGGAGGACGGCGGAGGTGGTTTTGAAGCGCTGCGCCATGCGGACCGCGTGCCCCAGGGCATCGACAAACCGGGTGTGCGCCTCGTTGCCGCTGGACCCGGTCACCTCGAGATCACCCGAGGCCCCGTTCTCCGCAACACCCGCCTTGTCGGGGAGTTGCAGCACGGCGAAGTGGAATCCGGAGGCACCCCCCACATCCCCCCGCAGCACCGCACCCGCGACATCGCCGTGTGCGCAGTGCGCGTCGTCGATGCGCAGGCCGGGGATCTTCTCCTCCCAGGCGCGCCACGCCTCGCCAAACCCCTGCGACGTGTAGTCGCATGCCACACGGATGGGCACGTTCATCGCAACATGCACCCGGCAGCGGGAGGGAGAGAAGAGGGGGGCAGCTGTGGGCACGGGAAAGTGATGCCGTGCGGCGGCCTTGACAATGCGGCCGGGCCCTGCGGGAGGTGTGCATGGTGACAGAGATCCAGTGATGTCCTCGAAGCGGGAGGGGGTGCCGGGAGGTGAACATGCGTCTTGCATTGGGGTGGGGGTGTGGTGGTTTGGGCGGGGGGATGCGCTGTGGTGGGGGCATGGCTTTCTCGTTGCTGCTCTCGGCAGAAGCGTTCGGGGTAGGGAGGGAGGGAGGGAGGGAGGGAGGGAGGGAGGGAGGGAGGGAGGGAGGGAGGGAGGGAGGGAGGGAGGGAGGGAGGGAGGGAGGGAGGGAGGGAGGGAGGGAGGGAGGGAGGGAGGGAGGGAGGGAGGGAGGGAGGGAGGGAGGGAGGGAGGGAGGGAGGGAGGGAGGGAGGGAGGGAGGGAGGGAGGGAGGGAGGGAGGGAGGGAGTGTGTGTGGGGCTAGTCGATGCCACGAAGGGCTGTCAGGTGTCGCACGGGATGGCGTGGTGGTGGCGGTGGTGTGATGGAACAGAGTTGGGAGAGATGACACCACCGCCACCCTGCGCTTTGAATCCAAACTGATATGTGATGTGGGGCTAGAGACACTGTGGCACATAGGAGCAGCTGCCCGCAAGGCCCCGCTGCATGGGTGGAGGGGCAGCGGGCATCAGCTGCAGGCAGCGGTTCCCGGGAAAGCGGCAGCACAGATGTCTGCGTCGCGCCGCAGCGTGGGGGAGACATAGACGAACGCGTCTGGGTTGCTGCGCACAGCCGCCAGCGCCACCTCCTTGTCGTCGCGCAGCGCGGCGGAGGCATACCGCAGGGCACACCCCTCCTGACGCACAGCCGCCAGCACCACCTCACGCTTGGTGTACAGTGTTTCATGTGTGAAGCACAGCGCTTTGCCGCAGGTAGCAACGGCTGCCAGAACAACCTCTTCGTCGCGCCAGAAGACAGGATCGGCGAACTGCAGCGCCCCTCCGTGAGAACGAACGGCTCGAAGCACAGCAGCTCTGTCGCACTGCAGTGATGGGTCCGCATAGCGCAGCGCCCTGCCGTCCTGCAAGATGGCTTCCAGCTGCAGGTCCCTGTCGTGGCAAAGCGATGCGCTGGCGTAGTGAAGGGAGCAGCCAGCCTTGCGTACGGCTGCAAGCATGAAGGCCCGACTTCTGAAGAAAGAAGGGTCGGCAATAACGCGGGGAGGCGCAGGCGTGTGGGTGATGGCAGCGAACGCCACCTCTTCGTCTGTGCAGAAGGAGGGGTCTGCGTATTGCAGCGCCTCCCCCGACACGGACACAGCGGCAAGCACCACCTCCCGGTCGCTGCGCAGGATGCCCGACACGTGCTGCAACGCAGTTCCATCCCTCCGCACAGCTGCGAGGACTACCTCTCTGTTGCTGCGGAACGAATCGTCGCAGTACTCCAATGCCAGTGGGGACTGTGCAATCGCAGCAAGCTGCACCTCCCTGTCGCTGCGCACGGAGGGTTCGGCGTGCTCCAGGGCGCATCCCTGCAGCTTGACGCACTGCAGGACAAACTCTCTGTTGCCGCGCAACGACGGGGTGGCGTATCGTAGCACCTTCTGGTCGCGCCTCACACCTGCCAGCACCACTTCTTCGTCATTTGCGTAGTCGGGCACACAGCGGAGTGCGAACCACTGGCCCCACCCTCTGCTGCGCATCGCAGCGAGTATCACCTCCCTGTCGCTACGCAGGGAAGAGTGGGCGCGCTTGAGGTATACTGGGCAGGTCTCCACAGCAGACATCACGAGGTCGCGGTCACAGCATAGCGACTTGTGCAGAGACCCCAGTGCCTCGCCGTCCCACCGCACGGCCTCCATTTGGGAGGACAGGTCGGTGCGGATCCCCGGAAGTGCGTCTCGGATGCTGAACCCCGACGCCCTCACGGCAACCATCACCACCTCCCGGTCACCGCGCAGCTCATCCGAGGCGCTGCGAAGCTCGGGGGTGTTGCACATCCTGAAGGCAGCCATGGCAAGGTCCCTGTCCTCCCGCAGCTCCTTGCTTGCAGAACTGAAGCCGTACACCGAGGCCAGCACCACATGCCTGTCGTTGCGGAGGGCCTCGCTGGCGTGCCTCAGGACATTGTCGTTTTGGATAGCCGCCATCACCACATCCCTGTCGGCCTGCAGGGCTGAGGCCACGTGCTGCAGTGCCGCGCCACAGCGCTGCACAACAGTGAGGACAAACGACTTGCTGCAGCGCAGCGCGTCAGGCGCATGGCATATGGCAGCGGGGTCCAGGAGTGAGGCGGCCAGCATGAGATCCTCGTCACCGCGGATCCGTTCGGAAGCGTGCCTGAGTGCGTCTGGGTTGGAGCACAGAGCTGCGAATACAATGTCATCTTTGTCACGGAAGGACTCATCCATGTGCTCTAACGCGTCGCCGTCACATTGCACCATCGCAAGCGCTACGTCATGCAGCTGATGTGCCCAAGTGGGCACTTCATTGGGGGAGAGGTCCTTGCTCCGGAGTGACCTTGCCAGGCGATCGCCCGACAGTGTCACGTGAATGAAGCACCCCTGCGACACGCCTGCGGTATCGCACAGAGGCGTGTTGTCGTCGAGCACCTCCCCATCCACCGCCAGCTCCACATCCTCCGGGAGCACATCTACGGTAGATGCAAACATCAGGTCGAAGGCCTTGCCCCGGAGGCACAGCGGCGTGGTGTCCTCCCCGACCCACATCGGGTGATGTTCACCACACCCGAGGTGGTCCACCAGAAACACCTCCATTTGCAAGGGGGCAGGGGAGGCAGGGGGGCAGGGAGACCTCTGCTGCACGGATGGATGGGTGGGGCGCACGGACATCTTGCAGCGTACTGCCTTAACAATACACGGCAAGGTGGGTGTCACGGTGTGGTGGGGGTTGAGGTGGGGGGTGAAGGGGCGAGCCTCCTTGTCGGTCAGACTTACGCACGTGGCATGGAAACAGACACACGTGGTCCCACTTGGGTGGTAAGCCCCCAAGATGCGGTTAAAGCGGCCGGGGCTGGATAGTGTTGCGTTTATCCACCGGGTTTCTGTTTTTTTGTGTTGTGTTTTGTTTGTTGTCAAACCACCCCGACCCCCCGCATACGCCGCGCGCGCGCAGTGATAGCGCAGTGTCAAAACGCAATGCATCAGTTTACACAGCACCGCACCTCACCACATACGGAGACACGGACCACCATCTGCTGCACTATTGCATGTTCCACCTATCTGGTTGGATAGTCTCGGACTCGCTGTCTCGTTGGATTCTTCGTCAGGCGGCAGTGCACCTAATACCCACGCACGCACACACACCCAACCCCACCCCCCGCACACGCACGTTGCAGTCGCTGCACCCGCAACATAAAATAATGGGAGGGGCTGCAGGTCCGGAGGAAGAAAGAAGATGATTCGAAACAGAACAGCGCCATGTGTCACCGATAGGCAACCGCAGCCCCCCGCCCCCCCCGCCCCCCCCCCACCCCCGCTCTCCCCCACCCCACCCCAACCCCACTCTCGCGCACGCAGCTGCACGCGGAGGCTGCCCTGCCCCAGTCCCCCACACAACTATCAACAGCTGAGCCCCCTGTTGGCGGTGCATAAAACGTGAGATCCCGAACAGAACAACGCGCTACACACTGGCACAGCTGTTCACACAGAGTGAAGGCATCTACAGACCCCGCCACTCGTCGGCAGAACGAGGGGCCAAAGGGTCGGGGAGGGATGCAAGAGGCATGCACGCCAACGGAGGGGGGGGGGGGTGGGTGATCGATCTGCTTTACGCTCAGATCCCCTCCCCTCCCCCAGCTTAAGCCAAAAACACCCCCCACCTCACCCCACCCCGCTCTTGCCCCACAGCTTCCCCCTTTTTCGAATGCATTGCAGCAGAGGATATAAATGGAATGGGCGAAACAGAATATTGGATTCGGGGTGGGTGGGGGGTGCGGGGGGACCTCCTGCAAAAAATCGCCCCCTATGCTCCCCAGGAGCCTCGACTATAACACACGCGATACGCTGCTGCGAGCATTTTATTTTTTGGCTCATTTTTTGAGGATACTCCACCATGCGACAAAGCTGTGGTAGCGTGAACACCCCTGTTTGGTGCCAGGGCAAGGCACACCCGCCAACTTTTTAAATGCACTTCAGAGAAACAGGCATCCCCTCCCCCCTCTCCCACTCAGACAACAAAGCTGGACATCACACATGCACGCGTTAAGAATATGCTCTCCCGATACGCCCCGCACCGAGAGATCTACACAAGGTTTGGAAAGCAAGAACCCCCAGAGGATGTGTGGGGGCGGTGGTGAGGTCCAACAGAGAAAGGATCGCGCACAGTAATGTATTTTTGGAGGGTGGGGGAGCTTCGCTTTTGGCATTATTTTGTTGGTGCCGACAATCACAAGCAAGCTTGATCTGCCCGGTATTTGTTTTTTCAGCAGAGTTCAGTTCGGCGGTGTTTTACTTCACTTCACCCAAGTAAACCAGGAAATGCGCCAAAAAAAATAAGCACTTTTTCAGCAGTGTCGCGAAGAATAGAACCTCCATGGCGCGATAGTAAACAGACACACACACACTCGCAGCACAACGCCCGTGTTGTCGAGCCCATTGATTTGGGGCAACGTTGCAGCGACAAAGGCATCGGGCTGCATAACGAGACACCCCCCCCACCTCCACCCACCCACTCTCCAGTGCCCCAGAGATACCGCCTTGCGACAATATAATATACAGGCAAACCCGCCGTGCCGCTCTGTGCCGTGCCAGGGATTATGCAAAAAATTCTAATAACGCACTGCCTCGCCGGTTGCTAGCGGCCCCCTTCCCCCCTCCCCCACCTTGGTTGGGTGGGGGTTGGGGTGGAATGGAGCGATTTCCCTCCAGGACCCTCACCAGTTGCGGATTGTCTTGATGGTGGCATACAAGGCGGCATCATCCTTGTTCCCCACAACCTGCTTGATGTTCTCCATCTGCGACTTGTCGAATGCGATGGACACCCACGGGTCAGTCGCGAGCTGCTTCAGAGTCACGCGCTTCTCGGGCCTCACGAGAATAGTCCGGATGCACTGCTTCGCACTGCTGGAGAGCGTCTGGTTGGACGGGAAGAAGTAAATTCCCTTCGTGATGTTCTCGAGCAGCTTCGACAGGTTCTCCCCCGAGAAGGGCGTAGTCCCCGTCAGCATCACAAACAGGATAATCCCCATCGACCACACGTCCGATGTAAACCCGGAGTACCCTTTGGATTCACTCAGCATGATGACCTCCGGTGCAACATAGTAGGGCGTGCCGCAGCATGTCTTCAGGCTGAGACCCTTCTTCACCTCACCTCTGCCGTCTGTCTTTTGCACGTTTGAGAGGCCGAAGTCGGTGATCTTGATCACCCCTGTCTTCTGGAGGAGGATGTTGTCCGGCTTCAGGTCGCGGTGCACGATGTTCTGCGAATGGACGTAGTGCAGCCCCACGAGGATCTGCTGGAAGTAGTCACGCGCCTCCGGCTCCGGGATCTGCCCGCAGTCCTCCACTTTCTGCATCAGGTCGCACCCTTCGATGTACTCCACAATCATCCACACCTCATTCTGCGCGTCGTTAGGGATGAACCCATAGAGGCTAACGATGTTGCGGTGTGCGAGGCTCTTCATGATGGAGACCTCACGTGTGAGGCGCTCCTTGTTGCCTTCATCGAGGGCAAGGCTGTCCTTCTTGATGATCTTGATGGCGACGTATTTGTTGGCGCGCGTGTCCATCGCTTTCCACACTGTGCCGAAAGCGCCCTTCCCCAGCTTCGACTTCTTGAGGTATCGATCCGGCGTGGTGGGGTTTGACACGGACACAGCGGAGCTGTTCGCAGAGAGGGGCGGTGGCTGGTCACCCACCGCAGAGCTCGCAGAGGTTGCCGCGATCTTGTCGTTCATCCGCGACTTGATCCTGTCGATCTCTGCCTGGCGGAGCGGTGCCTTCTCCTCATCCTCCAACACAGCGGTGCTCTGACAGCAGCCCATTGCGCTGACGAGAGGGAAACAGAAAGGCCTCTAGTCTGGCGCTTGTGCCGGCTTGGTGTCTCGAAGGAGAAGGGGTGGGGGTGGGGGGGGAGGGCGAGAGCAGCGCCGCTGTCGAAGCCGAAGGCGAGCCTGGGGTGGGGGGGTTTTTTAAATCGTGGCAAGCGGGGTTGCAAATGGAACACGCGGCGGTTCGGAAGGAGGGGTGAGGCAGTCCCGTGCGGGAGGGCGTGTCTGTGTGAGAGCAGGCAATATACACCTGTCTGCCTGTGGGAGGGGGAGAGGGTGGAGGAAGGACTGGGGGTGGGGGGTTTGTGGTGAGGTGGAAGCGGATGAGGGATTGATCGAACACACAAAGCCGTTTAGCCGCTATTGGGGGGTGTGTGTGTGAGGGGGGGGGGGGGTGGGGGGGGGGGGCTGGGACAAAGCTCGACACCACAAAACGGCTACTACTCATGATGTGACCCTGGTTTTTTTTCGAACAGGCACATTACCACCCAAGGCCACACACACGGCGTGTGCCTCATGCATGCAGCAAGAGCCGCAGTGCACACGCTTCTTGTCAGGAGGAATCATAGGAGAGCGGATCGTCACACGAAGACCCCCCCCCCCCCAGGGTGTTCGAACCACCAAAGTTGGAGTTTGTCCAAAAACGAGAAAGTGTGTTTCCTACCAACAGTGCTACAAATTTCCCAAAAGGTAAGGCCACCCCCTCTTCTCTTCACCCCCTGCAGGCAGTGTCTTGAGGCTGAGTGGGTGCTGTTCAGCCCTGCTGTGATGTACCAGGGTAGTGTAGAGCGCACCGAGCAGCCCGCTCTTGGTGCTTGGTGTGATCTCAGCTGTGACACACGTGAGCCTCTTCTGCTCTTTCGAAGCAGTGGTGAGCGCACCCAACCCACCAACACCCCCGCTCTCGATGTGACTCTCTGCTGCATTACACACTTCCCGTGTCTCGTGTCGCAAAGCTGCAGTCCAGAAGATCGTCACTTTTGAACAGCTTGTCAGGCTTTGAACCAGGCTTGAACCCCGGCGGTGGGTTGCCCTGCTGCCTTTGCTGATATGTGCCTCAGCGAAGTCAAGCCAGGCCAGGATCGGCTGACTCCGCACACACAGCACTGCCACACGTGGGCACACTGATGGTGCATCGCACTGTGCTTCGCCTGCGAAACACCCTGTGTGTGAACACGTCACGCAACACCCCCTCGGCGCAGCTGTGCCCACCGGTTGGAATTCCGGGGGCCAAACGGGGGTGGTGGGGGAGAGGGCAGGGACCTCTCGCACCGCAGTGCGGGCTAGACTACACTCAGGATGCACAGATGCACTCTATTTGTTCGTCCTGTACGTCACCTTGGGGATGTCGTTGTGCTCCGTCAGCTTGGCAAGCTTCTGATTCGCCTGTTCGATCCTCTCGCGGTAGGAGAGCTTCGCCAGCTCTTCAGCCTGCTTCTCGACACGCTGCCTGCGCCGCAGCTCGAATTTCAACTCCGCGTCTGTCTTGTGCTGCACAGCACCACCCGCAGGCACGGCGCTGGCTCCGGCAGGCGGCGCCACCATCGCGGTCTCCGTCGCCTTCTTTGCACTCGGCTTCTTCGCAGCCTTCCCAGCAACAGGCAACGCCTTCCCCTTGAGCTTCAGGGACCCAACCCTCCTTGCCTTCTCAGGTGGCGCGCTGCCTTCCGCATCGTTAGGGCGTTTGCTCATAGTGGAGGTGGAGCGGGGGAACGGCTCTAGTCAATAGTCCTGCTTGAGGTGGGGTGGGTGGGTGGGGTGTCAGCAGCAGAGGGGCGAATGGAGATCCCTTGGCTCTCCGCACACTCAAGGAGGGGGTGGAGGAGGAGGAGGAGGCGGTCCACCTGATGAGAAGCCAGCATCTTCCACCATGGTTCAGCCTCCCTTTCCGTCTGCCGTTTGCTAAACCCGCTCGGCTGCTGTTTGCCGCTGGTTCTGTTGCTGCTGTTTTGTTGTTTTGTCAAAGTTCTTTTCTGGACACGCACACAATACCTGCATACACCCTCCATGCAACCCCCATACTCTTCACACGCACGCGAATCATTTTGTTCTTTTGGAAAGCGTGCATCCCCTCGCGAGCTTCGTCGCAACGGGGCGTGGGAGTGTGGGAGCAGACCCATCCAAGCTGTGCATGTTGGAACAGGACCGGGGGGGGGGGGGGGGAGAAGAGGTAGAAGTCGAAGGGGGAAGGAGGAGGACAGAAGGATATATGGCACCAATCTTACCCCCCCCCCCCGCACGCCCCACACCCCCCCCCCCACATACGCACATACACGAATCATTTCTGCAGCAGTGTGAAAACCGCTGAGCACACACCGACCTGCTCCCGATGCGATTTCTGCTGTCAGACGCACAACCACCATCTGCCTCACCACCCCCACACCCCCCCAAGCCGCACTGCAGAGCACAAGGTGATAGGCGACATGACCTGAAACACCATTGGGACAGAATCACGCCGACATTTGTAATAATAAGATTTGGGGTCAATTTTTTTTGGACAACGCCACGTATAGTGATCCTCCCCTCCCTCCCAGACACGCATATTGGGGGAGTGTGGGGGGGGGGGGGGGATGGCTGTGACACACGGTGTCACCGCCATATTTTGAATGTTCGTGTTGATTTTTTTTTCGTATGGTTTTTCGCTCTCTCTCCCTCCCTTTTTCGTTAACTTTCTCTTGCGCAGTGCGCTGAACCCCCCCCTCTGTGCAATCACCACGCACACCTGTCCCCACCCCACAAAACCCAGGTCAAGGCAGAACGGAGACTCGTGTGTGGCGGCAAATCATTTCCCCCCCGCCAATACTTTGCTTTTTGCGTTGAGAAATTTGAATTTCGTTGATACGGGCACCGCTAGAGGGAGGAATGGGGAGGCGAGTGACTAGGGCGACACCACCCACCACCACCGCCATCACCCACCCCCCCCCCTCCCCAAACCATTGGGCACGGCTCGGATACCTCACACCCACACTACTCACCCACCCACCCACCCACCCCCCCCCCCTCCCAAAATTGCAGGTCAAAAAAACCGATATCAACCAAAGAGAATGTGTCTTGTGTGTATGGATGGGGGGAGGGGGGGAGGGGGCGAGGGTAGGTGGGGACACATCAGCTCACATGAGCCCGCAGCGCCCACCGCACCCCCGCTCTGTGAAACAGCCTGAACCCGTTTGGTGTGGCCGGAGGGGGGGGGAGGGAAGGGAAGGAAAGAAAAAGAAGGGAGACACGGTAACAGGGTGAAGGGGGGGGGGGCGGTGATAGGTAAGAAATTCTGTTTGGGGGCCCTCGCTACCAGTCACTGCTCGTCACAGCTCGTCAGTCAGTGAGGGGAAGTGGGCCGTGGCTCACTTTTTCTCACTCAGTCACACTTGGTAGCGAAGGCCCCCTTTGTTTGTTTTTTGAAAAAACCGGGGGTGGGGGAAAAAAGTGGGTCAATACCCGACAAGTTTCCGACAAGTCAGACGGGTTCTTCACCTGACATCAGAGGAAATGCACTCAAAATGCCCTCGCCGGCAGCGGAAGCCTATCACCTCCATTGACAGGCCTCTTCACCCAATTGCAGGTGTAGACAGAGGGGATAACACGGAACAGGGGGAAAGTGAATGGTGTGGTGTGGTGTGGGGTGGGTTTAATATTCACACTCTGTGCACAACTGAGTGAATGTGACACACACTCTCCTTGCACGCTTCTGAGCTTGGCCACTATCAGTATTTTTTTCTTGATTTTCAAAACACAGGCAGGGTGTCATTCGGATGGACGCGTCTTGACGTACCCGCCCCTGCCAGCATTTTTCAGAAAAAAATGGAAATACCTGCGCGTCTGCAAAATCAGAAGGAGAGAAGAATCGGCGGATTATTCACCGATCGCGAGAACACCATCATTGATAAGGCGTTTGTGTGGCAAATCCCAGAGGGCGAACAAGCCTTGTGTGTGTTCTTTTTGGTGTCGACAATCACAGGCACTGCGAGAGCTAGGCTGCTGCACAGACCCGTTCCGTCCCATTGACACCCATTCCCCACATGACAACATAACAGGGTAGAGGGTAGTGTCCAGCATATTTTTAGCTGTGTTTTTTTTTGTTCTCACGAGAAAGATGAAATGTACCAAAAACAACGTAATTTTTTTCGGCACCTGCAAGCGAAGACCCCCTGTGTGTGACAAGGATCTTGCTACCATGGGAAACCCGAGAAGCCAGAATGTTCGACACCCGGTGACACTTCAGCCCCGCTGGTTTCACTCTCCAGAGGGGTGATGACGATGACCCGGAACACTACTGGTTCGTGAGTTTGGTTGGAGCTTCCGCATAACGAACACATCCAGAACAACAAATCAATCCTCAGCCTCCCTCAGGGCTGCGCCGTAGGTTGGGGTGCATCCCGTCAAATGCCAAAAAAGGACGCAACGCCGGCTGGACCATATGCCAGACAGTGCCTGCACCACGCCCCTTTTGGCTTCGACAACTCCATGCGAGCCGGTGTATAGCAGAGTCGATATCGCCGCTGCTGTTTCACCGGCCATACCGCTTGGAGGCGAGTATACTTCCCCTTCCGGTATTCGCTGTTTTGGGTATCGACCGCCCACTGTCATGGGGCGGCCTGACCAGGAACAGCAACATGCACAAATACCCCTCTCCCCCCTCCCCCCTCCCCGCCCTCTCCCTCCACCAACGGGGGTGACATAGACGGCCCAACTGGTTTGGATTCCCCCTTATGACATGCACAGGGTTGTCAGAGGAGGCGGATTCACAAAGCACAAATCGGGTTCGCCCATTCCATCCCCCCCCCCCCGGTATGCTGACGAACGATTTGTTTTTCTGAGCCGTGCTCGTCGCAGCCCCCGGTGGGTGGGAGGGGCTGCTTGGTCGCAGAAGCAGGTTCTTTGAGGCTGGGGGGTGGAGAGAGAGTTCGCCCGGCGTCTTCGCATTGACGACGAAGCGAGAGATCGTTGCGTCTATCAGGATTCTCACGATCATACCCCACCCCTGCGATGAACAGCAGGTGCATCGCAGGGGGGTGAGGGGGTGGGCGGGTTGGGTGGGGCAGATAAATACAAATCAATGAATGACACACGCCCCCCAAAGCTTTGGAGGGGAGAGGGGCGGTAGATGCACGTGTTTTGAGGGAATAGGGGCAACGCCACCATCGCACCTGCATGGCGAGCGCGGTTGGAGGTGGAGATGGGGTCGGGTGTGAGCTGGGTGAATATCAAATAGCCACAACACCGTTCGCAGCAGTCACCGCTCTTAGCCTGTATTCTGTTTTCTCATGCGTTGGCGCTCTGACACACAAAACCCTGGAATGATAATCACGCCTTCTTGATCCGAATGTGTTTTGGCGGTTCCACACAAAACATGCGAGCCCCCCCTCGCCTTGGTTGAAGAGGGGCGGTGTTGTAGGCCAACGGGTTGGCAGAACCCAAAACGACTCCCCCCCTTCTCTCTTCCGCGCGAAAGCCGTGTGCGTAAGAAAAGAACATAATGAAATGTGGGGGGGGGGGTAAATAAAGACACTCATCACGACGGATGGGAAAAAAAGACTTGGAGTTGCGTTCTTTGTTTGTACGAACGGTGCCTGCTTGTGCATGTGTGCAGATACCGAACGCTGCCACGAGTCTTTTTAGTTGGAAAAACGCGTTGTTCTGACAAAAAAGACTTGGAGTTGCGTTCTTTGTTTGTACGAACGGTCATTCTTTTTAGGTACTCACCCCCCTCCCTTTTTCTTTTACTGCTGTAAGGCTCACAGCCTCGTGTATTGATCGGCGACATTCTCAGCCGTCGAAACATATTCAGGTCGGACCTCGCACTCGTGATCCTCGAGCTGGAACCGGATCAGATCCAGCCAGTATTGGCAACCCTCAACATGCGTGATGCCCTTCTTGATCGCACCAATCACAGCTTGGTTGTCGCTGTAAAGCATGATGGAATGCCCCTTCCAACGGGGCCTGTTGCACACACATTTAACCGCCTTGTAGGCAGCAAACAGCTCCTTTCTAAAGATGGTCGCTGATGCAAGATCACCCCAGAACTTCCCGTGGTGAACATTCATGTCCTCCAGCACGACTGCCCAGCCTGTAAGGCTGGCATCACAAACAACCTGGACCACAGGCCGTGTTACCGTGACCCAGGAGCGCCACGCGTTCTCTGACAGCGAGTCAGTCTGGCATCGTAAAGCTACCCGTGTGGTCTGCTCCATTGGGTAGTTCTCGTCCCATGCAATCCCGCACCGAGACGTTGTTGACATCCAGGTGAGAATGGGCAATGCCCCATATAACGAGAGGCGTAGCGCATGGAATCGCCAGAGCAGAGCACCACAAAGACGCCACCACAATCGCAGAGGCGCAGCATATTGTAACAGGAGAAGTTGTGCCGCCGGCAATGTCTTCGCCACCCACGACGGATCCATCCGCCAGCGTCGTTGTCGTAGATCCACCTCGATTCCCAGCAGGGTCGTATACGCAGCTGGGGCTTCCTGAGCTCCGATGCAGATGTTATACTTGGCGCAGGTCGATGTGAACACCCTGTGAACTTCCGCCAGCTGTAGACTATTCCCACTGAATATCGCGTTGTCAATCCAGGCAATCCCTTTCGTGTGTGATACATCGCAAGCCATCCGCACCAACTTCAGAGTCAGTGCCTGAGCCGCTTGGGGTGCCGGCGAGTATCCCATCGGGAGGCGAGTCATTCGCCGGTGCAAGTTCCTAGCCCGGAAGGCAAATAGGTGGCGCACCTCCTGCGGCAATCCGAACTGAAAGAAGAAACTCTTAAAGTCGAACTGCAACACCAGCGTTCCGCTAAACACCACCCTGAGGATTTCGTCGTATGAGGGGAGGATGCAGCGGGGAAGGGTCGACATATCGAGAGCCCGATTTATCACACAGCATGACATGATGAAACGCAATGTGCCCGGTGCCTTCTTCGGAACACAGAACACACCCTGATACCAGGCAGAGGATGACACAGCCTTCGGGAGTTTCTCCGTAATCCCCAAGACATCCAACCGTTCCACGTGCGGCAGGATCTTCATGTTCATGGGTCCGGGACGTGGTTGCATCGACACATCGACCTGTCGCTTCAAGAATGCAGGATCGCAAAACCACTGGAAGTTGTCCCGGAGATCAGGGAAATCTCGAAGGAGTGCGTCAAGGTGCAGCACGGTTGGTGTAGCCTCCGATATGACTCCCTCGTAGCTTGCTCGAGGGGAAGATGTGAATCGATGGTCAGCCCAGGCGGAAGCGTAGTCGTAGCTTCGCAGAAGGAGGCGGATAGGGCCAGCCCGGTATAGGCTCTGCACCGAATCTAGCGAATCCCCCGATGTACTCACTGTTGAAGAAGCCGTGTCGCAGTACGGGTCTCCTGCGCCGACCTCCAGAGGTGGTGAGGGAGATACTGCTCCGTCGAAGCCGAGCTGCGGTGCCGGGCGAGGCGTTGTGCCGCCTCCTGCCCCGCTGAGTCTGCTGTCTTGTGAAGGGCACTCCTCCGTATCCCGTGGGAGAGCGCGCTTACCGACACCCGCAGGAAGTCGTTGTATCCCTTGTAGGTGAGGCCCTGAAAAAGGGGGGCCTCCGGGCACTGAGCCGTCCTGTCCGCGATCCACGCACGGAGGAGTGGGATGTATTTGCCGACTGACGGCAAGAGGAGGGCCTGGCCTCGGTGGTGCAGATCTGTCTTTCCCCCGTAAAAAACAACCATCATGTCGCCGGATGGGGGGAAACTCACATGGCTGCACAGCAGCCTTTCCAGATCGCTCCAGCGGCAGCCCGTGCTCCACTGGAACGCCAATGCGACAGCTTGGAGGGTGAGAGGGGGTCGGAACACTGCATTGAAGATGGCATTGGGATGGATCACCACCTTGTTGCGGGGAGGGGCGAGTGGGGCCCTTTGGTATGTGGCACGGCGGAATGCCTCGGCTGGGGGGATCTTCGCCATTGCGTGGTAGGTCATGTACTGACGCACGCTGGCATCCGAGAATCTGGGGTTCTGCTTCTGCAGCAGACGAAGCCACATTAAAAAAGCCATTTCGGGGTGCAGGGTAGGGATCTCGCGCTGAGCCTGCTGACGGAACTGATCCGCTCTCGCCTCCACTGACAGCATCGCGTTCCGCGAGGACTGACGGTAGCACGACGCCAGAAAAACTGTTGTCTCGTCTTTCAGAGACGACAAATCCTCGACTGAGAGGGTTGGCGCCGGCTTCCGGATCTGGTGCCCCTCCCGCATGGGGGCCCAGAAATCCAGTCAGTGCGAGGGGTGCTTCGGGGGGGGTGCGTGAAAACCCTTC
Source organism: Rhynchopus euleeides (assembly GCA_963210315.1). Classification (NCBI taxonomy): domain Eukaryota; phylum Euglenozoa; class Diplonemea; order Diplonemida; family Diplonemidae; genus Rhynchopus; species Rhynchopus euleeides. The sequence goes on from OY723274.1 coordinate 785,638, forward strand.
CGCTTGTTGCCGGCCTGACGGGCGTTCTGGTTGCCCTGATGCGGCTGCTGTTGCGGATGGTTCCCCCGAGCCTGAGGACGGAACTGCCGGGCGATCTTCGCAGCATCAGAGTGGGCAGACACCATCCTCTCCCGCGTCAACTCCCCGAAGGGGATCGCGGCGAGGCGGGTCTCCAGTTCCGCCGCCCTGAGCGATCCCTGGTCCCTACTGCAAGACCCCGACACCAGCTCGTCCCGCAGGAGGAGGGCCTCCAGACGCACCACGATCGTGTGCAGCACCTGGGGGATCGCCGTTGCGACCCCCGAGAAGAGAAGCTGACGCAACACCTCCATATGTGCTCTACGATCGTGGTACGGCCCCGGCGTGGTCGCACTGGCAGGGCAGGGCCTGTGCCGGAGCGTCAGGTGCACCCAGAGGCTCTCAATGTCCCCCGAAGAGGACAACAGGGGGAACCAGGTAACTACTCTTGTGTAGTCGACAGTGTGCGTCTGCTGCCCGTAGTAGCCTGCCGGCACCCCGGCATGACCCGGTGCACCCCAGCTCCCGTGAGGTGTACTGAACACCGAGGGAGAGAACAGCCCTGTGGAACTGGGGTGGGTGGGAGAGGAACCCCACTGAGGAGCCCCCTGAGCCCCGGCCCACGGCGCTACTGAAGCGCTGTGTTGAATAGGGGGGGCCTGCCCCGGCGTAGTACCGGGAGGGGCCGGCCAGCCTGACACTGAGCCAGGGGAAAAGAACTGGGAAGGGAAGGATCCCGTGATGTGTGCTTGCCCCGGCACCCCACTGAGTGGTGCGGGCCCCGCTGACACTGAGCCAGGGGGGAAAGCATGGGTGGCCTGTGCGGTACTGAGTGTCGTGGGCCCCGACCCGGAGCCCGGTAGGGGAGGTTGAGCCGACTGTGGAGGGGGAGGGGGGTGGGAAGCAGAATTATTCTGGAAGGGCACAGTGAACCCAGCAGCAGCCTCTGCAGCCTCCTCCGCGATCTTCTCCTCCGGCTCTGCATCCGGCTTCGCAGCAGCACGGTCACCCACAGCATCTTCCCCATGATGCACGGCGAAGGCGCACGGTGGGCAGCACCACGGAGCGTCAGACGGGGGCTCGAGGAACTTCGCAAGAAGATCATCCTCGCCGCTAACCTTCTTCCACTCAGGACACTGAGCCCGGCCACGCCCACCACAGCGCCAGCAAGACCGGCTTTGCGCGGCCTTGTGCTCAACCCCACACGAAGCGAAACAACAATTCGTGCGGGGGGCGGCCTTCGGCGCATCTTTCGGCAGTGCAGGGATATGGATGTCACTCCATTTCGCCTCACGCAGCTGCGACATCTTTACCTGGACGAACCCGGTTTTTGTTTGTACGAACGGTGCCTGCTTGTGCATGTGTGCAGATACCGAACGCTGCCACGAGTCTTTTTAGTTGGAAAAACGCGTTGTTCTGACAAAAAATAAGAACGAACCCTAACGCAGAGAGAGAGATATACGATATGATTTGTACATCCACACCACACCATCCACAGAACAGGATGGCGAAAAGCCAGTTACAATTCTTGCGAACCATGCCTGCAGGCGCCTGTGCCTGGAGTCCAGAACAGTGCTGTCGGCAGTTTGTGTGATTTTCCCAAATATACGAAACAACGAGTGGTCATCACCGGGTGGTGCTCACGGTGCTCCGGCACACCACGCTACATTGGAAAGCCGCGGCACGGGTGCGGGAATCGGCTTAGCATGGCGGTGCTGTGGTGTAGGCACGGTGCGGCGTGGCCAGCACACTCGCTGAGGACACTGATCCCAAAGGCACACATGTGAATCCTTGTTTGGAGGAGTGGAGAGCGCATCGAGCAAACGCGAAAAAGCCCTTTTTGTGTTTTGCCTTGGAAAGTTGTCGGGACGGGGCGGGGGGGGGGGGGGGGGCACGGGGAGCAGGGCCAAACAACCCACTCCCTTTCGGACCCTGTCACACGCACGCACACACGCGGCCCATTTCCCCCCCCCCCCCACCACCCCTCCCATCCCCCCAGTTTTTCCCTCGGTGTGGAACGCCCACCTTGCAGGCAAACCTGCTATTCTGTGATACACACCACACACAACCGCACAACTATGATTCTTTCAATCATGAAAAATCCTCGCCCTGTCAGCTGACATCATCTATGGTGACGTCAGATTCAGTCTGCTCGATAGTGCAGTCGCTCTGTGCCGGCGAAGGCGCCTGCTGCTGCTGCAGATGCAGCTGCACCTGAAGCTGCTTGGCCTCCTCCGCCGAGAGCAGCTGCACATCACCATAGGCCAGCTCGGGCGCCTGCCTCACCTGGTTCATCTCCACCTCGTCCTCCTGCAGGTTGTTGCTGCTGTGCTCGCTCAGCATCACGGTGGCCTGCGACTCAAGGGTCGCCAGGTCCTCATCCACCTGCAATCCGTGCCCCATACCCTTAGCGCGCTGCATGCTGCTCGGCACAATGCCATGCGCGATGGCATCAGGTGGCAGCAGGGCATGCTGCAGCGGCACAGGCGTGGTGCTGAATTCCATCTGCGGCACCTCAGGGAGCTGCGGCGATACCTGCCGGGCGGACCCATCCTCGCTGCTGAGAAGCACGGTCGCCTGCGAGTCGAGCACAGGCTGCTGCAGTGGGTGCAGCGGCTGTGGCAGGTTGACCGCCTGGACCTCGTCAACAGAGGAGACAAACTGCGTGGCCTGCGAGTCTTTGCTCAGCATGGCCTGCACCCCGTTGAAGCGGGAGTCGCGCGACAGCGGCGTGGTGCTCGCGGTCGGCAGGGTCGTGGAGGAGTGTGGGGGTGCGATGAGGCGGTGCCCAGCAGGCATGTGCTCCGCCCCTGCGCTGCTGGTCCCCCCCGGGTATGACTGCAGCTCGGTGGAGTCGCAGTCGGGCGTGCCCTGGCCTGCCAGCAGCGGCTGCTGCAGGTCGCTGGAGGTGTACATCGTGGCCTGCGAGTCCTTTGTGCGGTGCGATATGGCGAGGGGTGCGGGCGGGGTCGATGCCAGCACCGGGAGGGCGTGTTCCGCGCTGTCGTCGCACCCGCCGCCCCCTTCCCGCCTCCGGCGCAGCGACGACACGATGTCGTATGCCTTCGGACGCTTGTGGTAGTCAAACTCAAGCATCGAAACGACCAGGTCGGAGAACAGCTTTGTGTACCCACGGTTGCCCTGTGTTGTTTGAGGGGTGGGTGTGTGCTGACGCGTGTTGCCTTGGTTCTGCGCATATTCTTTTCGATCAAAAGTATTTTTGATGAGAACGGTCTTGGCGGTTGCGTTCTTTGTTTGTACGAACGGTGCCTGCTAGTGCATGTGTGCAGATACCGAACGCTCCAAAGGTTCTGGGTATTCCTGTGAAAAACCAGCTTGTCAGCCTGTGGCAGGTCAGCGGGGCAACAGGGCAACGTCCTGAAGCATACCAAATCCGACATGATCTCCTCCACGAAGCCTGGTTTCGCAGCGTCGCTGAACATGACGCGGATGTTCTCAGACCGCACCCGGCGTGTAGCAGATGCATACAGAATGCATCCAATGGCCCATATGTCAACCTGTTGAGAGGGGGGTCGGATTGGGTGGTGCAGATCCAGGTTCAGAGATGGATGCACACACACACACACACACACACAGGGGTCTTACGCACACACAAACACATCCCTTCGCGCCGAACATGTGCCCGATCGTCCCCTCCGCAGCTTCCGTTCCGGCCTCCACGAGGCAGACCTGGGCGGTGCTGGGTTTCCAGCACCGGCCAACTGGGACACTCCCGCCACCTGCGCGTGTGGCATGCTCACCGAGGCGCCGCCCCCGCGCCGCCATCTCCTACACGCTCTCAGAGCGGATCGGACGCGCGGGATTCCATGCTAAAGAGTGCGGGGGCGCCGGCGATCGCCTGCTCCGGGCGAACCGCGCGCGGTACGTGGATCACATGGCGGGGGACTACCACGACTACGTCGCGCGATGGCGCAAAACGGGTACTGGGGGGACGACCTCGCCAGACAGGCCTTCAAGCGGGTCTTCCGGCGCCGAGTCGCCATATTAGACGTCGGCCCGGACGGAGACTTCCGTCAGACGGCGGTCCGGCCGGAGGAGATTATCCGCGTCTGCCCGCCGGTCCGTCGAGTCCTGCTGCGATATGCACCATGGGCCCGGCAACGGCCTCACTCCACAGGCACTTTTCTGTTCGAAACACCGTCTCACTCGTTGTGGTAATTGCGTGTCGGCCACCATGCAGGTCAAAGTGTGCTGCACCAAGCACCACCCGGCCAGGTCGGGTGGCGGCACTGTGACTTGATCACGGGGCTAGCGTGGTACTCTAGACTGAGTGCGCTACGCAAACTCTGGTTTCAAACACACACACAAACACACTGAGTCCTTCAGCTTTGCAGCACAAAGCCGCTAAAGGAAGGACCCTCAGGACCCCTCCACATTTTTTGACACCAGACATACCTCAACGCCGTAGTGTTTCCCCCAGCATTCGGGGGCGAGGAAAGCGGCAGTCCCGGCACGTGTTGCACAGTACATGGTCTCCAGGTTTTTTGCGAGCCCGAAATCCGCGACAATCGGGCGGCCGTCATCGGATATCAACACATTCTCAGGCTTCAGATCTCTGTGGATCAGCGGCGGCTGCCGGAAGTGGAGGTAGTGCAGCAGCGAGCACAGCTGCTCCGACATCCGCAGGAGCATCTCCTCCGGCAGGCACTCATCGGGGTAGTTCAGCACAAAGTGCTTCAGGTCGCCCCGCTTGTAGTAGGGCATCACGAGGCAGACATAACGGTTTGAGTCAATAAAGGTACCGTGCGACTCTCTGGAGGGAGAGTTTGTCCACGACATGAAGGTTTCGACTACACCCACCATATTGGGGTGCCCCTGGAACTGCCGGAGGAATTTAAACTCCGTAAGCGCCTCCTCCTGCGCCTGGTCATCTTTACACTGCAGATACTTCATCGCGAGGAGCTCGTTGTCAGTCTTCCTCTGCACAAGATACACCACGCCGTACGCACCCCTTCCCAGCTCCTTCACAACCTTATACTTGCTCTTGCTCCCGGCACCCACCTTGCGGTTCTTTGGGACGCGGCGCTTCTCCCGAATCAGCATCGCGAAGATGCACGCAGTGAGCAGGACACACCCGACGCAACCCACCACCAGGAGGGCAAGCTCCGTCACGCCGAAGCCCGTGTCCTCGCTTGTGGGAGAGGCTGGTGCCCGGGTGATGGGCACTGCCGTGGGGACAGGGGTGTTGTGAACCTCGGAAGCACCGATGACGACAGTTCTCTCCTCCAAGGCGCGGAGGAGGGCAAAGCTGTTGTCATACGCGACCACCCAAGGTGTGGCTGGATCAGGCCGGATGTCAGCCGTGCCGTGGCTCACCACTGCTGTGCAGAGCTGGTCGCCCTGCCCCTCAGCGAAGATGAACACCCGTGTGTTCTCATCCCCAAAGCTGGGGACGAACACCCTCCCGTTCCCCGCTGCGGGCATCCCCAGCACCGCGTTGGGGAGACGCGTGTCCCATTTCAGCTCCCCGGTGCCCCGCTGCAGCACCACCACCCTGGGGTCCACCTTCGACCCCTCCGTTGGGATCGCGACAGCGACAACGCTGTCACGCGTCACCACCACTGGGAGTACCTCAAGCCCTGCCCCGAGCAGCTCCGTCATGTTGTACCTCCACGTCTCGTGGCCCAGCTGGACAGACACGGAGCAGATGTAGTTGTACCCCCCATTTACACTCGGGAGGTAGACATTCCCCTCATAGGCAGCAGGGGGGTAACTCTCCATGCCAGGGCCATATGTCGGCTGCAGGATGTCCCGTGTCGACCACTGCGATGGCGGGCGTGACGGTGACCCCTCCAGGGGAAATGTGTTGCCAAGATTGACGGCCCACAGCCCCTGGGGGGTGGGTGCGACGATGTGGACAGCTTCGTCATAGACCACGAGTGTGGCTGACAAAAACTCGGTTGCTGCGACCGATTCCAGGTCCACTTCATGTGAGTGGATAGCCCAGACGAACTGCCCGACAGGCGAGTCTGTGGGGGCGGCGTCCAGCAGTATCAACGTGTATTGCGCCGACAGCAGGACAACCTCGTACTCCGTCGTCACCACAGGGGCAGACTGCGTCCTGTTCTCAAAGCTGTACACCCAATATCTCTCTGCAACATCCCCCCCGAGGGCTGGGTCGCTGTAGATGCGGTAGGGGTTCTTCGGCGTGTTCTCCCCTGCAACGGTGAGGCAGACGAACACGCCGCTTTCGGGGGTGCTGGTTGGAGTGCGGTAGAGCGTGGGGGCAACGGGGGCGGTGGACTGGGCGTGCTGCTTCCACCACAGCGATTTCCCCGTGGTGGCGTTGAGCCCCTCGGTGTAGGCGGTGGAGGAGAAGTACAGCTGGCCCAGGGTGTAGCGTGGGGAGGAGACGTCACGCACGTCCCGCGTCTGCACCCATGATTGTTTGTAGTCGGGGCAGTTCCCGAGGATGGTGTCGGCTGACCGCGCACCGGGGATCAAAAGAATAGCCACGGCGGCCCACAGCAGCCGCGCGACGAGGTGCGTCGTGCCGCCTGCCATCACCGCATGCTGTGTGGCGCCTGCTGTGCCCGGCGGCGCAAGCCCCACTGCTGAGGGGGAGCGCGGGGTACGGCTTTCAGATGAAGGCCTCCTCGTCACCCTCAGGTAGGACTTAGCGGTGTGGCTCACCTCAGGTGTATTGCTGTGTGTGGACCGGGGGGTGGGTGGCCTGATTGGTGGTGTGGGAGTTCCGTGGCGTGCAGGTGGGCTGTGCGGTGTTGGAAACGGTTGGGGGGGGGGGGGGGGGGAGGGAGGGATGGGGAGGGGGGGGAGGGGACGCGATGAAGCGTGGCAAAAATTCCAAAACAAAATATCACAGCAGCAGCAGCAGCAGCCCCCCCCTCCCCCCCCCCCCCCCTTCCCTCGCAGCCCGCGCGGTGTGAGTCGGGGGCTTATTTTGTATTGTGTTTTCCCCCACCCCCCTCCACACGCTATCCCAACACACGGGATGCCCGCCAACGCCCTACCGGCTCTCCGCCGGGCCACAGCCAGGCCTAGCTCGTGAGCTAGCTAGGCCACCCATCAAAAAAAAAACTAGCCCTGCCTGACTAGCTCGTGAATCACAGAGGCACCACTACCCCCACTGCGAGGACAAGGATGAACCATGAAGGTGTGGTGCCTGCCTTCAACTAAACAGCAGCCTGCCCAACCTGATCACCCGAGAGCACCCACGATGGGGCACAGAGGGGCCAGGGGGGGGGCTGCACCAGACGTTTGAACCTGCCGCTCCTGTTTGAAACAGCCATTTGTTAAATTTTTTTGGCTTCGGCGAACGTTTGGGTAACAACGGGTAAGGGGGGGGGGGGGGGGAAGCTACGAAGTCCCCCCACCCACCCACCCCCCCCCCCCCGACTCCACCTGGAGGAGCGGAGAGAGCGGGCTGCAGTGGCGGAGGGGGGGGGGGGGGCACACCACACAATACACAATACACAACACGCAGCAGAGACAGCAGACGCCCAGTGGGGGTGGGGAGGGGGGGGGGGTGGAAGATCCCAAGGGCGACCAGCCACACCCGACACCTTCTTCCCGGTTTGGAGGACCAGGATGGAAGGGGCGGTGGCGGTGGTGGGAGAGGGGAGGGTGGTTATGTTAAGGAAGGAGGTGCAATCCCTAAAGAGACGCCTTCAGTTTCTTTTTTGTCAGGGGTGGGGGTGGAGGAGTGCACCGATTACACACACACACACACGCACTCCCTCTCTCACCCTGCTGCTGATGGGGGAGGGGGGTGGGGGGAGGAGGTGAGTTTTTTTTACAGGGGGGGGGCGAATAGAATTACTAAGTAATACCGTATTCGGAAAAATACTGAAACGGAAAAATGCTGGAACGGATTTTTTCTGGAACGGAAAATAACTGGAACAAACCCGAGTTTTCGAAACTTGGAACATTATTCCGTTCCAGTATTTTTCCGTTCCAGAATTAGAGTATGGGGGAAATTGGCGGGTACTTGTCAGTTTTTCGGGCACATGTGAATCCCACCTCACCCCACCCCATGCCATGGTGGAGGATGGTGGGCCAGCATACCCTTGGGAAAGTACCCGACTCCCAGAAAACGGCCAAGTCCGCGCAGACCCCCCAGAACAATTCTGGAACGGAAAATAACTGGAACAAATGGGGTCTCGGCTGGAACTTGGAACATTATTCCGTTCCAGTATTTTTCCGAATACGGTACTATTCAAAATGGCATGTTTGAAAAATCCCCAAATTTTGGGTTGGGCACATCCCCCAGTACGTGGTATTCCACTCCACCGAAATCGAAAAAAAAGTTGATCGTGAACTGGCCTGAACCAGCGCAGTTCACGATCAACTTTTTTTTTCGATTTCGGTGGAGTGGAATACCACGTACTGGGGAATGCGCCCAACCCAAAATTTGGGAATTTTTCAAACATGCCATTTTGAATAGTATTACTTAGTAATTCTATTCGCCCCCCCCCTGTAACGATATCCGCTGTTCCACAACCACGCGTGAATCTCTTTGTGGCAGTGTAGACCACCACACTGAGCACCCTGCCCCTTGATGTGGTATTCACTACCACACACGTGGATTTGCACGCCGCAATCGAACACACTCTGAGAGTTGAAAGATAAGGGGGTCTTCGAGTTTGAGAGTCCCACCCCCTCGACACAATACAATTATACACGTGGCTGTTGTTTGTACCGGTATGCATGCATATCATACCGAAGAGAGCAGGCCCAACCATCCAGCAAAAAAAAATATGACGCCTGCTCTTTTATGAGACCCCCCACGGACACGGCACATCATTCTGCAATCGTGCAGATTGAAAACACATGCTGAGTAGCTCTGCTCTTCCGTAGTACACCCAACCCTGTCCGGCCTGGACTGCTGCCGCATTGGAGGGGCCCCAAAGGGGTATACCACCGAGGCGCAGCATGCTGGATGTTCACCACACCCAGCGTGGGGGGGGTGGTGCCGGAGTAGTGGCCACCTCCCCCACCCAGATCCGGATGGCAGCTTCATGCTTCATTCAGGCACAGGTCGCTTGTCCCCAGCATGGGGACCAGCAGTCCCTCCGTCGCTGTCCGGCGCAGGCTCGGCTGGAGGTGACGGCATCGGAAATCTGCAAAGGGAGAAGATCGTTTTCACATGTATGTGTGTGGAGATCGCATGAAGAGCAGGCGCAAAAAACAATTCGCGCGCATGCGGCATGCGTACAACACTGTTACACACAAAAGCGGGTTTAAAAGCGGCACAATAGCATGGCACCACCACCACCCGTCCCACCACACATCACCATCCAAAGCAACCACTGCATACCCTGCTGACTCGAGGAGGCTTAGGAGGCCCTCTTGGCAGTCGCCCCCCCACACAATATCGCGGTAGCAGAACTGGTCAGAGAGTGCGAACCCTGCCCGCCCAGCCACGGAATCCACGACGTTGTTGATGAGAAGGCGGGGGCACCGCACGGACGCCATCTCTGGGAGCCTGCAGAATGGGGCCACCGTCAGGGAGGTCCCGATGATGATCAGCGCATCCGCCGCACCCAGGTCCACCGGCGCACCGCAGGTGAAGTCATCGGGGAGCGACTCGTGAAAGAACGTGATACGCGGCTTCACCAACCCACGGATGTCGGGAAGATCCGACCACGACGTGCTGCCGTCACCACCCCCCGCCTCCCCTCCGGGCCTGACAGGCGGGTCACCCGGCCTCAGCAAAGGCAGCACCGTGTCGCCCGGCACGCATGCCCTGCAGAGTGGAACCCTGTCCTGCGAGATCATCGCTTCCACAAAGCTTGCGGGGAACGGCGCACCGCAGTCTACACAGTGTGCGCTCTCCATATTCCCGTGGGCCTCGATGAGCTTGTCGGGGTCGACCCCAGCCTGCCTCTCCAACCCGTCGATGTTTTGGGTGTATACGCGGCGGAGGCACCCGGCGTTCTGCAGCGCGCGCAGCGCGCGGTGCACCGCGGTGGGGCGGTGCCGCCCTGGCCAGAGCTTCTCGCAGAATCTGAAAAACGCGTGGGGCTGCTTCCTGAAGAAGTGGATGTCAAAAAGCGCCTCGGGCTGCGGCAAGGAGAAGGGGTTGTCCGCCCCGAGCTGCGCATACAGCCCGTTTGGGGAGCGGAAGTCGGGGATGCCTGCGGCGCAGCTGATCCCTGCGCCGCACATCACCACCACGTTGTGGCAGGTGCGGAGGTGGGCAGCGAAGCCGTCGAAGGTGCAGGAGACGAGTTTGCGCTCCTCCGCCAGAATCCGGCTGCTCGCCTGTCGGACCAACGCAGCGAGGGATGGCGGGAGCTCAACATATTCGACGGTGTGGGGGAGGGATTCGGCAAACCCGGTGATGCGCATGGCGTCAGCATGGACCGGTTCCGACGCAGCCCCCGAGTCGCCAGCAGGGAATGCCTCTTCGTCGGAATCGCCGTCCTCCAGAGGGGGCACTCCGATCGACTCAAAGAACGCCGCGACGTCTGACCCGGCATCGCTGCTCCCGCTGGCGTCGCCCGGCACCCCGGCACGCTCCTCCTGACCCTGACTGCTGCCGTCGCCCCGCGCTGCCGCGCCTTCCTGCTCCGCGCCGCTAGCCTCTGGGGCATGGGGCGGGGTGGAAGAAACCGGCCCCGCGGTGTGGGGGGTGGTGGGGGCAGGCGCCTTGTCGGCCTCTGCAGGCGGCATGGGATGGGGTGGGGGTGGGGAGCCCCTCCCCGGGCACCCCCTCCCTGTGGCTTCCCCCCCTCCGCTCGCCCCTGAGGTGGTGGGGTGGGGGTGGTGGTGGGGTGGGGGTGGGGGGTGGGCGGGACGGATGGCTCGTTCGAGTTGAGTAGAAGATAAAATTGGATAAAAATCTCGGAGGCACAGATGCGGCATGGCGGGGCAGAGGGGGTGGGGGGAGCCTGTGGCTGATTTATGGATCGTCTTGCTGATCTTCTGTCTTGACCAGTGTTTAAGATACTGTTATGAAAAACGGGGCTTAGCCCCGGTTTTTGAGATTTTGCCCCGAAACACCGGGGGTGCCTCTTTTTTTTTCCACCGGGATTTTTCTGAGATTCTGTCCGGGTACTATTCCAGGGTACTTTTTGGCCAGAGGAGGCCGGGGCCAAGAGCACAGTGCCCTGCCCCAGGGTTAGCCCGATGAACCTGTTGAGCACAAGGTGCACGTTGACTACATGCGGCGTGCGACTCTGGAGCAGAATCAGCTGTTCGCTACCGTGGCCTCCGGCGGCTGGGGGGCTCCGCCCCCCAGACCCCCCTGTGCCGTCTGCCTGTCTTATATCCAACACCCTTTGGGGTCAATTGGGGATGGAATACAGAGCACCCCGGGAGGATGCAGGCAGCTCACAGAATCGTACGGTTACAAGGAACAGATGCTCACTACCGTGGCCTCCGGCGGCTGGGGGGCTCCGCCCCCCAGACCCCCCATGTGGCCTGTGCCTGTCTAGAACCTAGTCTGCAAGGGCAACTTGCGGTGCTTTCAACACCACCGCGCTCTCCCGAAAGCCTTTCTCATCGACTGGCTCCTTCGCGTTGGCGCCAAGAAGGAGCGCGCTCCTCTCGGACCTGGCAGCGGCCCCCGCAGAGGAGCCACCCTGCCCATCCCAGTTGAGTGGCGTGGGGTGGGGTGGGGTTGTGGGAAGGGAAAGCCCTTCCAGTTGGGGAAATGGCTGAAATTTTACCCCCGATTACCCCCGGTTTTCGGCGCGCAGCCCGGAACCCTATCTTTTACCCTGGTCTTGACCGTCCGAAGTTTTTTTCAGCTGGCTCCAACATAACAAGGTGGGTTGCGATCGCCCAGGAGGTGTGGGGTGGATTGCCGAGGATTTGGGCCTCGAGAGCGGGAACTGAGAGTCGGTGGAACGCACCCTCCACTCGCGAAGGAGATACGAAAAGGGTCCATGTGTCAAAGGTGACACACAGTGTGAAGGATGGCATGGCGCATCAGACGTTGCCCAGTCAACCGACAAGGTGTTCGCCCCCCCCCCCCCCTCATGGGATGCTTTGAAGGTCATGCAAGGCATGCTGAAAGGCAAGCTTCCTCCCCCCGAAGGTCGACGAGGCGACGTCGAGGATGTGGCAACACGCCACCCGCACCTGATAGGGAGCACTGGGAAGATTAGAACAATATGGCATCAAGAGATACACCCCTGTCGACGCTGAGGAGGGCAGCACCGGGACCCCTTCTTGAGAAGTGCCTTCGGGGTATCGGCCTCGAACTGCCGCTTCGCTACGATATGAGGCCTTGAGAATTGCAACCCGATTAGTGAATTGTATTTCACATTGCACGCGTTGATTTACCATCCATGGCACAGGGCCCCAGTCGAAAATGACTCAATCGCCTCAGATGGGGTGGAACCCAGCTTCCCTTTGATATGGGGAAAAATGATGTGGCTGAATTCGTGCACCACCTGCGACACGGCCACATCGTTGTTCACAGCTGGCGGTACAAGCGCCCCTCCGAGGTGGAGGAGTCGGTGGGTCGGCTCGCGCCAGGAACACCGGAGGAACAGAGAGAGGGAAATCGCGACGGAGATCAACCAGGAGGTGAGCGGCACCGGCATGGTCACCGCACGCTGGCTGAGAGGGTAATAGCGAGCACGGGTGGGAGGGGGGCAGAGGCAGGGGTGGGGGGCGAGGTCCGCCGGAATCATTTTCTTTCAATTGTTGTTGAGAGAGTGAGCAACGCAGTGGAAACCTGCCCCAGTGCACATCAATCTATCCCACAGACATACACACGTTGAGTCTTCTTTGGAAAGCGTCGGTGCCACCTGGTAGGGGCAAGCCAGTAACCTACCCATCCAAGCCCATAGGTAAAACACGCCGCTCGACACACACGCCCACCCCCCTAACCCCCTTCTCTGCACCCTTCCCCCCTACAGCCCCCACCCCCGCCCAGAGCGCTGGCCTCAACAGGCAATTGGGCAGGGTGGTGTATGCAAGTTGGCATACTTTGTGAGTGGTTTCAAGGCTAGAATGACAGCGTGGAATCACGGCAGGCCACACGTTTCCTATTTCACACAATTTTTTTTGCTGCAGAGTAGAAGAAGAGAGTTCTGCCATGGTTTTTTTCTACCAGCCGGATGGGAGAATTGGGGGCCGGCTTTGCCACCCGACATGCCATATGAGTCAAAAGCCCGACTCATAAACCAGGGGGGGGTTTGCTGCCTACCCCTCCCCGCCTCCCCACCCCTACTTCCCCACTGGGAACGTCGAAGCTAGGAGATAGCACGTCTCGTCTTCTTTTTCTTCCCCCAGGCAGGCCCGTCTGTCTTGGCACTCTCATACAGGCCCACTTCGTTCCCCCCTTGCGCCTCGATATGCAGCTGCAGGAAGATCTCCTCGCCGTCCCCTGCATTTGGAAGCGTAAACCGAGAAACAGTCTCCCAGCTGCCGCCTTCAAGGTGCCTCTCGAGCGCCACTTCGGCCGCATAGTGTCCAGTGCCTTGCTGGATCACAATACCCTCGGGCGCCACAGGGGTTGGCCAGGTACCCGCAAGCCAGAAGAGGTCTTTGTGCTTCCTCCCCCCCCACATGCCTCCAGAAGCGCCTGTGTAGCCAGGCCCTGCGTTGCCACTGCCACTGATGCGAGGCTGCGAAGCGACGCCCGCCCACCTGTGGCGGGCGATGTCCCACGCCCACCCGCTGGTGGTGGTTCTGCAGGAAAGCCTCCATCCACAGGAAGGTGTGCAGGAGGCGTTGGGCATGGGGGTGGCGGTGGCGGTGGGGGGTATTCTCGCAGGTGGGCAATCCCACGGTGCGAAGATGCTGCCCGCACCGCCGTCGGGGAGCGTGAAGTGGCGTTGGAGCAGGGCAACCAGGGAGGGGTCCAGCTTCTGCAGGCCGCTTTTGGATACAATCCCTGCGGATTTCGCGTTCGCCAGCGCGAGGGGCGGCTCCCCACACATCCCCTTCGCCATCTCAAGCGCAAATGTGTGCGTCTCTGCGAGATACTCGTCACGGTTCGCCATTGCGTACAACCCACCGCGGTATCTACCACCAAAATCATATGAGAGCCCGTTGCGCACACGGCTTTCATCATATTTTTGACTCACTTCGGCGTCTGTCATATCCCCTCCGCGGTTGTTCCACGTTGTGGTCCCATCAGTCGCTCTCTGCTCTGCCTGTCTGTACAGCAGCTCCACCTCCTCGTGGAAGTACGGGTCGACAAGCTGTCTGATCACCATATCTGCGGCATGAGTGATTTCATGCGTCGTAAGCTTCCCCCAGTTCACCGGCGAGGGGTCCTCGAAGTCGTGCACGTGAGAGAAGGCGAAGGGGCAGTGGGTTTGATTCGCGCCCTGCATGCTTTCCTGCGGGGTCCCTCTGAACTCGGGGATCATCCCTGCACGCTCGCCGTGATGTAAGATCACAAGTCGCATCGGGCCGTGGTCACAGCACCACCTCGGTGGTCTGAACTCTCCAAACAGACGCCGCAGTGACTCAGGAAAGATCGCCCTCACCAAGGCGCACACTTTCGCCATCACCTTCTCCGGAACCTTCTTGCTGCAGCACACCCAGAGCCCTTCGCAGCATTCGGAATTGTAGAAATCCCCATCAGGTCTGAATGGCACGGTGCGCGCAGGGTGGGTGTGTTCCACGAAGCAGACATCTGGCGCTTCCGTGGCAGAAAAGGGCTTGCTGGGTGGGGTGTAAAATCTCCCGCTTAGAGGCATCTTGCCAAGCTAATGGCTGTGTTCTGTGGAAGGGCGTTGCATGCAGGGTGGGTGGAGAGTGGCAGCTTGGGTTACTTCCAAACGATGAGCCGCCTCACAACAACTGGCTGCAAAGTGACACAGAGCGAAGATCTCCCTGGTGTTGGGTGTGCTGAGGGTGGGTGGGAGGGGTGTGGGGGGGCAAGGCCTGCGTTCGAACCAGGTGTGGCTCTATTTTGGGGGTATTTTGGCCAATTTTCGAAATCCTATTTTGGGTTTTTTGCACTTTTTTTGGGTGCTTTTTTGCACGATTTCTGTGCCTCAGACACAGATTTTGGTGTGATTTTTGCGCTATTTTGATTCACTCGGCCTGACCGATGCATACGATTCGAAAAAATAGCGAAAAAATCGCTATCAACAACGGTGAACGAATGGAGGTAGATGGGGAAGTGGGAGGACACAGCACGCCCTCTCACTGATCGCCATCTGTACACTACCTCTCTGTTCAAGGCGGTCAGTGTCACTTGATGGCGCTGCACACAAATCACTGCTACATCCCAGGGCGCCTTCCCTTGTGAGAATAGCGGAACTTCTGCGGTTGCAGTTTGGTGGTTGAGGCCGGCGGTGATATCACTTTGGTGACTGTGCTTCCTTCCCCCTGAGCTCGATCAGATCCAGGTCGACCTGGTGCTGCGTGGCTCCTGGTGTGCCATCTCTTGCATGCCACGGATGCCCACCAAGTCGAACCCGAAACATGACGACCCTTTCGAGATGTCATGGCCGCAAGCCCGCAAACCCGATCGCATTCGCAAGGTGGTTCGTCTCTTAGAGATCAGTGCTCGGGCCCAGCCTTCCGCGAGGGTGCTGGAACCGACATGCCGCAGCCCCGTACGCGCAAGGACTTGGCTCCAAGACCAGGCACATGCCACAGGGGGGTGTGGGGGGCGGAGCCCCCCAGCCGCCGGAGGCCACGGTAGCGAACGTCTGTTGGCCTGGCTCCATAGTCGCATACGCTCAAGTACAACACAACTGACAGATAGCACATGTCGCATGGGGGGACGATAAATTGTCGCGCAAAGACACGCCACAGGGGGGTCTGGGGGGCGGAGCCCCCCAGCCGCCGGAGGCCACGGTAGTGAACATCTGTTGGTTTGAGCTCGAGAGCAAGCCTCTCACACCACCGCCCTCCGACCCCCCTCTCCACCCCCCAGGTGCAACATTTTTTTGCACCCGGGGGGCCCTCGCTACCAAGTGTGACTGAGTGAGAAAAAGTGAGAAGTCAGCCATGTTTGGCTGACAACTGACGACTCGTGACTCACAGTGACTCGTAGCGAGGGCCCCCCCGGAAAATGTGTTCTTTTGACTGTTTGAGCACATCCAAGACCGGGAACATAGAAGAATTCTGCTGAAAACCCAAAGGAAAATGGTGCAAAAAAGTAGTGACCACCACCCCCATCCCCACCTCCGGGTGCAAAAATTTTTTTGGCCACGGAAAATGTGTTCTTTTGAATGTTTGAGCACATCCAAGACCGGGAACATAAAAATTTTCTGCCAATACCAAGTAGGGTCACAATAAAATCCAAAGGAAAAAAGTGCAAAAAAATAGTGCAAAAAAATATTTTTTCCCCAAATTCCTATTTTCATTCCGTGAAATAGATACACGCCTGGTTCGAACCAGTTTTATTTTTTTTTTCACTTTTTTGTTGAGAGAGTGCGTGCTGTGAGCAACACAAAGGAAACCCTGGTGCCAGTGCAAATCAATAAGACACACTCCCCTCCCCCCCCTCTTCCCCCCCCCCCCCCAGCCTTCAGCTCACTACCCTCCAGCCGCCGCCGCCGCCGCCCCACCACCATTTCTTCCCTGGTCCTCCCAGCCCCCCCTTTACTGCATGCTTTGCAACCCAGATTATAACCGGCAACCTCAGACGCATCCCGTCGGGTTGGTATGAAGATATCACCTCCCACCCCCCACACCCCACATCCCCCCCCCCATAACTCTGGGGCAGGGTCGGGGCACTCGGACACCCTTCCTGACCAATCGACACGAGTATGGCTTTGTGAAAGGATTGACAAAGACCCCCCCCTTCCCCCAATGTCAAGAATGGAAAGGTGCAGAGAGAGAGCCGACTGCACCTTCACTTGGCTGGTCGAAGGGGGGGGGGGAGGGGAGGGCTGTGCTGGAGGCAGGGTGCGATGTGTGCAAGTTGGTTCTTGTTTTTTTTTCAAATTTTTTTTTGATGGGATGAGTATCAGGTGCCGCGGTATAAATGTTGACGGGATGACATCATCCTGGTGAGACTCGCTGAGTTGGCGTGGCACCAGTGAAACCTCCCATGAACAGCTGAGGCCAACAGGGCTGCCACACTGGCACTAACTGTCCGACGCAGAGCCAAGGCACTCTGCATTTTCCTTGTCATGCGCACAGAAAGAAAACCTGGGCTATTTTACTTTGTCCAATTCACACAAGAGAATCACACCGCACCCCCGTCACAAATCACAGCGATTCAGAGGGAAGGTGGACAAAACGGGACAATAAACCCTTTGCGTCCCTCATGCATTCGATAAAAACGAGCTGGCGTGGCTCCGGCAATTTCATCAAGCCCCCTTTTTATTTTTCAAATATGCGCGGGGCATCATCATGCCCAAGGAAAGACGGAAGAAACGAAGGGGGGGCTCAAGGGTTGTGTTCAGAAGGCAGCCTCCCGTCACAGGACTCTTTCAGATGTTCGTTGCATCGGGGGGGAGGGGGGTCGGGGATGGTGTGTTTTTAGGCTCGTCTTTCAGGGGGGGCTTCGCTCAAGACGTGCAGAACAGGTGTCGCAGCATCATATGGCGGCACACTGGCACCGCTTAGCGCAGAGTGAATGGCCCCCCCACTGATTTGTTTTGTGGAAGTGCACACACGCGTATAACACCCTCGCACACACATGCGAAGCTTTCTCGGAAGGAGTATCGGCTGTGCCGCCCAGTTGAGAAGGCAGCAGGGGAAGGGCCTGCAAGCCTACACCCAGACCCACGCCAACACAGCACAGCACACCCCTGCTTGGGAGGCACAGCCACAACGGGTATAGGAGCACCACTAACCGATGTGACCGGATAAAAATAGACTGCCCACCCCACCCCCAGCGGTCCAACGCTTTTGGTAGACCCGATGTCTTTTGAAGGATGCTGGGCCTAGCCAGATCGGTGGTCGCCGGGGCACTATGGCTCGGTAGTTCCTGAGCCAGGCTGTTTTCAGGTTGTTCGGCTGGCCCCCCCTGCTACAGCACATGCCGTAGCAGTCAAATGGTGCATCCGTTGCTGAAAGAAATGCGTATCCCCTCCCCCCTCCACACACAAAAAGCGCCTGCTGCGGTGCCATATTTATAGTTCTGTCCAAACTGCCCGTATTGCAGGTGTTCAGGGGGAGAAATATCTAACGCTGCGCGCGACAAAAGAACAGCCCCCCCCCCCTAAATCCAGTGGTTTCGAACAGTAGCATAGCATAGCAGAACAGAACCCCGGCTTGAAACCCAGAACGGAAATTGAAGGAAAACGGTACTCCCCTGCCCCAAGACGGGAGAGTGTGTGTGGGGGGAAATGATGGTTTGTGCGATCAGGGGTTTTTGCTGCTAGCAGAAGGGGTCTGCGCCTGCTGTGCCACAGAGTGGCAGCAATCAGATAGGGATAGGGTTGCCTATGTGCGCGCAGGGGGGTGCCGAACGCGCGCCACGGGTCTTTTTGTTTTTGCGCCAAAGAATCCGGGCAATACAACCCCCGCACACAGACCTGCTGTGTAGGTGTTGTCCTTGTTGCCCAAACGCGCTCACTTCCGCTTTATGTTCTTCATACCGACAGGAGATCCTGCTGTGGTAAAGAGAATGACGAAACGTTCAAAACAAAAGAAACCTCTGTGGCTCCGCTGGGTCGAAAAATGGGCAAAAAAAAGCGCGTTATCAGGCACCGTTATCAGGCACTGCTGACAAAATCAAAGAACTACTTTACGAACTGGTTTGTTGGAACAGAGATCGCCAGAGAGAGTACACCCATCACTCGTGCTGATGAATCGGTGTAGGGGTGCGTGGAGGGTTCGCAAGATCCAAGCAACCGTATTTCTTTTTTAATGCCGGTTCACTGCCGAAACACCACCGCCATTCCCACACTCACCGCTTTTAGCCATGTTTGTTTAGTGTCGGGTGACACCGAGTCAACGCCGATGATCCCTGCCACGGTGCGCCTCTCCACACCTTCCAACGCGACGCGGTGTGGGAGATCACGGTCCGCAGAACTGAACGACACTTCCCGAAAGCACTATGCGTAAAAACAGAAGCCAAATGAGATTGCCACCCCCTTCCCCAACCCCCGTACCCCCCTGCGCTCTTGGCTTGTGTCCATCACATCCAAGTCTGATGAAGTGGCATCAAGGAGGCGTGGCAAAAAGTATCCAGCAAACAAAAAGGCAGGGATATCACCCAATTGGGCTGCGCCCGACTCTCTCAGAGCTTCGTGCGCACACAAGGGGGTGAGGGGTGCATGGCGTTATGCAACGGGAGGACGCTGTTGCTGTTTTTTTTTTCATTTTTGTTTAGTCCAGGGGTGGAGCTTGAAATTTGGGGTTGCGGGCTGGATCGGGTCAGATCGGGTCAGCCAATTTTTTCTCACTGAATGGGTTCCCCCCCGGTTCGTGTCAGAGATCAGTGCTCGGGCCCAGCCTCCCGCGAGGGTACCGGAACTGATATGCAGCCCCGGACGCGCAAGGACTTGGTTACAAGACAAACACATGCCATAGGGGGGGTCTGGGGGGCGGAGCCCCCAGCCGCCGGAGGCCACGGTAGTGAACATCTGTGACTTGCGGGCGTACGGATTCTGTGTGAGTTGGCTGCGTCCTCCTGAGGATACTGAGGGCGGTCTGTACTCCATTCCCTGATGTAAAGGGCTTGGGTACAAGACAGGCACATGCCACAGGGGGGTCTGGGGGGCGGAGCCCCCCAGCCGCCGGAGGCCACGGTAGTAACGTCTGTTGCCCGGTACGGGTTGGGCAGCTTCATTTGTCCTCTATTGTGACTGTTTGAGGCCTGTGCTCATGTCGCTGGGGTCACTTTGCTCACGAAACGCCTCCTGGTCACCTTGAGACCCCAAGGCGAGGAGCCAACTTTTCCGGTTCCCCGAAAATCTATATTTTTTTTCTTTTTACCCCTGACCTGATTTTTTGTGAGGGCCTGCAGAAAATCAGGTCAGCTGACCCGAAAAAACCCCCAAGCTCCACCCCTGGTTTAGTCGGTGCACGAAAAAGCGGGGTGCGCCAAGTTAAAATACACACCCAACTCCGAGAAGGAGGGGCAGTGAACAGGGACAGCCCCCCCACCATGGCGGGTGAAAAGGGGGCTTGGGGATGGGATCGCAGGGCAATAGTCGGGTGCGACAAAAAAAATGAAGCCCCCCGTTGGAGAACAATCGAAAGGCGACTAGGATCGACCACAAAACGACTGGCGGAACAGACCGGGGGGTGGGAGAATTAGCGGAGGGCCACGACCTTGGCTGTTGCTTATCAATTGGCAACCAGAGGCTGGCAAGGGAGACATATCTCAATCCAAATCACGCACACGGATCAGGCGTCGCCCGGGCGGAGCGCGAAATGCAATAAACCGGCTCGCCAGGGGTACCAGAGACCTGAATCGTGGGCTCGATTGCTGCAGAGAGGGCCATCACCAGTGGCAGGTCACCCACGGCAAGGTCCAGCACCTGCGACCTCAGCTGATCGGAGTGCACGCGGGTCCCTGGGGGGAAGGCTTCCAGCGACTCGACGACGCTTGCAGCAAGGCAGAGCACCTCCATGTGCCCCATCTCGACAGACTCCATGCAGTCGGCAGAGGGCACACCGTTGGCAAAGCAGGTTGCCGCATTCTTTACAGTCTGGGCTACGGTTGGCGACACCAGCACAGCGGTGCGTGTCTTCTCCGCATCGTCATAAACATAGCACGTCCGCGCCTTCACATCGATCACAACACAGCGCTGCGTGCCATTCTCAGGCATCCACGGGGGCAGCGGTGTCTCGACAAAGGCGACGACCTCCTCTGGCGTGACCGTCTCCTGGAGGGACCCTGCAATCAGGAAGGGGAGTGCTGTCGCGGAGACGGTGATGGCGTTGTGGCAATACGATGCGGACGGCAGCGGGTGGGTCTCGTGCCTCACGTGGGAGCTCTGCGCGTCGCCGTGGAGCTGCGCCTCCACCTCCAGCAGCGGGGGCAGCAGCCAGGGGCAGGACGCGGCGATGCCCGCCACAGCGGACAGCACACCCGACACTGCCGCGCGGTGCGCCGCGGTGGCGAGGCGGTGGGCGTGCTCCGGGGTGCCTGGCCCATCCCAGCCGTGGTCATCCAGCTCATCCACCAGAGGCACGGTGGCAATGCGCGGGACACAGTCCTCCGTGTCTGTCTCCGTCGACCCTGTCGAGCATGCCGACTGCATGGATATCGCAGACAGCGCCTTCTCCAGACCATGCGGCGACCCAGGCACACCCACGTCACCGCTCCCCTCCCCGCTGGTCGCGTCGCTCTGCGGGCTTGCCTCTGTGACGCACAGATCCTCGCGGATTGTCACCCGCCTCTGAAGCACCGGGACCGCCGCACCGCCACCGCCACCACCTCTGGATGCCTGCGGGGGTGTCGACGGCTGCGCCTCCATGAGATGCTCATCCATATGACCCACCGCCGCAGGGCACTGCACGTCACCACCACCACCACCCCCGCCGCCGCCGCCGCTGCCCTGGGGTGAGTCAGACGCGCAGGCCTCCTGGTGGGTAAGGCGGAGCACCCCCAGCTCGTCGTCCACAGCGTAGTCCTGCCCGGTGTCGGAGGTTGTGCTGTCCTTCTCAGGGCTGGTCATCCCCGGCGAGGCTGCGGGCGACATGGGGCGCCACGTGTTGGGGTCGTCGTGGATGTGCACCTCATCCAGCCCAACCGGCAGCACCAGATGCGACAGCACGGCTACCACAGCCTTCACCAGGGAATAGTCTGCGCCGTGCACCAGGAATTTGCAGTGCTGGAGGGGGACCGACATCTCGTCGCTCCGCAGGCGCTGCGACAGGGAGGCCAGAGGGAGCGGCAGGGCCTCGACCCCCTCGCCTGCATCGGTGTAGGGCTGCAGGGCGCGCTTCACCCACCCCTGGTGGGAAAGACCTGCGGTTGCCACTGCGGAGATGAAGTGAAGGTCTGCGGGAGATGACATTACAAACCCCTTCAGCAGATGGAAGAACGCCGCAGTGGGACACACCGGAGCAGGAGCCACGCCTGCAGGATGCTGCTGCTGCTGTTGGGAGGAAGCCGTCTCCATGCTGATCCTGCGGGTCC
Source organism: Rhynchopus euleeides (assembly GCA_963210315.1). Classification (NCBI taxonomy): domain Eukaryota; phylum Euglenozoa; class Diplonemea; order Diplonemida; family Diplonemidae; genus Rhynchopus; species Rhynchopus euleeides. Next base: position 807,611 of record OY723274.1, read on the forward strand.
ACGCCGCTGCGTCATCCGAAGGAGGCCCTCTCCTCACAGGCGCTGTTGCCGACAGCGCAGATGCGGCAGACCCTGTCGAGGTGGAGGGCGACGGGGTGGACGACCGGGCATCACACCCCCCATCCCCTCCGAGCGGCTTCCCCCTCCTCACCGCAGCGGACAGGGCGGAGTCCGCAGCAGGGGAATTCCCTGCCTCCGACTCGGATGCTGACCTCGCACACTCGGAGGAGGAGGACAGCAGCTGCGGGGTGCTGCTCCCCGGGGCGTGGAGGTGCCGCGACAGAACCTCTCCCAGCGCACCCTTTGCAACGGGCACCCCGTTTGCCGCGAGGGGGAAGAGAAAAGCTGTTAGTGACTGCGTCAGTGCGGAGGCATGCGCTTGCATCGCTTTGGAGTGCTGCAGCGCGAAGGCGCGGAGGCGGATTTTCGCAGTCCCCCCTGCGTTGAGGATCAGCCCCACCGATGCGTCCTGCCCGATAGGCGACTGCTGCGGCGTGCCAGCTGGGGTGAGCGTTGGGGTGGGCGGCAGGTGCTGCTGCTGATGTGCCTGCAGCGAACCCGCAAAGGTGCCAGCACAGCCATCCCCCTGCGACGACGCCCCACCTCCCACTGTGATGGAGGAGGGGAACAGCTTTGCCTCCGCGTCCCGATCCGATCCGGGCACATCCCGGGAGGTGGTGGTCGCAGAGGCTCCGAAGAGCGACCCCCCGCTCCCCAGGATGTTGACGTGCGTCTCCAGCGCCTCCACCGCGCCCTCCGACAGGGAGTCCATCAGGTGTGCCACGAAGAAGAAATGCCGTTCGATCGTCTCCCGCACGGTGTCCCTGAATGAGGGTGCGGCGGGGGAGGCGTCGTGCTGCGGGGAGTGTGGGGGTGAACAGGCGGAGGGGCAACAGTACAGCGCAGGGGCGCTCTGGCTGCGGACCCGTGTCGATCCCCAGGACCCGGAGAAGGGTGTTGCGGCAGTGGGTGGTGGCGGCGGGCTGCCGAGCTGCGTGAGGTGGGCTGCGGAGGGGGAGATCGAGGCGCGTGCGACGCTCGAGAGGAATCTGTTCCGCTCCTTCATGACGCGGAGGACGTGGTGGCGTGCGGCGGCGTCCTGCAGCGCGTGGGAGCCCTGGGAGGCGCACCCCGCGTCGCAGCACCAGCTGGCGCTGTCCTTCACAAAGGCATCGGAGTCGTGCAAATCAATATCATCCCTTGCGTACATATAAGCAGAGTCATCCGTCGCACTGAAGGTCCCGACACCAGAGTATCCACCACGGGATCCACGCCTGCCATAAGATGACAGAGACCTCCCGAGGGGCAGGCTGTCACCTGTCTTGTCGGCACGCCCCCCCACAGGGAGCTCGCTGGGGTGGCTGGGTGGGGCGCGCGCGGGGGTGTGAGCGGTGTCGATATCGCGGAGCGCCACGATGAGTGCCACAGCGAAGGTTGTGCGGCAGTTGGGTGATTTTGCGGTGCCCGCGGGTGTGCCGCAGGTTCGGCTGCCCCGGGGGTCCGGGTCGGTGTTGAGGACCTGCAGGGAGATGCGTTTGGCGGAGGCGGGATCCGCCTCAGCCTCGAGGGCGACGGAGGTGCGGAAGAGGCTCGTCACCACCAGCAGCATGCCGGAGCCCTGCTGCTCCACCCAGTGCGCCTTTGTCACAGGCTTGTCGAGCCGCAGGGGGAGGCAGCCGTGGGACATCAGCAGCAGCTCCTGCATCGTGAACTGGTCCATGCGCATCTCCGGCGAAACGGGGGTTTTGACCCACTGCGGCAGGGCGTGTGCGCCGGCACCGCCCCGCCCCGCCCTCCCGTCGCCACGCGAGTCGTACAACGGGACAAACCGCTGCTCGCCATCCTCGTGTGTGACGAGGAGTCGGAAGTGGCACGGTGCCTGCGGTGCGCCGGTCAGATCGCGGGGGACGATGCCGCGTTGCTTCGGCGCAGCCGATGGGGTTCCAGCTCGGTGCGGCTGTGCCTGGGGGACAGTCATGGCGGAGGGCTCCCTCCCGCGGGACATCTGCGAACCGTTCAGATCGCTCGCCTCCGACACATTTGAGATGAAAGACGAGGCGCGCACGCTATCGCGCGAAAGCGTGCTGAAGGTGGATCCATTTCCGCGAAGCAGACGCCCAGGCGGGAGGGACATTTGTCGTTGGGGCGGAGGGGGAAGGGGGGAAGGCGGGGTGCACCCTCAGCCAAAGCACCCAAAGGCACCCAAAAAAAAGGCAAAAAAAAATGACCAACTAAAGATCCAGCCACAGGGCGCTGCTTTGGGAAACAGCGTATGCAGCTCTAAGGATATTCAGGAGGAAAGTGGGATGTTAGGAGAGAGCGAGGGGGGGGGGAAGGACCGAACGTAAGGGAAAAAAAAGACTCACGACAAAAAAAAACTCACACTTGATTGCAACGATGTTCGGGGGGCATGTTGATATGAGACAAAAGTGAACAAAATAAATGCGCGGCGGGTTTCCTTTTGTGATAGAAACGACCACCTTCGTATACGATCAGAAAGTTTGTGCGACACACAAGGGAATGCAGGTTGGGGAGGCTGCCACGTCAGCAGATAGATCCAGAACCGCTTCCGAGAGCCCACTCGGGGGAGAAGGGCGTAGGGAGGAATAGGAGGAGATGACGTATGATGCCTGGATGGCCCAAAAAGGCAGGCAGGCAGAACGACGCAGTGGCTTATCCCCCACGGAAGTCACGCTGTTCCGTTTAAGCCACCCAGTAGGAACCAACACCTGTGTCCTCCGATATCTAAACCTTGTTTCCCCCCCCACCCCCGGTACACCCTGGCTACACCAAAAACAAGACACGCTGTGTGTGTGTCTAAATTATCTACGGTGACGCCGCACCTGAGCCACGACCGGGGAAGGAGGGGAGGGGAGGGGAGGGGAGGGGAGGGGAGGGGAGGGGAGGGGAGGGGAGGGGAGGGGAGGGGAGGGGAGGGGAGGGGAGGGGAGGGGAGGGGAGGGGAGGGGAGGGGAGGGGAGGAGGAAACAAATGGAAACAAAAAATGTGTGGGGTTTTTTTTTCTCTAGCAAACAAAAGTATAGGCAGGCACGTGGCAGAAGGAAGGCGGAAGGCGGCAGAATGCCCAGAAAGACAAGGGAGGGCGCAGACCGCGCACACACCGGGAGGGGGTGGGGGGGTGTTTGGGGTGGGTTGGGAGTGTGTATGACAACAGGGAAGGGATACACCAAGCAGGCCCCGCGCCGTAAATATAAAACAGGGCGGAGGGGGGCGGGGCGGGGCCCTGGTGTGGGTGTGTGTGTGCGCTTTACAACCCACTGCCACCACGCGGCGCCCGCGTGTGCCCCTGCCTGCGTAGTGGTGGTGGTGGTGGTGGTGGAGTGATAGAGAACATCTGAAAACATGAAAGTTCACCCCACCTGCTCTGAGTTGAATGCAGCTGGGTAGGGGCAGGGGTTACCGGGGGGGCAGATGGATGAGGGGGGAGGAGCGATGGGTAAGCTCAAAGGCAATGATGTTGTTCCATGTTCAATACTGCTCAACAACAGGGGGGGCGGGGGGGCGGGGGGCGGACGTGCCAAATTATGATCGTTGTTTTCTTTTCTCGAGGGATACCGCCGAGGCTGGGCAACCCCCCCCCCCCCCCCCACACACACATACCCCTCCAACCACAGGGCATAATACACATCTCGACCCTGATACACTCCCCTCCTTCCCACCCCCACCATCCTCCCACTCTGCTGCTCCGAGCAATCCATCAGGTGGGGGGGTCGCCCCGGCAACAAACGCGGAGCTCCCCAAAGCAGCGATGCAGGAAAATGGCCCAGGTCTACAGAATAAACACCACATTACAGCCCCCCACCCCGGCATTGGTATTGTTCCTTACCTGATGAGGGGGGGCGCTGAAACGCCGCAACGCCGAAACGCTGAAACCACGTCTAGATCAGGAAGCCCCCGAGAGCATCAGCTCCGGGGGGGGCGAGGGGGGGGGGGGCGGGAGAAGAGGAGGGGGGGAGGGGAGGGGTGACGCCAAGACCCCTTCCGGTTTTCCTAAAATCATCCTGCAGCAAGCACAACGGGGAGGGGGTGGGGTTTTCGCGTTGTGATGAATGCAGAGTAGGCGAGAAAAGGGGCTGGGGAGGAGGGCACGGTGCGCTAGTGTTGGCAACCACTAGTGGAGTCGACAACTGAAACTTCGACAACTGACTGGGTTGTTGACGACAAGTGCCAGTTGTCGACTCGACAACTGGCACTTGTCGAGTCGACAACTGGCACTTGTCGACTCGACAACTCTATACACTGTACTGCAGGAAGAACGCCCAAGTATGAAGGGGAAAACGCACAGTTGGGTGTGTGCTTGGGATATGAGGTGTGGTGGCATATCAGCGCTGGACTTTGTTGCGAATTTCCTTGTGCCGTTTCTCCCTCCCACAACCCACATCACCAGGGTCTTGCAAGCCCTGACCAGATTACCTCCATTGTTGAATAGATACACACACGCCAACAGACACACACACACACAGCTATCAATCATGCCTGCCTCTGCCAAAACCACGGCGAAGAGAAGCAGAACGGAGGAAACCGCCCCGAGCTCGGCCCCCCCGACGAAGCAGCCCGCCACTCAGCCGGGCTTTATTCAACTTTTTGTTGAATACTACGTCGAGCCGGAGGAGGGGGGGCGGCTGTCGAACACAGCCCTGAAGGCACTGATCGGGAAGATCACGGGCAAGCCCATAAAGGGCAACGACGGGACCGTGAGCGCGGCGATGGGGGCCAGGTACAAGGAGTACCAGGGGGGGACGGTGTCGGAGAAGTCGGCGAAGGAGGCGCAGCTGGAGAGGTACTCCATCCGCACCAAGGGGGGGACGGATACGGAGTTCATTGGTGTGAGGATCACACCATCTCCATCAGCCTCCGCCAAGTCCAAGGCGAAACTGGAGCAGATGCAGAAGCTGCACCCGCACGCCGCCCTCACCTCGGGCGTAAAGATGTCCCGGCTCTACGCCGCAGAGGTGAAGCTGGCTGCCCCCCAGAAGACGAAGGCATCCTCGAAGGCAGACAAGATCTTTCCTCAATACTCAGGAAGGAAGAGAGACGTGTCGTCGTTGCAGGGAGCAGCCAACACCTTTGCTCCAAGAACCGTCGGGGGATTCTACGAGTTCATCGTGGAATCTGGGCTGTCGACGGTACAGAAGGTGACCCAGAATGGGCACATTCTGCGCCTCACCCTGCGGAGGCTGCGCGCAACGCAGGACTTGGAGGCGAAGGAGTACGAGGTGGACCTGCACATCCCCTCCAAGTACCTGCTGGACCCGGGTCACGCTGCGCAGGTCAAGGACCGTGAGGGGATCGTCGTTGTGAGGCAGCTGCTGGTGGATTCTGGCGGCGAACAGTCGATACAGGCAACGACTGACACCGGCAAGTTTACAGACTTGCTGGATGGCGACGAAGATGAAGAAGAGGAACTGGACGATGAGGCAAGTGAGACTGCCCCCCCACCTAGCCCAAGCCAATCTAACTCAGGCCCAACGCAGGTGGATGTGGATGACATTTGATGATCCAGTGTGAGTGTGGAAGCGTCAACGTATATGAAAGCAAACGGAAGAAAAGGTGCAGAACGATCGCAGTGACACTTTCCCTTTTTTGGTTATCACTCTTGACGTCATCCTCCCCCCGCCGGTTCCTCAGGCATAGCCTTTTTTGTTGGGATGCACACACACACCACAGGAGAGCCGGGTGGGAATGGTTCCGAAGAGACAATGCAAGATGAAATGTCCTTGATGGCTGAGGGTATTCGCAGGTCACGATTTGTGGCAGGGACGTCCATCCGGAAGTGCGGTGAAATCTCGAAATGCATTCGAGAGACGTTTCGGGAGCACGGGAAGGCGCCTGAGAGGCACGGGCTCTCCCCGGCGACGGTGAGGAAGCATGAAGAGCACCTCCAGAGAGTGGTCGAGGCAAGGAGGGGTAGTTTGCTCAAAACTCTCGAGCACATTGTCGAAACACACCTGCATCGCATCGACATGGAACACCCTCGTGTTGTCCTGACTGCTGATGGCTATAACCCGGGCAGCAGGGACCTCACAGCCAGGATCCGCTTAGCTGCAGGTATTGCTCTAAGCTTTGGAAGCTGGCAACGGTCGAAGCAAGATCTACTCAGCCTGTGCCTCGGAAAGGACTATGGAGCGCGACCTCATTCTTTTCGAGATCCAACAACTTCAAAGTTGGGGCGAGAATGGGCTTTGGGGGGGTTCAGGACATACTCCGAAGTTAATGACCGCCGTTGGGGCATTCAATGTGTGTTCATGTGTTGTTGCGGGCAGCTGGGAAAAGGCAACAGGATCTCTCTACCGAAGACTTGAGTCTGCTGGGCTGGCGGACCACGTCAAAGAGAGAGGTCAGAGCGGGTGTGTCTTTTGGATTGATCCGAAAAAACCACCGAAAACCATACTGAACGTGTGTGTGTGTGGCAAGGAACCTTGGGGTGTGCCTCCCACCCCTACTCAAGAAGAAACCCAGTCTCTCCCGGAGGAGGTTCATGAATTTCGATGCATTATTTGTGACTACTCCTCAGCAAAGAAAACGTCTCTGTTTGCACACTACGATGCAAAGCACAGACCAGGGAGCAATGTCCCTTGCTCGTCATGCACAATCGAATGCAAAATATGTCACACAACAATAAGATTGAAGGGACAAAGCCAGCACTACCTGGCCCACCACCCCCGCTCTCTCACAACAAAACGTTGCTTACTTTGCTTTGAGACCTTCCGTAGTGTCCGTGAACGCGATCTCCACATGAAGACTGACCATCCTTGAGAAGGGGACAAGGAAATTCGCAACAAAGTCCAGCGCTGATATGCCACCACACCTCATATCCCAAGCACACACCCAACTGTGCGTTTTTCCCTTCATATTTGGGCGTTCTTCCTGCAGTACAGTGTATAGAGTTGTCGAGTCGACAACTGCCAGTTGTCGACTCGACAAGTGCCAGTTGTCGAGTCGACAACTGGCAGTTGTCGAGTTTGAGGTTGTCGACTCCACTAGTTGAGGTCACTCGTAACTACCAAACTAGTGCACCGTGGGGGGGGGAGGGGGGGGGGGGGGGGCTGCCCCACACACACACACACACACACACAACACTACTGGCTGTAAAAGGTGGCACAGTCTGACACACAAAAGGGGCATAGAACGAAGTTCCCTTCCCCCTTCCCCCCCCCGCATTGTTGTTAGCCCCCATTTAAAACTTTACGTTTTAAACGTTTTAACCCTTTAAGTCCCAAGGCTATTTTGGGCCATTTTGGCCGATTTTTCTCCTTGGACACCAAGTTGCTTCAATTTTCGTTTTTCTGCCCGACCCTGGCCGTAAATGAACGCGTTTGACTGAAAGATTCCACGATGGCCATTTTTTGGCCCCGAAAAAAATGTCTCTTTTTTCGCACGGCCAACAAACAGTGATTTTGAGGGTGACAAAACGGCAGATTTTCGAAAGCAAAAATTTTTGGGTGCCGGGGCTCCCCAAAAAGTCATCCGAAGATGGCGTTATTGGAAAGAACGAGTCAAATTGCATCGACGAAAAAAAAAGTTCGGCCAAAAAGACTGAGAATGAAGCCACTGAATGGGCAAGGCGGTTTTTGCCTATGTTCAGTGCCTATTTTCCCTTTCAAACCGTGGGAAAACACCCGAAAAGGGGTTATTTCCTCAATCACTCGCAGGAAGTCTGTCTCAGACGGCTGCAAGAGCAACTGTTGTGATTCGCAGCAGTGCTGAACCAGAGAGAGTGTTCGCAGAGATGTCGCCCTGCGCTCGCTCTACTACCCCGTGATCCCGCCACCGACAGCCAGTGTCCGTCTACCCTCTCCTCGGAGTTCTCGACCAGATGTCGCCGCAGAGAGGACAGCACCCTTCGTCTCGTATTATTGCAGACTACTCGGTGCTGCAACTGCGCACGGAAGAGAGAAGCGCCTCGAATATGTTCTCCCCAAGTAGATCAGACACTCTTCTAGTTTAGCTTGGCTCAATCTGGGCACGGCCCAAAGCCAGGATAAGATATCACTCATGCCTGGGACCCCCCGTGTATAAGTCCCCCTCCCTTACCCCCGTGTTTAAGTCCCCCCCTGGGGGTCTGGCAGGGGGGGACTTAAGCACAAGTGGACCTAAACACGGGGGTGGGCCGGTCTGGAGGGTCATCAAGTGGCCGCGAGGCCACCTGGTGACCTCCAGGTGCTGTCAGAGTCGAAAAGGGGGGTGCCAAAAGTCCATCCGTACCAGAATAACCCCCTACGACGGAAGCGGAAGAGGTCTTCTTGGTCTCCACCGTGCCACCCCCGTGTTTAAGCCCCCCCTGCGTTTAGGTCCGCCCCCCCCGTGTTTAAGTCTCCCCCGGCCGAAAATCGTCTCCAAGGGGGGGACTTAAACACGGGGGGTCCCAGGTACATTTGACAGGCGAGGAATTGACAATCAGGCACTCCCTTGCCTTCAGTTGACACGTGCACCACATCGGGGTGTATCTGGGCGGGTCTTGATTCCTTGGAAAGGTTCTCGAGTCCCCTTTACCGGATGGCCAGGGTCGGGCACAAAGACCCCCGGCAAAGTATGCCAGACCTTGTTGGGGTGTGCACAGAAAGCCAAGGGCCCAGAATGCTGTTTTCACCTGAAAACCCGACCTGGGCCCAGATTCTCAGGGTTGACGGCGGGCAACCGACAGACAGATATCTCGTCGATTTTTGTTGTCGTGAAAAGAACTGTCCAAACCCTTTTCATGGTGCCCAGGGTTTGCCAAAAAGACAAAAATGCGTGCTAACAAAATGTGAACCGAAAGTGTAGGCGCAATATATTGCGCCTTGGGACTTAAAGGGTTAAATGTTTTAAATGTTTTAAATTAAAACGCGTTTTAAATTAATTTAAAACGGAGTTTAAAACGGGGGTTAAAACAGGGCGTTTCTGTGGTGTTTTCACACCAAAAAAAAAAAATTCGGCCAAAAAAAATTTTCCATGCCCCCTGAGGCCCCCCAGCTCATATTCTGGGTGATTATTCCTGCATTCCTGTCACAGCGGACACATTATTGGTGGAAAATAGGTGGCACTGACGTTGTGGTGAGGGTTGCATCAATCGCACCGGCATCAGTTGGCACACCCCCTCCGTTGTTCTCAGGAATAATGCAGTTTGACATCAGCATATTTCTGGAGTGTCGAATCTTCATCTTGCATCACTCGATGTGCACCCTTTTGAGCTGAATCCATGATGCAAAGTCGCAGGTTGAAGGCCGGATCACCATGATGGGGATGGCAATAGACCCAGCGAACTCCACCAGCTCCTTCGACAGTCCTGGAAGCACCTTCTGGAAAAGTTGCACAGTTCCAGTTGCCACCTGGAGCCTACCTTTGGCCTGCCCCTCTTTGAGAGGAGCATATCTGTATTCTCTTTACTCTCCTATGGACGCCCGACTTCTCTGATCGAGAGAAGCCTACAAAAGGCGTAACCATCCTCGTCATGTATTCTTTGCCTCCAACTTTCACTTTTGCAGAACGGATCCCGATGAACTCCAAACAGGAAGTGCAGCCAGCTTCATCACGGCTGTGTTCAACAAGACAGCCAGATGATGTTGTTGCTGTCAGAACGATGGTTGCAGCACTCGGCTGCGCCCCACCTGGGGTTGCTCTGGCTGTTGCCAAGCTAGTGTTTGGGACAATTATTGATCACCTACACTGTAGCCATTCTCTCGGCACCCTAATGACCGTGGGTAGGCAGCAGGAACCTGCACTCTGGGGGGACATCATCGATGAGTTTCTTTGAAGAAACCGGCGGCTACCGCTGGAGTTAAGGTCCGAAGGGGTCAGTACCACGGGCGCCACACCGCTCGTGTTGGGCATCGGGTTTCGGTGAAGGCGGGGGCGCTGAGAAAGCGAAATGTACGTAACAAGCAATGATCAACCATACACCAGCAAGTCAAACAGGCACCACCGTTGGATCGTTCGTGCACCCGAGTCTGTACTGTACCATCCTGAATCTTTTCTGGGTGATTGTCAACGATGAGGGCATGAGCTTGCGTCAGGGTGAGCAGAGGAACGGGTTGAGGCCAGGGTGAATGGAGGGTGAAAAGTAGCCCACTTCACCAGGAGGCGAATTTTCGCAGAAAGCCCTGCCACACAGCTGTGTTTGCCTGATCATGCTCAAAAGGCCTGCAATAGGCTATTTCACACAGGGAATTTGTTCACCCATTTGGGACCCCCAGGGAGCCTCAAAATTGGATTTTTTTGCCGAAGATGGCCTCAGATGGCCCAAAACGACCAATTTTGGGTTCCAGAAAAAAAAATCGAAAAGTCTCCCCCTATATTTTGCAGGGTTTTTTGCCGTTTTAAACCCCGTTTTAAATAATTTAAAACGGCGTTTTAAACTTTGTTAAGTATCCGTCAGGTGGATCACGCCCCCCCAGTGTTGTTAGAAACCGAGTTTTAAACATTTTAAACGTTTTAAAGTTTAAAACGCCGTTTTAAATTATTTAAAACGGGGTTTAAAACGGCAAAAACCCCTGCAAAATATAGGGGGAGACTTTTCGATTTTTTTTTTCTGGAACCCAAAATTGATCGTTTTGGGCCATCTGAGGCCATCTTCGGCAAAAAAATCCAATTTTGAGGCTCCCTGGGGGTCCCAAATGGGTGAACAAATTCCCTGTGTGAAATAGCCTATTGCAGGCCTTTTGAGCATGATCAGGCAAACACAGCTGTGTGGCAGGGCTTTCTGCGAAAATTCGCCTCCTGGTGAAGTGGGCTACTTTTCACCCTCCATTCACCCTGGCCTCAACCCGTTCCTCTGCTCACCCTGACGCAAGCTCATGCCCTCATCGTTGACAATCACCCAGAAAAGATTCAGGATGGTACAGTACAGACTCGGGTGCACGAACGATCCAACGGTGGTGCCTGTTTGACTTGCTGGTGTATGGTTGATCATTGCTTGTTACGTACATTTCGCTTTCTCAGCGCCCCCGCCTTCACCGAAACCCGATGCCCAACACGAGCGGTGTGGCGCCCGTGGTACTGACCCCTTCGGACCTTAACTCCAGCGGTAGCCGCCGGCTTTCTTCAAAGAAACTCATCGATGACGTCCCCCCAGAGTGCAGGTTCCTGCTGCCTACCCACGATCATTAGGGTGCCGAGAGAATGGCTAGGTGATCAATAATAATTATTATTAGCGTTAAATAAAAACGCATTATTTTACGCCCATGAGGCCAGGTTCCGAGTGGGCGTATTTCACGAGCGAAGCGAGTGAAATACGCACCCACGAGGAACCTGGCCTCATGGGAAGTAATAATAATCGTTTTTATTTAAAATTAATACTAGTTTTTATGTTACAAATTTTCAATACTTTGCGCCGACTAAGAGCAATGTGAAAAAAATAGCGTTAAATATGAGAAAATAGCGTTAAATATGAGAAAAATAGCGTTAAATATGAAAATAGCGTAAAATAATGGAAAATAACTTAACGCAATTTAGGTGGAAAAGGCGTAAAGTATTGAAAATGCGTAATATAATTGTCCCAAACACTAGCTTGGCAACAGCCAGAGCAACCCCAGGTGGGGCGCAGCCGAGTGCTGCAACCATCGTTCTGACAGCAACAACATCACCTGGCTGTCTTGTTGAACACAGCCGTGATGAAGCTGGCTGCACTTCCTGTTTGGAGTTCATCGGGATCCGTTCTGCAAAAGTGAAAGTTGGAGGCAAAGAATACATGACGAGGATGGTTACGCCTTTTGTAGGCTTCTCTCGATCAGAGAAGTCGGGCGTCCATAGGAGAGTAAAGAGAATACAGATATGCTCCTCTCAAAGAGGGGCAGGCCAAAGGTAGGCTCCAGGTGGCAACTGGAACTGTGCAACTTTTCCAGAAGGTGCTTCCAGGACTGTCGAAGGAGCTGGTGGAGTTCGCTGGGTCCATTGCCACCCCCATCATGGTGATCGGCCTTCAACCTGCGACTTTGCATCATGGATTCAGCTCAAAAGGGTGCACATCGAGTGATGCAAGATGAAGATTCGACACTCCAGAAATATGCTGATGTCAAACTGCATTATTCCTGAGAACAACGGAGGGGGTGTGCCAACTGATGCCGGTGCGATTGATGCAACCCTCACCACAACGTCAGTGCCACCTATTTTCCACCAATAATGTGTCCGCTGTGACAGGAATGCAGGAATAATCACCCAGAATATGAGCTGGGGGGCCTCAGGGGGCATGGAAAATTTTTTTTGGCCGAAATTTTTTTTTTTGGTGTGAAAACACCACAGAAACGCCCTGTTTTAACCCCCGTTTTAAACTCCGTTTTAAATTAATTTAAAACGCGTTTTAATTTAAAACATTTAAAACATTTAAAACGTTTAAAACGTAAAGTTTTAAATGGGGGCTAACAACAATGCTGCCCCCCCCCCCCCCCTCTACAGGAAGCCGAAAACACATCTTTTCTCCCTTTTTTCCTTTTGCAGAACCACCACGGCTACCACACAGACATTGCTTCCTCAGCGTGCCCTATGAATCGGATCCTGTGAGCGGCACGCCCTCCCCTCTCAGCGCAGTGTCCTCCCACCGCGGGGCTGGGAGGACGCCGACCGGAGTGGGAGCCCGTTCGACCTCACAGGCGCTGCGCTATAATACATCCCCGAAGGCGCCTGCCTCTTCTTGGCAGCAGGCGGGCCCCCCCCGACCCCCTGCTGGGCCTGCTGCTGCTGCTGCTGCTGCTGGGGTGCAGCACTGCTGCTCCCACCACCACCACCCCGCGCAGCTGCGGGCTGCAGGCGCACCTCAGCCTGCCCCACCGCTCCACCCGCCGCACTGCGGGGCGCCCCACTGTCAACACCCTGCGCCACAGGCGCCGCCGCCACCGCCGCACCCCCTGCAGGCCGGGGAGACCCTAGGGGACGCGCAGCAGCTGCAGCTGCTGCTGCTGCTGTCGCTGCCGCTGCCGCTGCCACGACTGCCGGATCCGGAACCCGGAGCACCTCCATCGCTTGTGCCGCAGCGTGCTCACGGAACCCTGCCAGGGCGAGGGCTGCGACGAGGGCGCGCTGTGCGCTGAGCGTGTCGGAGAGGCGGCAGATCCCGCGGATCTCTGGGATCTCCATCTCTGCAGCCCACGCCTTCTGCGCAGTGGGCGACCACGTCACGGGGAAGCGACGCCGCTCCGCCCTGCCCCTGGCGTTGAGGTATGCCAGGTGCTTCAGATGCTTCGCAGACGCGGGCAGATCGCGCAGCCCGCTGGTGTACCCCTCGGCACCCTCCACATCCCCGCACACCGCGCAGAGCAGCAGCACGGCAGGCATCCTCTCGCTGAGCAGGGCCTGGGCCTGGGCATGCCGCTCGGCCCCAACACTTTTGGAGCTCTCCTCGTCAGCCCCCACAACCCGCGACCCACCACCCGCGTCTGCCAGCACGGATGTGACATAACCCTCCCAGAGGCTCCGCCCCGCCTGCAGGCGGTGGAACAGCTCTGCCTCGTAGTCAACCTCCTGGGCATCATTCTGTTTGCCTGCCCGGGTAACCCCCTGCTCTCCTCCTTCCCCTTGCGTGGGGGGTGTGTGCCCTTCAGCCTGTGCCTCAGAGGGTGTCTGCCAGAGGAATGCCTTGTGGCTGGCAGACATGGCTCTGTCTGTCGCGTGCAACAGGCATGCCTCAACCTCCTCCCAGCGCGCGGACAGCTGGGGCGTGCAGTCGACGCCTCCGCCGCCACCTTCAGTTTCATCGCCATCTTCATCTTCATCGTTATCTTCGCCCCCACCTCCACCAATCCCATGTGACACCCGCAGCAGCTCTGCCGTGAGGTCCTCGAGCTCGGGGGAGGGCCCAGGGGGGGTGGTGGCTGCGGTGTCGCCACCCCCCTCCGTCACAAACCCGGTGCGCTGCAGCCGGGCCTGCTCCTCAGAGGTCAGGCTTGCGGCGGAGGGCGCCCCGAAGCGGGGGTGCGCCACCCCGCCACCGCCGCCCTGCGCCTTGGGGATGTCACCCCCCTCCTGCTCCTGCAGGAGCCGCTCTGGGGATGTGAGGGTGAGGAAGTCATTCCAGTGGCATCCGATGCGTAGCTCCGCCGCCTGGGAGAGGCGGGCGTGCTGGTGCCTCCACAGCGCAGCAGCAGGCGGGCGGCTGCCATCGGGGCCAGGGGTGAGGGCGTGCGCCCCCATCGCATCCACCATCTGGAGGTCGTGCGTGATGCGCGCCGCGCGCATTGCAATCCGGAGGTGCCCGATATCCGCAGCAGACTTTGCGATGAGGCGTTTCACCCTGCGTTGGATCTCGCCGACCGCCTCGGTGACATCCCGGCGCAGCGACATGAAGTCGGCAGAGGAGACCTCCCCAGGGGGCTGCAACACCGCCGCCTGGATGAACCGGTGGCTCCGCAGGGCAGCCGCGCTCTTCTCCGCAGCGGCGCGCAGCGCCGCCAGCACCCCCAGGTGGTAGCCAGGGCTGTTGTCAAGAAACCCGCGGAGCTCCTCCAGCATCAGGATGAGATCTGCTGTCCCCTGCACCCCTGCACCCCTGCCGGGGGTGGTGGCGGTGGCGTCCTCCGGCGCCTTGCATTCGATCCTTTCGATGGTGCGCAGGGTCTGGGCGAGGTCGCCCCTCGCCTCGGCGTGCGCCAGCAGCAGGAGGGCCGTCTCCTTCCCGGGGCGGATGCCTGCTGCGGCGGCGCTGCTGAGGAGGCGCCACGCGGCGGACACCGTGTCGCCCCTGGGGGTGGCTGCGGCGGAGCTCTCCCTGAAGAGCAGGGAGAGTGTGCCGTTCATCACTGCGGTGAGGGCCTGGGGGCTGACGAAGGAGCCGGAGGCTGTGTCGGTGGAATCGTGCGTGCCGCCATGGGGGCGTCCGGTGGTGCCAATGAGGGCGCGCCTTGCCAGCTCGTGGCAGAGGCGGAGGAAAGCCGCTTCGGCGTAGGATGCGAAGCGGAGGTCGACAGCGCCCTTTGCGGTGTGGAATAGGATGTCAACCGGAGGCCCAGTCCGCGGTGGATGTGTCTGCGTCAGACGCACACAGAGGTGTTGATAAGCCCCACTTGCCTCCGGCGTCTCCGGGATCCCACCTGATGAGAGCTGCTCGCCGACAAAGGCCTTGATGAGTTCACATTTTCCCTTCTGGTCGATTCGCCTGTCGGATACCCGCAGGAGATCTTCAAAGACGGTGCCCAGGTCGGGGCGCCCGGTGCTGTTTACCGCGCGGATAGCGCATTCCGGTGTCCCTGTATAGGCCTGCAAAGACTCTTCATACCGCAGCAGGAGGCGGAGAGTTCGCCGCATCTGATGGGCGCAGCACTCACCACACAGCCGCCCACATTAGGGGGGGGGGGGGATGTCTGTGTGGCTGTGTGGGGTGGTGATGGGGGTGTGGAGTGCATTTTGTATCTGCGCCAACCCGCATGACGTAAGCTGCCACAGCCAACCTCCTCGGGGGGTGGGGGAGGTGCGGTGGGGTTTCAAGAGGGCCTCGGCCTGTCCGGGGTTTTCCACAGCAATAGGATTGAAAGAGGTGGGGCTGGTTTTTGCTCCAAGGTTTATTTCAGGCCGGGCGACAAGGGCTCTACGTTGCCCCGTCTTCTGGCCCTTTCTGCCGTTTGTTAGTATGTTCACAGCACCCTGGGGCAAGAATCTTGTGTTGCTTTTTGAGAGGACTAACATCCGGCATGCATGCAGGCACGACCCCCACCACCACCCCCCCCCCTCCCGTAGACAAATCTACTTTTTTCGGCACCCTTGCGAGTCACTCCCCCCCCCCCCCTCCCTCTGACCCACACGCCCAACCCTCCGCGAGTCGAGCACAGGCTCACCGATTGAACTCTAATACGAGCAACCACACCACGCCCCCACCACGTTATGATATCACGCTGAACACCCCCATTCTCTCTTTTTTGCACAACTGCCCCCCCCCCCCCCAACCCCCCAATGCTGGGCAGCCCACCAGCGGCTGCGAGACGACGCCACACCCTGTTTGCCAGAAGGCATTTTCTTTGTGAGGGCCGCAACGGCTTGACACAACGCAACGTCACCGCCCCCCCCCCCCCGCTTCAGAGCCTTCTCGACGCTGCCTCTTCCCTCTCCCTCTCCTTCACCCCTGCAAGGGAGGACAGGCAGCCAACGAGATGCCCTTCGGCGAAAGTGCCATACACGACAGGGGACTGGCTCGGGCGGGGCCCATCCCTGCAGCACATGGTGAAGACAAACGCGTCGTCTTTTGAGTAGCGCGATAGGGCCGCCCACACGTCAGGCGACACGGCGCTGGGCAGGGCCCGGACAACCTTTGCAGAGCTGTGGTATGCAGGGTGGATCCCCAGGGCGTGCATGATGGACCACGCGGGTGACTGCGGGTCTGCCCCCTCCACGCAGAAGTTTAGCGGGCGGTGGAGGTCCACCGGGGCCAGCGCAAGGTGGCGGGCTGTGTCATCTGAGTTTGCGACAAGGGGTGGGGAATCGGACTCGCTGCCGTATCCCATGGCCTTCGCAATCACAGCCTTGTCGCCACCCTTGTTGCAGTAGACTCGGATGTGCGGTTGTGAGGAAGAGGTCCTCCCTGCAGGCGCGTTCTGGTGCCGCTTGCTGGGCGGGTTTGCCGACAAGGGGGAATGGGTGTCACACCGCTCTGCCTTCCGCTTTCGCGGGACACCCCCAGAGGCGTCCTTCCGGAAGCACTCCAGCACCTCCATGAAGTCGGTGGCACTCCAGACCTCAAGGCCATGGGCCCTCGCCTTTGCCGTCTTGGTGGTATGGTTGGCGCCCGATCCCATCACGAGGATGCTCGTCGCGGCTGTGACGTTGGGCTGCACCACACCTCCCATCTCGCGCACCCCATCAGCAGCCTTGGCACGGAGTAGCGGGAGGGTCCCGGTGAACACAACCGTCTTCCCGTTCAGCACCATGGTGGCCAGCGATCCCTGCTGTGGGGCTGCTGGGAGGAAGGCACACTCACCCACACCAGCCCTGTGGCAGGGGTTTCCACACAACACGCACCGCGCTGGAGAGACAGGGTGAGAGGGGGGGGAGAGGGAGAGAGAGAGGGGTGCGTCGTGGTAGGGAGGGGGGTGGGGCGGGGCGTGCGATGTTCTGGATCCCATTAATAGCGTTTCGTTTTTCGTTCTCTTTTTCTGCAGGCATCCAGGGCTCTATAGTCTATGCCCAGGTCTAGGCTCAGCTGGTCTGGGCGCGTCTGGCGAGAGGCAGACGCGCACCCCAGAAACACAACAGTAACCTTTGAGGAAACTCCAATGATGCCCCCACTGGCAGCCACTCTACACACACACTGTCTGGCAGGGAGGGGGGTGGCGCCCTACATCCTGCGCAGGGCATGCTTTGTTCAGGAAAGGATCAAGGCCGTGCCTGATCTTTGAGATGCTTCTTCAGATTCCAGACACGCGTCTTCTTATCCGAGGCCTTGTAGTAATAGGTGTGGCCGCGGGAGTCCTGCTTCGCCTTCCACACCCCCTCTGCCAGCAGGCGCTCCACCTCGGCATCGAGAGGGTCACGGGGCACCACCGTGGGCAGCACGGGCAGCGTCGCATCCGCCTCGCTGATAGACGACGACATCTGGCTGGGCGCTGTGGTCGCCGTCGCACGCGAGGAGTGCTGATGCTGCCACTGCAGCAGGGCCATGTCCTCCTGCAGGTCGCTCCACTGCTGCGAGAAGGCACGCTGGAGGGACCCGCGTGCATCTGACTCATCCGCCTCACACCGCCGCGAATCCGCAGTGGGCAGGAGGGGCTGCGCCCCGCCCGTCAGGCCGCCTGTCTTGGAGAGCAGCACCTCTGTCTCCTCCAAGGTGCGGTGCACGTCACGCTCCAGCATGGTACCAGGCGACAGCAGGTGTGAGGGGCTGCCCCCACGGAGGTCCAGCGAGCACAGCGGCTCGCCGGCAGGCGCTGCGGACCGGCCAGGCGGGCTGGCAGGCTCAGCAGCAGGGACGTGGATGTTAAGGCGCCGCAGCACATCCCTGCACTCCTCCATCTGCGACTCGATGCCTGTCGTGTGGGTGCGGTACTGCTCCAGGTCGCTGTGCAGCTGTGAGAAGGAGCCGCGAAGCTCGTGCAGGAGGGCGAGCGCCTCGCACCGCACCCCGCCCTCGGCAGCACCTCCGCCGGCAGCCATGTGTAGGAGAGGGTGGTCTGGGCGCAAGCTCCAAGAGGGCGCTGGAGGGCGCTGTGTAGAGGCTAGCCCCTCCTGTGTCGGGGTGGCACCGCTGTGTTGGAGAGGGGTGGTGGGGTGGGGTGGGGTGGGTCAGTGATGTTTCAGATAGGCGTGGTGAAGCGCAAGGTGTATCCCAGCCGCAAATAAGGCATGGGTGTTGAGCGCAATGGCATTGGAACCCCATTTATCCTTAGTAGGGAGGGTGGGGGTGGGATGGGGGCTGGACTCCCGCAGACAGCACGCCAAAACAACATCTCCGGCATAAAAGATCTCCCACCCCCCCCCCCCTTCCGACACACCGTCCCAATCGCCTGAGGCGAAGACGACTGCAGAAGACACCGCCTCATCTCATGTTGTGAACAAGTTGCAAGGGCCCCATCTCTGTGGCACCGGCAAACGCCACGGCGTTGCGCCAGGCCCACCGGGAAATTATATACGCTCACCCCCACACCCCCCTGAAGGCATCTCAAGCCCGACTCGGCTGCAGGTGTCTGGGGCACGGGATGGCGTGGGCTGTGCCTGCCTCAGGGCACAGGGAGATGCAAACGCCCCACCCTGAGGGGGTATGCACAGCACAGCGGGCTTGCGCCGCACTGCGGAAAGCGCTGATGGAGCTCGGGGGGGCACCCAGGTCGGAGAGCGGGGGTGCCGAAGCGCAAAACGTTGTGCAGCAGTGCACAATGGAGAAATATCGGAATATTTTCGCTTCTTGGTCAAGCTTGGTCGGAGCACCCTGCCCCAGCAGCTGTAACAAGAACAGGAATGGGGATGAAGGCATTCGCTCTGCGTGTGTCAGAACTGCTGCGAACACTGGAGACTCGCGCCACTGTCACCTTAGAAAGTTGTGAGTGAGAGGCACGCCGTTCTGCACCTTCGAGCGGAATCCCATGTGTCTTGAATTCGTTGTGAGAGCGAGTTGGATGGCTCGGGGCTGCGTCCAGGTTCTGGGTGTTGCAACCCGCCCTGGGGCCTCGAGATGTATCAAAGCAACTGCGTCCAAAAGAAAAAGCGGGGCGGCTGGTTTGTTTTCAGACCCTGCGACAAGGCGGCAAAGGGTTTGGCGGTGCAAACAGAATACCACAACAGAAAAAGGCTCTTATCTGGGTGACACCTTTGCACCGCGGCACGGCACACTGGATCACATCAGTGAGTGACAAGCCGAGGCAACGCGCACTCTGCGCATTGGCATCCACTCTGCTGTCACGTGCGCCGTGGGCAGGGGGGCAAGGTGGTCACACCGAGACGAAGAATCGCTTCCTTAACACCCACAATGCGAATAGCAATAAATGGCGCAATGGTGATGAGCTTGATCTTGCCGCAGGAGCCCGTATCCCTCGTTCGTTCCCCGAGGAATAGTGTTGGGGCAAGCAAGAGGCCCTGCAACAGGGGGGGGTCTTCGCTTTTTTCCGGTTCGGCAAAAAAATCTCGGCGGGTTTCTCCTAGAAATAAGAAGAAATGCACCAAAAAAATGCACCGTTTACGACACCGTCGCGAAGACCCCCAGACTGGCACAACTGACAACAAATGATTAAAGACTGCGCAGCAGCATCCCCAAGGACATGGCGGGGCATTCTTGCCCGACGATGATCAATGCTGGCACACGAGCTTTGAACGATCAAGAGTTCCTTGTTGTTCCAACGAACAGACGGTGCCGTGCGGTGCTGCCCAGGAGTGGGGGCGCTTTCTCTCGCAGATTCTCAACGTTTTGTGAAAACAATGACACAGTGACCCTCCCTCCAAGCGATATGAAGGACGGAGAAAGACATGGGCTCGTCCTAAAAAAACCCCCCCCCACTTTGCCCTTTTTCGGGGTTTTTTCAGATTTTTGTCAGAAAAATTGCCTAACAGACCCCATGCACCTGTCACAGACCCACAAACACATCCATGAGGGGTTTGGGGGGTGTGTTCTGGGGGTGCTTCGACCGTTTTCTCGCACTTTTTTGCTGTGATTGGGTGATTTTCTCCCGTTCCTCGGCCCTTCGCTTTATCGTGGTATTTATCCGTGACAGCGGCTCATCCGCTTCTCTGAGGTCTACATGGGGTAATGTTCGGTACATTGGGTTAGCACTCTGATGCTGCGGGCTTCCAGGAGCCATATCTGCGCAGAGGGTGACAGGGTTGCTGCAGGCTGTCGATTGTGAGGCACGGCGACTGCGCCCCTGAAGCACATACGCAAGCTTGCACATCACGTGCTGGGCGGCGAGGGAGGTTGCGTCCGGGAGGCATGCAGCACAGGACCAAAGATGCTGCTGGGGCATTGCTCCGCTTGTCCCACCAAACCCGCCCTTCCTTGTGCGAGGTGGAAGGGACAAGGGCCTCCGCAAGGCCCTTGTCCCCTCTCAGATTGGACAGCTATCCACACGTCCCGCAACACGCACACGCAGAAAGTATGGGTGCCTGCTTCAGAGATATTGTCTGCATGATCAACATGCTCGGGATTCCTTCCCCTTAGCCGGAACAGATCATCGCCGCAGACGAACCCTGTGCTTCATATCTGTCTAGGAAAAGTTGTCGTCCCGAAGTGGGCGAATCACGCTTCGGCGTGTGTCCATATGTCCTCATTGACACTTACAACAAGGGCGGCGTGAGTGGTGCCAGGGAGGGCACCTTTCCCAGAGCAGTTGCAACAAGATCAGCACTTCCTTCTGTGCTTCCAACAAAGACGCGGGCATCTCTTGTGGTCTTGATGATGTCGTGACCTGCATCACCCCACTTCCGGTCGTAAAGCTCCTTTTGTGGGCAAGCCTCTGGAGAGACTCTGTCATGATCTTCGGGGCCTTCGGGGCCATATTATTGGCCCAGAAGGGCTGTGTTTATAGTGCGCATGTGCCCCAGGACCTGTTTTTGGTCCATGGGCGTCGTGTAACAAGTGAAAAATTCGAAAATCCCCCAAAAACCTGAAAAAACCTGAAAAAGGGCAAAGTGGGGGGGGGGGGGTTTAGGACGAGGTCACATGAAGAATTGAATATATGGCAGCTTCAGGGTATTCCTGCAGACCTTGTGCAGAGGAGCAGCATCTGGCACAGCGCGCTCAGCAGAAGAGGTTCCGGAGCTGCGTTCAGGAGTTGCTAGGCGGGGGGTGATAAAAGAGATGGACAAGGCACACACACATGCACAAATATGGAAACACAGGGGAAGGTATCTATGGGATGATAAATCGAACAATTGTCTGCGCCCCCGGCTGGGTCGTGAAGTGACAGCAAAACGAAACAACAAACCGACGACTGCAGATATGTGTTGTTGTAACGCAAGGCCCTGCTCTTTGTGTTATGAACCACTCCCCCAGTCTGATGAAGTGAGTAGGGGGTCGCAAGATCCAAGCAGACCGACACAGGACACAGAAAATTACCCAGTGGCGACGCCGAACTCTCAAAAAAAAAGCAACAGCCTAACGTCGGCCCAACGTCGGGCCAAAGAA
Organism: Rhynchopus euleeides; assembly: GCA_963210315.1. NCBI lineage: Eukaryota > Euglenozoa > Diplonemea > Diplonemida > Diplonemidae > Rhynchopus > Rhynchopus euleeides. Next base: position 829,134 of record OY723274.1, read on the forward strand.
AGTCCAAACGGAAAGCGAATGCTGCGGCGACGCTGACGGGCCATGCCGAAGCGGCGCAGCATAGCATATCCGATGTGGGAAAGAATACGGACAGTGTACCTCCACAGCCCAAAGGGCTCTCAAATGCCGTGCGGCTTCAGTCCCCGTGGCCCCTCGCCACGTCTTGAGAGACTGTCACAAGGCCCCACTCGCCACGGGTGAATCGAGCGGTGACCAGACTGTTTCACCGCAAGAAGGGTACTCCGATCGTTTGACAGCTCTGATAACCTTTTGCACGTTTTTCACACCACGCCCACACAACGTTTGTTTTAATGTTCGGTGTAGGCTGCACCGAGCGAACTCTGGTGACACCACCACACACTCACGAGTGATTAGCAACGTGCCACCGGATGCTCTCGCCCCAAAAACCAGGGCAAGCCCCTCAAGATGCAAATACGACACCACGTGAACAAATCGTTGCAAATCTTTGCAGCTGCTCGAGGGCCATCACAACACACTAACCCACCCCTCACAGCGTCGCACCCTGCAGCTTGAGGGCTGTCTTGAGGATGTCACCCACGATGCCGAGCGCAGAGGAGGAGCCACACCCGGGGCCCTGCAGCAGCATCGGGTGCTCCGATGCATACCCCTCGCGGTGCAGCTGCACGTAAATGTTGATGTCGCGGATCGCCCTGCTGGGGTGATCCGCCGGCACCCACTCCGGGCGGACGAACGCCGAAACCTTCGGGGATCCGCTGCCGATGCCAACGCCACCACCACCACCACCGTTGCCGCAGACACAGCTCGCCTCCTCACCGCACACGCCAGGCCCCTGCGCACTACCCGAGACATCCAGCCCGCAGACGTAGGCGAGGCTCAGCCCCTCCTCACGCTTGCTGGCGGCAAGGGAGGAAAACTCCGCGTCGTACCGCCGGATGATGTCGATCTGAGCATCGCAGGTAGCCCAGCCGCTGGCCTGCAGCTCCTCGACGCAGGCCGGGCTGACTAGGGGCGTGCGGCGGATGTCCTCCAGGCGGAGGTGGTAGTCCATCAGGCGCGCGAGAGCCACCAGCTTGCGGGCTGTGTCCAGCCCCGACAGGTCCGCCGCAACGTTTGCCTCGCTGTAGGACTTCCCGATGGCCCGCCCCGCCGCCTCCGACAGCGGCACCCCCGAGTTGACAGCCGCGGCGATGAAGTTGCACGTCCCGGAGAGTGCCCCATCCACACGGGTCACCCGGTCGCCCATCTGGTTGAGGCGGCGGATGGTATCCCCGATCGGCACGCTCGCCCCCACGCTGTTGTCGTAGGTGAGGAACCCCGTCTCCGGCTCCAGGGGGCACGCTCCTCCGATGCGCGCGATGGAGGCAGCGCTCGAGACTACAACGTGGATGCCGTGGTGCCCGCATGACTCATAAAACCTCCCCACATCCAGCTCCAGCCTGTTGCAGTCCACCACAACTGGGCAGGACATCTGGCGGAGGCGCTGCAGCATCCTGATGGGCACGACGCTGCTCATCCGCTTGCCGGAGGGGGGTGTCTCGACGCAGGGCGTGCGTTCCATCTCCTCAAGCTTAGCTGCGATGTCCACACCCTCCTCCACAAGCCCCGAGGGTGCGGTGCTGTCACCTGCAATGGGGTTCGACCCGCAGGTGTGGAGGGTGCCGACGACACGCAGCTCAACCTTGTATCTTTCGAGGATTTCGCGGGACTGCTGCTGGATGCGGCGGAGGAGCCCCAGGGAGCTGGGGTTGCTCCCCAGCACCAGGAGGCTGACAATCTGATGCCCGAGGTTGATGGCGGTGTGCGCGCAGCGCACAGCCACCGCGGTGTCGTGGGAGTCGATCACGCAGGAGACGGAGGTGCTGTCGGAGCCCTGCCCGATGGCGCGGATCCTCACCTTGGCGGCGGTCAGCCCTGCGAAGAACTTCGGGAGGACCGCCTGGGAGGCCCTCACCAGGGTGAGGAGGGTGACTGGCTGCCAGACGTTGAGCTCGTCGAGCTCGCGGCGCCGCACCTCGCGTTCGAACTCCTCGAGGAGGGCGGAGCGTGCTGCGGCGACCTGGCTCTCAGACACCACGACGTGCACAGCCTGCCCGTGGGCTGCGTAGCTCGCGTGGTGGATCTTCACCTCAGCCCCGTCCAGCGCAGAGCAGCACCGCAGCCCGATGTGCTGCGCAGGCGTCCCGGAGTGCCCCAGTCGGGACCGGGTTGTGATGACTGCGAGGTGCTCCAGGTGGGTGACGCATGTCGCGGCGCCGCTGGCCCCCCCGGCAGCTCCGTTGCTGATGTCGCCGTTGCCGTGCTTCGCAGGCGCCCCAGGCGCCACAGGGTCTGAGATGACGGTGGCAGGTCCATCCGGGTCGTCGGTGTTGCGGATCACCATCGGGATCCGCATGTCCACCAGAGGCAGGATGGTGCGCGGGTGGAACATGCGGCTGCCGTAGATCGAAAGCTCCATCGCCTCCACATAGGACAGCCGCGCGACGGGGTACGCTTCCTTCACGATGTGCGGGTCTGCGGTGAACACGCCTGGCACATCCGTGTTGATGACAACACGGGACGCCCCCAGGAACAGCCCCAGCAGGGCTGCTGTGTAGTCAGACCCATTCCTCCCGAGGGTGGTCCGCCTGCCATCCTCCGTGGCGCCGAGAAACCCGGTGACGATGGGAACGGATGACTCGGGCCATGCGTCCTGCGCCTGGGAGAGCTTCCTCTGGGTGTCCTCCCATTCGACCCTTGCCTTTCCGAAGTCCTCATCGGTGGCGATGACATCGCCTCCGTCGATAAAATGCGCAGGCGTGCCGTATGCAGTCAGGGCGAAGGCCAGGACGGTTGCGGAGAGCCGCTCGCCAAACGACAGTAGCCTGTCGAGCGTTGCGGGTGACAGTTCGCGCACCAACGAAATCCCGAGGAGGAGGTTTTGCAGCTCAGAGAGCAGGGCCTCGATGCGCTGCCTGATGGGGCGCTGCATCGGCTCGTCGGGGCAGACGGTAGCGACGTTGTTCAGGGCGATGTCGCGGATCGCCCGCACCTTCTCCTGGGCCTCCTCCAGCTGCGACAGGCAGGCCCTGTCTGCGGCATCGATGAGGTGGTCTGTGCTCTTCCCCATGGCGCTGACGACGACAGCCACGCTTCCCTCAGAGGCCTGCCGGCTGACCACGTCGACGACCTGCCGGAGCTTCGCCCCCATGCTGCTGCCTCCAAACTTCAGCACGACACACCCTTGGAAGGCATTCGTCGCACACCCAAAGTCTGTTATGCTCCACGACGTGGTCAGCGAGGTGTTGCTGTGGTACGGCAGCAGCGAGATGCCATGCGTCTGCCCCGGCGGACCGTGCTTCACCCCCTTCTTCGGAACGGAGCGTTTCCGCTCCTGGTCGGCGAGGGACATCGCTGGGGCCCTCCTTGGTTCCTTCGTTTAGCGCAGGGGGAGGGGTGGGGAGAGAGAGAGAGTTTTTGGTGCGACGCCCAGAGAGTGTTCTGTGAGGAAGTCCCTCTTGCGGAGTACAGTCCGCTTTGTGTACGTATGCGTGTGGGGAGGGGATAACCTGTTTCGGGGGGTTGGGTTGAGGTGTTCTGTGCAAGGCTGATGGTGCACACAATACTGTCTGCAAAATGGTGTAGGTGAGGCTTCAATGGGCTGCCACTGATTCGAATCACTGCGATTCCCAACGAATAAGACTTGGCATGATGATGTGCCATCACGGGAACATCAACCTTAGTTCGCACGCTTGTGTATTGTTACTTTCGCTGAAAGTGGCACCGCGGAAGCTGTGCCACGATCAAAACAACGGGCGGAGACAGGGAGGCCGCTGCAGACCTTGCCCTTGCCAGGCCAGGGTGTCGGCCGGGCTCCGGCTTGGGGACACACGACTGTTGCGCGGTTGCGCATCAGCGAAAAGGGAGAAAGAAAAGGACCGCTCCCCCCTGGGAGACTCAGGAGGAACAACCGAAACACTTCGACACTTGACTTGAGAGACGGAGAGAAAGAGATAGAGCAAGCGAAGAGGCACGGGTGGTCTTTACTCTGTGTCAAGGCAGTGCCGGTGTGGCACTGCACCTTCGGGTTTAAGAGGGCAGGATCGCTCGCTGCCCTTTTTTCTGCACTTTCAGAGAGAAAATCGCCCAATGGTAGACACATACACTACACTGTGAGGCCCATCCCTCTGAGGCTGAATCTCACAGCGTATGTTCGACGCATGGGAGAGAGCATGCGAGGCTGTTGAAGGGCATTTGCCACACGCACACACACACACACACACAACGGGTTTGCATGCCTGAACAGAAACCGGCGCCAGAGAAAAAAAAATGTGTCGGATGCCCAGCCGTCTCCGGGAGAGAACGATGGAGACATCACACCCAGCCCCACAGGAGGATCGGCACACAACAGCTGGGGGCTCTCTGCATATAAAACCCCCACCCACACACCCTGCACTCCCCCCTCAGGAGCATGCATGGGGGGCATTCGCTCAGGAGTGCAGAAAAGTGAACCGCCGCGCAAAAAAAGGAGGCGATCTGACACAGTTTTGCCACAGAACGAAGGCCCCGATGGGGTGATGGCGAATGGGAGGGGATACGATCTGGGTTTGAGATCGCCCCCACCCCACCACCACCCCCCAACTCAAAACAGATCTGCCGAACCTCACCCCCACAACGCCTCCTCGCCGGGTATATTTTTACGACGCACGTTCATAGAGACGGACATGCCCCCCTGTACCTCCTGCTGCCATGAGTGCGGCGGAGTCGGAGAAGGCGACAGCAAAGAGGGGCGATGCATTGTCCCACAGGAGAGAGACGGATGATGCCGGCGGCCTCAGCGAGGGGAAGTAGACAAAATCCGTCGCACCGACAGCCGCCAGGGCGGAGTCCTGCGAGAGGGCGAGCGAGTAGAAATGTGTCGACGGGTTACACCCCTGCCCCAGACGCAGGACCTCTGCTGGGGCAGAGGGCTCACGGATGTCGCGCACCTCAATCTGATTCCGGTCGCGGCACGACGCTGTGTAAATCAGGTTCCCATCAAACGAGATACACATCGAGTCGCCGCAGAGGTACGCGCCGTACAGGCTCCCCACGGCGTGGTCGACACGCGTGTCCCACAGCTGCAGGCTCTGGTCCCACCCGCCCGACACCAGGCACTCCGGGTTGCGGGGGAGCCACTTTACCGATTGCACCCGCGAGGAGTGGGCCTGGGAAGGGAGGTCCCGGTCGTCCGTCGCCTGTGCCCAGGAGAGGCGGGAGATGACGCCCTTCCCAGACTCGTCGCCGATGAGTATTGTCCCGTCTTTCCCCGCTGCGGCGAACTGCGCCCCGTCCTCCCTGTAGTCGATGCAGTAGATCTCAGACCCCGCATCGAGGGTGTGGATGCACTTCCTGCTGGTGACGTGCCAGTGCTCGATAGTCCCGACGGCGGTTCCTGCAGCGAGGATGTTGCGCACCCTGCTGCCCGTGTCGACGGGGCGGAAGGCGGCGCAGGTGACAGGGAGCTTGGATGCCTGGGCCCGCATGGTGTCAAGCACGTAGTCTTCGCTCCTCCGTTGTGTCCCATAGCATCGGATTTTTCCGTCGCTGCAGCAGGCGACAGCCATGGTTTCGTCAGGGCTGATGCACAGCGACAGCACATCGCCAGTGACTTCTATCGATGTTTTGAACCCATACATTGTGGCCGAGGCGCAGCGCTGCTGCCCCAGAGGGGATACTATGGATTGGGCGCCTCGTCGTCTTCCTGAGTGGATACGCCGTGTGTGCAGAACGTTCAAACTCATAAAAAGAGGTGAGAAACACCCACCAACGACAAGACAAATTCCGCACATGCAGAGCGGGCAGCAGCGAAACTTGCAACAGGGGGGTATGGGTCGAGGGGTGGGGGTGTGGGGTGGGACTATGCAGGGGGAAGCGCCGAACAGCTCACCACCTATTCTACTGTCTTTTGAAGCTCTGTTTTTGTTTGTTTTTTTTTGCTGGGGGATGGGGGGGGGGGGGGGAGGGAGGGAGGGTCTTTTTTTGTTCTGCCACAGAACGGCATCGCATTTTGCCCTCCCCCCCCCCCTCCCGTTTCCCAGGCGGCAGGTCGGGGGGTGGGGGCGATGGTTGGACCGACACAACAAAACCAGGCGGTTGGAGCCTCCGCAATTTTGGCTTTCATCAAAATTCTTTGTTGGATTCAGTGCAGCCACACCGCATGAGATCTCAGGGAGCAGGCTCGCTGCCTCATAGATGTAGCTTCTTTTGGATACTTCTCCTCGCGCAGAGTACGCACCCTTTGGTTAGCACCATACCAGACACACAACACTCCAGTGATGATTCGTTGGTTCTATAATGTGGGGTGGCAAGGGGGAGTGGGGAGAGAGAGGGGGGGATGGGGGTGGGGTATCAGAGGGTGATCCCTGTGTTGGTTTTTTTGGCGTTGTCTTATTATTTTTTTTTTACCCGGTTGCACAAACAAAACAAAAGAACCCCGGCAATCTGGTGCCCCTGACGACCCCATATTGCGTAGTTTGTGCGTAGTGAAAAGGGGGGGGGGGGGTCTCATTTTTTGATTTACTCAGCCATTCTCTGTCTCTATGCCGGGACCCCAAACTCAAGGAGTTCTTGCTGTTCCGGGGTCAGTGAGGGTGCAGGCGCTTCAGGTGCTTCAGGTGCTGCAGGTGCTGCAGGTTCTTCAGGTGCTGCAGCGCTGGCAGCCTTCGGTGCGGGTTTCGACGCAGTCTTTGCAGGTCTCTTTGGGGGTGCCCTTTGGCGCGGTGCCTGCTTCAGCTCGTCGGGTGGAAGCATCAACGCATCATTAAGCGGTGCCTGCTTCAGCTCCTCCGGGTGGAAGCGTCAACGCATCATTAAGGAAGAAGGAAGCACAGTTGCTACGCTTTTTTGCAGCTGCAGGAAACGACACCATACCCAACAACAATCCCCAGACCGTCGAGGGAGAGTGGGCGCCTGGATCCCGTGACACAGATCTCTAGTGCCGTTGTGATCCCCTCGGATAACGTCTCCTGGACGTTGTCAGCGGAGGTTGCCTGTGTGGCGGTGACCTCCGTATACCCCGCGGGATCCAGTGCCAGTAGCGCCTTCTTCAGCTTTTCGTCGACCCCTCGGCCGACGCTCTCCTTGATGTCAAGGGCCACCTTCAGGGTGGCACCTCGCAGCGCCCTGAAGGCTGTGATCGTATCATCATTCACAATCTCGAGGGTGTTCTACGCGGCTCCTGGAACTCACTTCCTTCTCAGGTGTTTCTGGGCATGGGGCAACCTTGCCCAGGTGTTTCTGGAGTCCCGCCCCACATGTCGTGCGTTCTTTCGTACGGTGTATAGTGAGTTCTGGCAATAATTTTTTGCTCGGTCAGCGCAGTGCCTCCAGTCCTGTCTCAGTAGCCACACAGAAAGGGGGACCAAAAAAAACTGGGGGGGGGACCAAAAAGCGAGACCCCCCCCCCAGATTGCGTAGTTTGTGCGTAGTGAAAAAGGGGTAAATCAGGGGCACCAAATTCAATCCCTTTTTTTTTTGTTGCGTGTGAAGGACTTTTTGTTTTGAAATAAAAAAAATAAAACGGACAAAAAAAATAACAAAAAAATAACAACACTGAAACGAGCTGCCCACATAGGCCGAAAGGGAAAGGGCACACGCAGGCATCGCGCCTGAGGAAGGGGGTAGGAGCGCAGCAGGTTTCCACTTCCGTTGCCCCTTTCCCCGACATCTCTCGGGGAAGGGGCAACGAGAGTAGAACCTGGCGCACGAGCCCCACCAAGCAGCCTCCCACCCCCCCCCCCCTAGGGGGGGTCAAATGGGGGTGACAAACACGATTTTTCAAAAAACCGGCGCAGAGGCCCCAAAGCCCCCGTAAACCCTCCAAACCCCCCCAGATCGGTCCGGAAACCCATCGAACCCCACTTTTCCACCATTCCGGGCACCTCAGGTGCCCGAATTGGGGTACCTAAATTTTGTGCCACCGTTTGGTACCGGACAGTGCCACTGTGTGGGAGGTTGGAAAAGAAAATGCCCCAACACACCACATCTGAGGGTTGCAATGCACGTTGCTTGCCAACCACGTCATCCGGTGGGTGTCAGGCGCTATGTAGGTGGCATGAGCCAGGTCTTCGATGTGTTCTGGCTTGTATATGTACCTCCCTGCCTGCGGCACAGGCACTGCCTTTGTCCCCCACACCAGCCACAGAGAGCGTATTGTACTCGGTCCACGGTTGCTGATTCATTGTGATGCGTTGTATCCTCGAGTGAACGTCACACACTAGTGGCACCACCACCCGCCATCCGAGAGCTGTATTGACTTTGCGCCCTTCCGTTGCATTCACCTCGCCACGCATATTGCACCGTTCAGTACCAGTGCTCTTGGGCCAGGCAAAGTAGACCGCAGCAACTACCAATTCTGGCACAATGGGTACCACGACAGCGCACTTCGTGTGTTCCCGGAATGTACAGCTCGTGTTGCAACAGTCGTTGTCAACACATCCCGGTTGTGGAGCACTGCTGCACAGGAATCACACGACCATCTGGACTTGTTCCGTACCTACAGGCAGCCTCCCGGTGCATGGTGGCAGGGAGGTACATATACAAGCCAGAACACATCGAAGACCTGGCTAATGCCACCTACATAGCGCCTGACACCCACCGGATGACGTGGTTGGCAAGCAACATGCATTGCAACCCTCAGATGTGGTGTGTTGGGGCATTTTCTTTTCCAACCTCCCACACAGTGGCACTGTCCGGTACCAAACGGTGGCACAAAATTTAGGTACCCCAATTCGGGCACCTGAGGTGCCCGGAATGGTGGAAAAGTGGGGTTCGATGGGTTTCCGGACCGATCTGGGGGGGTTTGGAGGGTTTACGGGGGCTTTGGGGCCTCTGCGCCGGTTTTTTGAAAAATCGTGTTTGTCCACGTAAAAGGGTGGCATTTGACCCCCCCTACCCCCCCCCCCCCCCAGGCCAGCAGGGGCGCATGCAGGTGGCACCGGGCCCTCTAACCCACCCCTCTCTAAAACAAATCAGGAACACCGCACGCCACTCCTCAAACCCCCTCAAACACGGTGGGATCTTGTAAATTTTACATGTATAACTACAAGTATATACATGTATTATACATGTATAATACTTGCATGTCAACTATTATACATGTATAATACATGTATATGCCTGAAATATACATGTAAAATACATGTATATCAAGTAAAAATACAAGTATAATACTTGCATGTCAACTATTATACATGTATTTTTACTTGATATACATGTATTTTACATGTATATTTCAGGCATTTACATGTATTTTACATGTATAATACTTGTCATGCAAGTATTATACATGTAAAATACTTGCATGACAAGTAAAATACATGTACCGTATACGTAAATATTTTGGAACGTAAATATTATGGAACGTAAATATTATGGAACGTAAATATTTTGGAACGCTGGTGGGTTGGCGTTCCAGATTTTTTTCGTTCCATAATATTTACAGGGCTTTCTGCGACTCGGGGACTTGGACCAGGTGATCGGACGGCATACAGAGTCCCTGACGGGACCTACTCGTGCACTTTTCGCGCGATTCCTGACGCAAGCCGTCCTCACCACCGAGTCCCCAACTGGCCCTGTAAATATTATGGAACGTAAATATTATGGAACGGACCGGCCAAAAATGGGCCCGTTCCATAATATTTACGTTCCATAATATTTACGTATACGGTATAATACTTGCATGACAAGTAAAATACTTGCATGCAAGTAAAATACATGTATTTTACTTGCATGCAAGTATTTTACTTGTCATGCAAGTATTTTACATGTATAATACTTGCATGACAAGTATTATACATGTAAAATACATGTATATGCCTGAAATATACATGTAAAATACATGTATATCAAGTAAAAATACATGTATAATAGTTGACATGCAAGTATTATACTTGTATTTTTACTTGGTATACATGTATTTTACATGTATATTTCAGGCATATACATGTATTATACATGTATAATAGTTGACATGCAAGTATTATACATGTATAATACATGTATATACTTGTAGTTATACATGTAAAATTTACAAGATCCCACCGTGAAGACCCCGGTGCCACCCCCCCCCCCCCCCTCCGCCAAGACAACACGGTGGGATCTTGTAAATTTTACATGTATAACTACAAGTATAATACATGTATTATACATGTATAATACTTGCATGTCAACTATTATACATGTATAATACATGTATATGCCTGAAATATACATGTAAAATACATGTATATCAAGTAAAAATACATGTATAATACTTGCATGTCAACTATTATACATGTATTTTTACTTGATATACATGTATTTTACATGTATAATACTTGTCATGCAAGTATTATACATGTAAAATACTTGCATGACAAGTAAAATACTTGCATGCAAGTAAAATACATGTATTTTACTTGCATGCAAGTATTTTACTTGTCATGCAAGTATTATACATGTATTTTACTTGTCATGCAAGTATTTTACATGTATAATACTGTTGTTGAATGTTTTTTTTCGGCAGGTCCCAACCCAAGGGCAGGTGACACGGCATGGGGGAAGGGGGGGGGGGGGTGGCGAGTGTGGGGGATTTTGGTGTGTTTTGTGGAGAATAAAGACATCCGGGAATACGCCATCCGACAGGGTTACCTTTGACCCACAGATGGCGCAGTGGCCAGAGGGAACATGGCCCCATCTCAATAATTTTGTTTCGAGTTCTTTTTTGAGGCCACCCAGGCAGTGTTCCGGAGGCTCATCCGCGTATATATCTCTTGGCATCGCGAAGTGATCATTTCGCGTCAATCCCACTTGCTCACATGATTACCCTATGTCCGTGGAGTCAGGGAGATGGACCAAGGGCAGGCAAGCATAGAAGTCTGACCGTGAACCTCCCACTCAAACAGGGGAAGAAGGGCGGGGATAAAAACTGAAGAATCCGCCAAATTCTCGGCGACACCACCCCGAGAGAGCTGCCCCCGCCCCCTTTTTGGCACCACCACAACCCTCCTAACGACACGCCGTTTTACTTCTTCCACCTGACTGTGGTGATACCGCTGCCAGTGACAACCCTCGCTGCATACTATTTTTTCGCTGTCAAATCTCCCTCCCACTTTGGTTATGCTTCCACACACACCCGCCATGTGTGAAGGCGGGTGAGTTGGGTCGTGACAGGCGACAATTTTCCTCCGACACACACAAACACGCACATTCTGGCACCACAGTGTTTTCCACATTGGGCGCACCGCCACCCTTATTGCATTCTGCTTGATTGGAACTCGTTGTGTTGATGCTCAGCTGAAGACATTCGGGAAAGAAGGGTGCGGGAGCCAGCTTTGCAGGAGAAGGCGGTGCAGAAAGAGAGGCAGCTGGGAGGGGAAGAAGGAAGCACGAGCCGAGGTATTGGAACCAAATTTTATCATTTTTTTCCCCAATCATGAAACAGGAGATGCGCTTTAGTGAGGCTTGCAGGGGGGAGGGGTGATCAGGAAGAAACAGGGTCAGGGGGGAGGGGGTGAAATAGAAGTAGAAGGGAGCACAAAAAGGATCTCCCTTCACGCACAGGGTCGAGGGGGGCTAACCTGGAGAAGTGGCAAAAGAGTAAGAGAGGGTGGCAGGGGTGACCTTGCAGGGGGGAGGGGGGATCTTTGCTACGCGGAGGCGGGGGGGGTGGGCATATATAGGACGTTGCGCACCCCCCACACCCACCCCGCCCCTCTGAGGGTAGTCTTCAGGGTCTTCAAGGAAAACGACCGCCATGCAGCTGGCTTTGGTGGAAGGGGGGGGGGGGTGTTGCAAAATGTCTCTAATCGGATCGACATAGGCGGTTAACCTCCCTTCCATTTCCTTCCCCCCCCTTTTTTTTGAAGTTTTTTTTGGGCCCCGGGTGGGGGTGCGAGAGAGACAACCAAAAGGCAAGTGCCGCCTTGATATCCTTGTTGGATAGTGCCCTCATATCACACCCTCAATCAGCTGACGAGACAACCAAAAGGCAAGTGACGTGCACATTGGAGCCAGAAGGCGTTGTTACTCACAGAGTATAGCGAGACGCAGCGTTTGGCATCAATTTCTTTTTTTCTGATTTTCGGTTGGGGACCTGGGTATAAGATAGACTTTTTTTCTGGCGCCGTTTTCCGGTTTTTCTGGTTTTGAAATTTTTTCGCGCGCAAACCCTCCCAGAATCTGAGAGGGCCCAGTGCCTGCGCGCGTCCTGTCGTACTGAGGCTGCTTGGTGGGGCAGGCGCAGCAGCTGCTTTGAAAGTTTGGACTCTCGGCCAAAAAACCGGTCTGGTGCAATGTTTTTACGCAGGGGGGTCTGGGGGGCGGATCCCCCCAGCCGCCGGAGGCCACGGTAGTGAACATCTGTTCCCTACAGTCTGGATTCGCTTGTAAGTAGGAAGGCTTCACTGTATCGCAGCCCGGCCAGCAGGAGATCACTGGTCCTTGAGGGTTCAACCTTCAGGGTGGAGGAGGACGTGGGAGCGACCACTCGTGACAGGTGTGCGTTGTGGGTGGAGTGGGTGCACGGCAGACCTTGTCATGGCCAAAGGGTCCACGAGATCTCCGCCACGTAGAGCCCAGACGAGAGTTTTCGAGGAGATGGGCACCTAGCTGTGACGACAGGCAACAAACAAATCTCATCTGTTAGTTGCCCCCAATAGGCTTGGCGACCTTCAAGACTGCTTGAAAGTCGTTCGTGTTCTCGTCTCAGCCCTCCAGACAAGCAGATCTGTCTCGAGTTGGTGGGCTGTCGCCATGTATTCGATGGCACCGAGTGACGCTGCACAGAGGCAGACGACACGGTGAACTCCAGCGGAGGTTACCCTACCTCCGCTGGAGTACACCGTGTCTCCCATGAGTCTCAACTAGCGGGAGTCTGAGCGTAAACTAGCTGGAAAATAGACTCCCGTCTCCAGTACAGACTGCAGTCTTAGACTCCCTCTTAGACATGGTGGCTGGAGTCCACCATGTGTGCACCTTCAAAACAGAAGAGACCTGCATGACGAGGGCATCACCACCCACCGGGCCACCCGCTAGGTCCATTTTTTCTTCTCCGCTTCTCCGCCTTCTTTGGACTATTTGGGCTCTGTGCGGATCACGATGGGGTCACTTTCTATTTTTTTTATGGCGTTTTTTCTGACTGTTTTACTGTCCCAAACCACCTGATTTTGACCCGAGTTTGGAGGAGTTTGGTGGAGTTTGGCGGAGTTTGGTGGAGTTTGGAGGAGTTTGGAGGAGTTTGGTGGAGTTTAGTGGAGTTTGGTGGCGTTCGGTGGTGTTGTGCGGTGTTGTGTGGTGGTTCCCTGCAAAAAATCGAATGTCCTATGGGGCGGAGGGCGCTGGGGACTGGGCAGTGGCCGTTCCACATGCCCTTCCCCTCGTGACTTACACCCTGTCGCCACCCCACTTCACGGAAAACCTGACTACGCAGCAACAGGGTCATGCTTGCGGCGGTATGCAACCACCAGGACAGCCTGTTTCGGGTTCGCAAAGCCTGGTACGCTGCCTTGCCGTAGGGACCCAGATACTGAGGACACCCCTGTGAGAACACTGAGGGAAGATGTTGGGCTGCCGAGTTGAAGCAGGCTTCGGGGTGACCGAGGCAGAGCACCCTGCCCAGAACATGAACAAGACTGTTCGACTGACGGGGAAGAACCTGGTGGGCAGGTGTGGTCTTCGGCGCAATGCTTGGAGATATCAGGAGCCTTCTCTTCAAGGCTACCACTTATGTTAGACTTGGCCTTCGCTCCTGTGAGCAGTGACAAAAGTGAGGGACGCCGTTCTTCCCCTCTGACCGACGACCAGTGATGACGTAGCGAAGAACCTTGAATGGGGTTTGAACCCGAGAGAGTCAATACTCAACCAAAGGTATTCTCCAGGACCTGGCACGGAACGGACGATACGAACGCTCCCACCGTGTGCACGGACCTGTCTGCGACTCTACAAGGAACCACGGGGTGGGGCGCGCACATCACCCGGAGGCCTCAAGGAGCGTGCCTGACCTGCACGACTCCGCTGCGCCAGCTACAAGGCGGAGCTCGGGCGCCATCCCACCGACCTACAGCAAGGCAAGGGGTGATGAACATCTGGAGACCTGAGCCCATGCAGGATCGGAGAGACGCGAAGGCCTTATCCACAGAGGATCCACCTGAGGGAGACCACCATCCACCTCCTTCGGACACCACATAGCCTTGTCGATGACCACAGCAGCCGGACACAGACCAGTACGTGTACCCTGCCTGCAGCACCGGGCCACGCCCCATCGAGGGTCTCCCTGAAGCATCTCTTTCGCCACGGCCCAAGCCGGAACCCCCTCACCACCACCAACGAACTGTTGCTGCACCGCGACAAGGAGGCAGCCCGCTACCTGGCTGCAGCAGGGGAACTGGGCACAGCGAGGTACTTCAGCCATTCAGCTTCATGCGACTTTGGGAAGGGATGGCCTCACCCAAAATGGCTGGAAATCCTGTCCGGCCGCTGAAATTTGAGCCGGACTACGGGCGGCCATCTCGCGACTCCCACTAGGCACACAGGCAATGCGAGTCGCATTCTCGGGGGTACCCACCACCCGTAAACCCCAGCACACCACCTGCCCGCCTCAGGCACAACTTGACGGTGTACTCATCTGGCGATACGCGTGCACGTCTTTCTTCTCCGCGGTGGCGATGCTGAAGATGCAGTCCACGTTCGTCATACTCAGCCAGGTCTGCAGACACCCCACCACGTACGGCCAAAGGCGGGGAGGAGGGCTGCCTTGGCTTTCTTCCAGAAGGCCAAGGGGGTGTCGGCAACAAGGTGTGCCGCACTCAGGACCAGGTAGGCCTTGAACTCCTCCCGACAACATCCTCGTAGAAAACAGTAAAAATTGCACCCCTGGCCCCCCGTCGAGGGAGAAACCCTCAAAATACCCTGTGAGAACCACCTCCGTGTCATTATGTGGACAGGCTTGACACGTCGCGTGACGGCTACACCACCCAAACTGCCTCCAGCTGCCTTCAGGCAGACTACTTGGAGAATTGAATGTGTGATGCTGGGTGCGAGTCGAATATCGTGAAGAGGAGACGGTTTCATTGACCAACTACCTGTCTACCACATTCTCGCATGCGAGAATGCGATTCGCATTGCCTGTGTGACTAGGACACGCATTCGCGTCTCAGACTCCCGCACCCAGACTCCCGCTAGCGGGCTAGGGGAGTTGGAGTCCACTATGTACTCGCACTCCAGGTCCCTGACTTGCACGCAGTGCAATAATGTGCCTGGAACCGGGAGGAATGCAGTGCAAGTAATGTCCGGGTGTGCAAGTGCTATCTTCCTCCCTGTTTTAGGGGGGCAGTTGGCCTGTAGTACGGATCGAACCCCGGTCTGTCCAGGAACAGGAAGTGTACCGTACGACTTCTCCTTCACCCAACGGCGTCGTGCGGTCAAGCAAATCGGATATTCTTCCCAACGGGACCCTTCCCAAGACGAAAACCAGTACCGCATCAACCCCACAGGCCCATCTTCCCCTTACTGGGCCCGGGAGAAACGGTAGTGACCTCCATTTTGTAGCTGATTTTGGCCCGAGTTTGGTGGAGTTTGGCGGAGTTTGGTGGAGTTTGGTGGAGTTTGGTGGAGTTTGGTGGAGTTTGGTGGCGTTTGGTGGTGGTAAACTGGAGATTTTCGGAGATTGGTTTTGGGCAAAATCAGGTGGCCAAAGTCACAAAAAAAACCGCCAAAAATGAGACCGACCTTTTTTTTTCCCCAGAAAAAAAAAGAAAACCGGGAACCGGGAAACCCTGGTTTTGAAAACCGGAAAACCAGACCTATCTTATCCCCTGGTTGGGGTTCGTTTTAGTGAGTTCGCGGAGAAGAGAATGTGCAATGTGGTGTGGCGGGACGTGCCCTCTGATCTGCGCAGTAAAGTACAACACCCCTCACCCCCCCCCCTCCACCCCCTCCAGAAGCGCACGCGCATACGCAAGGCAAACCGTCATCCGCACAGGCAGGGCCCAGTTAACCCCACTCTAAGCAGGATCACCGGAGAGCGGCTTGGCCAGTGATTATCTGTTGTTGCGGCAAGGAGGGGGTAAGGCCACACCTTTATTCGGTATTTCGTGTGTTTCGACTGTGTGTTTGAAACTTCCCGTTTTGGCTTCCCCCCCACCCCCCACCCGACACCGCCGAGGCCAGGAGTTTTCAACAAACGGCTTGGAATTTGCAATATTTTTGTGTGTACAAACGGTTCGCCACGGGCCGTATTCTTGTGCGCCAAATCCGGGGTATAAAAGCAACTCCCACAGCCCTGCATGCGGGCCTGGCTCTCATGTGCAGGAAAGTAAGCCTGCTTGACATCCAGGCCCCGCACTACCTGTCGGATCAGATCTGGACTGATCTGCGGAACACGGTATCGGTAGGGGGTCGCCCACAGACGACTCTTTGTTTTAGGAGAGACGCCGGTTTCTTTTTCGTCTGTTTCTGTGCAGGACAGTGGGTGGGTGGCAGTAAAACGAGCTACAATCTTTGTGATTTTTCTCCGGCCAATCTTGCAATACATTTTTCGCTTTTGCCTATGGTTCGTTCTGGCTTGACAGTTCTAGTATCGCTACACCGGTGCGCTGGGTGATGTTCTGCACTTCATAAG
Organism: Rhynchopus euleeides; assembly: GCA_963210315.1. Classification (NCBI taxonomy): domain Eukaryota; phylum Euglenozoa; class Diplonemea; order Diplonemida; family Diplonemidae; genus Rhynchopus; species Rhynchopus euleeides. Next base: position 845,731 of record OY723274.1, read on the forward strand.
ATCATCGAATAAACCTTCGTTCCAACGTTTCACACGCCAGCCCATGTGGGGCCCAAAGCCTGGAACTTTCTCGGGAACCCAGGCGGGGGCGACGTGTCTGGGGGCAAACCCGGTTTCTGTTAAACCCGGACACCTCCCAGAGGTGTTCTCAAATCGAAGCAACTTGCAAATATTTTTCTCTTCTGCATGCGTGTTAGAACGCGGTGAACACAGTGGCCAGAGCGCACCGCGACCCCTCAAGCCTGCCACCCACCCCATGCGATAGGGCGTCTAACTACTTCGCTGTGCACGTGACTTGTGATGTGCGCGCAGTCTTCTTTCAGCTGGTGGGGTTTATCAGATCGTATTCTTGCTAGCTAGTGGACAGCATCCGTGTTCACGGTGGGATCTTGTAAATTTTACATGTATAACTACAAGTATAATACATGTATTATACATGTATAATACTTGCATGTCAACTATTATGCATGTATAATACATGTATATGCCTGAAATATACATGTAAAATACATGTACCGTATACGTAAATATTTTGGAACGTAAATATTATGGAACGTAAATATTATGGAACGTAAATATTTTGGAACGCTGGTGGGTTGGCGTTCCAGATTTTTTTCGTTCCATAATATTTACAGGGCTTTCTGCGACTCGGGGACTTGGACCAGGTGATCGGACGGCATGCAGAGTCCCTGACGGGACCTACTCGTGCACTTTTCGCGCGATTCCTGACGCAAGCCGTCCTCACCACCGAGTCCCCAACTGGCCCTGTAAATATTTTGGAACGTAAATATTATGGAACGGACCGGCCAAAAATGGGCCCGTTCCATAATATTTACGTTCCATAATATTTACGTATACGGTATATCAAGTAAAAATACATGTATAATACTTGCATGTCAACTATTATACATGTATTTTTACTTGATATACATGTATTTTACATGTATATTTCAGGCATTTACATGTATTTTACATGTATAATACTTGTCATGCAAGTATTATACATGTATTTTACTTGTCATGCAAGTATTTTACATGTATAATACTTGCATGACAAGTATTATACATGTAAAATACATGTAAATGCCTGAAATATACATGTAAAATACATGTATATCAAGTAAAAATACAAGTATAATAGTTGACATGCAAGTATTATACTTGTATTTTTACTTGATATACATGTATTTTACATGTATATTTCAGGCATATACATGTATTATACATGTATAATAGTTGACATGCAAGTATTATACATGTATAATACATGTAATACTGTCACTGGTGCCCCTGACGACCCCATATTGCGTAGTTTGTGCGTAGTGAAAAGGGGGGGGGGGGTCTCATTTTTTGGTCCCCTTTTCCGGCCTCAGCCAGTTCTCTGTCTCTTTGCCGGGTTCCCAAACTCAAGGAGTTCTTGCTGTTCCGGGGTCAGTGCGGGTGCAGGCGCTTCAGGTGCTGCAGGTGCTGCAGGTTCTTCAGGTTCTTCAGGTGCTGCAGCGCTGGCAGCCTTCGGTGCGGGTTTCGACGCCGGCTTTGCAGCTGTCTTTCGGGGTGCCCTTTGGCGCGGTGCCTGCTTCAGCTCGTCGGGATGATCCAGCTTCTTCTTCAGTGTCTTGCAGCTCGTTGCGTGGCGTAGAAATGCATCGGTACTGCTCAATTTTCCGACGTGGCTCGGAATCTTTTTCTTGCAGCTGCAGGTAACGACACCATGCCCAACAACAATCCCCAGACCGTCGAGGGAGAGTGGGCGCCTGGATCCCGTGACACAGATCTCTAGTGCCGTTGTGATCCCCTCTGATAACGTCTCCTGGACGTTGTCAGCGGAGGTTGCCTGTGTGGCAGTGACCTCCGTATACCCCGCGGGGTCCCGTGCCAGCAGCGCCTTCTTCAGCTTTTCGTCGACCCCTCGGTCGACGCTCGCCTTAATGTCGAGGGCCACCTTCAGGGTGGCACCTTGCATCGCCCTGAAGGCTGTGAGCGTATCATCACTTGCAATCTCCAAGGTGTTCTCCCCGTGTTCGAACTGCACCGACCCAACCACGACTGCGTCCTTGCCACAGAGAAAGGAGTGCGCTCTCCAGATCGCTCGGACGCGCCTCTTGTAGTCCCGCTCACTCTCGGATTTTTTGCGACCCTGTTTGGGAGGAAGGCGTGTCTCAAACGCCTTCCACACGGTGTCGAACGTGTCGACACTCGTCACGAGCAACGGCTCGGCAAAGCTGCCGAACTCCTTCTCGCGATACCGCAGGCTGTACTTCACCGTTACGCACTGCATTGGGCCTTGTATAATATTCTCCTGGAGTGGGCGAAGTGTGTGATTGAAGGCACTGCATTGATCCAGCAACGAAATCAAAGCGGGGGGTGGGGGGGGGGGGGGGGTGAAGAGTAGCAGCAGCCCTTTCATTTTATCACGCATGATCCTTTTTATCCTGCTTCTTGAGAGCTGCCAGCAGCCAGTCCACGCGGTCATTTTGAACGTTTCGTTCAATCCCACGTTCGGCACAAATCTCCTGCAGCTCTTCTTTTGTGCGGGCTTTATCAAATTCACGAAGGATTTGCATCAACCGTGATTTCGAGGCATTCTGTACACCTCGCTTGCCACGCTTTTGAGCTTGATTAATCAGTTCCGAGTTTGTGAAGCTATCGGAATAATCAAAACGGAGGACAATGTCATTGAGGGCAGTCTCTCTTGCAATTCGCTTTTCCTTCCTTGATTCCTCTTTTTCGAATGCTGATTTCAAGTCTTCAAGTTTCCGCTTCTCAATCCGAAGCTTGCGCTCCTTCGTAGTCTCCGGAATACGGGAACGCACTATCGTAGTGAGTTTCGGCTCACCAACCTCAGCATGCAGAGTTTTCAAATCAGTATCAGAGAAATGCTCAGGAATACAGCAGTGAGCACGGACAAAGTCGTCACGAACGGATGAGTGTCCAGCCACTTCGATGACACGCTTAGACCTCCCGCACATCCCTTCCAAGAGGGCCGGGCCAAACGACACCGACGGCTGCACCGCGCGTGTCTCCTCGCTGGCTGCCCCGAACCTCACCGCTTCCACCAGCATGCTCGTCCCGATAATGACCAGGGCGGTGCGGAAGAACTCCACGCCGCTGTCGAAGGACACTACGGGCATGAGCCGGCTTTCGGTTGGGATGCCTTGCTTCCCAAAGTAGGCATCGAGGCCGTGCTGCACTAAGTCATCCGGCCGGACGCCGTCCAGGTCACTATCGCTGACTTCCCGGATGTCGAGGGAGGGACACTGCGGCGAGGTGTGGAAGCGCAGCCGCCCTACCGTCACCATCCTGCATGAAGTGGCGCTCTGGAAGACGGTCAGGTCCCCGTCAGAGCTGCACGCCTCCAGCGTCGCTTCACTCCTGGCCGCAGAGAAGAGGTCGAAGGCCCCCGAGCGCCAGTACATCTGCAGCCATCCCAACGATTTGGGGTCGGTGGTGAAACTCCCTGAGTCTGCGATGGTGGTCAGCAGAGGGTACAAGACCTTGCTGAAAAGCTTCCCGTAGAGGCACACTTTGTCGATGGCGCTGCGATCAGCAAGGCAGTTTTTCACTGCCACCTTCTTTGTCGACGATTCCGTCGTCGTCATCGAGAAGAAGGTGTGCAGGTGCTCAGCGACGGTGAGCTCCCCGCAGCGAGCCGACAGCGAGAAGCAGGCAGCTGCACCACTGAGGAAGCGGCCGTTTGTGGCCCGCTGCCACAGGAAGCTGCTGATGGTGATGCCTACCGTGCTGTGGAGGTAGGCGGCGAACTCTGGTGCTGCGGCACAGTAGTTGGCAGCATAGCACATCAGAGTCATGAAGGGCAAGTCAGGCTCAATGACTCGCCGGAAGGCCAGATGCAGGCGGTGGTGGGGCTCGAACACAACGACAACGCTCTGCAGCTCGGGTTTCAGACTGGCACCGCGGTCCAGAAAGAAAGCCGAGAACGACTCCTCGGACAACCCCACGTCATCCTTGCCGAGGACGGAGAACTGGCCTGAAGAGGCCAGGTCCGAAAACCGTTTAAAGGCGACGGCCAGGTCAACTCTGGTAGTGGGTCCATCAGATGACAGCGTCAGATATGTGGCGAGCACGTGGTAGCGGAGGATCCCGTTCACCCTGTACTGCACCGTAAAGTGCCCAAGCTTGGTAGTGTTTGACGGGTCCGCAAACACTGGTGTGAGGTCGTGAATTAACACAAGTTCGCCGTTCTCCCGGATGCCCTGCGTCTCCCGTAAAAACAACACATCCCGTAGCAGTAGCGACTGCTGCCACGACATCTCCACCGCATGGCGGGTCACCGTCTCGCCCTTGAACTTGGTGATGAGGGTGTGGATGTTAGAGACAGGGGTGTGGCACTGCATGGCGGTGTCGACCCAGTCGCGCACGTCCAGGCGGGATGCTGGCACTGTCTCTGCCTTCGCCGGAAGGAACAGCGCCGAGCCCGGGAGCGCGTTCTGCCACAAGCCTTCTGGGAGAGGCCGCATCTCCAATGAATTAACGTCACCACCCTTCAGCAGATGCACCTCGAGACAGTCACCCTCCGGTTGCAGCCCCACCTCCTCAAGCAGCGCCAGCAGCTTCTCGTGGGTGACACATCCTGCGATGGTCCCCGCGAGGCATCTCAACCCCTCAACAGAGGCAACGATGGTGAAGAGCTGTTCCTCTTCCCCAGACATTGTTGTTCCTAGGTGCAGTGTGGATGATGGAGTGTGTGTGTAGGTTTTTTTTCGGGGCATCCGGACCATCTCTGCAGCTGTTGTTTCGTAGAAGTGTGTAGGGGGTACTACGCGGCTCCTGGAGCTCACTTCCTTCCCAGGTGTTTCTGGGCATGGGGCAACCTTGCCCAGGTGTTTCCCCTGTTCTTTCGGACGGTACATAGTGAGTTCTGGCAATATTTTTTTTTCTCGGTCAGCGCAGTGCCTCCAGTCCTGTCTCAGTAGCCACACAGAAAGGGGGACCAAAAAAAAACTGGGGGGGGACCAAAAAGCGAGACCCCCCCCCCAGATTGCGTAGTTTGTGCGTAGTGAAAAGGGGGTAAATCAGGGGCACCAAATGTATATACTTGTAGTTATACATGTAAAATTTACAAGATCCCACCGTGTTTGCCTTCAGTGGGGGGGGGGGGGGGGCGCGGGGGCAGTGGCTTTCGGCAGTGGCGACACAGACTCGGCAGGCCGGACCACTTTTCTTTGGTGCCGGTGCCAAGAGGTCACAAGGGATCCCCCATGCGGGCTGTCGCCATGCCTTCCACAAGCAGGAGAAATGTCAGAACATATTTGAGGTGCGTGGCACTCAGCAAGTGGCCATGTGGTTCGTTGCCAGAAAGATGATGTTTTGGTTACCTACCACCCCCCGTGTATATGTCACCCCCCAAAAGAGGTGTGTTTATGTCACCCCCAGGCGGCCCTGGCGGGGGGTGACATACACTAATCTACCACCCCCTGTGTTTATGTCACCCCCGAAAAGGTGTGTTCATGTCACCCCCCTCCCGATTTTTGCACCTGGGGGGGGGGGTGACATATACACGGGGGGTGGTAGGTATTCAGTTATTAGGGCGCGCCGCGCGCGCGGGGAGGGGCGGTCAAAATTGTGGTTTCCGACATACACGACCACGCGTCTTTCACTTTTACAAGTTGGAGCCATCACGGGTATGTGACTCTGACCCCACCCGGGAAAGGTTGCGTTAGTTCGTAGTACTTTCTGATTTTACTAGTTGGTTTTTGACGACCCAAGGCCTGCCCTGCAAAGACACCTAGCCTTAGACGTACATAACTCCGCCAAAAGGCGCCATATTTTTTGGACTTGGACAGGGGGTTTCTGCTTCTAGGATTCTTGGCTTCTTGATTTGGGAGGGGGGGCGGTTGTTCTCCGTTTCTTCATTTTTTTTGGATTGGGGAACCAGGGAGGTCATTCGCTCAGAAATGCAGAAAGGTGAGAAAAGGCGAGAGCTGCGTGTGCCTCACCCAGTTGCAAAGTGCCACAGCTTGACACACAAGTGACACGGGATCGAAGCCCCCCCTCTCCCCCCACGGTTGCCAGAGTTCTGGTCGAGAGCATTCGAAAATTCCCATTTTTAGGCCAGAATTCCAGATTGCTACCGTGCGGCACAAACGGGAAAATTGTGGCTGGTAGCGGGGGGGCCTCCTTGAACAACCCTGACCTTTGGCTACCCGACACTCACGGGCGACGACATCCGGCGGAGGCGATTTCATAACGTATCGGCCACCCCACCCCTCTACAGAACCCGATTTGTTTGCAATGTTTTGCTGCGTTGCTCTGCCAATCAACAGTGTAGCCCGACAATCGGCCCATGGTGGCGCGCAGGGATTTTTAATTCGTTCACTTCGTTCAATCCGTATTTTTTTTTTGGGCTGTTTCTTTTTCCCGAATTCGTTCATCCCACAACAGGCCCCAGATCCGTGAGCCGGCCTTAGTTTGTGGTACGACTGATCACGATGTGGCGACACAGCTCGAGTTGCACGAGCGGCAGTGCATCTTCCAAAAAAAACCAATGGGAAGGTACATATGCGATTTCAAGCGGTGCCGCTAAAGCCGGTCATCATGATCCGCACACAACACGCAACTTACGCATGCCTGCGTCACCATGCGATACGCTGCTGATTCTATGCGCACGAGGCATGCCTGTCATGTGCAGAAACCATGTAAGTCTGACGCTTCAGCAACACCATAAACGACCAATAAAATATGATAGGGCGCTGTTTGTGCGCCAAACCCGGGAGAGAGGGGGGGGGGCGGGGGGGCGGGAGGGGAAAGGGAGAGAAAGAAACAAGATGGGTCCTGGTATGTCTACCTTATTTTCGTTAGATTCTCTGATAGCGAGGCGCAGCCAACTGGGGGGGGGTGAGGGCGGGGAGGGGGGTAACTTCTGATGTTTTTGCCGGAATCTTGCGAGCACACGCATACTCCACTCACACCACTTCATCTGAGTCTGAGGGGCGCAGCAGGCACAACGGGTGGTGGTGCTCCGACAAAACGCTTGCAACTTGAAATACACTGCCACATTTTTATTATCGAGGGTCAACTCCAGTTTGTTGATGTTTCGGATCTCTCTATCCTCAACATCCTTTACCACACACGTAAGGTTGTTCCAACATATTGATAGACATCTTTCGGTATGCACATCCATCAAGATAATACATATATGCATTGGCATGCACCTGATACCTCGTCTGCGATGGGACATATCGAGAAGCCAGGCGGTCCGTGGATTGTCATTAGTTGCCGCCTGGCTCGATCGATATTGAGGACATACAGGTGGCCCATAGAGAAGACTTGTCATCCCGGGGGAGGGTGGTGGGATAACCCGTAGATGCAGTCTTCTCGCAACGCTTTGTTGTTCATTTTGACCCCGAAAGGTCATGTACCACGGATCACTACACATGTGAATTATTTCCATCTGTGATTTTCATCATGCTATTGGAAAGGACACATCGCCCGAATTTGCGAAACGTCAAAGTGAAGCAAGCAAAGCCCCTTCCTTCCGTCATCATAGGTGGGCGGTCAAAAGCCTATTTTTTTTTAAAGGTTTGGAGTGTGATGTCACGATGCGCAGCACTCCGAGAGCTGCCGATCTTTGTTTGTTTGGAATATGCTAGTCTCCTGTATCAGATGTAGGTGTTGCAGAAGGGAACAGATCCATCATGGGAGGAACGAAGTGTCGGTGAGTTCACAGGATCCTGCAGGGCGGGTGGGAGGTCGAAAAACTATTTGGTTCTGTACCGAGGTACGTTGATCGAACCAAATGCGGGTTCTCCAACCCGGTCGTGGAGGTTGACTAGCCGATAATAAAAGAACCTTCAATTCCGGCTTTCCCTCAAAATGTGGGTGCCTGCATTGAAAGTTACCTTTATTATCGAGGGTCAACTCCAGTTTGTTGATGTTTCGGATCTCTCTATCCTCAACATCCTTTACCACACACGTAAGGTTGTTCCAACATATTGATAGACATCTTTCGGTATGCACATCCATCAAGATAATACATATATGCATTGGCATGCACCTGATACCTCGTCTGCGATGGGACATATCGAGAAGCCAGGCGGTCCGTGGATTGTCATTAGTTGCCGCCTGGCTCGATCGATATTGAGGACATACAGGTGGCCCATAGAGAAGACTTGTCATCCCTTCGCTGCTCTCTATGGGCGACCTGATCCCATCGCAGTCTCGCTCATACAAGGGAGTAGCGCAGTAGTCATCAGGTGTTGTCAGGGTCGGGATCTGGCCTTGAGACATCCGATCTCCAGCAGACGTAGTCGGCGGTTGTAGTCCAGACCCATGTGTCTCAACGCAGGATGCAGGAGTAGTAGATACCATCCTGCGTTGTGATATCGCACCGATCGCGTGGGTCACATTGTCGGTCTGCGCAGGCTGCAGGCTTAGCGGACAGTTGGGACAGCTGATGAACTCTGTGGTGGCGAAGCGGTTGGTCCACGATCGTTCAGCGGGGCATGTGGGAGGATATATGGGTATCATCGATCTGGATCCAGTCTAGTGTATTAGCGCCGGCTGTAGTATCTCCGAGAAGTTCACTGTCGTCGGTCAGCTGGGGAGCAGTATTTTCCGCGCATCGATATGTAGGATAGAGTCGTCGTCTGGATGGGCTCGTCGACATTCGACGTAAACAGGGATTATGTTAGTCTGACGGTCATACCACGTAGGGTCGATCTGAGAGGTCCGTTCGCCCAGGTGACCGCGTGATTCATGCACCGTTGTCCAGGCCCCGCGCAGTCGTCTCAGAGAGCAGGAAGCGTCCACCGACGAACTGTCAATCGCAGACAACTTCGCCAGTTCGCACCAGGTATGGGTGCGATGTTTTCATCAGCTTCTGATCATCATGATGTAGTGGCGGTAATTCGTATTGTATCGCTACTCGGCTTCTTGCGCCTGGGCCTTCGCAGACAGCAGGGCGCGTACGGATGGCGGAGTTCACACCGGACGCAGGGTTGACGAAGGCCACCATGGAGGCATCTCCAATGATTTTCACTTCATAGCCTATGCAGGCCTGCATGAGACAGCGGATCGTGTGGGTTGACATGGTACGCTTCACGCCTCTCATATCGGCGTTGCGGAGCGCACATCGGTGAATACACTCGTCACATCACCCAGCTTTGTATCGGGGGCCACGACGCGGGCAGATTCGGCGTGAACGCAGGCATCAGCAGCTGTTTTGCGAGGTCCCTCTTAAGCTGAATGTGTTTGACACGGTGACGAAGGGGTCAACACACGTAGGTCCGTTTCGAGTCCTTCGAGACAAGGCCCCCGGGTGCTGCGATGCGGAGTATCTGCTCGTCTGCTGTCTATCCTCATCACCTCCGTGCACCTGAGGGTTCCTTGCAGAAGCTCGGTATACAGGGATCCAAATTGCTGCGCAGTGGCTTGGTGTCGAGCATGTCGCTAGGCCTGCCATGCCTCCCGGCGGGTGCTTCCTTACTCATGCGCCGGGTTGACCTTTTCGCTGTCGTCCGCAGCTTCGGGCTTGTCGTGGCCGAGAGTGCACTGCTGGTCGCCGCTGGCTCATTGTGGTGGGAGTATCTAGTGCAGCGGGTGCACTGGCTCAAACCATCAGCGCGAGGATCCGATGTTACACACACAACTGGGGGGGGGGGGGGGCGTCCATCTCCATGCCCGATCGGGATGAGACATTTGCCGGTATAAGGAAGAGAAACCGGTTGTGCGCGTAAAACAGGTATCCTCATGCCTGATTGCCCGGAGAGTTGCTTCGAGGTCGATGTAGGGACGAGAACATACCTGTCGGGAAATGAGGACGGCACTTCCGCGTATCGGGTACTATCAAAAGGAGGGCGTCGCCTCCGTACTAGATATTCATAATACGGATATCGCGTCCATGCCTAGGAAGCTATCGTAAGAGAGGGGCGTCACATTCACGTCCCTGGTGGTCTCAATAGGACTTCACGTCCGCACCTCGGGCGCTCATATTGCAAAGGATGGACGTCACCTTCGTGTCGTGGGCGCGGTCACAAAAAGGATGGCTTCACCTCCGCGTTCCCGGACGGAGGTCGCCTCCTTGTCTCGGCATCAGAGCAGAAGGAGTCGTCACCGATGGAGGTCACGCATGTCTGGTGCGTGGTTACGATGTATCTGTGCAACTGCGATACCTAGGCTGCTATTCCTCAGGGTCGAAGATCATGCACAAGGATGCGTCGATAGTTGCTTTAGGGAGCTGATCTGGCCGTGGACAGCTTCCGGTCCTGGGCTGCACACGAGGTAGGTGTTGAGGGTCTCCGTGATTTGAGATCCCTTTGTTTGTTGATACGCGGCCTGCTCGACGGGTGTGGTTCCTCACGGTATTCTGGTGTCGAGGGGCGTTGCGTTGTGTGCCAGCTCCACATCTGTCGCCTCTGACGCGGGGCAGCAAACCCACCTACTTCAGATCGTCAGCATCCGCAGCGCGCTATGCGCTGCGCCATACGTCGAGGAATGAGCCTCATTGGACCGATCGCTGTCTTTCTCGCCTCGTCTTGTGTGTCGAGCAGGAACGTTTGATCAGACTACCGTTATCCGTCATCGGCGTACTCCAAGGCGCATCCCAGCAGCTTGATATGCGGCATCACGAATCTTCTGCCAGTACCAACTCCCCGTCCTTCTTCAGGTGTGAGGGTGCACATTCAAGTGCGTCGGAGTGAACCTCACGCTCAGCTGGGCATCGAGGCGAGCATCGCCACCCTGTCTCTTCGACGGCCCTGCCGTCCCAGAGAATCGCCTCTCGTTGGATCTCCGCAGCCTGCGCGCGGTGCTCTGCACGTCCATACGTTGCGGGTATCTTTCGTGGCGGAGACGCTTCGTGCAACTTCCCTGTGAGGCCTGGGGTTGTTCGACATCCTCGTTCGCCTGGCCGCGAAGGGTTTCTATCTCGGGGTTTACGGTCCTCGTCTAAGGGGTCAGATACAACGGGAGGTTACTGACGCCATGACAGGTCACGCGCCACCGCAGAGCGGCCTTGTGCGAACCCTGGGGTCGGCGTGGATGGGGGCACAGTTGAGCATCCGGCCGCAGCCGAGGGACCACAAAGGGAGGGGGCAATCCCTGCGGATGAAGACGTCGTGAGAGGTCGGCGCCACCGCGGATGGCCACGCATCTGCGAGATCGGCGGATAAGCGGCGATCGAGAGGGGGTCGAAGGCGTTCTCCTGTAGGGATGAGTTTTCCTCCCTACATGTCAGCACCTCAGCGTCTTTGGGGTTGCGAGGCGTCTGTTGCGTTTGACCTGTCATTCCTTAGTACACGCATGATGTGGCATCCCGTATCCCTTGCGGCGTTCAATCACCATATCGGAGGTGCATCGGCGGGAGTCGTAGATGCCTTTGGCAGCAATTGAAGTGTCGTTAAGAGCAGAGAGGTCGCTGCCGGGAACAGCGCGCCGGTGATGCCCGGATTTACCCTGGCATGATGATTCCTTTTCGGTCCCCAGAGATGCAGCCACGGGAGGGACACGGCGTGGATCTTCGTCAAGCGGCGCAGACTTCACTGAGCGCCTGCCCGTGATCGCTACTGTCTCAACCCGGGGATAGTCTAGGTCAGCACGTGTCTGAAGCCACAGGCTCATGACGTCTTGGCACAGCCCTATTACTGGTCAGCTGATGGGCGTTTGTGACGAGAGCTTGCTAAAGGCTCCTATCTCACTTGCAGGGTGTGACGGGCATACTGACCGAGCCGATCGGGGGAAAGATTCATCCATGTGACAGGCTGAGAGGGCGCGGTGGTTCGGGTTTCTATACGTGGGTGTCGAAGAGACATCAGCGGTACTGCTAGGAACATCAGAGGTAGTGGGGGAGTCGAAGTGGAGTTGTAGGGGGCGCAGCAGGGGGTATCCAGGGAGTAGGCTAGCCGTATCGGATGATGAGCTTGAGGTGTGATTCCCCAGACGCCTCCAGCAGGTGGCGGAGGGGTTGGGTAGGTCGCTCTGCGACACAGCACCTGCCATCGGCAGCGAGATCGGCGTAGCTCTCCAGGGTGTACATGTCAGGCATACTCATGTGGGCCGGGGTAAGGCGTGTTGAGTGGACGCAGCCGGTAGCGACAGGTGGACCCGCGGGTACGGATGCTGTGAGTGGAGAGCCGGACGCGTCCTTCGCTGTGTGCCTGCCATGGCTCCATTCGACGTCGGGGCCAATAACACCCCTGCCTGGCTGCTCTGTCAGATAGCCGACTGCGCTGGCATCTCCATACCCCGGGCGTCCGAGTACAATGAGGGTATCTTCTCTCTGACCTGTCGTGTATACCAAGAGGGGAGCGCGTCTGAACCGGTTTACGGGCACGCATACGCCAGGTAGGCGGTACCCCTGGGTATCCGACGATTGTGACAGGTGGTAACATTTGCTAACAGCTTCTCACCTGAAGACTCGGGGCACAGCCGTTGTTTATGGCTCTTGCTCAGGAGACTCCAGATCGCGTACATCCGTACGGAGGTGTGTACTCGGTGTCCCATTATGATAGCACTCAATGATCTGTCCATGTCAGGCGTACTTGGGACATAGGCGGGGGCGGGCGCGGCCTCATCGTCCCCTTGGCGCGTGCACGACCGGGGGGGGGGGGGGTTTCCTTTATACTCCTGCGTGGTGAGCCCCCGAGAGCCGTGCGGTCACCCACACTGCCTGAGGGTTGCCATCTACATCTGCCGACCACATGGGCACGAGGCGATGACACTTCCTGCCTCCAATGCTGCCATGAAAGGGTCTCCCGTCTTCGAATGTTGGACGCCTACATGCAAAGGAAAGTGTCATCTCCGAATACCGAGTAGTCACACACAGGAGAGTGTCTCCTCCAGACGCTGAGCGTTCCCATACCCAAGGAGGGCGTTGCTGACGAATGCCGAGCGTTCCCACATGAAGGAGGGGGTGACCCCTCCAGTCGTCGAGCGTTCACATACCAAAGGGGGCCTCTGAACGCCGAGCGGGCTCTTCAAATCCAACTCCTTGTCGCGGAGATCCGTATTCGAGGGAAGGCACCACTTCCTTGTGTCGGGAACAGGATATGTGAGGGCGTCTCCTCATTGCCTCGGGCATTTGCGCGTCAGGAGGGCGTCACCTCCGTGCCTCGGGAATTATGAGGTGTGAGGCCGTGCCGGGGCCAGTTGCTCCTGTTGACTAGCAGAGCCGGGCGCCTGTTATGGGGCCGGTTGCTCATTACATGCTGACCAGCAGAGCCGAGCGCCTGTTAAGGGGCCGGTCGCTCACTACACGGTCGTTAGTAGAGCCGGGCGCCAGCGAAGGGGACGGTTGCTCATCACACGCTGACCAGCAGAGCTGAGCGCCAGTTAAGGGGTCGGTTGCTCGCGACACGGTCATTGGCAGAGCCGAGCGCCGGTTAAGGGGTCGGTTGCTCATCTCACGCTGACCAGCAGAGCCGAGCGCCAGTTAAGGGGTCGGTTGCTCACTACACGGTCGTTGGCAGAGCCGAGCGCCAGTTAAGGGGTCGGTTGCTCATCTCTCGCCGACCAGCAGAGCCGAGCGCCGGTTAAGGGGTCGGTTGCTCACTACACGGTCATTGGCAGAGCCGAGCGCCAGTTAAGGGGTCGGTTGCTCGCTACAAGGTCGTTGGCAGAGCCGAGCGCCAGTTAAGGGGTCGGTTGCTCATCTCTCGCTGACCAGCAGAGCCGAGCGCCGGTTAAGGGGTCGGTTGCTCACTACACGGTCGTTGGCAGAGCCGAGCGCCAGTTAAGGGGGTCGGTTGCTCATCTCACGCTGACCAGCAGAGCCGAGCGCCAGTTAAGGGGGTCGGTTGCTCGCTACAAGGTCGTTGGCAGAGCCGAGCGCCAGTTAAGGGGGTCGGTTGCTCATCTCTCGCTGACCAGCAGAGCCGAGCGCCGGTTAAGGGGTCGGTTGCTCACTACACGGTCGTTGGCAGAGCCGAGCGCCAGTTAAGGGGGTCGGTTGCTCATCTCACGCTGACCAGCAGAGCCGAGCGCCGGTTAAGGGGTCGGTTGCTCACTACACGGTCATTGGCAGAGCCGAGCGCCAGTTAAGGGGGTCGGTTGCTCGCTACAAGGTCGTTGGCAGAGCCGAGCGCCAGTTAAGGGGGTCGGTTGCTCATCTCTCGCTGACCAGCAGAGCCGAGCGCCGGTTAAGGGGTCGGTTGCTCACTACACGGTCGTTGGCAGAGCCGAGCGCCAGTTAAGGGGGTCGGTTGCTCATCTCACGCTGACCAGCAGAGCCGAGCGCCGGTTAAGGGGTCGGTTGCTCACTACACGGTCATTGGCAGAGCCGAGCGCCAGTTAAGGGGTCGGTTGCTCGCTACAAGGTCGTTGGCAGAGCCGAGCGCCAGTTAAGGGGTCGGTTGCTCATCTCTCGCTGACCAGCAGAGCCGAGCGCCGGTTAAGGGGTCGGTTGCTCACTACACGGTCATTGGCAGAGCCGAGCGCCAGTTAAGGGGTCGGTTGCTCATCTCACGTTGACCAGCAGAGCCGGGCGCCTGTTTATGGGGCCGGTTGCACACTACACGGTCATTGGCAGAGCCGGGCGCCTGTTTATGGGGCCGGTTGCTCATCACACAGTCATTAGCGTTAACGTGCGCCACAGTGGGCGCGCTGTGCATCCGAATTCAACTTATACCATCTGTACCTAGGGAGGAGTCGACCGTGCTTTAGGTATCACAAGAAAGGGGGGTAGTTGGGGGGTAACGAGAACGTGGCTAGCCTCCAAAACCGTCCATGGAGAAAAACTATTTGGTTCTGTACCGAGGTACGTTGATCGAACCAAATGCGGGTTCTCCAACCCGGTCGTGGAGGTTGACTAGCCGATAATAAAAGAACCTTCAATTCCGGCTTTCCCTCAAAATGTGGGTGCCTGCATTGAAAGTTACCTTTTTTTCTGTTTTGCCACGAGAAGGCAGGAACTGACGCCAAGGTGCAAGACAGGAGATGTTCGTTCGGTAACTTGTGTGATATCTGGCTGCTAACAGTGGCTGGTATCAGCAGGCAGTGGGAGGGAGGTGGGGGGGACGGAGGGGGCCATGGTTCTGCGAAAAGGCCCCAAACCCCGCCCCCGCCCCTTCCGTCCCCCGGTGGTCCGACCTCTGTGTTCTCAGCAGCCACATATCGATTTGCTTGCAAACATGCAGGGGGCCTTTACTCAGATACAGTTTGACACACAGAGCCAGAAGGCACACATCCTGTAAAGCAGCAAGGGGCTGTTGTGCGGTGTGGGGACTTCTCTTTTGACATGCCTTTCAAGGCACAATGGTGCGTGTGTGCTGCAACAGAGGTCATGACATCGAGGTCAGAGATTGTGTTCGGTGCGTTCGACACTGCAAAGACTTCGTCTCCTTGGTCCGCCTTCCAACACTATTACATAACCTGTAGCATGTCATTGCCGTCGCAGCACCGGTGCCCCAACATGAGTTCGTTCAGTTTTTGTTTGAATTCCCGATTGCTTTTGATTTCGTTGTGACAAATTTGCTGCGGTTCAGGCCCAAAATCCAGGAAAGAATTCCTTTTGATCCAGCAACAAAGCCTTGTCGATAACCAAAAAAAAAGACCGCCCGCCCGCCCGACGGGCCAGGCGGCAGTGACATGCAAGTTGACAGAAGATGTTCCATCGTGCACCCCAGCTGACCCAGACGCCGTGAGATTGCCATGCGGGTGACCACAGACAACACTTTCACCGGCTTCACGTCAAAAGAGAAATAAAACGGGACACTCTTTGTATCGCCGACAACCCAAATACCTTGCCTGTCACCAAGGCACCCTCTGCCGTGAACAGCCACCCCCCCTTCCCCCCCCTCCTTCCCCCATCCCCCGATATTTTGATCTCCGTTTGATAACCCTTGAGAACAGATGCCAAGCCGTGCGGGACGCATGGTATCATCCCCATCAAAACCCAAAGTGGGCCAGCAGGGGGTCGCGCCAATTCCATGGCTGTCGCGCCTATCCACGCGAGCTTTTTTTTGGAAGATTTCCACGGGACGGTATTTTCACATGAGAAGATTTCACCTGAGCTCTCTGGCACTTGCAACAGCAAAGTAGGGTGCGGTGGGGGGAAATGCCACCACAAAAAAGAAGAAAAAAACTGATCCCATTGCGACACGCACCGCACAGCGTGCTCAAATATTCAAAAAGAATGCAGATATACACGGTTTGCCCCCCGGCAGGATCCCGGGAAACCCCGGCCGGGCCCGGAAATTCCGGGCCCGGGACCGGGATTTTGAAATCCCGGCCGGGATCCCGGGGAAATCCCGGCCGGGGTCCGGCCGGGAATCCCGGGGGTTCTCAGTCTCAGGTCGCTTGGACCGAGGTCATCTCAGACCTATGGCTTTCAGTCCCAGTTTCAGATTCAGACCTGCTGATCCAGAACCGCACCCTCTCCTTCCACACCAATTGTATCCACTGCTCATGGGTCCGAGTGACGACGATAGCAATGACGATGGCTCCATAGCAAAGATGGCTACCACTGTCAAAGCTCATCTGGAACAGAAACTGTCCCAGATGGAAGTCTCCTGTATAAATACAGGGTTCGGGGTTACCACGAGTGTAACGCAGATACGTGCAGGTGTGTCAAGAGAGTGTGCAGCTCACAGCAGTTCCGCATCCTCCTGGTTGCTGAACTCCACAGTCCTAGGACGACGAAGAGGACGACGAGGGTCGACGTAGGCTTATCTTACGCTACGGCAGGGGTGGACTCAGCCACCCCGGGGGCAGGTTGAACAGGTTGTGTGGTTCCACTGATCAACATATAGGTCGGCCTGTCTGATAAGACTCAGCCACCCTGCGGGTCAAGTGATTACAAAAGGGTGCCTATTTGACCAAAAGGCAAAATTTCCTCCCGCCATGCTCCCGTACCACAGAGGCTGTTGTGTTTTGCCTCTGTGTATGCGTACGTTTTGCGATGACGGGGTGTGGAACCTGGCGTAGACCGAGCTACAACCAGGAACCAACGGCCCAACTCGGCGCCGTGGGTCAATTTTTGTGAAAAGGCCTTGACCAGAGGCATCCCCCTAACACTAAATTTGCTCTGTTTCATCCTGAACCGACCAACCAGGCACCGTGAGGAGGCATCAGAGCCCCTCGTGGACAGCCGCAGCACCCTTCCTTTACTAACGTCAGGTTCACCACTAGCACGAATCATCACTGTTTTACGTCAGGTATGGCAAATGCCCACCCAAGGAAGTCGAGGAGTTTGAGCCGTTGGAAGTTACCAGAGGGACAAGCAAGAGGGATCTGCAAAGCAGTGATGTCTGTTGTACCCTTGGACCACATTAAACTCAAACTGAACCCTCAGTCGTCCTTGATCGCCCGACAAGGTTCCTTTCAGCTTTCTAACAGATGGGTACCGCAACTGTCCAACTATCTACAGACTCACATCCCAGAAGGTGCAGTCCAGGTTCCACAGAGCAAATTAAATGTTAGCATTTCTGCACAACTACCGGTACGCAAATCGCAGCGGCGGTGGAAGTGACTGACTCGAAAACGGCGAGGTATCAGTCTTGACGCTGGAAAATTCCGTTCGGAAATACCAAACACATCCACAGAAAGTGGAAGGAATGGGCGCCAAGATGATGCGAACGATTTTTGGGGGGAGGAGGGGGGGGGGACTGCCCTGTATCGTGATACCCGTGAGGGTAACCAAATGCAGAACAGGGAGGCACAGGCGCACACACGAAGGCAGCACACAAGTGACAAGTGGCAGCATGACAAGTGGCAGGATTACAAGTGGCAGGAAACAAGATTGCTGCTCAACCACGGTGTCCATCAGGAACCACGTCGCTGGGTAGTGCACTCCAGAGGGTTGCCCTCTGCACCACCTCATGCCGACACACCAAACGCCCTCCCTTCGAGGCGAGGACACCGGGAGGGGAAGCCCGGGTCGGCGCCCTCCCTGAGGTCCTGCTGAGAATTGACGGTCTCGGGTTCAAAACCCGCTCAGGTGCTGCGTCGTCGACACCGTGCCTGGGATCTGGTTGCGGCAGTCGACATCCCAAACGGGCGCCCATACTCTGTGCAAAGTACACCCGGGCGAGGCTCCCCTCGGGGGAACACCGTCGGGAGATGTGCTCCGCGCCCGATTCTGGGTTGTCCGCGAGGTACTGTCGCATGGAGCCTGCGTGACAACATAGGTGGTGGTTCGATTCCCAGAACCTGGGGAGGATATCCTATGGGATAACCTCCACGGAATGTTACTTCTCCCGTTGGATGTCCTGCACCAATGTGTCCCTGCAGAAGACACGCGAGAAACAGAGAGGGATATCCCACGGATATCCCGCTCTGTTACCTCTCTGTTCCCTCGGGTACTCCGAGAGAATGTCACCCCCCCTCGGCCTGGGCTTGTGAAACTGGCTGGGCTGCTTCTTGTACAGATCGATGGAGTGAACGCGCTGGGGTATTGCCAGGTACTAGCTTCGGCAAACTGCGCAGAGTGGGTGGCCCTCCAGTTGTGCTGGGAAGAGGTGGAGGGGTCACCAACATTGTGAGGCGGCTCATTTTCAGCATTTCTGAGCGAAAAGTGTCACTGCGCTTTGTTCGGCACTTGCTTTGGTTTCTTTTTGCGTTGACGCTTCCACACTCACACTCCTGCTGATGATGGTGTCGTGAGTGAGGAGCACAAGGGCACGACTGGGTCCCGGGATGACCCCGGGATATCCCGGGGCCATCCCGGGATACCGGGATTTCCCGGAACCCTGCCGGGCCCGCCCGGGGGCAAACCGTATGAAATGGTCGGGTCCAGCAAAAACTAATGACATCGGGTGGATCGCAAAGGGGAAGGGGGCAACGGCAGCGTGCAATATGCAATGTGCAAAACTCTCAAGTCATCTTACCACCCACCTACACCTGACCCCGGAGGGGTCCCGGGATGACCCCGGGATAACCCGGGGTCATCCCGGGATTCCCGGCCGGGAAATCCCGGGAATCCCGGAATTTCCCGGAACCCGGCCGGGCCCGCCCGGGATCCCGCCCGGGGGGCAAACCGTGGATATAAGGGGAAGGAATACACAACGCGCTTTTGTTTCGTGCAACCGGGGGTGTTGCAAGCCCCATCGAATTCAACCCAGAGATAGATGGGTGGGAAGGCTGTGCGGCAGCTAGGGTGGCCAGAGAAAGGCTGCGAATACGGAGCACGATGCTCTGCAATATTCGGCACTGTGCTGGTTGAGGGCACAAATGCCGAATTGAGGTGCATGGGGTAACACATACACGCCCACCCATAACCGGGATGTGGTCAGCTGTGCATCAGAAGGCCGTGCAACCTTAGGTTACCTTGCCGCAAAACATAGCACTGCCGAGAGAGAGCTTACCCGAATTGTACTGAACGATTTGAACGACAACTTTGTGTGCCGTGCTCCCCACAGTCCCAGACGAGAGAGGGGGCCGCAGCTTGCCTTTCTTCGACAAGAAGGGCTCGTTTATGAAAAAAATAAGCATATACCACGAGGGGGTGGGGGACGGGGGGTGTGTGGTGTTTGTATCTTTCGTGAAAAAAATGTCATTTCAAAAAAAAAATGTGCCCAAAAATAAAGGATATTGTCGTAGAAAGAAGAGGAAAAAAACCCCATGGCAGTGATGGTGATGGTGGTGGTGGTGGTTGGTAGGTCAAGAAGAAAAAAATGCAGATATATTTTTGTCTGTCTCCCCCCCCTCCCACCCCTCTCAACAGGAAAGAACGATATTCTGTGAGGGTAGCTGGTTCTGTTCGTTGGCATCATGACTACCCTTCTGACGTATGCGAGACGGTAGCTCTGGTAGCGTGTCTTCGTCCGCTTCCCGTTTGTCGGTGGCTTTGCTTCGTCGGTTGCCAACTTCTCTCCGAAGCCCCTGCATTCCTCTGATTTTGAGATCTGTCCACGGCAGGGAGGCCCAGGGCGAGAGAGATGCCGCAAGGCCAGCCCACCAAGACATTTGTTTTTTTGCTTGTTTGAGAAAAACCCGACACATTTCACAGCTCATCAGACAACGGCTTGCGGAGGCTCTCCATTTGCTGTAACGCAGGCACAAAGTGGGCTAACCCGTGAAGGGGCTGACTCCACATTCAGCATCCACGCACTAGCTCGTGTTCCCCTTGGCAGTTCCCTTTTTTTGCGGCCTGAAGGAATACCCCCCCGGTGCCGTTTGCCGCACAACGTTGCATCACTTGCCTTTCGGCTACCCTCCCCCCCCCACACCCCTCACATCGAACAACAGCTAACAACAGCCAACACCACATGACAGCAGGGGTTTTGTCTATTTTTTTCTGCACCCTGCCATCAGACACACGCCACGTTCAAATAGATTCAGGGGGTCTTCGCTGGTCGCTATTCTTCGTCAATCTTCGTCGGTTTTCAGCTAATTCAACAGAAAATGCACCAAAATGCACTGACGACCACCCCGTAGCGAAGACCCCCTCAGACACCAGATCGGTTTCGACCCCCCCGCCCCCCCCCCCCCCATTAGACCACAGATTTGATCTGTGCGAAATGCGGGATTGTGGAAGGATGCTTCAACATGAACAGCGGCTGGCAGTTGAACACCATGGAATGGAACCCCTCCTGGTAGTCCAACACAGCCTTCCGGACGCTATCCGGAAGCACGCTGTCCGCAGCACCCTGCTCGGGATGCATCGCTGACCCCGGTGCCTGGAGGAAGAGGTGGGTCAGGTTCTCCTTCAGCCGCTCAGGGTCGGTTTCGCTGATCGCCAGATCCGTTGCACTGATCGCTCCCGTGATGAACATCGACTTGTGGAACGACACACGCCGCGCTGTGTTCGTCGCATCATAAGGGTCGATCACCGCCATCCACGCGTGTGAGTGCGAAGGTCTGGGCCCGCCGAAGGTGCGCACGCTCGCCGCATGCGTGATCCCGACATCCTCCTTCGGCACCGCCTTCCCCATCGGGGCGTTGAAGGTCACAGCGTTGCCCCAGTCGAATGCCGAATAGAATTTGAAGAACCCCACAACCAGGTCCTGCGCGTGCATCACCTCCGGATGCGTCAGCTTGCGGGGGACGGGGCACATCGCAATGTCCCTGATGGGTTCCACCTGCTGCAGGTCGACGTGCGGCGCGGCACCCACACGCTGCAGATACCAGCAGAAGAGGAGCATCAGCGCGTAGGAGCTGAGGTGGGCGCTGCGTGTGTCGGAGACGCCGTGGCGTTTGCCCCACCGCTTCACGACGCAGCACGCCACGGTTGCCGCCTCGCTGTTGGCGGCGCTGCCCAGCACCGTGCGGATCAGGGCGGAGTTGCGCGGGCCGAGGTGGGGCCGCGCAGAGATGTGCCACCGCCCCTGCAGGCACCGCGGCGCCGCCAGGACCACACCGCCCGAGTCGAACTGCCACCCGATCCTCTCCCCCGCCAGCAGCGCCTCCACGGCAGCCATCGGCTTGTCGAACACCAGGGCGAAGGCGTTCTTCCCCCAGGCGGCGAAGGGCTGCTCGGTGTGGGCGAAGTCGGCGGGGGGCAGCTTGCGCAGCACCTTGCTGCGGAAGGAGATGAGCATCTGCTGCGAGCGGAAGAGCAGCGCCCCGTCCAGCATGGCGGTGTCCGAGGGGAACTCCAGGATGACGAGGGGCACGGCGGTGCGCGTGAGGAGCTGCATGTCGTAGCCGGGGCCGTGGTACAGCAGGGAAGTGAGGCGTTTGTACACGAGACGCACCACATCCTCCTCGTTGGGTGCTGCGTGCTGCGAGGGGAGGAGGCGTGCTGAGACGTCGGTGTCGGAGGTGCCCCGCTCGCCTGTGCCGTTGACAGAGCTGCCGAAGGGTGTCATCTCTGCGATGTCGAGGAAGAGCTTGCCGAGGAGACGCACGCCGGCATGTTTGCGCTCGATCTCTTCGCGCGTCATGCGGGCCGCTTCGATTTTTTGTATCACATCTGTCCAGAGGGGTGTGTCGTCCACCGGCGGACGCTGGATGCCCACCCGTGACTTCTGCACAGCATTGATAGCGTTCCAGTATTTCGCAGTATCCATCACCTCCTTGTGGTGCATCGCAAGGTGGGACGACCAAGGACCCAGCACCACACTCAAACAGATCCCACAAAGCTTGCACTCCTGCATCGGCTGGGCCACAGGGGCAGGCGTGGGGGCCGCAGAAACGGGGCGGTGGTGGTGATGGTGGTGGTGGTGGTGGTGGTGCTGCTGGAGTGCCGGTGTGTCGGGGGAGCGCGGGACCACGGGGGCGGGGCGGAGGAGGGGCGCGGCCTGCAGCACGGTGTTCTGGTGGGGCGGCTGGGCTGCGGCGGGCGGCATGGGGCGCGCCTGCAGCGGGGCATGTGCATGCGCGTGTGCCTGCTGCTGCCGGAAGGAGGCCGGTCCCTTGTACCCCCAGGACCCCCCAGGACCCCCAGGTCCATGACCACCAGCAGGACCCCCAACACCCAGCGGCTGGGGCTGCCACGCCACGGGCGTGCCCATTGGTCGACTTGCGCCCAGAGCGGCCACGTGCGCCTCTGCTTGAGTCCTGTTGCGTTGGGTGGGTGGGATCAAAAAGAAGCGAGACAGCACAACAATTGGCGATGTGCTTCTGCGAGTCATAGGCTGTATGGGTGGGGGGAGGGGGCCTGTCGGTCCAACTACCTTGCTGCAGCAGCTCTATGCGCTTCTAGGCGCGCACTGCAGCAGTGTATACGCACTGCTCCCTTGAACTGATCCCCTGATCACCTGAGCAGGGCAAGGTGCTGAGAATCTAACATTACACCCCCACAAACAACCACAACGCCTGGGAAGGGCCCCCCGGCAACATAAGAAGGTGCTCAACGCTCGCCCTGATACCAGGATCTGGAACTTGCAAGCATTAGATGTGCGGAATGGCCCAAGGCAAAGGTTGAATAAGAAATCAGCGTCGGCTCCGACACACACACACACACACCCTCAAGACTCTTGAAGCGGCCTGACTATTTAGTGTCTTCGTCGCAGCAAGGGGGCGATATATACCGCCTTTTTTATTGATTTCACGTGTCAGTGTTTGACTTTTTCGCAACTTTATTTCTTCCTTTTCTCCCTCTCCAACCCCACCCGTGACACCACCAGGGTTTAGCTAGCCCTGGTCCGATTATCCCCGGTTCTTCGCTGAAGAGACGCGGCCGGGGGGAGGGGTACGAAGAGTACGCGTCGAAACCGGTGTCACGTCGTGTTGGGGAATCCTTCGGGAGTGCGATACTGAAGGGGAGGTGCTACTGCCCGTGCAGGGCGACACCGCCTTAAAACTTCATAACCACACACAAACCCTCTATTCCCCCAGGCCTGATGAGCAATCCCCCCTGCCTCATGTTGTGACTTCCTTTCTACCTTGCACAAAACATCCCATTTGCCCCTTTACTTCCTTCGAAAGTGTTGTGACTACCCCCCCTTCCCCACCCCTCGGGAGTGCCACTCCTCTGGTGGTTAAAAGTGACCCGCCGTTGTGCCTTCGGCATCTGTTGCGTGTGCCGTCGTATTCTTCCTATGCACTAGTTATAGCTATCCGGGGGCGGCCTGCTGTCGCACCAGTGGGCTGCCCCACCTCTGCACCCTCGGTTTTAAGATGTTCACCACAGCGGAGAATGATCCCCTTCTCTGTGGCGATCGAGCCAAGCTGGACGAGGTTCGCCTTCGGGCGAAGGTCATGTGGGCGGACAAAAGGTGCCTGCTCCTGAGACTCATCAGCAACCTGTTTCTTCCTTCAAGCCCTCAAGACTCTTGAAGCGGCCTGACTATTTAGTGTCTTCGTCGCAGCAAGGGGGCGATATATACCACCCTTTTTATTGATTTCACGTGTCAGTGTTTGACTTTTTCGCAACTTCATTTCTTCCTTTTTCTCCCTCTCCAACCCCACCCGTGACACCACCAGGGTTTAGCTAGCCCTGGTCCGATTATCCCCGGTTCTTCGCTGAAGAGACGCGGCCGGGGGGAGGGGTACGAAGAGTACGCGTCGAAACCGGTGTCACGTCGTGTTGGGGAATCCTTCGGGAGTGCGATACTGAAGGGGAGGTGCTACTGCCCGTGCAGGGCGACACCGCCTTAAAACTTTATAACCACACACACACACACACACACGCCCGAGCGGGTCCCGGTGGGCAGACTCACCATAAGACACACGCGCGTGCAAAACGCACTTTTCATCTCGACCCGCCGATACTCCTTGGAGACGACCAACAGGCTGCGTAAAGAGACTTACGCATCAAACCTTTATTCCTACCAAAGGTGCCGTACTACCTGCAGCTTGAGCCTCAAGGGCATGGCTTGCTGCCGCGCCTGCAACAGGTTGCGCCACTGTGCCACCCCCTTGGAGACTCTTGCGCAGGCGCGACCTCTCCTTGATGGTGAAGAGCGCGTTGGCGAACCGGCGCCGCGTCAAGGCACCGCGGAAGAGAGACTGTATCAGGATGACCGCACGCTCCCGCGCGATGCGGAGCTCGGCTGTCTGCCCGACAAGCCCGAGCCGCCCCGGGTATTTCAGAAGCACGGCACAGAGAAGCAGCACACAGCAGACCAGGAGGATGACTGTGAGGACGATCAGCCCTGTCGGCAGGACGGTGTCATGCGAGGAGGCCATCACCACTGCGACATCCGTCCTATTCTGCGGCGCGGCAGCAACGTTGTCACCCCACAGCCCGACGTACCTCGACTCGGTCCACGTGTCCACCAGATATGTGTTCGTCTCCAGAACCCCGCCCTGCTCAGCCGCAAAGGGGTACATCAGCACCGAGGGGAACGCCGTCGAACCCTCGGGGGGGTCCGCCAGATCAGTCCCATTCCAACGCACCTCCTCTGCGAGGCCCTGCTGCGGGTCGTCAACACCTGACGTCGCATTTCGCACAGCAAACGGGAGCCGCAAAACCACATCGAAGAACGCCGCCGAGCTGGGAAGCGCTCTGCGGGGGTATATCGCGGTGTACACAAGATACCCCGCAGGCGGCACCAGGGGCAGCCTGCTGGGGTCCGAACCCGCCAGCACCACCGGCAGGTCGGGCAGGGTGTAAGTGAGGCTGATGTTGTAGACCAGGGGTGCGGGCAGGTGTATCCCCTCCCACGCGATCTCCGTCCGCCCCTCGGCCTGGCGGCGGGCAGGGGATGTGATGCGGTAGCGCAGGCCTGCTGGGTTGTTGGCGCGGATCGCCACATCCGACACATCGTAAGGAATGACACGCCTACCCCCACGGGCAAGGCCTTTGCTGACTGCGTAGCGGAGCTCCTCCGACACCGTCACACGCCCCGTCTGCCCGTCGAGGGTGGCGACGGCGGTGTACCTCGCGAGCGATTTTCCCTCCTTGCTAATCAGGAGAGAGTGGTGCTGCAGCCCTGTGCTGTTCCCGACCATCAGCACCACAACCAGGTACACCACACCCAACAAGAGGCACGCCGCAACGCGCCTCAGCCTGTCGCCGTCGCGCTGCCACTCACGCACGATGCCCTGCGCGTCGGAGAGCTTGCGGCGCAACAGAGCTGCCATGGTGGCCTGTTGTGTTCGCCACAGGAATCATACACCATCGGCTTTAGTGCATAGCTGTGGGTGGGGTGGGGGGGGGGAGAAAGAGTGAAGGCAAAGACAGACAGAGAGAGGAGGCGAAGAGAAGGCAGATCTCTCACGTGGCGCTTGCACTGGCAGGGAGGAGGGGTGCATGGGAGATGGGGTGGGGATGCGACATGCATGGCATTTCTATGGGTGTTGCCCATGGGTGCGGGTGCGATTGTGCGGAGGGGGGGGGGGGTGGTGGGGGTGGTGGAGGGAGGGGGGGGGGGCACGCCACAGCTCTTGGTTTTGATTCGAACAGGTATTTTTTTCCAAATGGCTTTCTCACAACCCCGCTCTGCCGTCTCCAATGATGTAGGGGGGGGGGGAGTGGGGAGTGGGGAGGAACGGAGGGGGTGGAAGCGGGGGGGGGGGGGGAGGTGGGGGAATAGAACCAGAGGCACAGGATAGTGAGAAGTGTCACTGCAGCTGGGCTGCATTCAACACGACTGGCTCCTCCCCCCCCCCCCTCTCCTCCCTTTCCCCCCATTGATCCCTGCCCCAGTGATCGGTCTGTCTCATCCGATCGGCACAGGGTTATGCGCTGCTCTCACATTCCGTTTATGATGCATTCTGATGTGCTGTATCAGTGTCCCCAAGACAGATAGGACGTCCTGCTGACTGAGTACCGCCATATTTTTCTCGGCATATCCTGCGACCCCCAGAAATGGGTGGCAAAGAAGAGTTTGGTCGTTTCAATGCATTGAAACACACACACACACACACACACACACACACACACACACACACACCACGTGAATATCTTTGCTGAGTTGTAGGCCACACTGAGCACTGTCTGCTCTGGGTGTGATATCCGCTGTCTACACACACAACAACTCTTTTCTTCTCCATCGATGAATCGTTTGACAGGGTGCGGGGGGGATGGTGCAGAACATGCGTAGACGGGAGCAACCTCCAAAAACCTGTGCTGGGCGGGAGGGAAACAGAGCAGGTGAAAAAAAAGAGGGGGGGTGAGGTGGGGGGGGTTGAATGAACGAAAGAACAGCAATGATACACATAGTCCCCATGTGCCTTCCCCCCCCCCCACCACCACCACTCCACACACTCCATCCCCGATCCCTTCTTTCGCGAACCGACCTTTGTTTTTTTTGCTGGCCTTTTGCTTGATTTCTGCCTGACAAAACACACAAACGCACACATAACCCAATATGGCCAGCGCACCCCTTTCCACACCCACCCCCCCCCCCTCACACCCCACAACATGATCTTTTTTTCGGACCACCATTCTCGGCGCGCTGTGCCTCTTCCGCTGGAGATGATGTGATGGGTCCGCCGTTTGCACCCCCCAAACAAACCACAACCCACACCCACATCGTAGGTGTGTGGTGGTGGGGTATGGTCTCCGCAGGTTCCACCCACCCTGAAAGACGGCCGACACACCCGTGCCTGCACCCACCCCTGTTTTCCGCCTTGATATCGTTTCTCCAATGCGCAAGAAAGTATGCAGGGGTTCCTGGCGAATGGGGGAAGTGAGGGGTGGGGGGAAGTGGGCGCTAAGGCGGTGGAGGGGGTCAAAAAAACGCAGAGAAAATCAAGACCACTCGGCGGGCGGAGGAGGGGAAGGGGGGGGGGAGGGAGGGAGGGGGGACGAGCACTGAAGGCAGCAACACAAAAAATATCCACCCCTTAAAAAAATCATACCCTGTCCAAAGAAGGCGAGAAATGGCGGAGGGGGGGTGGGTGGGTGGGACAACCCACCTACGCCACGCCGTTTTTTGCATCCTTTTTCTGGTGCTTGTTTCGTAAAGGGGAGGAGAGAGAGAGAGAGAGAGAGAGAGAGATAAAAAAACAGGGGGGACCACATCGAAGCCAGAACAACCCCCCCCCCTCCCACACCAAACCCGACTACATGTCATCGCCTGCCATCGCCTCGTCCTCCTCGGACTCCTCGTCGTCCGACGCCTCGTCCTGCTGTGTGGTTGCGAGGTGGGAGAAGGCCGCGGTGGTCCACTTGGGGAAGACACGCTTCCAGAGGTCCATGCAGACAACGTCGTGCCCCTGGACAATGCCTGAGAAGGTCGCCTTCATATGCCCGTGGGTGCCGACAGACTTCAGGATCCGCCCGCGGAAGCCCAGCTTTGTGTAGAGCTCCACAGGCTGGAACCACTTCACGTCATCCTCGTTGTGGAACATGAACCGCACGATGCACTGGCGCTTGTGGGTCTTGTAGACGTGACCGGTCAGCACAATCTTCTTCAGCAGGAGCAGGTCCGGGTTCGGCGTCTCGGCCGCACCGAAGGAGACAAACGGCATCTCCGCACCCTCCTCCTTCTCGGCCCGCGTGATGGGCTGGAAGCAGAGGGCGGGGGTCGGGAGGAAGGAGGTCGGGCCGTACATCGACATCATGATGAACTTGTCATCCGCATGGAAGTACCTGCAGAACTTTGTCCGCGATCCCTTGCAGACATCGGAGTAGGTCGGGTTGGCGACGACCTTCCGGAACCCGAGGTGGATGACCAGGCGGGTCTTCGACTTGATGGGCTCGTCGTACTCCTTGTTGCGCTGCATCCGGAAGTGCAGCACAGAGTACTTCTGCTCGTGCTTCAGCAGCCCAGATGCGATGAGAGGCGCGTCGAGACGCGGCTCCAGCACCTCCAGGAAGGCCAGCGGCACGTTCTTCAGGGTCACCGTCACATAGGTGTCGGACTCGACAACCTTGCCATCAGGGGTTGCGACGGAAAGCTTCTGCGCCCTCTTGAAGTTTTCGAACTTGAAGATCCGAGCGTAGTCGATGGGAAGGCTCTCGTTGGGGTCCCACGTCGAACTGCGGAAGGAGGGCAGCCCGCGGTACTTCTGGAAGCGGATGCGCGAGGGGATGTGCATCGGCGTCTCCACCTCGTCGGGGAAGTCGCGGTCGTCAGTCGACGCCTCCTTCAGCCTCGCAAGCTCTGCCTGGCGCTCCTCAAGGGTCATCGCCTCGTCCTGCGCCAGCCAGTCCCCACCCATCACCTCCTCCACGTCCGTCTGCTGCGCTGTGGACACACGCGAGTGGCGTGTCGTGGCACGGCTCTTCGTCTCCATGGCATTCAGGTCGTGGTCCAACTCGGTGTCAGAGATCTCTTCAAACTCCGCCGGGTCCGCAACCCACGCCGCCTGGTAGTCGCTGAAACCCTTCGGCACCTTCACCTTCATCTTCTTCACCTGGCGGTCCTTGTTGCGCGTCTTCCTCTCCGCCTCCTTCAGCTCCTCCTCGGTGGGCCAGGTCTGCTCCCCCTCCATCGGGTCGGGCACCTGGCAGAACTGCAGCGACTCCTGCCCCTCGTCGGGGATCGACAGCACATTGCCCTCCCTGTCCGCAATCTTCTCAATCTGATACGTCCCATACCCCGTCAGGTGAATCAGCTGGTTCGCAGACAGACCCTTCCCTCTCAGGAACCCAGAGATACTCAGCGTCTTGCAGGGTGTCCCATCTGTCTCGTTGGTGTACGGCGCAGCCTCAGGCTCTGCCCAACGGCAGGCATCGATCAGCATGTAGGGCTTCATGTCACGCCACTTCAGGGGCCGGAGGCGCTGCTCGGAGATGTAACGCAGGGCGACGCTGGTCTTCTCAGGGGTGTCCATCGAGAACACCTTGGGGACCACGTCGGCAGTCATGATGGACTGGAAGTACCGGAGGTGCACCCTCTCCACCTGCCTCCGCTTCTTTGCGCTGGCGATGAGGTTGAGGCCCTGCAGCACCACGCACACGGAGGGGAGGCCCTGGCAGTTGATGGTGGACAGGAGCTGCCTCCCGGAGTCGTCGATGCAGAGGCCGATGTCGGAGAACCACGTCTGGAAGGACTTCTGGTCGTCGGGGAGATCGGGCTCGATGGTGTTGGGGTCGACATCCTCGTCGGAGTTGACGCGGATGGCGATGACCAGGACATCCGCAACCTTCGCAAGGTCCAGCTGCTCCTGCTGGTTGTCAGTCGAGTGCAGGAAGGTGAAGGTCTGGCGGAACTGCTCAGAGCGGACGTGCTGCACCCCCTCGGTGGATGCCGTGGGGTCGCACGCCTCCTGCAGCTGCCGCCTCGCGAGGGCCTGGTCGGAGACCTCACCGACAGGGATGAAGCCGACAATCTTGGGGGCGCCCTTCCGCCCCAGCCGCTTCTGCCACAGCACAGCGTCACGCTTCGTGCCGGCGCGCGCCTTCTGCTGCTGAATCCGCTTGTCCTTCGCGCCCGGGTCCAGCCCTCCCTTGAGGCTCTTCGCGGACTTCCTGGAGATGCCCGCCATCGCAGCGACACGCCCCTTGCTTGCCTCCTTCAGCGCGGATTTGGATGTGTGCTTCCCATGTTTGTGCGCCTTGTTGCGCTGGCCGCTCTTTGTGCCTCCCATCTCAGCAGCTAACGCCGCCTGTGTGGGAACAATGGTTGGAGGCGTGTTGAGTGAGTCGGTGGGGGAAACGGAGTGGCGGGGCCGCGAATCTGAACCTGATATGCTCACAAGTTATGCCGAGGCGGGGGTTGGGGTTGGGGTGGGGGTGGTGGGGTCCGGTGCGATATTCTCTGCCCCACCAGCAGCTGCTCGGGCAAACGTGCCGCTCTCACCTCCCTCGAGGCACGTCTGCTGTACGATTTCGCTTGGTTCACTTCTTGACAACGTGTTGTAGCATGACCACAGCTTGGCCTTGCCACAACGGCAATGCAAATTGTTTTGGGAAGCGGGGTGGAAGGTGGGAAGGATCAGTTGTGACTGTGGCCACAACCAGAGTGCGTAGCCTCCCCTGAGTGAGGACGGAGGCACCGGTGTGGGTTGCCCAGCTGTCTCTCTTGCTGATTATTTTTTTCACCGTTTCTCTGCAACAAAACATGGGCAAAATCGCAGAAAAGAACATTGCCTCCGAAAAAATTACTCAGAAACCAACAGAAACAAAGAAAGGAAGAAAAGAGCATAATTCATACCCGCGGTGCATGGGACATAGGAGACTGGCGGAAAGGGGGGCAAATACCCTTCAGTGGCTGGGAGAGGGCTGTGGGGGAGAAAAATACAGCGGGTGGGGTTTGCGCAGGATTATTTCATGGAGAAAACGAAGGGAAGGCACGCCCTCCCCCAAAATAATCGATTCCACCAATCACACACGCAACACACAGGCTAGCTGTGTCCCCTCCCGCTGGGGGTCGTGAAGCGGCGGCAAAGAAGAAGACGTGGCAACAAAACCCCAATTCTCTGCTCCGAAAATTGCTTTCTTGTTGAAACAACAACACACCTTTCACTGCACTACACTACACCACTCCTCAGTCTGATGAAGTGGGCCTGTATATAATGTACATCTGACAGTGAAGATCCCATCAAGAGTGGGATGTAGTTCCGATGCACCCCACAAGCGCGAACAAAAGTGCGGGTTTGTGGGTTTACACTGCCCACCCGCGTTGTATTTTTCGCTGCTGATTTTTTTCTTCACCTGGCAGACCGCCCTTGTTGGAACAAAAAGGCCACAGCGTACAGCCAAGCTCCCCGCACACTCAAATGCAGGCAGTGCACCACTGGCTGGGGGGGCGGGAAGGGAAGGGATGTGTTGGGCGGCGTGATATACGAGAGACGGACGAGAGTGTGGCGCGGCATATCGGAACTTTGGAGGCAGCGGAAGGGCGGGGTGGGGGCAGGGTGTGCGGTGGCTGCATCACTTGCGGCACCGGGTGGCAAGGCAGAAAGTTCTCCTCCTCACTCTGCGCGCCACACCACCAATACTGCATTTTGCGAGGAAGCTCTCGCGGACAGCGGAGACCGTCACCTCTCCCCCGCCCCACACCCTAACAAGCTGCAATGACCCCCCCGCAGTGAAGAGGGGGGGGGGGGGGGAGGACTGTGGACCTTGACACCACACTGGCTTTCTCACGGGGGGCGTGTGGGCAGGAACAGAACATGGATGCCAAAGGGGGCAGGGGGGCAGGGGGGTTGGGCGGGTAGTAAAGTAGAAAGCGCACTCTCCAATAGCAAGGCTTGGTTGGGAGATGATGATGATGTGTGTGTAGCAAATGTTGAGATCCAAGAGATGGAGAGAGAGTGAGAGAGTGAGGTGTGGGGGAGGGGGGGGTGCATAGCGACGAACTAAAGCCGATATCAGTGGTGTGGATTGGCTAAGTTGTTCGCTTGCCAAATAAAGGGGGGGGGGGTTGACATGTTATTTGTTCGCATGTCTGAGCCCACTTCTGAAAGGCTATTTTAAAAAAAAAAAACTAACACCATATCCCACACCCTTCACTTTTCGTTGGGTTTTTATTTCGTTCATATTTGGTGGTTTTGAGACTTGGGGAGGGGCGTGGGGGTCATTCGCTGCCGGCAAATTTCCGGCAAAGCTCAGCGATTATCGCCACTATGAATAGGGGCAACTGCACCAAAACTGCACCGTTTTCGGCACCGCAGCGAAAAAAGACCCGGCGTGAGAAGACCCCCCCCCCCCCCCCATTTACTTTGCTTTGACTTCCCTCCCATGATTGCCCAGTGGGCGGGTGATTCTCTGGAAAAAAAAGACAAAAAAAAACAGCGTGCGCCCCTTCGCTCTGTGTCAAGACTGTGCCAGTGCCACACCGAAACTGCCACCTCAGGCTCCCTTGCGCCCCTGCCTCTGGGAGCAAGCTCCCACTGTGCACCACCACCGCCCCCTACGGGGATGGCGGGGTGTTTCACAGATGAGGCGCAGCAAAGCGGGAGAAAATAACCTTTTTCTGGCAACACCACGTGTGTACCCCAACGCCGCCACAGTCTGACATATCGCGGAAGCCCGCGGCTTTCCTATTTCGTGGGAGGGGAGGGGAGAGGGTAGTGCAGGGGAGGGTGGAAGTAGGGAAAAGTGGGAAAAAGAAGGCCAGGCACAGCAAAATTGGCTTCTCTTCCCTTCACTCGTTATGCAGGTTGCTGGTGATGTGCTCGGCCTGCGATGTGAAGGCGGTGGGGGACATGTGACATGTCGTGTGTTTGGCAATGTGGCCTGGATGCATACCTTGGCAGGCATACAAAGCTGCAAGAAGAATGTTTCTTTGAGAGCAACCAGTTGCAACAAATGAAGCCTGGGGTGTTTTGTTTAGCGTGGCGGTAAATTTTCCGCGGTACCTGCAATGGGAGGGCAGGGGGGGTGTTTGACCTAATCCACCTCGCCTCCGGGCGAGGGTGGTCGAAGGTGGGCGAGTGTGGGCGAATGTGGGCGAACGTGGGCGAAAGTGCAAGAGTGCGGAAGAGGGTGGACGAGGGTGGTCGAGTGTGGGCGAGTGTGGGCGAATGTGGGCGAGTGGTGGTCGAGTGTGGGCGAATGTGGGCGAATGTGGGCGAGTGTGGGCGAATGTGGGCGAGTGTGGGCGAATGTGGGCGAGTGTGGGCGAATGTGGGCGAATGCATGTGTGGGCGAGTGTGGGCGAATGTGGGCGAGTGTGGCCGAGTGTGGGCGAGTGTGGGCGAATGTGGGCGAACGTGGGCGAGTGTGGGCGAGTTGTGGGCGAGTGTGGGCGAGTGTGGCCGAGGGGGATTCCTAATTAGAAGACTGCAGGCAAGAAGAGGAAGCCACCGAAATGGGGCCTCAATTAACAGCGAAACGCCAAACTTGGGAAGTGGGGGGGGAGCCGGCTCTGTACTACAAGTCGCGGACTCACTCTAGACGAAGAGGGTGTCGCGGCCGTGTGGGGAACCAAAAACCTGATGAAGGAGGTCCGTGTGTAGTGCCCAAACACGCCGTGACAGCCTCGCCAACCTGGCCAATTCAGCCAGTGGGGTATCTGCCTGGAACACCAAAAACGCTCAGAACACCAAAGGAAACTGCACGTCTTCTTTGGAATCCCCCTAAGCGGGGCAAAGCCCCTTCACTAAAGTGCTTAGTAATGTGGCCGAGTGTGGGCGAGTGTGGGCGAATGTGGGCGAGTGTGGGCGAATGTGGGCGAATGCATGTGGGCGAGTGTGGGCGAGTGTGGGCGAGTTGTGGGCGAGTGTGGCCGAGTGTGGGCGAACGTGGGCGAGTGTGGGCGAGTGTGGGCGAGTGGTGGGCGACCCTGGGCGAATTAGTGGAGGCGAGGCGGATTAGGTCAGTGTTTTGAAGACAGCTACATATTTTTTGAAGGGATATTTTTTCATTACATCGCAACGCTCCCACATGACTCCGTAACATCGGCAACCAAGTTGTGTGAGGGGGGGATGGGGGGGGGGAGGGGGTGGAAGAGAGAAGAAACAAAAAAACAACAGGGTATTTCACTCACCGGTGTCCAACTGTGCCAGTGTGACGCCCTTGTTTGTCTGTTTGGGCGGGTCACTTTGCTGCACTTCAGGGTGACTTCCCCCCAACGCGGGTACTTCCGACGGATATTTGCGAACACTTCGCAACGAACATCCCGACACACACATTACGCCGGGTGCCACTGCGCTCGAAGAACACCACTATCCGTTGAAAGTACCTTCACTTTCTTGTGATACAACACGATGTGCCGTGATGTTCCCTTGGCACGCCATACCACCTTTCCTCCCGACAGCGCAACGGACTGACTGAACCGGATGCTCCACGTGACAGCAAAGGAGCTCCCCGATTCACGCACCCCCACCCACCCCCTACAGCACACACCACATATAAGATGGCTTGAATGCAAACCTCTGGCACGATGCGTGTTGCTCGGGTGATGGCAGCACCGACCCATTACCCGATCCACTGAAAGAAGGGGAAAGACCAACGACAAAAACGGGTGGAAGTGCAGGGGTCTGGAGGACGTATGTAGGGAGGCAGAGTAATTTTGGGGGCCTTGGCTCTTTCTCTCTCTCTCTCTCTCTCCATGCCGCTGTGCGTGTCACAACTGTGTCACTTCACAGCCAGTTTCGTGTGAGGCGCACACAAATTTGCCTTTATTTCTCACACCTTTCTGCATGTTCTGAGCGAAGACCCCCTTATGTAGAGAACAGTAAGGTACAGAGAGCGGGTGAGAGCAGATCCACCCCCTCCACTCCACTTCACTGCAGGAAGGGAGTGGTGGGGTGTGGGGTGGGATGGGGGAAAGGCGTAGATCTCACAGAGAGAGAAGGAAAACACGACCTACCCCACACCCCTTGCCGAGCCACAACACCGTCCCAGCTCTGGAGCTCTGGAGCTGGGGCCCGTGCGGGGTTCATAGTATACGAATGTGGCAATTTCCCGAACGCACTTCCTCCACCGAACTCGCGGAAGGCGATTTGTGGCGATCACAGGGACATGGACTCCTGCTCCGGTGGTGCCAGTGGCGTCGCGTTTTCCTTGTTCTCGTTGTACTCGAGCTCAATGAAGTCGCTGACTTTCGGGTTGGTCATCTTCTTCCTGCCACTGAGCATGTAGGCAGCGACACCGCAGGCGCTGATGAGCCCGACACCGATCAGAACTGGGGTCCACCAAGGGAAACTGTCGTCGTCGTCGTCGCGTTGAGTCGTGCCCAAGCCGGAGGCGGGTGCGACAGCAGAGCACAGGGCACGGTGTGCGACTGCATCGCCGTACAGCGGAGCCGTGCAGTTGCAGATGAAGTCGCCGCGTGAGTCCCACTTTGTGTTGGGGTCCCTGCATGTCTGGTCCCCGCGGGCTGACGGCACACTCGTCGATGGTGCAGGTCACCTCCTTTCCGACACTCACCCCCTCGGAGCCAGCGAGGCACTTGCAGGTGAAGTCGTTGGGGACATTGGGGTTCGGGTCGCTGCACATTGCATGGGAGTCGCCGCACGGGTCGCTCTTACATTCGCCCTGCTTGCTGCACTGTGCAGGCCCGCCCGTGTTCTGCGTTCCGTGGTTGGGGCACGTGCAGATGAAGTCACCCAGGCTCTCGGGTGATGTGTTCGGGTCTTCACACGACTCTTCTTCGTCCAAGGGGCCCCGGCATGGGTCTGCTGCACTCATCGTGCACTCGTTGCACTCAGCAAGCGGCTTGCCCACGAGCTTTTCTTTGCCACCACGGCATTGGCACACGAAGTCGCCTGTCACAGTCGTGTCAGGGTCAGTGCACACCTGGCCCTTGCCACATGGCTCGTTGAGTAGGCACTCGTCCGCCCCGCACACGGCCACCGGGTGCCCGACCTCCTTTCTGTCGGGATCATTGGAGCACGAGCATGTGTAGTCCTTGAGGCTGTTCGGGCCAAGTCCACGGGAGCCTTCCCTGCAGAGCTGGCCGGTGCCACACGGCTGATCGTCGCATTCGTTCTTCTCGCATGTCGCACGCCCGTCTATTTTCTGTAGCTGCTTGTCATCCTTGCAGGTGCACACGAAATCATGTTGGCTTGTCGTCGAAGTGTTTTTGTCCTCACACAGCTGGTCCAGCCCACACGGGTTGGCGGCGCACTCGTCCAGATCGCATGTTGCAGATGTACCTGTAGCAGTCGCGCCGTTGGGGCACGTGCACACGAAATCGTAGTGCGAGTCAGGCGTCGGTTTCGGGTCAGTGCATTTCTGGTCTTTGCCGCATGGCGTGCTGTCACAGTCGTTAACAGTGCAGATCGCAACACCCCCAACGTGTGTAATCGAAGGATCGTTTTTGCATTTGCAGACGTAGTCGCTCTGGCTTGCCTTTGACTTGTTGCTGTCCTCGCACAGCTGCTCCGTCCCGCACGGGTTGGCGTTGCACTCGTCAATCTCACATGTTGCAGCCACACCGGTGGCAGTCACACCGTTGGGGCACGTGCACGTAAAGTCGTTGTGGGTCGACGAGGACGTGTCGGGGTCCTTGCACTTCTGGTCTGCACCACAGGGGCCCGGTAGGACTGCACACTCGTCGTCAACGCACGTTGCAGGCTTCCCTGTTGCACTACCGGTCAGTGGCGCCTTGCATGCACACGTGAAATCGCCAGTCGCTGTCAGACTTGTGTCCGGGTCCATGCATGCCTGAGTCCCGCTGCACGGCTGTGCATCGCATTCATCCAACACGCATGAGGCTGCCTTGCCGGTTGCACTGCCGACACCTTTTGAGCACGTACACAAGAAGTCATTCGTACTGGATGCAGTCTGGTCGGGATCCACGCACGTCTGGTCCGCACCGCAAGGCGCACCCATGGTGCATTCGTCGTTACTGCCAGCAGCGCACACGGCAGGCTTCCCGATGGCGGTCGCTGTGCTGGGTGCAGCACATTTGCAGGTGTAGTCGTTCTTCTGTGACACCCCCTTCTTTGTGTCCTCGCAAGTCTGTGTGCCACACGGGCTCGGTGTCGCGGTACACTCATCAACCACGCACTGCGGCACGCTTCCCCCCCGTGCCTTCGTTGCGGGGTCGTCTTTGCACGCACACTCAAAGTCGTTCTTGGAGTTTGATGCAGTGTTTGTGTCTGTACACGTCTGATCACTCCCGCACGGGGAGCTGTCGCACTCGTTGGTGTCACACGTCGCCTTCCCACCGGTAGTCATCACGCCGTTCTGGCAGGTGCATGTGTAGTCACCAGTCATTGTCGGGGACGGGTTGGGGTCCGCACACGTCTGACCTGCGCCACACCGGTCAGGTGTACACTCATCATTGGTGCAAGTCGCCTTACCACCCTTCTTCGTGATGCTCGCGTCATTCTTGCACGCACATTCGAAGTCGTATCTGGAGTTCGACGCAGTGTTTTTGTCTGTACACGTCTGATCACTCCCGCACGGGGAGCTGTCGCACTCGTTGGTGTCACACGTCGCCTTACCGCCAGTAGCCATTGCTCCGTTCTGGCAGGTGCATGTGTAGTCGTTGGTCACCGACGGAGATGGGTTGGGGTCCACGCACGTTTGACTTCCACACGGGTTTGATGCGCACTCATCTTTTGTGCACGTCGCAGGGCCATCAACCTTCGTGATGCTCGTGTCACTCTTGCATGTGCACTCGAAGTCGTGAAGGCTCTTGGCACCGGTGTTCTTGTCGACGCACGTCTGGTCATTTGAACGACAGGGACTGCTCGCACACTCATCCGTCTCGCACGTGGCTGGCTGGCCTGTTGCCGAAATCGAGGTGTCCTTGGTGCAGGTGCATGTGAAGTCCTTGGACTTCGTCTTGTCGGGGTCACTGCAGCTCTGCCCGTTGTCACAGGGGTCAGCGGCACACTCGTCTGTTGTTGGAGGTGCCCCTGCACAGCCAGACGGCGCTGTACCTTTTTTCAGCACATTCGAGCCGAACTGACCCCCGTAGTTGCCCGCCTTCTTGTAGTTGCACATCAGATACACTGCGATGTAGCCCTGGTCCCGGTGGCACAACCCACACCCGATCTCCAGCGAGTCCTTCCACACCACCTGCGTCATGTGCCCTGTGGACCCGCTGAACCCGCCATTGTTGTAGTCGTAGCACCCCTCCTCCCCGCAGTACCAGTTCTTCACGCCCTCTGCGGGATCCCACGTGCCCGAGTCGATGCCAGACTTCCCCACCATCGCAATGTTCTCACCGTACGGCGCACCGCTGTTGTGCTTCAGGTTCCCGGTGCTGCACGTGGTCCCGAAGCCCGCGCTCCCCAGCGTCCACGTCTCAATCTCCTTGTTGTAGGTCATAGGGCACGCCCCGTGCTGCTCCCTGTAGTAGTTGTGCTGGGCGAGAACCCGCTCGATCTGCCAGTCCAGCAGCCCCATCTGGCATGTGCTCTTCTTCGCGCACTTCGAGCTGCTGGCACTGGCAGGGGGAGCCACCGACTTGTACCCGTCACACCAGCACTCAGTCGAACCACACGCCCCCTTCTTCGTTGCTGACCCAGGGCACGGGCCGCCACTGGGCTTCGAGAACTCATCCCCAGACGAGGCCGGGGTGGGAGGCGCAGGCGCAGGCGGGGTGGGGCCAGCGGGTGTGGTTGGTGAGGTGGCACAGCCGGACGGCGCGGTGTTGGGGCTCAGCACATTCGAGCCGAACTGGCCCCCGTAGTTGCCCGCCTTCTTGTAGTTGCACATGATGTAGACCTTGGTGTACGACGAGTCAGGGATGTGGCACAACCCACACCCGATCTCCAGGGAGTCCTTCCACACCACCTGCGTCATGTGCCCTGTGGACCCGCTGAACCCGCCATTGTTGTAGTCGTAGCACCCCTCCTCCCCGCAGTACCAGTTCTTCACGCCCTCAGCGGCATCCCACGTCCCGGCGTTGATACCACCACGCCCCACCATCGCAATGTTTTCGCCGTACGGCGCACCGCTGTTGTGCTTCAGGTTCCCGGTGCTGCACGTGGTCCCGAAGCCCGCGCTCCCAAGAGTCCACGTCTCGATCTCCTTGCTATACGTGACCGGGCATGCCCCGTGCTTCTCACGGTACAGGTTGTGCTGCGCCACAACAGCCTGGATCTGCCAATCCAGCAGCCCGCTCTGACAGGAGCTCGACCCTCTGCTGCCGCACTTCGAGCTGCTCGCACTGGCGGGCGCTGTGGTCTTCTGGAAGGACTGGCACCACGACTGCGACGACTTGCATCGTTGCGCAGACACGCCTGTGGCTGACAGGACAACCCCAACTGCCACGAACAAACTTTTCATCCCAAGGCCGGTCACGGCTCTGCCGCCACAACAGCGCTTTTTCCCCACTTCTGTTCAGTTCTGTGCGGGTGGGCAGGCGGATGACGTGGCAGAGGGCAGAGGTGGCAACACATGATGGCAAAGCCACAGCCGGGTGCTGTGGGTATACAGGCAAATGCTCTCAAAGAGGCGGGTGGGAGGGAGGCGTGGGGCGTGGGGCGCGGGAGTTCGAGTGTATCGCGTGCAGACAGTCCTGACGAAGATGATCAACCCGCCACCCACACTGCAGGCTTGCAGCTGCCAGGGTGTCGGGGGGGCAGGGGTGACGACATGTGGTGTTCAGCGCAGCCCCGCAGGCAGGCCTGGAGGCACACTGCCCGATGCGCACGCCGGGAACACCAACCAGGCAGTCGAGGCTAGGAGGGGGCAGTGGGGATGCGAGAGCATCCAAGGCTGATAATAAAGCATAAATTCGTGTCAGCAAAAAAAAGGGGGGGGGGGGCATGGCGGCAGAGAGATGAAAATATCCGGCACACACAGACACAACACACGCCCCCTCCGCACTGCTGCTACTTCTTGACAACACACCCCCTCGCCGTGACTTCCAAGGGGGGGGGGGGCAGAACACAAAACCCCCTTGATCTGCCCCGTGCATTTCATATCTACCTCACAACCCCCCCCCCTAGGGCAGTGAAGGCAAAATACGCGTATTTTTCAGAATCCCGATTTTAAAAATACGTTGAACGTTCAAATACGTTGAACGTTCAGCGTATTTGAACGTTTCTCACATTGCCTACCGTCTGCAGGGGACACCAGTCACAAACCCACCTTTCCTCAAGCAGAGCAAGGGCGAGTTGGTGGCACCAACGACAACCGTGCGGAAGACGTCCTTGGAGCACGATTTTACAGCGACTTGCTTCGCGATGCAGTCGACAGCATCCCTTGTCCTTTGCTCCATGAAGCGGGCTGGTGCAGTTGAGGTGAACCCCTGCAGATGGGATATCCCATACGGTTCTCCCATGCGGGATATCCCACTGGGTTCTGGCAAGTCACGTATGTCTCTAGACTGGGTTCTGGCTTAGAGGCGTTCAGCCATAATCCATCCAGTGGGAGCATCACGGCACTGTCCGCTCGGACACGTAGATACCAGGGACTGAAATGGGAGTTCCCCATATTGCTGTCGACATACGCCGGCTCGAGGTGTTCTCTCTCAGTCGGGTAAAACCACCCTGTCTCACGACGGTCTAAATCCAGCTCACGTTCGGCCATCCACTTCCTCTACACGACGGACTCCAGCCGGTCGAGTGGGGTAAAACTGGGAGATACGTCGAGAGGGGGTTGGTACCCCCGCTTTTCCGGAGTTAGTCAACCCTGAAAAGAGGGGGTACCAACCACCCCTTTCCGGGTCCCGCCCCTTCTCGGACTACAGAACCCCGTTTTCACCGCCTTTTCGCCACGCGTGACACTCTCCATCCCACAGGTGTCCCCTTTAGTGTGTGCAGGGGGCCCACCCCCTACTGCTAGGGGGGATTTCATGTGGAGAGTGCACCCAGTGGGTGAAAACGCTCAAAAGCCAAAAAAACGTTCAACTTCGACGCATTTTTTTAAAAATACGTTGAACGTTCAAATACGTTGAACGTTTTTTACGTATTTTCTATCAC
The DNA here is from genome assembly GCA_963210315.1 of Rhynchopus euleeides. Taxonomy (NCBI): domain Eukaryota; phylum Euglenozoa; class Diplonemea; order Diplonemida; family Diplonemidae; genus Rhynchopus; species Rhynchopus euleeides. Next base: position 886,180 of record OY723274.1, read on the forward strand.
TGCCCTAGGGGGGGTCATAAGCCCCCCTAAAAACGTACGAAAACCAAAATTTTCAACATACCATCAGAACCGCCCTAATACCTGATCTGACCCGAAAATCCGACCCATACCCCCCCGGAAACTGTCTGGGGCCCACTTGTGACACCTGATACGCACTTTTGTGATGATTTTTTGGGGTCCTAAAAAATGTACCTCAGTTTCGTACCTTGCCTTTGTACCTGAACCACTCCCGACCGCATTATTTCGTTCTTTGCCTTTTCTGCGGTGGTTCTGGCTCAGGTGGCACGCATGTTGCCTTCCCCAGTGCCTCGGCAAGGTCTTTCTTGACCTGATTAGTGGGAATGTTGTGTTGTTGCGTCAGCAGAATGAGTTCAGCCACCTTCTGGGTGTAGTACTTCGATCGCATATGGGTCATTGTGAGTACTTCGTACGCCTGGGAGGCTGCATCGGCATTAGTAGGCAGCGTTGTAGATGCTTTTGCTTCGTCGATCTTAGCCTGTGAAGGCACGATTGGGATATTGTACGCCCTGAGAGCCGAAGTGGTTATGATTGTGCTGTGTAATTTGCGCCCCGCAGGATATGCACACCACGCAGTCTCGACAACACGTATGAGAGTGTACCATGTGGGGACTCAACAAGGTCATTGGATCGGCATCTGCCTGCCGACTCAGCCCCCACACAGTGCGACCGCAAGGTCGCCAGGGATGTCTCAACGCCAGGGGAATACCCTCCCCTGGCGTTGTACAACCCTACTCTCAACCCTCGGGTCCTCTCCTGGAGGCGGTGGTGGCGGGCCCGCAACGCTTCGTACTTCCGGTACAGACTGGGGTAGTCTGCCCGGCTGACCCGCTCATTGCTTCCTAGATCATCTGCTGCTCTGGAGCTGCCATCACTCTCACTGCCCACATCAGTTGGTGTGGGGGTAGGAGCAGGACGAGTGGGAGGAGTAGGAGTGCAGGTGACATCTTTCTTGGCTAGCAAGGAACGCCGCTTTTCCCGCACGTGCGTGCAGTTGATGCACCACTGCATATATCTGTCGTCACCACGTCCCACTCGCTCTCCTATGTACCCAGCCCGACGGAGCGCCCGAAATAATGTCGCCTCACCGATGTCGTGTGCCGTTTTATTTTTACGCAGGTCTGCCACAACGCTCTCTGCCGAGACCCCGCACATCTCCCGTTTGGCGAGCGTCTTTCGAGCAAGGTACTCCTCTGCAGCAGCATCTGACACCTCTGCGAGGCCCTGGGCACGCGGCATGTGTTGCTCGGCGTGCTGAGTGAGCGTAGTGACACCCTTCCCTTGCAAAGAACGAAATAATGCGGTCGGGAGTGGTTCAGGTACAAAGGCAAGGTACGAAACTGAGGTACATTTTTTAGGACCCCAAAAAATCATCACAAAAGTGCGTATCAGGTGTCACAAGTGGGCCCCAGACAGTTTCCGGGGGGGTATGGGTCGGATTTTCGGGTCAGATCAGGTATTAGGGCGGCTCTGATGGTATGTCGAAAATTTTGGTTTTGTACGGGCTTATGACCCCCCCTAACCCCCCCCCCCCCCACCCCTCCCACCCCCCACCCTTCACCTTCCCCCCCTCCTCAGTTAGAGATCAAGGGCAAACTCCGGGAAAAAGTCCTCCTCGTCCTCCTCCCCCTCCGCACACTTGACTGCCACCTCCCCCTCCTTCTGGCTGGCACGGGCGCGCTCTGCCTCTGCCTTCCTCCGGAGCCCCTCTTCGTGCTTCCGCTTCCACTTGTCACGGGGTGCCTCCACAGGGGCTTGCGCCAGCTGCGCCTTCTGCAACGCATCCGCGAAATGGGCCCGCAGGATCTCTGCACGATCCCATGTCGCCTGCAGCTTTGCGGTGCTCTGCTGCAGCAGCCACTCCAGCTGGGCCTGGTTCACCTCCCCAAGGCTACCACCGCCGACTGGGCAGTCGAGCCGCGCTGTGTGGCGGAACGCCACGATGTAGGCCGGGCGGTCATCCGCCCCTCCGATGACAATACCGCTGTTGCGGAAACCTGCAGCCAGGCCTGCCTTGAGGAGCGTCTTGGCGGCAGACAGAGATCTCGCCTGGACATGGAGGATGTACGGCTCAAACTTGACCCACACAACACCTTTGGAGAGGTCTGCTTGCTGCAGTGCGGAAAGGGCCTCCTGCCTGTCAGGCAGGTCGTGTGTCACATAGAGCCAAGACCCGCCCATGCTCTTCTTCTTGCTGGCGGTGGTGGTGGCCGGCTGGGGTTCGGCCATCCCATCCTCGTCATCGCAGCAGTCGTCGTGTGCCCCGGACCCTGCGTCCTGCCACAGCGCAACCCTGCCAGAGCAGCTGCTGGTGGTGACGTAGGCGCTGTCCGCATTGAGGCACTCCATCACGGGGTAGCACCGCACGTCGACAGACCCCTTCGGGGACCTGTCGCTGTAGTTTGTCTTCCCCAGCTCGGTCATCACCACAGACTTCCGCGCATCGAAGCTGGGGTCGTCCATTGTGTGCGTTGGGGTGATATCCCCTCCCAAGGTGGCCCGAGCCCCTTCGTGGGGGTGGCGGTGCCTGCATTAGTGTGTGTGTTGTGCCGCAGTGGGTGTTCGTCCTCAAGAAGCTGCCCTGAGCAGGTGTGGTGAGAGGGCCAGTGAGAGGAATGGGGGCTGGGGGCTGGGGGCGGGGGGCGGTGGCCTATGTCCTGTCGGCATCGCGGGCTGCCCATCCCAGGCGAGGCAAGAACGGGGAGGGGGGCCCTTTTGAACTCTGTCTGCTGGGTGACGTTGCCTAACTTATTTTTTTGCATCAGCAACAGCCCAAACCGCTCGACACATGAAACAGCCAAGGCATTGTCTGCCGGAAAGCGTCGCACTCACAAGGCATGACACCGGGTTTGGCTAGCTAGGTACCCGACCTTGAGGCTGCTATATCACACACACACAGTGTTCGCACGTTAAGAACTCTGTTTAGTGTCGGTCGCACAGAGCGACCTCTGAGGCTGTTGTCTCTCTCTCTCTAGGTAGGCTGGGCCACCTGTCACATGCCCCACAGAGCTTCTCTGCAGCTGCCCGCGATCTGCCAAGACAACCCTGGAGGTCGGCAACCCACCTGGGGGCAAGAACAGTAGAGGTGAGCCCGGCAGACTCGCTGTGCAGTCTCGGCACAGCAGGGCGAACGGAAGGGCAGATCAAGGTGTGGTGATAACGGGGAAGACTTCCCGGAGGGCAAGGCTGCACACAGCACAGCATGGGGTGGCAAAGCGGAAATGGCCCGCATCACAAAGGAAAAAGATAAGATCGCACACAAGAGACGCAGAGCAGCGCATGCTCTTTACGACACCCCCGCTCCCAGACATGGTCACCTCCCCAGAGCGGCCGCCACCACCGGAACCATATCCTCCAGCAGGTGCTCGACAGGCCGTTGTGTGTCGAGTGTCTCTGGGGACACACCACTGTTGCCTCTGCCTGAGACATTCTGCTTCTGCACCGACAGGTTCCTCTCATAGGAGGCCCACACCAGGTTGTGGTACCAGTCTGCAAATTCCTCCGTCGGCTCACCCCCTGCCTTCGCCCGCCTGCTGTTGCGCCGGAACCGCCTCCGGCAGCACACCTCAGGAGGTGCCGATGTGAAGATCGGCACATCGAACAGCTGGGCAACCTCAGCGTCGTGGAACATGAGGTATCCCTCACACAGCACTACAGCCCGCCCGGAAGAAGTGGGGGGGAGGGTGACGTGCAGCGAGCCTCTGTGCGTGGGGCACACCACCTCCACACTTCCGGAGGACCGGTCCGCATCGCGCAGCCCTGCCAGGCAGTTGTGCAGGCTACGGAAGTCCACAACCTTTGGGTCCTCCCAGTCAGCGCCGTACACAGGGTGCTCCTCCACCTTGCTGCAGTCAATCCAGGAGTCAGCGCTGATGGCCACACACTCACCAACGCCTGGGAGCGCCCTCACCCGCTCTGCCAGCGCCTCTGCAAACGTCGTCTTCCCACTCCCAGAGGGGCCGCTGATGCCGATGAACAGTGGGGATTCCACCCTGCGGCCCTGCTCCTCGCCACCGCCATCCAAAGCCCAGGGGTACAGCATCTCCAGAACCCCTCTGTGCAGCATGGCCCTGAGGGGCTCGGGGTCCCTCTCGGACACCGCACTGCGGATGGAGGTGGAGGAGAAGGACCCAACCTCGTCCTCTGCTTCGACCAGGAAGAAATTTTCGTGTGACTCACCAGAGGCAACTGCGTCACGCACCTCCGCGGCGGTGTCACCCCGGGCGATGCACACCTCAGGGCGTCTCCAGGATCTAGCCCGCACGGTAAAATCGGAGCCGAACACGAGGAGGGGCGTGATCCGGATGCGATGCTCAGAGGCGTGGGGTTTGAGGGTGGTGGCAACGGCGTCACGCACCTCCTGGCCACTAGCAATTCCCCAGTCGAGGACACCGATCCAGGTGGAGTCGCGCACCGCGGCCTCGCAGAGGGCGGTGCGGAGGGAGAGGGTCATCGCTTCATCCCCCAGCTTGTATGAGACATACGCATCGCTAGAGGGGGCGATCCATGCCCCAAGGACAGGCAGCCCGCGCGATTCCATCGCGCCCCGCGCCGCCTCCAGGCATCTGACGTGGCTGAGGTGGATCGGGTTGAAGGAGCCGCTGAGGAGGAGCACGAAGTGCTCCGTGTCGGGCGGGGGGGGTCCCCCGGTGCAGCGTGACGCAAAGGTGGCCTTCAGCTTCGCGGCGTCGAGGGAGAGCTTGCGGTGGGTGGGGTGTCGGAGCATGTCTCGTGCAGGGTGGGGGCGGGTTGCAGTGCGCTGGCGTGTCGGCTCCTCGGTGCACGATAGCTGGCCCATGGGCCAAGAAGGGTGTGTAGCTGTGGGGGGGTGTGGTGTGGTGTGGAGCAGGGGTCGAAATGAGCCCGGTCACTCGGCCCGACCGAGGTCCAATAGAGAAAAATGTCTACCCGGTCTGATGGTGCCCTGAAAAGGCCAATTTACGGTGGTCTTACGTTGTTCTGACGCAGTTTGACGCAGGCACGCATGGGAATCGAGGGGGCTTCGGCCAAATTTTCGGGTTCGATGCGAGATAGCTTGTGAAGGGGTATTTTTGAACGATTTTTCCAGCCCGAGTCATGCAGTCCCCTTGCGTACCCGAAGTGGCCAAGCATTACTCACCTTGCCTTGCCCGCCTCGTTCACCCCACTCAACCGCGGCCCAGGGAAGAGGGGCACAGGGAACGCTGTGCAAAAAAGAATCGTCGAGGCGCCCGCGGGCGTGCCCCCTTGTCGCCCTCGATGTTGGCGAGGAGGTGGGTAAAGCTTACTACGTGCCCCTCCCCAGATGAACCGTGAAGTGGCAGCAAAACGGGGCAACAAACCAGGGGGTGGTGGTGACGTTGCGGGGCGGGGGGGTCAGCTGGGGAGTCGTTCAGCGCCAAACCCGCTTAACACGATGCCGGGCCTGCGGTACTGGGGATGCAGGGCCCCATTGCCTCACTCCACATCCCCTCTCCGTCCACCTCTCTCTCTCTCTCTAACCCCCACGCTGCCCACCTCCAACCAAGCCAACCCCCTTGTGCTGCAGAGCAGGCACTAGCAGCAGAGAGCGGTGACAAATGTCATATTTCGTTGGACTCCTGTTTGACAACTGAGGGATATGTTGGCTGAGAGCAGAGCGATTTGGGCCGCGCAGACTGCTCAGAATACATACCACACACACACACACACATACATCCCCACCCCACCCCAACACCCGCTCACCCACCCCTCCCCCCTGCAGGTCTAGGCACAATAGGTATCAATCGTTCAAATCGTTCAAGGTATCATACAATAAACAAGCCCTCCCCCTGTCGCCTATCAGAGGGCGGTATCAAGACATGCCGCGTGTACAGGAGATTGCGGCTCTGGGGGGAGACCTTGCCTTGGACAAGGGATAAGGGAAAGTAACAAAAAAAACAAAACAGGGGGCTCCCGATAAAGAGGAAAGGGGATCCTCGACTCGAATCACCGCCATCGGGAAAAAAACTGGAAACTGGAGGGGGTGGGGGGTGGGGGGGGGGGGGGGGGTGGGAAAGGCACGAACGAAGTACAAACCATACACAGAGAGGGAAGGAGGGGGTTGCATCAGTGTGCCGCCAGGGCAATATGGCACAGCACTAAATACAACCGCAACCGCATGGATCGTCGTGAAGATTCTTATCAGTGTTTAGGGTCAACCACTTGGTACCCCACACTCCTCCCCCCCCACCACCACCACCACCACACTCGATTGATGCGAGAATACTGCCACCACCACCACCACCACCACACTTCTCACATGACAGAGCAGCACCCGCACCCTGCAGAAGACCCCTCCTCCTCCTCCTCCTCTTCCTCCTCTTCGTCTTCCTCCTCCTCCTCAGCGTTGCTCCCTCGCTCCTCCTCCTCCGGCTTGGCGACCGGTTGCGGCTCCATGAGTTTGAAGATGCATTTCGACTTGGGCTTGGTGAGGGCGGGGCCGATGTGGGATATGTGTGAGATCTCAGCCCCGTTGACGTGGGTGAGGGTCCACCCCACGAGGCGCTGGAGGTCCCTGTTGTGCGAATGCTCCTTCACGTCGTGCACGACGAGGTCCTCCTCCCGGATCTCTATCGCGAGCTTGTTCTGCGCGTTCACCCTCACCAGCACCTCCTCCGTCCGGTCGATGTCCTCCTCCGCAAAGACAGCTGCATCCCGCAGATCCTCCTCAGCCTCTCTCCTCGCCTCCTCCGCCGCCTCAGCCTCAGCCTCTCTCTCCCTCTTCCGCCTTGCCGCCGCCTCCTCCTCCGCCCTCTGCAGCGCCGGGTCCGGCTTTGCCGGCAACTCCTCCCTCTCCTCCTCCTCCACACCACCCGCCTCCTCCGCGGCTCCAGGGCGGGGCCCCGGGGTCATCTCGGGGAAGTCATCTGTGCCGCACCGCACATCTCGGTGGGGGGAACGGGTGAGGGTCACATCCAAGACACGGGGAGGTGGGACCCTCCCGGAAGCGGTGGACATGGTTGGTGTGCCGTAGAGCAGGCCGTGCGACATCGGGGTTGGTGAGAAGGCCATCGATTGGGCAGACCGCAGTGTAGAGGCTGTGGGGTGGATAAACTCACCTGGGGCGCGGGGCGTCTCCCCGGCATGGTGGGGTGCGAAGCTCACCCCGGGGCCCCGGCTGCCGTAGGATGTTGCGGAGATGTGCTGCATCTCCGCGCGCCTCCCGTGGAGCTCCGTGCGGAGCGATTCAACCTCTCCGAATAAGCTGTTCAGCCGCTGGTCGATCGCCTCCGCGCCGCCATCTCCATAAAACCCCTGATAGCCTCCGCTGTCATCGTGCCGCCGGCCCCCCCTCGGATGGACCATCGGAAGAAGAGCGGCGCAGAGGGGTGATGGAGGGGGAGAGAGGGTGCTTTTCTACTTAGGAGAAGTGGGAAACCTGACTGTCCCTCACAGGCTGACGAGCGGCTGAGTCTCTCCACCCCCCACCTCACCCCACCCCACCCCCCCCGTCCCCACCCACAGAGGGTCGAGTGGGGGGGGAGAAGGAGGAGGTGGTGGTGGTGGCGGGGTGTACTCAACCCACACTCAAATCGTTAGAAGGGATGCGTAAATGTGTGTCTGGGGGGTGTGTGTTGCGATAATCCGGGTGGAGGATTATCCGTTGTGTGTACGTGGGAGGGGGGGGGGGGGAGGAGGGGATAGACTGACAGACTGTCAATAACACGGTCCAGGCCAATGCATTGGCCTGGGGTGAGAGTGTGAGGGTGTGGGGGTGGCCTTTGTAAGGGTGGTGGTGGTGGTGGTGGTGGTGTGTAAGTGGATGCGATGCGACAAACCAGGAAGCTGATTTTTCAAAAATATATAGGTTTGGGGGGGGGGGAGTTTGATCGTCGAGAGTGAATGGAAAAAAAAAGCAAGTCTCCCAGCAATGTTAGTCCTTTTTGTAGTCACTACACCAGATATGTTGGACAAGGCAGATCAATGCACAATGGGAGGATATAGGTTTGGGGGTGTGGGGGGTGGGGGGTGGGGGCTGCGGGTGCGGGTGTGTGGCGTATTCAGCCGAGCTGCCCACGCTGTTGCTGCCGTATACAAAATCTCTGCCAGGAACATCGTTGTCCGGATGGTTTTCCGGATCCTCTCTCCTCTCACTTCTTCACACCAACACCCTCATCCATTGCCCTCTCTCAGCCTCTCGGCACAGCAGACGTATACACAACGCTGGCGTGAAAGCAAATTCTGAATGAATTTTTCACCTTGGCTGGTCGGGGTTTTCTTTGAAATCAGCGTTTGTTTTTTTTCCTTCAAAAAACGGCCCCTATTCTTCTTGGAGGGCCAAAAACGAATCTCTTTCTTCCTCCGGAAGCGCCGCAACACACCCATTCCCTGCAGGGCGGGGGAGGGGGGATCAATCAGGTCGACAGCAGTGAGAAAGGTAAGGCACAGAAAGGGATCGCCCTCCTCCCCCTTCACTCGTTGTGCAGTTTGTGTCTGAGATCTAGCGATATGATTGGCCTGTGTTGTTCGCAACTGCCCACCCACCGCCACCGCCACCACCCCTCCCCGCAAGGGAAGGGGGGGGACCAGGGGGGTGAGCAGGAAACAGAAGGGCGATCACTTTCTACTCACAATCAGGCACTGTGCGTGAAACGAAGGCTTCCTACCCAAAGCCACAAAATGGGCCTTCCCATACACGAGACACTAAACAGGAAAGAGGGGGGGCCGGTGGGGTGGGGCGTCTGTGTGGCTATACGGTGCCATTGGGAGTAGATGGGAGAGGAGGGGGGGAGGAGAAGGGAAAAGGGAACTCTATTTTGCTTCTACTAAAAGGGAAAAAGGCCAAAAATAAAGATGTGAAGTTGTTTTTTATCCGCTTTTTGCGGGGGTGGGTGGGTGGGTGGGTCAAATACACACCCATCCGCCAGCCACACACCTGGCACACACACCCCGCAAGCGGATGCAAGACGACTGCGGCAAGGCCAAACCCTTCACCAACGTCATATGTATCGACATTGGGTCTGGGGTAGGAATCACTCTCTGAGTCAACACGTGCCAGTGCATGGCACGCGGCGTTTCTTCCAATTCAGAGTGCACTACAGCAGCAGGTCCATCTTGAAGACTGCAATGGGCAGGACCAATTGTCACCATGATGGAGGGGTATGTATACACGGTGGACTCCAGCGGGGGTAGGGTAACCCTTTTCGGGAGTCTCAACTAGGGGGAGTCCAACTCCCGCTAGCGGGAGTCTATACTCCCGCTAGGGGGAGTCTGACTCCCCCTAGCGGGAGTCTTTTCACCTATTTTCACTCATTTTTCCCATGATACCTATGCAATGTGGCACTCGTCACTGAAGTACAGCCACACCAAACGAAACGGACGTTTCCACCCATCCCAGCTCGCAGACCTGATTCACAAAAATGGGGAAGACGACAACGAAGCCGGCAGCGAAGCCGGCGGCAAAGTCGATTAAGAAGAAGAAGAGCGCAGAGAGTCCCGAGGCTGCGGAGGCGACGAACATTGTGCATGATTTTTGCACGGCCTTCCCTGTTAAAAAAGGGGGCAGTGTGCTGACACTGGGATCCATTAGAAGGCTCCTAGCAACGGTGTTGAGCAAGGAGCTCCACCAGCACAGCACCCAGGTGGCCAACGCAATCATCGCCATGTCTTCCCTGACATGGATAAGTTCGCTGTCAGGGAAGTCGCAACGATGCGGAAGGAGGGCGCTCTCCGTCATATACAAGGTGGAGGCGAAGTATGGCAAGGTGCAGGATACAAACGTGTCGTCGGGGGCAGCCTGAAGCCGCGAATGATCGCGACACGGGCGAACGGCTTGGCACCGTGGGTCTGGATAGATGCTGGAGTTCGGCCGGGTGAAACCGGAAGTCGCAGCAAAATTTGCCCCCCCAGATTTCTTCCTCAAACCCACCCGTGGGCTGATCCGGCCTTGCACGGTGGACTCCAGCGGGGGTAGGGTACCACTACCGGGTTTAACCCTTTTCGGGAGTCTCAACTAGGGGGAGTCCAACTCCCGCTAGCGGGAGTATAGATCAGCAGTGGGCAACAATGAGGCGATGCGGGGGGCGAGGGCACCGATGCTCACTGTGCGACATCCCAGAAGAACGCTGGTATCAACAGGTGCATCGATACCCGCACCTGACTCTCTCTGAGATGAAAGAGGCTGGCTACCCCTCCCTCTTGGCAGGTGTGCTTCCCAATGCCCGCTACGTCACCCCAGCACTCCATGACTGCAAGGGGCTCGCCATGCGGCTGATCAGGGTACTGGATGAGACAACAAAAAAATATTCGACAAGACCTGTACAAACCTTGCACTGAATGTGTCGCAGAATGGGACAGGTGCTCAGTTCCGGAAGGTCGTGCTTGCCTGTCACAGGACACACCTACAAGGGCTTGTTCCGCTACCTCTTTGTCTCCCTTGCAGACCTCATGCATTTCCGGTATGCAGACATCCCCTGGCACTTCTGGGGATGCAAGGATGAGTCAGCCCGGATTCCCTTCTTGCGTGCTCGGATCTCAGGGCATATATTTCACTGGTTGATGGAGCATGCCGAAAAGGAATCAACGCGCAATGCCTACGTACACAGTCTCCATCATTGGTGGGCTCCAGAAGATGCAGTGCCTCTGCAGAACAACGACGAATTTGAAGAAGCAGAGAACGGACATCGCAAGAAAGATGCCGTTACAATCGCCAGCTCCGCAACTTACGAGAGAGATCTTGCGATGGCAGAAGAGAAGCGGCGCGCATCGGGCATGCCTTGGAAGGTTGCGCACCTGTCGCAGGACGGGATCCTCGGGTATAGAGAAGTCATTCTGTGTCCGTGTCTGCACACCCGACACGCTCATAGATTGGCTGTGTATGTTCTTTGCACACAGTTGACACAGCTGCAGAAGGGGTTTGTGCACTGCAACACACAGGACTTCGTTGAACCCATCAGCGCGCCCTACTTCCTGTCCCGGTTCCCCGAAGGACACCGCAAATTATCGCTCTGCTTGTGCAAAATGCCAATCCCGCTGGGGGCGACTTTCACACCATTCGTGTCATCCGAGGCGACTTTGAGCACGCTTGACCAACGCGCACAGCAGGAGGGGGATGACAGTTCTGACGAAGAAGATGAGGCCTGCAGGATGGCTTGTCTTGCCCAAGGTGTAACACAACTACGACAGGCGATGGCCGCACTTTGACACCTCAAATTCTAACCGCTCACCTCCGCAGGTGCAGCCGCTACCAGGAGGATAGGTAGGTAGTCCAGAGTCCGGGGAAACTGACAGAAGCAAAACAAGCCCCTCCCCATCCCTCTTCCACCATGATTTTACCCCCCACGCCAGTAGACTGTAACTATATCATGGGAAAAATGGATGAAAATAGGTGAAAAGACTCCCGCTAGGGGGAGTCAGACTCCCCCTAGCGGGAGTATAGACTCCCGCTAGCGGGAGTCTTTGACACCCGCTCAGACACCCGCTCCCAGACTCCCGCTAGGGCCGCTGGAGTCCACCGTGTACTGGGCAGTGATACGAATCTTGCACGATACGGAAATGCCGTTATGTTTCCGCAGTGTTCGGGGATAGTTCGGTGTCAGTAAGAAATTCTGGCCGAAAGGAACGCCCAAAAAAAACTCCCCCCCCAGAGCGTTCAAAGCAAGGCCTGTGTCTTGGGCTGTCTGGATTTCATTCAGACATTCTTTTTCGGAATTTTCGAAAAAACCCCCCTCCCTCCCCTCTCCCACTGCGGCAGATACATCACCCCTATCGTTGCCATTGCCTCCTCCCCTCCTCCCCCCTGTGTGTTGACTCCCACAGGGGGATGGGCCCGTTCTGGGGTAGTTTTTTTTGGTGATTTTCGCACATCAAACGATAAATGAAGAACGCAAGCAATGAAGGGATGCGCCCAACAGAGGGAGGGCGGTGGAGGGGGGTGGTGGGGTGGGATGGGGCGGAGTATATGAAGTAATGTATGGAGGGATTACTCAGAAAAAACATGGTTGAACAAAAGTGTCACTTCAACTCTGCCGCTCTTCCTCTACTACTTGGTACTTCGTTTGATGCGTTGACGCTTCCACACACACTTACAAACCCACTTGCCTGATGAAGGGGGTGGTGTGTAGAGCACGTTTGGCAGAGCTGAATGACACTTTCCGCGCGAAAGTCGTGTGCGTAAAAAGTGTCACTTCAACTCTGCCGCTCTTCCTCTACTACTTGGTACTTCGTTTGATGCGTTGACGCTTCCACACCCAGGACCCTCTTCCGGAGGGACGTGCTCGTGCACCGGTTGGTCGGTATACATACGGTGCCGAGTGCGGGTTGTGTGGTGCTGCGTGTTGGCATCTGTGCTGGAGCTAGGCGTATTGCCCGTTCTGCTCGTGTTCCGCGGGTGTCAGCTCGCTCGTCGGTTGTTACCCGTTGGGGGTTTGAGTGCAGTCGCTTCGTGCGTGCTACGAGGAATATGCGCTGCAGGAGTAGGCCGCCTCTGTAGTTCGCGTAGTGTACTCGCCGCATGTAGGAGACCCGAGGGAGATTGTCGATGTGTACGTCACAGCGATGCCCTGTGAGTTGATGATGCGCAGTCCTTGCTCCGTGGCGAAGGCCTTCTTCAAGATAGATGTGCGCGCCCGGTCCGCCCCGGTGCACACCCCTTGTGTGCCGGTATCCTCTCCCTTTTCCAGGTTCGTTTCCACGCCGTCGACGATGCGTCGGACCACAGCGTTTCATGTGCTGTTGGTTCTGTCTGGTGGTGTCGGTTGTCCTCGCGTATGATCTCCATCCGTGCTGATGTCTCCCGGGTCACCGGGTTGGGCACTCGTGTGTTGGCGTCCCACACCGCGTTGTTGTCGTGCGCTCTGCGCCCCATGCGCCGGATAGAAGAGAGTGTCGGGAGTAACACAGTAGCGTGCGCGTGACGTATGCCTGCCCGCCTGTTGAGCCGAGGATGCGGGAGGCTCTCCGTGGTGTTGGCGCTCCCCCGAGCGTTTTCGTCAGCTCCTCTCTCTCTGCGCCGCCTTCGCCACCCGTGCGGTCCATGTGCAGAACCGTTGTGTCGGTATCCCATGATCGGCGTCGTCGAGGTTCCGGGTCGCGTTGATGTAGTCGCATCTTTCGCGGAAGGTCCTGTACTTCGCCTGCGCTTCGTCGAGTGTTTCGGCTGTACCCACGAAGGCAGCCGTTCAGACGATGCCGATCCTTTGGGGGGAGAAGCACCCTCGCACTCCGGTTCGCAATTGTCGGTGAGTGCGACCGCCCCATGTACATCACCGACGGGTGGGCTGGCCCAAAGTCATCCCACTTGTCTCCGAAACGGACCCCGAAGTCGCGTTGATCTCCTCCTCCACTGGGAACTGAAAGGACCCGCTCCGGGCATCGGCGAGCATGACCCAATTTTGCCTCAGCGGTGCGGTGTGTCCCTCTGAGACGTCGTCCAATTTCATGTCTGGCGGTCGCGCCATGTACGAGTATAGAGTCTGTACGTCGACGATGATGCGTTCCCTCTCACTTGGGATGGTAGCGTAAGTTTTGCATGTATCGCGTCTAGCGCGGTGACGTCGTAGGTGTTCAGGTCGTCGACGGGTTGTAGTGTATGGTGTGGTATCATCCTCCGCATGTCCCTGAAGTGGTTGTGTGTTCCCGGGGAGCAGCGCATTCTTGGGGGCTTCGGGGTCGGTGATGGGGTCCCGGACGTCTCTCAGTTCCTCGTTCAGTTTGAGTCCAGTTTACGGTGCTGCGCCAGGTTTGGACGCGTGTCGTAGATAGGGGCCAGGCGGTCTTCACGATGGGTCTCCGTAAGGATCGACGTATATCTCTGGTCCCGTGTTCTGAGTCGGTGTCTGCCGTATCTTCTGAGGTGTTGCTCTCTGTGCCGTGGTGCCCCTCCTTGTCCTCCAGCGGGTCGTATTCTCGTCCTGGTGTCAGCAGGCATCTTGGCCTCGAAGGAGGATGGGAGGAGTGAAGTGGCAGTGCAGTCGTCACGACGCTCCCCGCTGGTGCAGTCCCGTCTCGCCTTTGCCACTTGAGCTGCGCTGAGAGGTCTCCCGCGCCCGGAGGTTGCAGGTGGCATCGATATATCGCACCAGGTCATCTGTCGTTGCATGTCGTGAAGGCTTCCTGATGTCCTCCGCACGGCACGTTTCGCTCCGCCAGGTGAGACTGCCCCCCGTCGAACGTGGTGTGGGGTGGTTGTCTCGTTCGCTCTCCGGGGCGCCTTTGCCATGTATCGGTGCGTCACTGATGTAGGGGACACCTGTTGGAAACGTCGTATTCCCCTCTTGGCATATTGGTCCCGTCGTATGTGGTGCGAGTTCCTCGTTTTCCGTTTTCTTCGAAGGCGCCAGTAGCGCGGTTATTGTATCGGACGCCGGAGGCGTGTGGTGGTCGGTCCCGGTGTCCGCATCGGGGGCCTGACCGCTCTGTTTGACTGGATGATTGTGGAACATACCTCGCACAGTATACGCACAGACTACGCGTACTTTTTGATTGCAAATGACGGTACACATGAAACTACACACAGACTGCGACACCTCGAGTGTTCACTATTCTAAAAACGCCAGCGGCGTGGTTTCTTCATGTAACGCCAGCGGCGTGGTTGTACGCCGGGGGCGTGTAGCTGGGGGTCCCGATGTTTATTGGCACCGTTGGCCTGTTCTCGGGGGACCCGAGAACGCTTTTCTGACAGTCTCCGAGGGCGCCTTCGCGATATCGGTACGTCACTGACGCAAAACCTTGCTGGATCTCCTGCCGCGCTGTGATCACCAGATACCAGATGCAGTCTTTCAAAAGGTCGGGCGGGAGGCTGAGGCCTCATCCAATGTCAACCTCACCAGCGGTCGTGGTTCCTCTGCTTTCGCGCGGTGTCGATATCCTTGCGTATCGCAGGTGTGATCCACAGGGCGACGCCGTTATTGAGGGGGGTTGGTCCGCGTGTCGGTCTCCCACAGGCTCCGGGGCTCGGAGCAGCTTTGTATGTCCGGTGTGATCTGGCTAGTGCTTCCGCCAGGGTCCTCTGCGTCGTCACCACCGCTGCCCGCCGTTTGTCCTGCTGTGGGTGAACCCTCCTTTTTCACCCCGCCTCCGGGTTGGCTCCTGCTATATGTATGTACCCTAAGTTCTCCGTGAGGCAGTCAGAAGAGTTGCGAAACGGTGTATCCCTTCCTGGTTCTGGGCCTCTGCTGCCTCTTCTGCATTTTCCTCATGCAGGTCCTTACGTCTGCGGGGTGACATCTCCGTCGGCCCTCCGTCCTCGTTGTCGTCAGTGGCGGCGTTGGCGGCGTCGTTCGCCGCTTGTGTGGCCATGGCTCACGTGTATATGCAGTGGATCCCGTCTGCCTCACCTCCTTGCCCCCGGAGGTCCTCGGCCTTGACACTCGGAAGTGCTTGCTTGAAGACGCCAGCGGCGTGGGTATTTACTCTCGATCCTCGGAAGTGTTTGCTTGAAAACGCCTGAGACGCGGGTAGCTCCTCTTGACACTCGGAGGTCCTTGCTTGAAAAAACGCCAGGGACGTGGGTGGTTCCTCTTGACCATCGGAAGTGCTTGCTTGAAAAACGCCAGCGGCGTGGGTATGTACTCTTAGGGGGTCTTCGCTGGTCGATAAACTTCGACAAACTTCGTCAGTTTTCAGCCAATTCAACAGGAATGCACTGACGGCCACCCCGTAGCGAATACCCCTTTAACACTCGGAAGTGTTTGCTTGGACACGCCAGAGACGTGGATATTTCCTCTCGACACTCGGAAGTGTTCGTTTGAAACGCCAGCGGCGTGGGTATTTACTGTCGACACTCGGAAGTGTTCGCTTGAAACGCCAGAGGCGTGGGTATTCCCTCTCGACACTCGGAAGTGTTCGTTTGAAACGCCAGCGGCCTTTTGCGAGGGGAGTTCCTTCCTCACGCAACTGCGGTCTGTGGTGCCACCGCACTCGTGGCAGTTAAACACACCCACCCCTGTGTGTGTGTCGTCGCAGTGGGCGAAGATGCAGGCCTGCCGTGGCACTGCTGCCTCTGCGCCTTCTGCGAGGGCCGGGACCTCCAAAGTCTGCCAGCATGGGTCTGACATTTTGCTACCTGGAGGGGGTGGTTACGCCGGCGGCGTGTGTTATTCCTCTTTTTGCACTCGGAAGTGTTTGATTTTTGAACGCCAGCGACGTGGTTATTTTTGTTGACACTCGGAAGTGATCGTTTAGAGACGCCCGCGGCGTGTGTTTTCACACTCGGAAGTGTTTACTGGGGGGGGGCAAATACAAGGGTATACTCTTCTATTCACCGTGCCAGCTTACGTAATTCAGGGTTTTCAATAGCTATTTATTACCGGTAATAATAAAGTACTTTATGGATTGAGGGTAATTACGTCCCCGAAGCAAGGTCCGAGGGTGTTTTGTTCCCCGAGGGAAGGCCCGAGGGCGAAGCCCGAGGGCCTTCCCGAGGGGAACAAAAACACCCGAGTACCTTGCTGAGGGGACGTAATTTCCCGAAATCCAGAAAGTACTCAATTAGGACCGGTTATATGGTAGTTTGTTAACGGTCCTGAAACCATTATTACCGGTTTCCTGCAGAAAGCCTCCGTAGTACCAGAGCCACAACCTCCACAGATCACGCAACATCACACACATCATGCCCCGCGCCGCCGATCATGACAGCGACAGCAGCAGCAGCACATCAAGTGACGGTGACCTCATGCCAGTCCGCAGCAGGAAGGCATACACCGATCGACTGACTGACTTCGAGGCGTACGTCGCTGAGGAGGCTCCCCGGGTTCGTTCCATGAAGACAATCTACTCCGAGAAGCACATCAAGGGCTATCTCAAGGCCAAGCTGCAGGGGGGTTCTGCCGCATCGTCAATCTGGAACTACTACTCCATCATCAACTTCAAGGTCAAGATTGTCCACGGGAACATGATCAAGACAAAGATGCCACGCCTCCACCAGTACGTGAAGAATCAAACAAAGGGCTACACCACCAAACAAGCCAAAACCTTCTCTTTTCAAGAACTGCAGGACTACATGGACAAGGGCACCGGGTCGCTGGCGAGCAAGCAGGATCGTGCGCTTGTGGTGCTGGCCTTCTTCGGTGGGATGCGCTGCGTTGAACTCCGCAACCTGTCGATCGAAAACATCACCGTTCAAGATGAGCAGATCAGCGTGAAGTTCTACGGTGCAAAGCAGGGAAGCGTCGCGATTGAACGGTCGTTTGTGGTCCCCAAGATGCTGAACGAAGAAGCTGTGTTCTACGACGTCCTCAAGGCCCATCTGGCCCACCTCTCTCTGTCGGACCTCGTGACGGGGCCTGTCGCAAGACGCATCAACAAGGCCGGCAGCGCGTTCCTCGCTTCGCCCATCGGGCGAAACCAATTCTACGGGCTGCCACGGAAGATTGCGCTGTGCCTGGAAAAGGACCCGGAGGGATACACCGGGCACAGCATGAGACGCTCCGCCGCGCTGGCAGCGGCCAATGGCGGCGCGTCCACCATGGATCTCCGCAGGCATTTCGGCTGGCGCGGAGAATCGACGCCGCAGCTCTACCTTGATGCATCCACGACACACCAGCGGAACGTCGCGCACATGATGTCAAGCCAGCCTGCACAGGGGACGACGACGGGAGCGCCAAGCCAGAGCAGGGTGACTGTGGATCTGAACGTCAACCTGCCGAGGTGATGCCCTCTAGCCCCTGTGAAGTGTTGTAGCGAGTAGGAGCAATGTGGATCAAGCAAACTGGCCAGGACCTCGCCCCCACACCGCCCCTGCCCCCAGCCGCTTTTTCCAGGAAATAAAGATTTCCATTATTGCCCTCAATATTGCGGTAATAAGAAAGCTGAGTGTAAATAATGGATGAAGTCACTAAACCCAGGCTATATTCCTGTGACTGCTTTATTTCCTAGTTTTGATAAAAACTTTTTAATTACCGAATGGTCAATAATATCGCCTTTAAGTCTCGTAAAGTGGTTTATTATTACCTCTTGGCTTATGGACTTTCTGCAGGAAACCGGTAATAATGGTTTCAGGGCCGGTAATAAAAATTGTTTTTTAGCTGAAAAATTGTCTAGTATGCAAATACAAGAGTATATACTCTTGTATTTGCATACTAGAAATGTGGCCTCCGGGTGGGCCCTCATGGGGCAGCGGCGCCGAAGAGACAATACGAGCGTCCTCTTGGCCGTTCCCACCCCGAGGCGACTCCCACCCGACCGTGACGACTCCAGACAGGAGGCCCACTGGCCTGGGGGAGGTCATTGGAAGTACAAAATACGATGAAAACCCCACAAAAGTTCTCCAAAAGTCTAGTATGCAAATACAAGAGTATACTCTTGTATTTGCTCGGTGAACTTTTTAAAATCGCGATTTCTGGAGTACTCTTGTATTAGCATATACCCTTGTATTTGCATATACTCTTGTATTTGCCCCCCCCCAGTAATTTGGGAACGCCAGCGACGTGATTATTTTCCTTGACACCCGGAGATGTTCGTTTAGGAAACGCCAGCGGCGTGTGTTTCTCCCCTCTCGACACTCGGAGGTGTCCGCTTGGGAACGCCGAAGCGTGTGTTTTTTCCTCTCTCGACACCCGAAAGTGTTCGCTTTGAAACGCCGAAACGTGTGTTTTCCTACTCTCGACACCCGGAGGTGTTCGCTGAGAAACGCCGAAGCGTGTGATTACCCTTCTCTCGACACTCGAAAGTGTTCGCTTTGATACGCCGAAACGTGTGTTTTCCTGCTTTCGACACCCGAAAGTGTTAGTTTAGAAACGCCGAAGCGTGTGATTTCCCTCTCGACACCCGAAAGTGTTCGCTTTGATACGCCGAAACGTGTGTTTTCCTGCTCTCGGCACCTGGAAGTGTTGTTTAGAAACGCCGAAGCGTGTGATTTCCCTCTCGACACCCGAAAGTGTTCGCTTTGATACGCCGAAACGTGTGTTTTCCTGCTCTCGGCACCTGGAAGTGTTGTTTAGAAACGCCGAAGCGTGTGATTTCTCTCTCGACACTCGAAAGTGTTCGCTTTGAAAAACGCCGAAACGTGTGTTCTGTTTTATACGCCGGGGGCGTTGTGGTTGGGGTCTCGATGACTATGGCTCCGGTGGTCTGCCGTTCCCGAGAGACCCTCAACCTATTACCTGTTTCCGCTCTTTTAAAAACGCCTTGGCGTGTTCCGTACTTTTTTCTCACCTGCGGTGCGGTGATTTATGACAGTCGGTCCCGTGTGACTGTAGACGCCAGTGGCGTGTTTCTTATGGGGGACCTTGCTGTTCTCTTAGAAAAACGCGTGTAGCGTGTTTGTTTCCGTTGCAGTGGGTCCCGGTGGTTGCTATGCGCCTGTAGCGTGTATATTGGGACCCTTTGCTGTTTTCGAACTGACGTGTCGCTTGCTCCGTACTCGTCTGCTGCTCACCTTGATCCCGCTTCTTTGATCGCCTCCTCTGATTGTTTTGTGTGTGTGTGTGTGGTTTGTAGGATTCGCATGATATGCGTTGACGCTTCCACACACACTTACAAACCCACTTGCCTGATGAAGGGGGTGGTGTGTAGAGCACGTTTGGCAGAGCTGAATGACACTTTCCGCGCGAAAGTCGTGTGCGTAAAAAAAAAAGGTGGGAAACGAAAAAGGGGAGGGCTGTTCCCGCCCACCCCTCCCTCGTTTCCCACGCTCATCAACAGTTCCGTCTGTGATGATCCTGTGCGTTGGCGCCTCCACACACTCACACTCCCACTGTCAATAATGGTGTCAGGAGTGAAGAGCACAAGGTCACGACCAACGTTCTACCGTGGAGGGGAGGGGTTGCTCCCACAGCAACACGAAATGTGCTAAAAACGGAAACCATCTGTGCCCCCGCTGGATCGTAAAGTGACAGCAAAACGAGACAACAAACCAATTACTGCCGAAAGTTGTTTTGTTGGAACGCAGACCCCACTTTTTTGTGTGCACCACTCCCCGGTCTGATGAAGTGGTGTGAGTGGGGCCGCACGATCCAGCTAAAGGCACAGAAAGTTTCCCCAGTTGGCTACGCCGAACTAACAAAAATAAAACGGGTCGCAGCACACCGAGATGCTCACCCTTCGCTACCGAGCCCTTTGTTGGGGGAGAGTCGCATGAGATGGGCGAAAACCACACACACACCACGCACACGTTAGTCTTTTTTGTATAGTGCAGGCCACCCCGAGCGAACTCCGATGATGCCCCCACTGGCACGAGCTTCCCCACAAGGCACGTGAACCTTTTTATAAGAGTGTAGACACACCACCGAGCACCTTGCTCTTGGCATGATCGCCACCATCACACACCACAAGTTATAGCAGGGGAGGGCGCAGGGGAGGGGGAAGGAGGGGGAGAGGGGGGTTCCTGGTGTGGGGCAAGCGCGCATCCCATTTGCTTACCCCACACCCCCCTTCCACCCCCTCCACCCTTTTCTGTTAGGTGGTTTATTTTCCCCTCTTTATTACCGGCCCTGAAACCATTATTACCGGTTTCCTGCAGAAAGTCCATAAGCCAAGAGGTAATAATAAACCACTTTACGAGACTTAAAGGCGATATTATTGACCATTCGGTAATTAAAAAGTTTTTATCAAAACTAGGAAATAAAGCAGTCACAGGAATATAGCCTGGGTTTAGTGACTTCATCCATTATTTACACTCAGCTTTCTTATTACCGCAATATTGAGGGCAATAATGGAAATCTTTATTTCCTGGAAAAAGCGGCTGGGGGCAGGGGCGGTGTGGGGGCGAGGTCCTGGCCAGTTTGCTTGATCCACATTGCTCCTACTCGCTACAACACTTCACAGGGGCTAGAGGGCATCACCTCGGCAGGTTGACGTTCAGATCCACAGTCACCCTGCTCTGGCTTGGCGCTCCCGTCGTCGTCCCCTGTGCAGGCTGGCTTGACATCATGTGCGCGACGTTCCGCTGGTGTGTCGTGGATGCATCAAGGTAGAGCTGCGGCGTCGATTCTCCGCGCCAGCCGAAATGCCTGCGGAGATCCATGGTGGACGCGCCGCCATTGGCCGCTGCCAGCGCGGCGGAGCGTCTCATGCTGTGCCCGGTGTATCCCTCCGGGTCCTTTTCCAGGCACAGCGCAATCTTCCGTGGCAGCCCGTAGAATTGGTTTCGCCCGATGGGCGAAGCGAGGAACGCGCTGCCGGCCTTGTTGATGCGTCTTGCGACAGGCCCCGTCACGAGGTCCGACAGAGAGAGGTGGGCCAGATGGGCCTTGAGGACGTCGTAGAACACAGCTTCTTCGTTCAGCATCTTGGGGACCACAAACGACCGTTCAATCGCGACGCTTCCCTGCTTTGCACCGTAGAACTTCACGCTGATCTGCTCATCTTGAACGGTGATGTTTTCGATCGACAGGTTGCGGAGTTCAACGCAGCGCATCCCACCGAAGAAGGCCAGCACCACAAGCGCACGATCCTGCTTGCTCGCCAGCGACCCGGTGCCCTTGTCCATGTAGTCCTGCAGTTCTTGAAAAGAGAAGGTTTTGGCTTGTTTGGTGGTGTAGCCCTTTGTTTGATTCTTCACGTACTGGTGGAGGCGTGGCATCTTTGTCTTGATCATGTTCCCGTGGACAATCTTGACCTTGAAGTTGATGATGGAGTAGTAGTTCCAGATTGACGATGCGGCAGAACCCCCCTGCAGCTTGGCCTTGAGATAGCCCTTGATGTGCTTCTCGGAGTAGATTGTCTTCATGGAACGAACCCGGGGAGCCTCCTCAGCGACGTACGCCTCGAAGTCAGTCAGTCGATCGGTGTATGCCTTCCTGCTGCGGACTGGCATGAGGTCACCGTCACTTGATGTGCTGCTGCTGCTGTCGCTGTCATGATCGGCGGCGCGGGGCATGATGTGTGTGATGTTGCGTGATCTGTGGAGGTTGTGGCTCTGGTACTACGGAGGCTTTCTGCAGGAAACCGGTAATAATGGTTTCAGGACCGTTAACAAACTACCATATAACCGGTCCTAATTGAGTACTTTCTGGATTTCGGGAAATTACGTCCCCTCAGCAAGGTACTCGGGTGTTTTTGTTCCCCTCGGGAAGGCCCTCGGGCTTCGCCCTCGGGCCTTCCCTCGGGGAACAAAACACCCTCGGACCTTGCTTCGGGGACGTAATTACCCTCAATCCATAAAGTACTTTATTATTACCGGTAATAAATAGCTATTCTTCTTTCGTATCCCCCCATACCCATCTCCCAACCCCCATCGGACCCAAAGAAGAACAGTAACAAACCAGACTACGGCATGGAATCGGTGTGCGTCCGGCAGACGAGGGGGGAGGCATGGGCATCACATCAGAGGCCTTGCGCTTGGATAGATGTGAGGGAGAACTGGTGGGTTTATCTGAAGAAGTCTTGGTGACGAGATGCCGTGGTATCATGATATACTTTTGTTTTAGAAAAAGGGCGCCTGCGAAATCGACTCCTTGAGACAAAGGGAAAAGGGAGTAAATAGGGCAGAGGGTGCCCGCGCGTGTGCGTGCGAGGGATAACACTTTTTTTTTGGGGGGGGGCAGGGTTTTCGCTAATCTTCCAGGGGGGGCCAGACCCAGGAAGATTTCTACTCTTCCACCCACCCCGCCTAGTATTTCCCCCCAGCGCTCGTGCTGACCTCTGGGCGTCGGAGGAACACCAAAATTGGGGTTTTGGGTCACTTTCCCCCCCAACAGGCACACGGACACGTGTTTCAACACATCAGCATGGGCTTTCGCCTCTGTGATGTGACGCCGCATGTGCTCAGGCCTTGGCAACTGACAGGTACATGTCACAGGGGGGTCTGGGGGGCGGAGCCCCCCAGCCGCCGGAGGCCACGGTAGTGAACATCTGTTCTTGTGCGTATCCCCCCATGCACGGGATTGGAAGCCGTGCCAAAAAATCAGTCGGATTCGGTCCGGAAGTCACCGTCAGGCCGCCAAAAAGCCCCCCCAAAAAAAACAAGAGAAAAATCTGGCGACCAGATTTTTTTTGTTTTTTCCCCCAGGAAGATATCTTCCTGAGATTTCCAGCTTTTTTATTTTTTTTTGAAGATTTTTCACCCCAAATCTTCCAAGCGAAAACACTGGGGGGGGGGTTTTGGCAGCAACAGATATGGATGAGACGTGACACATGTAGGACCGGGAGCAGAGCCTCCACCACCCTCTCCCTCCCCCTCTCTGTCTTGCCTTCTTCGTTTTCACTTCTTTTGACAACGTGTTGTGGCATGGCTAGGAAGAATGCAGCCACGTATGTAAAATTGCCTCCATTTTGTCGGTTTCTTCTGCCCCGGCAACGGTGATGCCGGAGAGAAGTTGCGACACCAGGGGGTTTTCGAAAGAAATGTCTGGGCAGGGGGGAGGGGGGAGAGAAAAACGAACTAAAATCACATACGGTTGTACAGCCAGCGCAAGGGCACAGACAAATACACATACATATCCCGAGAAAAATTCACAGCTCGGCGAAAGAGTGTGGGGGGGGGGGGGTAGGGGTGGGGAAGGTGGTGGTGGGGGTGGAGCGACGTGGAAGTATCCTTTTTCACCCGCCACATATCTAACACACAATAAAAGGTAGAAACAAAACAAGCTTTTTCCTCAGGGACACTACCCCACACCCGCCCCCCCCCCCCTCGCCTTCACCCTCCCCCCCCCCCCCCCCAGCTGCGGCACATAGATCACCGCGTCCGAGCCGGGGCAGAGGAGGGGAAGTTTCTGGGAAGCCCCCTGTATGTGGTGGGCGACCCCGAGAGGGGGGAGGCAGTGTTCTCGGGTGCGAACCGCTGCGACTCCGGTGGGTTGCGGAGGGGCGGGGGCGGGATGCGGCCGCCGCGCCCCTTGAAGGAGGGGATAGGGTCGCCCGGCACGTGGGGGTCTGTGTCGGGCCCTTCGCGGTCGTAGTCGTCTAAACGGGGGACGGTTCCAGCGCCGTTGCCGGAACGGTGGTCATCATAGTGCACCCGCCGGTCGTGGCTGCGCAGCGGGTCTGCCATGTCGAGTGGGTCGGGTCTGTGCTGGCTGCCGGTGAGGGTGTGCCTGCTGCCTCCCCGTGCAAGAGGTGCCCCCTCCGCAAAGGGGTCGCCACGGTCACGGTCACGGTCGGCATGCGATTCCGAAGGCGCTGCACCCGTGGGGGTGAATGCCGCAGGAGCAGGGTCAGGGGTGTGGAACGGCTGTGCGGCTTTGTTGTCCAGCTCGACGTACTGCGGCCTGTGTGGGGTGTGTGGTGGGGGGAAGGATAGTGCGTTGCTTTGTTAGCCCCAAAAGCGCTGGCAGCTGTATCTTTCCACGGTGACAAGGCTCTTGGTGTCGTGAAGAACAAGGTAGCGGGAGGATAGGGGGGCTGTGATAGTCTCGTGCTGTCTCTCGCTGTTCATCTGGTGGAATAAATGCCGAGACGGAACAGAAAATCGGTGTTGCGGGATTGAAAATCATGATTGATAACACGCAATAAGACCCAAGCGACCTTCGCCATACCCTGTGCCTGGACTCTTGTGAGACTCGGACGCGGCCTGCTCCGCTGCCTTCTTCTTCGAGTTTCTGCTGCCGCAGTAGAACGCGAGCAGCACACAGCAGAGGCACAGGATGCCCAGCACGATCAGCAGGATGATCCACGTCGTCTCCGACGAGTCGTCGCTGCCTGCGGCACCCTGCAGCCCAGGGGGCGGCGTCGGGTCCGGAGGGAAGGTCGACTGGGGCCCGCCAGGTGGCGGAACCACTGGAGGCGATGCCGTGGCCGGCACCACCGGGGCAGGTGCCGCCGTCGCCGTGGGCGCAGGCAGCAGCGTGTCCGTCGGGGTGAACTTATACTTGCACTGTCCCGTCGACACGTCGCAGCGCCACTCCCGCTGCTCCTCGCAGCAGCACAGACCGTTGCACCAGTAAGCGTTGGTGCTGTCGATGCACTGCCCCAGCGATGTCGCGGGCTGCCCGCACAGCCCGTTGCCCACGACACCCCCGCCTGTCCCGGAGGGTGGGATGACGACGGGGGGCAGCACGCTCGTCGCACCAATGATGAGACACACCGCCCCTGCAGGCGTGTCCTGCGGCGAGTTGCTGGCAAGCAGGTTGGGCCCCGTGCCCCTCCGCACACCCGAGAAGCTGTCTGTCGAGTTCTCGCTGTCCCACGTCGTCCCTTCCAGCCGCACGGTGCTGTCGAAGTCAACCGCAATGTAGCACCCTCTGCCTGGCCAGAACATGGCCGCCCGTGCATGCGGCTGGTGGGTGCGGAGAAGCTTCGCACACGCCGCCCTGTCAGCCTGGCTGCTCTTCAGCTCCCGGTAGTACCCCCCCTGCATGTCACGGCAGGCGCCTGTCGAGACCTGCACCACCTTGCCCTGGCAGGTGTACCCCACATCGAGGTACTTGTTCTCCCCTGGGCAGGGGTCGGTGATGCCCAGCTCCGTGGAGAGCGCCGTGACCTGGCAGGTCTGCTTGCCGTCGCACTTCTCGCTGACGGAGGTGGTCACGATGGCGGAGCAGTCCTGCGTCGCACAGTTCGACCCCGGGAAGGAGTAGCAGATGTGCCGGTGGCATGTCGTCCGCCCGAACACCGCATAGTCGATGACGAGCTCCCGGTCTGAAGCACAGCTGAGGTCGTAGCGCTGGTCCCCCGACTGCCCCGTCACACGGCCCCACTGCAGGGCGCTCTGCTGCTCGCAGACGAAGGCCTGGCATGTGTAGGCCACCTGGAGGTACTTTGACACCCCTGCACAGGGGTCTGTGATGTTCGCCGTGGTGGTGAGCGTGCAGGCCGTCTCCCCCTGGCACATGTCGCGGATCTCCTGCAGGATGGTGTCCGACTTGCACTCAGATGTACCGCAGTTGGTGACGGACAGCGAGCTGGCTTCGCAGAGCTTGGCGTTGCTGTCGGAACACACAGGACGCCCGTAGTAGACGTTGTGGATGGCAAGGGTGCCACCACCTGCAGGGCAGGCGATGACCAGGCTCTGGTCGGCATCCCCTGTTGTCTTGTCGGTCGGCTCGCTGCACACCGTCACCGTATGGGCGTTGCCGCTGGTGCCCGTCGGGTTATCCGTTGTAGGTGCAGGGGGTGCGGCGGTTGCGTCAGGGCCCTGCACGATATTGAGGCACTTCACGCAGACGAAGGCTGCGCCCTGCCTCTTGTATGCGCATCTGTAACGGTCGACAGTGCCTCCCAGGATTTCGTATTTGTCGCACTCCTGGTCCACCTGGTCCTGCCCCTCGATGCAGCGCTTCAGCGGGCTCTGCACCCACTGGTCCTCTGTGCACTGCGCCAGCTCCGACGTGGGCGGCAGGACCGGTTGGGTGAACAGCGTGGTCACCAGGGCGGCGAATGCACGCGTCGTGGAGGAGATGGACACCACGCCGCGTGCCAGCTGTGAGGCGACGGGGTTGACGTTGCCCCCCGCGAGGGTGTTGCCCCAGGCGATCACCGTGCCCGCCTCCGTCAGCCCCGCGAAGGCCTCAGAGGTTCCTGTGAGGTACTGCAGCTTGTAGCTCGTGGAGGTGTTCAGGATGGTGGGGAGGGTCCCGCCGCCCGCGGCGTTGCCCCAGGCGTCCAGCACGCCGTTGCTCAGCACCGCTGCGAAGGCCTGGCTGTTGCCCACGACAACCTGCACCCCGTAGGTGTTTGTCACAGGTGTTGCAGGGCGGACACCTCCAGCAGTGGGGTCGCCCCAGGTCACCGCCGTGCCATCGCTGCGCACCGCCACGAAGGCACGGTCTGCGCTGACGATGAAGCGGACGTTGTCCGTCTGTGGGCCGGTCCCGCCGCTGCGTGTGTCACCCCATGCGACGACCGTGCCATCCACCTTGAGTGCTGCGAAGGCCGACTGTGTGCTGTAGATGCGGTGCACGCCAGACATCAGCAGCGATGACACCGTGGTCATGTCACCGCCACGGCTGCTGTCACCCCATGTGACAACAGAGCCATCGTCGCGGATGGCGGCGAAGGCGCGCTCTGTCGACTGCAGGGAGGTGACACGCCTGTTCGGCAGCATCAGCTCCAGGGCCACGGTGCTGGTGTCGCCACCAGACAGGATGTCGCCCCACGCCACCACCCTGCCGTCGTTCGTCAGGGCTGCGAAGGCACGCTCCGTGGCCTGCACCGTGTCGTAGCTCTGTGTGGGCAGCAGCGCGGTGCGCACCGTGGTGGCATCCCCGCCTGCCGCCTGGTCGCCCCACGCCACAATCCCGACCGGGGCGATGGCGGCAAACGCTGCATCAGCTGCGTACACCCTGCGCACGCCTGAGGTCAGCAGCGACGCGACGCTCGCATAGGACCCGCCTGTGAGGCTGTCCCCCCAGGACACCACTGCGCCTGTGGAGGAGCGTGCGGCGAAGGCCCTGTCGGTACCGACCACGTCGACAACAGGCGCGGCTGTGTCTGTCCGGAGCTGCTCCCTCACCGTCGACGAGTCGCCACCTGCAAAACCCCCACCCCAGGTCACCACAGTCCCGTCTGTCTTGAGAGCGGCAAAGGCCAGCTCGTTGCTGTAGATCGCCTTCACACCCCTGTTGACGGCGGAGATCACGCTGGACGTATCCCCGCCGGTCGCCGCGTCACCCCAGGCGACTGCGGCAAACCCGGCGCCATTCCCCTCGACGTAACGCCACGTCTCGACACCGGGCCGAACATCCAGCGGCTCCACACACGGCTTCGCGTAGAGGTTGCACCACCCCGACTCTGTGTAGTCCACAGCACGGCAGTCGACGCGCGACTCGCAGGTGCGCATGCACGCCTCCAGGGTAGGCAGGGGGTGCACGTGCTCCGTCGGCTGGATCCCCTCGTTGTTGATCTCACAGCTGGCACCCTTCTCGGTGAGCGACCACGCGTAGGTAGTGGGTGCCGGCACAGGCGTCGGCGCTGCCGTCGGCAGCGGTGTGCCCGGCGGGGGTGTCGGCACGGTAGCCACATCCTCCGCTGCGATGCACTCCATGCCTGCCTGTGCGTCGCCCAGCGCGACGGGGCCCTTCCCGACACGCTGCGCGTTGGGGTCGTTGGGCGACGTGTCGTAGGAGTGCCTGTCGATCCACGTGCCCCCGGAGATGGTCGTGCCCACATCCACCGCGATGTAGCACCCCCCGACACCCGAGGCTGTGAGCGGCGCATCCGCCCACCACGTCGCACCCCGCGCAGGGGGGCTGTGCTGCAACAGGATCTGCAGGCACGCCGCACGGTCCACAGCCTCCGTCTTCAGCTCGCTGTAGCGCGTGTCGTTGCCATCCTTGCAGGCACCCCCGCCGAGGGAGCGGAGCTTCGACCCCAACGGGCAGGGGTTGAGGGCGGCGAAGGCAGAGTCGGTGGAATACACAGCCTTGTGGTTCGACGCGCTGCTCGCGTCAATCCCTGCGATGCTGCCGCCGTACTCGCTGTCACCCCACGAGACGAGCGAACCATCCGCGCGCAGCGCGGTGAAGGCACGCTGCGTCGCGTAGATCATGCGCACATCGCTGAGCCCCTGTGACACAGCGCTGCTGCCGCCAAACCCCGAGTCACCCCACGTCACAACACGCCCCGTGTTGAGCAGCGCTGCGAAGGCACGCTCCGTGGTGAAGATCTCCTCCACACCGCTGAGCTGCGATGCCACCTGCGTGGCAAGCCCGCCGAACGTCGCGTTGCCCCACGCCACCACACTCCCATCAGTCTTGACGGCAGCGAAGGCACGCTGCGTGGCATACACCGCCTTGACGCCTGAGGAGAGCTGCACCCTCACCGATGCCGAGTCGCCGCCATACCCGGTGTCGCCCCATGTGATGACGGTCCCAGCGGTGAGCGTGCCCTGCTGCTTCTTGAGTGCGGCAAAGGCCATCTCCGTGCTGGCGATGGCCTGCACACCCGCAAGCAGATCCCCTGCGACAGTCGACGAGTCACCCCCGCGGCTGCTGTAGCCCCAGGTCACGACAGAGCCCCCTGTCTTCAGCGCAGCGAAGGCGGAATACGTTGTGTACATTGCCTGCACCCCAGAGCGGAGCTGCTCCCTCACCTGCGACGAGTCGGCGCCTGCAAACCCCGCGCCCCATGTGATCACCTCGCCGGTTGTCTTCAGCGCCGCGAAGGCCTGGTCTGTGCTGTAGATCCCCACCACGCCAGACTGCAGGAAGGGCGCCACAGCGACGGTGTCCCCGCCATAATACCTGTCCCCCCAGGTCACCACCTCGCCTGTGGTCTTCACCGCAGCGAACGCGAGCTGTGTGGAGTAGATGTTCTGCACACCGGTGGCGATCTTCGCGGCTGTTGTGGGGTCCGCATTCCCGCCGAATCCATAATCCCCCCACACCACGACGCTACCCCCGTCGGTCAGCGCGGCGAAGGCCCTGTCGGTGGAGAAGATGGCACGGACGCCGCCGCCCAGCCTGTGCGCCACAGTCGTGGCGTCGCCGCCGTACCCCGCGTCACCCCACGCCACCACACTGCCATCAGCTTTGATCGCCGCAAACGACCTGCGCGTGGCGAAGAGACTGCCGCAGGTCAGCTGTGCGCCGATGGTGCTCGGGATGCTTCCCCCCGTGAGGGTGTCGCCCCACACCTTCACCGGGTAATAGGAGGCAGGGCCTGCAGGCGGGGCGTTGGGGGCAGGGGTGGCGGTGGGCGCAGGCGTGTTCTCGGGTTCTGTCAGGAAGGCGAAGCTGTTGGCGGAGGAGACGACGCTCCGGACACCCAGGCCGTAGCGGTATGCCGGCACGCCGTCCAGCTGCGTCGCGCATGCCTTGTAGTCGCTCCCCACACCCGCGCCCTGCGCGTTGCCCCACACCACAATCTTCCCGTCGTTTTGGATAGCGGCGAACTCACGGCTGTTCCCATGCACCACGCGGACATTGGTGAGGGAGTTGCCTGCGGGGTAGACACCGCCGTACCCCGCATCACCCCACATCACGGCAGTCCCGTCACCCAGCAGCGCGGTGAAGGCGCGCTGCGTAGAGGTGATGGTGAGGACGTTCCTCAAGAGGAGCCGCTTCGCGTCGGGCACCAGGCCTCCGGCCTGCGCGTCGCCCCACACCACGACGGAGCGGTCCGACCGGATGGCGGCGAAGGCGGAGTCCGTCGTGTGGATGCTCACCACCGACGATGCCAGGAGCTGTGAGACGGTGCTGGAGTCCCCGCCTGCGACACCCTCGCCCCAGGTGACCACGCTGCGGTTCGCCTTCAGCAGGGCAAATGCGAGGGTGTTGCCCACCACCTGCAGCGCATCCCGCGTCAGCAGGGCGCTGATGGTGGAGGAGTCGCCACCCCGCGTGGGGTAGCCCCAGGTCACGACACGCCCGTCGTTGCGGATGGCTGCGAAGGCCGAGTCGGTGTTGGCGATGTCGCGCACACCCGGGTCGGCCTGCAGCAGCGGCTGCACGCTGTTGGCATTGCCGCCGCCCTCATGGGGCGCGCCCCAAGCCACCACTGCGCCTTTGTTCGTCAGGGCGGCAAACGCCTGCTTCGTTGCAAACACCTTCCGCACGTCGGATGCGATAGACCCTGCGACGGTCTCAGAGTCACCCCCGTAGTAGCGGTGGCCCCATGTCACCACACCTCCGTTGATCTTCAGCGCCGCAAATGCGTTGCTCGTGGTGTAGATGTTCATCACGTCGCGCCTCAGCAGCTGGAGCACGGTGTCCGACACTGCGCCGAGGCCGTTGTCCCCCCAGGACACCACCTCCCCGCCTGTCTTGAGGGCGGCGAAGGCCTTGTCGGTGCTGAACACCTTCACCAGGCCTGTGGCCAGGTCTGCCGCGACTGTCGAGGAGTCACCTCCCGCAAAGTCGGCGCCCCACGTGATGCCGGCACCCTCCATCGTCACCGCGACGTAGGCCGCGGTGTTGCTGAACACCCCCCTGATGTTGCGGATCAGCGGGGGCACGAGCGGCTGCCGCGCCTTCTGCCCGGAGAACCACACCGCAGCGTCGCCGCCTTCGGCGGCAAGCCCGCAGGGGGTCACATCCATCCCGGTGCAGGGGCGCTGCCCCCCGTTCTTCGAGCAGTCCTCGGGGAACTCGACACAGCAGTAGTCGTTGTCACAGTCGTTGTCGACGGAGGAGCACATCACAGGGTAGTTCATGGGGCACCTCAGCCGCCCCCGCCTGTTGTTGCAGCAGTCCGACCCGTCGAGGCGCAGGTTGCATGTCGATCCATCGCCGCAGTCATACTCGTCGTCCCTCCCGGTGGGCGACACCCAGGGGCACCCCTGCTCGACGGTCGGGACAGGGGTGGGTATGGGGGTTGTCGGGCCAGCCCCGATCACCAGACGCCAGTGCGACCCTCCGTCGAGCGGATCCAAGGGGTCAGCACAGGACTCGCTGTACATCCTGCAGCGCTGTGTCGTGCGGTACCAATCAATCGCACGGCACCATGTCCTCTCCGCACAGGACTGCTGGCAGGCGAGCTGCGACGGAAGAAGGTCCGTATCCGACCCATGCACCGCCTGCGTGTCCTCCGCGTTGAGCCGGCAGGCGTGGGTGTCGGAGACCAGCACCCAGTTCCCCGCGCTGCAGATGGGGTACCCCGCATACCCCGACGCGCAGGTGTCGCACTGATCCCCTGCGAAGTTGGCGAGACAGTTGCAGATGCACCCCCCAAGGGGAGAGTCTGACACTGAGGCGGCATGCCCGTTGCACGCACTCCACGCGAGGCAGTTTGTCGGAGGCGATGTCGGCAGCGGCAGCCGAGTCGGGGAGGGCGTCGGCGGCGGGGTCACCCCCGATGGCATGGGGGTCGGTGGGAGGAACCACGGCACAGGCGTCACCACCGCGAAGCTGCAGATGGGGTAGTTGACGTACCCCACTGCGCACGACCCGCAGCGCTCCCCGATGTACGCCGGCTTGCAGCTGCAGACGCATGTCCCGCCCACCAAGGAGAAGGAGATGTGGTTGCCGTTGCAGAACAGCACCCCGCAGACGTTGCCCCCAGGGGGCGGGGTCGGCACCGGCGTCGCCGAAGGCGACGTCACATCCGGGGGGCTGCCGATGTAGGCGGCGAAGGCCGCATCGGAGGCGGTGACGATCCTCTCCTGCCCCGGGGTGGTGGTGGCGGGTGTCAGCAGCAGGGCCTCCGTTGCCACCAGGGGGACCTGGGCGGAGCCGCCCCCCGTGGTCTCGCCCCACGCCACGACGGTGTTGTCGTTGCGGACGGCGGCGAAGGCGCGTGAGTTGGAGTAGATGCGCCTGACGCCCGACAGCAGGCCCTGCTTGGCCTGGGGGACAGCCCCGCCGAATCCGGTGGAGCCCCAGGTCACGACGGTGCCGGAGGAGGTGCGTGCGGCGAAGGCGGAGTCTGTCGCGGCGATGTCCGCCACGCCGACCAGGGCACCCTGGGAGGCGGCGGAGTCGCCGCCGGAGCCGCCCCACGTCACGACGGTGCCGTCGGATTTGAGGGCGGCGAAGGCGCTGTCGGTTGAGGCGATGCTTGCGACGCCCGTCAGCTGGCTCTGCACGCCACGCGCGTCGCCCCCGCCGCTCGCAGCGCCCCATGCAATGACGCTGCCGTCGGCTGTCAGGGCGGCAAACGCGTTGGTGGTTCCGGTGATGCTCCGGATGTTCCCCGCGCTCAGAAGCTGCCTCACCGTGGCGGAGTCGCCCCCAGTCGCCGCAGCGCCCCACGTCACCACATTGCCCGATGCGGTGACAGCGGCGAAGGCGGAGTACGTCGACACGACATCCGTCACCCCTGCGAGGGAGGCACTCACCGTCGACGAGTCGCCCCCCTGGTTGGCAATACCCCACGTCACGACGTTGGGCGATGCGGGCGACGTCGGAGAGACGGACACGAGTGCGGCGAACGCACCATCGTTTGAGGCGATCCGCTGGATGACCTGCCCACTGCTGACCATCTGCGTGAGGGTAGTCTGTGCAGTGGTCGGGATGGCTCCGCCGTAGGCCGTGTCACCCCAAGCAGCCACCACTGCCCCGTTGATGTTGCTCCCGAGCACCGCGGCAAATGCACGTGATGTGCTGTACACCGAGGACACGCAGCACGCCAACTTGACGGACGCAGCAGCGGCGTCCCCACCGTAAAGCGAGTCGCCCCACGCGATGACACTGCCGTCGGAGCGGAGGGCTGCGAATGCCGCACGCGAGCTGAAGATCTGCGTGATGGGGGACAGCCCCGTGATGGGTGGCGGGGCCCCGCCCGACACCGCCTCTCCCCACGTCACCATCATGCCGCTCTCCAGCAGCGCTGCGAAGGCGAAGTCGTTGGAGTAGATGCGCCTGATGGGGGAGGCGCTCAGCGCGGCCTGCACCGTCGACGCGTCGCCACCGCCTGCGGCATTGCCCCACACCAGGACACGGAGGTTCTGCGGCACCGTCTGCACAGGCGAGGGTGTCGGCGGGACGCCAACCACAGGCGTGGGTGTTGCCGGTGTGCCCGGGGTTCCGGAGGTTGCCCCGACGAGCGACGCGTCGATCTGGTGGACCACGCCGTTCGTCGCAGGGATGTCCGCCCCGACGACGCTGCTGGGCTGCGTGGTCTGGTAGTTGAAAACCACAACGCTGCCACCGCTCTGCTGCAGAACGTCGGCCTGCCTGCTGGGCGTGCTCCCCTGCGTCACCACACCGATGCGGTACGACACAGCCCTCTGGTTGAGGTTCACCTTCTGCCCCGGCGACGTCGCGTGGAAGTCCCCAGCAGAGATGTACTCATCCTCGATGATGTGCTCGCGGATGAACGACTCCGGGTCCTGCATC
Organism: Rhynchopus euleeides; assembly: GCA_963210315.1. Taxonomy (NCBI): domain Eukaryota; phylum Euglenozoa; class Diplonemea; order Diplonemida; family Diplonemidae; genus Rhynchopus; species Rhynchopus euleeides. The sequence goes on from OY723274.1 coordinate 919,728, forward strand.
ACAGCCTGCTGCGTTGCCAGTGGGAGCCGCTGCCACGCGGCGTCCGTCGGGGCCAGCACGGTGTACACCTTGGTGTTGGTGGGGTCCACAGAGGCGAGCAGGGCACCAGCAGCAGACGCCCTCAGAAAGGCAGAGAAGGTCGAGAGGCTTGGGTCGGAGCTGATCACATTCAGCAGGTTCTGCTTCGGCAGCGGAGAACTCGGGTAGTCCAGGACCTGGTCGATAACATGGGCAACCCCGTTCGTCGCCTGGATGTCGGTGAAGAGCGTCTGGGCGCTGCCCTGCAGCCGCACGACACCCGTCTGCTGGTTGTACTCCAGAGACATGCTGTTGCCCTGCAGCGTCACGGCGGGGGACGCGGTGGGCGTGCTGATGGCGGTCAGCCCCAAACCGGAGATCACGTGAAACCTCATGACATTTGTCAGCACGTCAAGCCTCCGCGACAGCACCTCCTTCACACCAACAGGCAGCGAGCTCCAGGCAAGGTTCGACGGGGCGAAGACAGTGTAGGGCCCGAGGTTTCCTGTCCCTGTTGTGGAGCTGAGCTCGTTGTACAGCCCAACCGAAGGGGTTGTCCGGGCGAAATCTGTCGTCTCAGCGCGGTTCTGAAGGACGTCCTGCAGAGTGTTCCTCGACACACCCGGGGGGAGGGTTGCCGGCAGCACCGTGTCGATGATGTGCAGCACACCGTTTGTCCCGCGGACATTGATGATCTCAAACCGGCTGATGCCCCCGAGCACCACCACGGTGCCCCCTGCCTCCGACTTCACATCAATGTTGTTGCCGTTCAGCGAGGTGCTCGTTGCAAGGGTTGTCAGAACTGTCGGCGCCTGTGTCCTCAGGTCATTCTCCTCCTTGTAGCCCGCATGCACGTGGTGCTGCAGCAGCGTCAGCAGAGGGTCTTCCTCGGAGTTGCTCTGCGGTGCCCAGGTCATCAGCGAGGCCAGCAGGGGGTACGCCTGGAATGCTGTGTTGGAGGGTGCAAACACGGTCAGCGGGCCTGTCCCCTTCAGGGCGGAGACAAGGTTGCCGTTGGGGCCGATGGAGGATGTCTGGCGGCTGGAGGCTGTCGTGATGGCGGAGAGCAGCTGCGACAGCTTCGGTGTCGCCTCGATCACCGAGTAGAGGTCAAGGAAGGGGAGGACTGTCGCAACCGAGGCCGGGACCAGCAGCGTGTCGGTGACGTGGAGGAGCCCGTTGCTGGCGGCGATGTCGGGGATCTGGATAGTCGCCTGCCTGTTTTGGTTGAGCAGCGCAGAGCCTGTGACCTGGCGGTTCGCCTCGATCAGGATGTGCACGCTGTTCTGCGAGAAGATCAGGTTCTGCCCCGCCACCGCCGACTGCGCCGGGGAGATGGTCGGCAGCACGCTTGCGGAGTAGCTCCCCGAGTCAAGGATGTGGTACTTAACGAGGTCGTGGAGGAGGGAGGCATTCCGCGTGAACAGCTCCTTCCACCCCGACGGCACGTTGTTCAACGCATCGTTCTTCGGGGCAAACAGGGTGCGCCTCTCTGTCGACGACAGCAGATAGTTGACGCTCCCCACACGCGCATATCCGTAGAAGGTGGAGAGGTCGGGGCGCAGCGACAGCAGGTCCCACAGGCTGTCGGTCAGCCCCGACGGAGGTGCGGAGGGGAACAGGTTGTTGCGCGACAGCACATCGGTGATGACGTGGATGATGCCGTTGTGAGCGGGGATGGTTGCCTTGATGTCCACCTTCCCGTTCAGCAGGATGCGGCTTGTCACCGCCGAGATGGCATAGGCAATGGTGTAGGGTGCGTCGCGCGTCAGCAGGTTGCCAGGAGCTGACGACACCAGATCCGCCACATCCAGGTATTGGTTCACAACGTGGTACCGCATCGCATTCCCGACATACGCCGCATCCACAGGCGCGCCGGACAGGAGCTGCCGCACAGTGGCATCGACATTCCCCTCAAAGCTCACATCATCCCACACAAACACCGTGATGGGGCCTGCCTCTTTATAGACATCCCCGATCTGCTGGTTGCTGCGGAAGGAGATGTCTTTATACGCATTCCACTTCAGGTTCAGGCCCTGCTCGTTGTACCCCCCGGCATTGATGTAGTCGTATACGGTCTTCCTCGGATGGTTCGCTGTCGTCGGGGGGAGGAACGCATCCACGAAGTGGACGATCCCATTCGAGGCAGACACATCCGGAAGGGTGATCAGCGCCGAGGCATCCACAACGAGCCCCGTCCCGCTGCTGGAGGTCTTCGCGATGCGCAGCAGCTCGCCCTGCTGTGACTGCAGAGGGGAGTTTGCCACCAGGGTGTTCGCGGCGTACGCCGTCGACCCTGCCACAGTGTGGTGCAGCAGCACCGTCTGCAGCTCTGCGACCCTCCTGCGGTAGTATGGGATGACGCCAGAGCCGAGCTTCGCAAGCCCGGCGTTTGTCACGGCGAACACCGTGAAGGGCCCCGTCTGCTGCAGGTTCAGCGAGGCCCCGCTGATGCGCAGCAAATCGTAGAAGATGGAGGAGTCGGGGCGCCGCGCCACCTCGTCGACAACAGTGTTCCCCGGGAGCAGCTGTGCGGAGGGCAGCAGCAGCGAGTCGATGATGTGCACCACTCCGTTCGTCGCTGGGATGTCGGAGATGGAGCGGTTCATGATGCCCTCCTTCGCCTGCCCGTCGTAGAATTTGATGAACCCGCTGCTGAAGAGCGCTGCCAGCGTCTCGTTGTTGGGGTTGCTGTTTGTGCTGTCGAAGTACAGCGTGTTGTATGTGCTCCGGGTGACGCCTGTCGGATTCCCGCTGTTCACCCTGTTGTGCTCCGCGATGAAGTCCGCCACAGAGACGTAGGCCGGCACCGTGTGGTATTTCAGAAGCACCGACAGCTTCTGCTGGTCCGACACCAGCGCATCCAACTGCGACTGGGAATACCCTGCAAAGGCAGCATCGCTCGGGGCAAGGAAGGTGTACGGCCCTCCCCACTCGTTGGAAAACAGGTTGAACATCTCGCTGTTCGACACCAGGATCTGGTAGATCCGAGACAGGTGCACCGGCACGCTGCCGACGGCACCCACCAGCGACGTGAGGGTGTTGAAGGGCGAGATGGGAGGCACCAGGACCGTGTCGACAACATGCACCACGCCGTTCGACGCAGCCTGGTCTGGGAAGACAACCTTCGAGTCGGTGTTGACATAGATCGAACCCGCCCCATTGAGGTTGTATGCGAGCCGCACCGTCCCACCCTGCACCGTCGTCGCCTGGGTGACGGTGCGGAGCTGCAGCGAGGAGTACCCAACGCCCTGCAGGATGTGGTACGACAGCACCGCCTGTGCGACAGCCGTGTCGCGCTGGATGAGGTTCAGCTCACCCGACTTCAGCTTCTTCCACGCCACATCCGTCGGGGCGAACATAGTGTACAGCCCTGCGTTTGCGAGGTACTGCGCGAGCCCCGTCGATGTGGCGTACCCTGCGGTGGTGGCAGTGTCGGACCTCCCCGACAGCACCTCCACAATGTTCAGCGGGAGCAGCACTGCGGGCGGCAGAATCACCGCATCGACATACACGATGATCCCATTCACAGTCGGGAACACCCTGGTGAAATCAACAGCGGTTGTGAGGTTCACAGCGGGCGTAGCCAGCGTGGAATACACCAGCGTATTCGGCGAGTCGAAGGTCGGGAGGTCCAACGTCACATTCACCCCTGGGGTATCCAGGCCATGCCGATAAGGGAGGTACGTCGCAGAGGCGTGGTGGTTCAGCACCCTCTGCAGCAGGGGGGCGGACGACTGGAGCTCCGAAAGCTGCAGCGCGTTCAGAGCGCTGAACGCGGCATTCGTCGGGGCGAAGAATGTATACAGCACATCGGAGCCGGACCCCGGCACTCCATTCAGATTCCACCGGGGCACGCGCTGGTTCAGCGTCGCGACAAGGGTCGTGTCAGTCTGTAGATAGCCATCCAGCGTCGAAAACACCGCAGGGTTCGCCCGGATATGCTCATAGATAGTCCGCCTCGGCGTGAGAGACCCGCTGCTCGGAACGAGCACCCGGTTCACCAGATGGATCATGCCGTTCGACCCTGCCAGGTCCATGGTGGTGATGGCAGCCTCACCGTTCACCACAAAGCCTGTCTGGCCCGACCCGCTCGTCGGGATGCTCTGCGTGACGCTGACAGTCGACCCCTGCAGTGTGGTGAGGGGGGACCCGGTGCTCGCCTGCACCGAGTTGAGGCTCGCCCCGCTGACGACGTGGTAGCGCAGCGTGTCGGAGAGCTGCGCGGAGCTCACGGCAAGGAAGCGCTCCGCACCCCGCCCCGCCGCATCCCATGCAGCCTCCGTCGGGATGAAGACAGTCAGAAACGGGGTTGCCTGCCGCAGCACGGTGTCCAGCCCAGCCTGCTGGAGGTACTGCCTCGAGGTGACCACATCCGTGCGTGAGACCAGCACATCCCATATAGTCTGCGCCTCCGCGCCTGGTGGAAACGCGGCGAACACCGCCAGGCACACCGCCGCCACGCCCGCCCAGGAAGAGCCGCAGCGGCTGCCGGGCCTCATGGTCCTAAGTGCAGGGGGGGGCGGGGGGTGTGCGGGGAAACAAAAGGGAACCGCCAGCACCAAGGGGCGGTGGTGGCGTGCGTGGGAGGGTGTGGTGGGGTGTGGGGTGGGGTGCGATGAACACCCACCCCCTTCTTGCTCTCCTCTGGTGAAGCCCGGTGGGGGGGGGGGGAGGGGTGGGGGGGTCGGCTTTGCGGACAGAGGTACCCCCAAAGAAGGTGGGGTTTGCTTTGGGTACGCTCCTGGAGTGGGGTGTGGGGTGTGTTTGCATGATGCCCAATGGGGGGCATTTGCTCTGTGTCAAACTCTCTGTGTCGGTTTGCCTCATCTGTTGTGTGAAGCGACTCACCTTTCTGCACTTCTCAGCAAAGGCCCCTTCAAATGTGTACTGTTTGTGAAGTGTTGAAGTAGAGGCACTGAGGCACTTTGATGTGGGGATGCGGGGGGGGGGGCTTCGTGTGGAGCAGACCCCCCTTAGACAATTCTGATTGCGGAAGACTAGGAAACCGACATCGAAAAGATCAAAAAGCAGCACCGCTATGAACGCTTGGCTGTCACAATAGCAAAGTGTCGGAGAGGGGTGGAGGGGCGGGGGTGGGGGGTGTGGCTGAGGGTTAGACTAATGACATGTCCTATCAACCATTTCCAGTTCTATTTTTTGCATTTTTTTTCCAGAATCTAGATAATCACGAGAGAGAGGTTTCCCTGGACACATCGTACAACCAGGCCAGCCCCCCAAACAGCTCGTTTTGGGCTGGACACAATTTTGTAGTTTCGATAGTGTGCTGCGGAGGAAAACGGGCACTTCACACCCGTGTTACGTTTCACACACGTTTCTGCGCTTCTGCACCCGCTTCGGTTTCTTCTCTGGCAGGACAGCGCACATCAATGGTTCTTTCTTTAAAAATCGTGGCTCGGCGATCGTTCGCAGAATACCTATTGCAGCCCCCCTGCTTTTGTTTGGAACTGCCCACCCCACCTCTTGCAGTTCATGTTTGGAGAGGCGAGGGGTCGGGGAGGACGGGGCTAAGGTGAGGGTGCGCACGGGAGTGTGTGTGGGTGGGGGGTGGGGTGAAAATCTATTGCATCCCCACGCAACAACCACACCTCGACCCCCCAAATAAGACCCCCGCCTCCATCTCTCTCTCTGAACGCTGGCATCAGAAAGTGTCATCCCGGGCAATCATCTTGCTCTCTTCGAATAAAACCACTCCCCACGCCTGCAGCGTGGTGGTAGTTCTGCAAATATTTGCACGGGCACAGTTTCCCGCGTTGCAAGCACAACCCTCAAAGCACATACACATCGCCCGCATCAGCAGACACTACACACCCGCATCCTTCCCCCCCTTCCATTCTAACGGATATTCTATTTTACGTCGTACGATGCCTCACTCCATTCATTCTCTCCTCTTTTGGGACACGACGAGAGAACTCTCTGCATCCTCCACCCCGAGGTGGCCACCTTTGGCTTTGGTTTGCGATACTCGGCCGCTGTAACAACATAGGGGGCGGGTGCGGGGGGGGCACTTCTGCTGTAACACCATGGGGGGGGGCGGGGCAGATCCATGCACTCTGCACGAGGGATCACCATTCATCCAAGACCTCTCCCCCCACCCCATCACCGCATCGGGGGGCGCGTCTTCCCAGGGGTCCCGCTCCGCTTCCCTGGCCCCGGCGCGGGGGAGTGCGAGTGTGCGCCACCCACTGCCCTCCGCGACATCGACCGCCGCCCGCCACCGGCGTCACCGCCGCCTTCCTGCGGCATGCCACTGCCGCCCACGCCCCCCTCGGCAGTGGGGCACAGCAGGGCCGACTCCAGCGAGGCACCGCGGTACATAAAATGGGAACCGTTGTTCTCCTCCCTGAAGCGCTTGCAGAACCCGAGCAGCTTCTTATCGAGGGCAGGCAGCTCCTTGCGGATGGCCTTCCGCGTCTTCTCCTCCTGCAGCAGGATCTGCGCCATGTTGCGCGACCTGTCCCTCAGCCTGTCCTTATCCTGCGCAGCCGCCTCCATATCCCGCTTCAGCTGCAAGATCTCATCTCTCCTCTGCAGGAGCCCGACAACACCTTGCACCCTCTCGATCTTCGTCTCCATGAAAAGAACCTCGCCTTCAATGATGCTGAGATTTCTATCGGATGGGTCGGAAGGGATATCCTTCGACGAAACATTCCCCGAGGATCCATACGCAGTATCCCCTGTCAGCCCGTGGTACTGCGTGTAGAGGGACTGGAGGTAGTCCTTCATCTCGGAGACCTGGAGGGACATGCGCTTTGTGTTTTCCTCCTGAAGCTTGTTGCGTTTTGCGCAGACTATCTCGAGAAGCTCCTGGAGGTTGCTGCACCCGCAGAGATCAGCCGCAAGCACCCCCTGCTTCACCGGGGGGTGTTGCGAGAGCCATGCCCTAAGGGAGTGCTCGGAGACCTTCCTAAGCGTGTCATCCACCCCCCCGTTGTGCCGCTTCGTCTCGACGAACTGGAGGAAGTCAACACGCTCCGACTCGCGGATCATCAGCTTGACCCACAGCTTGTCGATGTCATCAATTGCGTCGCTTATCGACCTGTTAAGCCTGCCCTCACGCTCCTCACCAACTTTGTTGACAACACGCAGGCACTCCTGCAGCGTGGCCTCGCTGAGGTCGACCTGCAGGGAGAGGTCCGATGGAATGGGGAGATTCTCACGCCGCCCCCCCAGGTCTTCGTTGAGGGCCTTCAGCACGCCGAAGATCTGGCGGCGTTCGGTGTGGAGTGCCTGGAGGCGGTCCCTCTCGGAGGCGAAGTATACCTTCTGTGCGCAGAGGTTGAGGTGGCGCGACTCGGGGAAGTCGTCAGGGAGGCAGAGCGACGAGGCGTAGCCGGCTGCCTCTGCGCGTGTGTCGCGGACCTCTGCACGGAGCTGGGTTGCGTGGGCAGTCTCCTGCTGTATCGTCTCCTTGAAAACAGCCCCGAGCTTTGCCCACAGGGAAGCCATCACATCGCTCTTATGGGCATTGTCAGCTCCCGTCTCATCCCATATCCCTTTCAGCGACTCGGTGGTTGCGGTGAAGGCGTGGATTGCGGCCTGCGCGTCTGCCACGGACTCGCCTCCGGTGTGGCGGTGGGGGTGGTGGTGGTGGTGGTGCCGCTCGCGAGGGGTGGACGCAGGGGGCGACCGCGGGGGGGACATCTCCAGGGCCAGCATCTCGCAGCTCAGCTGCTGGGAGGCGTCGCAGCTGATGTCGAGCTGTGTGGGGGGTGGGGGTGGTGGGGGGTCGAAAGCAGAGTGAGGTGTAAATCTGACGCGAATATCACGGCTGGGACACGCAAAGAGACAGCCTCTTTCCAAGTCGATTGTGGCCCTTCGTTGCACAGCCGGGGCGCGCCATCCACAACGGAAGTTTTTTTTGTATGCACACAGCAAATGCTGCAAACGTGACATACCGGGTTGCCAGACATGCTGTCATGCTCGTCGTGGGAGGGTGGGGGCGGCGACATGTCAAGGCCATCCTCAGCACAGGCGCCACGAATCCGCTCGAGCAGGCGCATGTCACCGCACGGGCTGCTGCTGCTGCTGCCCACATCATCCTCCTCTTCCACGTCGAACGAGCGCCACACGTCATGCGGGGCTGTGGGCATCGGCAGATGCAGCCCACGCATCAAGGCGTCACCTCCGTGGTCTCCATGCCGCACCTGCACTGGGATCACCATATCACGCTACGGCCTGCCGCCTGCCGCAGCAGCTGGCACGCCCTCGCCTCGAGAGAATCCCACCCAAGACTCGGGTATCGCTCCTTCAGACACCGCCGTCAGACCCACCGCACACACCACCCGTGGAGTCGGGAGGGCGCTCGGCGGGGGGGTGACTTAAAAAGTCGCAGCTGCCAGACCCCCGTGTGTGTGTGTGTATGTGGCTGGGTGTGTGGCTGCCTGTTGTGTGGAGGGAGGGGTGGGGAGAGGAGAGGCGCAGACGAGTCGTTGCTATATGGGTTCTGTCCCGATCTCGATGTCCCGTGGCTTGCTAGTTTGGGTAAATATAAGATGCCCATGTGAGGAGGGGGGCGGGGGGGGCGGGGGGGAGGGGAGGCGGGCCGACACCCTCTGACATGCAATGCCGCGGAATGACCGCCAGAATGAGTTCTTCAGGTGGCAACCCCCAACGTTCATCGTCTCGCCAGGATACCCTCCCCTGTTCTTCTTCTTCTTCTTCTTCCTGCTGGTTCTCAGCAGCTGTATTTTTCAGGACACGCGCTGCACGACACTCAACGACTCATACACTTCTCCAGAAGAAAAAATAACCCACCCACCGCCTCGGTTCGTAGCCCCAAAACATTGTGCACCCAAAAGGGGCACAATATTTCTTTGTTTTGCTGTTTTTTTTGAATTGAGTTGTTTGAGCATTGAGGCCCGCTTCAAGACTCGGGTGCGGAAAAGCCTGGCGGCATATCGGTTTTGCGGGACAAGTGCCTGTTCGACCTGGACCCACCAGCCCGATGCCCTCTCCACTCTCCCCCCTGCCACCCACCCACCCACCCACCCACCCTGGCAAAGATGCTTGCACATCCCTGTGCGTACGTCCATGCATGCGCTGACATTGGCATTGTTTACCGTGTCCTGCAGCATTGAGGGACTTCTGGCAGCGTGGGTGGGGGGTGGCAAACAGGGGCCCAGGGCATGGGATGGTTCCCTGGCACATGCACATCCCTGTTTGTATAGCCTCCCCCCTCCGCACACGCACGCACCCCCCTCCCCCCCACCCCCGGGGGGGTTTTCTTTCTCGAGCGAGGCGGTGTAGTCGGGATGGGTCGAAATTGCCTGCCTCAGCTCAGGAGGGCGGGTGCCTTGAAGGACGTCATTACGCAATAATGGCGGGAAAATTCGCAGGGTTTCGCTTTTATGGGAGAACCACCCTGTCCGTTGTTAAAAACAGCTCGGAATTACGTTTTGCTGAGCGCGAACACGCTGCCCCAGGCTGTGGTTTGAGGTCATGTGAAGTGGCATCACGGTGTTAATCCTAAAGCTCCAGTCATACGATTTCCTTTGTTACTTCGCGACTTTTCGCTGTGCTTTCGCCGCCCGTCCCTCGTAAAGAAAACAGAAAAATCCAGCGATGGCTCCGGCAATATTCACCTGAGAGAGAAGGGTGGCCACGCCCACTACAGCTTGCAAGTTATGTGTGTGTGTATAGGTATACTCACAAACCATCCCTTCCGAAGATCATCGCCTTGAATGACTTGCTTGAAACGCCCACCCCACACCCCAGACATTCGTAACACTTCAGGTTCAGGTATTCGTTCGTGGTTGAGTCATTAGAGAAACTTTGTGTCTCTCGCCGTTTCCTGCTTCCCGTGCAGTGAGGAAAGTGCGTGGGCGGGCGGAAAGGGGTGGGGAGGGGCACGCAGGGACAGACACAGGGGGGGGGGGTCGTGGTCAGGCTGGTCGCTAACTTTCTGAATTCCGAGATCTCGTGGAATGATGGTCAGTCGTGGGGGGGGGGGGGGGGGGTGGAAGTGGTGGCCATGCAGTAAAATATGGTTCGTACTCGATCGCGGCGGCGGCTTCGCCACCGCCGCCGCGCGCCCACGATCCAGGCCTGTCGCTAACTTTTTCAATTTTAGAGATTAGGTGGGCGGACGCTCTTGTTTTGGGGGGATCAGGTGGGAAAACGCTAGGGGTCGATTTTTCGCGCGCGCTCGTGTTGTTACTTAACTTTCCCGTCGGTGGACGGTGTGAGGCGCTGGGTTCCTTCCGCAGTTCCTCTCCCGCTCGCGCCATCCTCGGGTGCCGAAGGAAACCAAAAAAGGCTTTCGGTACCATGATTCGACGCTACCCCCTGATATGCCACGGCCGTCGAAGCGCAAGGGCTTGGTTACTAGCCGGGCACACGCTACATGGTCCACAGGGGGGTCTGGGGGGGAGAGCCCCCCAGCCGCCGGAGGCCACGGTAGTGAACATCTGTTCAGTGTGGGCGTACAGATTCTGTGTGAGTGGCTGAGTCCTCCTGAGGCTACTGGAGTGGTTGGATTCCCTGACCTGACGGGAATCGAGTGACTTGAGTACGAGACATACGCCACAGGGGGGTCTGGGGGGCGGAGCCCCCCAGCCGCCGGAGGCCACGGTAGTGAGCATCGGTTCCTGCAAAACCATACTCTCTTCGGCCCTGGCAACGGATGGTGGGGAATGAGGTGGTAGTGTGTGTTTCACCCCACCATCATTCCACCATCGTGGCATCATTCTACCACGTGGCATCATTCCACCATCGGGGCCTGCCTGACGGCAGGCCCCGAGGGTGGAATGATGGTGGAATGATGAAATATCTAGGGGGGGGAAACCCAAAATGAGTGGAATGATGAATGATGGTTAGCGACCAGCCTGGGTCGTGGTTGCGGAGGAGAGGGGGGGTAGTGAAATCGAATTTGAAGGGAGCACAAGAATGATCACCCTTCACTCGTTATGCAGGTTGTGTCTGAAATCCAGTGTTTTTTCCGGCCTGTATTGTGTTGTTGTACTGTGTGGGCAATTAGGCTGTGATGGTATGCAAAAACGTTCTTTGGTTCTCATGATCAAACGTCAAGGCACTCATCTGTGGAAATGTGCGTAACTGGTGTCATCATTGTAGTCAGGTTCATGTAGCCTATGTGACCGCAGTGATGTCTTCAGTCATTCCATTTGCATGTCAGCTTGTTCGTTAAAAGAGGAACGTTCATAGGAACGTTCAGGGGGGGGGGGGGCGCAAAAAAATTGCTTAGGAGGGTGTCCTAAATTTAGGAAAATTTTGAAAAATTTGGAAAATTTTGGGGGATTTTTTGAAAAAATGGCAAAAAAAAGGGTGTGGGGAGTTGGGTCCAGTTTAGCAAAGTCCGTGTATTTGGACGCGGCCCCTCAGATAAGGAAGCCGCGTCTCAGGTGCAGGATGTGCGGTGTTGTCGATTTTTCAGGGTTCGACATTCTCGGGCTGGACGGAGAGAAACGGTGGGTGCAACTCTGATCAGAAAAAACTTCAACCGAAAAAACGGGGTGTAGCTCCCTGACTGACGAGCAGCGGGAGGTGGCGAAGAGAAGCTCCTCATGCGTGGCGGCCTCCCTCGTTCGCGGCGGGTGAGGCATGCGGGGGTACGAGAGCGGCCCCCGCCTGAGTTCTTTATGGAACCCACAAACCTGGGTGGCCTCACGGATGTGAGGTTGGAAATGCTCCGGGAGACAGCCGATGGCGCCTCAACGCAACAGGCTATCGTTGCCGGCTTGGTGCCCATATGGTGCAAGATGAGCGGCGGAATCCGCGAACTTCGGGAACTATCAGGTAGTTTGAACGCTGAAGACTGCCCCGCCAGGCTGAATGGGAGTCACAACGCGATGAGGAACAAGGATCAGCAGCGCCCTTTGCGGCAAACACAGGGCAGCTCTCCCTGAGCAGCTGGGAATGAAACGGGACGGAACTAACGAGCAGCAGCGAAAATGTTGGAGAGCACCAGTAACCACAACGAGTCCATGACACAAGTGGAACTGCAGACACGGGGCAGCCAAGAAACCGACGCAGTCGCAGGAGACCACCTCCACGGTCAGAACGAGCAGAACTGAGAGACACTCAATGGGATGGAGCGGAATCACTGTAACGGGGACACACTGATGGCACACAGGACAGACAGACAGAAGTCAGAGTGAAACGGTTGTACAAAGGGGTCGGCTTTACCGACGTCCTTAGTACAGAGTGAAACGACGACGCCGCCGAAGGCGGCCAATCCGCCGCCCGAAGGGCGGCGGAAAAATTTTTGGGGTGTTTTTGGGAGAAAAACCGGTCAACCTGGGCCCTTTGGGACCACACAGGCCACACGGTGGACTCCAGCGGCCCTAGCGGGAGTCTGGGAGCGGGAGTCTGAGCGGGTGTCAAAGACTCCCGCTAGCGGGAGTCTATACTCCCGCTAGGGGGAGTCTGACTCCCCCTAGCGGGAGTCTTTTCACCTATTTTCATCCATTTTTCCCATGATATAGTTACAGTCTACTGGCGTGGGGGGTAAAATCATGGTGGAAGAGGGATGGGGAGGGGCTTGTTTTGCTTCTGTCAGTTTCCCCGGACTCTGGACTACCTACCTATCCTCCTGGTAGCGGCTACACCTGCGGAGGTGAGCGGTTAGAATTTGAGGTGTCAAAGTGCGGCCATCGCCTGTCGTAGTTGTGTTACACCTTGGGCAAGACAAGCCATCCTGCAGGCCTCATCTTCTTCGTCAGAACTGTCATCCCCCTCCTGCTGTGCGCGTTGGTCAAGCGTGCTCAAAGTCGCCTCGGATGACACGAATGGTGTGAAAGTCGCCCCCAGCGGGATTGGCATTTTGCACAAGCAGAGCGATAATTTGCGGTGTCCTTCGGGGAACCGGAACAGGAAGTAGGGCGCGCTGATGGGTTCAACGAAGTCCTGTGTGTTGCAGTGCACAAACCCCTTCTGCAGCTGTGTCAACTGTGTGCAAAGAACATACACAGCCAATCTATGAGCGTGTCGGGTGTGCAGACACGGACACAGGATGACTTCTCTATACCCGAGGATCCCGTCCTGCGACAGGTGCGCAACCTTCCAAGGCATGCCCGATGCGCGCCGCTTCTCTTCTGCCATCGCAAGATCTCTCTCGTAAGTTGCGGAGCTGGCGATTGTAACGGCATCTTTCTTGCGATGTCCGTTCTCTGCTTCTTCAAATTCGTCGTTGTTCTGCAGAGGCACTGCATCTTCTGGAGCCCACCAATGATGGAGACTGTGTACGTAGGCATTGCGCGTTGATCCCTTTTCGGCATGCTCCATCAACCAGTGAAATATATGCCCTGAGATCCGAGCACGCAAGAAGGGAATCCGGGCTGACTCATCCTTGCATCCCCAGAAGCGCCAGGGGATGTCTGCATACCGGAAATGCATGAGGTCTGCAAGGGAGACAAAGAGGTAGCGGAACAAGCCCTTGTAGGTGTGTCCTGTGACAGGCAAGCACGACCTTCCGGAACTGAGAACCTGTCCCATGCTGCGACACATTCAGTGCAAGGTTTGTACAGGTCTTGTCGAATATTTTTTTGTTGTCTCATCCAGTACCCTGATCAGCCGCATGGCGAGCCCCTTGCAGTCATGGAGTGCTGGGGTGACGTAGCGGGCATTGGGAAGCACACCTGCCAAGAGGGAGGGGTAGCCAGCCTCTTTCATCTCAGAGAGAGTCAGGTGCGGGTATCGATGCACCTGTTGATACCAGCGTTCTTCTGGGATGTCGCACAGTGAGCATCGGTGCCCTCGCCCCCCGCATCGCCTCATTGTTGCCCACTGCTGATCTATACTCCCGCTAGCGGGAGTTGGACTCCCCCTAGTTGAGACTCCCGAAAAGGGTTAAACCCGGTAGTGGTACCCTACCCCCGCTGGAGTCCACCGTGCAAGGCCGGATCAGCCCACGGGTGGGTTTGAGGAAGAAATCTGGGGGGGCAAATTTTGCTGCGACTTCCGGTTTCACCCGGCCGAACTCCAGCATCTATCCAGACCCACGGTGCCAAGCCGTTCGCCCGTGTCGCGATCATTCGCGGCTTCAGGCTGCCCCCGACGACACGTTTGTATCCTGCACCTTGCCATACTTCGCCTCCACCTTGTATATGACGGAGAGCGCCCTCCTTCCGCATCGTTGCGACTTCCCTGACAGCGAACTTATCCATGTCAGGGAAGACATGGCGATGATTGCGTTGGCCACCTGGGTGCTGTGCTGGTGGAGCTCCTTGCTCAACACCGTTGCTAGGAGCCTTCTAATGGATCCCAGTGTCAGCACACTGCCCCCTTTTTTAACAGGGAAGGCCGTGCAAAAATCATGCACAATGTTCGTCGCCTCCGCAGCCTCGGGACTCTCTGCGCTCTTCTTCTTCTTAATCGACTTTGCCGCCGGCTTCGCTGCCGGCTTCGTTGTCGTCTTCCCCATTTTTGTGAATCAGGTCTGCGAGCTGGGATGGGTGGAAACGTCCGTTTCGTTTGGTGTGGCTGTACTTCAGTGACGAGTGCCACATTGCATAGGTATCATGGGAAAAATGAGTGAAAATAGGTGAAAAGACTCCCGCTAGGGGGAGTCAGACTCCCCCTAGCGGGAGTATAGACTCCCGCTAGCGGGAGTTGGACTCCCCCTAGTTGAGACTCCCGAAAAGGGTTACCCTACCCCCGCTGGAGTCCACCGTGCAGGAAAGGCCAAAATTTTCGATTTTTTTCGGAAATTTTTCGGTTTTTCAGAGTGTGGCAGTCCGCAGATACAGATTTTCGGGTCGGAAAAAAAATTTTTTTTTCGACCCAAAAAAATCGGATTTTTTCGGGGAGGGTCTCCGGTGGCCCCCCCTGGATTTCCTGTTTTTTCCCGATTTTCGGATTTTGCTCGAAATTTGCCCTTGTGTCAACCAGTGGCAAAACTTTCGGAAAATCGGGAAAAATCAGGAAAATCCGGAGTACCGGACACCCTCCTTATGGTAGCAGTTTCGGCTGCCAACCCACGACCGTACCATAAGGACGCGGAACACATGCCGGGGCAGCCCGGTACGAGGTGTACCTTTCATCAGGTGGGTATCGGCAAGATGCACAGCGTCAGGAGAGGGGGGGGGGGTAGGGGGGGTCAAATGCCACCCTTTTACGTGGACAAACACGATTTTTCAAAAAACCGGCGCAGAGGCCCCAAAGCCCCCGTAAACCCTCCAAACCCCCCCAGATCGGTCCGGAAACCCATCGAACCCCACTTTTCCACCATTCCGGGCACCTCAGGTGCCCGAATTGGGGTACCTAATTTTCGTGCCACCGTTTGGTACCACACAGTGTCACTGAGGGGGGGTTAGGAAAGGATACGCACCACAGACACCCACAATCATCTGCAGAGTGCTGTGAATACCGCACAAACACAAGAATGGGCCGCACGGTTGCTCGGAGTGCGAACGCCATCGCCGCGGCGAGGAAGTTCGTCGGCCAGCTGCCCGTGGAGCTGTGTGGGGCACGGTGGTGCGATTTGAACGCGCAGCGGGCGCGCATACTCAGGCGCACGCGCGGGGCCCCCACGAAGGAGGCCTTTTTAAAGGCCCTTTCGCGGATCGGTGTGCGGAAGACGCGGGTGCAGTGCGAAGGGAAACGAGAGTTCCGGTGGTGTGTGAACTGCGATCACACAGTTCGCCCGATGGCAAAGGGCGCGAGCGCGGGTGAGGGGCCAGTGGAGAATACAACCGATGAAGACAGCGACAGCGACAGCGACTGTGACAGTGGCAGTGTCAATCAAAGCGACAGCGACAGCGACAGCGACCCCGAGGACGCTACGACTCCGAAAACCTCGAGTCCGGGAGTGTACTCCGCAAGCGCGTATAGACGATTACACGCCAAATATAAGCGCTTGCGACAGCGGTGTCTTGTGACACCGACCTCCCTCTACAACAAGGAGGGGGGCTACAGCGCCGGTGTGGCAACGGCGCTGACAGTGCTGCGAGGGTGGGGGATCGGCGCGAAGAGCTGTGGCGAGGCTCTGAGCGACATCCTGGAGTGCATCCTTGGCACTCGTGGGAAGGGGCGCAACATCAGTGCGGCGACAGTCAAACGCACTGATGCGTGGGCAGGTCCAATGAGTACTGATCGGTTCCTGACGAAGCTTCGTGAAAAAGGAGGGCAGGTGCAGACGTGCATGGACACCTCGTCGGGTGCGCGCTCGCAGCAAGGGGTGAAGTACTCGCAGGTCTCGTTCTCTGCTGCAAGCCCTGAGACCGGCAGGGTGCTCCAAGTCGTGGCCGACAGCTCCGTCGGGGAGGGAAGCCGTGCCATCGACAAGGTGCCCCAGATCCAGCGTGTTCTGCTGGCGGCGACGGAGGCCGGCTTTCAAAAACCATCACTGTGTCTGACTGATCACGAATCAACGGCCAAAGCTGCCTGTGTCCTTGGAGGGTTGATACCTTCGGGGTGCTCGTCGCACAAGTGGAAGCACACCATTGAATCGGTTGATATCAACACCACCACCCAAGCTGCGATCGAGACGCTTCACACCGCTTGCTGTCCTAAAAGCACGAACGCCACCACATCGACGGGAATCAAGATGGTATCAACACTCTTCGCAACAAAAGGAGGCATTCCAAAGGGGTTTACGTTGGGAAGGCAGGTGGGAAACAAATATGGGTGGCTATGCCGTTCCTGCGCGGCAGTGCTCCACAACCGGGATGTATTGACCAAGGCTGTTGAGCGACGCGAGCTGTACATTCCGGGAAGCAACGCACTCAGTGTGCTGTTGTGTGACGACATTGTGCCAGAGTTGGTGGTTGCTGCGGTCTGCTTTGCCTGGTACAAGAGTACGTATGTACTGCTGAAAGGGTGCAAATTGCGTGGCGAGATGAATGTCACGGAAGCCCGCAAACTCTACCCGACCCTCCGAGGGTGGCTCGTGACTCTTTCGCGTGTGAAAAGCAAGTTTCCACAGTGGATATTTGAGACGGCAGGGCGCAACCCCCTTGGCATGCAGCAAGCCCAGGAGCACTTCGACTCTACATGCGCAAGCCGCCTTCGGGGATCAGTGGCACGCATGATCGAGACTTTTGATCGCTTTGTGGCTCATGACACGGATCTCCCGCCAGAGGCTGCCAAAGACCTTCCACACTCGAACGACTTCATTGAGGGAGCGCATGGTACAGTCGGCTTGCTGAGTGAGGATCTTCCCGGCTGCAACCCAGAGAGGATTGCGAGCATTGCGCAGCGAAAACACAACCGCAGGGCACTCTTTGAGATTGGGGTCCCGCTTGTGCCGAGCGAAGAGACGTACTCATCCTACAAGGAGAGGAAATTGAACTCAGATGAGGACGTTCACTTGAGGATACATCGCACCACAATGAAGCAGCAGCTGCGGACTGAGTACACCAAGCTCTCTGTGGCTGAACTGCGGGACAAAGCAGCTGAGCACGACCTGCCTGTGCGACAGGGAGGGAAGTACATAATCAAACCAAAGCTCATCGAAGACCTGATCGATGCCACCTACATGGCGCCTGATGACGAGTTCTAGCCCGTCAGAAATGTGGTATTAGTGCGTACCCTTTCCTAACCCCCCCCTCAGTGACACTGTGTGGTACCAAACGGTGGCACGAAAATTAGGTACCCCAATTCGGGCACCTGAGGTGCCCGGAATGGTGGAAAAGTGGGGTTCGATGGGTTTCCGGACCGATCTGGGGGGGTTTGGAGGGTTTACGGGGGCTTTGGGGCCTCTGCGCCAGTTTTTTAAAATACAGCAGCAGTCTCTCGAGTCTTCCTTTCAGATGATTTTTGCATTGATCACTTCCACCACAACCCGTCACTCGTCACGCGTTTTTTTTCTCGCTGGCGCTAGTGATATCGGCTGGCAGAAAAACCACACACAAACCCCCCCCCCCCCCCCCGCGTGTCGAGTGACCTTACCTGTCTGAAGTACAGAAATGTGTCGGGTTGGGTGGAGCATACACACACACACATGTTCACACAAAACACAGAACAAACCGCACAAACGTGTTCACACATCCGGTATCCTATGCGAAATACCCGCTGCTCCCCGGGAGCTGTTGCGGGACCCATCTGCTCTTCCGACCCAGCGAGACTCTTGCCGTATTTTCTCTACCACACGGGGTGTGTTTTACCAAAAAATCGTGTTTGTCACCCCCATTTGATACCCCCTAGGGGGGGGGGGGGGCGGGCGTTGAGGCGGCAGTCCTTCTGGTTGGGTTGCTCTTCACAGCCACTGGACACCACCCCGCTGCCCCTCCGCTCCTCCTATACCATTTGCAGGCCTGTTCTGTCATCAGCTGCGTATGGTGTACAGGCAAATGTTGCTGCACGTCTATAGGTTATGCGGGCATAACGGGGGCCTTCGTTCCAAAGTGCAAAAAAGTGAGTCACGGTAGGGTGACACACTGGCATGGTTTTGACACAGAGAGTGAAGGTTTCATCAGCAAGGTTTACTTCGGGTTTCGTGGAAATGCAAGGAATGTACTATTATACCCTGGCCTCCGAATGCGACCCCACACCGAATTGACATGTCTTCTGCCAAAGAGTGGCTGATCCGACACTTTACTGATTGTTGCTTGGAGCAGGAATCGCCCTCATTACACTACAAGGCAGAATATCGTCCTGTTTTGAAACTGCATAGAACAGATTCGAACAAATTTTGTCGTCTAACGACACATTTGCACCTCAAAGGCTGTGTTGAGGCATCCCTGTGACAAGCGACCAACCTCAAAGATTCAGCCGTGTGATTTCCCTTTTTATTTTGCTACCTTCCCCCCCCCCCCTAAACCCAACCCTCATACACAGGCAGAGCCTAACTCTGGTGATTCTGGCACCAGAAGTGCCGTGCCGCCTCGCTGTTTGAGACACAGCCAGCTTCTCACTCAGGCATGTTAGTGAGGGACACATGCAAGACCCACGCAGACGGGCCCTGGAGAAAGATTCAACGGCAGGCCATACACAGGCACGGCAGGCATCACCTGCCTGAGGTACAGTACAACCCGTCTATATCCCTGGCAGTGCTGCACGGACAGACGAAAAACGAGCTGCTGGGAAGAACGACTCAGGGTAAATCAGCTGGGTGTAACAGGGAGACGGGGGCAGGGAAAGCAGGGTGGGGGGTGGGGGTGTAACCGCATTTCTCTGCTGGCATCACGCATCGCAAAGCCACGGTTCTGCCAGGACCCTGCACGGGTCTCCTCTGTGAACATCGTGCCGGTTTGCCAAAGCTGGTTGGTGGTCAAATGCCCAGGCCAGTCGAGGCAGCCGGATAGTGACATCCACAATGGTGTGCCGTGCAGGCAACCTGCAGTGTGACAGAAGCGCTGCAATCGGGTCTGAGATGGCGGGGGTGGTGACGGATAGCATATGTTGAACAAGGTGTGAAGAACAGCTATCAAGCTCTGCGAGAAGTGTAGAGGGGGGGGGAGGGCATGTGGCTGGCCCTTAATACTTTGAAGAGGGGAAGAGTTGTTGACTTGAAAAAGATAAGGCGTTGTTTGTGCACCAAACCCGTGACTTGAAAAACACATTCTGGGGACCTTCGCTCTGTGTCAAAACTGTGCCAGTGTGCCTCCCTTGTTGTGAGGCGACTCTCCTTTCTGCACTTCCGAGCGAAGGCTCCCTTTGTTGTGGCGCCCGAATGTCTCCGATTCTTTGGGGGGACTCGCTACCAGGTGTGACTGAGTGAGGACAAGTGAGCCACGGCCCACTTCCCCTCACTGACTGACGAGCTGTGACTGGCAGTGAGGGCCCCCTTTGTATTTTTTGACGTATTTTGACAATTCTTGTCAGAACCGCACAGTGGAGGGCGGCAGGAGCTCTTTCTCGCTCCCTTGCCGCCACTCCTTCCCACTCCCTCGACACGTGCATGCAGTCTGCGCCCCTTTTTTGTTGTTGGCGTTGCTGTTTCCTTCGAGACACTCGCGTGAAACAAAAACAAGTGTGAATCATAATTGCAAAAAAAACCTCGGCCGATTGTCATGGATAAAACACGAACCTCATCAGAACGCACAAAGGGTGCGGGGTGTGTGTGTGTGTGAGTGCGTGGGGCGATTTGCTTGGCCTTTTTGCAAATCACAGAAATAGGCAGGTTAAAGAGAGCATGCGAATCCAGACAGCCCCCACCTGGCAACGCCTCATCGCCTTTTTCTTGATTGTTTCGGCACCGATGCCATTGACCCGGCTGTCGTTTCTTTTAACGGGCACCAACACTGCACACGAGGGGCAAGTGGCAACCTGCCGCAGTGCCGTGCCCTTCCCTGCATGTGGGCTTCGCAAACACACCGCAGCATGGATTGGTAGAGAGGTCATTCGGCAGACATGGGGGTGCACTGTGCTGGAGCAAGACGACCCAGCTCCTTGTGGACTGCCCGTGCACCGATCGATGCCATACACATCCCCGCACAGGTACTACTGAATCAAGGGGCCTTACAAACTGCACGGCCCAAACCAAAACCACTCGAGAGTGGGCGTTGGCAACACAAAATCGCAACAGAAAGGGTTTTGTTAGATAAAAAAACTGTGATATCACATCCATCTGGACGACACACACAGCAACACTTCCTTACAGACTGACAATACCTGAGAGACCAAGACTGGTGGTGGCGTGCGTGTGCAAGGGAGTGCGAGACTGGGTAGGCACGTTCTCTGACAACCCTGCGGCATTGCGGGTGGGGAGGGGGGGGAGGGAGGGAAGGGCGGGGGTGGAAGTTTACAAGACGTATTTTGAAATTTGAAGGGGGGTGAACGGGGTTTCGCAGAAAAAAACGGCACGCAAACACAGACACGTGAGTACTTGCACAGCAGCGGAGAACAGCGCAGAGCCACCCCCCGTGCTCTTGATGCGATCTCCGCAGACACCACATCCCCAGGCAGCGCATTTATTGGGCAACAACCAACAAACCCCCTGCAGCAAGGCTGCAGGATTTGGTTGCTTGCTTGCCCCAGGCTTTGGCGCACAACACAACATCCCTATATTTTCTTGCAGAAGATGGAGGGTGGGAGGGGGGGGGGGGGGGAACCACCGTGACTATACTTTAGCCCCAGGGTTGAGAAGAAAGCATGCTGAGTATGGAGAGAGAGAGAGAACGGGATATACACAACAGCCGGCACACCCGTGACACGGCATGTGACTGGCTTGTCGGGACTGGGTTTGCATGCGTGAGAACTTTCTGTGCAATATAAGCTGCAGTCCCGAGGAGGAATGATTGGGTGAGAGGATGGGGGGGGTGGGGGGTGGGTAACTTTTGATTTGTGGCGTTGGCTGTTTGCTGCCTGTGAGGGGAGGGGGGTGGTGGTTACACAATCACTACCAACGCCATTCTTTGCGGAGAACCCAGGAGCCTGGTTGGCGCAAAGAAAGGTGTAAAGTTCCTGTTGTTATGTATACAATGTACCCTAGAACGAGTGATATGAATCGGCCTGTGCCACGACAAAATGCTAGGGGAGAGTTTCTTTAACTTCGGATCCGTCCCGCCCCCTCCCCCACCTTCGTTGTGCACGAGCCAGGTGTGGCTCTATTTTGGGGGTATTTTGGCCAATTTTCGAAATCCTATTTTGGGTTTTTTGCACTTTTTTTGGGTGCTTTTTTGCACGATTTCTGTGCCTCAGACACAGATTTTGGTGTGATTTTTGCGCTATTTTGATTCACTCGGCCTGACCGATGCATACGATTCGAAAAAATGGCGAAAAAATCGCTATCAACAACGGTGAACGAATGGAGGTAGATGGGGAAGTGGGAGGACACAGCACGCCCTCTCACTGATCGCCATCTGTACACTACCTCTCTGTTCAAGGCGGTCAGTGTCACTTGATGGCGCTGCACACAAATCACTGCTACATCCCAGGGCGCCTTCCCTTGTGAGAATAGCGGAACTTCTGCGGTTGCAGTTTGGTGGTTGAGGCCGGCGGTGATATCACTTTGGTGACTGTGCTTCCTTCCCCCTGAGCTCGATCAGATCCAGGTCGACCTGGTGCTGCGTGGCTCCTGGTGTGCCATCTCTTGCATGCCACGGATGCCCACCAAGTCGAACCCGAAACATGACGACCCTTTCGAGATGTCATGGCCGCAAGCCCGCAAACCCGATCGCATTCGCAAGGTGGTTCGTCTCTTAGAGATCAGTGCTCGGGCCCAGCCTTCCGCGAGGGTGCTGGAACCGACATGCCGCAGCCCCGTACGCGCAAGGACTTGGCTCCAAGACCAGGCACATGCCACAGGGGGGTGTGGGGGGCGGAGCCCCCCAGCCGCCGGAGGCCACGGTAGCGAACGTCTGTTGGCCTGGCTCCATAGTCGCATACGCTCAAGTACAACACAACTGACAGATAGCACATGTCGCATGGGGGGACGATAAATTGTCGCGCAAAGACACGCCACAGGGGGGTCTGGGGGGCGGAGCCCCCCAGCCGCCGGAGGCCACGGTAGTGAACATCTGTTGGTTTGAGCTCGAGAGCAAGCCTCTCACACCACCGCCCTCCGACCCCCCTCTCCACCCCCCAGGTGCAACATTTTTTTGCACCCGGAAAATGTGTTCTTTTGACTGTTTGAGCACATCCAAGACCGGGAACATAGAAGAATTCTGCTGAAAACCCAAAGGAAAATGGTGCAAAAAAGTAGTGACCACCACCCCCATCCCCACCTCCGGGTGCAAAAATATTTTTGGCCACGGAAAATGTGTTCTTTTGAATGTTTGAGCACATCCAAGACCGGGAACATAAAAATTTTCTGCCAATACCAAGTAGGGTCACAATAAAATCCAAAGGAAAAAAGTGCAAAAAAATAGTGCAAAAAAATATTTTTCCCCCAAATTCCTATTTTCATTCCGTGAAATAGATACACGCCTGGCACGAGCCTGTACTTTTTTTTGAACGATTTTGGCCGTGCTCGGAGCAGCTCTAGCGCCCCCGTTGAGAGGGGCCGCTCGTTTGAGAGAGAAAGCACTGAGTCCCTGTGCCTGCTTCAAGGTTCAAGGCAGGCCTGTCGCTAACTTTTCGATTTTGGAGATTTGGTGGGTTGACGCTCCTGTTTTGGGGGGGGATCAGGGGGGAAAACACTAGGGGTCAATTTTTCTCGCGCGCGCTTCGCGCGCGCTCGTGTTGTTGCCAAATTTTCCCATCGGTGGACCACTAGGTGGGCACGGTGTGAGGCGCTGGGTTCCTTCCGTGGTTCCTCTCCCGCTCGCGCCGTCGGGTGCCGGAGGAAACCAAAAAATGGCTTTCGGGACCATGATTTCGACGCTGCCCCCTGATATGTCACGGCCGTCAAAGCGCAAGGACTTGGTTACTAGACGGGCACGCGAGATGGGGGGTCTGGGGGGCAGAGCCCCCCAGCCGCCGGAGGCCACGGTAGTGAGCATCTGTTCATTGTGGGCGTACAGATTCTGTGTGAGTTGGCTGCGTCCTCCTGAGGCTACTGGAGTGGGTGGATTCCCTGACCCGGTGGGAATCGAATGACTTGAGTACGAGACATACGCCACAGGGGGGTCTGGGGGGCGGAGCCCCCCAGCCGCCGGAGGCCACGGTAGTGAGCATCTGTTCCTGCAAAACCATACTCTCTTCGACGTCGACCCAGTGAAAGTGGGTTGACGCTTGGTCGACGCTTGGTGAGCGTCGACCCAGTGTAACCGGGCCAACGCTAGGTTAGCGTCGACCCAGTGTAATAAATGGGTTGACGCTTGGTCCAGGCTTGAATGGCAACCCAGTTCCACTAGGTCGACGCTCCAAGCCTCGACCAAGCGTCAACCCAGTCCACTGGGTCGACGCTGGGTCGACGCTTTTTTATGGGGGGGGGAAACCCAAAATCACTGGGTCGACGGTCGACGCTTAGCGACATGCCTGGGTTCAAGGGGAAGGGGGGGGGGGGGGAAGATATGCCATCACGGTGGACTCCCACCCCCTGGAGCGGGGGTCTGGGCGACCCCCGCTAGCGGGAGTCTGCCCTGCTATTTTTGGTGCCCAGACGACCCCCGCTCGCGGGGGTCGGACCTCGCCAGACCCCCGATATTCCGATATCCCAAAAAGGTGCACCCTGACGTGTGGGAGTCCACCGTGCAGCATGACTCAAGCAGGGGTGGGGTGGGGTGGGTCTGAGTGAGGTGTGGTGGTGGGGAGGAGAACAAACACAATACAAACTGAACAGATGTACAACCGGAATAAGTACACACCCACTGTTTTTTGGGAGGGGGGGGGGTGGGGGCGAGGAGGTGAAGAGGTGAAGGGAGGAGAGGTTGAGAACGGTAAGGTGCGGGGAGCGAGAGAGAGAGAGAGGGGGGGGGTGGGTGGTTGAGGCAACCTGTTCCCTTCCCATTACCTTGGCAAATGCTTCGAATTACCAAAGGAAAGAAGGGTTCTTTTTGGACACATATCATATCAAACGGTCCAATCCCCCCCCCCTCCTTCCCCCTCCGCTCCGGAGGCGTTGCCATGGTGCAGCCCGTGTGGCGGCAGAGGCTGATTGCTTGTTGTGTTCAGGATAATTTTGTACCCCCCCACCCCGTCCATCGATTTACCCCAGCTGCCCATCAATCCCGTCATTGTTATTTGCTGGTTGTTTGGATCAGCCCGCCCTCCCACACTGACGCCCCCACCCCACCCCCCACCCCACACACAGAAATCTGTTTCGCCGCAGCAGAGCAGAACGTGACAGAGGAGGGGGAAATCCCCCTGCTCTTGATGGGATCTCTCACGGCCTCTGCTGTTACCCCGACACCGACCCCCCAGCTACACGCGAAACCCTTTTAGACGAACAGCTAGCTTTTCACACTAAAAAAAGGCTCGTTGCAGCGTTCGGTACCCTGCGAAGGTTCGGTACCACACATGCACGCAAATCCATACGTACTCGCAGGTGGCAGTCACATTTCGTACACACAAAGAAGGCAGCCCTCCCTCCTCCCTCCCCAAGTCATTTTTTTGTTGGAGCACGCAGACACAACACACTGAGAGCCGGTACCCTGCCCTTTCTCTGACATGACCCTCCACAGCCACCTGTGGTGTACACTCTTCCGACATCGAACCCCACCCCCAGCAGACCAACCCATCCACAAGGAGCTCAGAAAAGCCTTCGCGCCCTGCATGCGACAGGGGTTGTTTGGCGCCGTTTGGAGGCGCTGGAAGAAGTCGGGCTCGGCAAGGACTGCCTGCTGGACACCCTGGAGGGCGACAGGAGAGAGGACGCGGTGAACGATCCGCTGTCCCCGCCACGCCTGCTGGGCGGCGTGCCCTCGACACGGCTGTTCTTCCGGCGCACCAGGTGCAGCGCAGCGCCCATCTTCGGGCGGGACAGCCTGGTCGCATCGTTCGACACACTCCCATCGCGCGACCTGCCGCAGCTCCACGTCGACGTGCGGGGCAGAGAGAAATCAGCAGACACGGGGGAACAGACACTCCGCCGCGCCGGTGATGCCGAAGGCGGGGTTGCGGGTGTGCTCTGCAGCGCCGTCACCACCGTCGTGTTGTTGGGGGTCGACGGGGGCGACGCAGGCACCGCATCGAGAGGCGTCGAGACACACTCGCTCTCGGGGCTGCCCAGCTCCTCCTCCGCCAGAAGCGGCGCATTCGAGGCTGACTGCATCAGGCGGGAGGCGGGCGTCACGCCCGACTTCCCCATCGGCTGCTCGAAGTCCTTTCCGGCGTACCTCTCGCAAGGCACGCTGAGGAGCTCGCCGCAGCGAAGCGGGGAACGCGGTGCCGCTGCGTGTGACATCGGAGGCGTCGTCGCCCCTGCGGAGCCCAGAGGCAGCACGAAACCCTCCGGCCCGCACGGCGCCCCATCCGGCTGCTCCAACGCGCTGATCTCAGGCGTGTCGAAGCCATGCGCGCATGCCACCCACCCGCTGTCCCGCAGGCGGACGAACGACTCCCCCCCGGTCTCCTCCGTCACCATGATCACCGGCAGGTCCAGCTCCCCATCGTCCCCCTCGCTGTCCCACGGCGACGCCTCCTCTCGGCTGAGCTGCATTCTCGCAGCAGCAAACAGCGGGGGGGGAGGGGAGAGAAAGGGGATGGGGCTGGTCAGAGGAGTGTCAGATGTCTGTCTTTTTTGTGTTTTTTGGCTGGATGCCGCAATGGGGGAGGGGGGGGGGTTTTTTTTGTGTAGAAAAAGCGACGTGTGTCCTGGGTGTGGTGGAGGGTGTGCATGGTGGTGCGGGAGGGGTGTGTGGATTTCCGCCCAGCAAGGCAGAGCGCGCTCTCTCCTATCCCCGCAAGTGTTGGGTAATATTTGTCTCACAAAACATCTGGTTAACGCCCTTCATGCCATTTCCCCACAGCATCTAATTTCGGCACCTCCTCTATTTGGCGACATGCCCCAAACCCACACCCTCATCACGATGCGCTGTACCCCGTGGGGGAGAGTAACACTTCTTCCACCTCCCCCCATAGAGGTTTAGATCCTGACAGTTTACAAAAAAAAACCCGCCACAAACAAGGAGGATATCCCCCCCCCCCCCCCCAAGACACCCCCTCCCCCCTCCCCCGGCGGTGGGAGCGGCAGGTGGGTTTTTTGAGCCCCGATTGGAGCAACAGCAACCCTCTCCCGCTCCCCCACACCCCCTTCAGGCGGCCCCACCTCGGCTTACGAGAGATCGACACGGTTGGACACGGCATGCCTCTCCCACTCCCGCAGCGCTGCGGCAGCCGCCTCCGGAGGCTGCAAGGCGGCAAGCGGTGCGACCTGCCAATGCATCCCCGGGTCCAGCCTCCCCAGCGTGCGAAGAAACCTCTGCGCGTCATGCAGGTTCCCCCCCGCGGCAGCCCCCGCGAGAAACCCCGCCACCAGCCCAGGGGTATGCCCCCGCCTGTCCACCGCACGCCGCGCCCTCTCCAGCCCCGCCCCTCCTCCTGGACCCTGCTGGCGGCGCTGCTCCCCCACCCCCACCTCCACCACCACAACGCCATCACCTTCTCCATCTTCTGCCTCCTCCTCCTCCTCCTCACCACCACCAGCAGCAAGGGGCATCTGCACCACCCGCGGGATGTATCTCAGGCCAATAGCCCTCTGCTGCCCAGGGATCGGATCGGCGCCGGATGCGCGCTGTGCAGCCTCCCACAGGGAGGAGGCAGCCCGCCGTATGCTGCCCTGCGTTTGGGGGTCGGGGCTGGGTGGCAGGTCCATGCCGTGCTTCTGCGCCCCGCCGGCCTGCAGGATGAGGGTTCCGGGGGACTCCCCCATCGCATGCGCTTTGAGGAGGAGCTGGGCGCTGAGGGCGGAGAGGTGACGCTCTGCCTCGGTGCCACGCATGCGTCGGGGGAGCCCGGTTCGGATGGCGCCACGGAGGCTGGCGGTTGCGCTGTCGAAGAAGCAGAATGCGGCGCTGCCTGGAGGGAGGAGAAGCAGGCGCTGCCGCAGCTGCGCCGCCTCCCCCAGGCAGAGGGCATGCGCAGACCCAACAGGGTCCGGCAGTGCGGCGGCGCGGGGTACCCCCAGCAGGGAAAGGGCGCGAGCTGCCGCTGCTGCGTCAGGGAGGGTGGAGACGAGGGATACACCATCCTGCGGCTGTGGCTGCGGCAGGTTGTCGCCGGCGAAGCCAGCCTTGTGGAGGATCAGCTGCTGGAGGCGATGTCTCGCGCCATGGGGTGGGATGGACTCCGCAGCAAGCGCGGCGAGGGCGGGGGTGTGCCCCGAGCCCCACCGGGTGCGGATCCGGGGTGTCCCGCCGGCCTGGCGTAGGCCGGATAGGGCGCCCGCCACGGAGGCTACGGCGCATGCCCCGCCAGGTGTGGCGCAGGCAAAGCTCTCGGGGGAGCAGACGCGGATGCGGTGTGGGGAGGTGCCGAGGAGGTTGAGGTGCCCCGCTGTGGCGGTGAGGAGGCGGCGCATCGCGGCCTCGGAGACTCGGGTGGGGTGTGTGTGTGACACGGTGGTGGAGGCGGCGGCGGCGGCTGCGCCGCGGGATAGGGAGACGGTCACATGGAGGTACAGCGGGGCCTCGGCTTCGACACCGCTGCCCTCAGGTGCGAGCATGGCTCGCCCATTCCCACCGCTGCCTCCGCACACACTCACGCGGGGTGTGGGTTGACTGGGGGGGCGCGAAGGGGGGGCGGAGGGCGCAGGGGGGTGGGGTGGTGGGGTCGGGGTAGGGGGTGTGCAGGACACAAAAAGGTGTGGCGTAACCCAACTCCCAAACCGCCCCGTCTTGGAATAACTGCAGCTTGTGGCGTTGCACAGAGCGAACCCCGGGGGCGTTGTGGGGGGGGTCGGGGGTGTGGGGGTCGGTCAGCAGCTCACAACTCGGTGCCCGTGGCGGTCTGTACTCTGCGCACAACAGTGGGGTGTCGTCCTGTGCGGGGTTGAGGCACTCAAAGCCTGGCCCACACTACGCCTATGAAATAAACCACAGGTGAAACCAGGTCACCACGGCTTGTGGCTGTAATGCAAGCCAGAGGAGGGGGGGTGGGTGGGGGGCGGCGTATGCTGGGGTATCGTGCAGCACGCCGCCAGCCAATATGAACCCAATGATGGTTGCTTTGTGCTTCGATATCGATGTCCACCAGCCGAGCTGGCCCCTCCCCTCCCCTCTCCCCCCTCCGCGCCCATGTGATGAAGAATACCCCTGGGCCAGTGCATCGCACAACGAAGAGAAGAGTTTTGATGAACCACCATTGTCGGCGGTGGAGCGTGTGTACTGTTGGAGTATGGCAATGTAGCAAGGGAGGGCGGGCGCAGGGTGTCGGTAAAGACAATGAGATACAGGCAGAGAGAGCCTTCAGAGACAGGCCAAACAGACCGGCTATGCGAGAGGGAGCGACACACGCAGCATCGGCATCAGGAACCATGATAATGACTCGGGAAGACGCAGAGGCGATGCGTCCTGAGTGATGCTGACATGCGTGCATGTCGTGCCCCCCGTTCACTGGAGCACACCAACCTGCACAGCACCTTGAAAAAGGAGATGTGGCACGGTCTTGGTGCAAAAGGATTGTCCAGTTGTTCTTCGCATGCGAAGAACAACAACCCAGAAATGTGTATTTTTTGTGGCTTCTTTGCAAACAACGCAGGGAACTGTGGTGGAGAACCATGCAGGGTGCGCACCACACCCACAGCAGGCATGGGTGTTCACTACCGACGAAAGGCCTCGTGTGAGCCGCGAACTTCATATATTCTGACCGGACCGTACCTTCTTCGAAATGGGCAAAACAACTGACAGAAGAGAGGGGCACTCACGCTGCGACAAAACGTTGAACAGCTGTCAACCGACAAGACACCTACGGCGCGGCGGGTTGGCCTTCCCTGAGTGCAGAATGCCACAGCACATTGCTGTTGGCGGCCTCATGACACAAAGAGGGTGTCCCCCTTCGACTGCCGGGTCATGGTGTTCATGCGCCGGGCCCCGCTCTTCTCTGTTCTGAACTGCGCCAGCTCGATGGCAATCTTCTTGAGGCTGTTTGCATACTTCGCGAAGGATCCAAACGCACCCCCTGCGAACAGATCCCCCACCTCCCCCACAGGGCAGTTGCTGTGCGACATCAGCGAGATCAGCTCCTTCACCAGCAGGATGAAGACGTGCGTCTCAAT
This sequence comes from Rhynchopus euleeides, assembly GCA_963210315.1. Taxonomy (NCBI): domain Eukaryota; phylum Euglenozoa; class Diplonemea; order Diplonemida; family Diplonemidae; genus Rhynchopus; species Rhynchopus euleeides. The sequence goes on from OY723274.1 coordinate 949,204, forward strand.
CTCTGTGTGCGGCGCGGATTCCTCCAGATCGCCGCTAAAGCTAGCCTCGCTCATTAGCGACGACACAGACCCCCTGCTGTGCGACCTCTGCGTGTTGTAGATATCAGGCAGCACGCCAGACGAGGAGGCACGCTTCCCTTCACGCCGCTTCTTATGCCCCTTCTCCGCATGCCTCCGCATCACCATTGACGTGCCGCAGGGGCACTCCTCACCCACAGTGCGCGCCGCAATGGCAGCGACAAGCGCAACCACCGCTGCGGATGCATCCAGCTTCCGCTTCTGCTTCATCCGCAGCAGCGGGCGCACCGACCGGGGCTGGATATGCGATGACGGCGACCCGCCGCCGCCATCCCTCCCCCCCAGAGCGCCAGACTCGCCGGTCGGCACATCTTCGGGGAATTCCCCCATCTTGGAATGCCGCCCGCCGGTGAGCGGGCAGTACGGGGTGATGGTTGCAACCGCCAGGCAGGCTGGGCACCGCTTGCCTGACGGGGCGCCGCAGTCCGGCTGCAGCACGATGAGCTGCTGATCCGCGGCGGAGACAATCACCGCAGCCTTCGCGCAGTGCGCCGGGGGGAACAGCGCCTCGCACTCCGCGGCATAGCTGTGCAGCGCCTTGAGCATATCCTGCGCACGCTTCAGCTTGTTGTAGAGCTCCTGCGTGTCCTCCTCACGCGCCGTCCGCTCCTCACCCGCCCGAGCGATAGCCTCCCCCAGCTCCGCAAGCATGTCCTTGCTGTCCTGCACCTGGGCACGCGTCTCCTGTATCTCATCCACCATCCCCTGCGCCAGATCCCCCGAGAGGAACGCGCTGTTTAGGATGTTCTCCTCACGCAGCTTCGTGCATTCGGCTGTCTTCTCCTGGAGCCGGGCCTGCAGCACCTCGTAGTCAGCCCCGATGCGTTTGAACAGCTCAACATGCTGGTAGAGGTCCCACCATGCGGTGCTGTCGTGCCGCAGCACCGTCTCTATCATGCGGCTAGCACACTGGTCTGCGGAGATGCTGGCATCCTGTGCGATGGCCCGGAGGCTCTCCCATATGCGGGTCTCGGTGTGGGCGAACGACGCGATGTAAGCCTCAAACTCCGCGCGTGGCCTGGAGGGAACCGCGTTGTCATCCTTCTTCTGCCGCCGCCGCGGCGCGCGGACCTCTGAGTGCCCTGACAGACCACCAGGTGTCGGGGTGTGTCTGTCCGGCACGCCCTCCTCACACCCCTGCTGCGGCAGCAGCTCGGGGGGGCGTGGCAGCAGCTCGGGCTGCGAGGTGGAGAGGCCCCAGTGCCGCACGGCGTCTGCATCGGCCTGGGGTTCGATGAACTGCTCGTAGAGTGTGTTGACGCGTGGGGATACGGGTGTGCCCTGCAGCAGGGCTGCCGCCTTCTCCTGCAGGAAGAGCTGCACGGAGCGCACGTTGTGTGCGACGTTGTCACCCTCCACTTCGCACTGGTCGTCGATGAAGACAGTGCGGAGGCGGTTGAGGATTTCGTCGAAGCGGGGGCGTCCGTCACCCATGTCGCGGCGGAGCCCTGCGTATGCGCGCAGCATCGTGGTGCGGTTTTCCATCTCAGCCTCGGTGTTGCGGGGCTGCGCGGTGTCGTCTGCGGCAGCCTCGTGCCTCCCCCCATCGATGATTGCGATCAACTCATCCATCGGGCTCAGGTCCCGCGACACCGCACCCGGCTTCAGAAACGATCCGCGCAACCCGCGCGTCGCACCCCTCATCCCCTCGAGAGCACTGCCGGGCGGGGGCGCCGGCGGGGTGCATCGATGCTGCTGCTGTGGGTTGTGCTGGACATGCTGCCTCCGGGGCTGCCTCCTGTCTGCAGCGGGTTGGGAGGCGGCCCCTACCCCGACATCGCTGGCGTCGGACGAAGGGGATGAACCGTCGGCACGGGCTTCCGGGGCGTCCTCGCTTGCACCGGGTGCACTGTTACAAGAGTTGGCCCCCTCCCCGAAGGCAGAGTCGCATTCATCGGTGCCAAGGGCCATGTGTGGTGCGCATGGGGTCCTGTTGGGTGGTGCTGCATTCACAACAGGCACCATCACACACTGGCAGGTAAAGCTGCAAGGGCAGTGCTGGCATTGGTGGCGGTGGACACCCTTGAGGCCTGCAATCACATTAAGGTGGCAAGGCATCGCCAGGAGGGGACGGGGAGGGGGGAGGGGGGTTCCTCGCTCTTTCCACTCGCTTCCGGTTCGTTCACAAGTAGTTCGGTTCCCTCCCCCAACCCAGCCCAGGCAACATACTCTCGCATGCATGCCTTGACTGTATATCCGGCCTTTGGATCCCGTGCGGCAGGCGTGTGCCATTTGATCCCCTGTGATGTCCTCACATTGCAGGGATGCACAAAAAGATCGTCAGCAACAAACATTGAAATATTCGCACTGGTGTCAGCGTAACCCACACACTTATTGTTGTGCTTCGGAGGCTAAAGGCTGGCGGATGGCCCGACCAGCAATTTTAGCTCCCGGTGGTGACGCAGCTCAGTAAGTTCGGTGTACAGAGGGTGCTCGATGTGTGCACATGCCATGACCTCCCCAGCTGCATGACTTGTTGGTACGAAGCTTCACACGCCTTGGCAGCAGATAGTGGGAAAGAAAGCCGAATAATTCATAGCGTCTTGCCTCCCACACACATATGATGCGCTGCATCATCTTTGGAAGGCAGTGTTGCTAACAAACCGACCTCCCCACATCCTATTGCTTCGGAGGCTTATTCACATTACCACGCGGTGCATGCTCGTTCTGTTTGCCTTGTCTCCACGATTTTACCATCTCACCAGACTCAGCCGCATGCACCAGTTCCTTCAGAACCAGGATGTGCAGTGTCCCGCGAGTGGTAGAAAAGGATAAAGGCCACATGAAATGATTCGCAGCTCACAGCACAAAAAATGGTGGACCTGCGTGCATAGAGTAAGCGCTAAACCCCTGCATGACAACGGCAGGCATAAAGCAGCTGAATAGCGGAGAAATCCAAAATAAAACCGCGGGGTAACATGGGCCGAAAAAAATTCAACAATACAATAACCAGGACCACAAGCAAGAATAGAAGGGAAAGAAAGAGCGTTGTTTTCAGGCCTCTGCGCTGCCCGGAGGATCCCAGGGCACAAAGGCCTTCTTTTGTTTTTTTCGTTATTATTTCTTCTGAAGCTGGGAGGAGGAAAGGACAGCACTCCCTTGGCTTGATAGGTTTTTGTGTTTGTGTTTTTTTTCAGACTCGGCTGCCAGTGGGCTTTATCGGTGTATATTTTCGTTCAGAGGGGATACTGCCTTCGCTGTACACAACGCTGCAAATGGTGCACTTTGGTGCATTTCACCTCTTTTGAGAGAAGCTTTACTTTGCCGAAAACTGACGGACAGCGAAGGACCCCTCAACATCCGAACAACCTTTGTAGGGAGGGGGTGCAGCAGCCCCGGCAGGGAGGGCCGTGAGCTGCGCTGATTGTTCCACCGGACAAAAGCAGACAGTGGGCGATGTGTTGTCCGGGAAAGGGAACGGAGGGGATGCAACCCACCTGTGTGACAACCTGTAGGCGCCGTGGTATGCTGCAAGGTGTATCTCTGCAGCCCTTGGGGTAATCAGGCTGGGGAAAAAAACAACAAATCACAACAAATCACACCCGATCGTCAGCTGATTGAGGGTGTGATATGAGGGTTCTATCCAACAAGGATATCAAGGCGGCACTTTCAAAGTCCTGCCAAGGACAGCGCCACGTGGGTGTGTGCTTCTGATATATGTTATGTCATCATGTGAACCCTCCCCAGCGTGTGCCAACATCCCTGACACGCTCACGAAAAGCATGACACGGAGAAAACAGGTGCCGAAACAACCTGCCGAGCACACGGGTGGTGCCACGTTGATCCACGCAGCGATCTCCCATGACAGGAAGCCTTGTCGCCACGGCAGAGTCGCCGCAGACTGTGGGAGAGGTGTCGCCAGTCACCTTGAGGTTGCAGTGTGTCATCAGGCTAAGACCCGTGCCCTCTTCACCTCCCCCGTTAGGTTGCTCCCATATCGTTGCCTGCTTTGGGGCCTGAAGGACATAGGGGTCCAGCAGGCACTTGAGCATCGCAAGGCATGAGTGGCTGTTTCAAACTCCTGGTGCAAGCACCCGTCATGGTCTGGGGAAGCCCTCCCAGGTAGTTTAACGTCTTGCCCAGGACAACACGAATCACACCCGATCACAACAGATCACAACAAATCACAAGGCAAATGTTGTGATTTGTTGTGATTTGTTGTGATTTTTTGCGATTTGCTGCGGCCAGTTGTGATTTGTTGTGACTAGGTGTGACGTGGTGTGATTTGTTGTGACCAGTTGTGACGACTTGTGACCCTTTTGTGATGAGTTGTGATGAGGTGTGATCTGTTGTGATCTGTTGTGATCGCGATCCAAAATTTTAAATTTTTGAAATTTTGGATCGCGATCACAACAGATCACAACAGATCACACCTCATCACAACTCATCACAAAAGGGTCACAAGTCGTCACAACTGGTCGCAACAAATCACAACTGGCCACAACAAATCGCAACAAATCGCAACAAATCACAACAAATCACAACATTTGGCGTTGTGATTTGTTGTGATCGGGTGTGATTCGTTGTGATTTGTTGTTTTTTCCCCCAGCCTGATTACCCCAGCCCTGATCATTTTCCCACGCAGTTTGTGCCGCAAAAATATCTAGGAAATTAAATTACCCGCACGCACGACAGGGGATCACGTCCTTTTTTTTGTGAGAGTTGTGTCAGGGTATAAGATAGACTTTTTTTCTGGCGCCGTTTTCCGGTTTTTCTGGTTTTGAAAATTTTTCGCGCGCGCCTTCGGCGCGCGCGACCCGCGCAAACCCTCCCAGAATCTGAGAGGGCCCGGTGCCTGCGCGCGTCCTGTCGTACTGAGGCTGCTTGGTGGGGCAGGCGCAGCAGCTGCTTTGAAAGTTTGGACTCTCGGCCAAAAAAGGTCTGGTGCAATGTTTTTACGCAGGGGGGGTCTGGGGGGCGGAGCCCCCCAGCCGCCGGAGGCCACGGTAGTGAACATCTGTTCCCTACAGTCTGGATTCGCTTGTAAGTAGGAAGGCTTCGCTGTATCGCAGCCCGGCCAGCAGGAGATCACTGGTCCTTGAGGGTTCAACCTTCAGGGTGGAGGAGGACGGGGGAGCGACCACTCGTGATAGGTGTGCGTTGTGGGTGGAGTGGGTGCACGACAGAATGGCCAAAGGGTCCACGAGATCTCTGCACACATTCCGTTGTCGAGGAGATGGGCACCTAGCTGTGACGACAGGCAACAAACAAATCTCATCTGTTAGTTGCCCCCAATAGGCTTGGCGACCTTCAAGACTGCTTGAAAGTCGTTCGTGTTCTCGTCTCAGCCCTCCAGACAAGCAGATCTGTCTCGAGTTGGTGGGCTGTCGCCATGTATTCGATGGCACCGAGTGACGCTGCACAGAGGCAGACGACACGGTGAACTCCAGCGGAGGTTACCCTACCTCCGCTGGAGTACACCGTGTGTCTCCCATGAGTCTCAACTAGCGGGAGTCTTAGCGTAAATTAGCTGGAAAATAGACTCCCGTATCCAGTACAGACTGCAGTCTTAGACTCCCTCTTAGACATGGTGGCTGGAGTCCACCATGTGTGCACCTTCAAAACAGAAGAGACCTGCATGACGAGGGCATCACCACCCACCGGGCCACCCGCTAGGTCCATTTTTTCTTCTCCGCTTCTCTGCCTTCTTTGGACTATTTGAGCTCTGTGCGGATCACGATGGGGTCACTTTCTATTTTTTTATGGCGTTTTTTCTGACTGTTTTACTGTCCCAAAGTCACAAAAAAACGCCGAAAATGAGATCGACCTTTTTTTTTTTTTTCCAGAAAACCGGGAACCGGGAAACCCTGGTTTTGAAAACCGGAAAACCAGACCTATCTTATCCCCTGGTTGTGATCACAGCACACGGAAGCTGTGCCTGTGCAAATCTTTTCAGAACATCACCACGCTGCAGGCGCGCGCGGGGGGGGGGTGCTGTGCAACCTCTTCCCTTCGGTTCTTCATTTCTCTTCAGATATTTTTGAGCCGCACAGTATTTCTTTTTGCCCCACCACAAAACGAAGAAGAATCAACCCATCTGCCAAGTATGCCTGGGACTTTGGCCTTTTTGGGCCCAAAAAGGGGTCGGGATTCCACTTTTTCTCCAAGGGTTTTTTAGGGGGGGAAATGGCGCGCAATCCCCCTCGCGGGCAAGAAAATCCCCCCATCCCCACCACACAACCAGTGTGAGTGTGGTGTGTGGGTATTGGACGCCCTGTGTGATGAGAGATAGTGGCAACACAACAGCAACATGCCAGGCAAGGGGAGCCAAAAATGGGTTTTCGGGGCGTTATTGCAACGACCCCTTCCTGTGCCCCAGCGGCACAAGCTCAAGGATTTGGTTGCTCGACATACAGGGGGGTCTGGGGGGCGGAGCCCCCCAGCCGCCGGAGGCCACGGTAGTGAGTATCTGTTCCTTGCGCCGTAGTGGGAGCGCGTGGGAGTTGCGGGCGTACAGATTCTGTGTGAGTTGGCTGCGTCCTCCTGAGGCTACGGAGAGTGGTCTGGGTCCCATTCGCTGATGTGAACCCAAAGGACTTGGCTACAAGACAGGCACACGCTCCAGCCTAGTGGCACAGGGGGGTCTGGGGGGCGGAGCCCCCCAGCCGCCGGAGGCCACGGTAGTGAACGCCTGATCCTGACCGGGGAACAACGCCGGGTTTTGGCTGGAAAAACCGAAAAAGGGGCGGGTGTCCGGAGGATTCATCCTCACCCCCCACTAGAATACCACCTGCCCCGAAAAACTTCACCCAGAAAAACCTGTGGGGAAAAAATCCCACCTAAAAAACCCAAGGAGAAAAATAAAATTCCCTCCCTGCAAAAACCCTAAGAGAAAAAAACTGCAATCCTGAATCGGGACTTGGACTCCACATTTAGCTTCATACTTGGCATCTGGTGCCCTTTTTTTTTTGAAAGAACTACCGCATCGCGACCGCGCAGTTCCTCGACTTCAATAAAAAAATACCCTCTCCCACCTCCGCCCCCCTCGGATTTCTGGGCGTTACTTGTGAGAGCGCATCGGCCCAACCTCTCAGGTTGGAGTGAAATCAGGAGTCTCAAATAGTTTGGCGTCACACCCGATTTTCGGGTGTGGCACCAACTCAACCTCACCCACCATGACTTTTTTTCCTCACGGCACAGTGACACGCGGATACGGCATACACCCCGCCTTAGTTGTAAACACTTGCACATGCCAGCACCATATCCTCGAGTCTCCCGCCAGGCCCAGCCGCAGAGGCGGGGCCAGCGCACCCTCGCTCTGCAGAGCAGAAAAGTGGGCCGCCCTAAAGAATGGGCAACACACAGGCACGGGTTTGACACAGAGCGAAGGCCCTGTTTGTTGCGAGGACTCAGGGGGGTGCGGGGGGAGAGACACGGAGCATATGACTGGGTGCCACCAGATCAGCACCGCACATCCTGATAGCTGTCGGGCAGTGCGGCACACCAGGTGGTGGCAGCTAGGGCGTGCAGTTGAGTTGCCTTATACAGGCGGGAGCAATGACGTGCAGCGGCAAGGAGCAGATGCAGGTCCAACAACAACGCAACAGGAGGAGGAGAAGGAGATGAGGAGGAGGAGGTATCAGGGTCGGGGGTGATGGGGGGGGGGGGGGGGAGGGGAAAGTGCTGCTCTGTATAACAGACGCAGACAGGCATGTGCGACAGAAAAAAGAGGTGGAGGAGCGATCTTTATTTTGTACAAACAGTGCGTGTGTGCAGGGTGTACCGAACGCTGCCACGAGTCTTTTTTAGTGCAAAAAAAAAAGCTGGCTGTTCTAAAAGAAGAAAGCCGCTGAAGGAAAGGGGTGTGCTGTTGCACCCAACTGCGCAAAAAACGCCGTGACGGAGGTGTGAGGAGGGGGTGGGGGGCATGCTTTTGTTTTGCAAGTGAGAACAAGCGCAGCTGGGGGTGCTTGGGTGGGAAACGAAAGAGGCGATGCCCCCTCCCCATCCCTCTCCTGCGCGCGCAGTGTTTGTGTGATTGCCGTGACACATATAAATATTCTGCCAGAATCATATTGAAGAACCCCTCTTCGCGACGCTTTGCCAAGAGGGTGGAGCTTCAGGTGAGCAGCACGCCAGCGGCACGCTGTCAAACACTCGGGAGAGAACGTAGTAGTGAATGATCTTTCATGGGAAGATCGCACTTGAGGTATTACGAGAGTGAGTGGGGGGAGGAAGGTGTGCGAACATTCTTTCAGGAGGTGCAGGGTATTCTCGCTACGGGGGGAGCCCTCGCTACCAGTCACAGCTCGTCAGTCAGTGAGGGGAAGTGAGGCTGTTGCTCACTGCTTCTCACTCAGTCACATTGGCTATGTTGGATTAGCGAACCCGCATCGTACAGGAAGTCCACGAAAGACTAACACACGAGAACTGATACGCTATCACTCAGTCACACCTGGTAGCGTTGCGAGGCCCCCTGGGGGTATGTACACATAAAGCATGCGAGAGAGTAGAAGAGGAGGAGATGTGCGAATATTCTTTCGAGGGGATATTCACACTGTGAGTAGGTAAGAGTGAGGAGTGGGCGAGGGGGGGGGGGGTGGGGTGGGGGGGTAGGGGGGATGTGTAATGTGTGATGAAAACTGTTTTCGTTGGCAAATCCCTGTGGGGGGGATGTGCGGAAAACAATAAGGCTGGGTGCACGGCGCACTAGTCGACGAGATAACTAGTTATCTAACGAGTGGACTAACGAGTGATCACGAGAGATTGCTCTTTAATTTCGATCAATCACTCGTTAGATAACTAGTTAGAAAATAACTAGTTACCTCACTCGTCAAACTAGAAACTAGGGCGCCGTGTGGGGTGTGGGGGGGGGGGGATCGGGGGGATAAAGGTAGAATGCATGAGTGTTTATTCCACGGTATAAAAATTCCACACGTGGGGGATTGGGGGTCGGAGGGTCGGAGGGTGGGGGGGTGGAGACGAGGGTTGAAAGGTGGCATGGTTTGTTGACAACATGCGTGACTCGCTTGTGTGTGGGGTGAGTTCATTTCACAGAAAGTGTGACTTTGCCCCCATTCCCCTCCTCCTGGTCGGGACGCCTCGATGCACAAACCCCATGCGGCAAAAAATAAAACGTCGACCACATCAACCGCTGTAACCTGCGGTGATCGGTCCAATTTGTTTGCACAACATGCGTGCTGTGTTTGCCAGGGTTGTAACATAGCTGCAGCTAAACACCTCCGTGCCTTGCATTGGCCATACCCGTGCCAGGCACCGAATCCTACACCCCTAACGATAAAGCGCAGATTGAACGCCACACACACACCACACAGACAATCTGACAAGCGGTACGCAACATACATGAAGCTACCAACCCGTGGAATTACCTTCGGTGTGTTTATGTGTGGTGGGTGGGGAGGGGGATGGGTGTGTCTGTCTGTATGAAGCAGCCCCGAAATTGAACTTTTTTTTGATGGATATAAGTTGGGCAGGCCAACCAGTTCTCGCTGGTCTGGCCCACAGGGGGAGGATGGGGCTGCGTCGACAAAGCGTGTAGTGCCGGGGGGAGAAGGGGGCAGAAAGAGTGCTCGTTGCCACTGTGTGATGTGTCACGGGGGCCCCAGGATGGGCTGCTTCTCACAATTCTCTTCAGATCGACCTGCCCGAAGTGCAACTGAGCTACATCCTTACGGAGGGACAGAGCCAACAGGCGACTCTGCTCTAAACAGCTCAAGGGCCAATCAAAAGATTCCAGCAGCACACGCAGGCGGTGCGCTCCTCAGAAGAAGTACGAGAAACCACGGCAAAAAGCACACAGGAGGCACGCGACATCAATGCGAGAGACAAACAGTGAAAGGTAAGGCGATGCGGAGAAAAACGAGACATGAATGGGCACCCTTCCATTTTGAAAACACTCCGACGAGCCTTTGGTATCCGGTGTCGGTTTGCGCGTGATATGGCGATATTGACTTTCATCCTTTTAAAATGGGGGCGCGGCAAACTACAGCGAACACTGGGCATTGGTCATGGCTCCACGCATCCACCACAGGAGCCACTCGGGGTGATGTGTTTTGAGCGGGGTCTCTGATACAAGATCCCCTTTTTGAACCTGGTGCGATAAGCTAGGCCAAGACCTGGATTGTTGCGATGTTGCGCTGTTTGAAATCCCCCTCCCCGGAGGAGAAAGAAGAAAATCCAATACAGGATATGCGCTCATTTTCCCACAGTTTGCATCACTGTGCCAGAGGCTTTATGAGAGATATCACACATTTACAGCCGCCGCACATTGGTGAGGGGGGGAGGCAAACACGCATTGCCTCAAAAAAAACCGAAACCCACCTTAGTTTGCACCTCACCGATTTACTGTTTTTCCCATCGATGGTTTGGCGGTTACGGCTGTAGGGGTATACCCGTTGCGATGGAGGGAGGAGGGAGGAGGGGGTGGGGTGGGTAGGCGTGTTGCATGTGCTTCCCTTTCCCCTCCCCTCCCCCCTCTCGAGAAGATGCGTGGCTTTCTGCGCCACACCCTCCTCACACACAACAAGGCGTGCACCATGGCACATGCAAAGACCACACGATGATATTCCCCGCCCTCCAATCAAGCTGCATCTCTCTCTCTCTCTCTCTCTCTCTCTCTCTATCCACCTGACGCACCCACACCTCACCCCGCTGCACCGTTCAGCCACCTTGGCAGAACAAGCTGCCCTTCCTCTGAGTGATGAGAACCGAGTACCCAACTCAGGATTGGCACATCGGTGTTGTTTGCGTTACATAGATATAGTAGGGGGTGAGAGCTTTCGCCCAAAACCTAACAGCATCACATGGTGAAACGGTTGAAGAGGCGATCCCTCTTTCCATGCGAACGGTTTTGAACGATTTTTTTTGGCCGTTGTTCTGATCAACCCTGGCAACGGAGGGCAGTGAGAGCAAGGGGCATGTGGAACAGGCCGTTGCGTTGCCTCTCACTGCCGCCCACGGGAGAATAATTCGAGAAGAAGTCAGCGGTATCGCGCAGCAGCGCTGGTGTGTGTGTACAGTCGAGGGAAAACATGATAACACCCTCGGTGCAACCTACACGAAACAAAAAGCTAAATGAGAGAGAGAGAGAGAGAGAGTTTGTGCGTGGGGTGGAGAAAGTCGGCGTGTGGTGCAAAAAAAATAACATCAACCTCCAAACAAACGGCAAAGGGGGGGAAGGTTCGCGGCTGGAAAATTTCGGCGTGGTTCTCCTAATCGACAGGAGGATGCACCAAAAACGCACCGTTTTCGGCACCATCGCGAAGATCCCCTCCCCCCAAAGCCTGCTGGAAGAAAAACTACGGCAAAGGAGGGGAGGCATGGGTTTGCAGGTGGCTGTGGGGGAAAGGGCGGGGGGGTTTAGCTGGGTTGTATAGACATGAGGGACATTACGCTATATCTGGGTGGGGGGGGGGGCGGGGAGCAGATCAGAGCCCTCAGCAGAATCAAGCAGAGCGGAGGTTGCGTCTGCCTTGTGTGTGTTGATGATGCGCGTGTGTCACATGGACGCACGTTGAGATCATGCACAAGGCGGGAAAGATGGGGAGGCATGGAGACAAAATACAAATCGGATATGCACCTGGAAGAGAAAGCGTGGTACATCTGGCACTCATGGATGGATAAAAAACATGACCTCATAAAAGTATAAAGGCGTGCTCCTCCTTGGAAGCACGGTTCCGCTAAAAACAACGTTGCTTCAATAACTCAGCATCGGTATCACACATGATGGAGGGAGAGAGCAGCGGCACACTGCCAAACAGAGGAGAGAGAGAGAGAGAGAGAGAGAGATGCGTGAGGCTTGCCGGATTTCTCTGTTGCGGCGCTTGCATCAGCTAGAGCTTCAAGCAAGCAGCACCTCCAGCGGCACGCTGTCATTGCAATCACTGAGAGAGCAAAATACGCGTACTAGACGTCCTTCTGTCGATATCTTACTTGGCGCTATGGAAACACAAAAATGGAACGAAGAAAAATGTTTTGTTGACCGCTTCCACCACTCCTCTGCACAAATCTCACGACCGGCTATTGTGTGTTTGTGTTGTCTGAAGTACAGAAGGTGTGGTGGAGCACGAAGAAAGGGAAACATGACAGAGGTGATGACGCCAGTCCTTTCTAGTATCGTATTTCCTCCTATACACAATGCTGCGCTGTGTTTTGGATGGTATAAAAAAAAAGATAGAGAGCACGCATAATAAATACTACAACAAGGGAGCTGCAATTCGCATACAATCCTCGGAGACGAGACGTGCGCCAGGGCAGAGAGTTGCCGGAGCGGGAGGCGCCACAAACAGTATCCACACATCTCACAGCCGTGGCATAAACAGAATCGGAGGGCCGTGTGTGTGGTGTGCACACAGCACACCAGCGTGGTCTATGCATGCAGGTCAGGAATAAACCGCTCCTCGGGCACAAGGTAGAGCGACCTGTGAATGTCGACGGGTTCCAGGGCTCCAGCAGACAGGGCCCGGCGGAGGAGGACAGATGTGTAGGACTTTTCAGCGCCGTCATGCGCCTCTATGTGCTGGCGGGCGGCAGAAAAGTCGCCATCGTAGAGCTTCGTCACAGCACTGTTGGTGCCCTTGTAGGGGTCCTTGCTGTCGGCCTCCTCCAGCTGGTACATCCACTCGTCGTTCGCCGCCTCCTTCCGCCGCATGACCTGGAAGAGGAATGACGTCTTGCCACCCTTGAGGGTGGCCTTGCATATTTTCCGCATCAAGAAGTTGACGATGCTGTCAGCCCCGACGGTTCCGTCGCACAGCAGGGATGCGCCCCAGGCGTTTCCGGCACGCTCCAAGGCAAAGGCGTTGCTGGCGGGGTTGCCGATGGAGGCGTACTTCTTCAGGCCGGTGCAGCCCATGTTGCCGCAGACGGCAGATCCGGCGGAGGCCGCAAAGTTGACGGGGGTGGGCAGCGACGATTGCACCAGCAGTGCCAGCTCGAGGCAGCTGGTGCGGTGCGTTGCGGCAGGGATCATGCTGTTGAAGGAGACCTTCACCTTGTCCCCAGAGACATCTTCGATCAGGCCGCGGAGTGATCCTGCGTGGGTCATGAACTGCTCGAGATACTGAACCATCACATCGCGGACTTCCTTCGTGGTTTTAATGGCATGCACGCCCTTGATGTTCGACACAAGCACACTGATGCTGCGTGTGTGCAGGGAGGAGTCGAACACAGGCGGCCTGGCGACGGTCATCTGGGACCTGCTTGACTTCGACCCCGTTGACCGGGTGTATGAAACGCTGTGCAGCCCGGTGGGCGTCCCCCCCTCGCCGCCCTGCGTCGACTCGTCCTCCGTCACGCTGTCCACCAGCACGCTCTGCGGCAGGTACTGGCGGTACTCCACAAGGTTCTTCACCATCAGGATGAAGGAGCGCTGCATGCCGGCCAGCTCGGCAATGCTGCTGGGCGCCTTGTCCAGGTCGACACTGCTGAGGTCCATGACTGCGACACGCGACATGTCCTGCATCAGCTGCATCAGAGGGGCAGTGATGCGGAAGACGAGTAGGACGGCCGCCACCAGCAGCAGTACCGCACTGGTGACCACTGCCACGTAGAGCGTGATGCGAGCACGCTTCAGGTCATCGTCAACAGTCTCCTCACTGCGCTGGATGCTGATACGTGTTGCGTGGCTCACCGCGTCCACACGCCACATCACGTACTGCCGATCAATCAGCGACACCACGTACCAATCCAGGCCGAAGGCATCAAGATGTTTGAAGCGCCGAACCCTGTGAGTGAGGGGAGGGTGTGTTGGTGGCATGGTGACATCCCGACACCGCACTGGTGTGTTGCTGGCTTTCTGCAGGTGATTGCCGCGGCGTGACAGCAAAAAAATGGCAAACCCGACCGATTTACGTCGGTTTACGTTGGCTTCCGCAGTTCTTTATACAACCCTTGTGCAGTTTTGACGAAGGGTCATGAATACCAAAAACGATGCAAAATGACAAAAGGCATATGGCTGGTTTCTGTGCCATACCTGACGTAGAACGGCTCGCCTGAAGGCTTCCTGTCTGTTTCCAGTGTGAAGGTGTCTGACTTGCCAGAGAGCATCAGCTGCTCATAGCGCCACATGCCAGTCCCGTTCACCATCACAGTCTCCTCGAGATAGGTGGCACTCCGAGAGACAAGGACGTCTGAGCAGTTCCGTGCGGACTGCGGGGTGCGTCGCACATAGCCAGTGTCCCCCTGGTTCTGGCTCTCGTCCTCGTGGAATGCACTGTGCAGGGGTGGGTTGCAGCCGTATCGCAAAAAAGAGGGCACCAACAGTTGTATTCACTTGAATCACGACGTGTCGTGGAATGGCCCGAACCCACACAAAGTTAACCGGCCATCAGGTGTTGTTTGCTTGTCCCAATTCACATGCACTTCCTTTGTTTAGATTCTCCACCCACCCATAACCAGGGACATACGTGCCGTGCGATGTCCCTGTCAGATAGCCCTCCTGTTCCCCAGGCGTAGCCGCCGCCCAGTTTTTCCGCACCACGACAAACAGCCGCCCAAGAGACCCTGCCCCGAGGTCAATGTTCTGCAGGAAATACGTGATCCTGCGCAGGTCCACACCGGTCATCACGGTGCCGAGGGGCTTCTTCGTCACAGGGTTGCCGTAGTCACAGGCACCGTGGATCAACACAAAGGATGCGGAGTTCGTCGGGGGGAACAGCTGCAGCATGCCCATCGGGAAGCGGCCGTACAGAGGGTTGAACTGGGAGAGCGTGCGCGGCGGGTACAGGCAGGGGGCTTCCAACTGTTCCCCATTTGTGGCGATGGCCACAAGGCCCTGGCACAGCCCACCAAGGTTGGATGTGTTGTGTGGGTATCCGTACGGGTCCCCTGCACCGTTCCGGATGATTTCGGCAACATGCGAACGGTTGACTGCAGGGATGCCAGTCGTGTTGTCGTAGTCTGTCCCGTTGTTCACCAGCATGTGGTAGTGGTGGAAGCCGTCGATAGGGTTGTTCATTGTCTGCGAGTTTTCCAGGGGGAGGACGTACTGCATCTTCTCGGTGAGCACACCCAGCGAGTTCATGCCGTACGACTTGCGCATCAGGTTGTAAAGCCAGTGCCGCTGCTCATAGATGTAGTCCCATGTCTCCACCTTGTCGGGGTCGGAGTGCATCATCAGGTCGCAGGTCCCTGTCATGTCGGCGTTGATCTTCCCCCAGAACTGTGTCAGCTCCGCATCAATCGTGGCGCCCACCTGCGCAAGAAACGCCTCAGTCAGGTCTGTCACCTGCTCCTCACCGGAGGACAATGCAGCACCGATAGAATTGTCACGTGCATCCTTTGTGTCGGAGAGTGCCGTGTCCGCGCTTGTCACAGAAAGCACAGTGCAGATCAGGCCGACAACAACAGTGCATGTTGCAACAAGCCCGACATTTAACGTGCGAATGGATACGAGCGCCATTTTGACCTGGCGGATGGGGTGTGGTGAAGAAACCCATCGCAGCAACGGTTGGCATAATATAACCCGAAGCGGTTTGTTGCTGGAGCATCCCCTGGGACACAGCGCCACCTCTGGCGAAGCGCTTACAGACACTGTCTTGGAAGAAAAGACAAGCAGTGCGACAGAAAACCCCTATCCCCTCTGACCCACACGTACAAAATCGGGCGAAATATTGCAGCGACACAGAAAGGCGGGCAGGGGCGGGAGGGAGAGGTGGGGGGGGGGGGGGGTGCGGGCTCGGTTCATTCTCGCCCCTCCTGGAAGAGGCATTGCTCTGGCGCTAACACACAGCACCGGGTCTTTGTTTGCCGCCCCTCCCACCCCTTGCACTTCTGAAACATTGGGACACTCACACAAGGAGGCGGGCCGTGCTTGCGGTGATACCTTCCCCCACCCAAAAGAAACCTCCCCCAGAGCAAACACGCACAGAAGCACCGATGCACGGTGGGATACAGCTGATAGCGCTGGACACCACAGGGTACCCCCCCATCCTATCACCCATTGTGGTGCACCTTCCGACTCCGCCTCCTGTCAGTATCTCACGGCGGGGGCTCTTGTATCATGCATGTGAGAAGGCCTGGCTGATGCCGTGCCATATGCATGTTGTATCTAGGGAATTCCCTCGGGCGTGAGGGGGGTGGGGGGGGGGGGGGGGGGTGGGGTGTTTCGTGTGGTGTGTCGCGTATTCAGGAGGAGAGAGGGGGGTGGGTGGTTGGTTGGTTGCATGGTTGGTTTGTTTGTTTGTTTGTTTTGGGCCCAGTTGTTTCCTTGAGAGTACGTTCGCATGTTGAGAGAAGGATATTCTCTCGAGCAGACCTAACCCAATACACACACACACACACATATGAATCTTTTTTGGAAAGCGTCGGTGGCACCTGGTAGGGGCAAGCCAGTGGTAACCTACCCTTCAAACCCCTAGGGAAACGCACACCGCTTTGCTTGCGGGAGTCCGTCATACACACAACTGAAGCACCCACATTTCGTGCCCCGTTTGTGCACAGAGAAGAAGAAAAAAAATCCCGTTTTTCAGTAACACCACACACGTGTATCATTTTGCAATGGTGCAGACCACGCCGAGCACCCCTTGCCCTTGATGCGGATCCACACTTCCACACACGTGAGTATTGTTTGGAAACTCGTCGAATGGCACCTGATAATATAGGGGCACAGGGGGGGGGGGGGGTGAATCATTATTCAGTCGGGATCATCACCCAGCACCCTGCCACCCCTGCCCTTAATGTCCCTTAGTGTGATCCCCACCTCTACTGCCAACGCGACGATTGAGAGGCTTATCCCTTATCAGCGGACTCTAGTTCCCGCCACTGGTTTATGCCAAAGGTGATTTGCGACAGGATTTACGTTTGTGCGGCATGCCAGCAATGCGTGAGGGGGAGGGGGGATGTGGGGGTGGTTGGGGGAGGGGGGGGGGGGTGGGGGGGAAGGAACGATGCGGTCCCACACCTTCTAACCCATTTCTGAACCATTCACAAAAAAATGCATGCGCCTTTCTCCCCTCCCCCCGCCAGCAGACTGCGGCAGTGCCGTTGCGGGCGGGGGGAGGGCTGGCCTCTTCAGCCGGAGGCAAATCTCACCGAGGCTATCATCGCGTGCACGGGTGGACCCCCCCCCGCTCCCCGAGCGGCAGTCTGGGAGGGCCGGTCAGAGGCACCCGCCCCCACCCCGCTTTAACTAGCCCCCTAAACGGTGCAGTCTGGTGGGGGGGTGAGGCCACCCCCCGCCCCCACCCCCGAACACCCAAACAATTGGCACGCGCATATATTTTGCTCTGGTTTGCGCAATGCCGCTTCTACACACATACACACGCACCCACGTGGGCGGCTGCACCCCCGTTGGGACGCCGTCCGTTCAAAAAAAATCTGGAACACTACACACCACAGAGACACACATCCACCCCCCGCCTTGATGGACACTGCGGGGGGCTGAGTTAACGGGTCGATGAAGCCCGACCCATTGTCGCCCGTGGCATCGAGTTGCATCGGCACGAGCCGGGGGCTAGGCAATTCCCCCCCTCTTCCTCCTCCTCCTCCGCACAGAGCAAACCCGCTCTGGCTGCTGCCATGGCTGCTTCTGCCGATCAATCGGTGAACCGCTTCGCGTGCTTTTTCGCCTCCTCACGCACGCGCTGCTCGTAGCCAGGCTTGTCCCGGACGTACAGCTCGTAAGGGTCCTTCTGGGCAGGGTCCTTCACATTCGGATTGTCCAGCAGCTCTTGGATAGAGAGGAGGATCTGCTTGACAGTGATGGACGCCTTCCAGCCCTTCTCTTCGTTGAGAATGGAAAGGCACACCGTCCCGGTCGGATAAACGTTGGGGTGGAAGATCACCGGCGTGAACTGCACTCTGCGTGGGGGAGGGGTGGTGGCGATGGCACGTTGTTCTTTAATTCCTTGACGACCGCCATAATCCAAAAGGGTGCCCTGAAAAGACTTAGCCGAGGCTTTGTTGGAACGCAGACTTCTCCACCCCACCCGTTCAGATCATCACGCCACTTCACACACATCAATCCGAAAAACATCACCACCACAAACTCAAATCAAAGCAAATGATTGGCTTCACCCCTCTTGTCTGGGCCAGTTTATAATACAATCACCATCAAGTCGCACATACTTCGGGGGTTTGCTCGGGAAGTCCTTGCTAAATTCGAGGCGAAGCTTGTATTCACCCCCTTCCCACGGCGTGTTTTCTTTGCCGGGGATGCCGGCCTCCCAGGTCATCGTCGCCACGCCTTGCGAATCGAGCACTGGTCTTGCATAAAACCCAAACGGTTTTTCCCGCCGCCAGTTCTTCCGCTCCTCCTTCAGCCGCTGAAGCGCTATCGCCATTGTGAGATTACCGCCGCGCCTGCCCCGCCCCTACCCCTCCCCACCGCAGGCTGTCTATAGCCCCTTGCTCAGATGATGCAGTTCAACGAAAACTGTGAGAGCCCTGCCAAGGGGAGGTTGGGTTTCAAAGAAAAGGACACCCCCTCCCTCCGCCACCCGGTTCGCCCGTGTGATGTTTGATGACCCTAGGTGATTATTTTTTGGCAACACACCAGCAAACAAACACGGGGGAGATGTGCCGCAAACAAACGCGCCTATCATTCCTTGCTCCAGGAGCTTAGCGAAGATCGCCTTGGGATCAGACAACTCGTGACGGGCAGTGTGCAACACGGATGTGAAATAACAACGACCAGCCTATCGAGCTCTCCTGAATCAGCTCTTCTCGTAGGAGGGCGGGATGGGGTGTATTGCGTTCTGTTCAGACGACTTTTTCTTCTCCCCTTTGACCGTGTCACTGTCATATCACCCACAAAGGCACCAACACATCCACCCAGGTGGCGGTGTATTATTTTCTGTGCGGGCGGTGAGAACTTCTGAAATGGCAATGCGATAGTGGGGGCTAGACACGCGCCATCACGAGCGGTTGGGTGCGGGTTTACCTTATCAGCAAACCGCTGAGAGGCCTTCGCTCAGAAGTGCAGGAAAAAGTGTGAGTGCATTTGCTCCAAAATATGCCAAAACAGCACGCCATCCCCCCTCTCCAAGGGAGGGTCACACACATACACACACCCATTGCGGCCAAATGTCCTACTGACCTGTGGCAGCGCAGCCCTGATTCACACCTTCCAAAAAATCTATCCCAAACCACAGACACCACGGAAGCAGCACTGAACACCGCACCACACCCTCCCCCAGGCAACAGGACCGGTGGGGCAATCCCACATCATCCCCACCACCCCCACCTCCCCGGCAGCTACTCTGTGCTGTAGGCAACAGCGACAGCGGGTGGGAGGGGCGCGTCACCCCCCAGGGCAGCCTCAACGGCTGCAGGGATACGGTATGCCTCGTAGCTGTCGGCGTCCGCCGCGGCCAGCCCCCCACCCGCAGGCAGGGGCTTCGGGACGCCGATGCGCAGCGGGGCTGCAGGCTCCCACTGCACCTCCGGTGCGTCGGCGACATGTGGGCGGCCTTCGGTGTTGAAGACATCGGGGAGGTCGTGTGGGCCGTTGGGCCTTGCCCTCCACCAGTTGACCAGCAGGGTCAGGCGGCGGCCCCCTTCGGGGAAGGGGTGCGACGGAGGCGGGTGGAGCACTCCGTGCTGGAGGGACCCGCAGAACAGCAGCAGCTGCGCCTCGTGGGGAAACGACAGCACCGCGCACGACGGCGCTGCGGGGTGGAGGTCCCCTGCCACCACCTCCTGGTCAAACACTACGGTGGGGCCTCCGTCGGCAGAGGTGTAGAACACGCTGGAGACCTCTGGGTGCACCTTAACATGCCCCTCCCCCGCAAGGCGCAGGTCGCAGTCGGTGTGGTAGGCCTTCGGCGGGTCGTCCGCATCCGTGTCTTGCCACCACCACTCTGCACCCAAGAAGCCCCCGCCTGTGGCCTCCAGGAAGTCAGGGCTGCCGCTGACCCGTGCGATGTACCGCTCGACAGCGTTGCCCGGGGTGCGTGAGGCAGCGGCGGGCATCCAGTAGGTGCCCTGCGTGAGGGCCTCGGGGCGGTCAGGGCATTCGTAGTCACTCTCGGTGATGCGGTCGAGTGACCCCAGCAGGTCGCGGAACACATCCCCTGCAAGCACACCCTCGATGACACACGCAGGGTTCTCCCGTGAGAGCGGCATGGTGGTGCAACTGATATCACTCCACCCACACCATTCACGCGGAGTCTGGGAGAGGGCGGTGGTGGTGACGGTGGGTGGTGGTGGGGAATGGGGAGGGGAGAGGTTGTGGTGAAACGCACACACCTCGACCTGTGATGAGGTGAGATGTGGCTCTGCAATTACGGCACTACCGCGTGCCGTAAACTCAAATCGGACCTGCGTTCTCTGTGTTCCATCTCCTCCTTCGTTACAGGAGGCTACATAAAAAAAAGATAAGGCTGTTGTTTGTGCGCCAAATCCGGGCAAAACAAAAGCAACTCCGCAGCCTGATGAGGAGGTTGAATTTGTTGCCCAAGCGCTGCCTACTATCTTTTTGACACTGACAGGTTCCCTGTTGTGGTAAAAAACGGCAAAAAGATAAGGCGTTGTTTGTGCGCCAAACCCGGGTGAACAAACCTCACGTGTTTTGCCTGATGAAGGTTGGTGTGAATGTGCGCACAGTCATAACAACAAGGCAAGGTAGATTGTATTTGTCACCCAAAGCGCTGCCAACTATCTTTTTCACTGTGACAAGCATTCTTCTTGTTGTGTGTGAAAAAAGCGAAGGGGTTGGGGAATTGGGGAGGGGGGGGGGGAGAGGGAAGTCTGCCTTGATTATGGTATACTTATTGATGAAGCGAGACATGTTTTCGACAGCCATCGACAGCCATTAACCTGACACATGCGATACGACCGGGGTGGGGTGGTGCAGTAGGGTCCGCAACAAATAATTGGGGACATGGCATGGTAATTTCTTCTTTTTGTTCCATCGTCGAATCGTCGTTGTATTTTTTTCGGTCCAAAAGCATCAACTTCCACCGTAAGGAGAGGCGCGGTGGAGGGTGGATGTCGCATCGCAGATCCAGCAGCCACCGCTGTTTCCCCGCCCGAGTCAATCATGACAATAGCAGGAAAATACCCCAGAGAACGGCCACACCACACCACTCCACCCCACCCCCACAAAAACTTGGTGTGATGGCGCGCATCGTGCGTGCGAGTATTTTCAGCGTGTTCTTCTTCCGCACTTTGTCCCTCGGTGAACCACCAGAAAAGGAGGTGACCCGGTGTGAGGTGATTGAGTCATCCAGGCGGGCAGGCAACCTGGGGGGAGGGGGCGTTATTTTTTTCAATTCTTGACAAAACGTGTTGCTGCATCGGCGCAAACACCACGTGGTTGTTGGTTGTTGGCACTGCTCGGCCTCCGCTGGGCGTTCAGAAACACCTTAGCGGAGAAGACACGGCGCATCGGTTAGGGCACGACAGAAGTGGGTAGCAAAGTAGACAAAAAATAACAGGGGAAGGCACAGGGTGCTGGCCTCGCCCCTTCACCCTTCAAGTAGGCAGCCTCTGGCATCTGCCGAGCGGAGGTTTGCACCGAACTCTGGCGCTAGCTCCAGTGTCCCGAGGGACACACCCACCCCGGTCGCATGCCTGGTTCTGCGTTGAGTGGACATGGTGCCGCACCATGACATATGGCGGGGTCAACAGCCGGTTCGCTGAAAACGTTTTGAAAGTAAAATACCGAGGGGTGGGGGAGGGGGAAGAAGCCTTTCGGGCGAAGCCTCTCTCTCTCTGAATGCAGCAGACAGATTTTAGAGAAAAAATAAGACATATTTGTTTCTGTCCGGGTTACGACGACACGCACGTGCAGATTACGTTGCGTCCCGCAAGCTGCGAGGGATGGGTGGGTGAGATGAGGCACTGATGGGATGCGAGCATTCCTTGCTGCCACCTGCCCTCGCTTGTAACACCCCCTTCCACAGAGGATGTTTGCCGCACGGGGGACAGGCAGATGGGAAATACGGGATGGAATATAGGGGCTGAGAGTGCTACCTCTCGGCCCATGCACAGGCCCTCATTCTTCTGGAGCGATGCCACGCAGCAGATGCCCTTTTTGTTAGTTTCTCGGCAACGCATCGCATCGCAGCAGGGAGTTCGGGTTGAAAATGCAGACAGTCATACCTTTTTCTCTTTTCGAACCACCCCCACCCACCCCCTCACACACACACACACACAGGAGGAGAGAGGGATACACGGGCAGGATGTCACAGGCCGACCTCCACGGGGTCTCCTCCGGGAACACCGGCTCCCAGGCCGGTGGCCAACAGGCCGCCCCCCTGCCCCCCCTCGAATTCACGGAACCTCGCAGATACGAGCTCCAACCCCTTCCCCCCCTCTATGGTGCCGCCCACGTGCGCACCATTCTCGACCACCTCCGGTGGGAGGCGGCGCTGGACAGCCTGGAGGGCGGCGTCGCCGTCCTCGCTGCCGAGCAACCCCCCACCCACGGCACCCCCCCCACATGGACTCTAGTAGTCAACGGGAAGGAGGTGGTCCTGACGGACACGCTGCTCCTCGAGGAGCAGAAGCAGAGGGAGGCGGCCGCGAAGAAGCAGGCCGAGGAGGTGCTCCGCCTGAAGCGGCGCTATGAGAGCGTCCGCGACAGGCTCCAGGAGGAGCGCGCCACGGCCGCGAAGGCGGGAAGGTCTGCGAAGTCGCAGGCCAGCGGCACGGTTGGGCGGACCGGGCGTGGTGGCGGAGCAGCAGCGGCGGCGAAGCAGCAGGCGCAGCAGGCACAGCAGAGAGCTGCCCAGCTCCAGAAGGATCTGGAGAAGCTCGCCGGGCGCCTGCGGGAGCTCGGGCATGACCCCGCACCTGCCGCCGCCGACTCCGCCACGCAGGGCGACGGCGCGGCTTGTCAAGCCGAGCTGCAGGGCCTGCGCCGCCTCCTGCAGGACCAGGACGGCCACCGCAAGCGGCTGGAGGCCCAGCTGCTGACCCAGCAGGCACGGCAGGGCGAGCTGGGGCAGCGGATGGAGGCGATGCAGGGGCACCCGGGCCTGTCAGAGCAGTGGCTCGAAGACCGCCTGCGCCGCCAGGGGGAGCAGCACGCCGAGCAGGTGGCGCTGCTCGAGGCCCGGCTGGACAGCCACGCCCAGCAGCACGAGCTGCAGATGCAGCGCATGGGGGACCGCCTCGGCCGCCAGGAGGAGCAGCTGCAGGCGCAAGGGGCCCTGCTGAAGAGCCTCCAGGAGCGCCCCACCACCACACCCCCCACCACTACAGCCACTACGTCCACACTGAAAACGGAGCGTGAACTAAAGGAGCACAAGGCCCAGCTCCTGGAGGTCGCGAAGCACCAGCAGTCGATGGGCGTGACGGTCTCCCGCCTCCGCGAGCATGTCGGAGGGCTGGGCAAGGCGGTGGGTGAGGCAGCAGCGAGCACGGATCTGCAGAAGCTGGCTGCTGGGCTCACCGCCTTGGAGGGGCAAGGCCGCGCGCATGCGACGGATCTGACTGCGTCGCGCAAGGGCTGGGAGGCCAGCCACAAGGCCCTCGAGGCCGACATGCAGGGCCAGCTCGCGCAGCGGGACCTCAAGCACCGGGCGCTTGAGGAGCGCCTCAGCGGCGCTTGCAAGGCCATGCTGAGCCTGCAAGCCGCGGAGGCGAGCGAGCAGACGCCCCTCTCCCACCACCAGGCGCAGCAGCTCCAGGCGGAGGTGGACGCGGTCAGGGCCGACCTGGAGGCGCAGCGCGGGCAGGAGCAGCAGCGCCTGGACGCGGCGGTGGCGGAGCTCCGCAGGGCGTGGGAGGCGCAGCAGGGGGAAGCCGCGGTGGGCGAGCTGCGGCGGCAGACGGAGCGCCTGGGGGTCACGGTGCGCGACCTGCGGGCCTCCTGCGAGGCTGACCGCAAGGACGCCACGGCCGCCCAGCAGCAGTCGGAGCGGGCGACCGGGGAGCAGGTGGCCCGCCTCCAGAGCCGCCTGGATGAGGTGTGTGGGGAGCTGCGGGGGACCTGCGAGGCGCAGATGGCGCGGCACGGGGCCCAGCAGCTCAAGGCCCTTGCCGAGAAGGCAACCCAGCTCGACACTACCCTTCGAGCTGACCTCCAACAGGCAGGGAAGGAGGAGGGCGAGAGGGTGCAGCGCCAGCTGACGCAGCAGGCCAGCGAGCTCGGGCAGAGCTGGCAGGGCCTGCTGGAGGGGGTGCGCGACGCGGAGGAGCAGCGCAAGCTGCAACACCAGGAGATGCTTATCTCCGTGAGGCGGGAGCTGAGCGCTGCCACAAAGGGGCTGGGTGCGTCCAAGGGGGCGAAGGGCAAACCGCCGGCGGGGCCCACGGCCGGGCCGGCTGCGGATGCCCTGCCAGCACCCACAAAACCCGCCCGCTCCTCCCCCAGCACCACCACCTCTGCCACCTCCGCCGCCTCTGACTCCTCCGCCCCTGCCCCGCCCAGTGATTCGAGCAGTAAACCCGTGACACCTATGGCACCCGGGGCACCAACAACGTCGAGCGCCGCCCCGACCCCAGCGCAGCCAGCAGCAGTGCCGCCGGCAGCACCGGCGCCGCCTGCCCAGCCTGCCCCGCCGGCCCCACCCCTCCTCGAAGCCCTGACGCCCACGGCAGTTGGCGGGGATGAGGCCCCACCCTGTAGGGTGCCGGGAGCCAGCAGGAACGGGAGGACCAGGCAGGCCTCCATCACGGCGTACCTGAAGCCTCGTTCCAACCGCCTTACCCCCTACCCGCAGAAGCCGGATGAGGAATAGGGGGGCGGGCGCTCCGGCCAGCGGGGGGGACCCGCGCAAGAGATTAACGTTCCCCCTGGCCGGGGTGCCGACCACGTCTGGGGACAAATCACGTTCGCCGTCGGGCCCCCAGCCGCACCCCACCCCGAGAAACAGGAGGTCTCGGGGCGTATACAAACACCTCCACACACCCCAAGTAGAACCCCAACCCCAACATCACCCCCAACCCCACCTAGACCCAGCCGAGCCGCTGTACGGGCAGGAGATACCCGGGCAACGGCCCCGTGCTGGGACCCCGTAGATTTGGCGACAGGGGCAGGAGAACCCCGGCGCCTCCGTGGGGGGGGACAGGAGTACTCCCCCTCCACCATAGAGCAAGACGAGCAGTGGTTGACGCATGCTGCAAGGAGACTGATGGCGCTCCGGGTACCAGTGCCGAAGGACGGCAACTGCCAGTACGCCGGCCTTGCAGAGCAGTGCGCGGAGTGGACAGCAGGCGGGTTGCGTGCAGCGGTGGCGTCGTCCATGCGGCAAAACGCAGAGCGCAGGGCCTCGTACGTGCCCGACCACGATGACCCGCAGGCCCCTACATCCTACGACGACTACGTCGAGAAGCAGACGCGCCCGGGGACATACGGAGACGCGGCTACCCTCCGGGTTGCGGCAGAAGTTCTGGATGCCCAGGTGTGGCTGCTCGCCTCCAGCAGCAAGCAATGCATGACCCGGTGTGGGGAGGGAGCCAAGGTGCTGGGCCTTACGTGGAGGCCCTTCCACTACGATGTGCTCCGTTTCCCCCTTAGCCTGGCCCGGGAGCTAGCTGTGACGCCGACGAACCAGTGGGACATCCCTGCAGCCCTTCCTATGCCCACCCCGGCCACAGCGGACGGGACGCGAGTGCCTACGCCCGTCCAGGGGTCCACAGCGTCACCGCCCCCGCGGCGATTGCGGCATCCTGCATATCAACTAACAACACCGGGAGTGATCAGGCTGGCGACAGCGAATGTAACGTCACTGCAGACGCACCTAGGCGACGTGGCGGGCCTGAAGGCGGATGTTGTGGCCCTGCAGGAAACCCGAGTCCCGGACCCGAGCAAGGGCACGCACAACGGCTACTTCGCAGCCCACGGCTGGGCTATGCACTGGGGCAAGGGCATGCCCAGGGTCGCAGGCGCGAACGGCCGCGAACAAACAAGGCCCGGAGGTGTGGCTGTCATGGCGAAGGAGGGCCTTGTCGCGCAAGTGGTGCAGCCGAAGACCGCGCAGGAGCAGAAGTTGTACGACAGTACCCGCATGGTGCACGTAGTGCTAGCGATTGGAGACGGGAAAACGGCGCTTCATATCCTGAGCGTGTACGGCCACTCGGGGACCGAAGTGGGTGAGCAGCGGGAAGCCCTCCTGCAAGAGACGCTCGACCTCGCAGCTGGGTTGGGGCAGGTGCCCGTGCTACTGATGGGGGACCTCAACACCAACCCGGAAACCAGCGCCACGCTGTCCCAGGCGTGCCGGGTGGGCGGCTGGGTCGACGCGGCGACGACGCATGCGGAGCTCGCACAACAGAGCGTGCAGAACACGTGCTGGGCGTCGGAGAACGGCACTCGGCTGGACATCTGCCTGATGAACTCCTGCGCAGCGCCGGCCCTGCGTCGCGTTGAGGTGGCGAAGCGGGGGGACTACGACATACCCACGCACTGCCCGCTTTTTGTAGACCTAGACCTCACTGCCTTCCGCCGCCCCAAAAAGATCTGCATTCTTCCCACCCCTTTCCCTGCGGGTAAGCCCAAGCTGGGAGACGCTGCGGCGAGAGGGATAATGCAGGACGTGCTTGCAGAGGGGGAACTGCGCCACGGAGCAACGGCCGCGCAGCTCCTCCACCGAGCCTCCACCTGCGGCGAGCGTTTCCTAAAGCGTGTCCATGTAGGCCACCTGGAGAGGCAGGAAGCGGCCTACACAGGCAGAGCGGAGGGCTACCACATGCAGTGGTCGCGGGCGGCCACCAAGCACCACCCCGCCTCTGCACGGGGGGCCGGTGACACGAACACCCGGGCGAAGGACGGACTGTTGGGGAACCTCCGATGCCTCGTCCAAGAGGGTCTCAAGCGACTGCAAGCCGATGCACCGTACGGCCTCACGAATGGGGAGAAGCACGCCTGGAACGCCGCAAAGAAACGCCTGAGGGAGGGGGGCCTCCCCCAGGGGCTGCAAGCAGCGCTGACGAACACAACCTCGCAGTTGCCGGACCTGGAGATCCTGGAGCAGGCCCTCATTGCCTTGGAGGGGTCGCAGAGGGGCATGTTCGACAGGCTCCGCGACGCGAGGATCCGCACGTGGAAGGCGAGGATGCAGAAAGCTTGGACATACGAGGCAGGGCAGGTGTTCGCGTACCTCGCAGATCGCTTCTGCGCTCCAGCCACCTTCATGCGGCGCGAAGACGGCTCTTTCACGGCCTGCCCCAAGGAGGCGGACGAGCTGCTGAGGAGCGACACGGCGTGGGGAGGGTACTTCCGTAAGTACGCAACGACGCCAGAGCCCCGGTGGGACACCTTCCGCCAAAAGTACCTCCGCTTTCTCCCCGAGGTGGCTGACATGGAGTGCAAGACCATCACGGCAGAAGACGTTGGGAAGGCCTTGGCCAAGATGTCCACGTCCACCTCGCCGGGCCTGCACGGTTGGCGGGTCCACGAACTGAGACAACTCCCGCACGAACTCCTCAGGCTCTTCGCGGAGGTGTTCAACGAAGTTGAACGGTCGGGCGAGTGGCCGGAGCAGCTGATGCACGCCATGATCTGCCTCATCCCCAAGCCTGGCAGCTCAGGAGAGCCACTGTCGCAGCGCCCCATCAGTATCACCCCCGTGCTGTACAGAGTGTGGGCAGCTATCCGGGTGAAACCGGCACTGAAGTGGTTGGAGATCATCGCGCCCGAAGACCTGCACGGCTGCCGGCCTGGCCACGGTGCGGAGGACCTCATCTGGCACCTGGCGGCACGTATTGAAGAAGCCCACCTCACAGGGCGACCGCTGCACGGAGTCGCCCTCGACTTCAAGAAGTGCTTCGACACGGTGCCAATCGACCTCACCTTCCGCCTGGCTGCGGAGCTCGGTTTCGACGCCCGTGTCCTGCGCACCCTGCGAGCAGCGTACAGGACGATGCAGCGGCACTTCCGGGCGAGCGGCACCATCGGGGAAGGCTTCCTGCCAACTAACGGCATCATGCAGGGTTGCCCCATCAGTGTCGTGCTGATTAACGTGCTGGTGGGTGTGTGGATGAGGATGGTCGAGCACCGGCAGGACACAAGGGCGCTGTCTTTCGTTGACGACGTATACGCCACAGCCCCCAGCCCGGAGATCCTGCAAGACGTTGTAGACGACTCTGCGGGTTTCTCCCACGACACCGGGATGGCTATTTGTGCAGAAATCAAGTCTCACGTTTTCTCGACATCCCCCGGGCCGCTCCGGATTATGTACCGGGCAAGGGATGGCGAGGCCACTCCCCTCCGGCAGCGCAACAGCTTCGACTGTCTCGGGGCCATGCTACACGCGCGCCTGATCAGGGAAGGGCGCACAGCGCCCCAGTCCGAGCGCATCGCCCGCCGGAAGGAAGGTGCGCAGCAGAACCTTCGCAGAACCTCAGCGCTGCCCCTGCCGGTGCAATGGAAAGGGCAGGCGGCGGCGATGACGGCAGGGGCTCGACTATATTACGATGCCCTCGTAACTCGTTGGGACAGCAAGGACATCAGGCGATGGAGGGGCCTCTTCGTCGCCGCGCTCTGGTCTGGCCCACCTCGCAGAGCACAGGAGATCGTGCTGTGTGTCCTCCATCAGGCGCACCGGGTGGACCCCGCTGTCGCCCCCCCCTACCGGCAGATCACCACATGGGCCAAGCAGATCAAAAAGTGGAGCCACAGCAGGGTGCTGTCCGAGGCAGCCTGGGGGAGTAGAGAGAGGCTTGAGGGGACAGGCCCCTTCGCGCTTTTCTGGGCTGCCCTGCAGGGGATTGAATGGCGCTGGAGTGCTGCGACCACCCTGGCTTACACTGACGAAGCTGGTCGCGATGTCACCTTCGACCCTGTTGCTGCAACACCGAGCGCCTGGGCTATCTTTGCACACGACCTCCGCCAATCCCTGCGTAACGCAACGGCGAAGAAGCTGGCCGAACGCAGAGACGACTTCCAAGGAGCAGAGCACGGCATTGACGGGAGGGTGACACGTTGCGTCCTGGAGGGAGAGGGCGCTGCAATCACGGGGTACCAGCGAGGCCTCCTCCGCTCCGTCGTTGCAGGGGCGGTGCCTGCTCGTGGGCGCACAGGTCTGGGGGAGGTGTGCCGATACTGCACATCTGGGACCCCGGAGACGGTATCACACCTGTGGTGGGACTGCGCGGCATGGGAGCCAGTCCGCCAGAAGCACCCCATAGCAGCGAGGGACCGGACGGCCTGGCCGGCATGCCTGGCCCAGTGCGGGGTGGCGCCCATTTACAGATACAGCGTCCCGGAGAACGAGCAGCCGCTGCCCATGTCCTTTGCGGACAGGATCATCACCGTGGCACAGCTCCACCGCTACTTCATCGCAGTCCTGGCGGCGCGACAGGAGAAGGACGGGCTGCTCGACCGCTCTGTGCGCCATCACCGTACTACCGTCTACCCCTGGGAGTGGAGCACCCCTAACCCCGAGAGTGCCTCCATCCCTGCACTGGCGCCTTCCGAAGTCAAGCAGACGTGGGGCAAGCGGCCCCCAGGCATGTGGGTGGCCCTCTGCGACTGGCTAAGGGGCCTAAAGTGGGGACCGCAGGGGAGCGAGCATACTGTGACCCTGATGGAGCTGGCCGTGGACTTCGAGCTATCAACTGGCCTTACCCTCCCAGACACCGTGACGCGCCGCATCCGCCCCCCCGCCCACGTGGACCCGAATAGGAAGGGCGCGAGGGAGGCCCGCTCGCGCATCCCTGCAGACACAGCCCCAGGGCTCACCCTGTACTTTGACGGTGGTGCGCGCGACAATGGCACCCCCTTCGCCGTGGCGGGGGCAGGGGCGGTGCTATACCAAGACGGTTGCAAGGTTTCAGAGAAAGTACTCCCGCTGCTGAACGTGCGTAGCAACAACATTGCTGAGTACGAGGCGCTCCGAGCAGGCCTGCGCCTCCTCGAGAGGGGTGATGCCCCTGAGGGCCCAGTCACAGTGCGGGGCGACTCCCAGGTGGTGCTGCGTCAGCTCCAAGGGGACTCATTGTGCCGGGATGCCGCCCTCCGTCCTCTGTTCCTCAGCACGTCCCGGCTAGCTGCGGACCTCCAACCGAGGTTCACTCTCACATACGAGCATGTGAAGAGGGAATCCAACACAGATGCTGATGCCCTCAGTAACGCCGCGATGGACGAGGCTGAAAGGCTGGGGGCCTCACGGCAGCAACTCCAGCAAGACCTCACGGTGTTCCAGAGCAGTATCCTGGGGAAGGCTGCCTCGCTGAAGGGGCTCTGCAGCATGGTAATGAAAGTAGGCACTGGGCCCTGGCATTGCGGCCATGCTGCCAACTCAACAGTCCTCACGGCGATCGGTGGATCTGTGGCGGCGGGCCTGTCGAGGAGGGCCCAGCTGAACCCTGCCACTGAGTCGGTGATGCGCAGCCTCCAAGCGCACCTGGCTGTGCCAGCCCCCAGCCGGACGGATACAGTGTTCCATGATCGCGGAATGGCGTGGGCCGCTACCTTCGCTCCGCAGCCGCACTACCCTGAGGGTTGGCAGCAATCGGCCCAACAGTGGGCGGCGCGTGGTCGGCAGGCCAACAGCCGGGTAGGGCGCCCATGGGAGCGGAGGGGCGCTGCCCCCCGAACTGCTCCCCCTGGTGCCAGGAGGAACGCAAAGGTGCTTGCCTGCAAGTTGCATTGGAAGCCCCGTTGCTCGGCATGCCAGAAGCGGCGCCTCCCGGAGGAGGTGTGCTGCCGTAACCATCACAAGGAGGGGGACGGGCTCCCGGTCACTATGGGCTTCTGCAAACGCCACAGCATGGACCGATGCGGTGACTGCTACAGCGATGGCAAAACACTACCACATTGCTGCCAAGCACACCACGCCGGCTATGCTGCACGCCCTCCTCCCCGGAGTGGCACTGAGTTGGCCCCACACTCTAACCCGAGTGGGGCCTCCGCTGTGACGTAGAAATGGGCGGGGGTGGGCAATGATCCGCGCAGGATCTCCCCACACAAAACGTGGTCACCACACACACACACACAGGGTGGGCTAGGACCCGTGCAGGGTTAACCCACCTAAAAAGTGATCAACACACACACACACACACAAATTCATCAGCACAAAGCTAAAAAAATCACCACCGCCACCCCTCTGTCCCTATCTCCGGAGAACCCATCCTCAGAACCATCGCCCCCTCGCCCCTCCAGCCCTCTTCTGAGCCCACGCAAGACAGAACATATGATTTGCATTTTTTTGTCTCAGCGCAGACCGCATTACCCCTCCCCCCCCCTCCCCGCTCGCTTTTCGATGCGATCTCCAAAACTAAGCTAAAACTGGACTGTGTGCCACCCCCACCCGGCGCCCTCTCCCTCACAATGATGTTCGACTCTATTCCTTTCGGGAAAGCTTCAGTCTCCGCCCGGTTTCGCTGGTCTTTCCCAGAGCCGCACGGAGGTTGGCATCGGTGCAGGCGTCGAGCTTGAGTGTGACATGGAGGTCGACAAACCCGGGGTTGGACGCAACAGGCTCTGCCACGAGGGTGTATGCCTCAGCCGGAAGCCTTTCCACTGTCTTGACGTAGGCAGATGAGTACGCCGCCCCCGCAACAAGCTTCTTCCGGAGCTGCGCTGCAGACATGGGCGGCGAGTCGGGCTCCTCATCTCGGTAAGACGTGGAGGAGGGCAGGGTTGCGATGCGGTCCTTCTTCCACCTGTCGTTCAGCTCCTTCTCCAAGGCCTGCGACGTGCCGAACAGCCAGTGCGGGTCGGGGTTGTACCTCCGGCAGTTGCTCCAGACGAGGTCGATCTCCTCCTTCAGCTCATGCACCGTGTTGTAGAGGTGGTTCTGCAGCCGTGTCGTGATGGTCGCCAGGTCGGAGGGGCGCTGCACCGATTCGTAATACCTGGGTGCGCCGTGAAGCTCCTCGTCGACCACAACGTTGAAGACCTCCATGCGTGGGTCGGCCATAAAACTGCGCAGCATCGAGAGTGCACGCTGCATGTTTGCCGGCAGAGGCTGCCGCGATGCCCCGGTGACCAGCGGCGGGTAGAAGGCACGCAGGTCATCCTTCCGGAACACCCCCTTCGCCGGAACGCCGTCGGCTGTGCCCGCCAGTGCCTTGCCCTGCGCGCTCTCCGTGACAAGGCGGAACACCGAGGGCCACCCGTCGGGATCTGTGCGGCACATGTTCTCCAGGATCAGCCTGTCGTTGTACCCCCCGTGCCACCGCCGCATGGCCCCCTGGATCGGCGTCTCGCCTTCGATTCGGTTGCGCGACCCCTCCACAACAGGGTGGGAGCGGTGCTGCGCCACACCCCCAGGGGCCGCGATGGCGGGTGCCGGCGGCACCGGGGAGCCGCGCCGCTTGGGCCCGGATCGGATTTGGCGGACCTCGTCTTCGGTGGGGCCTACGGGGATGGGTTCGGTCCGTCCGGACTGCAGCTGCCGCAGGTGCTGCGCCTTGCATTCGACAATGCTCATATAGCGTGGGAAGAAGGTGATCTCGACGTCTCCCTTCGAAGCTGCGACGGCCTGCGTGGTGGCGTCCTTCCCGGCAACGGATCTGCCGTTGATGTGGGAGACGCGGTGTTCGAGAAAGTGCTCCAGGGCGTGCACGTCGGCGGCGGGGTAGCCGTGTTTGATCTCAGCAAGCATGAGGACCCATTCACCGGTGAACCGCACACCGACAGTGCCGTTGGCGTCCTTTGGGAGGCGGACGGAGTGGGGTTGGGCGAAACGTGTGCCGCTCTTGCGGCACACACCACACATCACTTCAGGCGATGCAGACCAGTGGCAGGTGCAGTATTTGCTTGCCGTCACCTTGGAGCATGCGTTGTCGCGGTGCTTCAGCTCCTTCGCCTTCGCACTCGTGGTGGTGTCGAGCACGTGGATGGCATAGACCAGGCAGTCTGTGTACTTCTTTGTCGGTACCTTTGCCTTCCCCCGCCCCTTCCCCTTGACAACCGCCCCGCTTGGCTTGTCCATTGCCTCCTTCAGCACAGCCTGCATGGCAGTGCGCATCTCGTCATGGTGTGTCTTTTCCAGCACCGACGAAGGGCAGTGGTAGTGATCCCAGCAGGACTGTCGAAGGGTGCAGAAGGGTGTGTGTATCTGGCAGATGTGCAGGAACAGCCGCCCCCACGCAAAGGCTTGGCAGAACGTGTGTAGCCCCCCTCCCACCCTGCTCCCACACGTTCAACGGGTAGTCAACTGGCACAGTAAAGGCTCGGCTGCATCGGCACGCCTTGTTCGGTTTTGCTTGTGTGTGCGGGCGGGCAGCACACCCTGTGGCAGGGATGCTGACCCTCTGTCCCAGACAACTTGTTACAAACTACACCACCAACCTCGCCAAAAACGGTGCACACAGGTCAGAATGGTACCATACCATGCGCTGCCATTCACTCTTGATGGCGGCAACGGTTGCAGGCGGCACCGATGCCCTGAGGAAAGGGGGGTCATCGTTCATCCGCCCTGCATCGTGCTCCTGTGCCTGCGGAAGCTTTGCCTGTGGAAGTGCGGTGAGTTTTTGGTCAAGCTAAATCAACACACTGAGTGACTTGCAAACTTGCCATAAATATAGAGCGATTGATGCAGAACATGCCATTCCGATCCTATTTCTTGCACAGCAAAACACACACACACACGCGTCTTTGTCGTTTAGTGTCGACACACACCAATTACCTGCTCTTAATGTGATCTCCAGTCACACACACGCCGAGCTCTTGCACACCCTGCTCGCTTTAATATGATCTCCATACAGACACACAACCTCTTCGAACAGCAGAACATTGTCAATCGAACATGGCAACATACTTCCGCTTTGAGGAAGCTGATCCCACCCGTCTGGTAGCCGGGGGTCAGCGTCGTCGGGGTGGGCGCGCGCGCGGGCATCTTGGACACACCCACACCCACCCCCCACCCCTCTACCGAGGCAGGGGCGTCAGGCTCCGCAGCCCGAACACACACCCCTGTGCACACCCCGCCGCCGCCACGCCGCGAAGAGAACCTCCCGACTCCCGCCGCCCGCCACCACTGGCACCACCGGCGCGAAAGGTGCGGCGAGAGAGGCCAGGCGAGGGAGGGCGCACCCCACCCCCCCTCCCTCCCTTCCTCCCCCTCACTACCTCCTGCTCACTCCCACCGCCACCTTCCCTCGTTCTGAGGGAGGTAGAGGGGGGGGGGGGCAGCGAGGCAGGCAAATCAGCCCCCGGAGAGTGAGGAGTGAGGACGGTCCCCAACCCACACAGCTCCCTTGCCACTGACAACACTCGCTGCGCTTTTTTTCGTTTCTTTTTTTTTTTGCGTTCTTTTTGTTTAGCACAGCTCCGGCATAGTTGTTGCAGGGAGGGAATGGGAGGGGCTGGTTTTGGAGGTGCGGCGGAAGTGTTTTTCAGGTGGGTGGGGGGTGGGAGTGGGGAGGGTAGTTTACCCACACCCCCACAGCACGGCAGGATGGCACTCGGCGGCACGACGCATGGCTGCATTCGGGGAGGGAATGGGGAGGGCGGGTGGGTGGGGGAATGGCAGCTCCTACATCACTCGCTCCCGCTGTTCTGCATATCTAACTGAAGTAAAAAAACACTCTTCTTCCCCCCCCCCCTCTCTAACCTCACCAGAGCCGCACAGACACACAATCTCTCCTTCCCTCCCTCCCTACCTCCTGTATATTCCTTTGCTACCTTTGCTGAGCTTGGCTTGAGGAGGTGGGTAGGTCCTACTATTGAGGAGGTAGGCAGGGGTGGGAAGGGAGTGTCGGATGAACCGCTTTGACGAGCGGGTTAAAGGTTAGAACCGGAGGAGGTCAAGAGAATGCAAACACCCCTATGTGCGGGGTGGCATCGTTGGGAGGCTTCCACCCGAACTTGGGAAGGGGCTGGCAGCTCACAGCCAAGTGTGTGGGTGTGAAACGCGCGCGGGTCAGACCCTCATCCAACACACACTCAGCCAGAGAGGTAGGTCATACAAACATCCCACACTGCAGTGAACTGCTGATAAGGCAATCGGAAAACCCCCTCTCCTCTCAACACACAGAACAACAAGGGCCGGTTTCCTCCGCCATTTTGTCACTACTATGGCTGGAATGAACCCTTCACCCCACCCCCCCTCCTCACCCCCTGTCGCAGGAACGCAGCTACAAAAGGAAAAAAGCCGCCCTCTCTCCTCCCCTCCCACACCCATAACAAGGCCCCTTCTGCTCTGCACCGGCAATCGGGCCCGCAGTAGCGACGACAGGCAGGGTGCCTCATCCACCGTGCTGGCAGGGGAGGGGCACTCCCCCCCAACTGGAGGTCATTCTTTCTGCGGCTGGCCCTGCCCCTTTTAGCCGAAAAGGGCTTGCCTGGCTGAGGCGGCGTCTGCTGGCCACTCGACACGGAGGGAGTTGGAGCAGCAGTCGTTGCTGAAGCATTTGACAAACACGGCGCCCTGTGTGATGAGGAGGCAGGGGTAGGTCGCCTGGTGCGCCCTCGCCTCCATCAGGCAGTACCGCGAGCCTGTGATGCGCACGCTGTAGGCGTTCCTCCCGGCACGCGATGTGACGTGGAACGACACCCCCGACACACCGATACCTGCATACTCTGCATGCAATGAGCGCACCGCCAGCAGCACCGCGGAACGCACGCTCACCCCACCACCGCCACCTCCACCTCCACCACCACCCCCTGCCCCAAACCCGGAGTGCCGGACAAGGGCAGACATCAGAGTGGCATCATCGCTGGCGGTGGCAGCAGGGTGGTTGGCACCTGGTGGGCCCACAGGGAGCTCAGGCCTGCACGGCTCGCGGGTGACGCCCCCTCCCTCTGCCACACGCAGCAGGTGCTGTGGGGCCGCGTCCGGCCTCTCGATGAGGGCGAGCCGCACCACCTGCTCCGCCGTGGCAGCCGCTTCGCGCCACGCCTCCTGTGCCTCGCGCGGCACACCCACGTCGTCCAGCCCCTGGGGGGTGTAGGGCGTGAAGGGGCACTCCCCACCCCAGGGCAGGGGGAGCGCGGCCTCCGCCGCACGCACCGACACGCTGGTGCCGAAGATGGCGGGGGTGAAGACGGAGGCGACGAAGTTCCGCACGGAGGACAACCCGGCGAAGGCGGCGCCGCAGCCGAGGCGCGCGTGGAAGCGTGCCACACAGCCACCGCCGCTGTCACCCCCGCGGTGGCTCACCAGCACCAGGAGGGCTGCTAGAGGCGCGCCCGCCCGCTGCTGCGCAGAGGCGTGCAGCGCTGCGGCGCAGCTGGAGACCATCGCGTCGAGGCGAGCCGCATCCAGCACCTGCATCTCAAAGAAAATGTCGAGGGGTGTCGACTCCCAGGGGCCCGTGGCGCCCGGCAGGTCCGGCACCCGCCCCGCCGCTGCGTAGCACCACTCGGGGCTGCAGAGGGCCAGCGGTGCCACGGCGGACAGTGGCACCGCGAGGTAACACGGCGCGTCAACACCGCTGAGAGGCGCCGCCTGCGCCGCGGACGCCCTGCTCAGCACGACGCTGCGCGACGGGGTCCGCTCGGCCCTCGCCCCGGCGAGGGTGGAGCACCACTGCCGCAAGGCACCCCACTCCGCCACGGTGCCCTGGACGCTGTCCCCCGCCGCAGGCTTCGCCTGCGGGCACCCCCCCTGGAGGGGCACCTCGTCGAAAAGGCTGTCGGCGCGGGTGACGAGTGCAGCAGGGGTGATGCCGACCAGCGGGCGTGCCCCCCCACGCTGCGCGGTGCCGGCCTGCCCAGCTGCAGCCGCAGAGCCCAGCGGAGGCCAGGCCCCTATCAGATGGTCGGGGGATGCCCTGTCGGGCCCGATGCGTGTGATGAGGCAGTACCGCATCAAATCCTCCTGCCCCGTGTGGCGGTGCTGCAGCCTGTCCGCCACGGCACGCAGCTCCGGGACGCGGGACGCGCGGGCGTCGAAGGGGAGGAGAGGTGCGGCCTTCCCAAGCTTGGTGCAGTAGGGGAGGCGGAAGCAGCTGAAAGGGGAATACACCGACAGGTCGACGGTGCCCCCACTGGCTGCCGCGGGGGGCTGTGGGGCCTGCTGGGGGAGAGCCGCCTCCTGCTCCTGCCCCCCCTGGGAGAACCTCGCCCTGTGAGCGCATCCAACATTTCGCACCATCTCCTTCAGCACTGCAGCATCCGCCAGAGCCGCACCCCCACCCAGCTTCGCATGCAGATGGAACGACACCTTCGCGGGCGACGTCGCGCTGAGCAGCACAAACGACCCCACCTCCACCCCACCCGGCCTCCGCACCGCACCCCCCCCCGCCTCCACGCCCCTCCGCAGCGCCGCGGAGGCGCGCGCGACCTCCTCAAGAAGGTCGGACAGGAGGAGGCACATCAGGGTCTCCTCGAGCAGTGCAACATCCCCTACGCAGGCCAGGGCTGAAGCGATGAATGCTGCTGCGGCAGAGGCGAGGGGGAGGTCGACGTCGAGGTAGATATCCACGGGGATGCTGGGGGGGACCACTGCGTAGAAGTTCCGCGTGTCATCCGGGGAGGCGATGAGGAGGGAGGGGATCACCTGGCGGGAGCATATGGCAAAGGACTTCGCCCCATCCCGCCGCGCGTCCCGCGCGACGAGGTAGTCCGAATAGGGGGTCAGGTGTGCCTCAACGCCTGCCCTCCGGGGGCACCAGATGACTGACTCCACTCCAACCTGCAGGGACTCCGGAGGGCAGGGCGCAACAGCCCCGCTGGGTGGGGCATCCAGAGAATGCCGGAAGCGGCACACCCCCTGCCAGGCAGGGGGGAGCTGCGCTGCGGCGGAGGAGGGGTTGGAAGCCTCTGCCCCGCCGGAGGAGTCCCCGGCACCCCGCTCGAATTTGCACATCCCGTTGAGCCACAGCGCGCAGACCGACCCGCAGAGACCCGCAAAACCACACCCCGGAAACGGGCACCACCCGTGCTGCGCCAGACAGGGGTGCCGCGGGTGGTGCCCTGCACCCTCCTCACCCCCCTCCTCCTTCACCTCCGCCTTGGGCTCCCACAGCTCCTCCTCCGCTTCAAGCTTCGCCTCCAGCAGGGTGAGTCCAGCGGAGGCTGCCTGCCCTGGCGGCGGCAGAGGTGTTGGAGGTTCCCGAGGCTCCTCCTCCATCACCTCCTCCTTCACGCGCAGCACGGGGATTGGTGTTGGAGGGGGCTCGAGCTTGATTTGCGGTGGTGGTGGCGGCGGCGGGGGCTCTGCAGCCGCCTCCGCCAGGCCAGCCGCCGCAGCGTAGCTCCGGAGGAATGCGATGGTGGCAGCTGCAGAGGCATCCCCTCCACCCTCTGCCGAAGGGAGGGCAGCCCCCCCTCCCCCTGCCCCTGCCCTCCTGCGGCGGCTGTCCCCCGGAGGGGTCATCTGCTCGGCCTTCACCTCGCGCTTCACCACACCCTTCAGAGGCGTCCCGCCCTGCGCCTGTCGGCGGGGGCTCCCTTTAGGCGGTGTGGATGTCTTCCCCATTGCGGAGGACGGGCGGGGCGGGGTGGGGTAGGGGTCGGACTTCCGGGAGGCTCGGTCCGCCTCAGGAGGGCGGGTGCATGGCCTGTGGGGGAAGGGGGGGGGGGGGTTTTTTTGATCGTCGAGAGTGAATGGAAAAGTAAATCTCCTGTGGGGGAAGGGGGGGGGGAGGAGGAGGAGGGGCGGGGAAGCTGCTGTTGTGTAATGACTGTATGTGGGTGTGTGTGTGTTGATCACTTTTTAGGTGGGTTAACCCTGCACGGGTCCTAGCCCACCCCTGGGTGTGTGTGTGTGTGTGGGTGGGGTGGTGGGGGGGGGGGGGGTTGATCGTCGGGAGTAAATGGAAAAGCAAGTCGCCCAGCACCTTCTTGCAATGTTCGTCCTTTTTTGTAGTCACAACACCAGATATGTTGTGCAAAGCAGATCAATGCACAATGGGAGGGTGTGTAGCAGTTGTCTGTCAGTGGCCTGGTGGTTGGACCGCAACACAGTATCACTAAAACACGACCGGGTGTCTGTACGCAATACGTAGTCTCTCTTTGACACCATACACTTTGCGATCTTGTATCGTTGTTTTTTGTACGAATAAAGTGTGTGTGTGGGGGGGGGAGGGAGGGAGGGATGCCGAGATGCAGCAAGGCTGGCACGGCCTGCAGGGTGTGGGGAGGCTCGAAGTCACGCGCGATTTCACTTCTTCACGCCAGAGCGACACCTCATCACTCTGTGTGCTGAAGGGTCGGCTCAAAGGGGCTTTGGCATCCCCTTGTCGCCGCTGTGCTGTGCGATAGCAGCGCCTGACCTCTCGCTGGGTTCTCTTGATGGCTATTTCAGGGCACGCAGCCCCGAAGGGCTGCGGACAACACCCCGAAGCGGTTGCAACTCCTCGACACATGAACACAATCTGGGACGGTTGGAATGGGGATACACACTCTTGCCTTGCCACATCATTCCTTCTGGTCACGTTGCCACAAGGTGCGACTGCTGTCACACAGTGCGGCAATGCGTAGGAACCTGAATACATGACTGCACTCGACACTGGTGGTCTTCGCCATCGGCAAACATTCGGCACGGCTCCGCGGTCTTCTCCTATGAATAAGAAGACGCGCTGAAACGCACCGTTATCGGCACCGTAGCAAAGACCACCAGCCTGCACTCAGATGATGGGAGAGCAAGGGTTGGAAGGAGCGGCTGGGTGGCTGTTGTGTGCCACAGCCATAGCATTGGGTGGGGGGGTGGGGGGTAACGCCAAAAAGACTTGGAGTTGCGTTCTTTGTTTGTACGAACGGTGCCTGCTTGTGCATGTGTGCAGATACCGAACGCTGCCACGAGTCTTTTTAGTTGGAAAAACGCGTTGTTCTGACAAAAAAATACTGCGATGCGACGTACGAAGAAAGCAGCATCACGATGCGAAAAAGTAGAGGGTATAGTAGTGGCAGGGATGCACTGGAGATACATGCAAACATGGATCGATCACACGCACCTTCAGAGTTCAGGTTGATGCAGAGGGCACAACGTGCGTGACAAAAAGAAACACACACGTGTGGATGTGATTTCGTTTACAACAATCTTTTGATTGGTTGCACGGTCGCTGTTCGGGGATCGCAGCAGGCTACACTGTGCGTGCTGCGAGGAACAGAACACCAGACCAGGCATAGATCAGGGAAGGCATCCTCAAGTGTGGGGCGAGTGTATCACCGCCACAGCTGGGGATGCCGGATTGGTAGGACCACCACATGCTAGAGTGGCGTTGGTGATGATGGTGCTGAGGCTGTCCGATCACAGCTGCTTCGGCCCGCAGACAAGGGGTGCGTCGGCAACGTTCTCGCACCCACCCTCCAGCCCGCACGTGTTGCACTCCAGACCCTCCTGGCACTGGTCCGCGTAGCACGGGGACCACCACTGCATGCACACCTTCCCCTCGCCCACACGGTCCACGCACTCCCCGATCGTCGCGCTGCACTCCGTCACGCTCGTCTTCGCCAGGCGGCAGATCTGGTTGCTGTTGCACGGGCACCCAGGCTCACCCGGCTTGCACCACGGCTGGCATGTCACCGTCGAGCGCACGCACGTCCCCTCCTGGCACACAAGGTTCTCCTGGCACACGTTCGGCTTGCACCACGGCTCCACGTCCCCGCACGCACCGCCCACAGGCAGGCGCTTCACGCAGCGCGACTCCGTGTCGCACGTGTTGTCGCCCAGCATCGCCGTCTGGCACACCTCACCCGCCTCGCACTCAGTGTCGAACACACACTTCTTGGCAGGCAGAGGTGTCGGCAGGGGTGTGCGCGGGTCGGGCTTGCAGAACTTGATCCACGGGTAGTGCACGTGCCCGACACACGAGTATGTGGGCGGGCACTGCCTGTCGCTGTAGCAGGGGCGCGCAGCCACAACCGGCAGCAGGCATGCCACGAGCACCAGGGCCTTGACGGACATTGTTGTGACGAAAGGAGGTGGGGTATCTGTGGGGGGGAATGTCCCGGAGGTGGTGGCGGCAACCTGCGTGCAGCCTGCTGCAAATGCTGCCAGAGGTCTGGCGACCACAGGGGTTGCTGGTCAGGTGAGGGGGGGGGGAGGTCCACGTGTAGGAAAATCCCTGTTTAGGCCTGTCACAAACACGATTTTTTTGATTTTCGGTCAAAAACTCCACCAAAATGGGCGTACCTGGCCAAAAATCTCGTGGGGGATCACTGAAAAAATCCGAGAAAATAGCAGACACCCTCGGGAAAGTCGATCCATTCGAATTACTTGGCATTTTTTCCTGAAAAATGGCCGAAAATGTGTAACAAAAATGTAACACTTTTCGGCCAAATTGTAACACTTATCAAAACCCCATCTGAGCGCCCAGAATACCATCTAAACACCCCAAAACCGCAAAAATACCCCTCCAGTGAGGTATCCGGGTGGGAAAAAATGGGGGTTGCACCTTTTTGAGACCCAACTTTGGGTCCCAGCCGGGATTTCCTGGCCGAACCCCCATAAACCCCCTGGTTTTCCCCTCTTTTTCAGCCTTTTCCAGACCCGCGGACCCAAAATATACCACCCAGAGGGCCACAGAAGTCCCCAAAACCCGCCAGGAGTCACAGACATGTCCTAAAAGGGGTGGGAAAAACCAGGGGCGACCACTTTGGTGGTCAGTTTTGACCCAGACTCCCGAAATTTCCTGCTGTAACACTTATGTAACACTTAGCGCTACAGAAGTTGGTGAAATTACACCACTTTTCGGGGTGGCTCTGGGTGCCCAGAATACCATCTGGACACCCCAAAACCATGATAACCTCATTCCAGTGAGGTATCCGGGTGGGAAAAAATGGGGGCTGCACCTCTTTGAAGCCACCTTTGGGGTTCCGGTGGGTGTTGAGTCCCCCACAAAACCCCCCAAACCCCAAAGTACCCTGCTGGAGGCACTCAAAACCTCCCACACCAACATCGACCCCACGAACCCGAATAGGGGCGACGGAGTGAAAGCCAGGGTTCTCCTCTGACTTCACGTAGCCCATCTCAAAACGACATGATGCGGTATCGGCAATACGGCGGGCTTTCATCAACAGGTTCAGGATGTGTTTGGCGTGTGAGAAACCCTTGCGCCATGCTCCGATCACCGCTGTGTTATCGACACCGACCCTCCATCGTACACCTTGCATGTGCATGTCTTCGCAAATGTGCATCACCATGCGGTAGAACGCGTACATCTCTAAGACGGCGATGTCTTCATGTAGCCAGTTTTCGGTGAAGAGCCCCCATCGTGTGATCGTCTTTCCATCTCTGTTCACGATGAAGCACCATCCCGTGAGGCTGGCATCTGTATGTGCCGTGCCCCTATCTGTGGGTGGAGGACTCCATATACGCCAGGGGTTCTGCAGAAGTTGTCCCAGCGAGTCTTGCATCGAGGCTCGTACGTTCAATGGAAGGGTGACTTCTCTCGACCAGCTTTCGTAACTAAGGACGCCGTCCTTGCTGACTTCTGACATCCAGCTGAGCAAGCTGGCCTGCTCGTACAAGTGGAGCTGAAGAGCATACACCCGCCAGAGAATGAGTCCGCACATTCTCCACCAGAATCGAAGTGGCATTGCGGCTTCGAGCATACTTATCTGAAGAGATCCCTTTAGTTTCTCGACCCAGGCGGGATCCATCTTCCATCTCTTGTGTATGCAGTCGAAGTGTAGACCGAGCATTGTACCCTGTCGGCTGATCGGCGAGGTATCCCCAATGATAACCCCGTATCGTGCACATATCGCTTCGAAGTTAGATTTCACCCGATTGAGAATCTCCGCGGAATCAGCGACGAAGACGGTGTTATCCAGCCAAGAGATGTGTTCAGCCTGCGTGTTGGCAACAGCCTCTGCTCCCAGACATCTCGTAACAGCTTGACCCAGCTGTGGTGAAGCTCTGTATCCCATGGCTAGACGTGTCATCCACAAGATTGCGTTGTTGCACCGGAAGGCGAAGAATGGTCGGGCTGCAGGCTCGATATTGAACTGAAAAAACCAGCTCTTGAAATCAAACTCGCAAAAAAAGGCGCCGCTTAATACCGTGTCTACGATCATTGTATAAGAGGGGAACTGGCAGGGCGGTAGCTTGATGTGAGCCATGGCCTGATTCAGACGTTGGCA
This sequence comes from Rhynchopus euleeides, assembly GCA_963210315.1. Lineage (NCBI taxonomy): Eukaryota > Euglenozoa > Diplonemea > Diplonemida > Diplonemidae > Rhynchopus > Rhynchopus euleeides. Next base: position 992,054 of record OY723274.1, read on the forward strand.
TGCCAGAATGAAACGTAGTTCGCCTGGTTTCCTTTTCGGTACACAAAAAGCCGAGTGCAAACAGCATCCCTTGCGGGACCTCGGAGCCTTCTCTGCAAATGAGCCACTGAGCAGCTGTTCAGTGCATGCGCCCAACTTTGCGTTTCTAGGTCCGGCGCCGGCCGTACCCTCCCACCTGGCGTGCTTGGAGATAAAGGCATGAGAAATCCATATAAAATTCTCCTGCAGGTGGGGAAAGTCCTTCAGAAGGAGTTCGCTGTTTAAGGGGAGTGATGGTGCCCCCGCGATTTTACCCTCATAACTTGCTCTGGGTATCCTCGTGGATCCATCGATGTCCCACCAGGACCAGTCGTAGTCATAGTGTTGTAAGACCTCCCAGAGATGTTGTAACGGGCTTTTGCTCGAGATCGTAGTTGTTTTTGACATGTGCGGCTCTCGACGCTTGTTTTGTGTAGATGACGCCAGCTCGGATGCTTGGAGGGTGGACAGTGACGGCTCTCGACGTTTGTCATGTGTAAGTATTTTGGCTGTGGATGTAAGCGGCTCGCGACGCCCATCCTGTGTAAAGCCGGTGGTTGCACGGTTTGACAGTGACGGCTCGCGACGTTTGTCTTGTGTAATGGTGTCGGCTGTGGATGTAAGCGGCTCGCGACGCCCATCCTGTGTAAAGCCGGTGATTGTATGTTTTGACAGTGACGGCTCGCGACGTTTGTCTTGTGTAATTGTGTCGGTTGTGGATGTAAGCGGCTCGCGACGCCCATCCTGTGTAAGACCGATAGTTGAGTGGTTAGACAGTGACGGCTCGCGACGTTTGTCTTGTGTAATTGCTCTGGCTGTGGATGTATGCGGCTCGCGACGCCCATCCTGTGTAAAACCAGTGTTTTCATGCTCAGACAGTGACGGCTCGCGACGTTTGTCTTGTGTATTCTTCCCGCTCGAAGATAGTTGCGGCTCTCGACGCTCCTCTTGTATTACTGCAGGAGGGGCGTCGACAAGGCAGTGTCCTTGACGGGCTCCCACAGGCCCCGCCGAAGGTACCCCCGGGTGACCTGCACACTCCTGTGTCGGGCCAGTGCCTGTGCCGCCTCCTCGCCTCGCGACTCCGCGACTGCATTGAGGCTGGAATGCCTGATCAACTGTGTGGTAACACAGAGATTCTCTTTCAGGTACTCGTTGTATGCAGTGTAGGTGAGGTTGCCAAAGACCGGAGCTTGCTCCGCAAGACGTTGACTCTCGAACCACTCGAGGAAGATGAGGGATAGACGACCCTCTTTGGGTAGGAGAAGTGACTGACCCGAGCCCCTGCTGTCCGTCTTCCCCCTCACGAAGGTGACCATGAAGAAGTCGGGAGGGGAGTCGGCCCGGTGTAGTTGAATGTGAGCCCCCCTGAGCCTCTCGAGGTCGACCCAGCGGGACCCGGTCGCCATCTGCAGTGCCAGCGCAGCTCTGAGAGTGCCAGACGCCTTGGACAAGGCCTCCAGCACCGTCTCGAGGGCAGGCACACTCTCCATCTTGCGCTCGTGCCTCTCGAAGACCTGGAGCTGCCCGCTGATGGCCCGCCCCATGGCGTCGTGGGCCGACCTCAGCGACTGCGTGTAGTACGTGAGGTACTGCAGGGCAGACTGGGGCTGAATCTGTTGCCGGCGTAGCAGCAGTTGGACCCACAGATGGAAGCACTCCTCCCTCGAGAGGCTCGGGTCCATCACCTGCACCTTGTGACGGAAGGCCTCGGCGCGGCGGATCACAGAGAGGAAAGATGCAGAACCCCTGTAGCACTGTGCTTGAGTGCGCCAGGTGGCGCGCTTGAGGGTCACCAGCTGCGCCGGCGTGATCTCCTCTGGCTGTCTGATGGAACCCTGGGACAGCTGCTCCTCCCAAATGCGGAGGCTGGGATGATTCGAAGTCGGAAGAGGAGCTGCTGCGTGCGTATCCCGAAGAGGAAGGGTCGAGGGCGGAGGAGAAGGAGGGAGAGGAGAGGGGATACGCAGGGGTAGTCAGTCCTTTTTTGCGTACTTGTGGTCCCTACCCCCCCCTTGGGACGGCTGAGACCTCTTCATATCTTTCCTCCCCCCGGAGTAGCCCCCCCTTCCTCGCGTGGCTCCGAAGGTACCCGCGTGGACGGCGCCACCCGAGACCTTCTTCTGCGCCTCCTTCACCGCCTCACCCCTCTTGGCTACATTGGCGGCGGTGCGCAGTTCTCCGTCGGTGTAGGCGGACCATTCAAGGGTGAGGGCGTGGGCCTCGTAGGCCGCGCCCATGGCTACCCCGACGGAGAAGGCGACCCCCTCGGCACTCTGGTATTTCAGGGCCTCAAGACGCACCATGGTGACGTGTAGGAGGGGAAGCAGCGAGGAGGCCCAATGTCCCGTCCGCGGGTCGCGAGCCTTCTTCAGCACGGTGAACAGCGTCCGCTGCTCGTGTTGGTACCCCTTGCCGGTGTCCTCAGGGCTGGCGGGGAAGGGGCCGTATCGGGCGTGGACCTTATCCAATATGCGGTCCACGCCGATCCGGGAGCACAAGTGCTTCTCCCAACGGGCCACCCGACGAAGCTCGAGGTCGTACGGGACCTCCTCCGCCTCCTTCTGGGCCTCCAGGAAGGCGATCTTCTTCGCCTGTTCCGCAACCTGTTTGCGGAGGGAAGCAGCGTCGGCCTCGTCCCCGGCAGGGGGTACCGTGTCCACAACGGCCTCCCTCAGGTCCTCTTCATCCGCGCCCGGAGGTGCTTCCAAGTCGCCGCTCCGGACAAGGGGCTCCTTCTGGTGCACCTCCCAGGCGCAGGGCGGACAGACCCACCTCGTCCCCTCCCGTGGCAACAGGCGAACGCGATCATCGCGGTCGGGAATCCTCTTCTCCAGGCATTCTACCGAACCGCGACATCCACACCGGTTGCACTGCGTGCCCCCATCGTGGAGGGTCTCGCAGGAGGGGACGAGGACGCAGTCCGTCGATGTGGAGGCCGGGGCGGCGTCAGCTGGGTACTCCACCGAGGGGATGCGGCTCCAGTCAACCAGCTCCAGGTCGAACTTCGCCCTATCGGACATTTTTGTTTGTGCGCACTATGCAATATATCTGTTCATGGAATTATGTATGTTGCACTGCACGCTGCCAACAGCCTATTGTTTACTGTCACAAGCAAGATTGTTTGTGTAAAAAAATGGGGGTTGCACCTCTTTGAGGGAACCTTTGGGGTTCCGGTGGGTGTTGAGTCGGGAACCCCCCCCAAAACCCCCCAAAGTACCCTGCTGGAGGCACTCAAAACCTCCCACACCAACATCGACCCCACGAACCCGAATAGGGGCGGTGGAGTGAAAGCCTTGTGTCGCCAGGAGCTAACAAGGACATTTCCTTTGGAGAGAGTCATGGTAGGTACACAATTGGACATCGGGGGTCTTCTCGGAGCCAAACTGTGTCTGTGTGCTGGAAAGGTGTATGTTCACCTGACATATCGAGGACATCCTCAGAGCCGTGGGGTCTTCTCACCACCAAGTCACTCTGAGTCTGAGACAACCAACTCGGAGCCCGCGACAAGTGTCATTGTTCCCTCCTGGCGATACAAGGCTTTCACTCCGTCGCCCCTATTCGGGTTCGTGGGGTCGATGTTGGTGTGGGAGGTTTTGAGTGCCTCCAGCAGGGTACTTTGGGGTTTGGGGGGTTTTGTGGGGGACTCAACACCCACCGGAACCCCAAAGGTGGCTTCAAAGAGGTGCAGCCCCCATTTTTTCCCACCCGGATACCTCACTGGAATGAGGTTATCATGGTTTTGGGGTGTCCAGATGGTATTCTGGGCACCCAGAGCCACCCCGAAAAGTGGTGTAATTTCACCAACTTCTGTACCGCTAAGTGTTACATAAGTGTTACAGCAGGAAATTTCGGGAGTCTGGGTCAAAACTGACCACCAAAGTGGTCGCCCCTGGTTTTCCCCACCCCTTTTAGGGCACATCTGTGACTCCTGGGGGGTTTTTGGGGGCTGCTGTGGCCCTCTGGGTGGTATATTTTGGGTCCGCGGGTCTGGAAAATACTGAAAAAGAGGGGGAAACCGGAGGGTCCATGGGGGTTCAGCCAGGAAATCCCGGCTGGGACCCAAAGCTGGGTCTCAAAAGGTGCAACCCCCATTTTTTCCCACCCGGATACCTCACTGGAGGGGTATTTTTGCGGTTTTGGGGTGTTTAGGTGGTATCCTGGGCGCTCAGATGGGGTTTTGATAAGTGTTACAATTTGGCCGAAAAGTGTCCATTTTTGGTCCACATTTTCGGCCATTTTTCAGGACAAAATGCCAAGTAATTCGAATGGATGGACTTTCCCGAGGGCGTCTGCTATTTTCTCGGATTTTTTCAGTGATCCCCCACGAGATTTTTGGCCAGGTACGCCCATTTTGGTGGAGTTTTTGACCGAAAATTAAAAAAATCGTGTTCTGTGACAGGAAAAACGGCCTCGTGGACCTCCCTAGGCATACAGTGCAAACGATAATTATTATCGCACATATACCAGATACGATAATTTTCGGAAAATTATCGCATACGATAATCCATTATCGTATGATGCGATAATCCCATTATCGTATACGACCGGATACGATAATTATTATCGTATGCGATAACATACGATAATCCCATTATCGTATGCGATACCCACCTGATTTTGCCCGAAACCAATCACCGAAATCTCCAGTTTACCACCGCCAAACGCCACCAAACCCCGCCAAGGGCCACAATCAGCCACAAAATAGAGATCACTACCATTCTCCCAGCCCCAGGAAGGGTAAGATGAGCCTGTGGGGTCCGGTGCTGCAGGCAGGGTACGCGTACTGGTCTGTGTCCGGGCTGCTGTGGTCATCGACAAGGCTGTGTGGTCTGTCCGAAGGAGGTGGATGGTGGTCTCCCTCAGGTGGATCGCGTCTCTCCAATCCTGCATGGGCTCAGGTGTCTCCAGATGATCATCACCCCTTGCCTTGCTGTCGGTGAGGATGGCGCCCGAGCTCCGCCTTGTAGCGCAGCGGAGTCGTGCAGGTCAGGCAGGCTCCTTGAGGCCTCCGAGGTGATGTGCGCGCGCCACCCCGTGGTTCCTTGTAGAGTTGCAGACAGGTCCGTGCGCACGGTGGGAGCGTTCGTATCGCCCGTTCCGTGCCAGGTCCTGAAGAATACCTTTGGTTGAGTATTGCCTCTCTCGGGTTCAAACCCCATTCAAGGTCCTTCGCTATGTCATCACTGGTCGTCAGTCAGAGGGGAAGAACGGTGTTCCTCACTTTTTCACTGCTCACGGGAGCGAAGGCCAAGTCCAACATAAGTGGTAGCCTTGAAGAGAAATCTCCTGATCTCTCCAAACATTGCACCGAAGACCACACCTGCCTATCAGGTTCTTCCCCATCAGTCGAACAGTCTTTCTTGTTCATGTTCTGGGCAGGGTGCTCTGTCTCGGTCACCCCGACACCTGCTTCAACTAGGCTAGCCCAACGTCTTCCCTCAGTGTTCTCACAGGGGTGTCCTCAGTATCTGGGTCCCGACGGCAAGGCAGCGTACCAGTCGGCTTTGCGAACCCGCAACAGGCTGTACTGGTGGTTGCATACCGCCGCAAGTATGACCCTGTTGCTGCGTAGTCATGTTTTCCATGAAGTGGGGTGGCGACAGGGTGTAAGTCACGAGGGGAAGGGCATGTGGAACGGCCACTGCCCAATCCCCAGAGTCCTCTCCGCCCCACTGTGCCTGAAACTTCTTCAGACAGACATAGTGATGTGCATGTCATGGCACTATGTGTGTTGTGTCTCTGCTACCCATTTGTGAGGGACATTCTACACTTCTGAGTGAAGCCCCCCGTCACCAATAATTCAAAGAAGCAAAAATGGCAGCTTCCGGCTCCACTTTTACCACTTTTTCAATGTGCTCTGGGCTGATTTCTGGTTTTCCGAAAATCTCAAAAAAATTATCGCACCATTATCGTATATTATCGTATACGATAATATACGATAATGGGAATACGATAATAAGTATCGTATGCGATAATAATTATCGTTTGCACTGTATGCCTAGGGGGGGGGGGGGACAAGACGCGGCGGGTGTGTCATGCCTCAGTGCAGGGCTACCGGGGTGTGGGTTTAGGTGTGTGGGGGCGGGGAGGGGGTGAGGATTGCAACGAGCGAGCCCATCTGACTGACACCTGCCACCACCCTTCCGAATAGCCCATCACACGTCACCAGTTTTCGCCGGGGGGGGCTGACACCCAGGCAGGGAGTGATGCGTTCAGCATCTGGGTTGCAAGATGGAGCGATAAAACCACGCAGCGCGGTCACCACACACACACACACACAGGAGGAGAGAGGGATACACGGGCAGGATGTCACAGGCCGACCTCCACGGGGTCTCCTCCGGGAACACCGGCTCCCAGGCCGGTGGCCAACAGGCCGCCCCCCTGCCCCCCCTCGAATTCACGGAACCTCGCAGATACGAGCTCCAACCCCTTCCCCCCCTCTATGGTGCCGCCCACGTGCGCACCATTCTCGACCACCTCCGGTGGGAGGCGGCGCTGGACAGCCTGGAGGGCGGCGTCGCCGTCCTCGCTGCCGAGCAACCCCCCACCCACGGCACCCCCCCCACATGGACTCTAGTAGTCAACGGGAAGGAGGTGGTCCTGACGGACACGCTGCTCCTCGAGGAGCAGAAGCAGAGGGAGGCGGCCGCGAAGAAGCAGGCCGAGGAGGTGCTCCGCCTGAAGCGGCGCTATGAGAGCGTCCGCGACAGGCTCCAGGAGGAGCGCGCCACGGCCGCGAAGGCGGGAAGGTCTGCGAAGTCGCAGGCCAGCGGCACGGTTGGGCGGACCGGGCGTGGTGGCGGAGCAGCAGCGGCGGCGAAGCAGCAGGCGCAGCAGAGAGCTGCCCAGCTCCAGAAGGATCTGGAGAAGCTCGCCGGGCGCCTGCGGGAGCTCGGGCATGACCCCGCACCTGCCGCCGCCGACTCCGCCACGCAGGGCGACGGCGCGGCTTGTCAAGCCGAGCTGCAGGGCCTGCGCCGCCTCCTGCAGGACCAGGACGGCCACCGCAAGCGGCTGGAGGCCCAGCTGCTGACCCAGCAGGCACGGCAGGGCGAGCTGGGGCAGCGGATGGAGGCGATGCAGGGGCACCCGGGCCTGTCAGAGCAGTGGCTCGAAGACCGCCTGCGCCGCCAGGGGGAGCAGCACGCCGAGCAGGTGGCGCTGCTCGAGGCCCGGCTGGACAGCCACGCCCAGCAGCACGAGCTGCAGATGCAGCGCATGGGGGACCGCCTCGGCCGCCAGGAGGAGCAGCTGCAGGCGCAAGGGGCCCTGCTGAAGAGCCTCCAGGAGCGCCCCACCACCACACCCCCCACCACTACAGCCACTACGTCCACACTGAAAACGGAGCGTGAACTAAAGGAGCACAAGGCCCAGCTCCTGGAGGTCGCGAAGCACCAGCAGTCGATGGGCGTGACGGTCTCCCGCCTCCGCGAGCATGTCGGAGGGCTGGGCAAGGCGGTGGGTGAGGCAGCAGCGAGCACGGATCTGCAGAAGCTGGCTGCTGGGCTCACCGCCTTGGAGGGGCAAGGCCGCGCGCATGCGACGGATCTGACTGCGTCGCGCAAGGGCTGGGAGGCCAGCCACAAGGCCCTCGAGGCCGACATGCAGGGCCAGCTTGCGCAGCGGGACCTCAAGCACCGGGCGCTTGAGGAGCGCCTCAGCGGCGCTTGCAAGGCCATGCTGAGCCTGCAAGCCGCGGAGGCGAGCGAGCAGACGCCCCTCTCCCACCACCAGGCGCAGCAGCTCCAGGCGGAGGTGGACGCGGTCAGGGCCGACCTGGAGGCGCAGCGCGGGCAGGAGCAGCAGCGCCTGGACGCGGCGGTGGCGGAGCTCCGCAGGGCGTGGGAGGCGCAGCAGGGGGAAGCCGCGGTGGGCGAGCTGCGGCGGCAGACGGAGCGCCTGGGGGTCACGGTGCGCGACCTGCGGGCCTCCTGCGAGGCTGACCGCAAGGACGCCACGGCCGCCCAGCAGCAGTCGGAGCGGGCGACCGGGGAGCAGGTGGCCCGCCTCCAGAGCCGCCTGGATGAGGTGTGTGGGGAGCTGCGGGGGACCTGCGAGGCGCAGATGGCGCGGCACGGGGCCCAGCAGCTCAAGGTCCTTGCCGAGAAGGCAACCCAGCTCGACACTACCCTTCGAGCTGACCTCCAACAGGCAGGGAAGGAGGAGGGCGAGAGGGTGCAGCGCCAGCTGACGCAGCAGGCCAGCGAGCTCGGGCAGAGCTGGCAGGGCCTGCTAGAGGGGGTGCGCGACGCGGAGGAGCAGCGCAAGCTGCAACACCAGGAGATGCTCATCTCCGTGAGGCGGGAGCTGAGCGCTGCCACAAAGGGGCTGGGTGCGTCCAAGGGGGCGAAGGGCAAACCGCCGGCGGGGCCCACGGCCGGGCCGGCTGCGGATGCCCTGCCAGCACCCACAAAACCCGCCCGCTCCTCCCCCAGCACCACCACCACCACCACCTCTGCCACCTCCGCCGCCTCTGACTCCTCCGCCCCTGCCCCGCCCAGTGATTCGAGCAGTAAACCCGTGACACCTAAGGCACCCGGGGCACCAACAACGTCGAGCGCCGCCCCGACCCCAGCGCAGCCAGCAGCAGTGCCGCCGGCAGCACCGGCGCCGCCTGCCCAGCCTGCCCCGCCGGCCCCACCCCTCCTCGAAGCCCTGACGCCCACGGCAGTTGGCGGGGATGAGGCCCCACCCTGTAGGGTGCCGGGAGCCAGCAGGAACGGGAGGACCAGGCAGGCCTCCATCACGGCGTACCTGAAGCCTCGTTCCAACCGCCTTACCCCCTACCCGCAGAAGCCGGATGAGGAATAGGGGGGCGGGCGCTCCGGCCAGCGGGGGGGACCCGCGCAGGAGATTAACGTTCCCCCTGGCCGGGGTGCCGACCACGTCTGGGGACAAATCACGTTCGCCGTCGGGCCCCCAGCCGCACCCCACCCCGAGAAACAGGAGGTCTCGGGGCGTATACAAACACCTCCACACACCCCAAGTAGAACCCCAACCCCAACATCACCCCCAACCCCACCTAGACCCAGCCGAGCCGCTGTACGGGCAGGAGATACCCGGGCAACGGCCCCGTGCTGGGACCCCGTAGATTTGGCGACAGGGGCAGGAGAACCCCGGCGCCTCCGTGGGGGGGGACAGGAGTACTCCCCCTCCACCATAGAGCAAGACGAGCAGTGGTTGACGCATGCTGCAAGGAGACTGATGGCGCTCCGGGTACCAGTGCCGAAGGACGGCAACTGCCAGTACGCCGGCCTTGCAGAGCAGTGCGCGGAGTGGACAGCAGGCGGGTTGCGTGCAGCGGTGGCGTCGTCCATGCGGCAAAACGCAGAGCGCAGGGCCTCGTACGTGCCCGACCACGATGACCCGCAGGCCCCTACATCCTACGACGACTACGTCGAGAAGCAGACGCGCCCGGGGACATACGGAGACGCGGCTACCCTCCGGGTTGCGGCAGAAGTTCTGGATGCCCAGGTGTGGCTGCTCGCCTCCAGCAGCAAGCAATGCATGACCCGGTGTGGGGAGGGAGCCAAGGTGCTGGGCCTTACGTGGAGGCCCTTCCACTACGATGTGCTCCGTTTCCCCCTTAGCCTGGCCCGGGAGCTAGCTGTGACGCCGACGAACCAGTGGGACATCCCTGCAGCCCTTCCTATGCCCACCCCGGCCACAGCGGACGGGACGCGAGTGCCTACGCCCGTCCAGGGGTCCACAGCGTCACCGCCCCCGCGGCGATTGCGGCATCCTGCATATCAACTAACAACACCGGGAGTGATCAGGCTGGCGACAGCGAATGTAACGTCACTGCAGACGCACCTAGGCGACGTGGCGGGCCTGAAGGCGGATGTTGTGGCCCTGCAGGAAACCCGAGTCCCGGACCCGAGCAAGGGCACGCACAACGGCTACTTCGCAGCCCACGGCTGGGCTATGCACTGGGGCAAGGGCATGCCCAGGGTCGCAGGCGCGAACGGCCGCGAACAAACAAGGCCCGGAGGTGTGGCTGTCATGGCGAAGGAGGGCCTTGTCGCGCAAGTGGTGCAGCCGAAGACCGCGCAGGAGCAGAAGTTGTACGACAGTACCCGCATGGTGCACGTAGTGCTAGCGATTGGAGACGGGAAAACGGCGCTTCATATCCTGAGCGTGTACGGCCACTCGGGGACCGAAGTGGGTGAGCAGCGGGAAGCCCTCCTGCAAGAGACGCTCGACCTCGCAGCTGGGTTGGGGCAGGTGCCCGTGCTACTGATGGGGGACCTCAACACCAACCCGGAAACCAGCGCCACGCTGTCCCAGGCGTGCCGGGTGGGCGGCTGGGTCGACGCGGCGACGACGCATGCGGAGCTCGCACAACAGAGCGTGCAGAACACGTGCTGGGCGTCGGAGAACGGCACTCGGCTGGACATCTGCCTGATGAACTCCTGCGCAGCGCCGGCCCTGCGTCGCGTTGAGGTGGCGAAGCGGGGGGACTACGACATACCCACGCACTGCCCGCTTTTTGTAGACCTAGACCTCACTGCCTTCCGCCGCCCCAAAAAGATCTGCATTCTTCCCACCCCTTTCCCTGCGGGTAAGCCCAAGCTGGGAGACGCTGCGGCGAGAGGGATAATGCAGGACGTGCTTGCAGAGGGGGAACTGCGCCACGGAGCAACGGCCGCGCAGCTCCTCCACCGAGCCTCCACCTGCGGCGAGCGTTTCCTAAAGCGTGTCCATGTAGGCCACCTGGAGAGGCAGGAAGCGGCCTACACAGGCAGAGCGGAGGGCTACCACATGCAGTGGTCGCGGGCGGCCACCAAGCACCACCCCGCCTCTGCACGGGGGGCCGGTGACACGAACACCCGGGCGAAGGACGGACTGTTGGGGAACCTCCGATGCCTCGTCCAAGAGGGTCTCAAGCGACTGCAAGCCGATGCACCGTACGGCCTCACGAATGGGGAGAAGCACGCCTGGAACGCCGCAAAGAAACGCCTGAGGGAGGGGGGCCTCCCCCAGGGGCTGCAAGCAGCGCTGACGAACACAACCTCGCAGTTGCCGGACCTGGAGATCCTGGAGCAGGCCCTCATTGCCTTGGAGGGGTCGCAGAGGGGCATGTTCGACAGGCTCCGCGACGCGAGGATCCGCACGTGGAAGGCGAGGATGCAGAAAGCTTGGACATACGAGGCAGGGCAGGTGTTCGCGTACCTCGCAGATCGCTTCTGCGCTCCAGCCACCTTCATGCGGCGCGAAGACGGCTCTTTCACGGCCTGCCCCAAGGAGGCGGACGAGCTGCTGAGGAGCGACACGGCGTGGGGAGGGTACTTCCGTAAGTACGCAACGACGCCAGAGCCCCGGTGGGACACCTTCCGCCAAAAGTACCTCCGCTTTCTCCCCGAGGTGGCTGACATGGAGTGCAAGACCATCACGGCAGAAGACGTTGGGAAGGCCTTGGCCAAGATGTCCACGTCCACCTCGCCGGGCCTGCACGGTTGGCGGGTCCACGAACTGAGACAACTCCCGCACGAACTCCTCAGGCTCTTCGCGGAGGTGTTCAACGAAGTTGAACGGTCGGGCGAGTGGCCGGAGCAGCTGATGCACGCCATGATCTGCCTCATCCCCAAGCCTGGCAGCTCAGGAGAGCCACTGTCGCAGCGCCCCATCAGTATCACCCCCGTGCTGTACAGAGTGTGGGCAGCTATCCGGGTGAAACCGGCACTGAAGTGGTTGGAGATCATCGCGCCCGAAGACCTGCACGGCTGCCGGCCTGGCCACGGTGCGGAGGACCTCATCTGGCACCTGGCGGCACGTATTGAAGAAGCCCACCTCACAGGGCGACCGCTGCACGGAGTCGCCCTCGACTTCAAGAAGTGCTTCGACACGGTGCCAATCGACCTCACCTTCCGCCTGGCTGCGGAGCTCGGTTTCGACGCCCGTGTCCTGCGCACCCTGCGAGCAGCGTACAGGACGATGCAGCGGCACTTCCGGGCGAGCGGCACCATCGGGGAAGGCTTCCTGCCAACTAACGGCATCATGCAGGGTTGCCCCATCAGTGTCGTGCTGATTAACGTGCTGGTGGGTGTGTGGATGAGGATGGTCGAGCACCGGCAGGACACAAGGGCGCTGTCTTTCGTTGACGACGTATACGCCACAGCCCCCAGCCCGGAGATCCTGCAAGACGTTGTAGACGACTCTGCGGGTTTCTCCCACGACACCGGGATGGCTATTTGTGCAGAAATCAAGTCTCGCGTTTTCTCGACATCCCCCGGGCCGCTCCGGATTATGTACCGGGCAAGGGATGGCGAGGCCACTCCCCTCCGGCAGCGCAACAGCTTCGACTGTCTCGGGGCCATGCTACACGCGCGCCTGATCAGGGAAGGGCGCACAGCGCCCCAGTCCGAGCGCATCGCCCGCCGGAAGGAAGGTGCGCAGCAGAACCTCCGCAGAACCTCAGCGCTGCCCCTGCCGGTGCAATGGAAAGGGCAGGCGGCGGCGATGACGGCAGGGGCTCGACTATATTACGATGCCCTCGTAACTCGTTGGGACAGCAAGGACATCAGGCGATGGAGGGGCCTCTTCGTCGCCGCGCTCTGGTCTGGCCCACCTCGCAGAGCACAGGAGATTGTGCTGTGTGTCCTCCATCAGGCGCACCGGGTGGACCCCGCTGTCGCCCCCCCCTACCGGCAGATCACCACATGGGCCAAGCAGATCAAAAAGTGGAGTCACAGCAGGGTGCTGTCCGAGGCAGCCTGGGGGAGTAGAGAGAGGCTTGAGGGGACAGGCCCCTTCGCGCTTTTCTGGGCCGCCCTGCAGGGGATTGAATGGCGCTGGAGTGCTGCGACCACCCTGGCTTACACTGACGAAGCTGGTCGCGATGTCACCTTCGACCCTGTTGCTGCAACACCGAGCGCCTGGGCTATCTTTGCACACGACCTCCGCCAATCCCTGCGTAACGCAACGGCGAAGAAGCTGGCCGAACGCAGAGACGACTTCCAAGGAGCAGAGCACGGCATTGACGGGAGGGTGACACGTTGCGTCCTGGAGGGAGAGGGCGCTGCAATCACGGGGTACCAGCGAGGCCTCCTCCGCTCCGTTGTTGCAGGGGCGGTGCCTGCTCGTGGGCGCACAGGTCTGGGGGAGGTGTGCCGATACTGCACATCTGGGACCCCGGAGACGGTATCACACCTGTGGTGGGACTGCGCGGCATGGGAGCCAGTCCGCCAGAAGCACCCCATAGCAGCGAGGGACCGGACGGCCTGGCCGGCATGCCTGGCCCAGTGCGGGGTGGCGCCCATTTACAGATACAGCGTCCCGGAGAACGAGCAGCCGCTGCCCATGTCCTTTGCGGACAGGATCACCACCGTGGCACAGCTCCACCGCTACTTCATCGCAGTCCTGGCGGCGCGACAGGAGAAGGACGGGCTGCTCGACCGCTCTGTGCGCCATCACCGTACTACCGTCTACCCCTGGGAGTGGAGCACCCCTAACCCCGAGAGTGCCTCCATCCCTGCACTGGCGCCTTCCGAAGTCAAGCAGACGTGGGGCAAGCGGCCCCCAGGCATGTGGGTGGCCCTCTGCGACTGGCTAAGGGGCCTAAAGTGGGGACCGCAGGGGAGTGAGCATACTGTGACCCTGATGGAGCTGGCCGTGGACTTCGAGCTATCAACTGGCCTTACCCTCCCAGACACCGTGACGCGCCGCGTCCGCCCCCCCGCCCACGTGGACCCGAATAGGAAGGGCGCGAGGGAGGCCCGCTCGCGCATCCCTGCAGACACAGCCCCAGGGCTCACCCTGTACTTTGACGGTGGTGCGCGCGACAATGGCACCCCCTTCGCCGTGGCGGGGGCAGGGGCGGTGCTATACCAAGACGGTTGCAAGGTTTCAGAGAAAGTACTCCCGCTGCTGAACGTGCGTAGCAACAACATTGCTGAGTACGAGGCGCTCCGTGCAGGTCTGCGCCTCCTCGAGAGGGGTGATGCCCCTGAGGGCCCAGTCACAGTGCGGGGCGACTCCCAGGTGGTGCTGCGCCAGCTCCAAGGGGACTCATTGTGCCGGGATGCCGCCCTCCGTCCTCTGTTCCTCAGCACGTCCCGGCTAGCTGCGGACCTCCAACCGAGGTTCACTCTCACATACGAGCATGTGAAGAGGGAATCCAACACAGATGCTGATGCCCTCAGTAACGCCGCGATGGACGAGGCTGAAAGGCTGGGGGCCTCACGGCAGCAGCTCCAGCAGGACCTCACGGTGTTCCAGAGCAGTATCCTGGGGAAGGCTGCCTCGCTGAAGGGGCTCTGCAGCATGGTGACGAAAGTAGGCACTGGGCCCTGGCATTGCGGCCATGCTGCCAACTCAACAGTCCTCACGGCGATCGGTGGATCTGTGGCGGCGGGCCTGTCGAGGAGGGCCCAGCTGAACCCTGCCACTGAGTCGGTGATGCGCAGCCTCCAAGCGCACCTGGCTGTGCCAGCCCCCAGCCGGACGGATACAGTGTTCCATGATCGCGGAATGGCGTGGGCCGCTACCTTCGCTCCGCAGCCGCACTACCCTGAGGGTTGGCAGCAATCGGCCCAGCAGTGGGCGGCGCGTGGTCGGCAGGCCAACAGCCGGGTAGGGCGCCCATGGGAGCGGAGGGGCGCTGCCCCCCGAACTGCTCCCCCTGGTGCCAGGAGGAACGCAAAGGTGCTTGCCTGCAAGTTGCATTGGAAGCCCCGTTGCTCGGCATGCCAGAAGCGGCGCCTCCCGGAGGAGGTGTGCTGCCGCAACCACCACAAGGAGGGGGACGGGCTCCCGGTCACTATGGGCTTCTGCAAACGCCACAGCATGGACCGATGCGGTGACTGCTACAGCGATGGCAAAACACTACCACATTGCTGCCAAGCACACCACGCCGGCTATGCTGCACGCCCTCCTCCCCGGAGTGGCACTGAGTTGGCCCCACACTCTAACCCGAGTGGGGCCTCCGCTGTGACGTAGAAATGGGCGGGGGTGGGCAATGATCCGCGCAGGATCTCCCCACACAAAACGTGGTCACCACACACACACACACAGGGCTGGCAGCAGCCGGCCCAGCAGTGGGCGGCGCGCGGTCGGCAGGCCAACAGCCGGGTGGGACGCCCATGGGAGCGGAGGGGCGCTGCCCCCCGTACTGCCCCCCCTGGTGCCAGGAGGAACGCAAAGGTGCTTGCCTGCAAGTTGCATTGGAAGCCCCGTTGCTCGGCATGCCAAAAGCGACGCCTCCCAGAGGAGGTGTGCTGCCGCAACCACCACAAAGAGGGGGACGGGCTCCCGGTCACTATGGGCTTCTGCAAACGCCACAGCATGGACCGATGCGGTGACTGCTACAGCGATGGCAAATCACTAACACATTGCTGCCACACACACCACGCTGGCTATGCTGCACGCCCTCCTCCCCGGAGTGGCACTGAGTTGGCCCCACACTCTAACCCGAGTGGGGCCTCCGCTGTGACGTAGAAGTGGGCGGGGGTGGGCAATGATCCGCGCAGGATCTCCCCACACAAAACGTGGTCACCACACACACACACACGGCTTACAGTGGATCACCACTCAGCAGCGCGGGGTGGGGGTGTGGGGGGGGGGGTGGGTGAAAGTGGGCGGATTTTTTTAAAACAGGTTCCGCCTCTAGTGACGCGCCAGCCTCTCTCAAGCACACCTCCCACCCCTCAGGGTGGGGCTTTTTTGCATCATCTTCGAATAATGCATCGTTCAGCACCTTTCTCTCCCGATCACCCCCCCCCCCCACCCCACCCCCACCCCCCGATTTGAGGCTGGCAACCCTTGGGCTTTTGTGGAAGCAACTCACTCACAGTATTGCTGGGTCACGGAAAGGCGGGGCTGGCTCGTGCCGTCTGCCGTCTGCCATCTACATCAGCTCCTGCTGCAGCGAACCTGGGGCATAAATGCCGGTGTTCTTCCCCTCTGCGATAATCGCGTCGGCCTCCTCCCCGATCACCGCGCGGACCTGCCTGTCCTGTGCCTGCTTCTCGCGCAACTCACGCATAATGCTGAAATACTCTGCGGCGGCTTCCTTGTCAGAATTCTGCGAGTTCCCCTCAGCGCGCTGCTTCGCAATCACCTCCTCCTGCATCTTCTTCTGCAGGGTGGACCCACCAAGCGCAATGTTGTCGCCGTACAGCTGCGGCAGCCCCTCCTGGTCGAGCTTACGGAGCATCGCAACCTGCTGTTCGTAGCTGGGCTGGAATGCCTTGAGCTGGTAGTCACCTGTGTATTCGAGAACGCTCTCCACAAACTTGACGTTCCGAGAGCCGAGGGCAAGTAACGCCAGGATGGGGAGCAGCATGTACATAATAATCTTGGCGACTTCGATAGGTGCGTACAGCCCATCGGCACGCAGCCACTGTGGGAGACTTTCATAGTACTCTGGTTCGTAGTGGTTGCTGGTGCCTTTCTTCTCGCGCCGCAGCTTGAATGGCGAAGAGGTTTTGAGGAAGTCCGCAGGGGACTTCTTCTTCTTCACATAGTCCTCCGGCCCGTTCTCCTGCTGGTATTTATGTTCGATAGGGAGGTCGCTGGCCCACGATTCGCGGCACCTCTGCCACAAGGACTTCTCGTAAACCCTCATCCCGAGAGCCAGCTTGACCTGCCGTGCGACATCGCAGCAAGGGGGGGACCGTCGCAGCATAGCTGCGTTGTGTGTCGTGTTCCTGGGTTGCAGAGGAAGGGAATGCCAACAGGGAAGGGTGGTGGGGCACGAGGTGCTGCGCCTATGTTCTTGCCAGCACAAGAGGGGGCTTCCGGGCACAGGGGTTGGGTGGGTGGGTGCGGTGCAGGAAATGCGTGCGTGCTGGATGCTGGTTTGAGAGGTAGGCAAGAGGGGCCTCGCTCAGCATCTTGCTGTAGCCAGCACCGTGTCCACCCCATCTGTACAGATGGCATCCGGTGGCCACAAGGTCGCCAAATGACGCTCACAGTGTGTACAGGTGAAGAAACAGGAGAAAGAACGTCAACGGGGTACAGGTGGGCCTTGTTGTTGGCAGTCGGGTCGAGCGCAGAGTGTGCGCTGCACTATCAATGCGATCTGCTGCCGTTGCCCAGATGGATGAACAGTACCCCACCGAACATGAATATCAACAGCAAAAAGAAAAGGCGCACTGGCGGAGGATGGGTGAAGTTTCAGGGACAAGACAGGCACGTGGCAGAGTGAACACATGCCTGTTCCCTGACAAGCCTGGAGAGAAATGGTACAACCAGGTGAAAAGTAACGCCTCCAGCCGAGAGTGCGCGTTGACAAGATAAAACAAGCGGACCGATGATTACGACCTCCCCACAACAGGCAGCTAGGGCAGCCGGGCTGTTGTGTGGATGTGCCTCGGTTCATGCACTTCGTGGGTGTGATTTGGGTCGTCTCGAAGCGCCAAGGCGGGAGAATATTCATCAGCAATGTGCCACACGGCAACAGGGTCCAGTGTGTCGGGGAAGGTGGACAACGCCCTGTTGCAATCGAGCACCGGCTCCCAGAGGGTGGTGTCTGGTGGCGTTACGCACGCCGCCACAGGCCACGATCTGAGCTCGTTGGGTAACGTTGCAGCGGAGAGGAGGCAGAGTACCCTCACACCACCTTCGGAAGGGTTTTACCTTGGGGATGCTGCACCTTTTCGTTTAGCCACCATCGCCACCGCCGCAGCCACCACAGCCACCGCCATCGCCACAGCCACCACCACCGCCGCCACCACCACCACCGCTGCCGCTGCTCACGCAGTTACCCATGGTTCGAAAGCTTCGGGGATATCACCTGCAGAAGAAGGGGCGTCAAATGGAGGGCGCAACAGGCACACAAAGATCTACTGATGCCAACACCGCATGCCAGTGCAACGGCTGCAGGGGGTGGGTGGGGGCGGAGGGCAGAGGGGAATCAAAAGATGCAAGAGGGGCCACGCTCAGCATCTTGCTGTAGCCAGCACCGTGTCCACCCCATCTGTACAGATGGCATCCGGTGGCCACAAGGTCGCCAAATGACGCTCACAGTGTGCACAGGTGAAGAAACAGGAAAAAGAACGTCAACGGGGTACAGGTGGGCCTTGTTGTTGGCAGTCGGATGTCGCACGACGAGAGCTACGCAATCAATGCGGTCTGATGCCATTGCCCAGATGACAAGGGAGTCTACCGACCATGAAAATAAAAAAAACAGCAACGAACTATCTGTGCCCCCACCGGATCGTAAAGTGAAAACAAAACGAGACAACAAACTAAATACTGACGAAAGTTGTTTTGTTGGAACGCAGACCCCACTCTTTGTGTGCACCACTCCCGGTCTGATGAGTGGTGAGAGTGGGGCCACACAGCGAAAGGCACAGAAAGCTCCCCAGTTGGCCGAACTAACAAAAACTATCTGTGCCCCCGCTGGATCGTAAAGTGACAGCAAAAACGAGACAACAAACCAATTACTGCCGAAAGTTGTTTTGCTGGAACGCAGACCCCACTCCCCGGTCTGATGAAGTGGTGTGAGTGGGCCGCACGACCCAGCTGAAGGCACAGAGCTCCCCTTAGTTGGCTACGCCGAACTAACAAAAAGAAAAGGGGTGGTGTGCCGAGTCTGGGGCAAACAAAATCGGCACCCACAGTTTTGGTGTGTATGCTGTCGTTTGTTGCCTTCCTCTTCACTCGTGCCGTTGGTTGGCTCGTTGTGGTGGAGGATGGGTGAAATCTTCAGACATGATAGACACGTGACAGAGTGAACACATGCCCGTTCCCTGGCAGGACTGAGGTAATAGATAACAAAGAGTCCGGGTTTTGTTTGTGCGCACGAGCGGCAGTGTGTTGTGTCCCCTGTGAAGGGCGTTGCTGTGATTAAGTGGTTTTGTGCTGCTCCCTCAAACACACTGCGCGCGGGTACGCTCCCACTGACTCTTTCGCTGTGACAAGCAAGCTTGTTTGGGCAACAAAGAGAAATAGTAGGACCAGGGTGATATGGAACACTATCGACATATGTCACTAAACACGGAGGAATGGGGGCGGGGGGGGCTTGTGATGAAACGCACACACACTCCTCGACCTGTGGTGAGGTGAAATGTGGCTCTGCAATTCCGACACTGCGCGTGCCGTAAACCTCAAACCGGGCCTGCTTTCACTGTGTTCCAATTCCTCCTTCATTGCATGAGGCTACAACCAACACCTCCAGTGGACTGGGGCCTCCTCGACGATCCCATATTGCGTACTTTGTGCGTCGTGAAAAAGAGGGTATTCAGGGGCACCAGTGGCCAGCCGATTGTGTTCTTTATCGCACAGGTTGTGTATGTTGACAAGATAAAACAAGCGGACCGTGAATACGACCTCCCACAATAGGCCCGGGCTGTTGTGTGGACGTGCCTAGGTTCGTGTACTTCGTGGGTGTACGTTGGTTCGTCTCGAAGCATCAAGGCGGAAACTATATGTGCCCTGCTGGGCCGCGAAGTGACAGCAAAACGAGACAACAGAACGTTTCCCGAGTTGGCTACGCCAGAACTGACAAAAGAATAATCATCAGCAATGTGACACGACAGGGTCCAGTGTGTCGGGTTAGACGGACAACGCCCTGTTGCAATCCGGCGCCGGTTCCCAGAGGGTGGCGTGTGGTGGCATTAACCACCGCCGCCGCCGCAGCCGCCGCCGCCGCAGCCACCTCCGCCACAACCACCGCCGCCACAGCCACCACCACCACCACCGCTATAGCCGCCGCCACCACTGTAACTGTAGCCGCCACCGCCACCACCACCACCAGCATCGCCGCCGTCACCACAGCCTGCACCACCATCGCCGCCGTGGCCACCACCCCCACCACCACAACCACCGTCACAGCCACCACCGCCGCCACCGCCACCACCACCGCTACCGCCGCCACCACCGCCATCACAGGCGCCTCCACGACCATCATCACAGGCGCCGCCATGGCGCCCCCCACAATCGTCCCTGTTGGCACATGCAGCTTCCGTGCCCTCTCCACATTCACAGAATGCTGACCCGCACTGTGCCCCACCGGATTGCTTATTGCGCGACTTGACCCTGTGGCCGTCGTAGCTGTTGCCGTACCGTTTATTCCACAACGCACGCGTCTTCGTGCGGTGGCGTTCCAGTTGTTCATCAGGGATCTCGTCATTGTGGTCCAGCACAGACCCGCGCAGCTTCAGCGTCGTCTTGCAGTAGCTGTCCGCATGCTGCATATGCGCGTGCCACACCACATCGAGGATCAGCGTCGGCACCACCACCTGCTTCGGGCTCGCTGAAGACAGCAGCAGGAACTTCTCGTAACGCAGCACCAAATGTTCCGGGGCCTCCCCGTCCAGCGGGTTGGGCAGGGCCTCCACCATCTTCTTCCCCGTGTCGACCTGCCGGCACACCATGGCGGCCAGATCCAACCCGACATCGCCTGGGGCACGTTGGGAGCGCTTGCTGAAGAGTACAGGGCGCAGCTTGTGCACAGACCCCACAAAAGTCGTCAGCAACTTGTCGTCCGTCAGGCCTCCCGGGCGTTGCTGGAGGGGACGACACTCATGCTCAGGGATGGTGTTGGAGCTCCCACGCAGTAGGGAGATGTACCGCGCTGTGGCGTCGCTTGCCTGCTGGTGCGTCACGCCTCGCCGCACCACTTCCTCCAGCAGCAGGTGGTACCATGTCACAGTCGCCTCGAGGGGGCATGAGAAATGCACGTGCTGCCGCCCCCCGCAGTTGCCCATGGTTCGGAAGTTATCGGAATATCACCTGCAGAAGAAGGGGCGTCAAATGGAGGGCGCAACAGGCACACAAAGATCTACTGATGCCAACACCGCATGCCAGTGCAACGGCTGCAGGGGGTGGGTGGGGGCGGAGGGCAGAGGGGAATCAAAAGATGCAAGAGGGGCCACGCTCAGCATCTTGCTGTAGCCAGCACCGTGTCCACCCCATCTGTACAGATGGCATCCGGTGGCCACAAGGTCGCCAAATGACGCTCACAGTGTGCACAGGTGAAGAAACGGGAAAAATCACAGCAACGGGGTACAGGTGGGCCTTGTTGGCAGCGCAGAGTGTGAGCTGCACGATCAATGCAATCTGCTGCCGTTGCCCAGATGGATGAACAGTACCCCACCGAACATGAATATCAACAGCAAAAAGAAAAGGCGCACTGGCGGAGGATGGGTGAAGTTTCAGGGACAAGACAGGCACGTGGCAGAGTGAACACATGCCTGTTCCCTCACAAGCCTGGAGAGAAATGGTACAACCAGGTGAAAAGTAACGCCTCCAGCCGAGAGTGCGCGTTGACAAGATAAAACAAGCGGACCGATGATTACGACCTCCCCACAACAGGCAGCTAGGGCAGCCGGGCTGTTGTGTGGATGTGCCTCGGTTCATGCACTTCGTGGGTGTCATTCGGGTCGTCTCGAAGCGCCAAGGCGGGAGAATATTCATCAGCAATGTGCCACACGGCAACAGGGTCCAGTGTGTCGGGGAAGGTGGACAACGCCCTGTTGCAATCGAGCACCGGTTCCCAGAGGGTGGTGTCTGGTGGCGTTACGCACGCCGCCACAGGCCACGACCTGAGCTCGTTGGGTAACGTTGCAGCGGAGAGGAGGCAGAGTACCCTCACACCACCTTCGGAAGGGTTTTACCTTGGGGATGCTGCGCCTTTTCGTTTAGCCACCATCGCCACCGCCGCAGCCACCACAGCCACCGCCATCGCCACAGCCACCACCGCCGCCGCCACCACCACCACCGCTGCCGCTGCTCACGCAGTTACCCATGGTTCGAAAGCTTCGGGGATATCACCTGCAGAAGAAGGGGTGTCAAATGGAGCACGCAACAGGCACACAGAGATCTACTGATGCCAACACCGCATGCCAGTGCAACGGCTGCAGGGGGTGGGTGGGGGCGGAGGGCAGAGGGGAATCAAAACGCGATGCAAGAGGGGCCTCGCTCAGCATCTTGCTGTAGCCAGCACCGTGTCCACCCCATCTGTACAGATGGCATCCGGTGGCCACAAGGTCTCCAAATGACGCTCACAGTGTGTACAGGTGAAGAAACAGGAGAAAGAACGTCAACGGGGTACAGGTGGGCCTTGTTGTTGGCAGTCGGGTCGAGCGCAGAGTGTGCGCTGCACTATCAATGCGATCTACTGCCGTTGCCCAGATGGATGAACAGTACCCCACCGAACATGAATATCAACAGCAAAAAGAAAAGGCGCACTGGCGGAGGATGGGTGAAGTTTCAGGGACAAGACAGGCACGTGGCAGAGTGAACACATGCCTGTTCCCTGACAAGCCTGGAGAGAAATGGTACAACCAGGTGAAAAGTAACGCCTCCAGCCGAGAGTGCGCGTTGACAAGATAAAACAAGCGGACCGATGATTACGACCTCCCCACAACAGGCAGCTAGGGCAGCCGGGCTGTTGTGTGGATGTGCCTCGGTTCATGCACTTCGTGGGTGTGATTTGGGTCGTCTCGAAGCGCCAAGGCGGGAGAATATTCATCAGCAATGTGCCACACGGCAACAGGGTCCAGTGTGTCGGGGAAGGTGGACAACGCCCTGTTGCAATCGAGCACCGGCTCCCAGAGGGTGGTGTCTGGTGGCGTTACGCACGCCGCCACAGGCCACGATCTGAGCTCGTTGGGTAACGTTGCAGCGGAGAGGAGGCAGAGTACCCTCACACCACCTTCGGAAGGGTTTTACCTTGGGGATGCTGCGCCTTTTCGTTTAGCCACCATCGCCACCGCCGCAGCCACCGCCACCGCCGCTGCCGCTACTCCCACGCAGTTACCCATGGTTCAAAAACCGCTGAAGCCGCCGCCGCCACCACCACCGCCGCAACTACTGAAGCCGCCACCGCCGCCACCACCACCACCACAACTACTGAAGCCGCCGCCACCACCACTGAAGCCGCCACCACCACCATCATAACCGCCACCACCACCACTATAGCCACCACCAACATCACAACCGCCACCACCATCACCACCAACGCCACAGCCCGCACCATCGCCGCCACCGCCACCACCGCCGTCACAGCCGCCCGCACCGCCACCGCCGCCACCACCACCATCACAGGCGGCGCCATCGCGCATGTTGGCACATGCAGCTTCCGTGCCCTCTCCACATTCACAGAATGCTGACCCGCACTGTGCCCCGCCGGATTGCTTATTGCGCGACTTGACCCTGTGCCCGTCGTAGCTGTTGCCGTACCGTTTATTCCACAACGCACGCGTCTTCGTGCGGTGGCGTTCCAGTTGTTCATCAGGGATATCATCATTGTGGTCCAGCACAGACCCGCACAGCTTCAGCGTCGTCTTGCAGTAGCTGTCCGCATGCTGCATATGCGCGTGCCACACCACATCGAGGATCAGCGTCGGCACCACCACCTGCTTCGGGCTCGCTGAAGACAGCAGCAGGAACTTCTCGTAACGCAGCACCAACTGTCCCAGGGCCTCCCCGTCCAGCGGGTTGGGCAGGGCCTCCACCATCTTCTTCCCCGTGTCGACCTGCCGGCACACCATGGCGGCCAGATCGAACCCGACATCGCCTGGGGCACGTTGGGAGCGCTTGCTGAAGAGTACAGGGCGCAGCTTGTGCACAGACCCCACAAAAGTCGTCAGCAACTTGTCGTCCGTCAGGCCTCCCGGGCGTTGCTGGAGGTGACGACACTCATGCTCAGGGATGGTGTTGGAGCTCCCACGCAGTAGGGAGATGTACCGCGCTGTGGCGTCGCTTGCCTGCTGGTGCGTCACGCCTCGCCGCACCACTTCCTCCAGCAGCAGGTGGTACCATGTCACAGTCGCCTCGAGGGGGCATGAGAAATGCACGTGCTGCCGCCCCCCGCAGTTACCCATGGTTCGGAAGTTATCGGAATATCACCTGCAGAAGAAGGGGCGTCAAATGGAGGGCGCAACAGGCACACAAAGATCTACTGATGCCAACACCGCATGCCAGTGCAACGGCTGCAGGGGGTGGGTGGGGGCGGAGGGCAGGGAGCGGTGGCGTTTGGGGCACAGCGCAAACAGCGCAACTGTCTAGCACCGCTCGTCACAAGAATGGTACAACCCATGGCACCCATCCGCATTGTGACTAGAATAGCCGGAGAGAAACACAGACACCTTCCAAAGAAAAGCTCGGCGGTTGTCCGGAAACAGAATACGCACGTATTTTCATCGTCTCCTCCACCTTTCAAGCCCATCGGTAACCGCGACGCTCCGCTTGGGGGAGTCCGTCATTGCACCAGCTGCGCCAGAAAGCTCTGGACCACCCGGAAGCAGAGACGCCCACACACACACCGGTGATATGATTAGAGAGACACCATCAGCTGTGCATGTTCGAACAGGGGCAAGGTTCCCTATTGCCTTGAGGCACCGAAGTGACAAACACTAACCTTTATTGGGGGTCTTCGCTGGTCGTTATCCTTCGTCAATCTTCGTCAGTTTTCAGCTAATTCAACAGGAAATGCACTGACGATCACCCCGTAGCGAAGACCCCCATTGTTTAGCGTAGGGTCGCACCGAGCGGACTCGACTTGATGCCGAATGCCTTTGCTTCACCCGATGGGGCGGGGGGGTGGGTGGGGTGGGCGTATCCTGAAGAACCGCACACACACACACACACACCCTTTCTTCGCCCAACCTGGTTTTGGGGTTCTCTTTCGTCGAATGAAAAGAAAAAAAACTGCGGGAGGACCACCAGGGCTGTTCCTAACTGGGGGGCTTGTTCCCCACTTTCAGGATTCCGAACTTTTTTTCTAAGAATTTTTGTAAGGGGAAAAAAAGTTTTTTTCTAAGAATTTTGTTAGGGGAATTTTTTTCTAAGGTTGTTTCGCAGAGGAAAAAACTTTTTCTAAGTTTTCCCCAGTCGACAGGGTGCGCACAAGGATGGAAGGGAAGTCTGTCCCACGTACCGTTCGCCTTGCTGGCCAACTGGAGAGCCAGACGTTCACTACCGTGGCCTCCGGCGGCTGGGGGGCTCCGCCCCCCAGACCCCCCTGTGGCGTACGTCTCGTACTCAAGTCCTTCGAATCCCATCAAGTCGGGGTCCAACCACTCCAGTCGCCTCTGAGGACGCAGCCAACTCGCACAGAATCTGTACGCCCACACGAACAGATGTTCGCTACCGTGGCCTCCGGCGGCTGGGGGGCTCACGCCCGCCCCCCAGACCCCCCATGTAGCGTGTGCCCGTCCATCTATCTCACTTCCCCGGGTCAGCGCCGCATCCATGAAGCGCTTCTTCGAAGCCTGACTGACATCGGACAGGAGGTCGGGCTTCCCCACCTGGGAAGTACACTTGCCGCGTTCGCGACATGCGTGACACGCGACACGCTACCTGAAACGTGAGTGTGCCTTGCTAACACGGGCATTTCAACGGTCTGCCGACGACCGTTCCCCAAACCCGTAAACCAGCAGTTTTGGAAAATCGGAGAGATCACCCTGCGCTGAATATGGTGCGCACCACTGCAAAATCCCCGGGAGCTTTTGGGCTTTCAGACCTGAAGGGGCCAGCAGGTGGGTGGCGTCGGGGGCAGCTTTGTAACTGTCCTCCAGCTGCTGGCATGTCCAGCCCTGCGAGAGTGCCAAGGTGTATTGAGTCCCTGCGGAGCACAACCCCCGATGAGAACGAGTGCCAGATGATCCTCATTCATTTTCAGCTGTAACGCGCATGAGGGGCACTCTCTGCCGCAAGCATCTCTGGGCATCACTCGAGAGCTGTCAATGATGACGCGGAGAGAAATCAGAGAAAAAGTCCCGCCTGACGGGCACGCGCCTGGAAACTGTGGGGGGGCGAGCAAAAATTCCCTTGTAAAAATTCTTAGAAAAAACCTGGTTCCCCGACCCAAAAAACCTGGAAAAAGGGCTCGTTCCCCGCCCAGGCCTGAGGACCACTGCCGAAACTTGGCTTTGGAATATTCTTTTTTGGGCTGTGTTGTTTTGGCCTGTTCTGTGTCTTTGGCCTGTACTGTGCTTCCCCTCTGGCAATGAAAGATGCACTGCGAGGGCCCAGCCTCTCTGGGGCTGGACCACCCACAGCGCAGGCAGTACCCTGGCCTCTGCTGGAGCCTGACGCCTGGGCTTCCCCCCCCCCCCCCCACACACCCTCCTGTTGCTACGAATCGCAGGGCGCTGCGTCCTTGCAGGAAGGGAACTGGATAAAAAAAAAACTAAAATACCGACAGCCTTTTGGCCTGGGCATGACATCGCACGGCGCACGACGCAACCCAGACCGCACCGCGAGATCGGTTCCTGCCAGAAGGCTTTGCCAGCGGTGTTCGATTTGTCTGCCTCTCCTGATGCTTCCTGCCCGCGAACACGGCAGATCTAGGTACAATAACAGTAACAGGGGTGGAGTGGGCAATGAGAACCAACGGGGTCAGGAGTGGTGGTGTCGGGGCACAGCTAGCCTGTGCGCAGGCCTGTCGCTAACTTTTCGATTTTGGAGATTTGGTGGGTTGACGCTCCTGTTTTGGGGGGGGATCAGGGGGGGAAACACTAGGGGTCAATTTTTCTCGCGCGCGCTTCGCGCGCGCTCGTGTTGTTGCTAAATTTTCCCATCGGTGGACCACTAGGTGGGCACGGTGTGAGGCGCTGGGTTCCTTCCGTGGTTCCTCTCCCGCTCGCGCCGTCGGGTGCCGGAGGAAACCAAAAAATGGCTTTCGGGACCATGATTTCGACGCTGCCCCCTGATATGCCACGGCCGTCAAAGCGCAAGGACTTGGTTATTAGACGGGCACGCGAGATGGGGGGTCTGGGGGGCAGAGCCCCCCAGCCGCCGGAGGCCACGGTAGTGAACATCTGTTCATTGTGGGCGTACAGATTCTGTGTGAGTTGGCTGCGTCCCCCTGAGGCAACTGGAGTGGTTGGATTCCCTGACCCGGTGGGAATCGAATGACTTGAGTACGAGACATACGCCACAGGGGGGTCTGGGGGGCGGAGCCCCCCAGCCGCCGGAGGCCACGGTAGTGATCATCTGTTCCTGCAAAACCATACTCTCTTCGACGTCGACCCAGTGAAAGTGGGTTGACGCTTGGTCGACGCTTGGTGAGCGTCGACCCAGTGGAACCGGGTCAACGCTAGGTTAGCGTCGACCTAGTGTAATAAATGGGTTGACGCTTGGTCCAGGCTTGAATGGCAACCCAGTTGGTCCACTGGGTCGACGCTCCAAGCCTCGACCAAGCGTCAACCCAGTCCACTGGGTCGACGCTGGGTCGACGCTTTTTTATGGGGGGGGAAACCCAAAATCACTGGGTCGACGGTCGACGCTTAGCGACATGCCTGGCCTGTGCGTGGGGGAAGGGGGGCAGGGGTGTAAATAAGGCCGACTCCCGACTCCCGACTCGCGCCGGATTTTTTGGGGTTGGGAGGGTTGCCTTGCTTCCCTTAGGGAATGTGCGGTATTAGGCACCCCATGGCCATAATGACCCCACTGCGATCCGCACAGACTCCAAATATTCAAAAGAAAGGGTTTTTGGAACACCCGAGGAGGGGGGTCCCGATGGGTGGGTGGGGGTGTGGGGGTCCCGCTGGGTGGGACATGGTGTGTGCCTCCCAGTCATCTTCTTCATTACCGGTCTCTGAACTGGGGTGAGTTCATTGCCAAACCACTGCTGTGAATACGGCGCCCCTTTCCCGCCCCTTTTGCCAGATCCTGGCAGCTCCCAAGAAGAGTTGTGTTCCCGCCCCCATCAGGTGGTTGATCATACCGCAGCGCACACGTGCACACCCACCCACACTCCACACAGATGCGTCACACATGTGACGCAACTGTTGCGACACAACATGCCTCAGGTAGAGGCAGTAGTGTTTGACTCACAGCCAACATAGCTCTCAGTGGGGCCGTGGATGGTGTGGATGCATCCATGCATGCATCCACGGCATCCAGGGATGCCCGAAAATGTCAAAAAATGGATTTTCGATTTGGCACAGGAAAATCGCTGAAAACCCCAAAAATTGACCAAAAAACGTCGAAAAACCGATTTTTGGGCCCATTTTTCACCCAGGAACACGTTTTTGGGCCTCTGTAAAAAATCGATTTTTTGGGATATTTCGCGATTTTGGACAACTACTCGCCCAGCCAAATTCGATTTTTGGCTGAAAATTGCATCCATCCATCCATGCATGCAGGCATACAGGCATTCATCCACTGCAGGCAGGCCTGCATGCAGGGCTTCGGAGCTCCAGGCTGTGTGTGGATGCATCCACAAAAGTTGTGGATGCATGCGCTGCATGCACGGGAAATACTGAGAGCTATGCAGCCAAATACTGCTGCCGTGAGTGAGGTGCTCGCAGCGTGTGGGGCGCTGCGGGCGAAGTGGGGGGTTGGCTGGGACAGCCAACATGGCGCTGTGCGTCGCGTGCTTCTTCGCGGACCACCTCGCACGCGGGAAGACCCCGCAAGCGCCGAGTCAGTCCGCCCTGACCGAATGGTGGGCGACTGCTGGAGGGTACATGGGACTCTCCACGGCAGAGGTGGCCGTACTACAGGATGCGTGCAGGATTGAGTAGGGTTTGAGACCGCCCGCCCCCCCCCACCCCCCCACCCCAGGTACCTTAGGTGACTGTAAATAACCGACTCCCGACTCCTGACCCCCAAACCTTATTTACAGCCCTGAAGGGGGGGGGGAGGTTTGATTCGGTGTGATTTGAAGTACCTTTGCTGTGGATCGGCAGGTATGGACGTCACTACACTAGGCTGCTTCGCTTCGGCACATAATATGCCGAGCATGGAGGAGGGGGGGGGGGGGTCTGGTGACGCACGCTGTACGTCGACACGGACCCACCTCAATCACCCCACCTCAATCATCAAAAAAACTGAATATCGCACACTGGCACTGGCAATGTTGCATTCGCGGGTCAGTCTCGAACCGAATCCCACAAAAGACCACTGCGCGAAAACCCCCACGCATTGGAGACTGTGAATCTTCTCTGCAGTCGTGTCACAAGCCCTCCCCCCCCCCCTACCTCTACATCCACCTTCACCCCCGCCTCACTCCACTCCACACGAAGCAACGGAAAGATCTAGAAATCTGGGGGAGGGGGTCACAAAGAGGGTTACACACAAAAAGGTGATGTGGGCCAGAGAGAGAGAGAAAGGGTGGGAGCCCAGAACGTGAAACTGCGGCAGACCGATATCCGTCTCCGACTTCCGGATTGGGGGTTTGAAGACGGGGAAGATGGGGGGAGATGGGTTCGCAGGACGGGTTGGTGTTCGGCATGGTACAAAATAACACATCACGTCTTTTTTTTCTGGTGTGGGGGGCAGAATCGCTGATGCCGCTGCTGTCGTGGAGATGAAAAAACTGTCTCCAGAAATCAACCCAGTCACGGCGGGCCCCACATCAAAACGAATGCTAACTTGAAGTTGAACGTTTCCCCCTGGCATGGTCTGAGCACTCTGCGCGGTTTGAACGGTATTTCAGCCGAACATTTTCGCATGGAAGACGCCCAAACCATCCTCGACATTCCACAAAGCTTGGCAAAAAAAATGCCAAAAATACCCCCCCCCCCCTAGGGGGGGCTAAAACCGGGAGTAAACCCAACTTTTCAACTTCGCCGCAGAGAGGCCCCCAAGGGCACCAAAAGGCCAGAAACACCCCATATCACGCCGGAAATCCGGTATCTGCCCGAAATAGGCCCAAATTCCGCCCGGAAAGCTCATTTTTTGCGTCTCCAATTTTTTGGCACAGATGTGGTACCGGTGCTGTGCCAGTTTACAGCGGCTGCTTGCAACATACAGCGAAACCTGTGGTCGAAGCAACCAAATGGTTCATCGGTCAAGCTCTACTTGATGACGCGGATCGATGTAACATCACCATGTACCGAGGGGCGACAAGCAGCACCGCGAGGTGGGGGTAGAGGCCAAAGTGCACTCGTGTTTGCACTGAGAAGGTTGGTATCCCTTGTAGATTGAGGTTCCGGATATGATAGGCACGCAGTATGGGCGGAAGCAGGACGCTGCTCAGAGGGTTTGTCCGTTCCGACGCCATTCAGAGGTGGCAATAACTCAGCGACCTCGATATCCCCCAAAGTGAGCAATTGATGCCCTGCTCTCATTGAGAGTAATCAACTAGCGGCCCTTGCCATTCTAATGGGGCGGCTACGCCCTCAAATAATTGAAGGCAAATGACAAGGAACCTGCTGGTGAGCTGAGCGCCACTCGGATCGAGAGCGTTTTCCTTCTCGAGGATAAGCTCGTCTCCCTCCTCCGGGAGATGCACCGGGGTGGCTGGCGCAGTTCATGTCGTGCCAGCCAGCATTGGGGTACGTGAAAAAGGTACGGTGGCACGCCAACCACGATAAACCCACCTTGCCGATCTTAAAAACTGTGAAGGGGGCGGAACACTATCGAAGTGACTCAATCATGACTACATTGATGCAATGGTGACATATGACGTCAAGCCGCAGTGCCTGCAGAAAGGAGTGCCCGCCGGCTGTTTTTCTCGGGCCATTCAGGTACCACATCTGGTACCACATCTGTGCCAAGTGAAAAAAATCGCGTTTCTGGGCCTCTCTGGGCCACACAGGTCACCAAAACCCCCCAGAAACACGTTTCTGGACTGGTTTGGGTCGGTTTGTAGCATTGATTTCATGTTTAGGGGTGCTCCCTGAAAAAGTGGGGTTTACTCCCGTTTTTTGGGTTGAATTAGCCCCCCCTACCCCCCCCCACCCCCGTCTAGCCTACTCGCATGTTCACTTCAGGGATTTTCTGGGCGAAGAGTGTGTATGTGGGGGGGCAGATAAGGAGGAGAGTTGTGATCTAACAAATAAAGGAGATACGGGGAGGGGGGCGGGAGGGCGGAGGGGAGAGGGGGTGGAGAAAGGGAATGGGGGGGGAGCGGGAAACCAAAGACAAAAAATAACAAACATAAAAAAATGGAGATGGGGGCAGGGCTGTTCCTAACTGGGGGGCTGGTTCCCCACTTTCAGGATTCTGAACTTTTTTTCTAAGAACTTTTGTACGGGGAAAAAAAGTTTTTTTCTAAGAATTTTGTAAGGGAAATTTTTTTTTCTAAGGGTTTTTCGCAGAGGAAATTTTTTTTTCTAAGATTTTCCCAGTCGACAGGGCGCACACAAGGATGGAAGGGAAGTCTCTCCCCCGTACAGTTCGCCTTGCTGGCCAACTGGAGACTCCGCAGGATGACCCCGCCCACCTCCTCTTGCCTCGGTTTGCGTGTTGCTGGTGTGTTGCCTGTGTATTGCTGTTGTATTGCACTCCTGAGGACCTCCCTATTTATTCCCACTCGACTACCCTTCGACAGGACCCTGACCTCACACTCACCCAACCTCACGTACTCCGCGAATATGGTGCGCACCACTGCAAAAATCTCCGGGAGCTTTTGGGCTTTCAGGCCTGAAGGGGCCAGTAGGGGGGTGGCGTCGGGGAGTGGCAGCTTTGTAACTATCCTCCAGCTGCTGGCATGTACAGTACTGCGGGAGTGCCAAGGTGTATTGAGCAACCTCCTCCAGTCCCTGCGGAGCACAACCCCCGATGAGAACGAGCCCCAGATGATCACCTCGCAGGACCCGCAGCGACCCAACCCTGACGTCAGTCTCTCCGCCCTCGGACACAAACACCCGCACCTGAAGCACCTCTGCACCACCAAAAGCGCCACCGTCTACAGCTGCCCATCTTGTGGTGAGTTCCGCACAGCTATTACAGACAGCATGGTTGTGATGTTGGGCGTCGTGAAGGACGAGGTGCAGCGCGTTGCTTCTCAATTTATGGAGAAGCAAGGTCCGTGCACATGTGGTGCTGTCCGGGCTGCGCAGTTCTGCGTCGAGAAGGCCCCGCACCTCCTGTTCCTCTCGACGCAGCGGTTTTCTGCATCCGGCGAGAAGCAGAAGCACCTGACGGAGCTTGCGGAAACCGTCAACGTCAAGGAATTAAGAGACCTCTCCGCCCTTCGTGAGCTTGGCGTTGACGGCAACGGGGTGGTGCAGGTGGGCACGGTGCAGCCGGTGAATCACCGGTACCGGTTTGTCGGTGCATCGTGCACAAAGTCCGGGCTGACCCTCGCGAAGGGGATCGCCTGGGAGACGCTGTGCGCTCGTGGCCCCGCCACCACTCTGAAGTGGAAGTCGATCACGACTGATCGTGTGACGGATTGCTCTGTGGCGCCGTTCAATCGTGCGAACGCGAAGCCAGCACTCGTGCTGTACGCACGTGAGGCATCGGACGGTGACGGGCACGACGTCGATGCTTCGCATGATGCGCCGCCGCCTCCTCCTCCGGATCCCCTGGCCGCCTCTCCTGCAGCTACCACCGCCGCCCCTGTCGCCCCTGCACCCCACGCCGCCTTCTACACCGGGGAAGGGGCGTGCCACGTCGCCGCGTTCGACAGCGCCGGGCGACTGTCCCCATGGCTGACCGCCATGAAGCTCGCCCAATCAACCGGAGGCGTCAACATTGGGCTTGTACCAGGGTGGGTTCAACGGGATCTATACAGTTCTGGACACTACTGCCTCCGAGTGCTTGACTGCCTAGCAAGGTCAATTCCCATTACGGAGCCGACGCGTACCAGTGCTGCGGCGCTTCTGGAGGGCGTTGACTCCCCCGAAGCGGAGGCCCTCACGGTGAAGCTCAGGCGTCCGCGATTGATGGATACGAGATTCCTCGTGGACGAAGAGTTGGACACCAACACCGCGTCAGTGGCCCTGCAGACTTTCCGCACATCCCGCGGTTTAAATGTTCACTTTTCTATCGTCGACACCACACAGCCTCGCACCTTCGGCTTGCTTCTTCCGTCGTTGATGGCCCAGTACCCCTTGCGGCTTGTCTTCGACACAGCAAAGGCGCACTTCCTTCTTTTGATGGCAGCAAACAAGAAGTACGTGCCAGAGGGCTCAATGGTGAACGGTCTCCTTCGGATTCAGCAGCGGCAGGCACAGCTCGCCATACAGGAGAAGCAGCAGCGGAAGATCCACGCTGCAGCCTCCGGTGTGGTGCGTCTCCCTGATGGGAGGTGGAGGTGCACCACGTGTGCACCGTTCTTGGTGCAGCTGGAGGGGGAGTTCTCGGAGCAACCCCACTTGCTCCGGTATGCACGCGGCGAAGCGTCTATGTCTGCCACGACAGTTGGGCGCCAGCAAAGCAATATCCGCCGCCACATGGGTGGTGCGGCGCACAAGAGAGCAGTGCAGTTGTCCACGCCTGGGAGTGAAAACACCAATGTGACAGCTACAGATATCCCCAAGCAGACGCTGTGCGCGAAGGTGAAGGTGACCAGCGAGCAGTACACAAGTCTGGTCAACCTGGTGTACAACGTGGCAACGGCGACGCAACGGGCGGAGGGGCTGAGCAGTGTGGGTGCGAGGTTGCAGGACGACAAGCGGAAGGGGCTGCATGTCCTGGACACCCACTACTCTCGAAAAGTCGCGAAGGAGTTCCAGACGATACTCTGGGAGGTGCTCCTGAGGGGAGTGGTGGGTGCGGTGCGTGCGTGTCGGGCGGCAACCCTGAAGGTGGACGGTACCACGTTCGCCCGCATCGACTTGATGATCGTCATCGTTTCGGGGATCAGCAGGACGGATTGTGCTATGAAAGATTGGTGTGTGGGCACAGTCGACTTGAAGAAAGCTGACGCAGAGTCGCAGAAGGACGAGCTGGTCAAGTTGTTCGACAGCCTCCAGCTGTCGCAGTGGGCGCGGCGTTCGCTGAAGGGATTCGCGGCAGACGGGGCATCAACGATGAAGAGTCTCAGGGGGAAGCTCGAGATCGCGTGGGGATGCACTCTCATCGATGTGCATGATGCTGCCCACATGCACCAGCTGTCCGTCGGCCTCATCAAGAAGACACGAAAGGTTGTTGAACATAGCCGCCTCCTCCGACACTGGTTTGCCTTCTTCAGATCAACCGCCAGGCAGAAGTCTCTGCAGATCATTTCCGGTGGGAAATGTCTCTCCTTCCCGAAGGAGCACTCCGTGCGTTGGGCAGCTGCAACGTTCCGTCGCCTGAACGCGGCTGTGGTGAACTTTGACTTCACTGTC
Source organism: Rhynchopus euleeides (assembly GCA_963210315.1). Taxonomy (NCBI): domain Eukaryota; phylum Euglenozoa; class Diplonemea; order Diplonemida; family Diplonemidae; genus Rhynchopus; species Rhynchopus euleeides. Next base: position 1,025,977 of record OY723274.1, read on the forward strand.
GCTATGCTCGGGGAGATCCAGCCGCCGCCGTTCTTCTTCCACAAGCTCACCCCCGAGTATTCCCTCTCGACTTGCATCTTGGCTGACGTCTTCGACATCAATAAAGGGGTGAGCGAGGCGTTGCAGAAGCGAGACCTGTCGCTCTCGTCGATGGAGAGCATCCTGCAGAATGCACTGACAGTGCATAAGGTGCTGGCGCGCCAGCCTGGCAAGCACGAAGCCAAGTTCTATGAGAACCAGGGAACCACATCGTTGCCTCCGGGGGTAGTTGCCGAGATGACTTCCTGGCGCTCAAAGCTCTGCCACACCATCTACAAGGACCTGGCCAAGAGGTGGGAGGAGTATCCCTGCCGCTCATTCAGCTCTTTCTTCGCGACAAGTGGGAAGGACAGCACGTGCGAGTGCCTCATGGCGCTCGCTTCTCGCTTGGGTTACGACCAGGCAGAGATTCTCAGCATCGGCATGGAGTGGGTGAAGCTGCGGTTGGAATGCACAGATCTCAGGGGGAACCTTCTGAAAGAGTTTGTCGTCGACTTCTTGCTGGAATCCGAGAGTTCGACGTTTGCGATAGTGCTTGAGGCCATGGTGGCACTGTCACCCTCGACTGTGTTTGTGGAGGCTGCTTTTTCAGTTGTAACGCGCATGAGGGGATCGTTCCGGAAGGCACTCTCTGCCGCAAGCATCTCTCAAGAACTGGGCATCACTCTAGAGCTGTCACATGATGACGCGGCGCGCAAGATCATCGTTGAAGAAACAGTCAACACGTTCCTCGCCAACAAGAAGCGCCGCTTCACTGCGCGTTCCCTGACGCCTCTTCCAACTCCGACAACCGTGGAGCTCGTTGACCTCGATGCAGCCATGGGTTCTCTATTTGCTGGCGTGGAGGATTGTGATGAGGAATCGGACGGCAGCTGGGAAGATGACAACGCCGATGCATTGTCGATTGTCAGCCTCGTGGAGGAAGTCCCTGAGGATCCCTTCCTCACTTCGTTGCTTGCAGATGCCGCACCCCCCGTCGTGCCTCCAGCCACCCTGCAACATGTCACCTTCCAGCTCCCCGCTTCATCGACCCCGGGCACCCCATCGACACTCCCCACACCTCAGCCGGAAGAACCGCCGCAGCTGCCTCCCACACAGGCGGCACCGGCAGAGCGCAGGAGGGAGGTTGGGCCGCACCCCGAGGAGCCCCAGGAGAAAAGGGCCCGCGTCCATGTCGACATCGATGTCGACATGGAGGAGGATTGGGGAGAGTGGGCGTACGTTTCGGACGCCGAAACTTCCGAGTGAGCCATCATCGTTCTTAGAAGGGGGGGGGGGTGGGGGCGGGGGGGTGGTTTTCATCGTAGAAATCATAGAAAAAGTCCCGCCTGACGGGCACGCGCCTGAAACCTGTGGGGGGGTGAGCAAAAAATCCCTTGTAAAAATTCTTAGAAAAAACCTGGTTCCCCGACCCAAAAAACCCGGAAAAAGGGCTGGTTCCCCGCCCAGGCCTGGATGGGGGGCGGCGGTGGGGGGGGAGGACAATACACACATGGGGATGGGGGGAGGGGGGGGGGGTGCGGGGGGACCATTTTATCACACACACAACTCACATGGGGTCCCACCGAGCCACACCGACAGGAGGGGTGGGAAACCTGAAGGAAGAAGGGGGATACAAAGGCCTGACCAGAATAACAACCGGGGGAGTCATCCTCCACGCATACACGCACACGTGCATCACTTCTGCAGGGAAGTGTCGGTGGCACTTGGTAGGGACAGGTCAGTAACCCGGCCCTTCAGACCCATAGCAAGGATGCCACACACACACGCCAGACGGTGCCATAACAACGGGAAGAAGGGGGGGGGGGGGGGGACAGTCTAGATGCCGGGGTTGTTCCCGTCAGCTGTCCACACAGGCGTCGGGTGGTAGTGGTGGTGCACCTGTTGTGTGGGTGTTGGTGTGGTGTGAGGATGCAGGGAGGCATTGTGCGCACAAAAGGCTGGGCACGGGGCAACACGTGTAGGGCTTCCAAGGCGGAACAACACACAGGGGGGCTTGCGGAAACCGAGCCAAGAGACTTTCGGAAGACAGGCAGAGGGACAAGCGGGACAAACATCGAAAACCCACCGGGAATAAATCCGTTTTCTGCGAGACACACCTGTGAAGTTGGCGCCGCAAGCGTTGTCCGGTAATGGGTTGGCGACACTTGACCACCATTCTGTATGGGGTGGGGGGGCGGTAATGATTGGGACAAGTGGGACACATCAAGAATACACTCTTTGCGCGCACCTCTCGGTAGGGGGTTCTTATCCGCACAAGACACCATCCGAGTGCCAGGGTGAGCACCACCCTGGTGCAGGACAACTACATCGGGCGGGTCCCGCTCCCGGAGCGGCACGGCGGTCTGCACGCTGCACGGCCAGAGACGGTGCAGTGCCTGCACAGCAGCCACTAAGTCAGTGGCCTGGCACACCAACCACTAAGCGTACGAATGTGGCGCGACGAACTGCCTCCCAATGATCCCGAAGGACGGAGCGCGGGGCTCAGAGGAGACTCTGTCTGCTGGTGAGACGGCCCGCAGCAAGCTTGCGCGTAAGGCACAGTAGTAAGGCGGCCGCCAAGGTGTACGATATGGACGCGCCAGATCCCTCTGACTCCGACATGACATTCAACAATGCAACCCGACCCACGGTTTTGCTTTGCACCAGGTTCTGTGAAAGCCGCCTAACCCTGTGCCAGTTTGCATGACTGTCGCCATACCTGTCCAGGTGTGCCTGCACTCCCTGCTGGGTATCCCCGCATAGGAGACCCGCCTGCCTGTTGGTGGTGCGACAGGGCAAACATTGTGTCCAGCAGCATCTGCTTCTCATGAATCAGCTGCGCGTGGGGTGTCGGTGGCAACACGTCGCGGGGGGTAATGAAAGGCAGAATCCTTCAGCTTCAGCCGTCCAATAGTTTCATCCACAAAAAAAAAAGGTAAGACTGTTGTGCGCCAAACCCGTGAAAAACAAAAGCAACTCCACCGCCTGATGAGGAGGGTGCCTCCTGTCTTTTTGACACCAACAGGATCCCCTTGTTTTGTTTGTGCACCAATCCGGGCAAAACAAAAGCAACTCCGCAGCCTGATGAGGAGGTTGGATTTGTTGCCCAAGCGCTGCCTACTATATTATTGACACTGACAGTTTCTCTGTTGTGGCAAAAAAGATAAGGCGTTGTTTGTGCGCCAAACCCGGGTGAACAAACCTCACGTGTTTGCCTGATGAAGGTTGGTGTGAATGTGCGCACAGTCATAACAACAAGGCAAGGTAGATTGTGTTTGTCACCCAAAGTGCTGCCAACTATCTTTTTCACATAGGGGGTCTTCGCTAGCCGGTGCAAAAAAGTGCAGGCTGGTGCAGGGCAAAATGGGCCGAAAATGGGCCAAATCGGAGGCAAAAAAAAGGGCGGGGTGTTGGGTGGCCCCTAGCTGGGAGCACGCATTTGGACCCAAAAAATAATGTCGAGCGGTCCCTGTGCATTGTTCAGCCCTCACAGGACGAGAAGGCACGGCGGGGCCCGTGTCACGGGTAAACATTGAGATCAACCTGTCATCCTGGGCCAAGCCAAGATGGGAGCTGGCCGCCTGGGGCAATGCAGGAGCAACGGCTAGTGCTCGTGCTGGCACGAAGCGGAGCCAGGCAGTGCTGTCCCAAGGGTGGGCCGAGCCAGACAGTGATGTCCCGAGAATGGGCCGAGCCAGACAGTGCTGTCCCGAGAATGGGCCGAGCCAGACAGTGCTGTCCCGAGAACGGGCCGAGCCAGACAGTGCTGTCCCGAGAACGGGCCGAGCCAGACAGTGCTGTCCCGAGAATGGGCCGAGCCAGGCAGTGCTGTCCCAAGGGTGGGCCGAGCCAGACAGTGCTGTCCCGAGAATGGGCCGAGCCAGACAGTGCTGTCCCGAGAACGGGCCGAGCCAGACAGTGCTGTCCCGAGAACGGGCCGAGCCAGACAGTGCTGTCCCGAGAATGGGCCGAGCCAGGCAGTGCTGTCCCAAGGGTGGGCCGAGCCAGACAGTGCTGTCCCGAGAATGGGCCGAGCCAGACAGTGCTGTCCCGAGAACGGGCCGAGCCAGACAGTGCTGTCCCGAGAATGGGCCGAGCCAGGCAGTGCTGTCCCAAGGGTGGGCCGAGCCAGACAGTGCTGTCCCGAGAATGGGCCGAGCCAGACAGTGCTGTCCCGAGAACGGGCCGAGCCAGACAGTGCTGTCCCGAGGGTGGGCCGAGCTAGGCAGTGCTGTCCCGAGAATGGGCCGAGCCAGGCAGTGCTGTCCCAAGGGTGGGCCGAGCCAGACAGTGCTGTCCCGAGAATGGGCCGAGCCAGGCAGTGCTGTCCCAAGGGTGGGCCGAGCCAGACAGTGCTGTCCCGAGAATGGGCCGAGCCAGACAGTGCTGTCCCGAGAACGGGCCGAGCCAGACAGTGCTGTCCCGAGGGTGGGCCGAGCTAGGCAGTGCTGTCCCGAGAATGGGCCGAGCCACGCAGTCCTGTCCAGAGGGTGGGCCGAGCCAGGCAGTGATGTCCCGAGGGTGGGCCGACATCACATCCGGTCTCGGCCCGCTGTCTGGACCGCAGCAACAAGAAATCTGCGCTGCATGCACAGGAGCAGGGGGACTTGGCCCGTCCGCACTCCGACATTGCACCGCGCTGCCCCAGCGCTCCAGATCACAAGGCCCCCTGTGCCGCAGGAGGTGGAGACGTCGCACACCAGCAGGATGACGTCGCAGACCAGTTCACCACCCCCAACAGTAGGTCACACTCCGCCTCGCCTGTAGGCCGTCTACTGTATGCAGGAGTCTGCGTGTGTTGATAAAGACACACACGCCCGGCACACCTGATTCTATGGGCAGCGCTCGTAACTCTCTCGGCGCCAAGTCGAAGCTGAGCAAGATTTGGTTGGACGGTGCAAATATAGCTAGCCTTGCGGGCTCGCTAAGACACTCTCCGAGCTAGCTACATGAACACAACATTGCACATCGCACGGTTTCGAAGGATGGGTACGCGATGCGGGTTTAGGTCTTGTGCTAATGTTACACACAGCAAGATCCCTGACGGAGGGGATCGATGGAGGCACTGAGGAGATCATGACTGGGAAGGGGTCCTGCATCGAACCCCCTCTGAGTGGAGCAAACACTCGGTACTCCGGGCGCCACGTTCTGCTCGGCTGGACATCACCCCGAGGTCGTGGCCACGGCCCCCGACCACTCACTGCGGGGAGCTTCCCGTCCAGACAGTGTCTGGACATCACTCCTGGGCTCGACCCACTGGGCCGAGCCGACGAGTCGTGTCCAGACACTGGGCCGAGCCCAGGAGTGCTGTCCAGACACTGGGCCGAGCCCAGGAGTGATGTCCAGACCCTGGGCCGAGCCAGGGAGTGGTGTCCAGACCCTGGGCCGAGCCCAGGAGTGCTGTCCAGGCACTGGGCCGAGCTCAGGAGTGCTGTCCAGTCCCTGGGCCGAGCCAGGGAGTGGTGTCCAGACCCTGGGCCGAGCCCAGGAGTGCTGTCCAGGCACTGGGCCGAGCTCAGGAGTGCTGTCCAGACCCTGGGCCGAGCCCAGGAGTGATGTCCAGACCCTGGGCCGAGCCAGGGAGTGGTGTCCAGACACTGGGCCGAGCCCAGGAGTGATGTCCAGACCCTGGGCCGAGCCAGGGAGTGGTGTCCAGACCCTGGGCCGAGCCCAGGAGTGCTGTCCAGACCCTGGGCCGAGCCCAGGAGTGATGTCCAGACCCTGGGCCGAGCCAGGGAGTGGTGTCCAGACACTGGGCCGAGCTCAGGAGTGCTGTCCAGTCCCTGGGCCGAGCCAGGGAGTGGTGTCCAGACCCTGGGCCGAGCCAGGGAGTGGTGTCCAGACACTGGGCCGAGCCCAGGAGTGCTGTCCAGACACTGGGCCGAGCCAGGGAGTGATGTCCAGTCCCTGGGCCGAGCCCAGGAGTGCTGTCCAGACACTGACGATGTCCTGCCTCATACCCGCCATGCCCGCAATGCACTTCCGGATCACATGGTTGTGGATTTTTAGCGCCTTCCGCATTCCCTCGAAAGACTTCTCCAAGCAGAGGGTCGAGGCCTGCACGTCTGTGACCACGAGTGTCGTGATCTTCGTCTCTGTGGAGTAGTCATCGAAGAGCAGCGCCTGCTGGCTGTCTTCGTTCAGCATCCTACGACTAGGCCGGCTATGGGCCGATCTCGCCCGTACTGGGCCGGACATGGGCCGATCTCGGCAGTACTGGGCCGGCTATGGGCCGATCTCGCACGTACTGGGCCGGCTATGGGCCGATCTCGGCAGTGCTGGGCCGGCTATGGGCCGATCTCGCCCGTACTGGGCCGGACATGGGCCGGACATGGGCCGATCTCGCCCGTACTGGGCCGGACATGGGCCGATCTCGGCAGTGCTGGGCCGGCTATGGGCCGATCTCGCCCGTACTGGGCCGGCTATGGGCCGATCTCGCCCGTACTGGGCCGGCTATGGGCCGATCTCGCACGTACTGGGCCGGACATGGGCCGATCTCGGCAGTGCTGGGCCGGCTATGGGCCGATCTTGCCCGTACTGGGCCGGCTATGGGCCGATCTCGGCAGTGCTGGGCCGGCTATGGGCCGATCTCGCACGTACTGGGCCGGACATGGGCCGGCTATGGGCCGATCTCGGCAGTGCTGGGCCGGCTATGGGCCGATCTCGCCCGTACTGGGCCGGACATGGGCCGATCTCGGCAGTGCTGGGCCGGACATGGGCCGATCTCGCCCGTACTGGGCCGGGTCCAGGAGTGGTGTCCAGACCCTGGGCCGACCCAGGCTGTGGGTGGTGCATTTTGGTGCATTTTCCGTCGGTTTAGGTGAAAATTGTCGAATTTTGTCGAAATTTGACGACAGGTGACGAACAGCGAGAATCCCCGAAAAACCGGTTTTTAATTCATTTTTGGGGGGGGGTCTTCGCTGACGAAGTTTTTGTCGAAGACCCCTGTCGTCGTCGTCAGAACACTGCCGTCTTCGGTGAAAAACCCCCTGAAACAGCCGTTTTCCTAATTATGTGACGAACGACGAAGTTTGTCGAAGTTTGTCGACCAGCGAAGACCCCCTATGACAAGCTTCTTGTTGTGTGTGAAAAACAGTGGATATCCCCCGTGGCGAAAAAAAATTTTTTCTCCCAAAAAAAAATATTTCTGGAAACCAGCTTGGCGAAAAAAAATATTTTCGCCACGGGATTTTTGGCTGGGGGAAAAAGTCCGAGTTCCCTGCCCTGGAGGTCAGATTTCTTTTCAACTATTTCTCAAAGCCCTGAACTCTGACGCACAGCAGGCCAAGCTGGTCGATACATCGACAGCGAAATTTGTGTCCTCGGTCGGACTTCACGACTGTGTCAAAGGCAGGCACAGGCCTCCTGGAGGGGGCACAGGAGGACGCTCTGGTTGCGCAGTGGACGACGGTGAAGACTATGCTTCGCCAGTTCCGTCGAGAAGTTGCTAACAGTCACGTACACTTTGGTTGTTTATGGTTTACACTTCCCCGCAAGACTTGCTCGATGATGTCCTCAAGTATGCGAGGTTATTTGGAGTCCGGCCTCCCAGTTTCCGCTCTGCGGGCTTCATTTGATGACATTCAGGTCATCCAGACGGACAAAATAATGCAGAGGAAGACCTCGTTCGGGCAATTTGGCAACGGCAAGTACGCGTGTTGGGGCGGAGGTTCCAGAAGGGCGATCATGACTGACCGAGCGGGTTGAGGTTTCGGCGCCCGAAGGGCGCCGAAAAAAATTGAGGGGTAAAAAAAAATTCTGGCAAAATCGAGGGTCGAGAAATTTTTTTCGCCACCGGAAAAACCAGATTTTGGTGTCAGGATACAGCCTGGTGAAAAACCCAAACAAAACGGCACATCAGGCAATCTCCACCCCCCCCCCCCCCCTCCTCCTCTCGCGTACGGAAGCGCGCCATGCCGCCCACCCTCCCCCACCCACACCCACACTTCCACTCCAACGCGCTGAAACACACCTTACGCGACAGATCGTCGCGCCTCCGCAGTTCGTCGATCTCATCCTGGAGTACCCGGAGGTCATTCGACTGCGAGGGGCCGGTTGCCGCAGGATGTTGCTGCTGCTGCTGCTGCGCGTGATACCCTGCGGGCTGCTTCGCCGCGATGGTTGAAGACGGGACCGAGGCGTGTGACACGGGCTGCTGATGGTGGTGCTGCTGCTGCACGACAGACTTCAACGGGAGGTGCGACTGCGTCTGCGACATCTGCGTCCTCTCCAGCTCCGCAATCTTCCGCTGCAGCTGCTGCATGTCACGCATATAACGCTGCTGCTCCGTCATCTGCTGCTGCGCCGCCAGCGCCTCACTCCGCGCCGTATCATGCCTCTGCGTGTCATACTCCGGCTCCACCGGAGCATACGACTGCGACAGCGCCATGGCTGTCGGGGGCGGGTTGCTCCGCCCCTCCGACAGCTGCGTCTCCAGCATCTGCACCTTCTGCACCAGAGCCTCCAGGTCTGACTCCTGCCCGACCTGCCCCCTCGTGGGGGACAGCCCCGGGCGTGACGCAGACGACGCCGCAGGCTGCGTCGCGGTGCTCCCTGCCCCGGTGAGCGTGTCGATCTTCCCGATGATCTCCCGCAGCTGCCGCTGCAGCGGCGCACCCCCCTGGGGGTCGCCGCCGCGCGGATCCCCCTGCTGCCGCGCCCGCATCTGCGACAGCAGCTGGTCCAGCTTCGCCTCCAGCACCATGGCGTCCTGCCTCTGCGCCTCCGTCAGCTTCGACTCCAGCGCCGCAAAGGCATGCTCGATCTCACTCCGCGACACGGCATCCCCCGGCACCGCAACCGCGCCCCGCCCCCCGCCCTGCGGCTGCACGGCACCCCCCGCAACACCCCCCGCCACGCTGCTCGGAGGGGGGTACTGCTGCCCCACAGGCCCGCTGCTGGGCTGCTGCCCCCCGTGGTAGCCCCCACCGTCACGGTGCCCCGGCTGCTGCCCTGCCGCGCCCCCCATGTCGTAGCCCACAGGGGGCGGCGCCCCGCCGTCGGGCAGCGTGTTGGCCTGGGAGGGCGCGCCATACGCAGAGACCGGAGGGTGTGTGTCGTACGGCCCGGGCTGCGAGTAGGGGTTGGCGCTGTGGGGGTATCCCTCGATGCTCTGTGCGGGCGCGACGCTCACCAGAGGCGCCACCCCGTTGGGGTTGGTCTGCAGGGTCAGGGTGATGTTGACGTTGTGGTCGTTTGCCGCAGGAGGGGGGTGTGCCCCGCCGGACCCGCGGTAGCCGTCGCCGTGGGTGCGCTGCAGCGTGTTGGCGGAGACGGAGACGCGGGGGGTGCGCTGGTTGCCGTGCTGCCCGCCGTAGTTCACAGGGGGTGGCACCGTGTCCCAGTCCCACTTCTGATATTTCAGGCGGAAGGTGCGGATGACGTCCTCCTCCCGGCCGTGGTATTTTGTCAGGAGCCTGTCCACCTGGTCCAGCTTCTCGGGGAAATACTTCGCGTAGAAGGCGGAGATTTTCCGATGCGCCACCTCGCGCATAGAGAGGTCATCCTCCCCGTACATCGCGTCCGCACCGTGGGTGTCGTCCCACCCTGCACCCACCACCTTGGTGCGCTAGGTGGTGGTGGTGGTGGTGGTGGTGGTGGTGTGGTGTGGTGGTGGGGGGGTAGGTTGGACAGAGGGACTGGGGGTTCTGCCCCAGCGATGCGTCACTGAGGCAAATCAAGGCAGTGTAGTATGGTGGGGTGGGGGGAGTGGGGAGTTGGGAGGTGGGGATCAGGCTATTGGGTGTCTAACCGAGGAGGTGGGTTTTTCCTCCCCCCCTCCCTCCTCTCTGGGTCTCTCCTCCCCCCCCCCCCTCCATCCCCCGTTTCTTCCGGGACAGCGGGGGGGTGGTGGGTAGTGTGGTGGAAACTCGCTCCCGCAACCCACCCGCCCCCTCCCCTCCCCCCCCTTGCCCCACTCTCGGCTTGGATTGTCCCTTTCTCTTTCCCCACCCACCCACCCACCCACCACCAGGCTGTTCCACAGCTATAAAAGGACCGCTCTGTGTTACCTTGCAGCCCGATGACAAACACCACTGCTGAACCGACCGACTGCCTATTCTGTCGGGGAGGCTGTTATGCACGCACAAGTGGGACAAGGGAGACAGAACAGAACCAGCGAGCCAACAACGACCGACCCCCGGCACAGCCGATCGGTATTGCGGAGAGAGAGCCATATAGCGAACCATCTCTTTGCAGATTTTTCACCACCCCGCCCCGTGCTCCGCCCCAAAACGATTCAGAACAACTCCAGAGCGACATCATCGTGACAGGCATCCAACGAAGGCACGCCTTTTTTTTGGATTGAACATTGTTTTTGGCCTGCACCTTCGAGTTCGTCTGGCCCCTACGGATCCCCCCCCCCCCAGTTCTTAGCACAGTGTCGACATTGCAGGGGCGGCAGGGGGGGGTGGCGAGTGAAGGGGGATGGTGGTGGTGGTACACAACCCCCCCTCCATTATTATCGTGTGTAGAATTGTAAAAGCAGGGGCGGGGGGTGAGGGGGTGGGTGGGTGGGGGTTACTGGCACCTAAATTAAAGAAAACATAAGCATAGTGTTCACACCCGCCGCCTGGCCAACTCCTGGTTTCACGAAGAGGGGGTGTGGGGGGGGGGGGGGGGGGGGGGGGGATGCAGTGCGAAGCGAGATAATGCAAGTTGCACACTGCAGTCGGTCTGATCGATCTGACACAGACGCCAACAGCTGGCTGCCTTTGTCCTGCCTGAGTCCATTCGGATTTTCAAAGGTCCAGACAAGGGCCAGGCGAGAAAACAAAATCCGAACCTCGTCTGGCCTGTGTCGGAAGTCTGAAAGCCACGCATGTCAGATCCGCCGTCAGGCGGGTCCTGGAGGGCAGAGCACCCGTTTGACCCAGACCAACTGAGATGTACGAAATTATCAGTAAAAAAAAGAGGGTGCGGGGAGAGGGGGGGGGGGGGGCAGGGGCAACAAGGCATAGGCAAGGGAATTGGGTGGGGTCGGTGGTGGCAAACAGATAGAGTGTCGGCAACGATTTTTTTCGAAGCATCTTCGAAGAGAACAAAAAAGAGATATGGCATCCCCCCTCACCCCCCCCCCCCACCGCACCGGGCAGTTCACTTGCTTTTTTTTGTATTTTTTGAAGTCGTGGAGAGAGAGAGAGAGCGCAACTCGCTGCAGTTTGATGCAATCCCCCCACACACACACACATTCTCCCCCCTTCCCCATGTTGTGATTTCCTTTCTACCTTGCACAAAACATCCCATTTGCCCCTTTACTTCCTTCGAAAGTGTTGTGACTTCCCCCCTACCCCACCCCTCGGGAGTGCCACTCCTCTGGTGGTTAAAAGTGACCCGCCGTTGTGCCTTCGGCATCTGTTGCGTGTGCCGTCGTATTCTTCCTATGCACTAGTTATAGCTATCCGGGGGCGGTCTGCTGTCGCACCAGCGGGCTGCCCCACCTCTGCACCCTCGGTTTTTAAGATGTTCACCACAGTGGAGAATGATCCCCTTCTCTGTGGCGATCGAGCCAAGCTGGACGAGGTTCGCCTTCGGGCGAAGGTCATGTGGGCGGACAAAAGGTGCCTGCTCCTGAGACTCATCAGCAACCTGCTTCTTCCTTCAAGCCCTCAAGACTCTTGAAGCGGCCTGACTCTTTAGTGTCTACGTCGCAGCAAGGGGGCGATATATACCACCCTTTTTATTGATTTCACGTGTCAGTGTTTGACTTTTTCGCAACTTCATTTCTTCCTTTTTCTCCCTCTCCGACCCCACCCGTGACACCACCAGGGTTTAGCTAGCCCTGGTCCGATTATCCCCGGTTCTTCGCTGAAGAGACGCGGCCGGGGGGAGGGGTACGAAGAGTACGCGTCGAAACCGGTGTCACGTCGTGTTGGGGAATCCTTCGGGAGTGCGATACTGAAGGGGAGGTGCTACTGCCCGTGCAGGGCGACACCGCCTTAAAACTTTATAACCACACACACACATTCTGTGAATATTTTTTTTGGAAAGTGTCGGTGGGCACCTTCGCAATAAATCAGACAAGCATCGTGTAGAACTACATCGGATACCACAAGGGAATACACCAAAAATGCATTCTACAAAGTCAGCACCGCATCGCAGAAAACCCCTCGGGGCGTAGCAGTGTAGCGGCGTGCCAGTGGAGAACACACCGATCGCCTGTTGATGGGTCGATGCCCACCTACACCCACCCCTCTTACTACAGTCGGAGGAACATTGGGCTTTGCAGTGTGCCAGCAAGCCCGCACCCCACACTCATATGTGAATCTTTTTGTAGTAGTGCAGGTCGCACCGAGTGGGCTCAGATGATACCTGCACTGTACACACACATGTGCTTGTGTGTGCAGGGATGCACCAAGTGAACTCCAACACGACTTCTACCGCCACATACACAAATGCTGGGTCAAGTGTAGGCCAGAGACAAAACAGCGGGGCATGTGTGTGTGACGGAGTGGCCTAACCCAGAGCCCCCTCCCCAGTGGAAACTGCAAATGGAACTGCAGCACAATAAATATGAAATCCACGCTCCTGGGGGGGGGGGGGGGGTGGGGTGTGGAGGGGCCTCGGCCTCTGTGTGTCAAATTGTGTCGGTGTGTGCGGCACCTATATTGACAGGTGGCCTCGCACAATTTTTTCCACACATTTCTTTTGTTTTTTTTGAAAGGGGAAAAGAGGGGGTGAACAGCCATCATTTCTTCTGTGGGGGAGATGCCTTCGCATGTGTGGGGGGAAGGGGGGAAAAGTTATTCGCACGGGGGGGGGGGGGGGGGGATGAAAATTCAACAGTATTTACAGGGCGCATGTGTTGCGTGTTCTCTTTTTTGAGCCCAGAATTAGCGTAGTGTACCCTTACTGAGAGCACTCGACACGCCGGCACTACGACGAAGTTTTGCATGAATATTTTTGTAGCGGGTGTCAACCACACCCAACACATCTTGCACCTGATGTGCTATCCATACACACTCCCCGCCTCCCCCCCCCCTTCCCCCCGTTTCCCCGCCTCGTCCCATCCCCCCCCCCCCCCCCGTTCTGTTTCACCAGTTTGTAAGTGGTTCAGTGTTACGTCAATATCGGCAAGGCAAAGGGAGGAGAGTCGTTACGGGGGGTCGTTCGGTATGTGCTTCGGTGAACGCGGTGCCGCAGATGCTGTGACCGATGCCATCCTCGGGACTCGTGCGTTGGGGGAATGCGCCTCCTGCATGCGGGTTGGGGTGGGGTGGGGTGCTGGTCGTATCACATCGGTGCCGCCCCCCCCCTCCCATCACCTCCTCAAAACCAACACATCACCAACACAAGTTCAGATTGCGGAGTTCATGCGCATCACCTCCTCTCACAATGGCAGATGCCACACCCCTAACAGTCGACACACAGAGACAATGCACACACCCCCCCTGTGTAATATGAAGCCAAGGGGTGAATCGCTGCACTGCCGTTGGACCTACAGGCCTATAGATATCCTGTCCTGTGTCTATCCAACCAACACCCCCTTCCGACTGATCATCGGCGAGACCAAACCCAACTCAACTAAACCCGCATACCTCATCTTCTCCCGCTGGGGGGCCAGCACAAGGAGAGTGCGGTGCAACGGTTGCTGTGATGCTCGACATCCGCTTCAGCCCGGGCGCAGGGGAGGGGGGCGGGCTGTTCTCAGTCCCACACGTCGCCGTCACACTCTGCATCCGCGGGACCCCGGGCTTCGGGGATCCGGGCTCGTCGAGTTGCATCTCTAAGTCGGGTGGGTGGCCCTCGGTTTTTTCGCCCTTTGTGTTCCCCCGCGTCCGCAAGCTGGGTGTATCCGCCGGTCTCTCTCGGCTTTTGCCGGGCAGTATAGTGTTTGCCTTGCCGGGCAGTATAGTGTTTGCCTTGCCGGGCAGTATAGTGTTTGCCTTGCCGGGCAGTATAGTGTTTGCCTTGCCGGGCAGTATAGTGTCTCGGAAATATAGGTCGCCCCTTGCGGAGTCTCAGCCCGGGTGCGCAGAGTGTTGAAAGCAAAAGAGCTTTGCCTTTGCCTCGCGCTGTGTAGATGTGTGCGAGAGAAGAAACCAAAGGGAACGGGTCTGGGTGCTCCTGCAGAAGGGTGTGCGGGTGGAGGTGATAACGGGCGGCAATGAGATGCTGAATATGGGAGAAAGCAAAATATCATCTCCAGGTCGCGGGCTGTCTGCCTTGCCGCTTTGCTGTGGTGTTGCCGCAGACGCAGTGCAGGTGTCGCACGGGGGGGGGGGGGGGGGTGACACAACAACTCACACGCTGTGTCTGCAGCAACAACACAGCGAGCGGCAAACAGATGGCAAAGGAGAAGGCCCAATGGAGGGTGGACCAGATCAACCGGGGCGGCGACATTTGCAAGCTGGATGAATGGGTGGGGAAGGGATGGGGCGGGGGTGGGAGTGAGGGCGGTCAAAGGTTGCCATCCTTTTTTTTTCCAGCTTGTTTTTTTTGTCGTTTTTTTCTCTGTGACCACGGCGCCTGCGCACCTTGCAACAGCAAAAGCTCACACATATCACCCCATCACCCACGTGTGCGTGTGTGGACTACACAGTGCGTGCCTTGGGGGGGCGGGGGGTTTCCCGTCACTTCAACCCCTTGCTGTGAGCGGGACGGAGAGGGGGGAGGAGGGGTGAGAGTCAGCCCTGTGTTCTGATCTGTTTCCTATGCGTCTGACATAGTCCAGCACGGGTAACGGGTGGGCCTGCGACAGATAGTCTGCGGCTGATTTTTTTTTCTTTGCATGTTTTTAACAACTCTTGACACAGCGTGCTGCAGCATGTGTCGAGAACCCTATGGCCTGTTGTTTGATCACGACGACCTCGAGCCTGACGGGCGAGACGACCAGCTGCGGTAGTGTTTATATTTTTTGAACGATTTTTTGACCGTGCTCATATCAGCCCCCAGTGAGAAGGGGCGCTGTTTCGGGTCCTTCTGGGCGCCATTTATTTTGCTGATTTTTTTTGGCTTGAACTTCTTGTTGGAGTCACGCAACGAGAGGGGGGGAGGGGTGTTGCAAACAACACAGGAAACACTGTGCGAAATCAGATCATGCAGGAGCACACCACACCGGCAGCAGGCATGCAGGGATGTTCTCACGATCGGGGATCACACGCCGTTTCTTCCCACCCCCTTTGATTTGCTGACACACAATTTGTTGCTGCGCATGGGCTGTTGTATTGATTCTCAAACGCGGCAAATAAAATAAAATAAGGAGTGGGCAGGGTCGGGTCGGGTCAGGGGGTATTTTTTTGCGGGAGATGGAAAACGGAGCGGTGTGACCATGCTCTGCGGTGTGCGTCTCAAAGAGGCAACAATCTCTCCAACTCCGCACACTCCAGCAATAGGGTTGGGGCAGTGGGTTGTGGTGGCAGGTGGGAAAATAGCAGACGAAGGATCGCTGGACACGCAAACCGTGCACAGCAGTTCCATCCACTATCTAAAATAACGCAGAAAGCTCTCTCTGCACCGACATGCGCACATCCCAACAGGGCTTGGCACCTCGAGCCGAGAGGGGGAGGAAAATCACACCTTCAACTACATCTGCCCCAGAGGCAGCAGTGAATGAAGGGAAGGGTGGGGGGGGGGGGTGGGCAGGGGATGGGCAGGGCCTGCCGCCAGCCAGTACTATTCAGCTCATTCAGAGAAACCCATCAGCAGAGGCACGGCAGAGGAGGGTATTCTTCTTCGAAGCATGTGTATCCCCCTCCCCGCTTGCTCCTGCGTCGTTTGATCTGGCGCAAAGGTGTCAGATCAAGACATGGGGCTGGACTAGCGTGTCTCTCTCAACTGGGTTTCCAGGTCGGCTGGCCGAGAGGCTTGGGCTTGGGCGTTGTCTTCTTCCACCCCCCTGCACCCCAGCCAGAAAAAAAACCAATTAGTGGGAGTCGTATCACGGCACTGTCCGATCCTGACTAAGGTATATCACAGGGTCTAGAAAATGGAAGGTGCAATCGCGTGCACGCACGCCGTGATTCTAGAGGATGTTGCACTTCCCTGAAATATACGTAGTACCTCACACCCCATATGAACTGTGACAACGGTCAACAGGTTTTCTTGCGTGGCAGAGGGTGTATGGGCAGCATATTGAATGATTTGAAAAAAATATTGGCCGTGTCTCTGCAGCCCTCTCCAGTGAAAAGGGGGGGGGGAGGGGAGGCCGCTTTCTTTTTTCTGACAGGGTAGTAGGCAGCACAGAACAGTAGTAAGCGCAAAAGAAGAATAGAAACGGCAAATCAATACAGAGTATCTCAGACCCTCAGTAAAGGTTAAGAGAGAGAGATAGAGAGAGAAGAGAAGAGGGGCAGGGGGGCAGCGTGGTGTGTGCATCCTAGAGGGGGCCTGTGTCCTTTCCATTCTTCAGAGAGAGAATCACCTGGCACAGGCTGTCCCTTTGGCAAAAAAAATAAATAACTGACAAGTCTGGCTTCTTTCGCCGATCCCCAATCCCTCTCTCCCCTCTCTCTCTCTCAGAATACAGTTCGAGCGTGGATGTCTTGATCACAAGGATGCCTGCGCGAGGACCCCTTGTCCCACCTCTCTCACCCATCCCTTCCAAATAGACCCTTCGCCATCACTCTTCGCGTGTCACACAGGCGATGATGCAAAGAGGAGCTGCGAAGGAAAAGAAGAAGAAGAAGAATGGTGTTGCTGAAAGTGCTTCGTATGATGTGCGCACGAACTACGCACAAGTACGCACGAACTACGCAATATGGCCTCGTAATGTCACTTTTTTATTTTGTACTGGGGCGGGGCCAGTAATTAGCTCAAAAAGGGTGAAAAAATGCCGAAAATTTTCGAATCCCAGTTAGGGACCACTCTGAATCACCTGTATTGTGCAAAGAAACGGGTTTGTTTGCCGAAAAATCACAATTTGTGCCCTCTACAGGCCCCCTACCCCCCGAGTACTCGGGGGGTAGGGGGGTATGAGGGGGGGGGGGGGGTGTTTTCACCCAATTGGTGTTCCCAGTAAGAGGTGTAAATGGACACCCCATCGTCATAACGACCCCACTGCGATCCGCACAGATCCCAAACGTTCCAAATAACGGGTTTTTGGAACACCCAAGGAGGGGTCCCGCTGGGTGGGCTGGTGTGGTTGCTTCTCAGTCACATCCTATGACCAGCCCCTGAACCAGACCCACGTTTCACGGACGAAGCTTGACAGCTCGACCACAGAAATGACCCCACTACGATCCGCACAGATTCCAAATAGTCAAAGGAACGGGGTTTTGCAACACCCGAGTAGGGGGCCCCTTTAGGGGGCGTTTTGGTACAATCTCGGCTCTGTAGTGACAAGGGGTTCCGCAGGCAGTGTCCTTAGCCTTCAGCCACTGTCAAGTGAGCCCATTCTATGGCTTGTCTTGAGGGTGCGTTGTCATCTGTTGGTCACAAGTCCAGACAAACGAACGCTGCAGCTGGGCGAGGGCTGACTGATGTGTCTTCCGAGGTTCGAGACTTCGGACAACCTAGTTTGGTGAGTCTCGAGCCAGGCTCCTAAGGCCTCCAGAGACAGGTCCTTCCGCAGCAGTCAGAAGAGTGACTTCCTGCAAACCAGAGGGCCTGGGTGGATATTTGGGATACATGGAGGGCCCCTACATCAGGAAATGGGCACCACAAGGTCTGGGACGAGGCCGGTGGTAGTGTTGGTGCAGTCTGGGCTCTGTATTGGAGGTAGCGTGTTTCCCACAGGAGAGAATAAAAAAGTGGCATTATTGCTGCACAATGTACGCACAAACTACGCAAAACTACGCACGAACTACGCAATTTGCCTTTCAGCAACACCAAAGAAAATATCAGAATTTTGACAGGGTGGGTTCCCAGTTGTGCAGGGGGGTGGGCGAGAGAGAGAGAGAAAGAGAGAGAGAAGTGGGGGGCTGGTGGGAGGGGGCATCGGCCGTCAGTGGTGGGGACAAGGGGGGGGTGGTGTGATGGCGGTGGTGACGGTGCGCCAGACCTGATTCGCTGTATTCGGGAGCACCGCCGCCCGTCGCATCGCGCTGCGAAATATTTTTCGCAGCGCCAACCGTGCCGAACACCATGATCTTGATGCAAATCCCAACGGAATCACATGCCAATATTCCTTTGCCCGGCTGTTCAGTGTACGGTGTGCGACATCCCCACCTACCACCCGCCCCACACACCCGTTCCATGTGCGCCCTTCCCTCGGCCAGCATCATTGGCTTTCGAGACGAGACCAATGTCAAGAAATCGGCATAACACAAAGAGGCACACACAGTGGCCAAAAAGAAATACGGGGGAGAGGACATGGTCGAGACACTAGACACGGCTACTTCAAAGGCACGTCACAGCAGGGCCTCGGCGTGGGCAACATGGGTGGCTTTTGTCTGTTTTCCACCCGTGCTTCGGGAAGCCCCCCCTCCCCTCAACTGTGATTTCCAGCCTCTGAAGCTGGGAGTCGCAGTGGAGAGATTTCAGGCAGCTCACACGAGTGAAAATCCGCCAAGGCAATAGGAACCCCACGGTGACATGACGGGGACGTGCAGTCGGCGATATCAAAATAAGAGACGGTTTCAACGCAACCGCCCCACAGAATAAAAACATCGTATCAGTCCTATTCGTGGTCATTTACCCCCCCCCCCCTTTGGGTCGCCTGACCGGAAATTTTGGGAAAAGGGGGGTAATATAAGGGGGGGGTAAATTACGGGTCAAGGGGGGGGGGTAAATTACCATGTTCTGGGGTGGCCGGTTTTTTTGGTAGGCCATAGGGGGGTGAGAGGGCGCCCAGGGCCTGTGGGTGACCTACCCTGACCTCACCCAGGCCCTCGGGCACTTCGTTCGGTATGATTGGTCCTGTCACATGCATGCGGTGGGGTGTGTGGTGCCTACCTCACGGCCAAGTACCCTCCCCTGGCGGCAAAGGGGGGTAAATTACCCCCCTTCTGACTGGGTAGTGGGGGTAACTGGGGGGGGGGGGGTAATTTACCCCCCCTTCCAGGCAAAGGGGGGTATATGTGCCGCCCATTTGCCCGGGGAGGGGGTAAATTACCCCCTTGGCCCTCCCCAGTCAAGTAGGGGTAAATTGCCCCCGCCCTTACTGGGGGGGTAATTTACCCCCTTCTCTGGTGGTGGGTAGGGGGGGTAAATTACCCCCCTCCCCAGTACAAGGGGGTAAATTTACCCCCCTGCGGGTAAAGGGGTGGCAACTACCCCTTTGGTATGGGAGGGGGTAAATTACCCCCTCAGTAAGAACGGGAACAAATTACCCCCCCTTTGCTGGGGAGGGCCAGGGGGGTAATTTACCCCCCTTAGCCTGGTGGGGGGTAAATTTACCCCCTCTTACCAGGTAGGGGGGGTAATTTACCCCCCTACCAGGCAAAGGGGGTGCTAAATTACCCCCCCACCACCCAGCGGAGGGGGTAAATTTACCCCCCGACCAGCCAAAAAATGGGTATTTTCCCCCCACCCCCCCAGCCAAAGGGGGGGGGGTAAATTACCAAGTTTCTGGGGCCTGAACCCAAAATTTCCGAAAAAGGGGGTAATATAAGGGGGGGGGGGTAAATTTAAGGGGGGGGGGGGTAAATTACCACGAATAGGACTGATAGAAAAAAACCCCCCCTCACCCCCTCGCCAAGGCCCCGCTGTAGATCAAAAAAAGAACAGCAAAAATATGTGTGAAGCTATTGGGGGGGCTTGGGAGGGGGCGGTGGTGGGGGGAGAGGTGTTAGAAAAAAAATGTTTTTGGGGGGTGATAGATGAGGGAGGGGGTGCAATGGCTGTCGTATCGGGTGGGGGGGCGGGGGGGGGGGTATTGAAGTCGGGAGTAAGGTGCGTACGTTCGACCCCCCTCGGGGGGGGGGGGGGGTAGGCATGGGTCCGTGTGTTTTTCTTCATCCAAATCGGGTGGAAGTGAGAAGAGGGCAACATTGCACAAAAAAATGCCTTCTCTGGAAGTCAATGTGGTACGCAATAAACACACGCAGTCTCCGCAGAAGGGGAGTGGGGGACACTGTGGAGGTAGTCGCGTGACCACCAGGCAATTTGCGCAGGACGAGGGTTGAATAGTAAGAGGCAGGTAAGCAGCGAAATGGATGGCGATAAAACGGTAACGGGAGGTTACCGTTCTGTGGGTGTTTTCAGTTGATTTTTCAGGGTTGTCGACCAACTACCTGTTTGGAAGGGCGTGACCGACCAGGCAGTGACGTGCACTGCCACGCACTGCCCCCCACAAGCAGGATAGACTTTCATGAGTATTTTTCTGTGGATGTCCTCAAAAAAATACCGCTTTCTATGAAGGGGGCCCATCCCTCAATAATATTTATCGGCAGGCCAGGAGAGAACAGCGCCCCTCCCCCCTCCGGTCCCAGTCTTTGGAGATTCGTGAATTTTCAGAAACCTCAGGGATAAAGACGCATGGCCCAGCCCCTCCCCCCCGTCTCCTCGACGGAGGGGGAGGGGGGGAGATGCGTGATAGCTTCTTTTTGGAGGTGGTTCATTCTCCGGCTTGTTCGACCCACAGGCTTTTTTGGATGATGTTTTACTGTCTCCCGCGACATCCTTATATGGGACACAGCCATGTGGCCTATTGTATACTGCAGGCCAGGAAAAATATAGGAGTGAAAAATGGTCGCGCTGTGGACCATTGGGGACACACTCCGATGCACTACGATGCCAGTTCGCTAACCTAGATGAGAAAAACGAATGGTAGTGAGTGGGTTGGTAGAGGAGGGGGGGTGTTGGGATGGGCACCGAGGTCGGTGTGTGTGGTTTGATTTTTTTCCAGGCTGCCTTGCAACCCTCCTCCTTGAAGAGGCTATATATATATATGGGGTTCACGGACCATTTCCTTTGTTTTTTCTTCTGTTTCAGAAACTCCCAAGGGTATTTTTTTTCGTTCACAGTCGGGTTAGTTTCACTCGGGGGAAAGCAGCAGTCGGCAGGACTTCAACGCAGCTTTTTGCGATATTTCGTTGTTGGTGTTGGTGTTGGTGTTGATTTTTTGCTATAGAAATACACTCGTGGAAATCACTTCTACACATCACACAGCAGGCTGCCGAAGTGTGTAGAGCGCACGGTACAGTAACGATGATCAGTGAAGCACTCTTCCCACGAATCTCGCACACTTGTGTGCATGTCGGAAGAACCAGCAGGGTTGTTGGGAGGGAGATAGAGGGGGGTGTAGGGAAGAGTACATAGCAATCGAATCGGGAGGCTGAAACGAGGGGACGGGGGGCGGTGGGGGCAGGAGAGCGGCGGTTGTGTGCGGAAAGACATCAAAAAAGGAGACGAAAGGTGTGGGGTGGATGGATGGATGGGGGGGTGGCAATTTCGATTTTCAACCAAAAAAAATGCCGCAAGCCCGGGATGGTGTAGTTGCCTTGAAAACCTGTAAATTGAGACGCCGGGTTTTCCCGCGGCATCCCATATCGCACTTGTTTTGTATCTTGATATTTTCAGATAGAATCTATTTTTTTTGGGGGATCGAAGGCAGGGTATAAGATAGACTTTTTTTCTGGCGCCGTTTTCCGGTTTTTCTGGTTTTGAAAATTTTTCGCGCGCGCCTTCGGCGCGCGCGACCCGCGCAAACCCTCCCAGAATCTGAGAGGGCCCAGTGCCTGCGCGCGTCCTGTCGTACTGAGGCTGCTTGGTGGGGCAGGCGCAGCAGCTGCTTTGAAAGTTTGGACTCTCGGCCAAAAAACCGGTCTGGTGCAATGTTTTTACGCAGGGGGGTCTGGGGGGCGGAGCCCCCCAGCCGCCGGAGGCCACGGTAGTGAACATCTGTTCCCTACAGTCTGGATTCGCTTGTAAGTAGGAAGGCTTCACTGTATCGCAGCCCGGCCAGCAGGAGATCACTGGTCCTTGAGGGTTCAACCTTCAGGGTGGAGGAGGACGTGGGAGCGACCACTCGTGACAGGTGTGCGTTGTGGGTGGAGTGGATGCACGGCAGACCTTGTCATGGCCAAAGGGTCCACGAGATCTCCGCCACGTAGAGCCTAGACGAGAGTTTTCGAGGAGATGGGCACCTAGCTGTGACGACAGGCAACAAACAAATCTCATCTGTTAGTTGCCCCCAATAGGCTTGGCGACCTTCAAGACTGCTTGAAAGTCGTTCGTGTTCTCGTCTCAGCCCTCCAGACAAGCAGATCTGTCTCGAGTTGGTGGGCTGTCGCCATGTATTCGATGGCACCGAGTGACGCTGCACAGAGGCAGACGACACGGTGAACTCCAGCGGAGGTTACCCTACCTCCGCTGGAGTACACCGTGTCTCCCATGAGTCTCAACTAGCGGGAGTCTGAGCGTAAACTAGCTGGAAAATAGACTCCCGTCTCCAGTACAGACTGCAGTCTTAGACTCCCTCTTAGACATGGTGGCTGGAGTCCACCATGTGTGCACCTTCAAAACAGAAGAGACCTGCATGACGAGGGCATCACCACCCACCGGGCCACCCGCTAGGTCCATTTTTTCTTCTCCGCTTCTCTGCCTTCTTTGGACTATTTGGGCTCTGTGCGGATCACGATGGGGTCACTTTCTATTTTTTTATGGCGTTTTTTCTGACTGTTTTACTGTCCCAAAGTCACAAAAAAAACCGCCAAAAATGAGACCGACCTTTTTTTTTTTCCAGAAAACCGGGAACCGGGAAACCCTGGTTTTGAAAACCGGAAAACCAGACCTATCTTATCCCCTGATCGAAGGCCTCTAGCCTGGCACACGACGTCCAGACTGTTGTTGCACTCACGGAATGGAGGCGCAAATTCGTCGCTTTATCTTTTCCACCAAGGTCAAACTCCAACAGCTTTGTTGTGCTTATTTCACCTGGGATCCTTCTACCCACTAAACCCCCCTCACACAATGCTGCCCCTTGGTATCCTTTTGACAAATCCATCCATTCCTTTGACGTGACACACATTTTTTTTCGCCACAACCTGCGTCTCACTGACCTGGAGCCTTGTCACCCCGCCACATGATGGCGTATTCTGCAAGGTCATCGTCACGCCTCCGTTTGGTAAACACCTGAAACCTCAGCTGCGATAGGGCATCGACAAGCCAGGTCAGTTCATGCTGCCCTGGCTCCATCGATATTGAGGACATGCAGGTAGCCACCATTGTAAAGTCTTTCTCCCAGGGAAATAGTTACGAGTTGTGGTGCAGATGATTTGGTCGGTTATTCACCGGCCCAAAAAAGAAAGCAGACACACACTGGTTTACTCGGATGTACAGTTAAAGGCATCTCTGTTGCAACCATAAACCTCGGCTTTTGTCACGACGCAAGCGGGGACAGCGGTAACAGCCGGAAGAGGGGTGGGGGGTGGGGGAGCGGTGCGGAAACCTTCACTCCTCGCAACCTGCGCCGTTCCCTATCCGCTTTGTTTGTGGCAAACCTTGACCCCCCCCCCCCCCACCCACCCAGACCCACCAACCTGCCCCTCCCGGGGTAGTTGGGGGTCGAGTCAGACGGCCACAAGACAGATAACCCGCGCCCACTCCACCCACCCGAGGAAGGGGTGGGGGAGGGGCGAGGGGGTGTACAAAATCGGCAAACGAAATGAAGAACGCAAACATAGTAAATGGGGCAGATTCCTCCTGCCTGAGCTTTGGATAAGCATATGGGTGCGTTGGCCACACGTGTATTATTCAGGAAGCAGGCCCTGTGGGGTCATGGCGACGGAGATCTGTTGACCAGGCGTTGGTTGTACAGAACCTGCAGGATCGCAGTGTGAACCCGCTTGTGGTTCGTAAAGATACACCCCATCTGTGCGATGCGGGATCATGCCTGCGAGATAATTCAAGAAAATATTTCATTTTCCTTCGAGAGAAGCACGTCTGATCCCACTCAATCCCATACCGCATCGAAAAGCCGCACATGCATTCAAGGATCTCGCTGACACCACTCGTGACACCCCCTCGGTAGACAGCACTGCGAGAGCCGAATCATGAACTCCGAAACATGAAGCTCGCCAACGAACACCATTTATTTGCTCTTGCTTCGGCGACCAACAGATGGCGAATAGCGATGGGTTTTGCGGTGCCGAAATGCAGGTGAACCAAGGCAACTGCACCAAATCGGTTTCCCTGTGTGCAGAGCTTTCACTGCGTACGTTGCTGGGGCCCACAGGGGCCCACAGATCCGCAGCTTGCGATATGCGCTATATGGTTGGGTATCGAGAGGTATGGGGCATGGGGGTGGGGTTTGAAGACTCGGTGGGGGATGTGCTCGTTCTTCCAGTTGTGAAGTAAATTGGCCAGTAGGCGGATCAACCTCCCTTTGTTTGGCCTTTTTCTCTGGTTGCCAAAGGCATTTGCCACCCCCCCCTACAGCTAGAATAGTCAGCCTGGGAGCAGAAAGCCTTGGCTCGCAGAGCCGAGGGGATTGTGGCCCTTTTTACAGAGCGGGGCTGGTGTTTGAAAATTATATTGAGAGGTTGTCAATGATGTACCGAACGCTTATGTAGACCATAAGGTGATACGAGGGCATTCTAAAAAGTTCCCAGATGTATCCTCCACACGATGTTTGGACCGATTGGACAACGTGGCAAGCCCTGAAGCAAAATATAAGCCAAAGCAATCACGGTCTCTTTGCCGGGATTAACCTTCGACCAGTTTTTTTGAATGCAGAAGGAGATCGCACGTTCGTGTTTCTAGTCGAATTGTGTGAGGTCTTCGCTGTCAAGTGTCCGGCAAATTTTAACAACAAAATAACCAAAAAACGATGAAACGAACCAAAAACGCACCATTTTTAGACACCGTAGTGAAGACCATCTGTGCTGAACATAAAGAATCGCACACCCGTTTTTCACCCTAGCATGCAACTTCTGGTGTGAGTCCCCCCCCGAATTAGATGAAAGAAAAAGATGCAAAAATGTAATTGCCGTATGAAATAATGTCGGATGAAAGAAGAAAGTGTAATCAACAAAACTCGCAGGGTCAAACTACAACCGAAGATAATCCGTGTGGGGTTGTAATGAAAACACATAAGGGGGTCATAGCTATCGGCAGGCCTTCGGCAAAGTTCGGCATATTTTCTCCTGTAAAATAGGAGGAAATTCGCCAAAACGCACCGTTTTCGGCACCATAGCGAAGGCCCCCGGAGGGAATCTAACGCGAAGACGAGATTGTTTACAGTTCCGCAATATCCTGTTTGGCTGCAAAAGGCTGCATCGCCAGAATTCAGGCGATACCAGCACAAAATCAAAACTAGAAATCGCACTTCTCTACATAACACACCCTCCCACACGTCTAGAAGAAGGGAGATACGAGAACCAGAGCACTACATTGCACATTCAATACTATGCACCCACTTGTCTGCTCGACAAGGTGGGCATGGGCAGCTCACGACAATCCGGGTGTAGCACGAGGCAGCAGGTAAAATACTCAGAAAAAATGTCTATCCTGCATGAGTTGTGTGAGTGTTGGGTCACTCGACCAACATGTCGCACGCGGGGAAGGGAGAGGGGGGTGGAGGGGGGGGGGGGGGGACGGCGGCGGCCGGTGTAGAGAGGAATGGCTTTCTGAGTGTCGACTCACAGAAGCGGAAGTCGAAAGCTATCACGACAGAACCGTTTCTTGGAGCAAAGACGGTCAAAAAAAAAGGCATTGGGCTCGGAAATAACCCGAGCACGGCAATCTGTCAATACATGCACCGAGCATCTCTTCTTGGTTAGGCCTTGACGCCCACCCGCCTGACGGACGAGACAATCGGACAAATGCTCCTCATTGAGCGAATATCGTTCAAATCGTTCAATGAGGCACACAAAATCGACAGATGGCGCTTCTCCTTTCATTCCATGCCGGGGATCACCTCCCGCTCCATAGCCGGTAATCATCCTGCCCACCAACTGTATAAACATCAGATCCGAATTTGGCTTCAGAGAGCACTACAGTGCTCACACTACGGCTCACACTTTTGATCTGTTCTCGGAGCAGGTTTTATTCGATCTGCGCGGGAGAGAAGGGTGGCAAGGGGGTTGGGGTTGGTATTAAATACCTTGGTTCCGGGAGGGGAAGGGGGCGGACTGAATATTAATCGGGCACGGAAAGAGCCGATATAAACAAAACCCTCTGGCCCGGCAACAGCAATAGAAAGCTACAGCGATGCCCAGCACATAGGAGGGATGGCTATCATGCGGGCCCTGCCTTTTGGAAATCCCGACACCGTCAGAACGGCGGGGGGAAAAACACGGGAAAAAAAAGACTTGGAGTTGCGTTCTTTGTTTGTACGAACGGTGCCTGCTAGTGCATGTGTGCAGATACCGAACGCTGCCACGAGTCTTTTTAGTGCGAAAAGCTAGCTGTTCTTCCAAAAAAGACTTGGAGTTGCGTTCTTTGTTTGTACGAACGGTCTTTATTTCACAACTTCCGCGCCCCCCCCCCCCCTTTTTCATTCACGCCCTTAGAGCCTTGTGTACTGGTCAGCGATGTTCTCGCACGTTCTTACGTACTCCGGCTCGAGGCTGCAGTCATGGCGCTCTAGGCAGTACTGAATGTCGTTCAGCCAGCGTTGCGCACCCTCAACATGGGACACACCCTTGCGAATAGCCCCAATCACCGCTTGGTTGTCGCTGAAGAGTATGATGTGATAACCCCTCCAGCGGGGCCTGCTACACATCGTAGAGACAGCCTTGTAGGCCGCAAACAACTCCTTCAGGAATATTGTCGCAGCTGCAAGCTCGCCCCAGAAGGCGCCATAGAGAGGGCGGAGGTCCTCCTGGACCACGGCCCAGCCTGATAGGCTCGCATCACAGACCACCTGGACCACCAGACGCTCCCGCACCACCCACGACTGCCAGTCGTTTCGCGCCAGTGCGTCAGCCTGTAACTGAAGAGCCCGACAGACTCTGTCCCCCATCACGTAAGGAGCATCCCATGGCAGATGAAGCCGAGAGGTCTGAGACATCCAGGTGAGTATCGTCAAGGCGCCATGCAGCGGGAGACGGAGCGCGTGGTATCTCCACAAGAATGCCCCGCAGATACGCCACCAGGTGCGCAGGGTACCCTGACCGCTGGACAGCAGGCTCTGAGCAGCGGGAAGGGTCTTCATCACCCACGTAGGGTCCATGCGCCACCGCCGTTGACGCAAGTCAACCTCAATCCCGAGGAGAGTGGTGTAAGCAGCAGGGGCCTCGTAGTCGCCGATCACCACGTTGTACTTCTCGCACAGCTGCTTGAACGCTTGATGCACCCTCGCCAGGCTCACACTGTCGCCGCAAAAAATGGCGTTGTCTATCCACGCCAGGCCCTGCGCATTCGTCCCTGTGCAGCTCTTCTGTATCAGTGCACTTGTCAGCGCTTGTGCGGCCTGGGGAGCTGGTGCGTAGCCCATAGGGAGTCGAGTCATGCGTCGGTGAAGGCGGCATGCCCTGAAGGCAAAGTATGGGCGCACATCCATCGGCAAGCCGAACTGAAAGAAGAAACTCTTAAAGTCAAACTGCATCACCAGGGAAGCCCCGAAGACGGTGGCGAGGATCTCGCCGTACGACGGCAGATGGCAGCGTGGAAGGGAAGTCATGTCAAGAGCACTGTTGATGGCTCGGCAGGACATGATGAACCTGAGGGAACCCGCCGCCTTCTTCGGCACGCAGAAGACGCCCTGGTACCAGGTCACACTGGAAGCCGCCTTGGGGGAGGACTCTGTGATCCCGAGGCTGTCGAGGCGCCCCACATGTGGTAAGATCTTCGTGTTCAGGGGGCCCGGCCGCGGCTTCAAACCCTGATCGATGAGCCTGTAGAGGAAGTCTGCATCAGTAAACCATCGAAAGTTCTCCCCCAGGGCTGGGAAGTCCCTCAGCAGCTGCACAATGTAGATGGTGCCTGGGGTAGCCTCTGAGATAATTCCTTCGTAGGAAGCCCGGGGGGCAGCGGAGAAGCGCGAGTCCACCCAGGCAGAGGCGTAGTCGTAGTACTTCAGGTACATGCGAAAAGGAGAACTCCGATACAGGCTGTGCACTGATGCCAGGGAATCACCAGAATCACTTACTGACTCTGCAAGATCCATTCTGTTCCATTGCGGATTCGCTGATGTAGTCGCGGTCTCCTCCACGAGACGAGTCGCGGCCAGTGGGGCGTACTGCAGCAGCCCCTCTGTCGTCCGGTGGCGGGTCAGCTTCTGCACCGCTCGCAACTCGAGCCCCTTGTGAATCAGGTGGTGCACTGCCCCCCTGCGTAGACTGTGTGGCGTCAGCGCGGGGTTCACCCGTTTTACCGCCCGGGACACCTTGCTGTACGACACGCCTTGAACCAGGCCGCCGTCCCGGTTCTTCCGCATCGTCTTCCCCAGCACACCGTTCAGCTGCGTAGGCAAACACACCCCTGTAGTCTGTCCCTTCGCGAACGGGTCGTTCTTGGTGCCCCTCCAGGTTATAGATACCACCCCGTCGTTCTTCACCCGCACCTCTCGGGTTGCAATACTCTTCACGTCCGAGCACCTTGCGGCCCCGTGCCACATCAGCCCCAGTGCCAGTCGCACCTCGGGGTCCCGCTCGTCCCGCATCGCCTGCTCCACTTCTGCCTTCGTCGCCGGCACCGCCTGTGTCCGGGGCACCTCCGCCCCCATGCGCCTCAGTCCCCGTCTGAACGCGTCGAGCTTGTGCGAGTGCACTGTGTCCTCCAGCATGTGGCGGTGCGCGGACGACACGGCGTAGCTGTAGGCCAGCCCCGAGGATGGCAGCACGTTGTCGACAGACATCTTCTTGGAGACCCACAAGATGATCGCCGTCCCCGTGTCGATGGGTCCCTCGGCGGCCTCCCAGGCCTGACGGAACTCCTGGAACCGCCGGTAGCACGACGCGATGTTGTCCCATGTGGAGTTCGCGAGTGCCCGGTCCAGAACGGCGTTGGCTGCAGACACGACTTCCCCCCTCGTCCCGTCCGGGAGGGTTGCTGTCTCTGACATCCGCGGGCGTCCTCGAGTTGCTGGCCCCCTGCGCAGCCACCGCTGCAGCCCCGACTCGATTGTGTGGCCTTCCGCTGTCGGGTCCCGCCCCTGGGATCCCGTCTGCTGCACTGCTGGGCCGGCCCGCTCTGTCGCCTGCTCTCTCCGAGCAGTGTTGGTGACCGGCCACGGCCTGTGTGGCGTCATCCCGTGATCTTGCTGCGCCATTTGCTCCCCCTGAGCACTGGGCTGTATTCTTACTAACCACGGTGTGCGTGGATTCTGCTCCCCCTGAGCTTGATGCACCGCTGGCTCCCCTTGAGCACTGGGCTGTGTGATTTGCGTTTTTACTAGCCACGGCGTGCGTGGATTCTGCTCCCCTTGAGCTTGCTTCGCCGCTGGCTCCCCTTGAGCACTGGGCTGTGTGATTTTCGTTTTTACTATCCACGGCGTGCGTGGTTTCTGCTCCCCTTGAGCTTGCTTCGCCGCTGGCTCCCCTTGAGCACTGGGCTGTGTGATTTGCGTTTTTACTAGCCACGGCGTGCGTGGATTCTGCTCCCCTTGAGCTTGATGCGCCGCTGGCTCCCCTTGAGCACTGGGCTGTGTGATTTGCGTTTTTACTAGCCACGGCGTGCGTGGATTCTGCTCCCCTTGAGCTTGATGCGCCGCTGGCTCCCCTTGAGCACTGGGCTGTGTGATTTGCGTTTTTACTAGCCACGGCGTGCGTGGATTCTGCTCCCCTTGAGCTTGATGCGCCGCTGGCTCCCCTTGAGCACTGGGCTGTGTGATTTCCGTTTTTACTAGCCACGGCGTGCGTGGATTCTGCTCCCCTTGAGCTTGATGCGCCGCTGGCTCCCCTTGAGCACTGGGCTGTGTGATTTCCGTTTTTACTAGCCACGGCGTGCGTGGATTCTGCTCCCCTTGAGCTTGCTTCGCCGCTGGCTCCCCTTGAGCACTGGGCTGTGTGATTTCCGTTTTTACTAGCCACGGCGTGCGTGGATTCTGCTCCCCTTGAGCTTGATGCGCCGCTGGCTCCCCTTGAGCACTGGGCTGTGTGATTTCCGTTTTTACTAGCCACGGCGTGCGTGGATTCTGCTCCCCTTGAGCTTGATGCGCCGCTGGCTCCCCTTGAGCACTGGGCTGTGTGATTTCCGTTTTTACTAGCCACGGCGTGCGTGGATTCTGCTCCCCTTGAGCTTGCTTCGCCGCTGGCTCCCCTTGAGCACTGGGCTGTGTGATTTCCGTTTTTACTAGCCACGGCGTGCGTGGGTTCTGCTCCCCTTGAGCTTGATGCGCCGCTGGCTCCCCTTGAGCACTGGGCTGTGTGGTTTGCGCTTTTACTCGCCACGGCATGCGTGAATTCTGCTCCCCTTGAGCTTGTGGCACCGCTGGTTCCCCTTGAAGTGTGGACTGTGTGTGCAGTGGCGGTGTGTCTGAGGGAGGTGTCGCCGGCCCGCACAACCCCGGCTCTCCCTGCGCAGGTGTGGCTTGTCACTTGCCCCACTTGGATCCCTTGTTGAAGCCCTTGTTGGATCCCTTTCCCCCCTTACCTCCCTTCGGCACCACTGGCCTCTCTTCCTCCTCGTCCCACGCGCCCTCGGTGCGGCGCCGCTTGTTGTTGGCCTTCTCCTTCTCGCCCTCGCTCTGGGCTTGGCTCTGGAGCGACCTGAATAGTTGCTCCGTCAGCGCGCTTGCCGGCATGCCCTCCAGCCGCCGCTCCCAGTGCAGCTGCGCCGCGAGCCCGTACCACTCCCGGAGGCGCAGCCCCTCCAAGCGGACCAGGAGGTTGTGGGCAGCTTGCACTGCCTCAGGCTTCGTCGACACGATGGGGATCAGGATGTCCAACACGGAGAGCGCGACCCGAAGTTCGTGCTGGGGCCCGGTCGCTGCCGCAGCCGCATCGTCCGCCCCCTTCCCGAAACGATCACGCAGTGCCCTCATGGCCATTGCGTGCAGCGCTGGCGACTGCATCCGGTGGCGCCATTGCTCCACCACCGTGATGCGGGTGCCGGTCAGCCCCTCGCGTTCCAGCTTCGCCTGCCGCTCCTTCCTCTGCATATCATCCAAGACCTCCTCCAGAATTGCCTTGGTGTTTGGGTTATCCACACCCCTCATCAACTCCCAGAGGTCCCTCACCTTGGGCGTAGCGTCACTCATGTTGGCATCGGCGTCGCCCTCGTCCTCCTCCTTGAGGGTCCATGTTGCCTCACCATTGTGGAGATACAGCGCGCAGAGGGGGCAGACCCAGTGTGGCTCCATCCACTGGTCGGTCATCTTCTCGACCGTCTGATCCCCCGTGCCCTCCATGTAGGCCTTCAGGCAGCTCTTCGTCGTCCGCCTTCCACACATGCGACACACAGACGAGTGCGCGTCGGAGTGCAGCGCCCCGCACTCCGGAAACACGCAGTCGGGGGTGCCGTCCACCCCCGCTGCGTTTCCCGGAACAACCGGGGTCGGAACATCGATCCACGCCTGGTCGATGATCACGGTTGCGTTCCGGTCCGGCATTGTGTTGTTTGGTTGTTTGGGAGAGGTTGTGAGAGTTGTGGTGAAACGCACACACCTCGACCTGTGATGAGGTGAGATGTGGCTCTGCAATTACGGCACTACGCGTGCCGTAAACTCGAATGACCTGCTTTCTCCGTGTTCCATTTCCTCCTTCATTGCATGAGGCTACAGAAGAAAAATTCAGGCGCAAAGGGGGGTTCCCTCCCTAAAGACAAGAGGGACAGAGTCCGAGAGGCAGTGTGCCGTTTGTTTTGGATGGCGTTTGCGTTTCAGCTGGTTTGGAGCTTCAGGAGGGAGCAGCAAGCCAGCAGCACGCTGCCAAGTTTTTAAGACTAAGAGAGGGGGGGGTGGCGGGCCGGGGAGTGGCCACGTCGTAGGGGGGGGGGGATAAGGGGATAAAGAGGTAGGGAAAAATAAACGAACGGCTTTGGGTGTTCGGCAACGCAGAACCGTGGCGTAAATTATGGCCCCCCCCCCCCACACCCCCCTCCCCCAGTTGGGCTATGCCAAACTACCAGAAGAAGGGGGGGGGGGGTAGGGGAGGGGCTGGTGTAGTGAAGTCGAAAAAAATAGTAAATCACATAGAGTTTTTGGCCTCCCTTCACTCGGTATGCAGGCAGAAAAGGGGGGGGGGGGAGGTGGGGGTGTGTGGGCGATGAAGACGTAAAAAACCTCTCAGTCCAACCTGGCTCCGCTCAAACGAAACTGCTGATAGAGAAGCCAGGGGGAGGAGGGAAGGGGGGGGGGGGGGCAGGAAGAAGAGGAATGTGGGAAAGGCGGTATTCATAAGATGTGCCATTGGTTTTCCCGTTTTTTTCTTGTGGGGGCGGGGGGGGTAGGCCCCCCAATGTACACGGTGGGATCTTGTAAATTTTACATGTATAACTACAAGTATAATACATGTATTATACATGTATAATACTTGCATGTCAACTATTATACATGTATAATACATGTATATGCCTGAAATATACATGTAAAATACATGTATATCAAGTAAAAATACATGTATAATACTTGCATGTCAACTATTATACATGCATTTTTACTTGATATACATGTATTTTACATGTATATTTCAGGCATTTACATGTATTTTACATGTATAATACTTGTCATGCAAGTATTATACATGTAAAATACTTGCATGCAAGTAAAATACATGTATTTTACTTGCATGCAAGTATTTTACTTGTCATGCAAGTATTTTACATGTATAATACTTGCATGACAAGTATTATACATGTAAAATACATGTAAATGCCTGAAATATACATGTAAAATACATGTATATCAAGTAAAAAT
This sequence comes from Rhynchopus euleeides, assembly GCA_963210315.1. Lineage (NCBI taxonomy): Eukaryota > Euglenozoa > Diplonemea > Diplonemida > Diplonemidae > Rhynchopus > Rhynchopus euleeides. The sequence continues at coordinate 1,058,618 of OY723274.1, forward strand.
GCATGTATAATAGTTGACATGCAAGTATTATACATGTATTTTTACTTGATATACATGTATTTTACATGTATATTTCAGGCATATACATGTATTATACATGTATAATAGTTGACATGCAAGTATTATACATGTATAATACATGTATATACTTGTAGGTATACATGTATAATTTACAAGATCCCACCGTGTACTTGAAAATTTTGTAATTAAAATTTTTCCGACCCCAAACAAGGGTTATTCGCACCTAAAATGGGTGTACCCGCCTCAAAAATATGTCTGGGGACCCAATGAAACCGGTTTTTCACACTTAGTCGCCCATTTTCGGCCCGAATTTTTGAAAAATCGGTGAAAAATGGGGGTTTTGCCCATTTTGGGCAAAATCCCGATTTTCATGAAAAAATGACAAAATGGGGGCAACTAGACCCCATTTGGGGTGGTTTTCGGGTGAAAAACGTACCCTAGACATCCCTGGGGCACATTGTATACCATCCAGGGCCTCTAGGACCAGTAGAAGCACGTTAAAATACGTATTTTTACCCAAAAAAAGGACCCTGCAACCACCCTGCACACACCCTGTTACCATGTTGCGGGCACCCGAGAACCCTATAACCACCCAGAAACCACTGGATCTGCCCTAAAAGGGGTGTATGGGCCTGTCGGAACAGGTTTTCGACACCGAATTGCCCAAATTTGGTCCGATATTTTGAAAAAACTGTGAAGAATGGGGGATTCGCCCGTGTGGGGTACCAGTCCCAATTTTCATGAAAAAATGTCAAAATTTGGTCAACTGGGCCCCATTTGGGGTGTTTTTCGGGTGAGAAACGTACCCTAGGCATCCCTGGGGTACATTGTATACCATGCAGGGCCTCTAGGATCAGTAGAAGCACGTTAAAATGCGTATTTTTACCCAAAAAAAGGACCCTGCATCGATGTTGTAGGACCCTGCACACACCCTGCAACCATGTTGTAGGCACCCTATAACCCTATAACCACCCAGAATCCACTGGGTAGGCCCTAAAAGGGGTGTATGGGCCTGTCGGAACAGGTTTTCTACACCGAATTGCCCAAATTTGGTCCAATTTTTTGAAAAAATGGTGAGAAATGGGGTTTCGCCAATAAGGGGTAACCAACCCAATTTTTATGAAAAAATGTCAAAATTTGGGCAACTAGACCCCATTGTGGGTGGTTTTCGGGTGAAAAACGTACCCTAGGCATCCCTGGGGTACATTGTATACCATCCAGGGCCTCTAGGATCAGTAGAAGCGCGTTAAAATGCACATTTTACCCAAAAAGGGACCCTGCAACCACCCTGCACAGGATTCACCCCAGAAAAGCCAAAAAATGGCCAAAAATGAGGGTTGGTGGGCCCAAAAGTGGGTAAAAACCTCCGGAAATTCGTATCTGGGGTGGTTTTGGGGGTGGTTTTGCACTGGTGACCTCCAGACCGGAATATTTCAAAAAAATTACAGTTTTTCTCAAGGACATTGGGGGGCCTAGGGGGGGGGGGGGTGGGTGTGGGGAGGGGCGGGGAGGTGGATTTTGTTTTTGTCATCCTATTCCGTCGGCTCTCGAAAAGAAGGGGGGGGGGGGTGAGTTTGATGCACGCTTGGGGTACATCATCGAAGCAGCTCAGTGGTGGTGCGCCTGAAAAATAGCATCATGAAATTGCTTCTCCCTGTGTCTAGCATGGAGTGTACACAAGGTCGGGCAGAGAGCGGACGGATTTTCCACGTGGCATGGTGGTAGGGAAGGGGAGGGTGGGGTGGTGGGGAACACAACGCGACAGTTGGGGGCTGCATTCCGACTTGTCGAAAAACCCAGACCAGCCGAGAGTTCCCAACCGTTTGTGCCGCGAACCTTTTCACCGTCGACATCCACAAGGCCTTGGCGTGTAACACCGCCGGGGTCCCCGTGGCATCCACACTGTCCTCGAATTATCACTGGACGCCATCCAGTGAGCGAACAAAATGGGGGGGGGGGGGGGGAAGGGCGGGGGGTGGGGGGGGAGAACAAGTTGGACAGGGACAGTGGGTGCTAATGAAAAACCGGTTTGCAAAACCGGTTTTTCAAAAAAAAAAACTATAAAAAATTTCGGGAAAATTCCACTTTTTTCCCGACTATGTCCACCCTGCATAGAGGGTACACAGGTCACCTGGACACCAATAATGGCCCCACTACGAACCGCGATTGACCCAAAGAGTCCAAGAACGCGAAGGAGAAGGCCAGATGTTCGCTACCGTGGGGCGGCTGGGGGGCTCCGCCCCCCAGACCCCCCGCTGTGCTGTGTGCCTGTCGAGTGGACATATGTACCGTTGGTGCACCATGGCAAGTGGGAAACGGCACAACACCAGGAGTACGACATGGTCGTGAGTGAAGACGGGGTACGTGCAGACTACCCCACCCCTGCACACAAGTCTGTACGACTTCCTCGTTGTCCACTGGCGATCGACATTGCCTCGCCCGGCGCTGTTGGAGCACGAAGTCCGGGGATTCTCCTTCAGCCCCCCTGTCCAGCAGTGGTCTCTCAAGGGCTTGGCGTGCACCTTCTGGCACTCCTGACGTTGCCCTACAGTTCCTGAGACAGATCCATGGCTGGAGGCACGGCCGGATGGTGTTCTAGCAAAGGACACCTGCTCTCCCACAGCACCTCACACATCTCCAACAGGGTGTATGTGGGCAGGTGCCCCGCTCACCCCATACACGGACAGGAAACGCCAAAACGGCGCCAAAAAACGGAAAACGGGAAAACCGGCAAAAACCGGCTTTTTTGCAGAATTTGGAAAGTCACCCACTATCCCTGAAGTTGGAGGAAAATAAGCAAAAAAAAAGCCAAAGGCGGTGCCCTTGCGGGACGCGTCAGATGTCGCACAAAGATGAAGGAAGCCATGCTCTAACACGACGGCTGTAGGGGGAGCGGGAGGACGGGGGAGTACAAGGAGGGGATGGGGCGGGGGAGGAGAGAGAGAAAGAGAGAGATACAAGGGATGGTGGGAGCGGGGGGGGGGGCAAAGGGTGTGCGAAGGCGGGTGGGGGGGGGGGGGGGAGAGGGGTGGCGGGCCGGGGAGATGGCCACATCACACACCCCCCCCCCTCCCCCCTCACACCCCTGTCCCACAAAGCACACGCACCCCACCCCCTACCCCACGTCCTGCATCCCCCCCCCCCTCCGTCCTCACTCCTATTCCCACACGCGCTTTTCCCGGTTTTCCATGTCATCCCCTGTCTCCCAATCCAACCCCGCTGCACGCCTGTCTCGAAGAAATATACCTCGACCTACCACAGATATTGGGGCTTCAGGGCTACAGGGCTGCAGGGCTCTGGTGGCGCGATCAGCAGAGAGATCAGGCGTCGCGGTGACGGCTCTCAGGATCACGCAGGCCTTTAAGCCCATCTACACCCCACCCCCCCCCCCCCCCACCCCGTACCACCCCATCTGGTTGAAATTAAATAGCATCAGAAGTAGTTAAAATAATGTTGCTTCTCGATTTTTGATCCCTCCCGCACCTCTCCCGTTCTGCTGCTGAAGAGAGTGACTGAGAGACAGAGAGACAGAGAGGGGGCAAGGTGGGGGAGGGCCCATTTTCAAAGGACTGTTCATGGTTTGCGTTCTATCTGCATTTACGGTGGGAATGCCAAGGCACGCACGCCAAGATCACGGTGGACGCCTGTCCCAACAATATATGGAACGGCGATGGAGGTATCTTGACCAGGGCACAGATGCACTCGGTCTTGACGTTACCACCATCACACAGGTCGAATCGCACATGTCTGGTGGGAAACCGTAGTGCATACTGGAGGGAATCATCACACCACCTTTTGTTTAACTTTGGGGTTTTTTCTCAACCCTAATCTTACAGGGGGGGGCGAATAGAATTACTAAGTAATACTATTCAAAATGGCATGTTTGAAAAATTCCCAAATTTTGGGTTGGGCGCATTCCCCAGTAAGTGGTATTCCACTCCACCGAAATCGAAAAAAAAGTTGATCGTGAACTGGTCTGAACCAGCGCAGTTCACGATCAACTTTTTTTTCGATTTCGGTGGAGTGGAATACCACTTACTGGGGAATGCGCCCAACCCAAAATTTGGGAATTTTTCAAACATGCCATTTTGAATAGTATTACTTAGTAATTCTATTCGCCCCCCCCCCCTGTAAAGGAAACGAGACATCGTATGTGTTTTTTTTGCCAAATTCTCAGCGGCAGGACAGACACCGGTGTATGTATGTGATTCCCGCATCCGGCACATTCAATGTTGCCAGAGGCGTTGCACTTCGAAGGTAGAGATCGGATGGGGGGTCGCAACGGGTCGTCAAAGCCTGGCTCTTTGAACGGTTTGAACGATTAAAGCCAAGCCTCTTCTCATCAGCATCCTCTTGACAACGTGTTTGCAACATGACCAGTAAGAACACGACACCAAGTGGAAATCAATAGCCGGTTCGAAAGTGCAGAGTCGAACCCGACTTTTCTGTGTGCCTTTTTTTTGCTTCTGTTTTTTCCAGACCTTGTTTCAAATCAGGGGGGGGGGGGGGTCAGCGGCACACCCTGCTGTCTCGTTTAGTTGTGTTATTTTCGCATTGCCTGCTCGGGGGAGGGGGGGGGGGGTGAGAGGTGGGTTGTGTGGCTTTCGCAGACACCCATCTCCCGAGCCATTCCCGAGCCATTCCAGAGAATACCAAGGGGGGGGGGGGCCTAAACCCTATGCGAGCGACACTTGGCGATGCACAGCTGCGCGGGCAGTGAGGTCATGAATAGTCCTCCCGACAGAAAAGCTGCTCGGAGAAGTTGAGGGCATCAGGGGAGACCTTCGCTCTGTCACTGTTCAGCGAGTTTTTTTTGTGAGGATCTCTTCCTTTTCATTGCAGTTGGGCTAGCGTGCTGGCATCGCAGCGTGTCCCCTAGGGTCCACACCGTGAGAACCAGGCCCGCTATATCACCTTCTCTGCATTGCTGAGCGAAGGCCCCTTCAAGATGTGGAGATGAAGGAGGCAATAATTCGGAGAATGGGACAAACAAAAGGCGCTCAGTGTGCGCCTTCAGATCTGGAACAAAGGGAGGGAGAGCGAGCTAGAAGCCAAATGGTTGGCATCCTTGGAACCACCTGCCTTCCGACCCCCCCCCCCCTTCGGATTCGGCCGGGCAGTGATGTCCACACTGTTGCACTCACAAAGCACAATTCACCGCTTCCCTTTTTTGGGATCGACGGCCAAAACCCTCCTTTGTTTCTAAATGGTTCCCAGGAAACACCGGGATAAGCAGCGCACTCTCGAGAACCGCAAGAAAAGGACACACCCCATCCCTTGTAAGGGATGGGGGGAGGGGAGGGGGGCTAGGGGGTTTGAAAGGGGCTCAATTTTTTTTGCAAGTTACCTCACTGGGCCACGTCCCCCGCTTTGTGTCAGCGGGTGAGGCGGTTGCCGGACCAAGTGGCTCAATATATTGCCAGGTTGCGAGATCGAGAGGGGAGGGTCGGTGGGGTCGGTGGGTCGGTGGGTGAGGGAGACGGAAGGGGCTGAAGCGGGCTTCAAAGCCACATCAGCAAATACAAACCCCAAACATGAAGGAAAGGCGTGTATCTGTACATGTGATCGTGTGGTATTTTAGGATGAGTCCTGAATAGGGGAGGAAGGAATTTTCCGTTGGCAACGCCCTCCCCATTTTTTGTTACAGCCTTGCTGGTGGGTGTTCCATTTTTTACAAATAAAAATGACGTTCTGGGGGCCCTCGCTACCAAGTGTGACTGAGTGAGAAAAAGTGAGAAGTCAGCCATGTTTGGCTGACAACTGACGACTCGTGACTCACAGTGACTCGTAGCGAGGGCCCCCTCTGAGATTTTTTTTTTGCGCGCGTCCTATCGTACTGAGGCTGCTTGGTGGGGCTAGCGCAGCAGGTTCTACTTTTGCTCCTTCGGGCTCTTAGCACAGTGACATGCACAACACGAACAACAATGCTCTATGGCAAACAAGCCGCGTGACCGGGGTTGAGCTGCTGTGGTCAGTGAGGCCGCGGCGTAGAAGAGGGCTGGGCTAGGTTCTAGCATTCACAGGGGGCAGCCCTGGGGGTGGGGCAAAGAGGTCTGGGGGGGGGGGGGAGGAGACTAGAAGAGAAAGGGAGGAGGGAGGGGGAAGAGAGCCGGCACCTACCGCAGACCCCGGAGTTGCCTCCCAGGTTCGCGGGGGGGGCCAGGAAGAGAAATCGGGGGGGGGGGGGGGGTAGGGGGGGTCAAATGCCACCCTTTTACGTGGACAAACACGATTTTTCAAAAAACCGGCGCAGAGGCCCCAAAGCCCCCGTAAACCCTCCAAACCCCCCCAGATCGGTCCGGAAACCCATCGAACCCCACTTTTCCACCATTCCGGGCACCTCAGGTGCCCGAATTGGGGTACCTAAATTTTGTGCCACCGTTTGGTACCGGACAGTGCCACTGTGTGGGAGGTTGGAAAAGAAAATGCCCCAACACACCACATCTGAGGGTTGCAATGCATGTTGCTTGCCAACCACGTCATCCGGTGGGTGTCAGGCGCTATGTAGGTGGCATTAGCCAGGTCTTCGATGAGTTCTGGCTTGTATATGTACCTCCCTGCCACCATGCACCGGGAGGCTGCCTGTAGGTACGGAACAAGTCCAGATGGTCGTGTGATTCCTGTGCAGCAGTGCTCCACAACCGGGATGTGTTGACAACGACTGTTGCAACACGAGCTGTACATTCCGGGAACACACGAAGTGCGCTGTCGTGGTACCCATTGTGCCAGAATTGGTACTTGCTGCGGTCTACTTTGCCTGGCCCAAGAGCACTGGTACTGAACAGTGCAATATGCGTGGCGAGGTGAATGCAACGGAAGCGCGCAAAGTCAATACAGCTCTCGGATGGCGGGTGGTGGTGTCACTAGTGTGTGACGTTCACTCGAGGATACAACGCATCACAATGAATCAGCAACCGTGGACCGAGTACAATACGCTCTCTGTGGCTGGTGTGGGGGACAAAGGCAGTGCCTGTGCCGCAGGCAGGGAGGTACATATACAAGCCAGAACACATCGAAGACCTGGCTGATGCCACCTACATAGCGCCTGACACCCACCGGATGACGTGGTTGGCAAGCAACATGCATTGCAACCCTCAGATGTGGTGTGTTGGGGCATTTTCTTTTCCAACCTCCCACACAGTGGCACTGTACGGTACCAAACGGTGGCACAAAATTTAGGTACCCCAATTCGGGCGCCTGAGGTGCCCGGAATGGTGGAAAAGTGGGGTTCGATGGGTTTCCGGACCGATCTGGGGGGGTTTGGAGGGTTTACGGGGGCTTTGGGGCCTCTGCGCCGGTTTTTTGAAAAATCGTGTTTGTCACCCCCATTTGACCCCCCCTAGGGGGGGGGGGGGGGGGGAGTGCACGGGCCTCGGCCACCGACCCACTACCGCGCAGACGCGTCGCTCCCCTGGGACCCCCCGCCGGGTCCGCCCGCCGGGCGTTTGCCCCGCGCTCGCAAGCGGCTGCACAGGGCGTTATACGCCTTCGACTCAGCTCTATCCACCCGATCCCCTCGCGAGGCGGCACGCAGCTCCTTCCACCACTGCTGGAGGGCCTTGAGGGCCGCCACCTGCTCCGTCACGGGGCGATGGAGCTCCGGGCAAAAACGCCTCTCCCAGGCCGCTACCGTGGAGAGCTCACCCTCTGCAGCTCCCGGGTCCTCCCCACGCTGCGGCGAGGCGCCGTCCTCCCTCTTCCGCTTCGACTTCGACGACACCGAAGAGGCTGGGGCTTTCGCGGAGTGAGAGCCGTCCTCGGTGGCGGTCGGGCCGGAGCAGCCGGGGGCCGGTGCCGCAGCATGCGTGGGCGGGGGCGCCTCACCTCGTCGGGGGGGACCACCCGGGTCCGGCGGTTGTCCTGCTCGCTCGCCACTTGGGCCCGGAGTTGCGGCGCATGTCTCACCTGCCACGACGCATCCGGCGCAGGCACGGCAGTCACACCCGTAGCACCGCCAGTGCTCCACAGACAGATCCACCCACTCGTCACACCTCCCGCAGTACACCCGTCGTTGCGACTCCTGGGGCTGCTCCTTGCACATGGGGAGGCCCTGCTCGGCCCCCGGGCAAGCCGCCGACTCCAGTATAGATGATGGGGCGAGGGCCATGACGGCCTCCGCCAGCGGCTGGGGGACGTCCAGGGGGCTGTAGTGACCGCCGCAGTGTCTCACGCCAATCACCCCTGCGAAAGGTTTGGTCCGAGGGCGGTGCACTGTAGGCGGCGCATGCTCCGACAGCACCACGATGGCCCTGCGCATCCCCAGGGCGAGCCCATGTACTGCCACGGAGTCCGCCCACGTGTCACTGTTCGCACTCGACATCACTGACATGGCTGCCGCCCAGGTGGCATAGTCCGGCTCTGCGCGCTCGCGTAGGCCCGGGTCCTGGCCCACACTCTGGACGGCGAGTTGGCGAAGCGCTGCTGCCGCACCACCCACCACCCGAGCTACTGCATCGTAGAAACAGTCCCCGACGGTGTAGGAGAAACCCGGCAGCTCCCGCATCCCAAGCGACGCCTGCAGCCGCGCCAGTCCTGCTGTCCCTCGTGGGGCACCGCCCCCCAACAACGCCTTCGTCAGCCGCGTGCTGGCCGAGACCGGCGGGGGGGTGTCGTGCCGCTCCGGCTGAGGGGGCGTAGAAAATGGGGCCTCCACGCCCTGGGGCGGGGCGCAGACACACATCGGCTCGCCCTCCACCAGTACGCAGTCGGGGCAAGCCAGCCTGGAGCACCCATCGCACGCCCCGTGCTGCTCCGCCTCCGAGAACAGCCCGGCGCAGAACTGGCAGCACGCCGTCTCCCCCGAGACGTCAAGTCGGGGCCGCAGCCTCCGGCCCTCCGGCAGCTCGATCCCCTCATCCTCGGCGTAGAGGATCTGTTCCTCGACTGTCGGAGGCATCGTCGCCACCCGGTAACTCGGGCCCACCCGGCAGAGGAACAGTACCACGTCTGCTTGCATCGGGGAGGCCACCATTGGTGCTGCGTTGTCCTGCAAGGAGACGATGTGAATCCCGATGGCAATGGCAGCCCCCTTGAGAGCCATCAGATCGACACCCTCCTCCACCGCCCCCGAGGTCAGCATTCGCCCCGCCCACGCGGCCGGGTCTGGAAGGATACGGCGCAGCTGAGGCGTCCGCCTCACCATCACCACTGCATGACGCACCACCTCATGCGCTTCCACCACTAGCTCCTCCTCGCCCGCCGCACTTGCAAGCGCGTCCACCCATAAGCCCGGCTGTCCCTCGACTAAGGTCCCCCCGAGGGCCCCCACTTGCTCCTCCGCCGTGAGGGACTTCGCTAGGCCCGCAGTGAGGTCCGCGAAAGCTATCCGCCCCCCACCACGCCGGTCACGCCACGCGTCCACAATTTCGGAGGGCGTCGGTGGTGGGGCCGCTGCTGACGGCTGCGCCGAGCTCCCGGCCAGCGGCGGCTCCTCATCCGGGTCCATGAGCACTTCCCCCTCACCCCGAGAGTCCACCGGGAACCGCATGAAATGGTCCGGGTCGAGGGGGGCCGCTGCCTCCGTCATGAGCCGAAGGCGATCCACCGATGAGCGCGACACCGTCCCGCACGCCAGAAGCGTTTGTCCCAGGATGTTGCTGTAAGCGCTCCCCACCCGGGCAGCCTGGGACTGTGTGGTCTGGACTCTGCTGCGGCCGGTCCGCTCCGCTGCTAGGCGCCCCAGCTTGCCGAAGATGAGGTGCGCAGACGGGCCGAGGCCTCCATACGACTCCATCGCGAAAGCCGAGAACACTTGCCCCACCTTCCTGCACGCATCCCGGTATCGGCGATTCTTCACCGCCTCACCTGCCGCCGCGGCTGCCCCCGTGAAGCGTGCAGCCGACTGGACCACCGACGCCGCCAAGGGGTTGCGGATGGTCACGTCGATAACCCGCGGCCACACCCGACGCGTGACGAAGTCCCCGGGACGTTGCTGACTATCGGGCAGGGTGTGCTTCTCCTCCAACACGGGGCTCGTCCCGGCTAACACCGCGAACTCGAACATACGATCTCGCACTACATCGTGTCGGCGCGTCGGGCCGCCCCCTCTTTTGCAGTCCAGGGCGTGGTGACCGTGCTCGTCCATCTCCTGGCCGCATTTGCCACACTTCGAGTCCGGCTCATACAGCGAAACACCCAGGCGATGGCGCGTCACCACCACCATCTCGTCACCACCTACTCTGGTCTCCTCGGACAGCTTCCCCGAGTATGTGGCCCCCGCGTGTGGTAGGCACAGGGATCGATATCTCGCCATGTCCTTCGCGTCAGCCTGCTCGTACAGGTCCCGCTGCTGTACATCAATGATCGCTAGCGAGAGGTCCTTCTGTGCGATCGTCTCCGTGGGACGGGTCTCCGGGTCCAGCTGCTCCTCCTCACCCACGTCGTCGTTGAAAGACCCACAGACCTCCCGCCACTCATCCGACGCCCAGGTAAACGCTTTGTCGAGTTCTCTGCACAGAGCGTAGCCATTCTGCATGGAGGCGAGGGCGGCCGCGTGCCAATGCTCGGTTGTGCGCCGTATGCCGAGACCCCCGATCCGCACTGGCAGTGTGGCCTGCCGCATGGCCTCGCCCGGGAGTGTGTCGTCGTCAAGGTCAATGATGCGGGCCAGGCACCGCTCCACCGCCTTGTCGCACTTGGAGAGGTAGTCCGTCACGCCCTTATGTCCCAGCGCACGCATGTAGAAGACGAGGCGCGCGAACCCCTCGCAGTGCCTCAAGAGCGCCATGGCCACCTGCTTGTCCTGCATCACCGCCAGGGCCTCGAGGTATGGGGCGTATTCCTCGAGCTTCTCGTCCATGTACGCCTCACAGAACTCCCGTGATCCGATAGGGGTGCCCAGCAGCGTGAAATCACCCCCCTCGCGGTACACGATCCCCTTCTTGTCCTTTTCATCGGGGAGGCGGAGCTCGTACCCGTGGTCCTCGAGAGTCGACTGCGACTGACGGTTGAGGTCGATCAACTCGCACTTGCTGAGCTTGACCTCCAGCCCTCGTGACGCGCTCCAAGACACCACGTGGTCCAGCGCCTCTTTGACCGCCCGCGCGGGCCCCATGATGACCCCGTCGTCGAGGTAGAAGAGGCTCCCCTCGAGCTTGGGGAACTTGTTGGCCAGCGTCTCAGTCAGGTCACGGATGGCGAGGGAGAAGAGGAGGGGCCCCAGCGGGTCGCCTTGCTGTACCCCACACGTAGAGGCGAAGGTGTATTCCCCGTACGACAGGGTGGAGGGGGCTCCGTAGCACCACTGTGCAAAGGGGAGGAGGCCCGGGATGTCACGCTCAACCGCCTCCAAGAACGCCTCCCTATGTACGGAGTTGAAGGCGTTCTTGTAGTCGATTTTCAGCACGACTGCATCCACCGGGCCCCCTGCAGAAGCACGCAGCTGCGCTCGCTCTGCCCACTGCGCCACCACCGCGACCGCCGACTCTAGGCCCCTCTGCACAGCAACCCCCACCTGGCGCCCCTTCATCAGGATCCGCCTGGCCGTGTCCTTGTGGCGGGTGGAGAGCAGCTTGGCGGTCAGGCGACGCAGCATCTCCCCGCACGCGATCGGTCGAACGTCCCCGTCACCCTTGGAGAGGGCAGAGAGCTGTGCGCCAGCCAGCACTGGCATGAGCTCTTGGGGCGCACGACCCGACGCCATCAGGTTGACCACCTGCGTAAGCCATGCCAGCGGCTTGGACCCTGCCGCGTCTCGACACTCCACGGCCTGCTTGACGTGGTCAGGGCGGAGTCCAATCTGTCCCCCCGCTGAGCCGCTCGGGAAAGTCTTCAGAGCGCTCAGGACCTCGGCAGGGGTGAACGGCTTGCACGAGACGGGGTTCGGTGCACGGGCCGCTGGTGGCTCGCCCTCGGGGTGCTTCAGAGGGCCTTGCGGGTGCTGTCGCAGTTCTCCGCCACCGCCTGCGGCACCAGGCTCTTGTGGGCGGCAGACATGCGATTCTGGCGCGCGTACTTCCCCACCCGCCTCTCAACCTCTTCTTGCGTGGGGGGGGCCCCTGATGTCTTCGGGGGTTTCGCCTTCTTCTCGCACGTCTCTCTCCACAGAAGGCTGAAGTCCCCACGGGCCCATCGGTCGAACGTCAGCCGTCTGTCCCGGAGCGTCCCGTCCGCGCGGTTTCCCATCCTCGCACCTCGCAGCAACACCGATGGGGCCATCAGCAGCGCTGTCCACGCTGACACAGTGTTGCGCGCTGCCACCTCGCGAAGTGCATCGGAGAACGCCCGCGTCCACGCCGCTACCAGAGGGCCCGGCACTGTCTCCCAGACCTTGACGTGCTCCTCGCGCACCTTGTCAACCTCAGGGAGGGCGGTGGCTGGTACGCTGACCCCTGTGGCGATCGCCTGCGGCTCCGGCTCCAGCTCGACAGGACAGACAGCTCGGATACTTGAGCCCTATCGTCTTGTCACATCGCACGCACTCTTTGTACCCAAGGGTGCGAAGGACGCTTGGGCTCACCGACTCCCCGCGCTCCTGGTGTGCCTGGAGGTGGGCCTGCATCGAGGACTTGAGGATGGGAGTCCCGGACTGCACCAGCGATCTGCGGCAGCTGTCATGTGGGCAGTACACCGTGTCCGTGTGCCCGTGAACCACCTTCGCCTCCACGGTGCTCGCATCCATGCCCTCCGGGGTGGATACCGCCTGATCTCGGGCTGTGTCCGTGGTGAGAAAGGCCCTGTGCGCCATGCGGTGTAGTTCAGGGAGCTGGTCCTTCGGGATCATCACTTGCTCGTAGTGCTCCCCCGCCAGAGCTACCACCCGTGTGTGTCTGGGCAGCATGCGGTCCGTCAACTGCGGGGGGCGAATCGACACCACTCGGTGGTCACCGGGCTGCACTATGAGGATATGGAGGTCCCACAGGGTCGCCGCCAGCTGCAGGGAGAGGTGGTCCATCAAACCTTCCTCCCGGATCGCGTTCGCGTACGCGAGGGCCGAGGCTCTGCATCCTCCGAAGAAGACCGTGAGGCCTGGCAGGGCCAGCGCAGCCTTCGACAGGTCCTTGCGCTTCGCCGCGATCACTTCCGCCTCGAAACCGAGGGCCCAGTAGCCGCAGTCGCCTTCGGCCAGGTTCGGGACGCGGTAGGCGTGGACTTGTCGAAGCGTCTCATCCACCGCCTCCCAGTCCCTGTCCGCCATCGCCTCGTCGTCACCCCCCGCCCCGCCACGCATGGCCGCCGGCCCGAGGCCGACCCCCCGCTCCCCACGACCCGGCGTTGTCGAACCCTGCGGCGCCTCCTTGGCTGCCGCCCTCTGCGATACCTCTGCCCCGTCACACGCGCAGTCGGCCCGGTCGCCACACGCCTGTGCACCCCTGGGGGAGGAGGAGGGGGAGGAGTTGGGGGAAAAAGGGTGCGAGAAAAAGCCAAGGGGGGCGAGGAAGAACCACCCGGAGGATGCTCTAGCCGCCGGCACACACGTTGGGGGGGGGGGTACTGCCCAGCCGCCCACTGCCTCCCCCTGGGGAACGGACCCACCACCCCCTGCCCTGCCCATGGGGGAAAAGAACCCGCCCCCCTGTTCCCTTCCCTCCCTATCGGCGTCGGTCATGGCGCCTGCAGCTCCGTCGGCGGTCGCGGCGTGTGCTGCTCCGGGGGCGTCCCCCCTCGCCTCGCAGAACAGCTCTGGGGGCGTCCCCTCTCGCCTCGCGGGACAGCTCTGGGGGCGTCCCCCCTCGCCTCGCTGAACAGCTCTGGGGGCGTCCCCCGCGCTCTGCCGCGCCTGCGTTCGCGTCGAGGCCCGGGTCAGCGGGTCACTACTGAAGGGGGGCGGGGGGCTCCGGGCCGGGCTCTTCGTCTGTCCCAGGGCCCTGAGCATCATTGCCCAGGACCCTCCCCTGCCCGCAAGGCCGGGGCGCCGCACCCGGAGTGCCCCCGCACGCCGCCTCCGCCTCGCTACCCATCGCGTCCGCCCGCCGCGGCGGCGGCGGTGCCTGCCCCCGACTCGGCGTGGCTCCCGCCGCCCGCCCCTGGCTCGGAGCCAGTCACCGCCTCCTCCCGCGGTCAGCAGCACCACGCTCACCAGGGAGGCTAAGATCAGCTGCCACCCTCTCATCGTGTGGGCGGCGCGGGGGTGGGGGTTGTTTGAGTGGGGTGGGGGGGGGGGGGGGGGAAGGTCGGGTGGTTCGGTCGGGGGAAGCCAAAACGGGGGGGGGGGGAAGAAGGTCAAAGGTTTGTTTGTTTGTTTGTTTTGGTAAGTTTTTCCCGCGATGTTGGGGGGGGGGGGGGGACCAGCCCAAGGGGAGCTTCCCAGGCAAGGGGGTGGGGGGTGGAGGGTGGGAGGGGCAGTTGTGTCCAAGGAGATGTGGCCGGTGGGGGAAACCGAGCCTCTGCGGTGTGGGGACAGCCCCGTACCCCACCAGCCGCGTTAAGCAACCAATGAAGTACAGAAACTGTAGCTTAAGAAATCGTTGGTTCTGAGAACATGCAAAAAAAAAGGGGGGTGGCGAGAGGGGAGGGGGCGCACGCGGTGCGGCGCAACAAAACAAAATAAAATGCTAGCTCCTATGAACGGTTGACAAATATTTTTTTGACACAAAAAATAACAGCAATGTAAACAAATAACGGGATGGGGGGTTTAAAAAAAACACACCATGAAGCTCATAACAACAAGAACAGCAACAACAGCAAGTGAGTGGTGTGGGGTGGGGTAGGGCGGGGCGGGCAAAAGGCGATGTGGGGATGTCCGGAGGATGGTTTGGGTGAAAGCTCCATGTGGTGGGCCCGGTTCTCTTGTTCGACACCCGCTGATTTGTACAAAAAAAATCATCACATGTCGACTTCCTTTCCTTGAGTGCCAACAGCCACAATCGCTAGAGGGGAGCGACTCAGATCTTGCACCCGTAATATATAACTAGCTGGATGAACCGCGTCTCTTCCGGCCCCCGTGAGAGGGGCCGCCGTTTCGGAACTATTCCAAATCCTACCTGGGGAGGAGGAGATTTGTGAATGTCATAGCAGATAAAAAAACTATCTGTGACCCCCCCCCCCGCTGTATCGTGAATTGTTGGCAGCAAAACATAACTGCCGGAGAGAATTGTTTGTTGTTTGGAACGCAACAACCCCACCCGCTGCACACCAAAGCGGTGCGAGTGGGGGTGGAGGTGGGGTGGGAATCACGGGGCCAGGAGCACTGGGGGGCAGAACGGAAGCTGGGCAGAACCCAAAAGCCCCCTTCCCCTCCCCCAGAATAACCCCCCCCCCCCCCCACCCCAGCTGCATGGGCTGGGCTCCTGCCACCAAACACAATAATATAAACGAGTCCATCATAAGCAAACGGTGTTGCGTACAGTTGAAAAAAACAATGGGATGGGGCAAGAGGGGGCTGGGTGGGGTGGGGCTGGGCGGGGGGCTTCGTCGGTCCGAGTGGCGTGAGGGACGGAGCGTAGGGAGGTGGGTTGGGAGGGTGGGGGTGGGGGGGGGGGGGGGGGGGGTGGGGCTGTATATTTCACGGCCTGCACCGTTGTTTTTTTCCTTGGTTTGTTTTACGCCTGGATGTCTCCCTTTTTTTTGGGGGTGGAGGGGTGGGGGTGTGCAAATTCAAAAGCCATTGGGGAGAGGGGGTGGGTAGCGAAGAAGAAAAGGGCATGGTGGGGTATCAGGGTGAGGGGATGGGATGAGAACGGGAGGGGGGGGGGGGTATTGAAATTGAATTGTGGGGCATTGGAGTAGAAGGAATCACAAGGATGATCTCCCTTCACTCGTTATGCAGGTTGTGTCTCAATGAGGACGGGGATGGGGTGCGGGGCGGATCCTGTTACAATCAAATAGATGCATAATATCGGCACAGGTCCTTTGGGCATTATTTTAAACCTGGCCATCCAGTGAAGACGAAGATGAAGGGAGTGGGGTTGGGAACGGGGGGGGGGGGGGGGGGAGGACAGTTGAGACTGTATGAATTCGATGCAACAGCTCTGTAGTGGTGAGAAGGGAGCTGCCTGCAGCCCGAAGAGAACCGTCGATCCGCACGGTTTGTGAGAGAAAACCGCTACCGAAGTCCGACTGCTGAATGGCGGTGTTGTGTTGGTAGACTCTACCCCCTTGAGGGGGTTTTTGATTTTCCACCTTTGCTGGCAGGATTTGCGTGCAAATTGGCAAGGCAATCAGAGGCAGCCCGCCACACACAAACCGCCAACCACCTCGCCCATTGGGCCAACACGATATTGCTCTCCCAGATCTCGCCTCCTTGTGACCCGGGCGGGAAAGTAAAATTACAGTAAACAAAAAAAGGGGGAGGGGGGTTCAAAGGGTTTGGGTGAATAATTACGATCATCATGATGATCTTGCAAAGAAAACACATAACTGCAGCCGTATGGGTGGTGGTGCGTATGATAATGGACATGGGTCATGTTTCTGGGGGAGGTGTTTGTGTGGGAGGGTGAAGAGCAGAAGGTGGCTGATATTTTCCACCATCTGGGGGAATGGGGAGGGAGGGTGCTTGAATAAATCGTGGGGCCTTCATGAACATGAAGAATCACTTCAGATGTCGGGCCTTCTGTTGTCTTTGTTTGTGGGTGAATAAAAGGGGGTCGAAAAACAGAAGGTGGGCCGTTGCTCCAAAACGGAGAGGCGGGGGTTGCATGTCAATACCATTGACTCAAGTAAATGTGTCCACACCCGATGTGCCTGGCCTCGAAAATATCCAGACAACATCGCTGCCAGCGTCTGCGAGATTGCCAATCTCGCAAAGTGAAAAAGGTGTAGACAAATGCCATAGCTGATGATCCGTTGGACAGCCGCCCGGTGGACAATATTTATCAGCAGTGCCAGGATCATGGTGACAAGAGTTTCCAATTTGGGCAACCCTCATCCCAACGCCTGGCCATCAATGACGGAAAGAATAAGGCGTTTCGTGTACACAAGATCAGCACATTGCTTCCCCACACATAAATATGTTTTTTGCCTCCTGGTCCCCTGGTTCAAATTATGGCAACAGCCATCTGACTTGGATTTTGGATGAACAAACCCTTTCTGATTTTCACGCCTCTTTTCTTTTCTGTTTTCGCCTCGCCCCACTCGGTTTTGACCTGAGTGGTGTGTTTTGGGCGAAGCTGCGCGGCGGTGGTATCTTTTTTGGCGGAACTCAGGGATCAGGGATAGGGCAGGTGTGACAAGGTGCTACGGAATCCGAATCTTCGCAATCGGCAAATGTTCGGCAAAATAAAACGCCGGCGCCTTCCCTCCGATGAGGAAATGCACGGGAAAAGAAACGCGCCATTTTCGGAACCGCAGCGAAAGACCCCAACTGTGCTGATCTGATAAACCCACCCGCTTCTTCCGAAATCTCTGGAACCTCAGGGGGCCCTGCTCTGGGGTGCATGAAAAAACGAGGACACATGATCCCGACCCCGCCTCCTCCTGTTGCGGGATACTGACACAGGTTGACACAGAGCGGGGAACTCCATCGGCCCGGATACATCCGTCTCATCGTCTCTTCATCTCTTCAACTCTTTGCATTCGTATGCTGCCTTCTTCTTCGAGCTACCATGGTTACCTAGCTTCTGGGTTCTTCTGGACAGGCTCAAGTGGGAGTCCTCGCTTCCAGTCACAGCCAGTCACGGCTCGCCAGTCAGTGAGGGGAAGTCAGTGCCACTCACTTTGCCTCACTCAGCCACACCCAGGAGCGGAGGGGACCAATGGTTCAAATGGATCTGTCACGGCGCCCGTGGCAACGCAAGAGAGATGGAGAGATGGGGGAGAGGGAGATAGGTTTTTAAAAATAAGAAGTACAACATACCCGTTCTGCATTCCCAACCCGATGCACATCGTTTATTTTTCCCTCTTCTTTCGTTCTGCGAAGTTCGCTTGCGACCATCCGGGTCACAGAGTTATTTTTTTTCCCAGCGTTAATGCCGACAGAAGGGGAAGAAGCGGATTCGGAAAAAAGAGCTCAAAAAAGACAAGGAGTGGGAAATTGAAAAACACGCACCGCCCCACCCCCGCCCTTGCAATTGGCAAGGAAGAGAGGGGCCGCGGTAGAGGAGGGGGGGTGGGGTGCAGAGTTTTGTGTCATTTGGCCCTACCTCTTGCTGGGGGGACAGCCCGGGCCCTTCGTGGTTGTCTCTGAGTTGCCGGGCCAAGAAGAACACACCCCGGCAATCGCAGAACACGCCCATGTGGTGAGCTCACCCCGGCAAGGGTCGTGTTGACCGGATCCTGCCCTGCCCTGCACTCCCCCCGCCCCCCCTCTCCGCACTGCGTCGCGTGCAGTGGATATCCCCCGTGGCGAAAAATTTTTTTTCTCCCAAAAAAAAATATTTCTGGAAACCAGCTTGGCGAAAAAAAATATTTTCGCCACGGGATTTTTGGCTGGAGGGAAAAAAAAAAGTCCGAGTTTCCCTGGAGGTCAGATTTCTTTTCAACTATTTCTCAAAGCCCTGAACGCACAGCAGGCTAAGCTGGTCGATACATCGACAGCGAACTTTGTGTCCTCTTTCGGAGTTCACGACTGTGTCAAAGGCAGGCACAGGCCTCCTGGAGGGGGCACAGGAGGACGCTCTGGCTGTGCAGTGGACGACGGTGAAGACTATGCTTCGCCAGTTCCGTCGAGAAGTTGCTAACAGTCACGTACACTTTGGTTGTTTATGGTTTACACTTCCCCGCAAGACTTGCTCGATGATGTCCTCAAGTATGCGAGGTTATTTGGAGTCCGGCCTCCCAGTTTCCGCTCTGCGGGCTTCATTTGATGACATTCAGGTCATCCAGACGGACAAAATAATGCAGAGGAAGACCTCGTTCGGGCAATTTGGCAACGGCAAGTACGCGTGTTGGGGCGGAGGTTCCAGAAGGGCGATCATGACTGACCGAGCGGGTTGAGGTTTCGGCGCCCGAAGGGCGCCGAAAAAAATTGAGGGGTAAAAAAAAATTCTGGCAAAATCGAGGGTCGAGAAAATTTTTTCGCCACCGGAAAAACCAGATTTTGGTGTCAGGATACAGCCTGGTCGCGTGTCCAGCGATTTCACTGGGAAGATTTTGGGGTAAAAATCATCAAAAAAAAAAGCCCGGCCACCCAGGAAGATTTTCTTCCTGCACTATTTGTGGTGCGGGGGAGGCGGGATGGGGCAGGGATAAGGTGGGTAGGTGCGCAGCGACCCACACTCCACACACCCACACCTCGCCTCTGCAGGAAGATGCCAATGCAGACACAAACCACACTTTTTAGATCTCGTCCAGAGAATAAAATCGTGCGAAAGAATTATGAGACCTGGACAACCCCCCCTGACGTATGCCTGTCGACCAAGCCCTTTGGGATCATCATATCAGGTCATGGAATCCAGAGACCGCCCTCAGGAGGACGCACCCAACTCACCACAGAATCTGTACCCCACAAGGAACAGGTGTTCGCTACCGTGGCCTCCGGCGGCTGGGGGGCTCCGCCCCCCAGACCCCCCTGTGGACCTCTTTGCATTCTCTGGACCACCTCTAAGGGTGCACCACTCTTCTCCAGGGTCAAACTGCATATTCCCACGTTTTCTCGTGTTTCTGAACGGGGTCTAATAAAAGATGGACTCATCCGCAGAACACGTCCGGGGGCACCATGTATTCCAATGTTCCGAAACATGCCATTTTCGGGGGTTTTCGGGTCACCTGCGGTGCCCACGGCCCAATAAATGGGGTGAAACGGGTCGCCGAAAACCAAGAACCACTGAGTATAAGTACCGGGGTTTTGGCCGCTTTTTGTCAGAAGCTTCAGGTATGACTGTAGGGGTGCGGGCTTGTGATTTGTGTGGTATGTACGTGCCCTCCGGGCGCGCGAAGCGCGCCCGGAGGGCGCGCCTCGCCTGCGCGAAAAAAAAATCCTGGCAGTTTAAAAAAATCTTCCTGGCTGTGGACCCCCCTGGAAGACCAGTGAAATCCCTGCGCGTGTCTGCCAAAAAAAAAATACTACATCCCGCAAGACGAGGTTGCAAGATTTTGCAAGAATGCGGTGTGCCCTGTCACCCCCTTCCTTCAACGAGGGCCGCATATAAAGCACACCGTTCCGGCAGGGATACAGACTTCAAAACAAAAAGGCCTCAGGAAAGGGTCAAAACGACCAGGACATTACAGAACAAGGAGGTAGAAGGAGGGCGCCAATAAAAGAATCCATGAGAGAGAGGGACGAAGGCGGGTGATTTGTTGTAGGGAAGAGACGCAGAGAGGCGTAAAGCCGACCTCTCTTCCCCATTCACTCCGTTGCAGGCCTGCGTTATGGCGCACGAGGTGTTGCGCAAACCCCGTAAATCAACAGGAAAACATAGTCTTCCCTGGGGCGGGGATGGGGAGCGGGGGGAGGGGGGGACGTCAGATTCGAGAGTTCTACAGAATCGGCAGATTTTCTTGCGAGGTGGCCAACGGAACGGCCTGCCGGGCCCCATGGTTGGTTGGCATTTGCAATCGAGTGAACCCGTGAACGGCAGATCTCTTCCTGAACCAGGTGTGGATGCATGCCCCTCCAGTTTACCAGGGGACCCACTGCCAGACCATTCTGCCTGTGAGAGTTCAGTTTAGAACAACACATCACTCAGAGCCCAGGCGGGACGCAAGACGTCAAACTGGGAGCAGTAGCGCTCCCAGTAGAACTGCCTGTGTTTTCTGTGGCAGTCAGGGTGTTTGCCGAATCTTTTGTTGGAGGAACGCAGGCACATCCCCCCCCAATGCTGGTATTGCAAGCTTCTGTTTGCTGCGCGCTGTTCGCCATATATTTTTTGGAGGGGAAAATTTTTGGGCAAATCTCCGAAGAAGCTTTTTTGCAATCATATCACAGGGGGGGGGGGGGTGGGTGGTGTCTACGAGGAGGGCAATGTGACACAAATTGAAGAACAAGAGAGTTGGGAGTGATCGAGGAGTGGTGTGGGAACAAGGCTGCACAGCCTGCCCGCCAGAAGTGGGGAGAGCGGGTTTCACGAGGCAAGATAGGGGAGGCGCGCAGTTCATCAGGGGTATGCAAGTCACACCTGGCTGTGATGTTGGCATCCGGCAACGTGTGCCGAAGAAAAGCTGGCAATGACAATAGTGCCATTGCTGCGGATCTGGCGTTGACATCCCACCACCGCCACCTGGATTGGTGGCCTTTCTAGGGAAACTATATTTTGCCTTTCCACACGGGTCTGTGCATTGATTTATGTTGCTGCGGTGACAGTTAGCCTAACCTGTGGGATGATCGAAGAGAACGTGGCGTTTTCTCTGGTTGGTGCTTGGGCCATCTAGAACTTCAGGAATGCAGTACACAAGGGACACGCTGTCAAGCACTTGCGGTACCACCCGCGTGACATGCATGAGCGTGCCTATGGATTGCACTGATAAAGGCTATAGTTAGGTGGGAGCACCCAGTAGCACGCAAAAGGAGAAGATGCCGCCAGATCACTTATGATGGGGACGAGGTGAACTGTAAGCCACACACTTTGGTTGCTGGTGAGAGATTCTGATATGTGCCTGTGTTTGGACAAGGGCGGCACAGGATGGGGAGATGGCGAGGTAAAGAAAATAAAACACAGAGTTGACCTCGCTTCCCTGGAGGTGCAGGTTGTGCCCGAGCTCTAGAGCTAGATGGGGGGAAGGGGGGGGTAAATGCAAGAAGTGATGACGGAGACGGGTTGCGTGAAAGAGGAGAATAATATCATCGGATATATACAAACTGCGAGCCGGTTCATCAGGGAAAACGCACACGCAGAATACGATCTGACGAGAGAGACGGGTTCGAGACAAGAGGTAGAGAGAGCAGTCCTCTCACTTGCCGTTTGCTTTGGCTGACGCTTGCGAGGCTGGAGCTTCAAGGGGGGCAGCACGCCAGCGGCACGTTGTCAAGCACTCAGGGAGAGAGGGAGAGAGAGAGAAAGGGAGAAAGGGAGTCGGTGAGACAGAGAAACGAACGGCAGGCAGGACATGTCAAAGAAAGGTGCTGGAATAGCTCCAAAAAAAATACCTGCAATGGCACCCTATGGCCTGGTTGCAACTGGAGAACGGCAGGGAGGGGTGGGGGCATCTCATTGTGGAGGACGCCTCCCCCGCCTCCCCACCACGGCATTGGCACACAAAAACACCGGTCATATCCGTCTGATGATGAGAGTTGACAATGTGTGTTGGAGCACGGGTCGGAATCAACCCGACCCTTGCCACATCTCTTCAAAGACTACGACTAAGTTATGATTGCGGCCATAATACTTTTAGCTGCGGTGTGTTGAATTTTTGAACGGGTTGAACGTTTTTTTTGGCCATGTCTCTTTACAGCACCCGGCGAGAGGGGCTGTTTTATTTTCTGATTTGATTTTCTCCTCAAGAGCAACACAGCTCAGCACACACACACACACACACACACACACACACACACACACAGGAGGGGGAGGGCGCCGCAATTACGGGATACCAGCGAGGCCTCCTCCGCTCTGTCATTGCAGGGGCGGTGCCTGCCCGAGGGCGCACGGGCCTGGGGGAGGTGTGCCGGTACTGCACAGCTGGGGCCCCGGAGACGGTGTCGCACCTATGGTGGGACTGCGCGGCATGGGAGCCGGTCCGCCAGAAACACCCCGTAGCAGCGAGGGACCGAACTGCCTGGCCGGCATGCCTGGCGCAGTGTGGGGTAGCGCCCGTGTACAGATACGGCGTTCCGGAGAACGAGCAGCCGCTGCCCATGTCTTTTGCTGACAGAATCACCACCGTGGCGCAGCTGCACCGCTACTTCATCGCAGTCTTGGCGGCGCGACAGGAGAAGGACGGGCTGCTCGACCGCTCTGTACGCCACCACCGCACTACAGTCTACCCCTGGGAGTGGAGCACCCCCACCCCCGAGAGTGCCTGCATCCCTGCACTGGCGCCATCCGAAGTCAAGCAGACGTGGGGCAAGCGGCCCCCAGGCATGTGGGTGGCTCTCTGCGACTGGCTAAGGGGCCTGAAGTGGGGACCGCAGGGGGGTGAGCAAACTGTGACCCTGATGGAGCTAGCCGTGGACTTCGAGCTGTCGACGGGCCTCACCCTCCCAGACACCGTGACACGCCGCATCCGCCCCCCTACCCACGTGGACCCGAATAAGAAGGGTGCGAGGGAGGCCCGCCCGCGCATTCCTGCAGACACGGCCCCGGGGCTCACCCTGTACTTTGACGGTGGCGCGCGCGACAACGGCACCCCCTTCGCTGTGGCGGGGGCAGGGGCGGTGCTGTACCAAGACGGCTGCAAGGTCTCAGAGAAAGTGCTCCCGCTGCTGAACGTGCGTAGCAACAACATTGCTGAGTACGAGGCGCTACGAGCAGGCCTGCGCCTCCTCGAGAGGGGCGATGCCCCTGAGGGCCCAGTCACAGTGCGAGGCGACTCCCAGGTGGTGCTGCGGCAGCTCCGAGGGGAATCCCTGTGCCGGGATGCCGCCCTCCGTCCTCTTTTCCTCAGCACGTCCGCGCTGGCTGCGGACCTCCAACCGAGGTTCACTCTCACGTATGAGCATGTGAAGAGGGAATCCAACACCGATGCTGACGCCCTCAGCAACGCCGCGATGGATGAGGCTGAAAGGCTGGGGGCCTCGCGGCAGAAGCTCCAGCAGGACCTCACGGTGTTCCAGAGCAGTATCCTAGGGAAAGCCGCCTCGCTGAAAGGACTCTGCAGTATGGTGACGAAAGTGGGCAAAGGGCCCTGGCATTGCGGTCATGCTGCCAACTCAACGGTCCTCACGGCTCTCGGCGGAACTGTGGCGGCGGGCCTGT
This sequence comes from Rhynchopus euleeides, assembly GCA_963210315.1. Classification (NCBI taxonomy): domain Eukaryota; phylum Euglenozoa; class Diplonemea; order Diplonemida; family Diplonemidae; genus Rhynchopus; species Rhynchopus euleeides. Next base: position 1,082,302 of record OY723274.1, read on the forward strand.
CGAGGAGGGCCCAACTGAACCCTGCCACTGAATCGGTGATGCGCAGCCTCCAAGCACACCTGGCTGAGCCAGTCCACAGCCGGCAAGATACGGTATTCCATGACCGCGGAATGGCGTGGGCCGCCACCTTCGCCCCACAGCCGCACTACCCAGAGGGCTGGCAGCAGCCGGCCCAGCAGTGGGCGGCGCGCGGTCGGCAGGCCAACAGCCGGGTGGGACGCCCATGGGAGCGGAGGGGCGCTGCCCCCCGTACTGCCCCCCCTGGTGCCAGGAGGAACGCAAAGGTGCTTGCCTGCAAGTTGCATTGGAAGCCCCGTTGCTCGGCATGCCAAAAGCGACGCCTCCCAGAGGAGGTGTGCTGCCGCAACCACCACAAAGAGGGGGACGGGCTCCCGGTCACTATGGGCTTCTGCAAACGCCACAGCATGGACCGATGCGGTGACTGCTACAGCGATGGCAAATCACTAACACATTGCTGCCACACACACCACGCTGGCTATGCTGCACGCCCTCCTCCCCGGAGTGGCACTGAGTTGGCCCCACACTCTAACCCGAGTGGGGCCTCCGCTGTGACGTAGAAGTGGGCGGGGGTGGGCAATGATCCGCGCAGGATCTCCCCACACAAAACGTGGTCACCACACACACACACACAAGCCCTCAAGACTCTTGAAGCGGCCTGACTATTTAGTGTCTTCGTCGCAGCAAGGGGGCGATATATACCACCCTTTTTATTGATTTCACGTGTCAGTGTTTGACTTTTTCGCAACTTCATTTCTTCCTTTTTCTCCCTCTCCAACCCCACCCGTGACACCACCAGGGTTTAGCTAGCCCTGGTCCGATTATCCCCGGTTCTTCGCTGAAGAGACGCGGCCGGGGGGAGGGGTACGAAGAGTACGCGTCGAAACCGGTGTCACGTCGTGTTGGGGAATCCTTCGGGAGTGCGATACTGAAGGGGAGGTGCTACTGCCCGTGCAGGGCGACACCGCCTTAAAACTTTATAACCACACACACACACACACACAAGCCCTCAAGACTCTTGAAGCGGCCTGACTATTTAGTGTCTTCGTCGCAGCAAGGGGGCGATATATACCACCCTTTTTATTGATTTCACGTGTCAGTGTTTGACTTTTTCGCAACTTCATTTCTTCCTTTTTCTCCCTCTCCAACCCCACCCGTGACACCACCAGGGTTTAGCTAGCCCTGGTCCGATTATCCCCGGTTCTTCGCTGAAGAGACGCGGCCGGGGGGAGGGGTACGAAGAGTACGCGTCGAAACCGGTGTCACGTCGTGTTGGGGAATCCTTCGGGAGTGCGATACTGAAGGGGAGGTGCTACTGCCCGTGCAGGGCGACACCGCCTTAAAACTTCATAACCACACACAAACCCTCTATTCCCCCAGGCCTGATGAGCAATCCCCCCTGCCTCATGTTGTGACTTCCTTTCTACCTTGCACAAAACATCCCATTTGCCCCTTTTCTTCCTTCGAAAGTGTTGTGACTACCCCCCCTTCCCCACCCCTCGGGAGTGCCACTCCTCTGGTGGTTAAAAGTGACCCGCCGTTGTGCCTTCGGCATCTGTTGCGTGTGCCGTCGTATTCTTCCTATGCACTAGTTATAGCTATCCGGGGGCGGCCTGCTGTCGCACCAGTGGGCTGCCCCACCTCTGCACCCTCGGTTTTTAAGATGTTCACCACAGCGGAGAATGATCCCCTTCTCTGTGGCGATCGAGCCAAGCTGGACGAGGTTCGCCTTGGGGCGAAGGTCATGTGGGCGGACAAAAGGTGCCTGCTCCTGAGACTCATCAGCAACCTGTTTCTTCCTTCAAGCCCTCAAGACTCTTGAAGCGGCCTGACTATTTAGTGTCTTCGTCGCAGCAAGGGGGCGATATATACCACCCTTTTTATTGATTTCACGTGTCAGTGTTTGACTTTTTCGCAACTTCATTTCTTCCTTTTTCTCCCTCTCCAACCCCACCCGTGACACCACCAGGGTTTAGCTAGCCCTGGTCCGATTATCCCCGGTTCTTCGCTGAAGAGACGCGGCCGGGGGGAGGGGTACGAAGAGTACGCGTCGAAACCGGTGTCACGTCGTGTTGGGGAATCCTTCGGGAGTGCGATACTGAAGGGGAGGTGCTACTGCCCGTGCAGGGCGACACCGCCTTAAAACTTTATAACCACACACACACACACACACACACACACACACACACACACACACACACACACACACACACACACACACACACACACACACACACACATTCAGTAAACTTGTTTAAGCACCTTCGGTGCGACTAGGGAGTCAAGGGAGGACTAGAGAAGACGACTTCCCTGTGCGTATTTGTTTTTCTACCACTTGCAACAACAGTTTTCTTGCAAGGTTGGAAGGGGGGCGAACGGAACAAACACCACCCTTCATCAGGCCAACGAGTGGTGTTTTGCTCCCTGCCTTCGCCCCTCCGTACGTCAGCTTTTGCACTGAACGGTGCCTAATGCAACGGAAAAGCGGTGGCTGAGGTACCCCCATCTCCCACGAGACGCGTTTTTGATATTGATGTTTTGTGTCTTATGTCCGACCGAAGACTCCCACACACACACACACACACACACACACACACACACACACACACACACACACTTCCATTGCTGAAAATCTCCTTGCATCTAAGCCTAGAGTACTTTGTTTTGGTCGAATCTTCGAACCTTTAAACAGCCAGACGTGACACAGACAAGGTTACGATGAGGCGGTGCACAGCAGTCCACCCTGCTAACACACACACACACACACCCCAGCATCACGATCATCTTCTTGAATGGTGACGATAAACATTTTTTGGAAAAAAATAATCCAATGACTCCAGGTCAATAGCTGGCCGGCCCGGCTCCAGCTCCGGCTCGGGGGGGAACTCTAAAACGGGGAAACCTTCAGGTTGGAACGAATGAGCAAATCAGAAAGCGGTTTGCACGGATGGCATATGAGTGGCAGGCAGTTCACATGATGGAGTTCATATGAGCACTGGCATGCAATTTTTTGAGCAATTATAGAGAGAAGAGACGAGAAGAGAAGAGAAGAGAAGACATGCAGGTGGATGTGTATGGTATAATACGTCACAGCTGCACATGCTATTGGAAAGGACAGACATCTTTGTGATGTCCAATACAAGCATGGCCGTGCAATGTCAGAAGGAGTTCTGGAAAACCAGATCTTCGTATTTCCAAGGCTTGCTAGGGCTTTTTGAAAGGCCGCATGTGTGGGGCATTGCCTCCCCACTCTCCCATTTTTTCCGATCTGTATTTTTTTGTGGCATTGAAGCTAAGAAGAGAATCATTTCAAACTCCTGGCTTCCTCATGATCACCCACGGCTCTTCAGAGACCGCTGCAACGTAGGAGGTAGTCGCTGTGATGCCTGTGGTCTGGCATCAGCATCGTCTGCTGACACGAGATACCCGCAATCCAGCAATCCTGGCCACATGCCTGGCCGCACTGATAGCTTGGGGATACATGAGCCGTTCATAAGAGGAATTTACTTTAGTGTTCTAACAAACCCTATGACCATATGAGGAAACGCCGCGTTTTTTCTCGTTTTTTATGTCGAGAGCGGCGGTTTGTGCAAAGGAATGCAGAGGAGAGAAAGAGAACAAAGAAACCCTGTTTTCCCAACACACCGGGGAACGCTTAATCGTCAAAATAAAAACCATCACCTTTATTCTGTTTGCTCAAACGAGAACTTGGGCACAGATGAAAATACCTACAAACCTGAGCTGGTGATGGATCACCGGTTTGGCAGGGGTCCTCAATATCCCTGGTGAGGCCGGGTCCGTAGCCAACACTCCCGTCCCACACGGCGTGATCAGCGGTCGCCGTGGTGACCAAGACGGGTCAGAAATGCGGCGGGGTGAGGGGGAACTTAACAATCCCCCTAGGAAATTCTTTCCGGCACAGTTGCAGTGCCGGATGCGGTATGGATCAAAACACGTTGTCCCACACAAACATGCCACGGACGTCAATGACGTACGGTCCGGTCGCCGGACGCCAGTGTCGCGGATAATTCTGATATGGAAAGTAGCTAACGAACAGCCGAGGAAGCTTCTGCAGTTTGCTGGATCTTACAAAATAAACCGACCCACTCATCCCGCTTCATCAGACCGGGGTGTGGCACACACAAAGAGTGGGGGGGGGGGGGGTGGTCGTCTGCGTTCCAACAAGGAGAAGGGAAGCAGGGCACTGTGTTGCGATACGCTCTGCCGCCATTGTTTTGGACTGCACAAAAGGTTGCCGTCCTTGGGTGTAGCGTTGTGATTCGTTGTTTTTTTGAGAGATTTTGAGGCGATGAACGATTGGGGGTTTCATCAGAGGGAGAGAGACAACTGTGTGTAGTGGCAGACGACAAGAGGGGGAGATGAGAGGGAGATTGACGGTTTTGTCTGAGTCTGAGCATTCTTAGAACAAACCACTCCAAGAAGCCACACTCAGAAAATAATGGCATTAGTGTTCATGCAGGACCTTGAACGAAAAGGCCGATTAGGGGTAAAGTGGCTGGGTTCGTGCTGTGAACACGATGAGTTAGCTGGTTCTTTGTTTTCTTCCATGTGACGTTGGGTTCTTTCTTTTCGTTGTTCCACTTTGTGGGGCGCAAGTGGGGGGGGGGATCCGCCGACCACCAGGCCTCGGCAGAAAACAGCACCCACCAACAGCACCCCAACAAAGAAACAGGCAGGGCAAAAAAATATTTTAAAAAAAAACTCGCTTTTTTGTTTCACTCAACTCAGTGTGACATCCTCAACAGATCATTTCATTCGTTTTGTCCAGCATCGGCAACCGGCCCACACACCCCGGCGAGATGACCGCTTATTCTGTGACCTCTGTAAATACAGAGGGAATGATAATCAGCAGCAATCACAGCCAGATCACAGTGAGCGGTTGGAATGCTGGCGCGAGAACCCCATCTCCACAGCGATGGGCAAATGCCGCCCACCCCCCAAATACTCACTTCGGTCAAGGGGACAGGGGCAGGGGCAGGGGTGTCAGTAATTTTGATTCCTCATTCGGCTTTGGAATTTTCAACGTGCTCATGTTACATATGCCCCATACACACCCACCCCTGCTATGCAGCGAGGGGCTGTGCGGAAGCACCAACGGACCTGCCAAGCCACGAGAGAGAAGGCTTGTGGGAAGCCATTTGTTATGGCAGCCCCGCCCCCGGGTCTCAGGGACGCGAGGCAAGACGCGTTGTGCGATGCAGTGTTTTTTCCATGCCGGACGGGGGGGTACAAAGTACCCCCCCGGCGGGGCCAGACCCCAAATGTACCCCCCCGGGGGGGTACATTTTTTTAAACTTGTTCTGGACTGAGTAAGGGGCACTTTTTGGCACGTAGGCCGCCGAAAAAATATACTATAGCTTCGGGGAGCCCAGCTCTTTCAAATAACGATACTTTCTGGCGGAAAAGGTGTGGGTGGTGGGCCCGGGTGTGGGTCGGGAGGGTGGCCGACTACATCCAGCCTGAGGGTCCCTGTCTGAAGGGGACCCTTCTTTACCCCGTCCACCTGGCTGTATCAGATGGCCGAGCCGTTCAGTGCAAGACTCATCTACACTACAATGCCACACACGCGTGGGCAGAGAGTGAATGCAGGGACAGGTGTGCATGCACGGGCCGGATCTCAGAAGCACTGTTGCACAAGCACCTCCAGACATCAGCGACCCGAAGTGCAATGACTTTCAAGGACCGCAGGGAGTACGACGAGAGGGGTGTGGGGCTAGCGCCAGCCACTTTTCTTCGGCAATTGCTGACCCCTTCGTGCCCAGTAAGACACAACCAAGCCAGCAACGTGACGTTCGCCTGTGATGACCAACCCCTCCAACTGACCTCGACCGGTATCGTGCCATCAGTTCGTTGAGACGGTCCCAAATCTGACCGCTGTATCAACATACAAAGCCCATGGGAAGACGTCTCATTGCGGTTTTCGGTGCCGGGGACGGGATAACTGTCACAGAGCTGGCACAGAAAGCCGCACAACGTCAGATTACTGCCAGAATACTGCAAATGAAGCCCTTTTCCGGACACACCATACACCTTAAAAAATGTACCCCCCCGAATCCCGATTTCCGGAATCCTGGAAAAAACACTGGCGATGTGCAAAAAAAATGAGCCGAATGCGAAAAGGGTGGCAGACAAGGGAGCGGGAAATCACACCCTTCGGCTTTACGGAACAGTCACCATCCAAACTGTTTGTCGTGGAGCGTACACTTCTGTGGCCAAGGGTGTGTGGAGGCCTGCGTGAAATAGCAGTAAGGTGACAATTCTTGAAGCCTCAGCGGTGCGATTTCCTCCGTTACTTCACGACCTCATTTTCGCCTTCGTCGATCGTAACTAGTAAGAAGAAGTCGGGGAAGAGTTCCTTTTGTTTTCATTGCAAGTAGCACTCGAGCTTTTCTTGAGAAAATGATAGAAATAAAAAAGAATCAACAGGCATGTTGGCACGTTGCCAACCCATTTCTTGCGTTTGACAACTTGCTTGAAGTTTTTTGATGATGGCTCCCTGACTCGGGGGAACGGATGAAGCGTATTCTTTTCTTCCATTTTCGTTCAATTTTTCAGTTTCGAGTCTCAGAGGTGTCTTGCGCACGCTAAGATAGCGTGGAGTCACTGTCCGACTGGTTGCTATATTCTGCAACCCTCCCATTGTTGTTACAATGTGCACCAGCCACAATCACGTTGACCCACCTTGCTTCAAACCAACCACCCGGAGCCTCTCTCTTGGCTCTACAGGGGGCGGGACCAAACCAACAGACCACACCAGCGCCCCATAGTAGTGCTGTTGGATTTCAAGAATAACGTACTCACCTTCTCAGAGTTTTCGTTCAGGAGCTGTTCATGTGACAGGCATGCAGGCCCTTCGCCTGACCCCCGGCATCATAGCATGCCAGGGGGGCGTCAGCCACTGTACGCCGTGTGACTTTTGATTGATCTGTGCACACCACGCGCGCGCTAACACTGATACATAAGGTGTTCATGGGTTATCAAAGAGAGGTGACGGTGCTATTTTCTTTTTTTTATTGCGACATGTATCGCTGCATTCGTGATTTATTCCCCTATTCTTTTGTTCCGTGTGTGGCATGCGCGGGTCAACTCACCCCCAATTGGTTCGAAGGGTTGGGTGTCAATCTGACATCAAATGAAGGGCTGGGTGGGGGGTCGGGACGGGGCAGGTGGGGATGGGGTGTGGTGTGGCAAATATTTGGGAGGTTGCTTTCCGCAGTGCTGCTGAAGCCTGCAGCTGGCCAGTCACCCCCGCCCCCTCCACCCTCTCCACCCTCTTTCCGAATACCAGATTCAAAAAAGCAGGGCCTGGGGATGACTCCAGTGCTGATAGCTTACAGGACATGATACGCAGAGTAGATAATGCAAAAACAATATCCGGATTCCAAGATTCAATGCAGGGCGTATTTATTTACTGCAAGATACAATGGATCCATTCAGAGGTGACAGTTTGGTGGGTTTGGAGGCGGGTTTCTGTGGGGATTCAGAAACACATCCAACACGGCGGCGGTGAGTGTGATGTGAATTCCAAAATTACGGGGATGCAAGCTCTCCCGGGAGGAATCCAGACCAGCAAAAAAGAATGTGCACTGAACGGCACGCTTGTGTCTCAAGGCTGCGTCGAGGCCCTGTGTGAATCAGCAAGGCGACAATCATCAAGCTTCAGACATGCAGTTATCTTCGTTAGTTTGTGGCTCCGCTTCACCTGTTCATATATACACCGAGACTGTCGCTTCGACGATCAGCTATGGTATGCGCGGTGTATTGTTCCAGGCGATACACGAGCCAATGTGATAAGCGAATCTGTGCTGTCACGGCCGTTAAGCCTCAGAGGGCTATCCACTCTGACGGCCCGATTTGAACGATTTGAACAATTTTTTTGAATGATTCTCAAAGGCTTGCTCCTCGCAGCCCCTGTGAAAGGTATGGTATTTTTCCCCCCGTCGGTTGCTGCTGTTTGTTTGGCATTTTCTTCGTCTTCGGGGGGAGGGGGGGAGGCGGGGTACAAGATGGGCAGGGGAGGAAAGGACACCACCGTGTGGGCCTTTTTGGGGGGTTTGGGAGGGGGCGTGGAAAATAGACTGAAGAACTGAAAAAAAATAGGGGGGCTGCCGGCCTCGATTGTCAACCCCGACCCGGCCGACACACTCCGACAAATAACAAAAAAAAACCACCAACACCAACGGGGGTAGTGCATTGGAACAGGAACAGTCGATCCACATGATTTGAAATTCGGGAGAGATCGTTGCTCACACACTGCAGCGTGCAATGGGGCTTTTCCGTGGCATTTGGATGGAAGTGGTTATGGGTGGTGGGGGGGGGGGGGGATGGGGGTGCTTTGCCGGGAAGGAGGGGGGGGGGGATGAATCCGGATGCACGGTGGCCTGGTCAGCTGACTGACCAGGTTTTGACCAGGTCCAAATCTGACCAGGTCATGACCAAATCTGACCTGGTCATGACCAGGTATGACCTGGTCATGACCATGTCATACCTGGTCATGACCAGGTCATTTTCACCCATTTTAACCGGGGGGAACATGTTGAGTGGCCAAGCAGGGGGGACAATTCGCATATTCCGGACTCTCTCCGGCCGTTGTGGAAAGTATGAGTCAAAAGGGTTCAACCATACCCCGAGTCGAGAAAGAAGTCGAAGCTTGAATCATGTTGGGCACAAGGGGAAAATGGTCAAAATTGGCCCAAAATTACCAATAAAATATGCTGCAGTGCAGGGGGGTGGCGGGGGAGGGGAGGGTGGGGTCGGCGACGAAACTTGATGATCAGCAGCTTTGGCCCAAAATTACCAAAAAGGAATGAGGCCCCCTGCCCCCTGCCCAGGTTCCCTGCCCGCCTGGACGCACTCAAGTGCCTCACACCGGGTCCCTCCCCCTGGTGGTATCCCAAAAAAATGTCGAGGAGGTCTGCATCATCCCAGGCCACGCAGAAGGCGTCGAGCTGTTTCACAGCAGCCTCGCGGCGCTGTTTGAAAAGCCATCGCACCACCCACTTTGACAAGGAGTGGGGCAGGAAGCTGACACGGAGTGAAGAGGCCGACAAGAAGAAGGCCAGGACACTGCCCGCAGTCTACTCCATGCGTGTCTCTGGCAACGCGCGTCGGAGGCGGCATGAAGCGCCTCACGAGCGCCGACAAGAACTCGTCTGAGTACGAGGTGCTGACGGAAGCGGGGTGCTCGGATGAGGTGCTGGGAACCGATATGAAGAGGCTGCCCACCGCTCAAAGCGCGGTGGGCAGTACTTCTTCGAAGGCAGCTGAAAAACAACTGACCCCGAACCCCCCCCCATCACGCAGATCGGGAGGCATTCGATAGCAGACGTCCTCTTCTACCGGATCATCGTAGAGGTGGGTCCGGGAGCTGACGTGCCCGACGAGCACCCACCTGTCCTCGACGGATCGGTCATGACTGTCACGGTCATGAGGGACCTGCCCTACAAGAGCGAGGTTCCGAATGGTCTGCACGCCCGAACGTTTCACATTCCGGATCCGTTCATTGTGGCGGTGGGGGCAACACCACAGGCAACGCAGGGGCAGGGTGTCGTGACCATCGACATCCAGTTGGTGAACGCGGTGATGAGGCAGGCGGTGGTGACAAAGAAGCCCGACCAGCGGGCGTGCCAGAGGACGAGAGTCCCATCGGCAGTGCCGTAACGGTTGACCACATCTGATTGTGACACTTTTCAAAGAGTGTAAAAGAATGGAGAAGGGAGTGCCCTGCCTTGAATGCCTCAGGACCCTCAGGATCCTCAGAACTGCCACCTCTCCGACGAAGCGTTCGAGAGGGAGAATGGGGGGAGGAAATCGGGGGCCAGGACAACATCTGCTTGTTTCCGGGAGAGGGACCTGATGGTGTTCGAGCTGGCAAACTATGCCAGTTTCGGCAACGACCCCGCAAGAATCTTCGTGTACCCTCTTGCAATACAATGTCATATCGTTGTGCGGGAAGTGCATGACAGCGGGTCCCGTATGGATGAAAAACTTCGATTCGTTTCGGCACCGTCTCAGGGCTCTCGGTAGCAGTCGAGTAACCCCTGTCGGCCCGATCGATTCGCTCGGCAAGTGTTCCGATGGCTGGTTACTGACTGGCGATGCTGCCTGCAACAAACCGCGTGGTCTCCGTATTTGCCTCTGCGACAAGCAGCCGCCGATCCACACCCAGGATGCGAAGGACGGCGTGTTACGCAAGGCAGCACTGGCCTGTGAAGCCGGCGACGACAACGAAGATCCCGAAGAAGAGGAAGAAGGAGAAGAATGTGAAGAAGCGGAAGAAGGCAGAAAGCTGCTGATCATCAAGTTTCGTCGCCGACCCCACCCTCCCCTCCCCCGCCACCCCCCTGCACTGCAGCATATTTTATTGGTAATTTTGGGCCAATTTTGACCATTTTCCCCTTGTGCCCAACATGATTCAAGCTTCGACTTCTTTCTCGACTCGGGGTATGGTTGAACCCTTTTGACTCATACTTTCCACAACGGCCGGAGAGAGTCCGGAATATGCGAATTGTCCCCCCTGCTTGGCCACTCAACATGTTCCCCCCGGTTAAAATGGGTGAAAATGACCTGGTCATGACCAGGTATGACATGGTCATGACCAGGTCATACCTGGTCAATGACCAGGTATGACCTGGTCAAGATTTGACCAGGTTTTGACCTGGTCAGGGTCTGACCAGGCCACCGTGTGGTTGCCGAGAGGAAAAAGGGAAATCACGTCACTCGAGCAGTGTGTCCAATGCGCAATGGGGGGGTGGGAGGGGAGGGGAGGGGAGGGGCGGGGGGTGGTGGTGGTGAAAAAGGGGACCTTCTTCGCTCAGAAATGCGGATAAGTGAGAAAAAATAAAACCATGCGAGAGAGCGGTGTGTGCGCCGCACAAAACCGGTTGCAAAGTGACTCGGTTTCTTTTTTGGCACACACACAGCGACACACAGAGAGCGAAAAGGGCGCGCCCCTCCCCAGCTCCCCCCCCCCATCCCCATCCCCTCCCACACACATCCCCCAATAAAAGAAAATGAAAAAACCAGGGAAGGTGAAGAAGCAAACTGGGGATATACCGTAAACGGGTCGTGTTAAAAACGATAAAAACCCTAAACGAATAATTAAGAAACGATAAAATTAAGAAACGGCCTGATTTAAGAAACTTTTATCGTTTCTTAATTTTGTCGTTTATGATTTGCACGGTTTTGTTTCACGCACTTGGGCAACCCACAACCCCACAAACCCGCAAACCCAGTTCACCCTGCAGGATTTAGGGGCGGGTACAGCAATGCCTGCTCAAAGCAAGCCGGTGCAGACCTCGTTAGGCCGCTGGCTCCGGCCGCTGGGAGAAGTGAAGGCGTCACAGAAGGTGGATGCGCCAGTGCGCTTGCCCCACCATGCAGCCAAAGTAGACACGACAGGACGCGCGCAGCCACCGGCCCCCTCTCCAAACCACACTACCACATGCTGGATCACACAGATACAAAAAGGAAACAGTCACAGCAATCGGTGTTTGCGCGGACGCAGATCATAAACGAATAATTACAGGGGGGGGGGGGGGTCAAATAAACGTACTTAGTACTACTATTCGGCGAACGCGCGGGCCTAAATCGACCTCGCCAGAAAATTAATAAATAGTTTGCGAGCGAATAGACGTACTAAGTACGTCTATTCAACTTTTCCTAAAAACGCTGTTTGCAGGGGCTCTGCGGGGCTGTTTGGTCCACCAGGGGCGCGCTGGTCACTGCTGTCGTCCGTCTCTCACTTCTTCTGCCTTCCGGTCGAGTATCCGCTCTGTTCTCGTCCTACCACTCACCCCTCATTTGGTTTCGTACCGTTTTGATTTGTATTGCCCCCCCCCCCCTAGGGGGGGTCAAATGCCACCCTTTTACGTGGACAAACACGATTTTTCAAAAAACCGGCGCAGAGGCCCCAAAGCCCCCGTAAACCCTCCAAACCCCCCCAGATCGGTCCGGAAACCCATCGAACCCCACTTTTCCACCATTCCGGGCACCTCAGGTGCCCGAATTGGGGTACCTAAATTTTGTGCCACCGTTTGGTACCGTACAGTGCCACTGTGTGGGAGGTTGGAAAAGAAAATGCCCCAACACACCACATCTGAGGGTTGCAATGCATGTTGCTTGCCAACCACGTCATCCGGTGGGTGTCAGGCGCTATGTAGGTGGCATTAGCCAGGTCTTCGATGTGTTCTGGCTTGTATATATACCTCCCTGCCACCATGCACCGGGAGGCTGCCTGTAGGTACGGAACAGTCCAGATGGTCGTGTGATTCCTGTGCAGCAGTGCTCCACAACCGGGATGTGTTGACAACGACTGTTGCAACACGAGCTGTACATTCCGGGAACACATGAAGTGCGCTGTCGTGGTACCCATTGTGCCAGAATTGGTAGTTGCTGCGGTCTACTTTGCCTGGCCCAAGAGCACTGGTACTGAACGGTGCAATATGCGTGGCGAGGTGAATACAACGGAAGCGCGCAAAGTCAATACAGCTCTCGGATGGCGGGTGGTGGTGCCACTAGTGTGTGACGTTCACTCGAGGATACAACGCATCACAATGAATCAGCAACCGTGGACCGAGTACAATACGCTCTCTGTGGCTGGTGTGGGGGACAAAGGCAGTGCCTGTGCCGCAGGCAGGGAGGTATATATACAAGCCAGAACACATCGAAGACCTGGCTAATGCCACCTACATAGCGCCTGACACCCACCGGATGACGTGGTTGGCAAGCAACATGCATTGCAACCCTCAGATGTGGTGTGTTGGGGCATTTTCTTTTCCAACCTCCCACACAGTGGCACTGTACGGTACCAAACGGTGGCACAAAATTTAGGTACCCCAATTCGGGCACCTGAGGTGCCCGGAATGGTGGAAAAGTGGGGTTCGATGGGTTTCCGGACCGATCTGGGGGGGTTTGGAGGGTTTACGGGGGCTTTGGGGCCTCTGCGCCGGTTTTTTGAAAAATCGTGTTTGTCACCCCCATTTGACCCCCCCTACCCCCCCCCCTCTGGTGCCCCCCCCCCCCCCCCCTGGTTGACATTCTTGTTGAGTTAGTGAAAGCATACACAGTTCATCAGAGCTGTCAGCTTCACTGTCGGTGGTTGGTTGGTGCGTTGATGCTTAAAAAAAAGATGTGAAAAAGGCAAGCCACAACCAGCACGCCCCAACTTACTTCTTCTTGGGCTTGCTGGGGCAAGTCTGCATGTTGTGCCCAGGCTTCCTACACCCTTTGCAGAGCCTGCGGTGTTTGTTGGGAGTCTGGGTGGTCGGGGACGCTGCGCGCTTCTTTTCGGAGGACTGGGAGGACTGGGAAGGCTGTGTCTGTGTGAGAGAGTTCACACGAACCGGCTTCGCCCATGCCAAGATGCTTGACTGTTGGGTTGGCTGAGACACAACTTTCTTTTGGGTGGACTGCTTCTCTGTGCTCTCTTTTGCCTTCCCGTCCAACCCAGGTTCAAGGTCCGCACCACCAGCCTCAGGGGATGTTTCTGTGCTTGGTGCGAAGGTGAGGTCCGGACAAAGGGAGCTCTTCACGAACCCGTCCTCCTCACCCGACACCTTCAGCACGTACCCCATATCCCGCAAGCGCTGGGCTACCACCTCCCCCCTCACACTTTCCACCGACTTTCCCCAAACAGCTCCAACAGAGGTGCACATGGCCTCGCGGTACCACCTCTCTGTGGTTCTCGTTGGTGGTAGGGACTGCGGACGCCGTAGATGAGGAGTCGTTTAATGCGCGCCGCTCTTCAGCAGTGATTTTGACGCCTCTGGACCCCAGGAGTTTGCGGGTTTCCGGGTTTGCGGTCTTCAGCAGTGGTTCTGATGCCTCTGGACCGCAGGAGTTTGCGGGTTCGCTGGTTTCCCGTCCGTATGTGTCTGAGGGGGGATGCCCCGATTCCCTTCGTCACGACATATCTTTGAGCGTAGGTCACTTCCCCCCTCTACGGACCCCGTGCACCCTGGTTCCCCTAAGTGGCACCAATAGACCCCGTTGTCCCCATTCCTTGCCCCAAAGTTTGCAGATTTGTGTGTCTCCAAAAAGAAAATCTCAAAACCCTGTGCCTGGAATTTTGACCGAGTTAGATAAAATTTTCAGTGCAATCCTTCAGCACCTCCCCCCTAGATTTTTAGGTTTTCTTGACCCAATGGTCGAAATCTGCGACATAGTGGAAATCCCGGGGACATGTCGAATTCGAAAATTTTGGGTTAAAAAACCCCAGGGGGGACCCTTTGGTTTCACCCCCTGTTGGGGGGCCTGGTGGGCGTTCAGGTGAGCTGCGACCCTTGGTTCTGACAGAGTGCAGCAATGGTAATCAACCGTCGTGAACGTACTTTCGTGCCGGCATGGCTATTCATGGGCACCGTGGCATGTCGCCGCATCCGTTCCGATCACAAGTGCCAGAGGCAAATCAGGAGTCCTGGTCCAGTGCAGGCACCTGCGCTGCAGATACCCAAGGGACTGTTGTGCACAAAAATGCACACACAAGGACATCAACTGACCGAGGCAATGCAGCTCGCAGCCTATCGATTCGATTCGGGGCACAAGCCTCACGAGCTGGTCACGCGATACCACGTTACTCTGCGTGGCGTATTCCGTGCAGCCGAAATGGCTTGGGCAGCAGTGCACAGGGGACCTTCTGCTGCACTGCGACAGGACAACCAAGCACGTGCCGCGTACATCCAGAGGTGAAGTTGGATGAGGAAGATCAGTGGCTTCTGGGAGGAAGAGGGCGACCGCATCCACGTCGCGGATAACACACTCAGCACACGAGCGGGCGTTGCAAGAAATCCCCCATGTGTAAACAGGGGAAATCGGGCTTTTAGGGGATCCTGGTCAGGAATAAAAATTTCCACACATATTTTTCGACTTCCTGAGGCCAAAAACCGGTGTTCCTGGACCCAGATGTGACATCTGGATGACATAATAAAAATCCAGAGTGCCTTAGAGGCGCGCGGGACATTTTTTTGGGGTTCGTGACTGGGGACCCCCTATTTTGGGGGATTTCCCGTAGGTGGAAAATGTCGATTTTCCAATTTTAAATCACTCTGGGGGCACCTGCGGGGCCATATTTTGCATTTTCAGACAGGGGACATATACCCTACAAACCCGATTTTCGGGTTTTTTGACCATTTTATGCCTTGTGCGAAAACGTGATATTTTTTGGACAAAATTCCAGGCACAGGGTTCAAAAAAAAAACGAAAAATTTCCCCAAAAAAAAGGGTGAAAAGTAAGTACTACTATTCAACGGCCCAACGTGCCCCAGAGCCCCAAAAAAATAAGTACTACACGGTGGACTCCAGCGGGGGTAGGGTAACCCTTTTCGGGAGTCTCAACTAGGGGGAGTCCAACTCCCGCTAGCGGGAGTCTATACTCCCGCTAGGGGGAGTCTGACTCCCCCTAGCGGGAGTCTTTTCACCTATTTTCACTCATTTTTCCCATGATACCTATGCAATGTGGCACTCGTCACTGAAGTACAGCCACACCAAACGAAACGGACGTTTCCACCCATCCCAGCTCGCAGACCTGATTCACAAAAATGGGGAAGACGACAACGAAGCCGGCAGCGAAGCCGGCCTCACCCTTGTCACCACCCGACACCACCTCACAGCCACAAACGTGCACAACCTGCTGTTGCACAACTGCAAGGAGGCGCTGCGCTACCTGGCCGAGGCAGGGGTAACGGAGCACGGCGAGAAGGACTACCTGAACGCGTGAACCAAATAACATCATCAGAGAACAAGGGCTTCGGCCCGACCTCCCAGCACCCCCCCCCCCCATCCCAGCCCCACGTCACTTTCCACAGGCCGCCAGGCGCGTCAGCGTCGGCGACCGCCCGCCCCCAGTCTGAGAGGCATCAGCCGAATCTCGGTGGAGGCGGGCACAAAACAAAAGGGAGAGTCGTCACTGTGCATATCAGCACGGTCCCGCCCTCTGTGCCAGACCAACACACCACCAAAGGAAAAGAGGAAGAGGCGACGTAAGGCAATGCCTCCGTGCGGCCAGGAGAACACGAAATAGCGACCCCCTCAACGGGGAATGCTACGAGCACGGCCAAAAATCGTTCAAATCGTTCAAAATGGGGAAGACGACAACGAAGCCGGCAGCGAAGCCGGCGGCAAAGTCGATTAAGAAGAAGAAGAGCGCAGAGAGTCCCGAGGCTGCGGAGGCGACGAACATTGTGCATGATTTTTGCACGGCCTTCCCTGTTAAAAAAGGGGGCAGTGTGCTGACACTGGGATCCATTAGAAGGCTCCTAGCAACGGTGTTGAGCAAGGAGCTCCACCAGCACAGCACCCAGGTGGCCAACGCAATCATCGCCATGTCTTCCCTGACATGGATAAGTTCGCTGTCAGGGAAGTCGCAACGATGCGGAAGGAGGGCGCTCTCCGTCATATACAAGGTGGAGGCGAAGTATGGCAAGGTGCAGGATACAAACGTGTCGTCGGGGGCAGCCTGAAGCCGCGAATGATCGCGACACGGGCGAACGGCTTGGCACCGTGGGTCTGGATAGATGCTGGAGTTCGGCCGGGTGAAACCGGAAGTCGCAGCAAAATTTGCCCCCCCAGATTTCTTCCTCAAACCCACCCGTGGGCTGATCCGGCCTTGCACGGTGGACTCCAGCGGGGGTAGGGTACCACTACCGGGTTTAACCCTTTTAACCCTTTTCGGGAGTCTCAACTAGGGGGAGTCCAACTCCCGCTAGCGGGAGTATAGATCAGCAGTGGGCAACAATGAGGCGATGCGGGGGGCGAGGGCACCGATGCTCACTGTGCGACATCCCAGAAGAACGCTGGTATCAACAGGTGCATCGATACCCGCACCTGACTCTCTCTGAGATGAAAGAGGCTGGCTACCCCTCCCTCTTGGCAGGTGTGCTTCCCAATGCCCGCTACGTCACCCCAGCACTCCATGACTGCAAGGGGATCGCCATGCGGCTGATCAGGGTACTGGATGAGACAACAAAAAAATATTCGACAAGACCTGTACAAACCTTGCACTGAATGTGTCGCAGCATGGGACAGGTGCTCAGTTCCGGAAGGTCGTGCTTGCCTGTCACAGGACACACCTACAAGGGCTTGTTCCGCTACCTCTTTGTCTCCCTTGCAGACCTCATGCATTTCCGGTATGCAGACATCCCCTGGCGCTTCTGGGGATGCAAGGATGAGTCAGCCCGGATTCCCTTCTTGCGTGCTCGGATCTCAGGGCATATATTTCACTGGTTGATGGAGCATGCCGAAAAGGGATCAACGCGCAATGCCTACGTACACAGTCTCCATCATTGGTGGGCTCCAGAAGATGCAGTGCCTCTGCAGAACAACGACAAATTTGAAGAAGCAGAGAACGGACATCGCAAGAAAGATGCCGTTACAATCGCCAGCTCCGCAACTTACGAGAGAGATCTTGCGATGGCAGAAGAGAAGCGGCGCGCATCGGGCATGCCTTGGAAGGTTGCGCACCTGTCGCAGGACGGGATCCTCGGGTATAGAGAAGTCATCCTGTGTCCGTGTCTGCACACCCGACACGCTCATAGATTGGCTGTGTATGTTCTTTGCACACAGTTGACACAGCTGCAGAAGGGGTTTGTGCACTGCAACACACAGGACTTCGTTGAACCCATCAGCGCGCCCTACTTCCTGTCCCGGTTCCCCGAAGGACACCGCAAATTATCGCTCTGCTTGTGCAAAATGCCAATCCCGCTGGGGGCGACTTTCACACCATTCGTGTCATCCGAGGCGACTTTGAGCACGCTTGACCAACGCGCACAGCAGGAGGGGGATGACAGTTCTGACGAAGAAGATGAGGCCTGCAGGATGGCTTGTCTTGCCCAAGGTGTAACACAACTACGACAGGCGATGGCCGCACTTTGACACCTCAAATTCTAACCGCTCACCTCCGCAGGTGTAGCCGCTACCAGGAGGATAGGTAGGTAGTCCAGAGTCCGGGGAAACTGACAGAAGCAAAACAAGCCCCTCCCCATCCCTCTTCCACCATGATTTTACCCCCCACGCCAGTAGACTGTAACTATATCATGGGAAAAATGGATGAAAATAGGTGAAAAGACTCCCGCTAGGGGGGGTCAGACTCCCCCTAGCGGGAGTATAGACTCCCGCTAGCGGGAGTCTTTGACACCCGCTCAGACTCCCGCTAGGGCCGCTGGAGTCCACCGTGTACTATTCGGCTAAGTACTACTATTCAACTAAGTACGTTTATTTGACCCCCCCCTGTAAGAAACGATAAAATTAAGAAACGGGCCGATTTAAGAAACTTTTATCGTTTCTTAATTTTCACCGTTTACGGTATAGAGAGAGTAATCATATCGGTGCGAACTCGACATGTCCCTTCCACCTCTGCAGGCGTGTGCAGTGTGTGAAGGCGCGGGGGGGGGGGGGTGTGGGTGGGGGGTGAGGGGTGTGGGGAGGGTGTGTGAGTGGGGGATAACGGGGGTGGTATCGGCTGTAAGATGAACTTCTCTGCACGCAAAGAAATCAAGAAAAAAAGAAGAAGAAGAAGAAGAAGGGAGGAGGCAGTGGCTGTAGTGCAAGAACAGCACCCCGCACAGCTTAAAAAAATGAGGGAGGGTGGTGATAGTGGGTGGCAAAAAAACTGCCCGCAATAATGAGAAACAGGTCAGAAGAGATACCGCAAAGGAGATCGGGGAGGGGACATGGTGGTACTACCTACTGGTGACGGGGGGGAGGCGTGCCATTGAATTTGAGTAAAATAAAAAAAAAGAAGATGGAAGATTCGGGTGTGATGCCAGTAATGTGGGGTATCATTTGAAGCAACATTCCTCTTTTTTTTTCCCCTGCCGGGGGGAGGGGGAGTGTGTGAGATACCCGGGGCGGGGGGGGGGAGAGGGGGAAGTCAAAGAACACACACAGAATCTGCCAGATGCCAACAAAACGAAGCGGATCTGCCTGGAAGCAAGCAATAGAATGTGGGTCAAGGTAGCCACGCGACACCCCTCAACAGCACGGATAAAACACCACTAGAGAGTCTTCACACCATCAGGCAAAGTCAGCCCCCCCCCGACCCCCTTGCCTTCTCCTGGGATTTTGTCGTGTGGAAGCTCCTGGCACAGGCACCTTGGTGAAACCATCACTCTCAGCGTGGAGGGCTAGCTCCAGTGTTGTGAGGCTCCTCAAAATATGAACGATTTGCACGATTCTTTGGCCGTGTTTGTAGCGCCCCCTGGTGAGAGGGGACGATTTTTTTCCCCGCCGTGTCTCTTACTGCCCGCCCCCGCCCCCTGTTTGCTGCGGACAACTATGCATAGTCGTCCTCAGCGGCATACTAATATACGAATGTCGCCTGACCCGAAGGTCACAGGATGAAAAGCCATCAGGATGGGAACCACGACATGTTTTTATGGCTATCAAACGGTATGAGAAACGACGGCAGAAGCGGGAAATGCATGACGCGGCATGGCTTTCGTGCACTCTTGATTACAGTGGCAGTCAGTTGGGGTACAGAAGACGGGTTGCTTTTTTTTGTTGTTGTTGGCGTTGCAAATATTTCAGCAATAAAAATTAACTCAAGTTAACCGCCACCACCCCGCCCCTCCAGTCGAGTGCGGGGGTGTACCGTGCCGTACAGAGCGGACACAGCACACAGAATCAAATGGCCAGCATGAGAGACGACACACGGGGCTCGGCAGAGGAGGTCTCCTGGTTACCTGAAGTGGTGTGTGTGGGCGCACAAAAAGCGAAATGGCAAAGCACAGCACGTGGCATCAGCCACCACTTTGCCTGACAACAGCAACAAAACTCCTACGGTGGGAGGGGGCAGAGACGGCGATCGGCTTAGTTTGCGTGCGGGGGAGGCAGAGAAACCGGGGAAACCCAAAACTCCTGATGAAGGATGTTGTGGTGTCGGTCGGTGCTCCCCTTCCAACCTTGCTCCTCGGCAAGTGGCAGAATGTCTTACTCAGCAATGACACAGTGAAACAGCACAAGCCCTACTATATCATACCTTCCTCAAGTAACCACGGAGACCTCCCAAGACGCAGCAAAGCTGCTTAAACTAGTTTACTAGAGAAAGGGGAGAGAGAGAGAGAGAGAGAAACTGGCAGATCCAGCGAGGCGGTGAGGGTAAGGAGTAGGGGGCACCACGGCAACGGGGCATGCTGATATCCACTGCCGGCACACCCCCCCAAAACCACCTCCACCGCCCCTGCTGCGTCCGCTCTTCTCTGAAGCGAGGCTAAATGTGAAAGCACGAATCATCCAGTTACAGACTTCCCATGTTTCCCAGGCCCACGGACTGAGGGACTTATGGATCAGCACTTTCCCAGCATCAAGGACGTGTGACTTGTGGATGGGTCGGTGTGTCGGTCAAAAAAAAACACTGCAATTCTGACAGACCCTTCATTGATGAGATGTGTTAGAAACATTAACTGTTGAAGTGCTTTTGTCAGGGGGGGGTATGACGAAAGGGTAATAGCTGGGCGGAAACGATCTGCAAACAAAAAGTGCAATGAGAAGCTTCCACGTGTTCACAAGGGATTGTTGGCGCAGATGGGACGGGGGTGCTGGTATCGGACCACCTATCCACACTAAAACACACAGAAACCGACAACAGTGCAAATCCGGGCTTGCAGATTTGCGTGGTGTCATCACAGGATTGAATCGGTTGAAAATATCAGGACTCCTTTGGCGGGAACACAGCGCCTACGAAAAATAACTCAGGCTGGTTGATCTTTACGCGCAAAGACCAAGAGTGGCGTGGCACCACATGTGTTTGACCTCATGAAGATCGAGTGGATGACCAGAAGAACAAGTTCAGATGCACCCCAACACAAGGAAAGGTTCAGGGGCGGGGGGTTCGATCAGCGCGAGAGATGAGCAAACACGGTCGGGAGATCACATCGACCCGGTGCATATGTGCCTGTTGGCAAGCCATCCCTCGTCTCCCCGAACCCCACCCCGAAGAAGGGGTGGGGTGGGGCCGCACAACACAGGGATTGGCGTGACCACACACAGGTGCGCATGCGCATTCCTTTTAACCGTGGCCTCTTGAAATTTTCCAGGGACAGTGGGTGCTAATGAAAAACCGGTTTGCAAAACCGGTTTTTGCCAAAACCGGTTTTTCAAAAAAAAAACTATAAAAATTTTCGGGAAAATTCCACTTTTTTCCCGACTATGCCCACCCTGCTTAGAGGGTACACAGGTCACCTGGACACCAATAATGGCCCCACTACGAACCGCGATTGACCCAAAGAGTCCAAGAACGCGAAGGAGAAGGCCAGATGTTCGCTACCGTGGCCTCCGGCGGCTGGGGGGCTCCGCCCCCCAGACCCCCCGCTGTGCTGTGTGCCTGTCGAGTGGACATATGTACCGTTGGTGCACCATGGCAAGTGGGAAACAGCACAACACCAGGAGTACGACATGGTCGTGAAAGACGGAGTACGTGCAGACTACCCCACCCCTGCACACAAGTCTGTACGACTTCCTCGTTGTCCACTGGCGATCGACATTGCCTCGCCGGCGCTGTTGGAGCACGAAGTCCGGGGATTCCCCTTCAGCCCCCCTGTCCAGCAGTGGTCTCTCAAGGGCGTGGCGTGCACCTTCTGGCACTCCTGACGTTGCCCTACAGTTCCTGAGACAGATCCATGGCTGGAGGCACGGCCGGGATGGTGTTGTAGCAAAGGACACCTGCTCTCCCAGCACCTCACACATCTCCAACAGGGTGTATGTGGGGTGCTGTGTGAGGTGTCCGTCGGCTTTATGAAGCAACCAAAGTCGGGATGCGGGCAGGTACCCCGCTCACCCCATACATGGACAGGAAACGCCAAAACGGCGCCAAAAAACGAAAAACGGGAAAAACGGCAAAAACCGGCTTTTTTGCAGAATTTGGAAAGTCACCCACTATCCCTGCTTGAAATATCCAGAGCATATTATAGGGGGTCTAAACTGAGGCGATCCCTCACATTTAAGGGGAAAAAAAAATTCGGGGGGGAAAAAGTTCGGGGGGGGTCCGAGTGAGGGGGTCCGCCTGGCTTGAAGAGCCCCGAAAATTGAGGTATTTTTTCAAATTTTCACATCAGCCAAGTTTCTGTTGAATGACTGATTACAGCACAGTCATTCGTGCACTGTGGTCACTCTACAGGGAGGCGCCCCGAGCCTCCCTGTGCCGTGACCGATTTCCAGCTTGGAGACACCTAGGAGATGCCGAAAGACCCCCTTCCCCCCCTCCCGACAGGCGACCCTTGCATTGCATTGCGTTGCGTGAGCCAGAGAACCTGCTGCCAGTATATGAACACCACCTTCCACAGGCCAACTTCCCAGTTCACCATGGTGGGGAAGAGGAGGCCAACACCTGGCCCCAAGCAGACAACACTGCCGTTTGGTGTGCCCCGGCGCACGAAGCCTGTGCGCCCCGCCCGGCCCGAACATGTTGCCTACCACCGCGACTACGACAAATGGAAGGTGGATCAGCTGGCTACCTTGCCAGAAGAGGTTACGGGGGGTGTGACGGACATGAAAGGATTCCTGACTCTGCAGGGAACAGCTCGCGGTGTGAAGTCGCACCAAAATTGGCCACTTGCCAAAAAAGAGTGGGTCTATAAAAAATATGATCTACTGCTCGATGCTGACAGCGACCGCCTCCGCACCTTTGAAGAGATTCTACAGGAGGCCCTCCAGGCCTTGAGGAAGAAGGAGGCGGATGAAAAGGCGGCGGCGGCAGCGAAGGTGATCGCGGACAGAGAGAGGCAGAATGGTCTTCTAGAAACAGCTCGTCTGCAGGCTTCGCAACGATTGCAGCAACGTGAGGCCGAGGGGGGTCAAGGCAGCGGGAGTACGCAGAGTATGCCTTTGACCCAGGGCACGTCTGAGGTAGGTGCAGCATTACCTTCCAGTGCAAACCCCACTCCGCAAACACTCTTTCCGGATGCAGCAGAGCAAGCTGCGCCTATGTTGGATGCAACCGATGAATACCTCCAACACATTGTACGTTCAACTACGCAGATGTGTAAGGAGAAGTATGCCCAGGAGGAAGCCGAGATGCAGCAGATCATGCAGCAGCGCAAGAAGCGCAAAAAGGAAGAGCGGCCCCGGCAGTTCGTGCGGGAGAGCGTGCAGGGACCGCCGCCGCACGCTCTCCTGCAGGAGCATGAGGTGCGTAAGTTCGTTGCGCTGAAGACTGGCGCCTCGACTACTGCCAGCTTCGCGGACGTCCTCCAGTTCCCCACCTCGTTTGAACGCACACTCATCCCCCCGAGTTTTGTCACATGGGCCGGACTGCAGGATGCGCTCGAAAGCAACCCCTGGCTCATGCCAACCCCCGAGGGGTTGGTGTGTCGCTGCTGCTTCGGAGTGGAGAAGACGAGTCGCAAGTCGAAGGTGTTTGTGACTACTGCGTTGGGGTGGGGTGCGCTGAAGAAGAATCTGACGGTGAAGGTGAAGCAGCACCTGGGCACCGATGTACGGCGACAGGTACCAGAAACCAGTGCACAGCTCCGCAACACCTCCCGCCGCATTCAGCACGGCCCTCTCTGGATTGCCTTCTGTGAGAGCCTGCGTCGCTTGACGACCGTTCCCGCTCCCACAGACACCCCGACGAGCATCGCCGACATCACCCAGCGCCTCCTGAACACACAGCAGCTCGTGCTGCGGTTCAGCACACTGTCTTTCGCGATCGACGGCAACCGTCCCCACACGGTGGAGCCTTCTCGTGTGGTGGAACACATCGCCCAGTTTGATGAGGCGACCCGCACCTTCCTGTGCCAGAAAAGGAACCTTTCCGGCAGTACAATCGGGAAAGACCTCCTCTCCATCCTCTACGCCATCGCGAAGCAAAATGTTGTCCAGAGGCTGAAGCGGAGCTCATTCTTCTCGATGTTGACAGATGAGGCTGAGAACATTCATCGCCAGAAGAACCACGCCGTCTTTGTGCGCGCGCTCACTGACGACGGCCCCCAAGAATTTTTTTGGGACATCCGCCCCCTGAAGACCGCACAGACCGGGCGAGATATCGCATTGCACCTCGCGAACATGCTGGACCCGCTGCAGATTTGGGGTACCATGGTGTCAATCGGGACAGATGGCTGTGCGGCGGTGGCGGGAGGGCAGATCGGGGCGCAGGCATACCTCAAGAAGCACATGTGCCCATTTGCAGTCTGGGTGTGGTGTCAGGCGCACCTACTGAACCTGGTGTGCCAAGAGGCTGCGACGACGGGGGTGGTGCAGGAGGGATTCGAGTTGACAAAGACGATCTTCCTGTTTTTTAAAACGGGTGCAGGTGACACATCCGCAAAGCTGCGCGCGTATGAGGAAGCAAAGACCATGGTTCGTGTCGTTGAAGCCTTTTTTTACTACCGGGCGTTGGAACTGGCTGAAGTGTCAACAACACGGTGGCTCAGCCACGAGAGGTGCGCTGCGACGTTGGTTTCATCACTGAAGGTGTGCTGCATGGCAGTGCAGAAGCTCTGCATCTCTGACCACGAAGGTGCCAAAGCCCTGCGGCGCAACATGACGAATACATCGCTGTGCTCCGTCTTTCTTCTTGCTGCAGCGTCATCGATTCTGGGACGGCTTTTTGCTGCCCTGCAGCGACGGGATCTCTGCTGGCCGGATGTAGTGCAGCTGAAGGATCTGTACCTGAAGGAGGTGCGGGCGCTGCGCGACAAGCCAGAGGAGGTGGCGCGGCAGTACTGGTTATGCCACGTGACCGTGAATGACAGCAGGAGCGTGTGGGCAGAGGATGTCCGTGGCCCTCCGATATCCCAGGAGTTTGTGAGGGAGTTCCACACGGAGTATGCCACGCCGTATCTGGAAAGGCTGATCGAGAAGCTGGAGGAGAGGCTTGGTAACCTCGGGGTGTTGGCGGGTATTGGCGTGTACGACCCGCGGTCAGTTGTGGGGAAGCGGGTGTTCATCCAGAACGGAGCCGACGTTGACATCGGCGGCAACACGTCGGAGGTGGTGCCGCGCCTGAACACGGCCGCTGTGGCCGAGGTTGCACAGCTCATGGAGCCATTCTTTAACCACTTCTGTGTGTCACGCACAAAGGTGTTTCAGACAGATGCCGGGGAATCAGCTGAGGGTCCTGTGCCGCCCTTTTTCTCCGGAGGAGACAAAGCCGCCATTCTGCATGAGTTGCCCTTCTGTCTGGTGGAGTTCCGCCGTTTCTTGGGGCACGTTCAAGAGGAGACCTTCTCATCATTCGCCATGAAGTTCCTGAGAACGGAGGTACTGACAACAACCTACCCGCACACCACCAGAATTCTGAAGCTCGCGCTTGTACTCCCATTGGGCACTCCTTCTGTTGAGCGTGTATTTTCATTGATGAAGCTTGTTCACAGTAACCTCCGCGCCTCCATGCACAACGACACGATGCGGAAGCTCATGTTCATCTCTATGAACAGGCCACACCTCAGCCCGACGATCCTTGACGACCTGGTGCGTGAATTTGTCGTGGCGGACACAACCCCGTTGGTGCAACAAGAATTGCGGGAGCAGCAAGCCCGGAGCAACGGCGAAGGCGACCAGTCAGACGAAGACAACGACGGAAACGACAGTGATGGTGCGGCATCCATTGCAGACAGCCAGAGTAGTGACGAGCTTCCCCGCGACCCCTTCTTCTATCCTGGAGAATCCAAGCGGAGGCTGAAGTTCTGCCGGGTGTCTCTGTATCACGAGGCACGTGACACGATCCTGGGCTGGCGCCAAGTGTGGCGTGAGAATCCTGAGCTGTTCCGCACGCCTGCAGAAATCAGAGCTCTTGACGAAGAGGCAAAACGCCGCCGGACTGACTAACCTGGGGGGTGGGGGAAATTGGCGAACCTGGGGGGAGGGAGAGGGTCACAAACCCGGGGGGGTGGGGAAATCGGGGGCAACATGGCGCAAGACACCCTTGCTGGGTGGTGGAGAGAAAAAACCGGGGTTCCTCACATTTAAGCCGAAATGAGCGTAGATTTCGCCCCTATAAAATTGGCAAGGTAGGTCGTGTTTGTCACCCAAAGCGCTGACAGCAATCTTTTTGTGTACCAAGGCTCTGTCGAGGCCCTGCGAGAATAAGAAACGGCAGCAAAGGTGCTACACAGATTGGCCCTAAATCATTTTCCTTTTGTTTGTCACTTCGCGACTTCATCGCTCACAACGTGGATAAAGAACAAAAATATGTGTTTCGCATGGATAGTGACAATGTGATACACATTTTGTTGGAACGTAGACCCCACTCTTTGTGTACACCACTCCCCAGTCTGATGAAGTGGTGTGAGTGGGGCCGCACGATCCAGCTAAAGGCACAGAAAGTTTCCCCAGTTGGCTACGCCGGACTAACAACAAAAAAACATTAACCATGGCCGGCCGCTGCACGGGGGTTCCCCCTGAATGTGACAGGGGGGTAACCACCCGTCACAGCAGCATGGCACATCAGCCGGGTGTGGCCGGCGTGAGGTCTAGCGTGTTGAGATGAGAGTATAGATGTCGTCGTCCGCTCTCGCGGGACAAACTTCGGCAAAAAAACCTTTGGCGACTTTTTTTTAACTCCAGACGAGGAGGAAATTCGACCAAAGAATAACACACAGGTTTCGGCACCGCAACGAAGGCCTCACCTCGATCCTTTTTTTAACCCTTTAAGTCCCAAGGCTATTTTGGGCCATTTTGGCCGATTTTTCTCCTTAGACACCAAGTTGCTTCAATTTTCGTTTTTCTGCCCGACCCTGGCCGTATATGAACGCGTTTGACTGAAAGATTCCACGATGGCCATTTTTTGGCCCCGAAAAAAATGTCTCTTTTTTCGCACGGCCAACAAACAGTGAATTTGAGGGTGAAAAAAATGGCAGATTTTCGAAAGCAAAAATTTTTGGGTGCCGGGGCTCCCCAAAAAGTCATCCGAAGATGGCGTTATTGGAAAGAACGAGTCAAATTGCATCGACGAAAAAAAAAGTTCGGCCAAAAGGACTGAGAATGAAGCCACTGAATGGGCAAGGCGGTTTTTGCCTATGTTCAGTGCCTATTTTCCCTTTGAAACCGTGGGAAAACACCCGAAAAGGGGTTATTTCCTCAATCACTCGCAGGAAGTCTGTCTCAGACGGCTGCAAGGGCAACTGTTGTGCTTCGCAGCAGTGCTGAGCCAGAGAGAGTGTTCGCAGAGATGTCGCCATGCGCTCGCTCTACTACCCCGGGATGTCGCCAGTGTCCGTCTACCCTCTCCTCTGAGTTCTCGACCAGATGTCGCCGCAGAGAGGACAGCACCCCGCGTCTCGTATTATTGCAGACTACTCGGTGCTGCAACTGCGCACGGAAGAGAGAAGCGCCTCGAATATGTTCTCCCCAAGTAGATCAGACACTCTTCTGGTTTAGCTTGGCTCAATCTGGGCACGGCCCAAGGCCAGGATAAGATATCACCCAGACCTGGGACCCCCCGTGTATAAGCCCCCCCTCCCTTTCCCCCGTGCTTAAGTCCCCCCCCTGGGGGTCTGGCAGGGGGGGGGAACTTAAACACAGGTGGACCTAAACACGGGGTGGGCCGGTCTGGAGGGTCATCAAGTGGCCGCGAGGCCACCTGGTGCCCTCCAGGTGCTGTCAGAGTCGAAAAGGGGGGTGCCAAAAGTCCATCCGGACCAGAATCACCCCCCCTACGACGGAAGCGGAAGAGGTCTTCTTGGTCTCCACCGTGCCACCCCCGTGTTTAAGCCCCCCCTGCGTTTAGGTCCGCCCCCCCCGTGTTTAAGTCCCCCCGGCCGAAAATCGTCTCCAAGGGGGGGGACTTAAACACGGGGGGTCCCAGGTACATTTTGACAGGCGAGGAATTGACAATCAGGCACTCCCTTGCCTTCAGTTGACACGTGCACCACATCGGGGTATATCTGGGCGGGTCTTGATTCCTTGGAAAGGTTCTCGAGTCCCCTTTACCAGATGGCCAGGGTCGGGCACAAAGACCCCCGGCAAAGTATGCCAGACCTTGTTGGGGTGTGCACAGAAAACCAAGGGCCCAGAATGCTGTTTTCACCTGAAAAACCGACCTGGGCCCAGATTCTCAGGGGTGACGGCGGGCAACCGACAGACAGATATCTCGTCGATTTTTGTTGTCTTGAAAAGAACTGTCCAAACCCTTTTCATGGTGCCCAGGGTTTGCCAAAAAGACAAAAATGCGTGCTAACAAAATGTGAACCGAAAGTGTAGGCGCAATATATTGCGCCTTGGGACTTAAAGGGTTAAAGGAAAACAGGGACCTGGGTCTTGTCTGGCATGTGCTCCTGACGCTCCCATTTTGACCCCACCCGCCACCCCTGAAATGGGGCTGATTTTCGGGTTCTTCTGGCCGCACGACATCCCCCTCGGCCCCCCTCCTTCCCCCTCTCTGCACGTAGTTCCGCATCACGCCAGGTGGGGCTCCAATGTGGGGAAGCGATCATCCTGTCATCTCGCAGCGGACCGCACTGTTAACCACATCAGCGTGACACCACCTCTCGAGATGTGGAAGTGTTCTGACACGCGTCTCTCAGCCCTGCCCCACCGGATCAGCAGAGAGCGCGCAGAATGAAGGGGGCCGGGGGTCGTAAGGTCGAAATAAAATCGAACCATCTGAGGGGAAGATCGTCGAAGGATAGGCGGGTTGGGCCCAAAGCAAAAACAAAAGTAATCTGCGGGATATCATCCCCTCTTCCCTTGATTCCCATTGAAGTACCAAACGCAAAAAAAAGAAGGGAAAAAAAGGCCTGTATCGTTTTCTTTAAAAGAAAATGGACCTCCGTGAAGAGACCATTTTGCGATCCAGACCTATATGTTTATGGTCCCATAAAAAAAGCACCCCTGCCTTTTGGAATAGACGGGAGGGGCTGCGTGACGGGAGTGGGGGTGATTTGGCTGTCGTAAAGTCTAGAAAATAAGCCAAAGCAATCAGAGAGAGAGAGAGAGGGGGGGGGGCAAAGAATGATCCCGATCACTCTCACGCCCCCCCCCCCCTCCCGCCAGGGCTGTAAATAAGGTTTGGGGGTCAGGAGTCGGGAGTCGGTTATTTACAGTCACCTAAGGTACCTGGGGTGGGGGGGTGGGGGGGACGGGCGGTCTCAAACCCTACTCAATCCTGCACGCATCCTGTAGTACGGCCACCTCTGCCGTGGAGAGTCCCATGTACCCTCCAGCAGTCGCCCACCATTCGGTCAGGGCGGACTGACTCGGCGCTTGCGGGGTCTTCCCGCGTGCGAGGTGGTCCGCGAAGAAGCACGCGACGCACAGCGCCATGTTGGCTGTCCCAGCCAACCCCCCACTTCGCCCGCAGCGCCCCACACGCTGCGAGCACCTCACTCACGGCAGCAGTATTTGGCTGCATAGCTCTCAGTATTTCCCGTGCATGCAGCGCATGCATCCACAACTTTTGTGGATGCATCCACACACAGCCTGGAGCTCCGAAGCCCTGCATGCAGGCCTGCCTGCAGTGGATGAATGCCTGTATGCCTGCATGCATGGATGGATGGATGCAATTTTCAGCCAAAAATCGAATTTGGCTGGGCGAGTAGTTGTCCAAAATCGCGAAATATCCCAAAAAATCGATTTTTTACAGAGGCCCAAAAACGTGTTCCTGGGTGAAAAATGGGCCCAAAAATCGGTTTTTCGACGTTTTTTGGTCAATTTTTGGGGTTTTCAGCGATTTTCCTGTGCCAAATCGAAAATCCATTTTTTGACATTTTCGGGCATCCCTGGATGCCGTGGATGCATGCATGGATGCATCCACACCATCCACGGCCCCACTGAGAGCTATGTTGGCTGTGAGTCAAACACTACTGCCTCTACCTGAGGCATGTTGTGTCGCAACAGTTGCGTCACATGTGTGACGCATCTGTGTGGAGTGTGTGTGGGTGTGCACGTGTGCGCTGCGGTATGATCAACCACCTGATGGGGGCGGGAACACAACTCTTCTTGGGAGCTGCCAGGATCTGGCAAAAGGGGCGGGAAAGGGGCGCCGTATTCACAGCAGTGGTTTGGCAATGAACTCACCCCAGTTCAGAGACCGGTAATGAAGAAGATGACTGGGAGGCACACACCATGTCCCACCCAGCGGGACCCCCACACCCCCACCCACCCATCGGGACCCCCCTCCTCGGGTGTTCCAAAAACCCTTTCTTTTGAATATTTGGAGTCTGTGCGGATCGCAGTGGGGTCATTATGGCCATGGGGTGCCTAATACCGCACATTCCCTAAGGGAAGCAAGGCAACCCTCCCAACCCCAAAAAATCCGGCGCGAGTCGGGAGTCGGGAGTCGGCCTTATTTACACCCCTGCCTCCCGCCCCTCGTTCCCACCACCCAGAGCCCCCCCCCCCCTACCCCCACATCCACATGCACCCACAAAAGGGGCGCGTAAAATGAGGGGCTGCTCTCCAAATTTACTCTGGGAGGAGGGGGGGCGGTGCGGGGGTTGGTGGGTTGCTGACATAGAGTATCGTCTCTCCGTGAGAACATCAGAAGGCACGGAGAGGCAGCATGTCCCCTCTTCCTGCGTATGTGTGGCCCCGGTGGGTGGTGGCGTGTCCCCACAGCAGGTTGTTGTGGTGAAAGCTTCAGTGGGGAGTGCGTGGGTGGGAAGGATGAGGAGTGAGAGGCGAACCTGGGAGCAGGAAACACGACAGATGGTGTGATGCGCTTTCCGAAAACATATTCTGGGGGAGTTCGGGGGTGGCCAGCCGCCTGAAACGAGCGAGATGCACACGGCTTTCCGCACCGCGCTGCTGTGGCACTGTTGGGATGCTCTGTTAATTTTTTTGAGTCAATGACAATGTGCCATCGCAGGATCGATGCACACGCCGCGTGCATCATCAGTTCGTATCTCAGGCGGGGCCATTGCTTCCCTCTCTCCACAGGTCGCCCTGACAGAGCCCTGCTTTCCCCATGTCCCAATTCAATTGCTCCGTGCATCCTTTGGAGAATGGATGTCTGCATCCAGCGCAGGTAAGTGTGTTCTGCGCGGTAATATAAGAAAGAAGATGGCCATGTTATCTATTGGCTTCTATTTATCACCCACGCCAAAGAAGAAGAAGAAATGGAACACTATCGACACATGTCACTCAACACGGGGGAATGGGGAGGGGAGAGGTTGTGGTGAAACGCACACACCTCGACCTGTGATGAGGTGAGATGTGGCTCTGCAATTACGGCACTCCCGCGTGCCGTAAACTCAAATCGGACCTGCGTTCTCTGTGTTCCATTTCCTCCTTCATTGCATGAGGCTACAAAGAAAAATCTTTGTTTTCGTACTTCAGAAAGAAGAGATCAGAAAGGTGGGGAATCAAACACCATCACATCTGCTCCCGCCTCGCTACGTTTTATTTTCGGGGGGAGGAAGAGGAAGGAGAAGGGGTGGGGTGGGGCAGTGAAGTCGGTTTTGTTTGCGCGCCCAACCCCGGGCGAACAGAACCTCGCGTGGTACTATGTTGTTGTTGTTGTTGTTTTTTGCCTTGACGAAGGTTTGTTGTGAATGTACGCACAAAATCATAGCAACAAGGCAAAGTTATGATGTGATTTTTTACACCCAAATATAAAACACCGCCAACTATTTGTTTTCACTGTGACAAGGTTCTTGCCGTCGTGAAAAAAATAGAAGCAGAGTACCGAACCCTCTTCATCCCACCCGTCATACGGGTTGTGTCCGAGATCGAGTGGTATGATCGACTGAGAGGAAGGGAGGGGGGGGGGGGGAGGGCAATGCTGGGGGTCCTGGGCAAGACGTTAAACTACCTGGGAGGGCTTCCCCAGACCATGACGGGTGCTTGCACCAGGAGTTTGAAACAGCCACTCATGCCTTGCGATGCTCACGTGCCTGCTGGACCCCTATGTCCTTCAGGCCCCAAAGCAGGCAACGATATGGGAGCAACCTAATAGGGGAGGTGAAGAGGGCACGGGTCTTAGCCTGATGACACACTGCAACCTCAAGGTGACTGGCGACACCTCTCCCACAGTCTGCGGCGACTCTGCCGTGGCGACAAGGCTTCCTGTCATGGGAGATCGCTGCGTGGATCAACGTGGCACCACCCGTGTGCTCGGCAGGTTGTTTCGGCACCTGTTTTCTCCGTGTCATGCTTTTCGTGAGCGTGTCAGGGATGTTGGCACACGCTGGGGAGGGTTCACATGATGACATAACATATATCAGAAGCACACACCCACGTGGCGCTGTCCTTGGCAGGACTTTGAAAGTGCCGCCTTGATATCCTTGTTGGATAGAACCCTCATATCACACCCTCAATCAGCTGACGAGTGAGGGGGGAATGTAGTGACTGAGTGGGGGGAGGAGATCTTCGACCCGCCATATAGCACCCAAGTTGAGTTAGTGAATGGTGTGATTTTGTTTCAGGAGCGGGGGTGGGGGGGTGGGGGTGGGGGTGGACACAGCCTGTGCCACCCGCGCTGTGGCGCCCTTCTGTTCAGAACAAAATAAAATAAAGTGAGGAGCGTGCCAACCAAGGGGTGTGGGGGCCCGGTGGGTGAGAAACCTCATGTTTTCTTCTCAGAAAAAAAATGCTGGAATTTCACACGCACTCAGGATCAGACTGGGGCAACATGCATCTGCCGTTCGGAGCTGTCGGTAAATTTCAGCGCACCAGCTTCCGGTGATTTTGAAATTTTTTGACAACGTGCCTTAGCGGCAGAATTGGACAACATTGTGTACAGTATTGTTTCTTCCTTTTGGCTTTGAAATACCTGGTTGGCTCTTGCGTTGGCTGGAGCTTCAGGGGATGGAGCACGCCAGCAACACACGGCCAGAACACTCGAGAGGCAGAGAGAGAAATAGGTGCGGGTATTCTCGTTACGGGGATATTCACACTTAAATCATAGAGAGAGAGAAAGAGAAAGAGAACACAGTGGTGATATGGCGCTACGATCTGCAAGGGGTTTTGTCGCGCAGTTTTCTGCGCGGTGGGCACAACACCCCCAATAAATATACAGCCAGTACACCGGATCTCAGCAACACGAGAACTGCTCCTCGCAACGGAATGCCGTCCGTTCGGCACACGCCGGGGCGGTGAAGAAGAACGGCTTCCAGATGAAGCGTGCAGCGCAGCATGCGCATCCCTGACTATCAGAAAGAGTGGAAACGGGCAGTGCACAATATCGGAAGCAAGGAGAGAAAAAAAAACTGCTACAGCCAGCCCAGCTAGAGCAAGCGGCTCGATATGGCAATGGAGCATGCCTACAGGCCTGTCGCTAACTTTTCGATTTTGGAGATTTGGTGGGTTGACGCTCCTGTTTTGGGGGGGGATCAGGGGGGAAAACACTAGGGGTCAATTTTTCTCGCGCGCGCTTCGCGCGCGCTCGTGTTGCCAAATTTTGAATTTTCCCATCGGTGGACCACTAGGTGGGCACGGTGTGAGGCGCTGGGTTCCTTCCGTGGTTCCTCTCCCGCTCGCGCCGTCGGGTGCCGGAGGAAACCAAAAAATGGCTTTCGGGACCATGATTTCGACGCTGCCCCCTGATATGTCACGGCCGTCAAAGCGCAAGGACTTGGTTACTAGACGGGCACGCGAGATGGGGGGTCTGGGGGGCAGAGCCCCCCATCCGCCGGAGGCCACGGTAGTGAGCATCTGTTCATTGTGGGCGTACAGATTCTGTGTGAGTTGGCTGCGTCCTCCTGAGGCTACTGGAGTGGGTGGATTCCCTGACCTGATGGGAATCGAATGACTTGAGTACGAGACATACGCCACAGGGGGGTCTGGGGGGCGGAGCCCCCCAGCCGCCGGAGGCCACGGTAGTGAGCATCTGTTCCTGCAAAACCATACTCTCTTCGACGTCGACCCAGTGAAAGTGGGTTGACGCTTGGTCGACGCTTGGTGAGCGTCGACCCAGTGTAACCGGGCCAACGCTAGGTTAGCGTCGACCCAGTGTAATAAATGGGTTGACGCTTGGTCCAGGCTTGAATGGCAACCCAGTTCCACTAGGTCGACGCTCCAAGCCTCGACCAAGCGTCAACCCAGTCCACTGGGTCGACGCTGGGTCGACGCTTTTTTATGGGGGGGGAAACCCAAAATCACTGGGTCGACGGTCGACGCTTAGCGACATGCCTGGCATGCCTACATTGTGTGAGGGGGGGGGGGGGGGTGGGTGCGCCGGTCTCTCTGTTGTGTTTGAGTCACAAAA
Source organism: Rhynchopus euleeides (assembly GCA_963210315.1). NCBI lineage: Eukaryota > Euglenozoa > Diplonemea > Diplonemida > Diplonemidae > Rhynchopus > Rhynchopus euleeides. The sequence goes on from OY723274.1 coordinate 1,116,416, forward strand.
ATTGTCGCGCTGTGGGGAGAAGGAGACTCTGGGAGGCCAGGTGGTATATGCGTGATGGGCTCTATTTTTGCACCGCTTGCTATGTTTTCAGCCCTGTTACGCGGTATCCCAGGCCCTCCTTCCCCCCAAAAAAGCTCAGAATTCCCATGTAGAGATACGAGGGTGCGGAGGAGGTGAACAATTTCACCCAAACTGTTATCAAACCCCACCATCCAGCGAGGGCATTTTGGACGATTTGAACGATGTTCGGGCATTGGCTCTGCAGTGGCCCTTGGGAGATACCGCCTCAGGTCCTTCTGGGCACACAGCCTCAACCACATTTTACCGAGTTGAACAGTGTTTGGCTGTGCTTCCAGCAGCGTGCTACCACCAGGTGAGAGGTGCCACTAGCTAATCTTGCCGGGTATCTCCCAGGTGCCACGTCGGCTGCAGTGGGACAATTGTATGCTTCTGAAAACGGAGCACACATGCATGCCAACAGCCCGAAACAGAAATCCATGCCAGGGGTGGGTGGGGAGTGGTCAGTGGGAGGCTGAAGGGGAATCAGCAATTTCATCCATTTTTTGACATGAAAGAGGGGGGGCGGGGCGGGGGGGAGCTATCACGAACGGTCCACGCACCGGCAGAATTCACGAAAATGGAGGAGGAACAGGTGGATCGGCGTTAACAGGGGAAACGGCGAGGGACATATGCCCCCCTCATCCACCCCCTCTGGCAACCTTGCACCGCCACGCAATATGCAGATATCGAGGTTGGGAGGAGGGGGATTAGCAGCTGCTCTGCTGCTCTTGGGAGGATCTCGGTGAAGGTGTCTTAATTTTCGGGTGATTTCATTTGGCAGAACAGCGGGCTTTTTGCACTAAAAAGACTCGTGGCGGCATTCGGTATCCTGCATACATGCGCTCGCAGGTGGCAGGCACCGTTCGTACAAAACAAAGAACGCAACTCCGAGTCTTTTTCCAGGCTGGGGAAGCAAAGGGTGTGAAAAATGCGCGTGTTGCCATAAAAACCCCGTCGGTTGACACCATCGCACCGATAATACACCTCGAGCGATTCGCATGGTTCAGTGGCTTATTGTCCCGTGGTTGAGCAGGACATCGCCCACCCCGCGTGCTTCCAGAATGGAAGGGGGAGGAAGGGCGCACCAGCATCGCCTTCATCAGCTCTCTTCATCGTAAAGGCCAGCCCAGCCCAGCCCAGCCCCATGGCTGGTTGGGCTTCCTGTCGGCTTTGGCAAAAGATATCACTTCATACAAACGGAAACAAAACCCCATCGGGTGTGGTCTTTGGGGGGGTTTTTTTTCTGGAGGAGCACACATGCAATAAAGAAACAGAACAGACGGAATCAAGCAAAGGAGAAAATGAGTCGGGGGGTGAGGGGAGAGGGGGCGAGAGAGAGAAAGAAATAAAGACATGCTCTGTTACGTAACCCATGAGCGGAAAAGTGAGGGGTGTGCCGCAGTGTGTGTTTGACTCCCGGCTACTTGAATATCCGCTTACGGGCAGATCATGGCAATCCCATCTGATGATTTTTAACAGCTTGAAACAGCTTGAACACTGTACGAAGCACACTCTCCAAAGCTAATCGGAGACACGTTGTGTGCGACGTTGCGGTTCGTGTGATTTGGTTGCAACGCAAAAACAACATACCACCGGTGCTGGTGATCCGGAATGGAGCCAACCGCTAGGCTGTATCAAAATAAAAGAAAAGCTGCGGCAAAAAAAAAGAGCGAAAACACATTATCATCACTGGTGCTCCTGAAAAGGTCGGTTTTACGTTGTTGTTTCGTAGTCTAGGTCTTGTTGTTTTGGCGGAGTATCTCTTGTCACTTGAGATGCCCCCCATTGGCGTCGTTCTTAGGTACTTCCTTACATAATTCCAATACACTTTTCACCGGGGCACCACATCCCCCAATCGATATTTTACTCTTGGATTCCAATGAAGGAGAAGAAAGGGAGGGGGGGCGTGCGTGGAGGTACACACGTCTTGACGATTCGATGTTCACGGTCCAATTCGCGAGAAGAAGACAAGTGTCGCAAACGTGGAAGAAGAAGAAGAAGAAAAAGAAAAAATACCGGTGCGCGTGGGGCTTCGGGTGAATGTGTTTGAGAACCAGATGCACTCGAGACAAAAAGAAGAGAACGGGCCGGAAATCATACGAATCCCACGGCAGCACGGGCGACCTTGCGAGGAACACAACGGGGGAGAGGGGGGGGGGCGTGGGTATTCTGGTTGACACAGTTGAAGCGCTGGAGAAGAGAGAGGCAAAAGAGAAACAGGCCCTGTTATGGAGGCGGGTTGCTGCGTGAGGCATACATCACTCGGGAGACAAAGGAGTAAGCAAACAAAAAGGTAACAACTGTGGGGGGGGAGGGGGGAGGGGCCGGCAAAGACTTGAGGGGTGGAGGGGGGGTGGGTGCTTGAAAGGTCAGTCACGACAACCAGCCTGGAGTGCATGGACAACCAGGCGGTGGCAGTGCACGAAACCAATCCGGGAGGGGGGGGGGGGTAGTGAAATAGAAGTAGAAGGGATCACAAAAACGATCACCCTTCACTCGTTATGCAGGTTGTGTCTGCACGAAATCAATCCGGGAGGGGGTGGTGGGGTTTGATCGTCGAGAGTGAATGGAAAAGTAAGTCTCCTTGCAATGTTCGTCCTTTTTGTAGTCACTACACCATAATCCGGGAGGGGGGGGGTACTTTTTTTCCCATACATTTTTGGCTTTTGAATCTGCACATGGGGAGAAGATCAGGTTGGGTTGGGGCTGGGGGTGGAACACACAGTTGCGCACTGTGTAGTTCAGACATCCGGGCGGCGAATTGGGGGGGGGGGGGAGCGCAAAGGGAATACAGGAAGGAGACTAGGGAAGCTCTCTAAAAGAAAATCAGAAAAAAGACGGAGGAGGGGGGAGGCGGCGCTGCCCATTCTTGATTGACTGGTTGTGAGGGGAAGGGCACCCTCCCCTCCAACACCAACATCAACCAAATAAATAGGCAGGGCTCGTTTTTTTTGGACGTAAGTCAGAATAACGGTTCAGAAGCGATGAAAGTATTAGTAGCAGGGACAGTGGGTGCTAATGAAAAACCGGTTTGCAAAACCGGTTTTTGCCAAAACCGGTTTTTCAAAAAAAAAACTATCAGTCCTATTCGTGGTCATTTACCCCCCCCCCCCTTTGGGTCGCCTGACCGGAAATTTTGGGAAAAGGGGGGTAATATAAGGGGGGGGGTAAATTACGGGTCAAGGGGGGGGGGGGGGGGGGTAAATTACCATGTTCTGGGGTGGCCGGTTTTTTTGGTAGGCCACAGGGGGGTGAGAGGGCGCCCAGGGCCTGTGGGTGACCTACCCTGACCTCACCCAGGCCCTCGGGCACTTCGTTCGGTATGATTGGTCCTGTCACATGCGTGCGGTGGGGTGTGTGGTGCCTACCTCACGGCCAATTACCCTCCCCTGGCGGCAAAGAGGGGGTAAATTACCCCCCTTCTGACTGGGTAGTGGGGGTAACTGGGGGGTAATTTACACCCCCTTCCAGGCAAAGGGGGGTATATGTGCCACCCCTTTGCCCGGGGAGGGGGTAAATTACCCCCCTGGCCCTCCCCAGTCAAGGGGGGGTAAATTGCCCCCGCCCGTACTGGGGGGTAATTTACCCCCTTCTCCGGTGGTGGGTAGGGGGGTAAATTACCCCCCTCTCCAGTACAAGGGGGCAAATTTACCCTCCCTACGGGTAAAGGGGTGGCAACTACCCCTTTGGCCTGGGAGGGGGTACATTACCCCCCCAGTAAGAGCGGGAACAAATTACCCCCCTTTGCTGGGGAGGGCCAGTGGGGTAATTTACCCCCCTTAGCCTGGTGGGGGGTCAATTTACCCCCTCTTACCAGGTCGGGGGGGTAATTTACCCCCCTACCAGGCAAAGGGGGTGGTAAATTACCCCCCCACCACCCAGTGGAGGGGGTAAATTTACCCCCCGACCAGCCAAAAAATGGGTATTTTCCGCCCACCCCCCCAGCCAAAGGGGGGGGGGGGTAAATTACCAAGTTTCTGAGGCCTGGACCCAAAATTTCCGAAAAAGGGGGTAATATAGGGGGGGGGGTAAATTTTGGGGGGGGGGGGGTAAATTACCACGAATAGGACTGATAAATTTTTTCGGGAAAATTCCACTTTTTTCCCGACTATGCCCACCCTGCATAGAGGGTACACAGGTCACCTGGACACCAATAATGGCCCCACTACGAACCGCGATTGACCCAAAGAGTCCAAGAACGCGAAGGAGAAGGCCAGATGTTCGCTACCGTGGCCTCCGGCGGCTGGGGGGCTCCGCCCCCCAGACCCCCCGCTGCGCTGTGTGCCTGTCGAGTGGACATATGTACCGTTGGTGCACCATGGCAAGTGGGAAACGGCACAACACCAGGAGTACGACATGGTCGTGAGTGAAGACGGGGTACGTGCAGACTACCCCACCCCTGCACACAAGTCTGTACGACTTCCTCGTTGTCCACTGGCGATCGACATTGCCTCGCCCGGCGCTGTTGGAGCACGAAGTCCGGGGATTCTCCTTCAGCCCCCCTGTCCAGCAGTGGTCTCTCAAGGGCTTGGCGTGCACCTTCTGGCACTCCTGACGTTGCCCTACAGTTCCTGAGACAGATCCATGGCTGGAGGCACGGCCGGATGGTGTTCTAGCAAAGGACACCTGCTCTCCCACAGCACCTCACACATCTCCAACAGGGTGTATGTGGGCAGGTGCCCCGCTCACCCCATACACGGACAGGAAACGCCAAAACGGCGCCAAAAAACGGAAAACGGGAAAACCGGCAAAAACCGGCTTTTTTGCAGAATTTGGAAAGTCACCCACTATCCCTGATTAGTAGGAAAACGGTGTAAAAAAAAAGGAGAACGGAAAAAAAAGAAGGGAAAAAAAAGGGTTGACCGAAATGGCCAGGGAAAAAATGACAAAAAATCAAGGGGTGCAGGGGGTTGAAATGAATGGGGAAACAGGAGTCGTAATGAGGGGGGCGGGGTGAGAGGGGGGGGGGGGGAATGGGGAATGGTGGGTGGATTTCCGAGAGAGAGACAGAGAGAGAGAAGAGGAAAAAAGGGGGGTGGGGAAGGCGACTAAAAAATGACTGCGCGGGCACCCCCTCTCCCCACACGCAGTGATTTCTCCCCATCGCCTGTTGCATTTTGCAACCACCAAGTGAGCAGCGCGCAATGCGACTATTCCACCGAAGGGAAGAGGGAGGGGCGGGGTAAGGGAGAGAACAAGAGAATGCCATTGAGAAAAAAAGTCGGCTGTGGGCTGTGGGGAAGGGGGGAGAGAGAGAGAGAGAGAGAAATGGGGGATAGGGGTATGTCCTTTGAATTGGACCAGGGGATGAGGGGCGGGGATGCTGAATAATCTGACTCCTTCTGGGGGTCTTCGCTACAGGGTGATCGTCAGTGCATTTTGGTGCATTTCCTGTTGAATTAGCTGAAAACTGACGAAGTTTGTCGAAGTTTGTCGACCAGCGAAGACCCCCTCTGAGTTGAGATATAATTGGAAAACCCAGGGAAGACGAAACCGGGTTGTGTGTGTGGGAGGGGAGGGGGGGGGGGTATTTTTTTGGTTTCGACAATCACAAGCGAGCTTGATCTGTCCTATTGAGTTTTTTTGAACGGTATTTTTTTTTGTCCATGCAGCCCAGGGTGGACCACTGTTGTTGTCTTTTTTTTTGGCGAGAAAACAGGTGGGGGAGGGGAGAGGGGGAAGAAAGGATGGGAAAGGCTTCGAAAGCGTGTGTGTGTGGGGGGGGGGGGAAGAGGGGGTGGACAATCCATACCAATAATGAATTCCTTTCTCATCTCACCTTCAGAGCAGCGTGGGTGGGGGGCGGGGGCGGAAGTAGTTTAGCTTTTAGCTACTTTCTTTTTCGCTATCATGCGACTGTGTTTTCTCAGCTCCCCCCCCCCCCTATACCGGCAACGGCAACGACGTATCGTGAGGTCACACAGAACCTGGGTGAAGTCCCCCATTGTGTGGGGTGAAGGACATCATTTCGAGAGAAGTACAAGGACGGGGGGGGCAGGGAGGAGTGCAGCCATACAGGACACTGAGGGCACCCCGCAAACCAAAACGGCTTGTGTACCCCCCCCTCCCTCCCCTTCCCTCCCTGCCGCTGCGCGCCCCCGCTTTCCCTCCATCAAACCACTTCCGTTAGTTCTACCTTGGTTTGTGCCCATTTATTTCTCGGAGGGGCAGGGTGGCAGGGTGGCGGTGTCGGAAGGCCATGACATGGGTTCCTTAGAGGAACCAGTGCTGGAACCCAAAGCTGCTCAGATATCCACTACACGAAACACCATTGAGGGGGGTGGGGATAGTGAAGTCGAAGAATAGGACACTCGGGATACTCGTGATGGCCTCTCTTCACTCGAAGCTCATGAGGGGGGTCATAAAAGGTTAAGAAGATGGTTCAGTTCGGCGGAGAAGAAGCGTTTGCAGTTTTGGCGGTGGAGGGAAAAAAATGCCTTCCCACCCGCCAATCGGTAAAGACTCGTAACAAAAGCCTTGTGTGTGGGATGGGAGCGCCCGCACAAACACTACATCCCCCAACACAACCGTGGGGTGTGCATGGGATGCCTGGCTCCACGAGTCGGAGAGAGTTGATATTTTTTTTTCTGAGACATTTTTTTTTGACTTTCCACGTTTTCACATCTTTTTTCATCGAGTTTCAATTCTGTTTTTATCTTTCGGGTTTAGTTTTTTTTTGTTGCTCTTTTTGAAGAACCCGCCTGCCATGCCAGGCATACACTCCCCCCCCTCCACCTCTTGATCTGAGGCATCTGATGCGCATGGGGGTGTTTTTATTGCTACCATCCTGGGGAGCCACGCAGCAGGCGTGTCACAGCTGGGTCGGCATGAATTGTTCAGTCGGACACAGCCGGGGAGCGCAGTGCAGTGTGGAACGAGGCCAGCATGACTGCGAGGTTTTCAAGCTGCTCGTGGGTAGCGGCGGGGACTGGAGCGGGGGCGACGGACGCCGGCGCGAGCGGGGGCGACAGGGGGGCCGTGTCAGCCACCGCCAGTGTCGCAGCAGCAAGCTGCTGTGCCAGGTCCATCCGCCCAGATGCCTCGGACGAGGTGGGCGTCGGGGGGAGCGACGGCACCGTCCGGTTCTCCTCAGTTGCGGAGAAAGACTCGTCACACATGGATGACATGTCGCTCGTGCCCTTGTCACTCGAGTGCACCGTCTGCCGCTGGATCTCCACCGGCACGCCAGCCAGAACCGTGTCGCCGAAGCGGCGGCGGCGCTCCACCAGCGTCTCCTTGTAGCGGAAGATGTGCAGCTCCGGGCAGTGCGCGTCCTCGCACTCCCCGTCGGTGAAGGCACGGCAGCGGACAAACCCGCTGTGGTGCACACGCCACTGCTTCTGGCACTCACGGCAGCGCAGCGTGCTGACACCTGCCTTGATGCGCACGTTGTCCCACTGGTTGTGCTCACACGGGCGGCGGTCTGCGAGACGCCTCTTGCGCTCTGCCTGCGCATCCGACGCCAGCGACAGGTCCACCACAGTGGGTGTGGCAGGCTCGGCAGGGAACGTGAAGACGGGCGCGGGCGGCATGGCAGCCTGCTGGGGCTTCATGGCCTGCATCATGGTCATCTGCATGAAGTGCGGCTGCGGCTGCGGCTGCGTCTGCGCCATGACCTGTGGCATCTGCGGCACGTAGCTCTGCTGCACATCCTTCACCGGCGAGGCGGCGAAGACAGTGCTCATCGGCACCTGCATCATGCTCTCGAAGGACATCCCGACGGGAAGAAGAAGAGGGGAGGGAGTGAAGGAAAGTGCGAAGGACTCTGCGAGTCTCTTGTTGGGGAGGAGAGGGGGGGAGGGAGACGGGGGTGTGTGCTTGTTTTGTCGAGCTCGAAGCTGGCACAAAATATGGCAAGCGAGGGCGAGGAGGAGTGGGGGTGAGGGAGGTGGAGTTAAGGGTTGCTGTGAGTTGGTGTCGCTTGTGTTGTTTCCCCCACCGGGTGTAAGCCTCTAGGCGGTTTTGTTTTGACCGAAACGGCTGTTGAGCAGAGAGATGTGTGTGGGGGGGGCTCTGGATCAATCGACTGAAGACAAAGACTGGTGCGACGGGTCAAGGTTTCCAAGTCGAATGAAGGGTGGCAGACAAGCGAGCGACTGGTGAAGCCTGAATGAAGGGCGGTGCAGTGGCACGGCAAGCCACACAAATGGAATGCCAGACGGAACTGAACCGAACAGAACAGAACGTAACATAACAGAACATAACAGAACAGACCCTGCCACCCCCGGAGAAGTCCTGATAGCCCCTTCGTCTCTTCCGGCGGGATATGTGCGGGCCTCACGCCCTGTCCATCGAGTGTCCCACCCCGCCCACCCACCCCTCGACCACCACCAGCTGGCGTGATTTGCACCACCCCTGCTGATGGGACTTCTGACTTCTGCTGCTGCTGCTGCTGCCTTGCGCCCCGCCCACCCAATCCACCCGCTGCTGATGTTGAAGTCTGCCACTGACCCCCCCACCCGACAAACCCTCGATGTCTACGTCCGGCGTGTGGTTCAGCTGTCGCCCGACCCCCCCCTACCCCACCCCTGGTCTGCTGGCGTCGATACGTCTATTGCATTGGCTTGTTGTTCGTCGTTTGCCGTTCGTCGTTCGTCAGCCCCTCCCCTCCCCGCCCCGTCGTCTCGGCAGTGGCAGCCAGCCCCTATTACCCCGGGTCATCGCGGCAATCGCCCTCCCCCACCGCGTAGGTCACCCTACCCGAGGGGAGGGGATGCGGCGGTAATATAGCAGGCGATAACCTGACCCGACCCGACCCACCCTTCTCCACCTATAGGTTCATCACGGCAAAACCCTCCGCGTAGGTCACCCTACCCGTGGGATGCGGTGGTAATATATATGTGCCGCACACCACCGCCAAACCGCCAACCTGGTGTGCGATACGACCAGAGCGTGCACCTTCACACCACCCTCAGGTGTTGCGCCCCTCTAACCCTTCTCCACATCCCCCATAGATTCATCACGGCAAAAACCCTCCGCGTAGGTCACCCTACCCGTGGGATGCGGTGGTAATACGGAATGAAGTACAGATGGAGGGGGGGGGGGGGGTGTGCACCCCTCTGTTTCCCCCCTAAACCCACCCCCCCCTCCCCACCGCGTAGGTCACCCTACCCGGCGGGAGGTGTTTGGGTCCCCTCCTCATCTCCATCCCCGGACCCCACCCCCATTATCCCACCTGGGCCATCGGCAGAGCGCACTCTCCCCCCTATCCCGCCGCGTAGGTCACCCTACCCGGGGGGGGGGGGGGGGGGGGGAGAATTGCCCACCCGAAACAATGTAAGGTCATCGCAGCAACTTCCCCTCCCCCCACCGCGTAGGTCACCCTACCCGGGGGGGAAGGGGTGGGGGTAGGGGGTGCAGCGGTAATATAGCTGATAGTGATCAAACCCCCCCTCCTCCCCCCACCCCCATTACCCCGGGTCATCGCGGCAATCGCCCTCCCCCACCGCGTAGGTCACCCTACCCGAGGGGAGGGGGGTGCGGCGGTAATATAGCAGGTGATAACCTGACCCGACCCGACCCACCCTTCTCCACCTATAGGTTCATCACGGCAAAACCCTCCGCGTAGGTCACCCTACCCGTGGGATGCGGTGGTAATAATAAGCACAGCGGGGGGGGAGCCGATGGAAGCGCCGGCTGGGGCAACCCCTTCCCCCCTCCCCCCTCCCCCACCGCGTAGGTCACCCTACCCGGGGGGAGGTGTAGAGGATGGTAGCCCCCGTTGGGGGGGGGGGAGTGGTCCCCACCCCCATTATCCCGCCTGGGCCATCGCGGCAATCGCCCTCCCCTGCCGCGTAGGTCACCCTACCCGGGGGGGAGGGGGGTGCGGCGGTAATATAGCTCGGTGGCTAACCCGATCCAACACCTCCGCTCTTTCGTCCCTCCACACCCCCTATAGGTTCATCACGGCAAAAAAAACCCTCCGCGTAGGTTGCCCTACCCGTGGGATGCGGTGGTAATATGTATTCTGGTACAGCACCGTGCGTTGCGAAGCAATAGTGCAGCGGGAAATTCCCGCTCCCAAATATCGTTATCGTACCCCTTTCGCTTCCCTCCATCGCAAGACAACCCACCCTACCCAGAAACTGCAAAAAAGAAATGCAGATCCGGGCTACTTTTCGTTGAGCGCCACAACTCCTGAGCCAAAGGCATATGGAAGAGAGATCCCCCTGTGGAGTGGCATGAAGGCCGTACGGTTTTCCACGGTTTACCTCGCAACTCCCCCACCCACCTATAGATTCATCACGGCAAAAAACCCTCCGCGTAGGTCACCCTACCCGTGGGATGCGGTGGTAATACGGAATGAAGTAAGGGCGGCGGAGGGGGGAGTGGGTGGGGTGTGGGGAGAGGGGAGAGGGGGGAACGGGGGTGAGGATGGGTGGGGCGGGGGGTAGGGGGTGGGGGGGGGGGGGGCAAGGCTGCCCCTGCACGGCAGCTTGTGCACATCCTGCCTCCCAGGCAGCGGAGGCGGGTGCCCACTCCCTTCTTTCTGCAGGATAGGGGAGGGAGGCACTCCCACCCCCACACCTGCGTGTCTTTCTCTGTCACCCCCCCCCCCCCCCCGCTTCCCCCTTCTCCGCCCCCTCTAAACACGCCTCCCCAGCACACCCTCCTCGATGCAGAAGGCGGTAACCATCGAAACGACGGGGCACACGCAGAAGGGCAGCGCAAGCAGAGCAACACCTAGCAGGGGCCATCCATCTAGCCTCTGCGAGCCTGCCCCAACCACGGTGGCGACGGAAAGTGTTGCGTAGAGGGCGATGGGGATGGGGCGCAGCGCCACAACAGCGCCCCGATCTCTTCTGGGTGTCCCTGCGGTTGTAGCGGCGGATTCAGACTCCTCGATCGCCGAGAGGATGCCTGTCACAACAAGACAAGCCAGAAGCACGGTACCCACCGTACGAGGCCACAGAAGACCCTTCCCCCTCTCCGCAGCTGCAGCTGCTCCAGGCGCAGAATCCGCCTCCTGCTGCCCGCCCTTCCCCCTCTCCCCACGCTGCCCCACCACCCCACCCCTCGGGCGGTGCCCCCGCTGCATCGCAGCCTAGGCGTGGGTGGGGGGTGGGGGTGCTTCACAAGGGGCAATCGAGGCATCGGCAGAGAGGTATCGATGCGCACTCCGGGTGTGGGGTGGGATGGCGGGGTGTGGGGTGTGGGGGGGCTTCGGAAGAACGCTGGCAGACCAGAGGCGGCGTGAGGCAAGGGTGTTGTTTGCCGTGTGTGGGTCAGAAGAAGGGGGGGGGGTGGCACGGTCGGCGTGGCACGGCTCCGGCTGTCTTAACGGACACAGCCTGCCACACATGAGGGGTCGGAGGAAAGAAGAAGGTCGCACGGCTGACCCCACCCCACACCATTCATGCCAAGCACTGGCCACGACATGCGACGGAGAGGTGGTGTTATGCCTAGTAGTGCCACGGCGCAGCACCTTCCTTTGGAAGCGGTGTAACACACGCCGTACATAAATGGGGGGCTATGTTGCAGATTCCTTTCTGCGCGTCAGGGTTAGGGGTGTCCTGCGCGCAAGCTCTCTCGCACAGAACACAACGCTGTGTCCACACAACACAGTGTTCACGGTATATGCTGCTGAGGGGTGCGGCATCCAGAGAAACTGCGACACCCTGTGAGACGGCCTCACTCCGCACGTGTGATGCGCCAGAGCAGCACCGTCTGCATGTCCTCCGGATGCTTGCCGGCAGGGATCATGCGCGTGGCGCGGTGGAGGGGGAAGCGGATGCGTGTCGCCACGAGCGACCACTGCAGGAGCAGCAGGTCGATGGGCAGGTCGTCGTCACGCTGCTGGTGGGCAACCAGCGCAGAGGCACCCGGGTTGAGGCACAGCAGCTGTGCGAGGGTGCAGCAGAAGGGGCCACACACGGTGGCATCGAACATGCAGTCCGCAGCAAGGATCAGGTCGAATGGGCCGTGTGTGCGTTGTATGTTAGTGGCGTCTTCAGGCATGCCCCACGCCAGCAGCCCGCTCGCACCCTGCCCGCGTGCTGGGTTGGCATGCAGGTTGCGTGACACGGCCTGCTGCCACTGCACCTGCGCAGCTGTGTCCGTGAGGACGGCCTTTGCAGCGCCGCACCCCACAAGGGCGACCAGGCTCGGTAGCCCCACCCCGCAACCCAGCTCCAGCACGCGCTTCCCGCAGATGCGGCCGGGGCGGCGGCGCAGGGCCAGCAGGTAGGCAGCGAGCACCACTGCACACCCCCAGATGCAGGCACCGTGCTCCGCACCCATCACCTCTGAGACCTGCAGCTTGTGGCCGCCGTGCAGGAGGAACACCGTCTCCACGGCCCGCAGGGCGGGTGTGGATGGGGCGGTCGCCGGCAGCCCTGTGTGGAGCCCATCCCTTCCCTTGCCCTGCCGCTTCACCTTCGGCATGACTGCCGCAGGTGCAGGTGCATCTGATGCCCTGCCTGGCCTGCCTGCAGTGGTGGTGGTGGTGATGTCAAATAGCGAAAAGACACTGCAAAAAAAAGAGGGGTTTGATCGTCGAGAGTGAATGGAAAAGTAAATCTCCCAGCACCTTCACAACGCGCTGTCAGGAACAATGTCGACCAGTCGAAATCGACAGACGACATGCGTTTCGACCGGTCGTTCGACAGTCGAAAATCGACAGGTTACCTGTCGAAATACCTGTCGAACGACCTGTCGACGACCGGTCGTTCGACAGAGGTTTCGACAGGTCGATTTTCGACTGTCGAAATCGACTGTCGGTTTCGACAGGTATTTCTGTCGATTTCGACTGTCGATTTTCGACAGTCGAAATCGACAGAAATACCTGTCGATTTCGACTGTCGATTTCGACAGTCGAAAATCGACAGTCGATTTCGACAGGTATTTCTGTCGATTTTCGACAGGTATTCCTGTCGAAATAGACTGTCGTCAACTTTTTTGACTCGTCACTCTCTTGGAATCGTCGGGTCGTGACTCTGGAGCCGTTCCGATTTCGTCAGCAATTCTCCCCCCCTCCCTCCCCAGCCGAGAGAACATTTTTCTTCTGGCCCTGCATCCAGTGTTGCCTGCCTATGTGTTGCCCCTGTTGTGTCTGCGCCTGTGCCTCCCTGCCCTGTATTTTTGAACGATTTGAACGATTTTTGGCCGTGCTCGTAGCATTCCCCGTTGAGGGGGTCGCTATTTCGTGTTCTCCTGGCCGCACGGAGGCATTGCCTTACGTCGCCTCTTCCTCTTTTCCTTTGGTGGTGTGTTGGTCTGGCACAGAGGGCGGGACCGTGCTGATATGCACAGTGACGACTCTCCCTTTTGTTTTGTGCCCGCCTCCACCGAGATTCGGCTGATGCCTCTCAGACTGGGGGCGGGCGGTCGCCGACGCTGACGCGCCTGGCGGCCTGTGGAAAGTGACGTGGGGCTGGGATGGGGGGGGGGGGGGTGCTGGGAGGTCGGGCCGAAGCCCTTGTTCTCTGATGATGTTATTTGGTTCACGCGTTCAGGTAGTCCTTCTCGCCGTGCTCCGTTACCCCTGCCTCGGCCAGGTAGCGCAGCGCCTCCTTGCAGTTGTGCAACAGCAGGTTGTGCACGTTTGTGGCTGTGAGGTGGTGTCGGGCCGACGCTGTCGCGGGGCAGCCGAAGAAGAGGTGCTTCAGTGAGACCCCAGGCGGGGGGTGGCCCGGCGCATGCTTCAGGCAGGGTTGGCAAGGTGGTTGTGCCGTGCCCGGGATGTCGTGGTCGTAGACCAGGCGGTGGTGGTCGGCCCGGAGTCGGCGGATGGTGGTTTCCCCTAAGCGGGTGAGTCCCTCCATGCGGAGGTCGGGGCGTTGCAGTCGCGTCTCCCCGATTCCCGAACGGTACGCGTACACGCTGTCCGTGCGGGGCACCGTTGCGTCGTTGTAGATGTGTCGGCGGAGGACGACACGAGCCGACGCGAGGCTAACCGGTTCCATCTGCGGCCGGAAGGCACCGATTTGCGCCTGTTTGTCAGCGAGTTCGTTCCCTGCTACCCCAACGTGTGACGGGATGTAGCGGAGGTGGGTGGTGACATCGTGGGTTTGGGCGAGCTCGTTCAACCACCTCCAGATGTCCCATTCGGTGGATCCTCTCGCTCGCTGCGGGCCGCTCAGCAGCGCGTTCAGTGCGCTCTGCGAGTCTGTGAGGATGGCGATCGTTTCGCCTGGGGATACCAGGGTGCATAGGTGAGCGAGGGATTCTCTGATGGCCACCAGCTCCGCCTGGTAGCTGATGCAGCGGAGTCCTGCCGGCCAGGCGAGCTTTTTCCTGAGGCGGCCCTCCGGCATGCTGTACACCGCTGCTCCTGCGCCGCCCTGCTGTTGCCGCGATGTGGAGTTGGAGACTGACCCGTCGGTGTACACATGCCAGGCGCATGTCGGGAGGGCCTGGATGGTCTGCTCTGCCAGGTCCCGGAGGGTGTCTTTCGGGGTGGCGGCCTTTGGGGCGGTGAGCCCCGGCAGCGTCGCCAGGATGTGTACTCGTGGCAGCACCAGGTTCCATTCCCAGGGGGGGATGGGGTGTGCTGCATGCAGGGGGGCCAGCAGGGGGGTGCGCCCGTCGACCTTCGAGGATTTCACCAGACTCCGTGCCTGATGTAGCCAGCTGCCTCCCGTGTTCCCGGTGTTTAGTTGCGCCCGGTATCCTGGGGAGTGGGGCACGCGGCGGAAGCGTTCGTGGTCTGTGCACACCGCGACCTTGAAGTCGAGGTCGAGGTCTCGCAGGTGTGATTCCCAGAGGAGCTTTGCCGTGCTGGTGTTCTTCATACAGCCCGTGATGATCAGGGCTGCCATGCGGTGGACATCTCGCAGGCGTTTGAGGTTCTTCGTGGACAGGCCAGGGGTGTAGACGCTGGCGGCGTACATCAGGATGGGGTAGACATATGTCAGGTAGGCCTGGCGCAGCGTGTCTCCACTTGAGCCCCAGTCAGTGCCTGCCAACATACGCAGAATGCTCAGGCGTCGCATGCAGGTGGTCACGACGTGGTCGACGTGGTCTGTCATCGTGTGGCAGGCATCGATGTAGACCCCGAGGTACTTCGCTGTCGATTCGTGCTGGAGGGGGGTGCCGTCTGGGAGCTCCATGCGTCTGTGCTCGCCCAACGCTGCGGGCGTCGTTCCCATCAGCGTGTAGCAGCACTTACTGGGGGAGAGCTGCAGCCCGTGGAGTGGGATTTCGGCGGCGAGTGTGGATATGACGCCCTTTTTTTGCCCTCACGGGTATCACGATACAGGGCAGTCCCCCCCCTCCTCCCCCCAAAAATCGTTCGCATCATCTTGGCGCCCATTCCTTCCACTTTCTGTGGATGTGTTTGGTATTTCCGAATGGAATTTTCCAGCGTCAAGACTGATACCTCGCCGTTTTAGAGTCAGTCACTTCTACCGCCGCTGCGATTTGCGATATGGTAGTTGTGCAGAAATGCTAACATTTAATTTGCTCTGTGGAACCTGGACTGCACCTTCTGGGCTGTGAGTCTGTAGATAGTTGGACAGTTGCGGAACCCATCCTTTGTGTGCCTCCGACTTGAGGAGCTGTCGACTTCAGAACCAAGGTTCAGAACGAAGATGACGACCTGCTGTGAGCTGCAAACCTTCTTGACACACCTACCGTATCTGCATTACACTCGTGGTAATTCCATACCCCTGGAAACAGGAGACCGCCGTCTGTTCACAGATGGTCTTGAGCGTGGTAGCCATCTTTGCTATGGAGTCACGATTAAGTCTTTGTGGTCACGTGGGCCCATGAGCAGCGGATACACTTGGAGTGGAGGGAGGGGGTGCGGTTCTGGAAAAGCGGGTCTGAATCTGGTCAAGGACGACTGAGGGCTTCAGTTCGAGTTCAATGTGGGTCCAAGGGTACACAGGAGATCACTGCTTCATATTCAACCTGCTTGTCATCCTCTGGTTACTGTTCAACGGCTCGAACTCCTCGACTTTCCTTGGCTGACTGAAATGAAACAATACGTAAGTGCTGCTATTGTGTTGTTCCCCTGACAGAGGAACACAAGGGAAGGGAACTGCAGCTGTCCACGAAGTGGCTCGACGTAGCCACCTCACGCTGCCTAGAGGGTCGGTTCAGGTTGAAGCAGAGCAATTAAGTGTTAGGGGGATGCCTTTGGTCAAGACCTTTTCTAAAAAAATTGACCCACGGCGCCTGGTTGTAGCTCGGTCTACGCCAGGTTCCACACCCCGTCATCGCAAAACGTACACATACACAGAGGCAACCCGCAACGGGCCTCTGTGGTACGGGAGCCTGACGGGAGGAAATTTTGCCTTTTGGTCACAAAGGCGTCTTTTTTTGGAATAAATTGACCCGCAGGGTGGCTGAGTCTTATCAGACAGGCCGACCTACGTTGAACAGTGGAACCACACAACCTGTTCAACCTGCAAACCACCGGGGTGGCGGCTGAGTCCTCATCCCTGCCGTAGCATGCGATAAGCCTACGTCGACCTCCGCTACGGTCTCTCAACAACGGTCTTCACCAGTTGAACCCCGCGCGTCCGGGAAAGCCTGATCGTTTGGATCTTGTCCCTGTGATTCGAAGAACTGTGGGGTTCAGAACCAAGGATGAGGAACTGCTGTGAGCTGCACACTCTCTTGACACACCTGCACGTATCTGCGTTACACTCGTGGGAAACCCGAACCCTGTATTTATACAGGAGACTTCCATCTGGGACAGTTTCTGTTCCAGATGAGCTTTGACAGTGGTAGCCATCTTTGCTATGGAGCCATCGTCATTGCTATCGTCGTCACTCGGACCCATGAGCAGCTGATACAATTGGTGTGGAAGGAGAGGGTGCGGTTCTGGATCAGCAGATCTGAATCTGAAACTGGTAACGAAACCCACGGGTCTGAGATGACTCAGTGTCTGAGTGACCGGGTCAGGTCACTCAGGCTGTCTACCGGTCAGTGAACCAGTATCCGACCTGTCGAAGCTGTCGACAGGTATAGCTGTCGAAATCGACTGTCGACCTGTCGACAGTAAGCTGTCGACAGCTGTCGACTGTCGACAGGTCGAATCGACTGTCGATCGACAGCAAAATCGACTGTCGACTGTCGACGGGTCGACAGTCGAATCGACAGTCGACCTGTCGACAGTCGACAGTCGATTTTGCTGTCGATTCGACTGTCGAATCGACAGTCGAAGACCCCGACAGCGCGTCGTGTTCTTGCAAAAAGGGGGGGGGGGGGGCACAGAAAAGGTTACTCGCAGATTGGGCGCCTCAACCATGAATGGCAAAATCGTCGCGAGGAGGCGGGTGGTGGCGGGGAGGCGGGTGCGTAGCGCTGCAACTCCATAAATGCATCCGTATATAGGCCTAGGGCCGGGAGACGTCTCCAGCAGTTGTTTAGCAATCAACAGCCCAAGGGGTAGGGAACGGCTAAAACGCATTCTGTTCACACACACGCACATCACCTGACACAGCCGGGTAGCCAGCACTCTAGCATGGGGCACGCTGCACAAGCCTTGGCTTCAGAACACCACACGCATGTTGCTTGCACAGGGTCTGTTGACGTGGACCCACTGACACACTCACGAAGCGGGATAACCCACAAGCTTCAAAGGGTTTACTCACTCAGAAATGTTGAAGTGGCACACACATACACTCACAATGGGCCGCGCTCGGGCAGAGCCGCCTGACTTAAAACGTCATCACACACAACACACAGACACTATTCCTGTCGTCTCCCGACGACGGTCGAGATGCTGGTTCTGGTGGTTCATTAATTCGTTGTATTATTGCTTCTGAAGCTGCCGCCTTGCAAGGGTTTCCGCAAAACCTGCAACCCCGAGGGTTTACAGGCCTGGTACTTGTGCAGCTTCTGTCACGTGGGGCGACCCAACGTGTGCCAACGGCAAGGATCGGCTGCTCGAAGAGGTGCATTGAAATGAACAACCACACTTGCTCTCTTGCATTCACGTTTTGGTTTCCTGGCCCTGTTTCCACCTAAAGGACGCACACAAGTCCCTTGCATGGAAATACCGTCCAGCTCACATTGGTCCGCATGTGATTCTTCCTACAGGCCAGCACGCCTCACGGCTACATCACGCTTCTCTCCAATGCGATCTGCCGAACAGAGCGAATCATGTGCTGACGCCAAAGGCGTGGGGGGCTTGGGGGGGGGGGGGGGGTAGGGGGGGTCAAATGGGGGTGACAAACACGATTTTTCAAAAAACCGGCGCAGAGGCCCCAAAGCCCCCGTAAACCCTCCAAACCCCCCCAGATCGGTCCGGAAACCCATCGAACCCCACTTTTCCACCATTCCGGGCACCTCAGGTGCCCGAATTGGGGTACCTAAATTTTGTGCCACCGTTTGGTACCGTACAGTGCCACTGTGTGGGAGGTTGGAAAAGAAAATGCCCCAACACACCACATCTGAGGGTTGCAATGCATGTTGCTTGCCAACCACGTCATCCGGTGGGTGTCAGGCGCTATGTAGGTGGCATTAGCCAGGTCTTCGATGTGTTCTGGCTTGTATATATACCTCCCTGCCTGCGGCACAGGCACTGCCTTTGTCCCCCACACCAGCCACAGAGAGCGTATTGTACTCGGTCCACGGTTGCTGATTCATTGTGATGCGTTGTATCCTCGAGTGAACGTCACACACTAGTGGCACCACCACCCGCCATCCGAGAGCTGTATTGACTTTGCGCGCTTCCGTTGTATTCACCTCGCCACGCATATTGCACCGTTCAGTACCAGTGCTCTTGGGCCAGGCAAAGTAGACCGCAGCAACTACCAATTCTGGCACAATGGGTACCACGACAGCGCACTTCATGTGTTCCCGGAATGTACAGCTCGTGTTGCAACAGTCGTTGTCAACACATCCCGGTTGTGGAGCACTGCTGCACAGGAATCACACGACCATCTGGACTGTTCCGTACCTACAGGCAGCCTCCCGGTGCATGGTGGCAGGGAGGTATATATACAAGCCAGAACACATCGAAGACCTGGCTAATGCCACCTACATAGCGCCTGACACCCACCGGATGACGTGGTTGGCAAGCAACATGCATTGCAACCCTCAGATGTGGTGTGTTGGGGCATTTTCTTTTCCAACCTCCCACACAGTGGCACTGTACGGTACCAAACGGTGGCACAAAATTTAGGTACCCCAATTCGGGCACCTGAGGTGCCCGGAATGGTGGAAAAGTGGGGTTCGATGGGTTTCCGGACCGATCTGGGGGGGTTTGGAGGGTTTACGGGGGCTTTGGGGCCTCTGCGCCGGTTTTTTGAAAAATCGTGTTTGTCCACGTAAAAGGGTGGCATTTGACCCCCCCTAGGGCAGTGATTAAATAAACGTTGAAAACGTTTAGCGTTTATAAACGTTTAGCGTTTCTCAGAATTCTGAGCGGAAATAAACGTTCGGATAAACGCTTAATAAACGTTTCCTGCAGGCTCTGCCACTGAGTCACTTTACATCATAATATATCATGGCCAGCACACCACACCCCAAATTCCAGGGCGGGGGGTCACCGCTGCGGTGAGGACAGCAAGATGTCGAAGCGCAAGGTCGAAAACATCGGCGCTATTTCTGGCCACTTCTTGTACCCGTGCCTGCTGTACCAGGTGCCTGTTCCAGTCAGCTGCCTCCCATCAGAGGAGGCATCTGAGAGACTCTCGTATGGCGTCCCTGTGCTACATGCTCACAGGTGAGGCACCACACCCGAGGACGCGCTCCCTGGCAACGGATGCGCCGTGCCACAGACCCAGCTGCCGTAAGCTCCCAAGAACAGCGTCAAATGGGACACGAACTGTACCATACTTCTCCCACAACTGTTCCTGGCGCGATTGCCTCATATTGGCTTGCCTTTTGGCCTCTGGAGGGCACCGAGAAGCTGTTATGTTTCAGAACAATCAACGACAACAGTTCTTCTGTGCATCTGGCAGGTTGAGGTGTGCTTGTTCTGCTTGATGTGTCCTGTGGTGTGCAGCCCAGGTACAAGTTCTGTCCCAAAAATTTTGGTTGCTAAAAACGGCATCGTCGGGGGCGTACCACCCCCTGGGAGTGGGCGGAATTGAGTTTCCGGAGCATATTGGGCACTTTCTGCCACCAGAATCGTGTGGGAGTGTGTGAGGTCAGATTATGTGGGTGGGGTGTGGGCACAAGCTGCTTCGCTAAATAAACGCTAAACGTTTAGCGTTTATAAACGTTTAACGTTTATTTAAAAACGGTTTCTGAAATAAACGTCGTTTATTGGGTTCACTGCCCTAGGGGGGGGGGGGATCTTCTTTGGTTCCCACGCATATGCCCCCAATAGACTAGCCACACTCCGCACACATCGGGTTGGTGAAACGATTTTTCAAAGAAATCTCGAAGCGGCAAAAAAAAGCAAAAGAAAGAAAGAAAACGAACGGGGGCGTTAAAAAAAATCCCGAAACATTCCCCAACGACACGTTAACGAATTCAACTTAAGCGGTGTCGGGTTTCGAGCCATCCCCTCCCCCCCCCCCCCACCCCCCCCTCCAAGATCCACAGAAAGGCACGGGAAGGCTCCCCTTCCAATGGGCCTCCAACTGCCACATGACAATACAAATGCAGTATCTTCCAAACAAAAGGAAAGGCAGAGCGGGAGGAAGTCGGGCCGCAGCTACACACAGACACCGATTGGCAGGCCAGAACAACCGCTCTTGGGTCACCCAGAGGGCCCTTTTGGCTAGGCGGCAAAGCGGATGCATGGGGCAGCGCCGGCGCGAGAAGGAAGTGTTGTGGAAACCAGAATGAAAAAGCTTGCGGCTGTTGCGGCCTTTCCGCAAAGTGAGCGGGTGGCCCAAACAGCCGCAGCCCCTGCGCACCCCCCTCCCCTCCCCTCCACCCCCGCCGAGGAAAGCCGGAAAAAGGGGGGGGGGGGGATGGTGTGGTGTGGCCGAGGCACAACAGACTAAGTACGACTTCCATATCAATCAGACAAGGGTTGAGTGGAGGGATGGTGCAACATGTGCCCCGGGGCGGGGAGGAGGAGGGGGGGGGGGTGTGTGGGGGATGAAGGAAACAACTTTCATAAGGGAAAAGGCATTAAAAGGCGGAAAGCCAGCCTCACGCACGCTCTCGCTCCCTCCCCTCAGCTGCAACATGCAGCTGCGCCCGGTGTGGTAATGCAAGACCTACCCAAGACCGAGGTTCCCTGCGGGGAGTGGGTCGGTGACATTGCTCTTTGGGGAGGCGGAGGGGTTGGGTGGTGGTGGTGGTGGGTGGCAGGGCTCTGCACTCTCGGGCGAAACCCTACCCTCCCTCCCCACTTCCCATCCGTCCCTCCCTCACACGCTCTCTCTCCCTCTCTCTTCTCTCTTCCCCCCTCACACCGAAGGAGAGGGGGTGGAGAGGGGGCAGGCAGGGGCAGTGAAGCAGAAGAAAGGCGAACCACAGAGAGCTGACGGGCAGAGCCCATCATCCGTTACCACCCAGTAGTTGGCAAATGTTGGATTTAGCGGATCAGCAGCGTACAGAATGTCGGGCGCAGCAGTCTCTTGCGGACGAGAGACCCCTGCCCGTGAGCTGATACGCGATTGCCATCCCATTGGAGGCCTTCGCTCTGCGCCCAACTGTGTCAGTTTGTCCCCCCCCCCCCCCCCACACCTTTTGTGTTATGAGGCGGCTCATTTTTAGGGGGGAGGGGGGGGGGGGGGGGCATGTCTTTTTCGGAAATGTGACCCACACCGGCAAAACAGCGTGAGCACATGAGAACACGAGGCAATAGCCTCAGGGGCACAGGGCAGTGTCTGTGTGTGTGGGGAAGAGGTTGTGTAAGGATTCCTTGCCACGGGGCAACGGTGTGTGCGTGTGTGCGGGTGGGTGAGGGGGGAGACAAAGCTAGGGACAGAGGGGGGGTGGGGGCAGAGCTCCCTCCCGCCATTCCCGATAGATAAGTATCACCCAAACATGCAGCGAGTGCTTGAGAGATTGCGAGATGTGGACATGGCATCTGCCCCTCTGGGGCAGATGCTAATTGGCATAGCAAAAGGGGGGGGTCATCGCCACGGGGTGCGGCGAGGGCATTCTTTTGGTGTGTTTCCTCCTTTTGATAAGGAGGAAAATTCCGCCGGAAACTAACGGGGTAGCGAAAAATACACCCGAAAAAGCGAGATTTTAACAGAATATAAACCTGAACCCTGATGATACATCCATCCAGGGAAGGGGTATGGAACATCATTCAAAATGGCGTGATCATGGAACCCCCCTGGAACTGGCACAGGGGTGGCACAGAACTGGCACAGAACCCTCTGTGCCCTATATGATCACGCGATCAAATCGCTCGAACATATCTGCCTGTGCGAATTTCCTGTAAAATTTGGCACCTGCGTACGTGTTGACGAACTTACCCCTCTCAGATTGCCGTCGGAGTGAGGGGGGGAAGGGTTGGAGGGGAGCGTTTTGAACGATATTCTGTTTAACTTTATGGGCATGCCTTGATCCTGCCCCCAACTCTCTGAGAGAGGAGGGTCGCATCCCTCACACAAGTTCTTCTAGCCGCACGGAGACACTGCCCCATGCCATCTCTTTCCCTTCTCCTTGCGCCACTTCCTTGACAAACGTGTTGCTCGTTTGTTTGGCTGATCTACTTTTTTTTATGCCAAGAAGTGCACCAAACGCAAAGCCGACCACCTCCCCTGTTCACTCAAATAGGTTCTCTCAACGAGGTTCGCTGCATGGATGAGGGGGAGGGGTAGACAGAGAAATATCAACTGAGGGTAGGATAGTGCAGGGTCGTCCCTGGAGAAAAAAGAGAGAGAAATAGCCCACCTTCCACTTAGGGTAGAAGCACAGTTGGGGGGGGGGGGTAGGCAATAATGTCGAGAAAGTAGGGGGGCAGTGAAATAGAACAAAAAAGGGAAGCACAAATGGCGGAGGGGAGGGGGAGGGGGTTTTGCTGTGTTGGTGGTGATCAGCTCAATAGCAAGGGTGTGAGCTTTCTCATGAACCACGTAAAAAAACACGACGTATCGAAGGTTCGCGCGCTGCAGGCGACAGGTGGCGGTGTGGTGTGTGGCAAGACCAAAGCCTGCGTACCATATGCCCAAATCCGAGGCAGGCCTGGGTGATGACTCTGCTGATGTGCCAAGCCCCACCATCTCTGCGTGGCACACACAAGTCATTCCCAAGGCCCGGAAGGGGGGGCGGATTTGGCTGCCAACACACGGCTGTTCAAAAAAAATGCCAGAATGGGGGGGGGGGGGGGGCCAGTGTAGGTATAATACAGGTCCCCAAAATCTGCATCCTGTTTAATACAGTTTAATACAGTTTAATACAGGTTTAATACAGGTTTAATACAGTTTAAGACAGTTTAATACAGGTTTTGTACACTATAGTACCCTTGTGTGCAGGTCATGGGGGCAGAGGGGGTGTCGCTTCTTTGGAGAGGGGGCCCGGCCTGGAAGTAGGGGTTCTCTACAACACGGCTGAAGATGAACCGACACCAGGCGATGTCGATCATTGCCCTCTCGCTGGCTGAGGGCAGGGGAACACCTAGCGCCATCCGCTTCGCCGGTCCTGGGCCGTCAGTCCCCGGGGCCTTCCTCTTCGGGGTGGTGGTGGGGGCGTCCGTGGCCTTCTGCTTCACGGCCTCGGGGGCCTTCTCGCAGCCCCGCAGGTGGCTCTTGAGCCGCGATGCGGACTTCCCCGAGGCGCGCAAGCCACAGTGCTTGCACTTCGTCGCCTCGGTGAACTCACCGTGGCTCCAGCAGGCAGGACGTCCCCCCGACATTTTTCCCAGGTGCAAATTTCTCGGGCGCGCTTCGCGCGCCCGAGACTACGCGGAGATGGCCACTCGCATACGCTCAAGGACTTGCGAGACAGGCACACGCTACAGGGGGGGTCTGGGGGGCGGAGCCCCCCAGCCGCCGGAGGCCACGGTAGTGAGCATCTGTTCCTTGCACGTGTCAACGACTTGCTGCACGAACTTGACAGACAGCTCTTAGACTCAAGGCGGCTCTGCACCGGGGCTGAACATGCTCCCCAGCCAGGAGACCCCATTCCTACTGGTCCCCAGGGAAATCTCCCCCCGCCCCCGCTAAAAGTGACCCCCCAGGGGGCCCAAACTGCGGGGGGGGGGTCTTTGACCCCCCCCCCGACCCCCCTTAGATTAGGCCCTGTGATGGATAATCCTCCTGCGTGGGGGTCTGTGTGGTGCCGTACCTGCAGTGACAAACGTACCTTGTACTAAACTCAAAAAGCGCCGAGTTTAATACAGTTTAATACAGTTTAATACAAACGTGTTTAATACAGTTTAATACAGGGCCTGCCTACACTGGGGGGGGGGGGGGGGCGCCGAGTCACATCGCTGTTGCTGGCAGCTGAGTGCAGTTTTGTCCGACACAGGGTCATGCTCGAGAGTGGCCAGGTTCCTCGAGCATGGATGGTGGGATAATTAAACCCTGTGCCTGGAATTTTGACCGAGTTAGATAAAATTTTCAGTGCAATCCTTCAGCACCTCCCCCCTAGATTTTTAGGTTTTCTTGACCCAATGGTCGAAATCTGCGACATAGTGGAAATCCCGGGGACATGTCGAATTCGAAAATTTTGGGTTAAAAAACCCCAGGGGGGACCCTTTGGTTTCACCCCCTGTTGGGGGGCCTGGTGGGCGTTCAGGTGAGCTGCGACCCTTGGTTCTGACAGAGTGCGGCAATGGTAATCAACCGTCGTGAACGTACTTTCGTGCCGGCATGGCTATTCATGGGCACCGTGGCATGTCGCCACATCCGTTCCGATCACAAGTGCCAGAGGCAAATCAGGAGTCCTGGTCCAGTGCAGGCACCTGCGCTGCAGATACCCAAGGGACTGTTGTGCACAAAAATGCACACACAAGGACATCAACTGACCGAGGCAATGCAGCTCGCAGCCTATCGATTCGATTCGGGGCACAAGCCTCACGAGCTGGTCACGCGATACCACGTTACTCTGCGTGGCGTATTCCGTGCAGCCGAAATGGCTTGGGCAGCAGTGCACAGGGGACCTTCTGCTGCACTGCGACAGGACAACCCAAGCACGTGCCGCGTACATCCAGAGGTGAAGTTGGATGAGGAAGATCAGTGGCTTCTGGGAGGAAGAGGGCGACCGCGTCCACGTCGCGGATAACACACTCAGCACACGAGCGGGCGTTGCAAGAAATCCCCCATGTGTAAACAGGGGAAATCGGGCTTTTAGGGGATCCTGGTCAGGAATAAAAATTTCCACACATATTTTTCGACTTCCTGAGGCCAAAAACCGGTGTTCCTGGACCCAGATGTGACATCTGGATGACATAATAAAAATCCAGAGTGCCTTAGAGGCGCGCGGGACATTTTTTTGGGGTTCGTGACTGGGGACCCCCTATTTTGGGGGATTTCCCGTAGGTGGAAAATGTCGATTTTCCAATTTTAAATCACTCTGGGGGCACCTGCGGGGCCATATTTTGCATTTTCAGACAGGGGACATATACCCTACAAACCCGATTTTCGGGTTTTTTGACCATTTTTTGCCGTGTGCGAAAACGTGATATTTTTTGGACAAAATTCCAGGCACAGGGTTTTATGAGTCGCCAGGCATTAGGTTGATGCACATCGCCAGTCCGTTGTATCGATACGGCGGGTTAGGGGAAGAGAATGTCGACAAGCTTGTCGAAGTCATGCCTGTGGTTGGGTTGTGGTGGTGAAGTGACTGGCACACGTGAAATGAAGCTGCCCGTTGCAGTTGCGATGTGACAGCCCGAATGACCTGGGCCTGGTCGCTATTACTATAGCATCGTGCCACTAAGTGCACCACATCACCGTATGACCCCACCCACCGACAAGATGTTTGCTGATTGCAGGCTGCATACTACCACCACCCCGAGTTTTGATGAGCCAAGGAAACCACCAGATAACTGGCACTAGCCGCAGCCTGATTGCCAAATCAAATTCCGAATTATCACATGCAAACCCAAACAGACAAACGAATGCACTGAGCACCACGTGGATGACATACTTGACTTTTGTCTGCCACCCCTCAGGAGGGGTCCACGCCACACGGCCGGTAGGGGCCGAGCCGAACCAGTCCTGGGCCAGCAGCTCTGCCGCGGTGGGCGAGCCCTCCAACACATCGTTCAGTGGCAGGGGGAGCGCATCGCTGGCACCGCCGCTAATGTGCGAGACAGGCAGGGTGCCGTGCAGGAGGAGGTGCAGCACACACCCCACGTTGGCGATATCGGCTTTGCTGGCATCGGGGCAGACACGGCGCCTGGGCGCACGCCTGAAGGCCGCACAGATGGGCGCATCGGTCGCGACAAGGCACCGCACCCGGGTGAAGTCCAACAGCAGCAGCTTCCCCTCCCCTGTCACCATCATGTCCACCCCGCGCACCCCGCCGTACGCCACCTTCACCTGGGTATGCAAATACCCCAGCACCCCGGCCAGATCCTTCACGACGGACTGAGCCGACCGCACCTCCAGCCGCCCGCTCTGCCCCTGAACCCAGGTCAGGAGATCCACCTGCTCCACAAAGGCACCCACCACGGTGTGCACCGCATCCTTCGAATGGAAGGAGCGCACGAAGCTCCCGCAGCAGGGGTGCCCCAGCAGCTTCAGAACCTGCACCTCCAGGAAGAGCGCCTCCCACTCCTCGTCTCCGAGGCTGCTCTTCGGGCACACCTTCATGAAGTAATGCCTCACAGGCGCCGTGCCGAGGTAGGTGCATTTATAGAGCGACCCAACACCCACGCGGCGGATGGGTAGGTGCTTGCTATACCAAAACGTCAGCTTGATCTCCTCCTCCTCCAGCGGCGTGAACCCCTCCGATGCAAGCGAGTCTTCGGTTGGCGGGAGCTCAAACACCTGCCCCCGGAGCGCGGCCCTCAGCTGCATCGCAGCCTCCTCGGGGGAGGGGCGGATTGCATTCGCGAGGCTTGCAGAGAACCCAATGGCGCGCACGCGGTGCCCCTCCCCTTCCGCATCCCACCACTTCCTGGCTCTTACCTCGATGCCCTGCCTGTGCTTCCGCGTGGCGGACGAGTAATCCCCATACCCCGCGAACCTCATGTTGTGCGCGGTATACCACACCAGATAGAGCGGTTTCTGCTCAGCCATCACGACTCCCTGCATCTTCTTCCGCGGCCTCCACGCCCCTTTAGGCTTCTCCGCCACAGGGGGTGGTGCAGCGGGTGTGGAGGGTGTGGCCTCCCCAACAGGGTCCAGGGGCTTCCTGAAGTCAGCGAGGGGCACCAGCTTGAGGTGTCCAAAGCGCTTTGTGAGTGCGGAGGTCGTGGGGAGAGAGGATGCGACAGGAGGGGGGGGCCCGCGCTGCGCCTGCGGGGGGGGGAGCAGCAGCGGGTCTGCCCCGCTGCTGCCGATGGGCAGCGACTGGGAGGGGGCGCGGTCGAAGCATGTGACAGGGTCGCCTCCGAAGAGGATGGGCTCCG
This sequence comes from Rhynchopus euleeides, assembly GCA_963210315.1. Classification (NCBI taxonomy): domain Eukaryota; phylum Euglenozoa; class Diplonemea; order Diplonemida; family Diplonemidae; genus Rhynchopus; species Rhynchopus euleeides. Next base: position 1,143,813 of record OY723274.1, read on the forward strand.
ACACCCTGCGGCACACCAGGGGGTGCGAGCCGCGGCGCTCGGTGTCGGAGCTGTTCTCATCGGAGGGCATGTCCCAAGAGGGGGCCCTGTCCTGCAGCCCGAGGCTGTTGCGGTGTGCCTGCCTCCCGCGGGGAGGCTGGGAATGGTTGTCGCATAGTGCGGCTGTGACTACCGGGTGAGGCGTGTGGGCTGACACCGGGCTGGTGCACTCCTCGCTCAGACTGTCATCGTGTGTGTCCTCCAAATCCCCTCGCATCAACAGATATATCAGGCAGCCACCGGGGTGTGCGCCGTAGTGTGTGTTGTGCTGTGTGCTGTGTGCTGTCTGCGGGTGGGCGTGGAGGGTGGAGGGTGGGCCATTTTTTTCCAAAATAGCAAGCCTCCCAGCACTCCCTCGCAACGTTTTGCCCTTATTGTGGTGCGTGGAAGGGGGGTGTGTGGGGTGTGGCAGAGCTGCACTCCCGCTCATGCACCTCCAATAAAAGGCGAGGGTTTTTTTGGGGGGGAGGCCGGCCCTGGGCTGGGGAGCGACAAGGCATCGCAGCAAGGATCCGATCGGATCGGAAATTGGCAGGAGGCAGAAAGAGGAAGGCGCAAAGGTGGCTTCGCTTCAATTGCATGTGGGTGCCTCTGGGTGGGGGTGGGGGGTGGCCAGCGGTGTGCAGGGTTCAGGCGTGAGGCCTGCAGCGACAGCATTGAGTGGATGAAAGGGATCGGGAATGAAGCAGAAAGAGGGTTAGAAAAGAGGAAGCAAGGTCGAAGTCAAAATAAAAGTGGCGTTTCAGCTCTGCCGCCCTCTGTTCTGCCCCTTGTAGTTTTGCTTGATGCATTTGGCGTTTTCCCACACACACTGACCAAACCCTCTCGCTGAGAGGGCGGTGTGTAGAGCGCAGCGACCAGGAGCTGAAATGCCACTTTCTGAGCGAAAGTTGTGTGCGTCGTAATTATGTCTGCCACACGAAAGACCAGTGTGAACCCACAAACAAGAAATACAACGGGGGTTCCGTGCAGGATCATTTCTGGAGAAATGCGAATAGGTAAAAAAAAGGGTTAAAAATGGTTCTTACCTTCATCGATCGCACGAAACACACAGAAAGTATTTTCCCTGCAAACACTGCAGTGTGTGATTGGCAGGCGCATGAAACTGTGTGCTACGGCAACCGCCCCAAACTTCTCCGATCGCTGCATTTTCCGCCTAACAAGTCCCTTGTTGGGAGTAATAAAAGCAATGGGCTGGCCTTCTCCCTCTGTGACAAACTGCGTGACGGCGCATCACGCCTCTTAGGACCGTTCGCTTTTCCGCACTTGTGAGAGAAGGCCCTTTGGGGTGTCTGCTATTCGAATTATTCCCCCCGAGGTGGCAAAGGAGGGACACAGACGCGGGGGCTGCAAACCCCTCCGTCAAACCCGAATGTGGAGACACCGCCACACCCTTCCCCCGCATAACGGGGGTAGAATTAGAATCACCAGAAGTTCTGGAAAACATGAGATGGGCAAATGGAATCCTCCCGCTGCACGGGGCCAAATGGAAGGAGCAGGGTGGGGTGCGCGCACCCCTCCCCGCACCCCCACACGGCTGCCAGCGAGACACAAGGATTCCAACACAACGGAGGATCGGCGCTGCCCTCGGCCTGCGTTGCCTGCCTATCTTGTGCGTCGACAGAACTTGCAGGTGGTAAAGAATTGGATATCATTCAAGGCACAGCGTCTGCATTGCATCCCCCCCAGATGCCAAGGGCTTGGGTGGGTTGCGGCGCAGCTGCAAGGGGCCTTGTCGATGTGCCGGGCAGGGGCGGGTTTGTGTTGGGAAGAACAAGCAGAGATGCGGAGGGCGAAGCCGTGGCCGCACAGCATAAAGAGTGAACCAAGGGGAAGAACTGGGGAGGGCAGGGCAGCGGCACAGACATCACTGCCTCTGTGCGCGGCGCTTTTTCCTCCCGCTGGCCCAGTCCCACAGGGACCCCACAGGGCGCTCGATGAAGACGAACGCGATGCAGGCGCTGAGGTAGCTTCCCACTGTGCATGTGATCCAGAAGCACAGCAGCCACACATCGCTGTAGTGGGGCAGTGTGGGGCTCACGCCTGTCTTCAGCACTGCGTACACCATCGGGTGGATTAGGTAGACACCATATGTCACGCGCCCCATCGGCTCGAACAGTGGGCACGACAGGAAGCGTGTGACCCACCCACCGTGCCCGTGTGCCCACACAAGCGAGAGCACAGACAGCGCAAGCCCCCAGAAGCAGTGGTATACAAACTGGTCGAGGTCCTGCATGCCCTTGCTCCAGTGGATGCCGTGGTAGCCTAGGGAAATACGCTGGGCCTGCCACTGCAGCGTCAGGCAGCCCATCATGACGATGGCGCAGAGGGTGTAGGCCAGATAGCGCACCACGCGGCTGTTGCACGCTTGATGTGTGCTGACACGGTTTTGTTCGCCAGTGCGATGCCTGCAAGAACCCCGTAGAAGTAGGGTGCTGCACGGATGTAGGGATAGATGTATGAGTCTCCGCCAGTGTTAGGCTCGTCGTACGACCCGCCAAGCGTTGAGGCGCAGATGATGGCAACGACGAGCGTGACGGCAGGGAGGGACAGGGAGACCCACTTCAGGGTGGGGTGATCGACTGTCAGGGCATGGAACACCACCATGGGGACGCCGACTAGCACAAACTGCATGTCGTTAGACAGGTACCACGAGTGCCCGAGGCACGTCAGGTCGGTCTTGCCCCGCACATTGTTGATGTACAGCAGATCGCGCCACCAGTTCTCACCACACCCAGAGGCAATCGTGCCGCCATTGGTGTACCAGATGGAGAAGGGTGCGATGCACATGTGCTGCAGGAGATTGTACGACGCAAGGATCACGAGACCGTACAGAGGTGTGAGGCGCACGTATCTGTCGACATAGATCATCAGGACACGTGGCACCGCCTGGAGTGGTGTGAGGGTGCGCGGGAAGCTCTTCATCAGCAGGTATGTCGCAAGGAACCCAGACATGTAGAAGAATGTGTCGACTGCGTAGAGTCCCGAATTGACAATGACCCAGCGGTAGTTCGCAGCGACATTGCTCTCCACATCCGCCATGTTGTCCAGACCAGGCATGATGGGGTAGACCACACAGTGCCCCAGCAAGACCCACATGATGGAGAACACACGCATCCCGTTGAGGAAGTTGGTGGGGCGCTCTGGCGAGATGAAGAGGAGAGCGTCGAGCGAGGCACGAAGGTCCCAGCACGCCGCCAGCTTCCAGACCCAGCTCTCTGTCGCAGGCGGCAGTGAACCCCTTGCCTGGGCAGTGTCATTGAGACCCTTGGTGCTCGGCAGCAGCTTTGTGTTCTCATCAGCGCCTGCACCCGAGTGTTTCGACATCAGAAACTGGGCCACTTCACGAGCAACAGCCGCGAGGGTTGCAAGGGTGACAACAGCAGCGATGCTGGTGAAGATGCCTGCGGTGCTCTGTGCCTTCGGGTCGTCGCCATACTCCTTCTCGTCGTCGTCGCACGCGAAGATGGCAGGATGCCCGGACCTCAGCGACCCAAGTGAGGGGTTCACCAGGGCGTCAAAGACGATGTTCAAGTCCAGCGTGCTGCAGGTCTGCGGGACACACACAGAGGAGATCACCATCCCGGCTGCAGCCAGCTGGCAGAAGTGTACGGGCTCCTTCTCCTGGGTTGTTTTGCAGGCCTGGAAGCCGCTGACCTCCAGCCCGGCGATGGCAGGGATCATCTCGAAGTAAGGCGAGTCGTCCGTCAGGTGGAAGGACGGGAGCTGCATGGCAGACGCCGCAACCATCGCCCCCGACTGGTCCATCACACAGCGCTGCACAGCCTCAACAGTGTCATTGGAGGCATCTAACTTCAGAAGCTCCAGTAGCTTCTGCAGCATCTCCTCTTTCGGGTCGAGGGGTGCGCCTGCCATAAGGGCGGCAAGATCGACACGGCGCCCAGCTGTGGGCTGCAGGCTGTTGAGATGCGCAGCATCGCTGCAGACGAGGCTGCTGAGCAGGGCACACAGGGCCAACATGCTGATGTCCATCGTATGTTATCTGGTGGCGGGTGGAGTGGTGAAGGCACGAAGAGCAGACATGGGGCATGGCACTCTGGCAACTCTGCCATGCTGGCTAGGAAGGGTGGGGGCACGGGCACGCCCTGTTGTCAGAACCCCATCAGTGCAGGTATTGCACGCAGCCTGTACAGACAGCTCGCGACCATCGGGGGAGTAAGACCGGGCCAGATAGTCAGTGGTGTAAACCCCGGGTTCGTTGTACACACGAGAGCAGCAGTGTCCGATTCATGAGAATCGTGTATTATCACGAGAAACTACGAACGTTCAACCTCGTCTTTCAGTTTATGACACGTGCAGTTTCCCTGGATCTTTTTGCAAACAGTTGTAATCGAACTTGAATATCGGGGCGGCAGCAGTGAACGGTCACCGGGAACGGAGCCGATGGGGTCGCTGAGGCCCGCTGATACTGACATGTGTTGGCTGTACTGACATGTGCATGAGTTGCTGAAACATCAGCGGCTACCTGGGAAGGTGGCAATTACAGTGTGACTACAGATGACACGCAGAACACGACACAACACAACACACAGGCGAGAGGGAGATAGACCATGAACGGAGGGCCAGGATTATCTGAGACGGGCATGGACAGGGGAGGATTGCGGAGGGTGTAGATGGGTGTATTGGGGTGTAGAGGGGGAGACATGAGAATATCTCACCCAACTTGCTCCAAAGCAACAATGCATACAGTGGCCTTCACTCTGTTTCAAACTTTGTCATTATGACGCTGTTAGGGAGGGGGGTTTGGTCGTCCAGCACCTTCTTGCAATGCTAGGGAGGGGGGTGTCATTTCACTTTCTTTTGAGAGAAGGCAGGCGGGGTCAACTTTTTGGGATTCCGGGAATGCTCGGGGAAAGACGGCAGGTAGAGCCATTTGGGCCCCACGAAAGGTTCCTATCGTGAGTACGTTTTTTTTCTCTCTTTTTTTTTCTTTTTTGGTGACAGGTCCAGGGGTTTTTCTAGGATTCGGATTTTTTGAAACGGGGGGGGTCAGTCGTGTTTTTTGCCTCAAAAAATTTTAAGCGCGGGGAGAACCAGGGTTTCCGCGAATAGCCATCGGTGCCAAAAACGGTGGCTAAAAACCAGCTTGTCCGCAAACCCCCCCTAAACATTTTTTTTCGCGCGCCTTCGGCGCGCTCGATCAACGTGCCCACTACCGGGCACTCTGATGGTTCCACAGCCCCCAAGGCAAGTGAGCCTTCGACCGAAGGACGTGTCTCCCCGGTTTCGTCCCTTGAGTTCAGTGATCGCGCTCTCCGTATCCTCTTGCAAGGGCCTGGTCGCTAGACACAACACAGGGGGTCCGGGGGGCGGAGCCCCCCAGCCGCCGGAGGCCACGGTAGTGAGCGTCTGTTCCTGGAGGGCGTCCAGATTCGATGGGATTGGCTGCGTCCAGCTTACTGAGGCTACTGAGGGTCGTCCGGTCTCCATCATCCGATGTGACTCCTATCGCGCAGCACAAGACAAGGTAATCTACAGGTCCATGCCACAGGTCGGGGCGAAGCTCCCCAGACCCCCTGGCCCCCCTCCAGAAAGTGTGACAAAAAAAATTCCACCGTTGGGGTAATACCGCCTTGGCGAATTCACAGCGTCTCCCAAAAACGAAGAACGACGCCCCAAAAATTCACAAAAATTCACAAAAACCGCGCTGCTATTTTTTGCGATTTTTTGTGAAATGGTTTCCAATTGTGCTATTTTTTGTGATTTTTTGTGAAATGGTTCGCGATTGTGCAACAGCCACTCATGCCTTGCGATGCTCAAGTGCCTGCTGGACCCCTATGTCCTTCAGGCCCCAAAGCAGGCAACGATATGGGAGCAACCTAATAGGGGAGGTGAAGAGGGCACGGGTCTTAGCCTGATGACACACTGCAACCTCAAGGTGACTGGCGACACCTCTCCCACAGTCTGCGGCGACTCTGCCGTGGCGACAAGGCTTCCTGTCATGGGAGATCGCTGCGTGGATCAACGTGGCACTACCCGTGTGCTCGGCAGGTTGTTTCGGCACCTGTTTTCTCCGTGTCATGCTTTTCGTGAGCGTGTCAGGGATGTTGGCACACGCTGGGGAGGGTTCACATGATGACATAACATATATCAGAAGCACACACCCACGTGGCGCTGTCCTTGGCAGGACTTTGAAAGTGCCGCCTTGATATCCTTGTTGGATAGAACCCTCATAGCACACCCTCAATCAGCTGACGCGATTGTGCGATTTTTTGTGAAATGGTTTGAGAGCGTGTGATTTTTTGCGAAGCCTGATATTTTTTGTGACGCTTTGCTATTTTTTGCGATTTTTTGTGAAATGGTTTGAGACCCGAAGGGGGTCGGGTACCCCCTCTGTCCCCAGCACCAAGGGGGGTAGGGTAGGTCCCAGTCACCCCAGGGCAAGGATTTGCCTTGCAGTTCGCCACTGCTTGCCGTTTCGTGGATCTCCACGACCTGTGCCACGCACCTTCGTTAGAGCAGCGACCTCAGGGGTGGGAGATGGCGTGACCGTTGTGAGATCCAAGACGGACGCTGACACACACGGCCAATGTGCGTTGGTCCACTGCCGAGGAACCCTGAGGCAGCACTTCCTGCAGTGGCTCCAGGGTGGCACGGCCCCGGGCCGTGTTTCCCCAGCTGGCGCAGCAGATACAATGCGTACCTTCAGGAGGAGTTGGGCAGCACGTCCACCACCCTTTTTCCATAAACCCAAACCACTGCATCCGCCATTAGTGCCCAAGTGCCAGCACCGCCCAAAACGCAAGAAGGCGCAGAAAGTCGCAAAAAGTCACAAAAAGTCGCAGAAGTCGCAAAAATTCACAAAAATTCACAAATTTTGCACTGCGAAATTTTGCTATTTTTTGGAGGGTGTCCTAAATTTAGGAAATTTTTGAAAAATTTGGAAAATTTTGGGGGATTTTTTGAAAAAATGGCAAAAAAAAGGGTGTGGGGAGTTGGGTCCAGTTTAGCAAAATCCGTGTATTTGGACGCGGCCCCTCAGATAAGGAAGCCGCGTCTCAGGTGCAGGATGTGGGGTGTTGTCGATTTTTCAGGGTTCGACATTCTCGGGCTGGACGGAGAGAAACGGTGGGTGCAACTCTGATCAGAAAAAACTTCAACCGAAAAAACGGGGTGTAGCTCCCTGACTGACGAGCAGCGGGAGGTGGCGAAGAGAAGCTCCTCATGCGTGGCGGCCTCCCTCGTTCGCGGCGGGTGAGGCATGCGGGGGTACGAGAGCGGCACCCGCCTGAGTTCTTTATGGAACCCACAAACCTGGGTGGCCTCACGGATGTGAGGTTGGAAATGCTCCGGGAGACAGCCGATGGCGCCTCAACGCCACAGGCTATCGTTGCCGGCTTGGTGCCCATATGGTGCAAGATGAGCGGCGGAATCCGCGAACTTCGGGAACTATCAGGTAGTTTGAACGCTGAAGACTGCCCCGCCAGGCTGAATGGGAGTCACAACGCGATGAGGAACAAGGATCAGCAGCGCCCTTTGCGGCAAACACAGGGCAGCTCTCCCTGAGCAGCTGGGAATGAAACGGGACGGAACTAACGAGCAGCAGCGAAAATGTTGCAGAGCACCAGTAACCACAACGAGTCCATGACACAAGTGGAACTGCAGACACGGGGCAGCCAAGAAACCGACGCAGTCGCAGGAGACCACCTCCACTGTCAGAACGAGCAGAACTGAGAGACACTCAATGGGATGGAGCGGAATCACTGGAACGGGGACACACTGATGGCACACAGGACAGACAGACAGAAGTCAGAGTGAAACGGTTGTACAAAGGGGTCGGCTTTACCGACGTCCTTAGTACAGAGTGAAACGACGACGCCGCCGAAGGCGGCCAATCCGCCGCCCGAAGGTTTGTTTGTGCGCACCTGTACGTGTATGGGTGTCCATACGTGCGCTGCCAACAGTCTTTTTTACCGTGACCTGAGCAGGTTATAGCAAAAAAGACCTGGTGTCTGCTTCGTGTGCACAAGCGGCCCACTATTGACCCCCCCCCCCCCGCCTCCCTTGCCGTTTGCTCTGGCCCGTTTCTCAGCCTTACTCACTGCGGCTTCGTATCTCGTCACTCTGTTATTACTCTCCCGGTAGGCTGATCAGCAGCATTATGACCGGTCCTGTCAGGGGAATCTGGGAGGGGGGACGGGGGAATACTCTGTTGCACCGGCTCCCTTCCATGGGAGGGTGCGCTGGGGCTGTAACGCCTGGCACGAGGTTCCAAATCGGGGTCTCCGAGGGGCGGAGGAGAGAGTCCTCAGCCGAACATCAGCTTTTATAAACGCAGCAGGAAAACAAAGGGCCGCGAATTTCGACACCTTCACCGTGTTGCGTTGCCCGGAGTACCAGGGCAAGCCCCCCGGAGACTCCACTGTGGTGCCAGGCCCATCAGGGGCATCGCATCGCATCGACCGGCACACCCTGTGGTGTGACGTGGCTGTCTTCTCAAGGAGCCGGCATCCTTGCAGCGTTTGGAGGAGCCCTTCAGGAGGCATCACTCAGGGACCAACAGCATCTCAACCGCTTGGCGGGAGACCCCCTCATGGGGCTGCACCCGTGCACCGACGACCCAACACGCTAAGCGGGAGAACCCCTCAGGGAGACTCACCCCGACCCGATAGCACGCCGCTTCTCCAGTGGAAGAGCCCCATCAGGGGGCATCGTTCCGGACTTGCGTTTCCTCTGGTCCCCGCAGGCAGTCGGGGCACCCCCGGTCGGTGGCAGCGTCTGCACTTCGCTTGGGTCCGTAGGCACCGTGCTTCTCAGGGGCACGCGGCATCCCATCTCCCCCCGGGGGAACCGGGAGAACCGATCCGCAGGGTTCAACGACGTATGTACATATCTCGCGGCGAAGGAGCATCCCGCATTGCTCAATGTGGAGACGATCTGCCCGATCACTTTCCCTGCCCAACCATCTAAGGAGTAGCCCGCGTTCACTCCCTGAACGACAGCGGTGTTGTCGATGAAAAGCACAATGTGGCATGGCGTCTCCAGCCATCTGACACAGAAGCCGGCCAAGCGTGCTGCAGCGTGCAGCTCCTTGTGATATATGGGGAGGCCGGCCACATCAGGCGGGAACGGCCCGTAGAAACCATGATTGTCGACCACACAGCCCCACCCGGAGCTGCTGGCATCCGAAAAAACCGCGACCTGCCTGGTCAGAGGGGGTTGCCACATCTGCCACTCGTTCAGCTCAAGCGTTGCCAGCTCGGTCCTCATGACTTGCCTGCATTCGATGGGGAGGAGCGCCGGAGCATCCCAGAAACCGCCGGTCATCTCGCCCGCCTCTGCTCGCCCGGCTCTCGCCGTGTCAGACATCCAACGAAGGATGGTTGTGAGGTGCGCCAGCCGGAGTTTGAGTACATGTGCCCTCCAGACCAGGCAGCCGCACAGCCGCCACCACAGCCGCATTGGGAGGTGACCCTCCATATCCAGTTCGCGGGCAGCATCACGCACCTTCTCGACCCACGCAGGGGCCAGTCTCCAGCATTTGTCCCGCAGGTCAAGCTCCATGCCGAGGAATTCCCCCCGACTGCGTATTGGGGTAGTGTCGCCGATGATCACCCGATACCGCCCGCACAGGGCCCGGAACGACTCCGCAGCTCGTTGTAACAGCGCCGCAGATGTGGAGGCGAACAGCACGTTGTCTACCCATGTGATGTGGTCCACCCCACTCGCTGCAGCCCCCGCCAGTGTTACCGATGTTGCCTGTGCTAGTTGGGGACTGCCCGTGTAGCCCATGGCCAGGCGACGCATGCGCAAAACCTTGTTTCCCGCCCTGAAGGAGAAGAACCGTCGTGACTCAGCAGGGAGCTCCAGCTGGAAAAAAAATTGGCAAAGTCAAAGTCGCAGAAAAGGGTGTTGCGCATCATGGTGTCGATGATCTCGGCGTAGGACGGGAGGTGGCACGGAGGCAGGGACACAGACGCCAGACACAGGTTCAGCTGCTTGCAACTCAGGATAAAGCGCAGGAAACCCGCCCGCTTCTTTGCGACGGTGAATGCCCCCGAGTAGAGGGGCCTCGGTGAGGCTTTAGAATCCTGTCGAGGCGCTGGTTCGGCGATGTGCCCGTTCAGAAGGTCCGGCACCAGAGGCGTGAGGAGTGCGTTCGTGGGGCCCCGCATCCTACCACTCTGTTCCGTTGCATGCTGCTTCAGAAAGTCTGGGGAGATACATCGGAAGTGTCGGGCTAGGTCGGGGAAATCAGCGAGGAGGGTCGAGGTATCGATGGGGTCCGAGGGCGCAGGGCTGATCTGGCCATCATAACAGGCTTTTGGAGCGCGCGTGCCGCTAGTCGAATCAAACCAGGCCGCCGCATAGTCGTACCCCCGGAGCAGCCGGGTCAGCGTGACAGCCACTCCGTCGCCCCCGCTGACACCACCGTTGAGCCCCACGTGGTTCGATCCGTGTACTGCCGGGTTGTCTCCACGTTGCGATGGCGGCCCAGGGCCTGGGCTGCCTGCTCTCCTGCTATCTCTGCCGTGTGGGAGAGGGTGGCGTGTCGCACAAGGTGGGGCGTCACCCCGAGGTGGGTCTTCGTAAAGCTGAGGTATGTCCGGTACTCCAACTCGGGGAACACGTAGCCCTCGGGGGTTGTGCTTCCCACCCTGTTGAGGAGACTGCTCGCCACCTCCGCCGATCGGGGAAAGCTCAGTGTTTGTCCGAGGGACTTGCGATCTGTCTTGCCGCCCGCCAAGGTGATCACGATCCTCTCCCCCTGCACCCGCACATGCTTCGCCCGAAGCCGGACCAGGTCCACAAACCGTGCACCGATACTGACCTGAAGCAACAGGGCGTGATGATCGACTGTCTGGCCCGACCTCGCTGCACTGAGGATGGTAGCCACCGGGGGTGTCGCTGCCCGCTTGGCCTCCAGCCGGTCGAACTCTTTGAACAGGGGGCTCAGGCCCTTCGTGTACGCCGACACCTGACCCACCCGTGCCATTCTGTAGAACGTAATTGCTTGATTTGCTGACGAGGCCTGGAAGTGGCCCTGTTGCATCTTCCATTCCACCCACATCAGATACGCCATGTCGTTGCCAATGGTGGGATCGTGGGCCTGAAGGGTGCTCCGAAAGGCATCCGCCCTCTTCAGCACCGAGAGGAAAGGCTGAGGGGAGGCGTATGCGCTGCGTATCCTCTTCAACGTCAGGTCCTTCAGATCCTCGATCGCGTCCGGTTCGATCCCTTCTTTCTTTCGCGACTTGATACGGTCGAAGACCGGCCGCCACTGCTCGTACACAGGGGGAGGGGGGGGAGGGTTTGCCAGGGTTGGAGTCATGCACGGGGCGGGGGGATGGAGTTGGGGGGGTGGGGGGAGGGGTTGAGGGGAGGGGAGGGAGGGACAAGGAGGGAGGCACAGGCGGCTGTCACTTTCCCGCCTGCCGAGGGCCCCTGTTGTTGAACAGCTGGATGGGGCGCCTCTGCGGGTAGGGGTTGCTGCGGTGTTGATGGTGGGGCGGCGGGGGTGCAGGCTTCGCCTCCTTTGCCTCCTTTGCCTTCAGGTCGCTCGCTGCGACTGCCCGTGCGTCTCCTTCAATTCGAACCTGCCATTCCGCAGAGAACTTGGTCCAAGCCATGCGCTTGGCCTTGTCCTCGTAGTGTCTCCTCGCCCCCAAACCGAGCGAACCCAGTTTGATGGCTTGGAGGGTCACTACATTTTTATGCAACAGCTCCATGGCCGTGCTGTCTGGGGCCGCCCCGTCCCGGCACATCCTGAATCCCAAATCCAGGTTGTCGAATGCCGTAAGGCCTTCCCGCACATGGAAAGCGTTGGGGTCGCCATTCTGCAGGCCCGACTCGTTGAACGACACCGCACACTTGGAGCGCAGCATCATCCGGCCGGCCTCGCTCTGCACCGCAGACGTCCACGTGACAACCCGCTGGATGTCAATGGCACCCACATCACGGCTAGCCCTGTCCCGGCGCAGCTCAGCCTCCAGGTTGGTCACCTTCCTCACCATGAGGAGGATCACTTCCTTCAGCCTCTGCGAGTCCATGTCATCCAGGAACTCCAGGTTTCCCCATCCCTCAGTATTGTGGCCGGCACCATCAGGGTGCACAGTCACTGGTGGGAGGAGCCCCGCCTCCGGGCGGGGCTCGCTCTTGGACCCCTCATGGATTCAAGAGCAGACGGGGCACACACGCCTCCCGTCCTCCCTGGCCACCTGGAACGCCCGCAGCGTTCCTTCCGGGAGGAGCTGTTCCATACAGCTGGTGTACTCCCCGAGGCCACACACCGCACAGTTCCCTGCAACCGGCCCATCATGGGCGGTGGTGCATTCGGGGAACGCGCACCCTTCCTTAGGTGCCACCGGCTCGTACCCGTTCACCAATTGGAGAGGCATCAGGTTGTCTACATCGATGTCGCGCACTCTGAAGCGCTCGGCAGTCCTTGGGGCAGCCATGGTGTGAGTGCGGGTGTGTGTGTGTGAGGGGGAAAATGTGTTGCACAAGCGGATCTTTTTGTTTGTGCGCACCTGTACGTGTATGGGTGTCCATACGTGCGCTGCCAACAGTCTTTTTTACCGTGACCTGAGCAGGTTATAGCAAAAAAATTTTGGGGTGTTTTTGGGAGAAAAACCGGGCAACCTGGGCCCTTTGGGACCACACAGGCCAGGAAAGGCCAAAATTTTCGATTTTTTTCGGAAATTTTTCGGTTTTTCAGAGTGTGGCAGTCCGCAGATACAGATTTTCGGGTCGGGAAAAATTTTTTTTTTCGACCCAAAAAAATCGGATTTTTTCGGGGAGGGTCTCCGGTGGCCCCCCCTGGATTTCCTGTTTTTTCCCGATTTTTCCTGATTTTCGGATTTTGCTCGAAATTTGCCCTTGTGTCAACCAGTGGCAAAACTTTCGGAAAATCGGGAAAAATCAGGAAAATCCGGAGTACCGGACACCCTCCTGGTGCCCCTGACGACCCCATATTGCGTAGTTTGTGCGTAGTGAAAAGGGGGGGGGGGGTCTCATTTTTTGATTTACTCAGCCATTCTCTGTCTCTATGCCGGGACCCCAAACTCAAGGAGTTCTTGCTGTTCCGGGGTCAGTGAGGGTGCAGGCGCTTCAGGTGCTGCAGGTGCTGCAGGTTCTTCAGGTGCTGCAGCGCTGGCAGCCTTCGGTGCGGGTTTCGACGCAGTCTTTGCAGGTCTCTTTGGGGGTGCCCTTTGGCGCGGTGCCTGCTTCAGCTCGTCGGGTGGAAGCATCAACGCATCATTAAGCGGTGCCTGCTTCAGCTCCTCCGGGTGGAAGCGTCAACGCATCATTAAGGAAGAAGGAAGCACAGTTGCTACGCTTTTTTGCAGCTGCAGGAAACGACACCATACCCAACAACAATCCCCAGACCGTCGAGGGAGAGTGGGCGCCTGGATCCCGTGACACAGATCTCTAGTGCCGTTGTGATCCCCTCGGATAACGTCTCCTGGACGTTGTCAGCGGAGGTTGCCTGTGTGGCGGTGACCTCCGTATACCCCGCGGGATCCAGTGCCAGTAGCGCCTTCTTCAGCTTTTCGTCGACCCCTCGGCCGACGCTCTCCTTGATGTCAAGGGCCACCTTCAGGGTGGCACCTCGCATCGCCCTGAAGGCTGTGATCGTATCATCATTCACAATCTCGAGGGTGTTCTACGCGGCTCCTGGAACTCACTTCCTTCTCAGGTGTTTCTGGGCATGGGGCAACCTTGCCCAGGTGTTTCTGGAGTCCCGCCCCACATGTCGTGCGTTCTTTCGTACGGTGTATAGTGAGTTCTGGCAATAATTTTTTGCTCGGTCAGCGCAGTGCCTCCAGTCCTGTCTCAGTAGCCACACAGAAAGGGGGACCAAAAAAAACTGGGGGGGGACCAAAAAGCGAGACCCCCCCCCCAGATTGCGTAGTTTGTGCGTAGTGAAAAAGGGGTAAATCAGGGGCACCAAGCCTCCTTTGTGAAATTTTGTGAAATGGTTTGAGATGGTGTGAATTCGACCAGGCGGTATTACCCCAACCGTGGCTATTTAGCTATGGCTGGATTTTCGAAAAATCTTAAAATTTGGCCCAAATAGCTAAATAGCCACGTCGCGGAAACCCTTGGGAGAACGCTCGGGCGCTTCGCCGCCAACGCTGCCAACGTGACCCCAGCGGTCGTACCCGGCTGTTGCGACATGTGACGACACCTCCTTGCGTTGTCACCTCCCCATTCCCTGGAGTCATGTACCGAATGGGTTCCTCTCCCGCTCGCGCCATCCTCAGGTGCCCCAGGCACACCCCCTGGTATGCCACAGCCGTATAAGCGCAAGGACTTGGTTACTAGACGGGCACACGCTAGATAGGGGGTCTGGGGGGCGGAGCCCCCCAGCCGCCGGAGGCCACGGTAGTGAACGTCTGGCTCTTGGCTGGACTCATCCTCATCCCCCACTAGAAACACGCCTGCCTGTGGTAACGGAAATTGTGAAAAAAACTGACCCAAAAACTGACCCCCCCGGGGGGTTCAGAATTTTCGGGAATATCTCGGGGGGGGGGGGTCATTGACCCCCGACCCCCCTGGAAAAACCCCTGGACAGGTCGTCAAAACTTTGACTTTAAGAACACACGGGGGATGTCGGGTGATGACATGAACAGAATTCTTTGATTTCTCGGTCTCCAGCAAGGTGCACACACATATGACACATGACGCACGTGACAGCTCCTTTTTTGGTCCCTGGAAAGGGGCAAAAAAGGGGTTTGGCAGATGATGAGGGCCTTCGCTTTCGGGGAAAGATTAATAATCCTCGGTAATCTCGTTCGAAATTGTGAGGATTCTCTCTTGTTTTGGATTGTTGTTGGAGCAGTCTAGCCGCACCTCAACGGACAGTGTCGGCTAATCTTGTTTGCACTTTCGAGTGAAGGTCCCCATGTCAATCACCGCGTTCTGATCTTTCTGCAGTCGACGATGGCATGGTAAGCCTGATCTGTCCCATTGACGCACTCGATGGTTTGAGTATCGGTGACCGCCAGCGCAACATTCCAGACGAACAGGCCGTGCCGTACACAGTGCTATCAGAACGCTTTGCACCCACGGAGTTGGCGGAGGTCAGCATCAGCGAAAAAAACTTCACCGCAAGGAGAGAGTGTAGCAAAAGGTGGCAAACATCTTACATTTTCAGGAGGCTTGGCACGCCAGGGCTCAAGCTCTTGCGATGCCATCTCTGGCTTCACTCGCCTCACCTGCGTTGCTCATGGGTAAACCATCAGCCAACTATCGCCTTGAAGGGCGATGATCGGGGTGACGTTGGCGAAGACTTGCTTTGGAGCAGCCTCCGTCCGGGGAAACTGTGCCTCACAAACATGAACTGCTGTGGGGTATGAGAAAAGAACATTGGTACAGTTCGGCATAAAGCTGGGGAACTCCGGGTCCTGTTGCTCATGCTCCAGGGGTTTCGTCAGGCACATGCTCTCCGGAGTTCCTGAAAATGGCGAAAGAAGAACTGCTATTTTTTTTGGCATCGGCCGCTACCGGCCTGCACCACAGTGACGTCCACAGCAAAGCCAGAAGTCGTGAAACAAATCATTCGCCTGTAAATGTAAGGTCGCTGTACGTCGACGAACAGCGGGGCACAGATGAGATGTGCTGGAAAACTGTGATACTCGTGCGCCCTATCGGCTTGCGGTTGGTGAGAGCAGACACATCAAGGCTGGAGGACGCTGATTCCTCATCTTCGTCGCTGCATTCATACACAACCACCTCCAACCCGCTGATGATGCGCTCGGTAGGGGTGCCTTGCAGATAGGGCCGCACTGCCGCCGGCAAGGTGAAATCATCACGCGAGCGCGTCAGCGTCACACACGGCGCGTAGAGACAGTCCTTCTCCTCGGCACACGACATCGTCACGAGCGACATACACACCTGCACAGGGGGTCCCATGATTGTCAGGAAGCGCTGGCGCCGCGACCCCACGTCGCCGTGGTACACAGCACCGCTGGCAAGCCCCACACCATCCAGGCACGGCCCGACATTGCTCTTCCGGAGGTGGTGCACAAACAGCAGTGCAGACTCTGCATGCGCCTGAGACTTGCGCATCAGGTTCCACCCCAGAGACAGGCTGGGGCCAAGGATGGACACAATGGACCCGCTGTTCCGCTCCAGCACATGCGAGAGGACCTCCAGGTGGGCGTTGAAGGCATTCACCGTGGTGTTGTCCGGTTTGAGGTAGAGCTTGACAACCCCCACAGTGGCCTGCACCATCTTGTCCAGCGTGTTGTCGCGCATCGTGAAGCTGCGGTGCGTGGGGCGCTGAGTGGTGGGGGACCCCTCCCCCTTCGCGACGAATGGCAGGGGGTGGCTCTGGCGCCCGCTCAGCGACACGGGCCACATGCAGTGGATGGGCACGGTGCCGTTCAGCCCCTTCAGCTCCGCTTCCTGCGCAGGCGCCACGGTGACCAGCCCGGCAAAGCCGGACGAACCAGACGAGATGCTCTCCCACATCGCCACGGGGATGGCCACGGCACCCGGCAGGCAGGCGCCCTCCAGGCGCGACGCAACGTTGACCGTGTTGCCGAAGTAGTCTGCACGGCCCGTCAGCTCATTCATCTCAATGGTGACCGGCCCGTGGTTCGCTCCGATGCGCACTGTCAGCCCACCCCACAGCTGCACATCTCTGTAGGACGACGGGGCGCAGACTGGCACCTGCAGCAGGTCAGCCGGCCATTCCACACGCAGCAGCCTTTCGTGCACCTCCAGCGAGAAGAGCACACCCTGTGTGCAGTCGTCAAAGGCTACCATGAAGGAGTCTCCGATGGTCTTCACCTCGTACCCACCGTATGCCGCGATGGCAGCGCGGATCTGATCGTTGTGTGCCCAGATGGCGGTGGCCATTGCCTCGGGCACCGCCTCCCAGATAGACGTGGAGGCGCGGATGTCTGTGAAGACGATGGTCGCAACGTTTGACATCGCCCCTGGGATCGGGGCGCTCTGCAGCACCGCGTTCTCCCGCGGCATGCTCTTCTGGATGAAGAGCCCGGCAGGCAGGTAGGGCTGGTAGGCACGGAGGTTGTTATCCAGGCACATCAGCGCTTGGTGCATCTCCGCAGGAAGCTTCCCCCGAGAGTCTCTGAGGATCTGAGACACGGTGTCGACATCATACTCCGACAGGCGTGTCGCGATGTCCTGCACGATGCTGATGGTGGTCTTCATTGCAGACTGCTCATCCAGGACTTCGTCAGAGAAGCCACGTGTAGCGAGGTAGTCCCCTAAGAACACAACGATGCCCATCAGCATGGTGCGCGCTGCACTAGAGTATGATTGGGCGCAGGGTGGGTCAGCGCAGTCGATTTTCATCGTCAGCTCCGACATGATATCCGAGCGTGACCTGCCTGTGACGTCCCACAGCCCGAAGCGGTTCGTTGCCTCGAGCCACATCAGCACCTGCCACAGGATGGCAACCGCGAGCAGGCCCCGCGCCACGCGCGGGCCCAGGCGCAGCACAAGGGCCAGGTCGACGAGCAGCACCATGAAAGCCCAGCCCTCGTATCCAACCTGGCGCATCCACAGGTCAAGGGAGAGTGTGACGACGGTGGACACTGCCAGGTAGGCTTGCATCACCCACGGCGAAGGGTGTGGGTGTGTGGTCAGGTGTCGGAGAACGCATAATGGCGAGATGCACCCCAGCGTGAAGATCAGGGCGGGCATCACCAGGCCATCCACAGCGAATTTTATCACGAGGAAGGCGCTGCAGACAAAGCCGAGCGTGCCCAGCTTCAGCAGCAGGTCACGCTGAAGCCGGGCAACGCCGGTAAGCGTCCCATTGGAGGACACCAGCCTTTCGTACCACTCAGATAGCATCATTGAGACCCGTGCCCCTGTAGTTGGGATGAAGTGGTGTGCGTTGGGGGGGTTTGATCGTCAGTGTGAACGGAAAAGTAAGTCTCCCAGCACCTTCTTGCGATGTGCGTGGGGGTTTGATCGTCGAGGGAATGGAAAAGTAAATCTCCCAGCACCTTCTCGCAATGTTAGTCCTTTTTGTAGTCTATGAAAAAAGCATAGCAACGGGGGGGTGCGGGGGCAGGTATTGGGGGGTGATTGTCAGGAAGAGAAGCTCAAACTGCCTGCCATCCTTGAGCGCCCTGATGATGATGAAGAGTGCTCAAAATACAATTATGCAGCGGGGAGGGGGGAGGTGCAGCGGCAACCAGGATACTCGTCATCCACGACAGCCCATCTCCACTATTCCACACACAACTCCTGCTGCGGTGGTGAAGGCCCTCTGCAGGAGCCTGCTCTCACAGATTTTCCTGGTTCAGCCGTTTTGCAGCTTAGATTAGCGAACTGGCACCGCGCAGTGCCCCCCTAGAGCGTAAGTTAGCACAACAGGTTGCGCGCAGCATCTTTGAGCACCGTGCGGGTCGTGCTGGAGATGTCGTGATTTTTCTAGAGGGGTCGCTAATTTTTAAGTCATTTTTCCTTTGCAACGCCTCATGCAACACACATCATCACATGGGCGAGACCACGATACAGCGGAGAATGGACACACCCCGACGCAGCGTGGCGTGCCGGGGAGGGGGCGGACAGAGAGTTCCTTCCGCAAAGGGCACATGACACAAACTCTGGTTCGACACAACAAACACTAGGCCCCGGGGCCGCATACTGCGAAAGACACAGGCCCCACACATCCCCTCTCGAAGCATTTCACCCATACCCCCCCCCCCCTCCGTTGGCCACACGACGCGGTATCCGGGTCCGGCTAGCAGGATCCGGCCACCGGCCTATATCACAGTTTTTCTCAGTATCCGGTGGCCGACTCGCCAGGGTAGCCGGGTCGCCTGGCCGGCGAGTCCAACTTGCCGGGGGGGGCAGCCGGGCTGACTCGCAAACCGGCTAAAACAGCGGATGGGACGAGTGAGCCAGCTAGCGGGGTGCAGCCCTGAATCGAAATACCGCGTCGTGCATATCAAGATCAATGGGGGATGACGTGAGCCGTGCAAATGAGCTTGAGTAACGCCTGTGCGCACAGGCACCGGTTGAGTGATTCGTGGCCCTGCGACAGGCGGTGTTCGTAGGGTTAATTTCTGTTTCAAGACACAGCACGCTGCTCTGCCACACACACGCGTGATTATTGCGGGTGTTGCGTGTGTGCAGAATGCCATCGCGAAGCACCTAGCACCTAGCACACACGCAAGGCATCACCACCGATACGGAAGCCTGCCGCTGCACAGCGGCGAGGGCTGCCAGCATCATGAAGAGCAGCAGAGCCCCAAACAGCAGAACTCTGCGGATCCACAAGGCTCCTACGTTGCAGAGATCAGCGACTTCCCCCCCCCACCCCCTTCCTGCTACGTGTAGGGAGCACCTGCCATCGCAGAGGAGTTGTGTGCCAGCGGCAACGCGGGGATCTCCGGGCCACCGCTATCACAGCAGCTGGAAGCGTGCGTGCGTTCAGCCTATCCAAGGGTGTGCGTTTGACGTTCTTTCATGAGAGTGTGTTTTGTGAGGATATTGTCTGCGCTCTTCCGGCTGCACAATCTTTCAGCTGACCGGATGGAGACGTTATTTTTGATTATTTTTTTGTTGTTTTCTGCGGGGGGGCGGTCAAACGAGCATCTGGCCCAGCGGATTGCGTGGGGATGTGCATACACAATGACACCAGGTCCGGGGACGCTCATGTCTGCTGCCCCTGCATTTGGAATTCGTTCAAGATATTCGTGGTATGGAGGTGCAGTGATGCAGAGGATACCACTGCAAGGTTCTGTTCGATCAAGAAAAAGAAAAAGAAAAAGAAACGGAAGAACGAATAGGGAGTTTGCTTCGTGATAGGAGGGTGCCATAACGTAGAATCCGATGAGTTGCCAATGGAACGACAGGCAGCAGCCCACACTGCGACCACATGGTGGAGCCGCATGGATCACACCGTTGGTTGTGGAGGAGGGGAAGTGGTGCCGAATGCATGTGACGACTGGCGGGGGTTCTGATTGCTTACAAAACGCCAGAGTACAATTTCATCATCCTCGGCGGATGGCTGGTCTTCGCTGTGCCATACATGTGGGGCAGGGATGGGTGTGGGGGGGAGGGGAGTAAAGGACGAAATTTTCATGTTTTGGAGGCCTTCGCCCTGAAGGGCAAAATCGGGTACGCCTGCTCTAACGAAATAAAGGGTGCCGCACTGACACGGTCTCGGCAGAGCGGCAGCCTCTCTTCTGTGAAACAAACTATTTACTGAAACCGCACACACACTCACACACGCGAACCTGGTTGCTGAGTGGAATTCACACCAAGCGAAATTGCAATAATGCTGCCTCCACTGCCACACACATACACACCATTGTTGCGACCCCACTAACTTCTTCACATTTCTTTTTTAAAACTTCGTACCCCCCCCCCCTTTCCCCCCCTCCCCTCGGAGTGCACTACGTCGTCGTCGTGGTGCACAACAAAACCGACGAGGCATTTTCTCCCGGTGGTGTCGACATGCCACCACCACCACCACCCCACCCGGCGCGTCGCTGTACCTCCTGTCTTATTCGGCAACCCTCCGCGGGTCTCTGAATATGACACGAGGATGAAAACGGGGAGGGGGGGGGGGGAAGTCCATTGTCACAGTGTCCAATGGCCCAAGGCGAGGCAAGCCCAGTCCGACCGCAACACCCACCTCCTGCCCCACTTGTCCCAGCTGTCCATCCGGATCTGGTTTGGTGCCGGTCACACTCTCACACGTGAATCTTGTTTTTTGCAGCAGTGTCGAGAGGGGGGTGAAGTGAAGATGAATATGAACCCCATGGATCAGAGGCCTCCCTTCATTCGATATGCAGGTCGGGGTGGGGGGTGGGGGGGGTAAAGAATCCAAAAAAATACGATAAGGCGTTGTTTGTGCGCCAAACCCGGGAAAATGCGCCAACGGCACCCTCCTCCCTCCCCCTCCCTTCCATTTGCTCAGCAGCAGGGTGGGTTGCGAACGGGGAGGGGGGGGGGACACAGCTGCCACACAACTGCCACCCCCCAGAAACAAGACACGGGCACACGGTATATAGCAATATGGGAGAGGTGGTTTTAAGTCCAACGCGTTGTGGAAGAACATCTCTCAACCGCACCGATGGATACAGAGTGGGTAGGCGTGTTGATTTGTTGAGTAACTCTGTGCGGCGGCATCCGGAGAACGGCACGGAAATGGATGTGAGACCAGCCGAACTGCAAAACGAACTGGAATCTCGCAGGAACTCCAAAATATGTCAAGGCTACGATGGTGCAGAACACAGCGAGAGTGAGAGAATGGGATGCGGTGTCAAAATGGTGCGCCTGACGCCCCCCTATCAATAGGCCATTATGTGAGAAGCTTATCTGAGGTTGAAAAACAGCTGTTTCAGGCGGACCATACAATTTTGTGCCACCCAACAATCGGATTTACCCGCAGGGTTGCGGGCAGGCGCGTGATGCGTATTGCGGCCGCAGCCCGGGGGATTGTGGGGTCTCTCGGGTTGCACCCATAAAACAACTAAACTCAAACCTCTCCTGGCGCGCAAATCGGAGGAACCGGCAGCTATCAACTTTTGCGCAGATGCAGGATGCATGCAGGGAGAGCGAGAGACGAACCAAGCTCTGGAAGACTGGTGGTTGGTAAATTTTGCCGGAATCCAACCCCTCACCCCATCCCCCCCCACCCCTCACCCTCTACCCCCTCCCACCCTGTGGTTTGCAGTTATGCTTCACCCCCTCCCTTTTTCCGATTCACAGTTCCCGATTCTCTTCAGTTTTCTTTGAGAACTCAACCCCCCCCCCCCTATTTTTGTTTCTCTGGGGGTTTGGGGTCCAGGGGGGTGCAGGGGGGGTGCAGCGGAAGTAGAGGGAAGCACAAGGATGATCTCCCTTCACTTCATTCATGGGGCTTAGGGGGTAGAGTCGTCAAGAGTGAAGGTAAAGGTGGTTTGTTTCTTTGGGGGGGAAAGGGCGAGGGGGGGGCGCGCGCGCGCTTTCGCATGCGCGTCAGCTCCACTGCCTCGTCGCATTAGAAGGGCATCTCCCCCTGCAACACTGGCCCGACGAGGATGGGAGACCAATGTCACGTGTGTCCCTCCTGACCAAAGGAGGCACATGTTCTGAGATGTATGATCGCCAGCAGGCATAGGATCTGGTCACGTGGAGCGCGTGCAGATGCGCAACAGGGTCAATCGGCAGCAGCAACGCAGTGGTGAGTGCATTGTCATCGTCAACCCATGCGAATATATGCAATCGGTGGAAGAGCCTCTCTAAATCGCTTGTATATTCCCCTCCTTGCGATTCACTCGGTAAACAGTTTCGTATGCATCCCCACACACCAGCGCCAGTGCTGCCATCCTTTTACCGTTACTGGGGGGGGGCAAATACAAGAGTATATGCAAATACAAGGGTATATGCTAATACAAGAGTACTCCAGAAATTGCGATTTTAAAAAGTTCACCGAGCAAATACAAGAGTATACTCTTGTATTTGCATACTAGACTTTTGGAGAACTTTTGTGGGGTTTTCATCATATTTTGTGCTTCCAATGACCTCCCCCAGGCCAGTGGGCCTCCTGTCTGGAGTCGTCACGGTCGGGTGGGAGTCGCCTCTGGGTGGGAAAGGCCAAGAGGACGCTCGTATTGTCTATTCGGCGCCGCTGCCCCATGAGGGCCCACCCGGAGGCCACATTTCTAGTATGCAAATACAAGAGTATATACTCTTGTATTTGCATGGTAGACAACTTTTCAGCGAAAAAACAATTTTTTGAGAACCCTGAATTACGTAAGCTGGCACGGTGAATAGAAGAGTATACCCTTGTATTTGCCCCCCCCCAGTAAAAAAAAACTTGAATTCTGATTATTCAGGGGGGCGGGGATAGGGGGGGCTGGGGGGTTGGGGAGGGTCGGGCAGCTGGTGGCGGGGGCCTTTGCCATTGCCCCACGGGGCGGAGCCCACTCAAGAAACACCTCCACGGCAAGCGGAGGGGAGGGGGGGGGGGGTGTGGGGTGGGGTGGGGGCGTTTGCCCCAGTTTGAAACGCCCGGATCAGTCACACACAAAAAAAAGGTGGCTACAGCTGGGATTTGCAACCCTCAAAGATGTGAATATCACACATATACACACGTTAAGCCTTTTTGTTGAGTGGAGGTCGCACCGAGCGAACCCTGGCACTCCCCTCCACTGTACACACGTGAAATCATTTGCTGCAGCAGTGCAGATCTGACCAAGCGACCTGCCGCTCATGCGATATCTGCCCTATGCCTTGAGTATCACACACGACCATGACAAAATTTCCGTCCATATCCTTGCTCCTTTGCTTTCTACTGCACCGTGGGGACGCCGCCGCCGTCGACGCCAATGATGGCACCGAGATCGTCACGGCCCTCCATGTCCTCTTTGATACCCTCGATGACCTGGCGCTTCACCAAGAAGTAGGCATCCTCAAGGATGACGAGAAGGATGTTGAGGATAGCGTAGATGAACAGGGCAACAAAGGAGTACATGTACATCCTGGAGAAGACCTTGAGGAAGAGGGAGTCTTCGAAGAAGATGCTGGCAAACGTCTCGTCCACGATATCGCCGTTCATCAGGGAGAACAGGACGACGAATGAGTCATCCAGGGTTCCGAACCGGTCTGCGTACCCGCCGAACATCACAGTCCCGCAGAGGGCGTACCCCATCAGAATCGGGAAGCAGCCCAGCGTGAACCGCAGCGCCTTCGGGGCACCCCTGCGCAGCGTCTTCATCAGGAGGTAGAAGCGGGGCTGGTTCTCCAGGTGCGACATCACAACAATCCACTCCAGCATGATGGCCAGCCCGCTGATGGTGGTCTTTGCCACCAGGGTGCTGTAGTCCACCGTGTCGGAGGTGAGGGCGCAGTAGATGTGCAGGATACGCGACGCGATGACAACCAGGTCTCCCGTGATGCTGATGGCGAGCCACTGCCGTTTGTTGTCGTTGATCAGCCACCACTCGATCCCATCCTGCATCCCCTCGTGCACCTCCTGCATCACATCGTAATGCCGCGCGCTTGCGATGCTCGTCGAAGCGTCATCTTCCACGCCTGTCCCACTCTGCGACCGGATCGAATAGCCACGCGTCTTCCTCTCCATCTCCCTCTTTGCAGTCATCGAAACGGAGCGGGAGCGGGACAGAACACGGGAGAGCTTTGCATTCATCCCCTGATCCATGTCGTCGCCCGGCGTGTCTGACAGAACATCAACATCCGCCCGCTGCCTCGATGAGTGCGACAGAAGCGGCTCACAGGCCGGGGCAGTCCCAGAGTCGTCCTGCTTGGGGCTCTTGGGGCTGGAGATCTTGGGGCTGTTGGGCCGATCCTCCTCCAGCTGCATGGAGGACCTGCGGGCGTAGCTCTGCAGCTGCATCGAGTGGTTGCGGAACTCCTTCTTCTTCAGGTGTCGCAGGTACTCCGCACGGCACGCCTTCAGGCGCAGCAGGAAGTCGAGCAGCGCCAGCAGCAGGCACAGCAGCGGGATGATGCAGAACCCGCTCCCCATGATGGCCCCCTGGTAGCGCTTGGAGAACTTCCCGACGATGCTGGGCGAGAAGGTCAGGTCGAAGGCAACCACACCCGAGCGGCTCGCCATGGAGTAGTGCTGCGACATGGCCCACCGCATCACCGTTGGCTTCCCAGAGGGCCCGGTGACCCGCACGCTGTCCAGGGAGAGCTCAATCGTCACGTGGTTCACCTTCTCGAAGAGGTCCGGGTCGTAGAACGAGCAGAATGGCGGGTTTTCGGGCGTGTCTGAGCTGTTTCCCTGCTTCAGCTGCACAGTGGGGGGTGTGCTGGGCTTCTTCATGGCGCCAGGCGACGGGGCACCCCTGCCGAAGCGCACATCGTCATCGAGGAAGAACGTGAAGGGCCCTGCAGGGTTGTCATCAGACAGCCAGCATGTCACGGTCTGCATGGTGATGTCCCCATCGTCATCTCCGATGATGTCGGTGAAGGTTCCATTCGACTTGATGGTGATGTGCATCAAGGGGCGTGAGACAGCTTGGTGGTCCAGGGTGTGGGAATAGAGTGCGGTCGGGTTGTCCGGGGCCCGGTCCCAGTTGAAGTATGTCTTGTTCATGAAGTCGGATATGTCGCGCATGTCGTAGAAGTTGAAGGACTGCTGTGCGTTGTCCTCAAGCTGCTCGGCAGGGCAGAACAGGTTGCTGAGGGCGAGGGTCGACGTGTTGTAGTACTCATTCTCCAGAGGAACGTAGAGGATCAGGTCAAGCGTCATGAATGCGACGATCAGCAAATTCAGCGTCATCTTCACAGGGATACGCCCATACTTCAGAAACTTGTCGACAGGTCCCAGATGCCGATCAGCATCTTTGATAGGCGGGCGGGTAAAAACGCGCCTGGCAACCGCCATCACCCCTGAGCTGACGCTACTCCCCCGCGACCTCGTCTCATGTTGGACATCCATTTCGATGAGAGAGGGCTCGGAGGGGCAGGGTCGGCTGGAAGAACCGCCAATTATAAAGAGCAAGCCTCCCCGCCCTTCTCAACACCGCAGTGCTGAGAGGGGGAGAGGGGGGAGAGGGGAGAGGGGGGGTTGTGCGTGCACCACAGCAGGGCAAAGAAAGCCCGGTGGGATGTGTGCGTATAGGGCACTTCCCGTTGTGCCCACCCACCCCCACCCCCCGCTTTGCCCACCTGGCTCGACTGCAGGTCGAGGGGCTGGCCGCTTGGGGGCTGCCGGCCTTTCGACAGACAACGGGAAGCCGCGGGACGGCCTTACCCTTTCCTGGGAGGGTGGTGGTGGCGGTGGCGAGGGTGGCAGGTGAGGTGAACTGCATGCAAGCGCTGTGTGAATCACACAGCTTGATCCTGGGGAGTGGCAGTGGTGGGGGTGGTGGTGTGATACGCGATACCAGCCTTTTGGGATTTGTTTCTCCGCTTCCTCCTGGCATGACAGATGCCTGCAATATAGCATCAAAAGCGAAGGTGATGTAACCAACCCAAGCAACGAAAGGAACATGGGCGGTGCCAATGGGCAGTGGTCGGATGTGGGAAGGGGAGGGGGGTGGGGTGGGGTGTGCGTGAGTGGCTCGGAGGGATAACCCCGCCCCTGCCTTCCTCCTCCTTCGTTCGTCACTTTGAACTTCTCCCCCCCCCTAACCCACCCCCCTTCCTTCCTTCCTTCCCTTCCAACATTGACCTCGCCTGCACCAAAAAAAACGCCAACCTGATGACCTATTTGTTTGACTCCTCCCACCCACTCCTTTTTACTGCGCCTCATCCATCCCCACCCCCCAACACACCTGTGTGGGATCCCACTGATCGGCCCCCTGAATCACCCCCAGGACCTACTGGACAGAGGGGAGATCCCCTCCCGAACGGCAGAGGGGCAGTGATATGAATTTGATGAATACAACGGAGACGGTATGGGGGAGGGGCGCGCCCAAAGTGAGAAAAAAAATGTCAGCCGAATGCGTATGTGTTTGGCTATGCCTGTGACCCCCTCGCTGCCACGGTTTTGGCACGGGGGAGTGAAGGCCCTCTCAATGGCATCGATTCGCGTAACAGATGCAGACGGATGGACGGAATACAGAACAGGAAGGGGGGGGAAGGATGACGGGGGGGGAAGAGGAGGAGGGCGATCTTCATGCTCTGTGGGGATGCCATAACTGTATCAGTGACTGAACGCCCCCTCCCCAGCAAGACAGGCGTTGTGCTGGGACAGAGTTGTGCACAGAGTAAAGACCGCCAACCACCCACCCACCCCACAGCAGAAGCAATATTGACGAAACGGTCTCTCAAAAAGACGGCTCCAGAAGTCTGATGCACGACGTATTCTCTCTGCGTGTTGGCGGTGCTGCACCCTGCCCAGCAGACACACACTATCACAATAAGACCGGGAAGAAGAGGGCGGGGCGGATGCGCGGGTGTGCCGGTGTGGAATACCCTATACACCCACAGCACACCAAAAAAATATACCCCCCCCCCCTCCCCCGGACACCACCTTCTCACTCTTTCCTTGTACCATGCCCTCTACCCCACCCCATCCCCGGCCCCGGCCCCGTCCTCCCCCGGTCAAAAAAATGATGAAGTTTCTGGGGGAAGGAAGGGGGGGGGGTATGTGACGAAATGATTTCCAAAAAAACTCTCGCGATCAAAAATATGGGGGGGGGGGGGAGGATTGGGTGACCGGAGGGAACGGCTCGCTGTGCGGAGGTGATGATGGCGTGTCCGGTGTGTTTGCTGGCATCGAGGTGGGGAGGGGGGCGGCACGGCAGGCCTCCTGACACACACGCACACACACCCCCCGCTGCTCTCTCAGGATAGCAGGCGCTGGTTTCGTTCGTAATGGTGCTCGCCACAGGGCTGGGTATCGGGGATGAGTCCGGCAACCAGTGGTGGGACGGACGACATGGCACATGCGTGAAATGCGGGATGCCCTGGAACACACGAAACACTCTGATCTCTATGATCATGCTGACTTCTTCTTCGGCGCCTTCTTCGCCGAAGCCTTCTTGCTGGACGGTTTTGCCGCGGGTTTTGCCGCCTCCGTCTTCTCCGACGCCTTCTTCTCCTTCTTCGCCTTCTTCTTCTCCTCCTTCTTACGCGCCATGTCGCGCTCCTTCTTGCGCTTCCACCTGCTCCGCACCTGATCCTCATCCTTCTCCGTGACGCTCAGCTGCACCACCTCAGCAGCCTTTGCCGGCGCTGCCCCCTTCCCGTTGCTTCCTGCCGTCTGCGCCTCGCGACGCTTGAGCAGCTTTGCCGGAGGTGCGGGCATCCCCGTGGTGGAGGTGGTTGCGGGCTCCTTGCGCTTGGCCTTGCGCTTCGGCTTCTCCTCCTGTGTGGTTGTGTGTTTGTGTGCGGGTGCGACAGCAGAAGAAAAGATGAAGACAGATGCCGTTTCATATGGTGCATGATACCGGCATGCCGGGCTGGATTTGAAGGAGGGTGTTGTGGAGAAAAAATAACGACACCTCTCACTCGAAAAGAGGGGTAGACTTCACTTTCAAGGAAACGCTCATACCGGGATGGCCTCAGCCGACCCATCGATGTTGGTGCCGTGTGCAAGCTTTTCGATCTTGCAGACGTAGAAACCGTCCATGTTGAAGACGTGGGGGTAGTACCTGTGGGCAGGGTGTGTGATGACTGACCATAATGTGGGTGAGCTGGCTAGTGAGCCGTATATGCTGAAGAACACAGTCCTCTCACACATGCCAAGGCAAAGAGCCAGCCAAACCCTGGCAGGGGCAATCGCTCTCCTCTGATAACCATGCATTCAACTCAACTTGAGCGGGCATTCCCCGCTATGGATTGACATCACAGCTGTGCCAAAGCACAGGCCTGCCCCCATACCTCCTGCTCTGCTCGATGGAGGGGTGGAAGCGCTTCTCGCGGAACTTCGTCATCCCGGAGCGGCCGAAGGGGAGGCCGGTGGGCAGCACGCGGATCTGTGGGACGGGGAGGGATCGGTGGATCGGCTGACCTAGAAAAAAGACGGCACCCACACACTCACACGAAGCTTCTGGACAACAGCGAAAACCAGACTGGCACCTGCTTGTGATGGATCGTCACCTGAGCACACATGTTCATTTTATTATCGGGTGGGACTCCAACACAGACTCTGATGCCACACAGGAGCAACAAGCAGGATGTGTCGGAGAAAGGCAGCCAGAAATATTGGTCACCATGCATATGAGACGGGACATACATGTCTGTGGCGGATTGCGTAGTCGACAGCCGCCTCGTTCTCCTCGACAAGGATGGAACAGGTGGAGTAGCACAGGATGCCCCCAACCTTCAGGGAGTCGATCGCAGACAGAATCAGCTTGCGCTGCAGGTTGACGCAGATGTCGACATCGCGCTCTGTCTTCGTCGACTTTATCCGCGGGTCACGCGAGATGACACCCACACCCGTGCAGGGGGCGTCCAGAAGCACGCGGTCGAAGTTGTTCATCACACGCTCCATCCCCACCCCGTTGTAGTTGGTGATGATGCAGTTCGTGATCCCCATACGCAGCACGTTACCCCGCAACGCAACGAGACGCTCTGCGCTGACATCGTTTGCGATGAGGCACCCGGTGTTCTTCAGCAGCTGCGCAATGTGCGTGGTCTTCCCACCCGGGGCGGCAGCCATGTCCAGGATACGCTGGCCCTCCTCGATGTCCATCGCCAGCACCGGCAGGAAGGACGACGCACTCTGCACCAGGTAGTGCCCTGCGAGGTACTCCGGTGTGGACCCCACCGCGACGTCAGACTCGAAGATCTGCAGACCCACCTTACACCAGGGGCCTGTGGGCTCCACGGACATCCCCTTACGCGTCATGGCCTGCGCCAGATCACGTCGGCTGGTCTTCAGCGTGTTAACACGCACTGTGAGGGGACGCTGCTTCTCGTTGACCTCAAGGAACTCGAAGAGCTCACGAGGAGGGAACAGGTCAGCCAGCTTGCGCATCAGCCACGGGGAGTATTCGTAGACGTAGACCAGGTCCTTCCGCAGGATCTTGAGGTACTCGTCACGGCTGTGCTCCTCTTCGCGCAGCTCGCTCATCGCCTCCAGCACACGGATCACCTCCTGGATACGGTCCTCCCGCTGCTGCATCGTCACCTGGGGGCCCGCGCCGGGGGCAGCGCCCTCGGCATCGCCGTCCTCATCCACCACCTCCTCGTCCTCCTCTGCCTCGCCCTTGTTGAAGATCTTTGCCGGGCGGGTGAGGCCCTCCAGGGCCATCTCCTGTGCCTGCTCCGCCTGCACCTGCTTGAGGCGCAGCTTTTCTTTTGCTACTTTTGCCTCGAAGTCATCGGCGCTCTCGTCGTCGTCATCATCCTCATCGGAGTCGTCGCCATCGATGACACCGAAGTCATCGTCGTCATCCTCAGCCTCCTCGGCGTCGCTGTCTGCCTCGTCGTTCTCCTCCGCATCGCCAAGGAAGTCGTCGTCCATCATCTCGTCGTCATCGTCGTCGTCGTCATCCATCTTGGGCAGACCCTTGACCTTCTGTGCAGGGTCCTGGTCGAAGATCTCAGCAGCAGCAATGTCGTCATCGCTGTCCTCCTGCTTCCCCACCGCGATGAACCTGCGATTGATGGCAATGCAGAGACAAGCAGATAACAACCAGATTGATCGGGTGCATGATGGTGCAGAGCACTGTGGCGCAATTCTCTCTGCCTGCCACACGGCACACACCTCCCAAGCACCCTTCCTGGGGGCAAGGGAAAGGACACTAAACCCGGGGGGCATATAAATACGCCCTGCCGACACCAGATGAAGACGCAAACACACCACCCCCCTCCCCCATCTACATACTTCCCCTTCGCAGGAGGCGCCTTCCCCTTCTTCTTCAGGGGCTTTGCCACCACTGCGCTCTGGTCGATGACCTTTGCCTTTGGCACGCTGCTCTTCCTCACCTTCTTCCCCATTGTGTGTGCCGGCGGAGGGGAGGAGGCCCTCTGGCGTGCACTGTGTATGGACTGCAGCGGGTGGGGGTGGGTGGGGTGGCTGCGGGCAGCAACGTGAGAGGGCTGCCTCTACCAAGTGGAGGGAGGAGGAGGGGTGGTGGTGGTGGTGGTGGTGGTGGTGGGTGAGTGGGTGTTATGCTGGCATGCTGGTATGCCTGCTGAGCAGAATCAGAAACCCACCATCTCTCTGCAATTCGCGGGAGGGGGTGGGGGCTGTGGTGGTGGGGAAGCGCCTCCGACAGCGGGTTGATATCTAATGACTCGCCCTTCGTTGCATGAGATGGTATGCCGTTGCTGCTGCTGCAGGAATCGGCGCTGCTACCATTCGCCATCCGGCAATACGCGCAATATGTCTTTTTTTCTTCTACGTTGCCACAGCCCGCCCCCCCCCCCCCTTCCACCCTTTCCACCTTCCATATATTTCGATTTCTTCCAGGCAACCCCCTCTGTGGGTGTTCCCCTGTGGTAACGTTTGCTGAGGTCTTCGCTTCGAAGATACAACCATAACAACGGCAGACTCCGAGGCTTGCCTCATTCCGGCAGTGCGCTTGGATGATCATATCGAAGAGAGACACATGGGGAGGTGCACAGTTCGAACCCGCTCGACGCCCAATCATGCGCACACACACGTAGGGCGGTCTTCGCTATTGCCAGTTTTTTGGGCAAAATTTGAGCCATTTTTTTCCTATAAATTTGTAGGAGGGAGGAGGAAATGTGCCCGAACTGCACCAGAGCTGCGACACCATCGCGAAAGCTACAATCGGGAATGTCCTGAAGAGATTGAGAGACATAAAGAACACCTGTTCCAATGCGATACCAACACGCTTTCGCCATGTGTGTGGGTAACAGCATGGCAGTGGCCACGACTCACATAGCAGGGGATCACCTCTGGCAATGCCAGCATATCTAAATATCTCGTATTCTACACGCGGATGAGAAGGGGGTTGCAGGTTGCAGGATGCGAAGTGGGATCAGAGGGAGGGAGCAGGGTTTGATTGTCGGGAGTGGATAATGGGGAGGGCAACAGAACAACCAATCGCAGATCGGCTGCTAGGTTCACAGCGTCTCAACACAAACGGTATGCTGCTTTTGTGGGGCGGGTGCCTCTGTGTCGACGCATGGCAACCCTCCCCGCGCCGCGCAGGAAGACAGAGAAGAGAACCTGGGACAGTGCACTGCCCCTGGCCTCCCCCTGGAAAGCGAAACGAAGCAACACAGGCGGGCCAAACACCACAGGAACTGCCTGAGGGATGTGTGTCTGCCTCGAGTCCCCAACGCCGATGCACCTCTCCCCCCCCTGCACCCACCTCCCACAACCTGGCCTGATGCGAGGCGGGTCTGCAGGTGTCGGGGCGTGCCTGAATGGCACACACTCTGACACCCACGACGCCACCCCTGTGGCACGTGGGTGGGTGGCAAACAATGTATTGGGTGTGTGGCTTGCACAAAGCAGAGCATGCCACACACTCACGCCGATCTTTTCGGGTTTATTCGCTCTCGAGGTCGAGGGTGGTTTCCGTGAGTTTGAGGACCCGGTCCGCATGCTTCTTGGTCATGGGGAAGACGGAGAGGCGCGCCTGCTTGACAAGGGCGACATCGGCGAAGACGGAGTCGGCCTTAATCTTTGCGAGAGACAGAGGCTTCTCCAAAGGCTTCACGGGTTCGATGTCAACAACAACCCACTTCGTGTCCTCCGTGGTGGGGTCTTGGTAGTACTCCTTTGTCACCCGCGCAATCCCGACAAACTCCTTCGACGTCACGGAGTGGTAGAAGAAGACGATGTCGCCAACCTTCATGTCTTTCATCACATTACGCGCCTGGTAGTTACGCACCCCATCCCAGTATGTCTCCTTCTCCTCCACAAGCTCGTCCCAGTGGTAGGCAGCGGGTTCGCTCTTCATCCCATAGTAGCTCACCTTCTTCTTCGCCTGCTTCGGCATTGTGTACGCCCTGCTGTGTAAACGTAAACCAAAAGGTGTAGGGCACAGCACACTGCGCAGCATCCTTGTGGCGGGTGTGGTGGAAAAGGAAGGGTATCAGTGCAGCAGAAAGCACATGCAGATGCATAGCCTGCTTTGCGGAGCTGGCTGGGCTTGGTGGACGACACAAGTCCTTGTGGACATCGAAATCAAAATATTCCATGTCTGTCTCTCAGCAATACTGCAACGTAATAAGGTCGGGGGGCATCCTTCGTACAGCATTCGTTCCGTTGGCTCGCAAGCTTGGCAACACTGGTCAGGCTAGAGTTGGCATTTCCCGCACTGTCAGACTCGCGCGATCCCCTGTCTGCAAGCTGGCACAAGTTGGCTTGCAGACGCTAGGCCTACCGATCAGCCCCACAGCAGTACAGAGTCTCTGCTGCAGCACGCACATGCCGTGTCGTTTGTCAGATCCATAATGACGAAGCCTGATGACAGAAGCAGAGCTTTGGCATTCTTTTCTGCATGGCTCTACAAGGTGCAAACAAAACAAAAAGGGTTCCAAACTGAGCACACCGCACAGGAGGATCTGCAACGATTTCACAGCAGCTGTCACGTCATCTCGCCAGCGGGCTCCCCCCCCCCCCCCCACCACCCCTGAAAATGGGGGGGAGTAGGTGGTGCGGGATTGCAGCAATTCGCCGCAAATCCTGCAACGTCGCATGGTCAGCGATAACACAACACGGGAATGTGACTGCGGGGGATAGGTATTTCCGGTTCTGCGGAGTGAAAGTAAACACCAGGAGGAGGATGAGTGTTGGGGTACGGTTGCGTGGGGCGAGAGAACGGGTGGGGGAGGAGGCACTGCAGCCAGGCAGGCTGGCTGACATCCTACCGGACTTGCCGACCAGGAGCCAGTCATTCTTAGAATGTCGCATTCCCGCATCCACACACGACCCGCAACACGGAAACCGGGCCGTCGTGTGGATGGCGAATAGATGGTAAAAAATGTGTGGACACAAGCAGGTGTGAGATGCAACTTTATTTATGAGACGGTTATTTGTTCCTTCAGCCGATGGTCCATCACCCCCACCGGCTCCCGCTCGGCACGTCGCTTGGAAAGCGGGTCTTCTGGCTCGCAGCTTTGTGCCGTGGAAAGCCTATCCCCTGTGAAGCCCTGTTCGCCCCGCCCTTCGTTTATTTATCTTTCCATTTTTTCTGGTTTGGGTCCAAATTTGAAGGCATCCGCTCCGTGTCAAACTGCGTCAATTCGCCACCTATTCCGAAAGGTGGCTCATTTGAACAATTTATTAAATCGTCCACAGGCAGCTCACTTTTTCTGCGTTTCTGAGCGAAGCGCCCTCTATTTGCGGGGCTTCACTCCACAGTACAGAAGAGCACCGCCACCCGTGACACAGGACCATGCACACGCCACTGTATCATCCTGTCGTGGAGCACGTGGAGGAAAACGTGTTGTGGAGTGGGAGGTCATAGACACAAAGCTCGCCGTGAGACGCGCAGGGAGAACAGTTTGAGGCACTTTGCTGGCACACGCCCCAAGCTATCAGGTACCTACGAGATGGCTGTGGCGTGGCGCTGGAAAGGTGCTCCAGTTGAAGGCCTGGCGTGTCGGGCTCGGTGGGCCTGGTTTCGGGGGGGTTTGATCGTCGAGGGTGAATGGAAAAGCAAGTCTCCCAGCACCTTCTTGTTTCGGGGGAGGGGGGGGGGGATGGGGTGGGGTGGGACGAAGCAACGTAGAGACAATCAACACCACAGAGGACTCATTTGATCCCTTCGCCCCAGCAGATAGTGCCGAGACCGGCTCGAAGGGGCGTTAGCACAGTAGGGGTTTGCTGGCCTGCCTAATAGTGGGCCTTTCACCACCCGCTGAACAAATCTGGGCACTCAGGAAGCAGGAAAATTATGGCATGTGTTGTGATGACGACCGGCAGACTGTGCGGCACACATGGGGCCTCAGTCTTGTCGGTGCTGTTCGTGATCCGTCGGCACATTAGTTGGAAGTATACAAAAGGCACAGGCAGTGGAATCAGCAAAGGAGAATCGCCTTTTCCACTGATTTGAACGATTTTTCTTCCCTACTCTTTCTAGCCCCGGGTGAGCGGGGCTATTGGTTTGTCTTTCTTCTGGCCGTACGGCCGGCGTTGGCCTGCGTTCTCACGCATATGTGAACCCGGAATTGATTGCATTTTCCGCCAGAAAGTTGGTGGCACTGAGTCAGGAGCAACAAGAGAAACAGTCCCTGTCCAACAAAGGCTTGTTTGCACACAGCGCACGCACACAACTCTCCTGTCTATCCCATCCCACGTCTCAAAAATTCGCTGGTCTGACTTGGTGTATGTTCTTTTACAGTAAGGTTCTTG
This sequence comes from Rhynchopus euleeides, assembly GCA_963210315.1. Classification (NCBI taxonomy): domain Eukaryota; phylum Euglenozoa; class Diplonemea; order Diplonemida; family Diplonemidae; genus Rhynchopus; species Rhynchopus euleeides. The sequence goes on from OY723274.1 coordinate 1,178,503, forward strand.
CATTCTTCCCCCGTGTGAGCCAGGCACACTCACGTTTCAGGTGTCGTGTCGCATGTCACGCATGTCGCCAACGCGGCGAGTGTACCTCCCAGGTGGGGAAGTCCGACCTCCTGTCCGATGTCAGCCAGGCTTCGAAGAAGCGCTTCATGGATGTGGTGCTGACCTCCTACTCAGCACTGTATCCGGGGTAAGTGAGATAGACAGACGGGCACACGCTATATCGGGGGTCTGGGGGGCGTGAGCCCCCCAGCCGCCGGAGGCCACGGTAGTGAACATCTGTGCGTGTGGGCGAACAGATTCTGTGTGAGTTGGCTGCGTCCTGAGGCGACTGGAGTGGTTGGATCCCCCGACCTGATGGGATTCGAAGGACTTGAGTACGAGACATGCGCCACAGGGGGGTCTGGGGGGCGGAGCCCCCCAGCCGCCGGAGGCCACGGTAGTGAACGTCTGGCTGTTGGCTGCAAAAAAAAACGGGAAAAGGGTGGGTGTCAGGAGGACATATCCTCATCCCCCACGAGAAAACGCCTTGAAAAATTTCTGGTTTTTTTTTCCAGAAATCTCATTTTTATTATCGAGGGTCAACTCCAGTTTGTTGATGTTTCGGATCTCTCTATCCTCAACATCCTTTACCACACACGTAAGGTTGTTCCAACATATTGATAGACATCTTTCGGTATGCACATCCATCAAGATAATACATATATGCATTGGCATGCACCTGATACCTCGTCTGCGATGGGACATATCGAGAAGCCAGGCGGTCCGTGGATTGTCATTAGTTGCCGCCTGGCTCGATCGATATTGAGGACATACAGGTGGCCCATAGAGAAGACTTGTCATCCCGGGGGAGGGTGGTGGGATAACCCGTAGATGCAGTCTTCTCGCAACGCTTTGTTGTTCATTTTGACCCCGAAAGGTCATGTACCACGGATCACTACACATGTGAATTATTTCCATCTGTGATTTTCATCATGCTATTGGAAAGGACACATCGCCCGAATTTGCGAAACGTCAAAGTGAAGCAAGCAAAGCCCCTTCCTTCCGTCATCATAGGTGGGCGGTCAAAAGCCTATTTTTTTTAAAGGTTTGGAGTGTGATGTCACGATGCGCAGCACTCCGAGAGCTGCCGATCTTTGTTTGTTTGGAATATGCTAGTCTCCTGTATCAGATGTAGGTGTTGCAGAAGGGAACAGATCCATCATGGGAGGAACGAAGTGTCGGTGAGTTCACAGGATCCTGCAGGGCGGGTGGGAGGTCGAAAAACTATTTGGTTCTGTACCGAGGTACGTTGATCGAACCAAATGCGGGTTCTCCAACCCGGTCGTGGAGGTTGACTAGCCGATAATAAAAGAACCTTCAATTCCGGCTTTCCCTCAAAATGTGGGTGCCTGCATTGAAAGTTACCTTTATTATCGAGGGTCAACTCCAGTTTGTTGATGTTTCGGATCTCTCTATCCTCAACATCCTTTACCACACACGTAAGGTTGTTCCAACATATTGATAGACATCTTTCGGTATGCACATCCATCAAGATAATACATATATGCATTGGCATGCACCTGATACCTCGTCTGCGATGGGACATATCGAGAAGCCAGGCGGTCCGTGGATTGTCATTAGTTGCCGCCTGGCTCGATCGATATTGAGGACATACAGGTGGCCCATAGAGAAGACTTGTCATCCCTTCGCTGCTCTCTATGGGCGACCTGATCCCATCGCAGTCTCGCTCATACAAGGGAGTAGCGCAGTAGTCATCAGGTGTTGTCAGGGTCGGGATCTGGCCTTGAGACATCCGATCTCCAGCAGACGTAGTCGGCGGTTGTAGTCCAGACCCATGTGTCTCAACGCAGGATGCAGGAGTAGTAGATACCATCCTGCGTTGTGATATCGCACCGATCGCGTGGGTCACATTGTCGGTCTGCGCAGGCTGCAGGCTTAGCGGACAGTTGGGACAGCTGATGAACTCTGTGGTGGCGAAGCGGTTGGTCCACGATCGTTCAGCGGGGCATGTGGGAGGATATATGGGTATCATCGATCTGGATCCAGTCTAGTGTATTAGCGCCGGCTGTAGTATCTCCGAGAAGTTCACTGTCGTCGGTCAGCTGGGGAGCAGTATTTTCCGCGCATCGATATGTAGGATAGAGTCGTCGTCTGGACGGGCTCGTCGACATTCGACGTAAACAGGGATTATGTTAGTCTGACGGTCATACCACGTAGGGTCGATCTGAGAGGTCCGTTCGCCCAGGTGACCGCGTGATTCATGCACCGTTGTCCAGGCCCCGCGCAGTCGTCTCAGAGAGCAGGAAGCGTCCACCGACGAACTGTCAATCGCAGACAACTTCGCCAGTTCGCACCAGGTATGGGTGCGATGTTTTCATCAGCTTCTGATCATCATGATGTAGTGGCGGTAATTCGTATTGTATCGCTACTCGGCTTCTTGCGCCTGGGCCTTCGCAGACAGCAGGGCGCGTACGGATGGCGGAGTTCACACCGGACGCAGGGTTGACGAAGGCCACCATGGAGGCATCTCCAATGATTTTCACTTCATAGCCTATGCAGGCCTGCATGAGACAGCGGATCGTGTGGGTTGACATGGTACGCTTTACGCCTCTCATATCGGCGTTGCGGAGCGCACATCGGTGAATACACTCGTCACATCACCCAGCTTTGTATCGGGGGCCACGACGCGGGCAGATTCGGCGTGAACGCAGGCATCAGCAGCTGTTTTGCGAGGTCCCTCTTAAGCTGAATGTGTTTGACACGGTGACGAAGGGGTCAACACACGTAGGTCCGTTTCGAGTCCTTCGAGACAAGGCCCCCGGGTGCTGCGATGCGGAGTATCTGCTCGTCTGCTGTCTATCCTCATCACCTCCGTGCACCTGAGGGTTCCTTGCAGAAGCTCGGTATACAGGGATCCAAATTGCTGCGCAGTGGCTTGGTGTCGAGCATGTCGCTAGGCCTGCCATGCCTCCCGGCGGGTGCTTCCTTACTCATGCGCCGGGTTGACCTTTTCGCTGTCGTCCGCAGCTTCGGGCTTGTCGTGGCCGAGAGTGCACTGCTGGTCGCCGCTGGCTCATTGTGGTGGGAGTATCTAGTGCAGCGGGTGCACTGGCTCAAACCATCAGCGCGAGGATCCGATGTTACACACACAACTGGGGGGGGGGGGGGGGGGCGTCCATCTCCATGCCCGATCGGGATGAGACATTTGCCGGTATAAGGAAGAGAAACCGGTTGTGCGCGTAAAACAGGTATCCTCATGCCTGATTGCCCGGAGAGTTGCTTCGAGGTCGATGTAGGGACGAGAACATACCTGTCGGGAAATGAGGACGGCACTTCCGCGTATCGGGTACTATCAAAAGGAGGGCGTCGCCTCCGTACTAGATATTCATAATACGGATATCGCGTCCATGCCTAGGAAGCTATCGTAAGAGAGGGGCGTCACATTCACGTCCCTGGTGGTCTCAATAGGACTTCACGTCCGCACCTCGGGCGCTCATATTGCAAAGGATGGACGTCACCTTCGTGTCGTGGGCGCGGTCACAAAAAGGATGGCTTCACCTCCGCGTTCCCGGACGGAGGTCGCCTCCTTGTCTCGGCATCAGAGCAGAAGGAGTCGTCACCGATGGAGGTCACGCATGTCTGGTGCGTGGTTACGATGTATCTGTGCAACTGCGATACCTAGGCTGCTATTCCTCAGGGTCGAAGATCATGCACAAGGATGCGTCGATAGTTGCTTTAGGGAGCTGATCTGGCCGTGGACAGCTTCCGGTCCTGGGCTGCACACGAGGTAGGTGTTGAGGGTCTCCGTGATTTGAGATCCCTTTGTTTGTTGATACGCGGCCTGCTCGACGGGTGTGGTTCCTCACGGTATTCTGGTGTCGAGGGGCGTTGCGTTGTGTGCCAGCTCCACATCTGTCGCCTCTGACGCGGGGCAGCAAACCCACCTACTTCAGATCGTCAGCATCCGCAGCGCGCTATGCGCTGCGCCATACGTCGAGGAATGAGCCTCATTGGACCGATCGCTGTCTTTCTCGCCTCGTCTTGTGTGTCGAGCAGGAACGTTTGATCAGACTACCGTTATCCGTCATCGGCGTACTCCAAGGCGCATCCCAGCAGCTTGATATGCGGCATCACGAATCTTCTGCCAGTACCAACTCCCCGTCCTTCTTCAGGTGTGAGGGTGCACATTCAAGTGCGTCGGAGTGAACCTCACGCTCAGCTGGGCATCGAGGCGAGCATCGCCACCCTGTCTCTTCGACGGCCCTGCCGTCCCAGAGAATCGCCTCTCGTTGGATCTCCGCAGCCTGCGCGCGGTGCTCTGCACGTCCATACGTTGCGGGTATCTTTCGTGGCGGAGACGCTTCGTGCAACTTCCCTGTGAGGCCTGGGGTTGTTCGACATCCTCGTTCGCCTGGCCGCGAAGGGTTTCTATCTCGGGGTTTACGGTCCTCGTCTAAGGGGTCAGATACAACGGGAGGTTACTGACGCCATGACAGGTCACGCGCCACCGCAGAGCGGCCTTGTGCGAACCCTGGGGTCGGCGTGGATGGGGGCACAGTTGAGCATCCGGCCGCAGCCGAGGGACCACAAAGGGAGGGGGCAATCCCTGCGGATGAAGACGTCGTGAGAGGTCGGCGCCACCGCGGATGGCCACGCATCTGCGAGATCGGCGGATAAGCGGCGATCGAGAGGGGGTCGAAGGCGTTCTCCTGTAGGGATGAGTTTTCCTCCCTACATGTCAGCACCTCAGCGTCTTTGGGGTTGCGAGGCGTCTGTTGCGTTTGACCTGTCATTCCTTAGTACACGCATGATGTGGCATCCCGTATCCCTTGCGGCGTTCAATCACCATATCGGAGGTGCATCGGCGGGAGTCGTAGATGCCTTTGGCAGCAATTGAAGTGTCGTTAAGAGCAGAGAGGTCGCTGCCGGGAACAGCGCGCCGGTGATGCCCGGATTTACCCTGGCATGATGATTCCTTTTCGGTCCCCAGAGATGCAGCCACGGGAGGGACACGGCGTGGATCTTCGTCAAGCGGCGCAGACTTCACTGAGCGCCTGCCCGTGATCGCTACTGTCTCAACCCGGGGATAGTCTAGGTCAGCACGTGTCTGAAGCCACAGGCTCATGACGTCTTGGCACAGCCCTATTACTGGTCAGCTGATGGGCGTTTGTGACGAGAGCTTGCTAAAGGCTCCTATCTCACTTGCAGGGTGTGACGGGCATACTGACCGAGCCGATCGGGGGAAAGATTCATCCATGTGACAGGCTGAGAGGGCGCGGTGGTTCGGGTTTCTATACGTGGGTGTCGAAGAGACATCAGCGGTACTGCTAGGAACATCAGAGGTAGTGGGGGAGTCGAAGTGGAGTTGTAGGGGGCGCAGCAGGGGGTATCCAGGGAGTAGGCTAGCCGTATCGGATGATGAGCTTGAGGTGTGATTCCCCAGACGCCTCCAGCAGGTGGCGGAGGGGTTGGGTAGGTCGCTCTGCGACACAGCACCTGCCATCGGCAGCGAGATCGGCGTAGCTCTCCAGGGTGTACATGTCAGGCATACTCATGTGGGCCGGGGTAAGGCGTGTTGAGTGGACGCAGCCGGTAGCGACAGGTGGACCCGCGGGTACGGATGCTGTGAGTGGAGAGCCGGACGCGTCCTTCGCTGTGTGCCTGCCATGGCTCCATTCGACGTCGGGGCCAATAACACCCCTGCCTGGCTGCTCTGTCAGATAGCCGACTGCGCTGGCATCTCCATACCCCGGGCGTCCGAGTACAATGAGGGTATCTTCTCTCTGACCTGTCGTGTATACCAAGAGGGGAGCGCGTCTGAACCGGTTTACGGGCACGCATACGCCAGGTAGGCGGTACCCCTGGGTATCCGACGATTGTGACAGGTGGTAACATTTGCTAACAGCTTCTCACCTGAAGACTCGGGGCACAGCCGTTGTTTATGGCTCTTGCTCAGGAGACTCCAGATCGCGTACATCCGTACGGAGGTGTGTACTCGGTGTCCCATTATGATAGCACTCAATGATCTGTCCATGTCAGGCGTACTTGGGACATAGGCGGGGGCGGGCGCGGCCTCATCGTCCCCTTGGCGCGTGCACGACCGGGGGGGGGGGGGGTTTCCTTTATACTCCTGCGTGGTGAGCCCCCGAGAGCCGTGCGGTCACCCACACTGCCTGAGGGTTGCCATCTACATCTGCCGACCACATGGGCACGAGGCGATGACACTTCCTGCCTCCAATGCTGCCATGAAAGGGTCTCCCGTCTTCGAATGTTGGACGCCTACATGCAAAGGAAAGTGTCATCTCCGAATACCGAGTAGTCACACACAGGAGAGTGTCTCCTCCAGACGCTGAGCGTTCCCATACCCAAGGAGGGCGTTGCTGACGAATGCCGAGCGTTCCCACATGAAGGAGGGGGTGACCCCTCCAGTCGTCGAGCGTTCACATACCAAAGGGGGCCTCTGAACGCCGAGCGGGCTCTTCAAATCCAACTCCTTGTCGCGGAGATCCGTATTCGAGGGAAGGCACCACTTCCTTGTGTCGGGAACAGGATATGTGAGGGCGTCTCCTCATTGCCTCGGGCATTTGCGCGTCAGGAGGGCGTCACCTCCGTGCCTCGGGAATTATGAGGTGTGAGGCCGTGCCGGGGCCAGTTGCTCCTGTTGACTAGCAGAGCCGGGCGCCTGTTATGGGGCCGGTTGCTCATTACATGCTGACCAGCAGAGCCGAGCGCCTGTTAAGGGGCCGGTCGCTCACTACACGGTCGTTAGTAGAGCCGGGCGCCAGCGAAGGGGACGGTTGCTCATCACACGCTGACCAGCAGAGCTGAGCGCCAGTTAAGGGGTCGGTTGCTCGCGACACGGTCATTGGCAGAGCCGAGCGCCGGTTAAGGGGTCGGTTGCTCATCTCACGCTGACCAGCAGAGCCGAGCGCCAGTTAAGGGGTCGGTTGCTCACTACACGGTCGTTGGCAGAGCCGAGCGCCAGTTAAGGGGTCGGTTGCTCATCTCTCGCCGACCAGCAGAGCCGAGCGCCGGTTAAGGGGTCGGTTGCTCACTACACGGTCATTGGCAGAGCCGAGCGCCAGTTAAGGGGTCGGTTGCTCGCTACACGGTCGTTGGCAGAGCCGAGCGCCAGTTAAGGGGTCGGTTGCTATCTCTCGCTGACCAGCAGAGCCGAGCGCCGGTTAAGGGGTCGGTTGCTCACTACACGGTCGTTGGCAGAGCCGAGCGCCAGTTAAGGGGGTCGGTTGCTCATCTCACGCTGACCAGCAGAGCCGAGCGCCGGTTAAGGGGTCGGTTGCTCACTACACGGTCATTGGCAGAGCCGAGCGCCAGTTAAGGGGTCGGTTGCTCGCTACAAGGTCGTTGGCAGAGCCGAGCGCCAGTTAAGGGGTCGGTTGCTCATCTCTCGCTGACCAGCAGAGCCGAGCGCCGGTTAAGGGGTCGGTTGCTCACTACACGGTCATTGGCAGAGCCGAGCGCCAGTTAAGGGGTCGGTTGCTCATCTCACGTTGACCAGCAGAGCCGGGCGCCTGTTTATGGGGCCGGTTGCACACTACACGGTCATTGGCAGAGCCGGGCGCCTGTTTATGGGGCCGGTTGCTCATCACACAGTCATTAGCGTTAACGTGCGCCACAGTGGGCGCGCTGTGCATCCGAATTCAACTTATACCATCTGTACCTAGGGAGGAGTCGACCGTGCTTTAGGTATCACAAGAAAGGGGGGTAGTTGGGGGGTAACGAGAACGTGGCTAGCCTCCAAAACCGTCCATGGAGAAAAACTATTTGGTTCTGTACCGAGGTACGTTGATCGAACCAAATGCGGGTTCTCCAACCCGGTCGTGGAGGTTGACTAGCCGATAATAAAAGAACCTTCAATTCCGGCTTTCCCTCAAAATGTGGGTGCCTGCATTGAAAGTTACCTTTTTTTATAAATTTCCCCAAACCAGAAAACCGGCTTTTTCTGGTTTGGAAACCTCTCAGAAAGGGCACCCTATTCCCCTGACCAGATGTCTGCTGAGGGGAGGGAAAGGGGTGAACGGAGGCGGGGGGGAAAGGGAAATAAGATATCCTCCCTTCGCTCGGGATGCAGGTTGTGTCCAAGCTCTAGTGTTGTTTGGCCTGTGCTGTGTCGAGCGGCACGCCAGCGACACACTGCCAAGAAGACCCCATTTGCGAGAGAGAGAGAATCGAGAAGGAGAGGGGGGGGGGGGTAGGGGGGGGCAGAAGGTCCAAAAAAGCGTCGATCAGCCACTTTTTTGAGAAATCGCGCTAAGGCCACAAAACCCCCACCAACCACCCAGAACCACCCCAAAACCCTCCGGAAATGCATCCCAGGGGTGTTTCATGACCATTTGGCACTATTTTTTGCCATTTTTTCGCCATGTAATTTTCGTGCCCCCCTTTTGTACCTCAGGGGGGCCAGAAGGGGGGCCACGAGGGGGCTGTTCTGCTATTTGCCGTTTGCTTGCAGGTGGGATGTGCATATAGTCCACAATAACCTCCATGGGCAGCTCCTAGTCACACCATGAGCGGGGAAACCAAGTTTTCCAGCCTCATCCACCACTTTTATGCATGACTCGCCTGTTCAGCTCACGGTCCATCTTTGCGACTATCTGCGCCTGGTGGATATCTGCCCAGATATCTTCAGCGAGCTGCAGGCAGGCAGCCTGTCGTTCACATTGCACCTGTTCCTCGGTGGGTGTGAAGGGAACTCGCAAGGTCCGAAGGGCTCATGGCTGTGATTATGCATGGTACGTGATGGGCTTATGCCGGGCGGTCCCCAAGGACAGCATCCAAGGATTGCATGGGATCTTTCAGCATAACCGTGACACCGGGCAGCTGCGAGCATATCCGGGTCCGTGGCTTCTCCATCATCCGCAAGGATCCCTTCAGCCTCGACCTCATGATATCTTGACCGCATTCCGTACGAGTATCTCTCGCTGCAGGCTCCACTGTCGGTGTGCTTCTCTTACGCCAGCGGTAACAGGCACCCAGGAAACCCGCGAAGGCAGATGCTTCCTTCAAACCTTGAATCTGGACATGGTCATGCAGCTATGCATCAACTTGCACACAATTATCCGGTTCACCTGTGACGGACGTGTATACATGCGCTGTCAATTCCATCGCTCTCTGAAACGAAAAAGGGTACGGGCCTGGGGCGGGCTTGAGGCTGCGTCCGCACACAGCACGTTCAGCGCATCCGACTCGGGGATCGCAACGCACCGTCGTCTACTGCGGACCTCCCAGTGCAGCTCTTGCGATGATCACACCCTCTGTGAGATTCAGGCACCGCTCCCGCTTCGTTCCCCCCTGATTCATCTCATGCTGTTCGGGCCCTCTATATTCCCCAGCCCCGTGGGCATGGGCAGGTCCGTACACACTTTACAGTCCGTGAACATATCCCACGTATTCTGTGCGTGCCTACTTCACAAATAGTCGTCAGAAGATGCCCCAAGAAGATCCCGGCCTGCTTCTGGGCAGCTTCTCTCACCTTGGCTGTTTGAGGCATGTGCCACAGGGGAAATGCGAGATGCCTGGCCCCCTTCTGGCCCCCCTAAGGTACAGAAGGGGGGCACGAAAATTACATGGCGAAAAAATGGCAAAAAATAGTGCCAAATGGTCATGAAACACCCCTGGGATGCATTTCCGGAGGGTTTTGGGGTGGTTCTGGGTGGTTGGTGGGGGTTTTGTGGCCTTAGCGCGGTTTCTCAAAAATGGGGGCAATTTACACACTTCTGCCCCTCCCTACTGGGGGGGGCTAAATAGAAGGGGGTGGCCGAATACAAGGGGGTAGCCGAATAGAAGGGGGGGTCTGGAAATTCGAAATCCAGAAAATTTTAGGCCGAATACAAGGGGGGGGGTCTTGTATTCGGCGGTCCGTGAATTTTGGACAATTTTCAAAATTTCAGCCTGTTTTTCCAGTCCTAACAGGCACCCCATGGTCAAAATGACCCCACTGCGATTCGCACGGAATCCAAACATTCAAAAGAACAGGGTTTTGGACACCAGTGTGGGGGTCCTCACAGGTGGCTGACTCCTGGGAATATCCTCCCATTATCAGGAGCCAAATCAGGCCCACATTTCATGAGTGAAACTTGGCACCTCCACCCACAAAATGACCCCACCACGATCCGCACGGATTCCGAATAGTGCAATGGAAGGCGAAAATCGCGATTCCACGAGGTCACCTGGAGCAAAATTCACCAAAATTAGGAAAAATCACGGACCGCCGAATACAAGACCCCCCCCCCTTGTATTCGGCCACCCCCTTGTATTTGGCCACCCACTGCAAAAATTGCCCAAAATTTTGGGTTTTGAAAACCCCCCAAAAAAAGCGTTTATACGCCTATTAGAAGGGGGGGGGGTCTTCTATTTAGCCCCCCCCCAGTAGGGGGGGGGGGAGACGTGGGCAAAATATGTACAGAATAAAGGAGAAGGAGAAGGCGGGGGTGGGGCGTAAGTCGACCTCTCCCTCCCTCCCCACGTCCCAGCCCCTCCTCCTCCTCCCCCCCCCCCCCTCCCCAAAACATTCAGAATACAGGATGGGCCTGGCTGCTAACACAGAGGTGATCTGCAGGAAACAGCGACAGTCACCTGCTGAGCGTCTGACATGCCATGTTTACATGCCAGCACGCCCGTCATGCGAGGATCGGAGAGTGCTCATGATTGAAAGATCGGGGTGGACGGGGGAGTAGTGAAATCGAATTTGAAGGGGGCACAAGAATGATCACCCTTCACTCGTTATGCAGGTTGTGTCTGAAATCCAGTGTTTTTTCCGGCCTGTGTTGTGTTGTTGTACTGTGTGGGCAATTAGGCTGTGATGGTATGCAAAAACGTTCTTTGGTTCTCATGGTGGACGGGGGGGGGGGGTGGGTGGGGTGGGTATGGCAATGAACTGAAGAGAAAGAGAGAGAGAGAGAGATAGATAGAGATAAATAGAGAGAAGGGGGGGGGGTAGTGAACGCGAACCCGCCTTCTTTTGCTCAGCTGGTCGACAGTTGCTCAGCAGCAGAGGCGAGAAGGGGGGACCTCCATGATCTGGGTCGAATCAAAAAGGGGGGGTAGTGAAATAGAAGTAGAAGGGGGGGGGGGGGGGGTAGGGGTGGGTATACCCCCCCCTATACGCGTGAGAAAATAACATTTTTCGGGAACACCAAAAAGTACCTCAGAAAGCCAGGTAAAGGGTGCCAATGTGCCCAGATCGTCCCAAAAGTGTTTTGTGGTGGTGATTTCACCACCAGATCAACCTCAGTGCTGATATTTTGGCATTCTAAAAAATTTGCCCATCGGTGGTTCCTACGGTGCCCCCCGGATAGGCACTGCACACTCACTCACACCCATTCACATGGCTAGTGCCACCCCACAAGCCTGTTACCAAGAAAATATCACCCTCGGGAACCAGCTCGCGCAGACTGTAGAACGAGGCTACTCCCGCATGCCAGATTCTATAGCAATCGACACTCTTCTCCATGACGACATGCTGCCTGTGTTGAGCGCCGCACTGTGCACAGTTGAACTCAGTCACTTCTGAAACTCATCTTCGCGAAGAACTGGGCGCTCCTGGTGAGATATTAGCAGCTGAGGCGCAATCATTTCGATAGACTCAAGGCACGCCTCCAAACCCTCACGAAATTCAAAGTCCAAACACCTGCCTGCCAGCATGGGAACCAATGCCTGGCTGCGCACACTGCAGCACTGTCAACAGCAGGAATGCACAGACACGCAGCAGGTGAACTGAGTTACTATGCACAAATTTGCTGAATTCGAAGCAAATGACGAGGAGGCTTTTGCAAACCACCCGAATCGATGGAAGTCATTCCTGTGACACCTGGCTCTGTTGAGGGGCGTGATGGACGAATTGCCCATCAGGCGAGGCACAGGCGCGCCCTGAAGCGCAATCGTATTGACGAGCTTCGGGTGCTCTGTGAAAAAAATATACTGGCTGTGAATACCGACATCCATCTGATTTTTCAGCAGGGCTCCACGCAGGATAACAAGACCATACAGGCCCATACCTGTCGGGATATGCACATCGAGATCAATCCATACAGGCAATCTGTGCCTATCCAGGCCTGTACAGGCCAAGGCACGCCTATACGTGCATGTAATTCGCGCAAAAATCCCGGGTATGCCCTTCACAAGTCCTGGGTAAGACGTTAAACTGCCTGGGGGGGCCGTCCCCGGACCATGACGGGTGCCTGCACCAGGAGTCTAGCACGGCCGTGGTCCAGGGCATGACCGAAAACTGCTTGGGTACCGAGGCTCCCCAGACCAGGAAGGGTGGAGACACCTGGAGTCTAAATAGTCACACCACGTCAGGCCAGACCTTCGCATTGCACTCCGCGAAGACTGCCACACAGCCGCGGGGCAGGTGTGCAGCCTGTGGAAAACCTCGTACAGAAAAGGGTCGGCGACCGCCCGCCCCCAGTCTGAGAGGCATCAGCCGAATCTCGGTGGAGGCGGGCACAAAACAAAAGGGAGAGTCGTCACTGTGCATATCAGCACGGTCCCGCCCTCTGTGCCAGACCAACACACCACCAAAGGAAAAGAGGAAGAGGCGACGTAAGGCAATGCCTCCGTGCGGCCAGGAGAACACGAAATAGCGACCCCCTCAACGGGGAATGCTACGAGCACGGCCAAAAATCGTTCAAATCGTTCAAAATCAGTGGGACAGGGGCACAATCGTCGAAACTCGTGTCCGGGCAATTTCCGACACCCCCTTCACCACGCCTACCCCGTATTGTGCCAGCAAAAGGGCGTGTCCAGCAAACAGAGGTGGGCCTACGGTACCACCAGGAACCACCGGTGGGCAAATTTTCCGGAACCCCAAAAAACACCCCATAAGGCATAGTGTCATAACGGCCGTCATGGAGGGAGTGGATTTTCTGAGAATTCACTACCTCAGTTCCCGCTACCGAAATATAAAAACGGCCGTTTTCATGTTTTGTTGGCGAAAAAACGGCCGTTTTTTTCCCCCTCCTATTTTCCTTTGGAGATTCGCCTCCTGCTTACCGTACCGAGCTGAGGAAACACACTTGACAACTCCCTGTTGCCTGCACATGTCATTGGGCACTGCGATTCTCTGTCGACTGTACAAAGAAAAATGGCTTCCGCCCTGCCTGTCGCTCGACAAGCAGCAGACACCCGAGAGCAGAGAGGAGTGTAGCAGCCCGGTTCGCCCCCGGGTTGTCCCAGAAATCCAGCACACCCTCGGAACGTGGTGGCCTAGTCGTAGATCACCCAGGCCCTGCTCGTGACCTCCCCGAAACAGAGGGGAGGTGGCACCGGAGTTCTGACACCCCTACGACTCATGCGGCCGTACGCGCTCGGGCACAGACGGCGGACCGCAAACCAGAAGGACTTCCCTGATTCCGTGCCGTCCCACCTCCTGCGCATGCGGTCGCCAGCCCAGGCCAGCTCCCCTGCCAGGGGCACTGGGGGGTCGTACTTCCCCACCTCAGACACTTTCTCGATGACATTCTCAATGTCGGTGTACACTGCGTCGACAGGGGCACGCCGTTGGCACACCCAGCTGCGCATCGCAGTACTTCTGGAGCAGCGATGCGAGGGGTGCCGTCAGGCGGACGGCGGCCTGCAGGTGGGACTCGAGCCCAGCGATTTCGTGGGCATCTCTGCCAACCGCAGAAGCGACGCACACGTAGCAGGGCCGCTGTCCTGCAGCGGGCCCGGAAGATTGATAAATGCCCGGGGACGTGGTGCAAGGTGCAGACCCACTCAAGCGGTGCAGGTAGTGTGTGTCGGAGAGAAGCGGGATCGCACGGCCGGTGGTGCCGTCTTGCTCGCCTGCTTCTCCCTCTCAGCTGCGTCAGAGATGTGGCACAGCACATCCTTCAGCGCCAGTGCGGTCGTGAACCCATCCAGCTGGTGCTGCATATTGCCCGGGATGATCGCCCGTGCCTTCGGGAATAAATCAGCGAAGGCGGTGTCCTTCTCATCTGGGGTGCTGTCGCCGAGATCAAGGGAAAGCTCTGTCGGAAGAACCCTGATGCCAGTGAGCGACACCTGCCCACCTCTGCCTGCACGGTCATCCACGACACACGTGCCTAGATTGGCCGCAACCATGTTCAGCCCCTCCTCGGGACACACTTCTTGACAGCATCATGCACCATGCCAGCCGGTGATGTGGTGAACAACGCACCCCGGGCGATCCGAAGTTGCAAGCCTGCCACTGAGGGTATCGCACTCCGACAGCGCCAGCTGTTTCCCTGGCTCTGCACTTTCAACGCTGCGTTCTTCTTCTTCTTGATATGGCGCGGTCCGTCAAAGTGGTCCACGAAGTCTGAACTCTTCGCATCATACTTGAAGGCGCGCTCACAATGCTTGCTGCAGGGTATCCCTTGCAGTGGGGAGGCACTCCTGGTGGTGGGATCTCGCCTGCTGACCCACGCCCCATACAAAATTCCCAGGTAAAAAAAACGGCCGTTTTTTAAAATGCTGAAAATCAGCGGCCGTTTTTGCAAGTCCACGAAATACAAGGGATTTTTTAAAACGGCCGCTATGCAACCATGATAAGGCCCCACAAATGGTGTTGGTGGCCTCAGGATATCATTCTGGCACCCTTTGGGGTCGGTGCGTGTGTCAGGTAGGGGCTGAGAGGTGTTTAGAGCGTGTCCTGAAAATACCCATTTTCTCACAGGGGTATACCCACCCCTAGGGGGGGGGGGGGGTGAACACGGAGAGCCGCAGTAACGACAAGCCGTGCTGTTTGTTACAAAAAAAACCCCCCAGAAAGATCTGGCATTCACCGAAGAATGACACAAGGAATACGGCACACGCGGTAAGTTCAGCTCTTGATACACACAGCCCACACCCAACAATATCTTCCGAAGCAGCTCTCCTATGAGACGGGAGGGGTGGGAAGGTGGAGGGGGGGGTATGATTACCCCCTCGGAAACAACCCTGGCATGCCACTTCGCATTGCACCAAGGCTCCCCCTCCCCCTCCCCCTCCCTGGGCGACGAAGTCGAAAAATAATACACAGAGCCGACCTCCGTTCACTCACTACGCAGGTAGACGGCGAGGCGGGGTGGGGGGGTTTGATCGTCGAGAGTGAATGAAAAAGCAAGCCTCCCTGTAGACTGTGAGGGGGGGAGGGGGAGCCAGTCTCCCCCATACACCTGGCCCATGAGGCTTGGGATGAGTTACCAGGCGCACAACACAAACTGATGATCACCCCCTGCCCGCCCGGCCCGCCCCTCTCTATTGCGGGCTGCTGTGCCATGGGGTTCACGGTTTGCAGCCACGCAGTGCTGTGGAGAGGGAGGGGGGGGTAGGGGTCATTCAGCAGGGTACTCTGCAGTGCGCAGGGGGAGCGTCGGGGAGAGGTCGGTGCCCGAGAGCCCGTTGGGGGTCTTCATCTTCCGCACGCCGGTGAAGATCTTTGTGACAGAGAGCACTTCGGACAACGGATACTCCACAAGCATCCACAGCAGGAATGAGGTAAACATGGACAGCACCGCCGCAGCGCATGTGTCCCACACCAGTGCGAACTCGGAGAAGCGCATACTGCCGTTGCCGACGTAGCGATAGGACATCATCAGGATCGGGTGCACAAGGTACAGCCCATATGTCAGCTTGCCGGTAGGGGAGAACACAGGGTGTGACAGGAATCTGAGGATGCAGCCCCCGTGCCCCAGCCCCATCGTGACGCACACAATGGCCAGCGAGAGGCCCCACCCAAAGTGGACGAGGGCGGATGTGTTGCGGTGCACCTCCTCCCCCCAAGCCTCCCCCTCGTCTTCATCCACCTCGCGGTAGTGGAGGACGATGCCGACAGCCAGCCCCAGGCAGATGGCGAAGGCATTTGCTGCGTAGAGCACCACCTTCCCTGCGGTGGGTGAGAGGAATGATGTGCTGACTCGCCAGTCGTCGACGTCCTCCAGCTCCAACAGCCCGTGGACAGGTCCCGGTGCTGTGCGGGCCTCGGGCTGGTCCCCGTTGTGGCTGCGGTTGGCATCGGTGTTGAGGTTGTTTCCGTCGCTGGGTATTTCAGAGCTCTTGCGGGTCAGCACCTCCTCCATCTCGTCGCCCAGAGGGTTGTCGCTGTTGTCCCTGGTGGTGGAGAGCACGCGTGCCAGCCAGCGCCGCAGCGACAGGGCAAACCCGAAGTAGCGCTCCCCGTCAGCCTTGCGCTTCTCCAGAAGCACCTCGAGCACAACGGCACCCAGGATTCCGTAGAGGTAGGGAGAGGCACGCATCCACGGCCTGACGTAGCTCTCGTTCATCCGCGTCAAGTTCTGTGTCTTCGTCAGGGTGATCTCGGTAATCAGCAGCAGAAGACCAGGCACCATCAGCAGGATGCGGTTCGCTGACGCCCAATCGTACCCTGAGTTCTTTGCGATCGCAAACGGGAGCACGACGAAGGGGTGCATGAGGGCCAGATGAAAGTCGGTGGAGAGATACCACATCCATCCGTAGCATGAGTCATTCGGCCAGTGGTATAGGTCACTGATCAGCAGCAGCTGCTGCCACCAGTTCTCTTGGCATGGCTTGGAGGTCACGGCGCGCAGGTTTGCCGTCCAGAAGGGCCCCCTTCCCAGGATGGGCTGGAGGTGCAGGCCTGCCATCATCACGAACATCATGAGGGGCACGATGCGCAGGTAGCGCTGCACATACCCCATCAGCACAAAGCGGGCTGTTGTGAAGGGGTTCCGGAAGTGCTTTTTGTTCCCATCCTTGTAGACCATGCGGCATGTGATGACCGTCGCGAGGAAGCCACTCAAGAAGAAGAAGGTGTCAACGGCAGTCCCGCCAAGCCCGTAGACCGGAAAATTATAGAAATTGTCCATGACATTGTTGCCCTTGTAGCGGTTCGACACACCGCCGCTCAGGAAGGTGTAGATGTAGGTATGCGCGAAAAGGATCGTGAGCATCGCTGCTGTTCGAAAGGAATCCAGGAAGGCAAGGTGGTCACCCCGGTACTTCATCAACTCTGCCGTGCTCCGCTGGGCACTCCAGCACTGAATGAACGGGAGCTTGCGCACAGGTGAGAGGAGCGTGGCGACACACCACAGCGTGACTAGCACCAACGATATCACAATCATTGTGATGGCAGGCCATGTATACTTCGTATCAGTGTAGCTGTTGTTCCCCCCGTCAATGTGGCTGAAGTCATCCTCACAATAACCGTTTATGGCCCCTTGGTACATGCCTGCGCTGCGAACACGCATGAAATCAATAAGGTGGTTGAATGTGCAGTCACGGGGGACGCACAGGGAAGCATGTCCATCAAAGACACCCACGTTGCAGAACCGCCCACCAAGCTGCTTATCCATGTGATCGAGCTGCTCGCAGCCACCTGGGTTCCCGACGTACCCACCCTTAATCATGTTGTCCTCTCCCACTTGGAAGGTGGCGCGGTAGGACATGTCCGACAGACCCGACAGGTACTGGTAGCGCTCGTCAAACATCAATGGCCGGCACTTTGTGGCATTCCCAAGGCTTTCTGCACAGTTGCCGCACATGTTCGGGCACAGGAAGACGGTGGACTGCTGCGTCTCTGATGAGGTGCCTTTACAGCCGAGAGAGACCCCCAGTTGGCCGCAAAGTGGACTGTCCCCGCACAGCACCATACGGTCCACAGCTTTGACCTCGAGACAGGTCCCACAGGTTGCGGGACACAGCTCGTAGACCTGTGAGGTGGAGAAGGTGGTGACCCCGGCACACCCGACCTCCTCCTGGAGTGATCTGCAGCTGCGCCCGTTGCGCGCGACAATCGCGTTAACGTCGTTCTGGCAATTAGCCGCAGGGTTGGCAGTCGGGAGCACGGGGCAGTTGTCGCATGACTTTTTACAGATGGAGGAGATGCTTCGTGAGGTTGACCCGTGCGAAACGACGGTGATGCAGCCCTGCCCCACGAACACGTCATCACAGCGGGCGTCGTCAACACAAGCCTCTGTCTGTCGATAATATTCCTTCTGCATACTGCACGAGAAAACATTTGTTGCATGCATCAGCCCGGAACAGCTGAGAGGGCACACACGCCCCACGGTGAAAGACTGGGGTGCAGATATATTCAGGGCTGTCAGCGGCAAGTCACAGAACCCGCTGCGCTCGGCAGAAGCACACGAAAGCCCTGCAGCTGACATCCAACCTGCAACGTCATCGGCGCACGGCGGCATCGCTGTAGCAGACACCCAGGCTGCAAGCCCCAAGAGGAGCACCAGCCCCGGCGAAGCCGCACAGCCCATAGCAGCAGGAGGACTGCAGGGCGGGGAGTGAAGCAACAAGATCCCTGTGTCGGGCCTCGGGCAGGGGGGTGTGTATAGGTGCAGCCTTGAAAGTGGAGTGTGTGTGAGTTGCGAGTGGGTTGTGTGACTGTCGACCTCCTGGAGGGGGGGGGGGGGGGTTATCGTCGAGAGTGAATGGGAAAGTAAGTCTCCCAGCACCTTCCTGCAATGTTAGTCCTTTTTGCAGTCACTACACCAGATATGTTGTACAAGGCAGATCAATGCACAATGGGAGGCGGGTGGCGGAGGTCTTCAGAAGGCACCCTCGAGGCAGTCACTCTCAATAGTCTCAGTGTCGCATGTTGAAACCGTACGTACGGAAAATCGTACTCCTTTCGCTTTATGATAGACACCCTGTCTAGCAACTGTGGGAGAACAGCAGTTCCGGACTACTTTTTGTTGAGCGCACACGTTTCGCCTAACAAAAACATCCTACGGAAAGCCGTATGTTCCTTATGTGGAGCATAACCCCTGGTTGAAATGGAACCCAGCAGACATGGCATTCAAAAAAAACTTGAGTTGCGCTCTTTGTTTGTACGAACGGCTGTTGTTTGTGACAGGGGCGCAGGGAGGCAGACCCTCCGCTGGAGATTTGTGATGCGATCGGGCGTAGAGAATGATGGGGTGCGGTGCGGTGTGGGTCGGGAGGGGTGGTGAAGGCCCTCACTGCTTTTGGAATGGAACACTCAGGTCGGATCACGGCACCACCCCACACCCACCTCTCGCCACCTGCCACCCCCTGGCACAACACACGCCTGCCTCCAAACAGAGAACAACGGGTCAGGTCCTGCAGTGTTGCGAGGCCAGAAAGGAAGAGAGTGCAGAACACAACAAATACGCAAGCAGGTGCAACACGACGGCAAACACGAAGGCAAGAAACAGGGTGACGAGACACTGCACTCAGGGTGAAACGGAAGACACAGCACACACAGAGACTGAAGTTTTGTTGTTCGTGGGTGTGAAGACCCACCTCCCGCAGAGGCTGAGTGCAAGACCAAGACCCTTTGAGTCCACCTCCCCCAGAAACTCAGCTGTGCTGAGGCGGTACAGTGCGGCGGTGGGGCAGGTTGTCACTGCAACAACATCACCTGGCTGTGACACAGCAAGTGAGTCGGAGGGAGAGTCGCGCAGTAGTACAGTACGCAGGCAGCTGAGGGAGGTTGTGCACCACACCTTGAGTGACTCGTCCTCAGAGCACGACACCAGGTGCTGCTCGTCCTGAGTCAGGACGATGCCCAGCACCCAATCAGTGTGCCCCTCCAGGGTGTGTGCGTGTGTGAGGGTGCTGATGTCCCACACACGGATGGTCTTGTCATCTGACCCGCTGAAGATCCTCGTGCCCGACACGGCAATGCTGTCAACAGCACCGCGGTGACCCTCCAGCACTGTGGCGCTCGGTGTGCCCTTCAAGTCCCACACACGCACTTTGCCTGAATCGTCTCCGGACACCAGAAGTCCGCAGTCCGTCCACGCTGCACTGTACACGATGGTGTTGTGGTGCAGCATGCACACCTCCTCCCAAGTTGATGTCAGCCACACGCAGATGGTGCCGTCCTCAGAGCTCGTTGCCAACCACGTCCCACAGACAGAGATTGCTGTGCAAAGAATAGACTGGTTGCCGTGTGTTAAGTCCGCCACTACATCAGCGGTGGTGGTGTCAAACACAGTGATGTGTCCGTTGCGGTAACCCACAGCACACAGCGTCCCACACCTCGACAGTGCGATGCGGTATATCTCGCCGCCATGGGTCGATGAGTAGACTGCGGGAGCCTTGAGGTTGGGCCAGCGTGGGACGAGCTGGACAGCACCCCCGTCCTCCAGACCCGTGTCGGCAACACGCTGTGCATCGACCAGCTCCTCCTCACACCCTTCGATGTGTGCTGCGACGTAGTCAGCCTCACGGATTGGGTTGATAGAACCCGGGAACATCTCGTTGAGCGCATCCGCCTTCAGCCCGACCACGGTCCCGCCTTCCGGAACACCGACGACACAGCTGTCACCGGTCCCACTGTGACGCACAGTCACGTCCATGTTTGCCTTGCACACTCACGGAGGGGGGCGACTGGGAGCGGGGAGTGACCTGACCAGGCTTGGGCAGAGGAAGTCACACCAGCAGTATGTGTTGGCAGGCTTGCTGGAGGGTGTGGCGGTGTGTGCGGTGTGCGATGGTGGGGCTGGGGATCAAAGACAGGCTGCTTCAAACTCGACAAAATAGTGCGAGCCCTTCCCCGGTCTGTGTGCGGGGGGGCTGTAGAGATCTGGGTCGACAATACGACCGTGGCAGCTGTTGTGCGCAAGCGGCTGTGTGCCGCCTGCAATCTTATTAACAAGTCCGTCCTGGAGGCGGTAGAATACCTCACAGCCCTCCAGGTTTTGTCTTTTTCCGTTGGATACGTCCACACCTCTGCCAATCCGGCAGATCTCCCTTCCCGTATCCCCCCCTCTTGCATTTCTTCTCCCGTAACCCGGGACCAGGTTTCACTTGCGGTGCGGCGCTTCTTCACTCGCGGTGGGGCAGGCGGAGACCTCGCCTCAACAGCCTGAATTGGCGGTTGTCGCGGGATCTCTTAACCCCTTCGCGTTGCAAGTGAGGAAAAGCTGAACCGGAAGTCCCCCTTCCCCCTTCCCATCAACACCCCCACTACCCATTGCCTTTGCCTTTCTTGTCGTTGCGCGCACACACCACCAGGAGGAGCGCCGTGTAGGCCTCCTCCAAGTTGTCGGTTGCCTGCTTGGTCCAGAGGATGAACCTCTGCCGCAACCCCGACGGCTTCTCCTCCATCACAGTGAAGGGCACGCACAGGGAGGGGCCCGGGCCCGACGCAGGCCCAGCCACTCCGTTCTCCACCAGCAGCTCCGCATGCTTCTGTTGTAGATGCGAGGGGCGGGAGCGCCCCTCAGAGGGAGAAGGTGTAGAAGTGCCCGGCGGGGGTGCATCAGGGAACGTCAGCCGCCACACCTCGTCGAACCTGCGCCTCACAGTGGCGGTCATCCTCGCCCGCAGCGCCTCGACGTCCATCTCCGCCACAGAAGACACATGCAGTGGCGCACGGCGCTCTTCCTCCGTTGCCGGCAGCCTCGACTGGTGCGCACGCCCCGTCATCGAGTGCAGCCCCCGCTGCTTGCGGCAAAAGGACTCAGGGTCGGCCATCACAGATGCCGTGTCACCTCCTGCGTCCACAGCGCCCTCGCCATCTCCGTGGGGCACCCCCCGTAGCGGATGGTGGTGCTGGAGAGGCCGCTCTCGCCGTGGTGCTTCGCGCAAGGTGACCAACGGTACCGGTACTGGTACCGGAGTACCGGTACCCGTACCGGTACCAGTACCGGGTGAAAAAAAAAGACTTGGATGGTGCCCCTGAAAGGGCCGATTTACGTAGTTTTTACGTAGTTCTTACGTAGTTCATTAGTGGGGAGGACCCTCTTTTTTTTCCACCTATTTTCCTTTTCCCAGGTTCCCCATTTCCAAGCCCCAGCACGACCTGCGCACTGCTGACGCGGCCCACCTGCACCCCGCACCCCACTCCCCCACCCCCGTTGTCGCTTTTTCTGTCCACAGAAGCCACAAGGATGGAACCACCCTTTGTAGAGGGGGGGGGGGGGGGGTAGGGGGGGGTCAAATGGGGGTGACAAACACGATTTTTCAAAAAAACCGGCGCAGAGGCCCCAAAGCCCCCGTAAACCCTCCAAACCCCCCCAGATCGGTCCGGAAACCCATCGAACCCCACTTTTCCACCATTCCGGGCACCTCAGGTGCCCGAATTGGGGTACCTAAATTTTGTGCCACCGTTTGGTACCGGACAGTGCCACTGTGTGGGAGGTTGGAAAAGAAAATGCCCCAACACACCACATCTGAGGGTTGCAATGCATGTTGCTTGCCAACCACGTCATCCGGTGGGTGTCAGGCGCTATGTAGGTGGCATCAGCCAGGTCTTCGATGTGTTCTGGCTTGTATATGTACCTCCCTGCCTGCGGCACAGGCACTGCCTTTGTCCCCCACACCAGCCACAGAGAGCGTATTGTACTCGGTCCACGGTTGCTGATTCATTGTGATGCGTTGTATCCTCGAGTGAACGTCACACACTAGTGACACCACCACCCGCCATCCGAGAGCTGTATTGACTTTGCGCGCTTCCGTTGCATTCACCTCGCCACGCATATTGCACTGTTCAGTACCAGTGCTCTTGGGCCAGGCAAAGTAGACCGCAGCAAGTACCAATTCTGGCACAATGGGTACCACGACAGCGCACTTCGTGTGTTCCCGGAATGTACAGCTCGTGTTGCAACAGTCGTTGTCAACACATCCCGGTTGTGGAGCACTGCTGCACAGGAATCACACGACCATCTGGACTTGTTCCGTACCTACAGGCAGCCTCCCGGTGCATGGTGGCAGGGAGGTACATATACACAGAACTCATCGAAGACCTGGCTAATGCCACCTACATAGCGCCTGACACCCACCGGATGACGTGGTTGGCAAGCAACATGCATTGCAACCCTCAGATGTGGTGTGTTGGGGCATTTTCTTTTCTTTTTTTGCGTATCCGTCAGGTGGACCACCGGGTGGGGAGAGATCCGGTGTGAGGCACTTGGGTCCGTCCAGGTGGGCAGGGGGAACCTGGGGGCGGGGGGCCTCAAAACCCGTCTACCAGTGCCGCTTCTAATCTCGTCGGTCTTGTCCCAACCACCACCAGCCAGCCCAGAACGCCCTGACGCTGCGACCTCGTCGATTTTTCCGTTTCGCCCATCCGCCCAACTCCGCCAACCCAACCAGCCCTACCCTTTCTCCCAGTCAGGGCGGTACTCACACGAGCGGCAAAGCGCTGGGGGAGGGGGGGGGGGACATCAATAGGGGAGGGGAGGGGAGGGGAGGGGAGGGGAGGGGAGGGGGGAGGGGAGGGGAGGGGAGGGGAGGGGAGGGGAGGGGAGGGGAGGGGAGGGGAGGGGAGGGGAGGGGAGGGGAGGGGAGGGGAGGGGAGGGGAGGGGAGGGGAGGGGAGGGGAGGGGAGGGGAGGGGAGGGGAGGGGAGGGGAGGGGAGGGGAGGGGAGGGGAGGGGAGGGGAGGGGAGGGGAGGGGAGGGGAGGGGAGGGGAGGGGAGGGGAGGGGAGGGGAGGGGAGGGGAGGGGAGGGGAGGGGAGGGGAGGGGAGGGGAGGGGAGGGGAGGGGAGGGGAGGGGAGGGGAGGGGAGGGGAGGGAGGGGAGGGGAGGGGAGGGGAGGGGGGAGGAAGGGGGGGGAGGAAGGGGGGGGGGGGGGGGGTTATGTTGTTTCTAACCCAGACCTGCTGTGCAGAGCCCGGGGGAGGGGGTGGCCAGCCCCTGTCTAACCATTCACAACGGCCACCTGCACACATCTATGAAAGGGGGGGGGGGGGGAAGGTCCCGGGGGGGGGGGGGGTGGTGGGGGTGGGGACGCTGCTCCGCCTACTCGCCCCGCTCCACCTCCGTCTGCAGCTTGCGCATGTAGACGCGCAGGCTGACCCCCGGCTCCCTCGTCTGGTTCCCGGGCTCGGCCTGCGCGCCCCCTTGCAGGATGCGCGCCTGCAGCCACTCCGCCGCTACGTCACCTGCCACCCTGGGCGAGAGGGGGCAAAGGCCATAGCTGGGGTGGAAGCAGTGCCTCCACGCCTCGACGGTGCGGGGGATGGCTCCTCCCATCGAGACGCAGGGGGCCATGCCGCGGGCCCGCGCTACCACCCCCTCGGCCCAGACACGGGACGCCGCAAGCTCCTGCAGAGCGGGGATGTTCGCCGCGGGCGTCTCGTCGTCCCCGTAGGCGTCGATGGCCTGGAGGTCGTCCTCGGGCTCCCACACGTTCGCCGGGTCGTCGTCGAACTCCATGGGGCCCGCCGCGTCACCCTGACGCAGCTCCTCCAGGCGTCTCGAGGACGCGGCCGTCCGGCTGCGGCGCTGCCCGTCCCGGCGGGCCTGCGCGGCGTTGCGCATCATCGTCGCAGCAACCCCCTGGATCCCGCCAGCCCCACCGGGGGCTGTTCCGCCAGAGGTGCCAGAGGGGGCTGTGTTGAAGGTGTGGGAGCCTCCGCCCTGGCGGCGCCGCGCGGCCTGAGCGGGGCCAGACGGCTGGGCGCCTGCCGCCGTGACCGGAGCCGCAGAGGGCACACCAGAGGGGGCTGTGTTTGAGGTTTGGGAGCCTCCGCCCTGGTGGTTCTCTGTGGCCCCCGACCCCGACGGCGGGCACTCTGCATGTTGGGCCTGCCCCTGCATGGGGGCTGGGGCAGCCCGGGAGGCACTCTCCGCCGGGGGCACGCTGTGGCCGTGGGTCGCGGAGGGCGCACCAGAGGGGGCTGTGTTTGAGGTTTGGGAGCCTCCGCCCTGGTGCATCTCCACGTCCTGGCCGGGAGCGACCGGCTCCTCCGCCACTTCCTCCTTCACCCGCGTTGGATGGTGCGCAGCCCCCGACGAGTCGTGCGGGGCACTCGGCTGCCTGGGCCCCATCGGCGTGTCGTGCATGCGGCTCGGGATGGGCTTCCGCCGGCGGGGGGCGCGCCCGGGCGGACTCCAGGACCTCCCGCAGATCCGGGGTGACCGCGGGTTGCTCCGCAGGGTCTGGAGCGTCGACATCCACCGCCACCCGGTCAATGTAGCCTGGGCACCGCTCACCCCGCACTGCGCATGACGCGCACACTTTGCGCCAGCATCTGCCACACGCGTGATGCCTCGCGGAGCGGTCGAACGGGCGGCGGCACTTCTCGCACTCCTCCACCTGGCCCGCCGAGCCCCCCTGACGCACCATCTGCATGGGACTATCACCATCGCACCCCGTGACATCCGCTGCCATCGGCTTCGGGGGAAGACCCGCCAGGTGCTGACGCATGGGCTCCGGCATAACTAGGGGCACGTAGTGCCCATGTTGCCCCCCCGTCCTCCGCAGACAGTGGGCGTCCACCACTGCACCCGCACCTACTGGGGACAGAAGCATCGGCTGGTGGTTGTCGATGAGCACGAGGACGACGCATCTGGTCACGCGCGCAGCCGCCGCCAGGGCGATGAAGTCCGCCCAGGTGCGCACGTCGTCGCTCCCTGCGCGCATCATCTGCTTCTTTTCCAACCTCCCACACAGTGGCACTGTCCGGTACCAAACGGTGGCACAAAATTTAGGTACCCCAATTCGGGCACCTGAGGTGCCCGGAATGGTGGAAAAGTGGGGTTCGATGGGTTTCCGGACCGATCTGGGGGGGTTTGGAGGGTTTACGGGGGCTTTGGGGCCTCTGCGCCGGTTTTTTGAAAAATCGTGTTTGTCCACGTAAAAGGGTGGCATTTGACCCCCCCTAGGGCAGTGATAGAAAATACGTAAAAAAACGTTCAACGTATTTGAACGTTCAACGTATTTTTAAAAAATGCGCCGAAGTTGAACGTTTTTTTGGCTTTTGAGCGTTTTCACCCACTGGGTGCACTCTTCACATGAAATCCCCCCTAGCAGTAGGGGGTGGGCCCCCTGCACACACTAAAGGGGACACCTGTGGGATGGAGAGTGTCACGCGTGGCGAAAAGTCGGTGAAAAAGAGGTTCTGTAGTCCGAGAAGGGGCGGGACCCGGAAAGGGGTGGTTGGTACCCCCTCTTTTCAGGGTTGAACTCCGGAAAAGCGGGGGTACCAACCCCCTCTCGACCTATCTCCCAATTTTACCCCACTCGACCGGCTGGAGTCTGTCGTGTCGAGGAAGTGGATGGCCGAACCTGAGCTACGGGTACAGGACGTATGGGATATCACGCATGGGAGAACTGGATGGCATATCCCACCGGCAGGGGTTCATCTCAACTGCACCGCCCGCTTCATGGAGCAAAGGACAAGGGATATGTTGTCGACTGCATCGCGAAGCAAGTCGCTGTAAAATCGTGCTCCAAGGACGTCTTCCGCACGGTTGTCGTTGGTGCCACCAACTCGCCCTTGCT
The DNA here is from genome assembly GCA_963210315.1 of Rhynchopus euleeides. Taxonomy (NCBI): domain Eukaryota; phylum Euglenozoa; class Diplonemea; order Diplonemida; family Diplonemidae; genus Rhynchopus; species Rhynchopus euleeides. Next base: position 1,204,661 of record OY723274.1, read on the forward strand.
CTGCTTGAGGAAAGGCGGGTTTGTGCCTGGTGGCCCCTGCAGACGGTAGGCAATGTGAGAAACGTTCAAATACGCTGAACGTTCAACGTATTTGAACGTTCAACGTATTTTTAAAATCGGGATTCTGAAAAATACGCGTATTTTGCCTTCACTGCCCTAGGGGGGGGGGGGGGGGCCGGTTGTCGTCCTGTGGCTGCTTTGTGGGGCGAGCGCAGCAGGTTCTCCTTTGCTTCTACGGGCTCTTGCCACAACAGCGTCGCAGCTGTGTGTCTCCGCGTCACCGGATCTGTGCGGCCTCGTAGTGGGGGCATTCTGGAGGTCGAGGTGTCAACTGGTTTCATCTCGAAATGTGGGTCTGGCTCAGGGGCTGGTCCCACCCAGCGGGGGTCCCACCCAGTGGGACCCCCTCTTCGGGTGCTCCTAAATCCAGCTCTGTTGAACGTTTGGAATTTGTGCAGCTCGTCGTGGGGCCATTTTAGTGGTTGAGGTGCCAAACTTCTCCTCTCAAACCCGGGTCTGGTTCAGGGACTGGTCATGGGAGAAGGTGACTGGGTGGCAGCCAGCCCGCAGCACACCCACACCCCACCCTCCCAGCGGTACCCCCTCCTCGGGTATTCCAAAACCCCGTTCTTTTGAACGTTTGGAACTTTTGCGGATCGCAGTGGGGTCATTTTGTGGGTCTAGGAGCCAAACATCGTCCATGGAACGTGACTCTGGTTCAGGGGCTGGTCCTAAGAGAATGTGACTGGGAGGCAGCCACACCCCCACCCACCCATCCATCGGGACCCCCTCCACGGGTGTTCCAAAACCCCGTTCTTTTGAACGTTTGGAATTTGTTCGGATCACAGTGGGGTCACTTTGGTGGTGTGCGAGCCAAGTGTCACCCATGAAACACGGGTCTGGTTCAGGGGCTGGTCGTGGGTAAAGGTGGCTGGGAGGCGGTCAGCCCACACCCACCTCCACCCAGCGGGACCCCCTCCTCGGGTGTTCCAAAACCCCTTTCTTTTGAACGTTCGGAATTTTTGCGGATCACAGTGGGGTCATTTTGGTGGTGTACGAGCCAAGTTACACCCATGAAACGTGAGTCTGGTTCAGGGACTAGTCATGGGTGAAGGTGCTGGGAGGCAGCCAGCACGCCTACACCCCACCCCACCTACCCTGTAGGGTGTGGAGGTGGCCCCAGCGGCGAGAATCTGACCATAACCGGCTTCTTTTGATTTATCGGGGCTCGCTGGGGTTGGGGGTGCGACGGATGCCATTTTTTCTCAAAAAATGTTACTCTTCGCACATGAAGCTCTTCCACCGTATGTCTGCTTGAAAGCCATTCAGGCCAAACCCCCAAAAACCCGAAAAATGCCACCCACCCCGTCGGGGGTGCAGGTGGGCTCCGAGTCAGCAATCTGACCAAAACCGGTTTCTTTGGACTTATTTGGGCACGCTGGGGTTGGGGGTGTGGTGGAACTCATTTTTTCCCGAAAAATTTCACCATTAACCTGTGAAGGGGAAATCCCATTTTCAAAATAAAAAAGAAGGTCCACCCCCGATTTACGTAGTTCTTACGTAGTTCTGACGTAGTTGCGATTTCGTTTTCAGGGGCACCATTGGAGTTGCGTTCTTTGTTTGTACGAACGGTGCCTGCTAGTGCATGTGTGCAGATACCGAACGCTGCCACGAGTCTTTTTAGTGCGAAAAGCTAGCTGTTCTTCCAAAAAAGACTTGGAGTTACTGTAACTGGTGCCCCTGACGACCCCATATTGCGTAGTTTGTGCGTAGTGAAAAGGGGGGGGGGGTCTCATTTTTTGATTTACTCAGCCATTCTCTGTCTCTATGCCGGGACCCCAAACTCAAGGAGTTCTTGCTGTTCCGGGGTCAGTGAGGGTGCAGGCGCTTCAGGTGCTGCAGGTGCTGCAGGTTCTTCAGGTGCTGCAGCGCTGGCAGCCTTCGGTGCGGGTTTCGACGCAGTATTTGCAGGTCTCTTTGGGGGTGCCCTTTGGCGCGGTGCCTGCTTCAGCTCCTCCGGGTGGAAGCGTCAACGCATCATTAAGGAAGAAGGAAGCACAGTTGCTACGCTTTTTTGCAGCTGCAGGAAACGACACCATACCCAACAACAATCCCCAGACCGTCGAGGGAGAGTGGGCGCCTGGATCCCGTGACACAGATCTCTAGTGCCGTTGTGATCCCCTCGGATAACGTCTCCTGGACGTTGTCAGCGGAGGTTGCCTGTGTGGCGGTGACCTCCGTATACCCCGCGGGATCCAGTGCCAGTAGCGCCTTCTTCAGCTTTTCGTCGACCCCTCGGCCGACGCTCTCCTTGATGTCAAGGGCCACCTTCAGGGTGGCACCTCGCAGCGCCCTGAAGGCTGTGATCGTATCATCATTCACAATCTCGAGGGTGTTCTACGCGGCTCCTGGAACTCACTTCCTTCTCAGGTGTTTCTGGGCATGGGGCAACCTTGCCCAGGTGTTTCTGGAGTCCCGCCCCACATGTCGTGCGTTCTTTCGTACGGTGTATAGTGAGTTCTGGCAATAATTTTTTGCTCGGTCAGCGCAGTGCCTCCAGTCCTGTCTCAGTAGCCACACAGAAAGGGGGACCAAAAAAAACTGGGGGGGGACCAAAAAGCGAGACCCCCCCCCCAGATTGCGTAGTTTGTGCGTAGTGAAAAAGGGGTAAATCAGGGGCACCAGAGTTGCGTTCTTTGTTTGTACGAACGGTCTTTATTTCACAACTTCCGCGCCCCCCCCCCCCTCCCCTTTTTCATTCACGCCCTTAGAGCCTTGTGTACTGGTCAGCGATGTTCTCGCACGTTCTTACGTACTCCGGCTCGAGGCTGCAGTCATGGCGCTCTAGGCAGTACTGAATGTCGTTCAGCCAGCGTTGCGCACCCTCAACATGGGACACACCCTTGCGAATAGCCCCAATCACCGCTTGGTTGTCGCTGAAGAGTATGATGTGATAACCCCTCCAGCGGGGCCTGCTACACATCGTAGAGACAGCCTTGTAGGCCGCAAACAACTCCTTCAGGAATATTGTCGCAGCTGCAAGCTCGCCCCAGAAGGCGCCATAGAGAGGGCGGAGGTCCTCCTGGACCACGGCCCAGCCTGATAGGCTCGCATCACAGACCACCTGGACCACCAGACGCTCCCGCACCACCCACGACTGCCAGTCGTTTCGCGCCAGTGCGTCAGCCTGTAACTGAAGAGCCCGACAGACTCTGTCCCCCATCACGTAAGGAGCATCCCATGGCAGATGAAGCCGAGAGGTCTGAGACATCCAGGTGAGTATCGTCAAGGCGCCATGCAGCGGGAGACGGAGCGCGTGGTATCTCCACAAGAATGCCCCGCAGATACGCCACCAGGTGCGCAGGGTACCCTGACAGCTGGACAGCAGGCTCTGAGCAGCGGGAAGGGTCTTCATCACCCACGTAGGGTCCATGCGCCACCGCCGTTGACGCAAGTCAACCTCAATCCCGAGGAGAGTGGTGTAAGCAGCAGGGGCCTCGTAGTCGCCGATCACCACGTTGTACTTCTCGCACAGCTGCTTGAACGCTTGATGCACCCTCGCCAGGCTCACACTGTCGCGGCAAAAAATGGCGTTGTCTATCCACGCCAGGCCCTGCGCATTCGTCCCTGTGCAGCTCTTCTGTATCAGTGCACTTGTCAGCGCTTGTGCGGCCTGGGGAGCTGGTGCGTAGCCCATAGGGAGTCGAGTCATGCGTCGGTGAAGGCGGCATGCCCTGAAGGCAAAGTATGGGCGCACATCCATCGGCAAGCCGAACTGAAAGAAGAAACTCTTAAAGTCAAACTGCATCACCAGGGAAGCCCCGAAGACGGTGGCGAGGATCTCGCTGTACGACGGCAGATGGCAGCGTGGAAGGGAAGTCATGTCAAGAGCACTGTTGATGGCTCGGCAGGACATGATGAACCTGAGGGAACCCGCCGCCTTCTTCGGCACGCAGAAGACGCCCTGGTACCAGGTCACACTGGAAGCCGCCTTGGGGGAGGACTCTGTGATCCCGAGGCTGTCGAGGCGCCCCACATGTGGTAAGATCTTCGTGTTCAGGGGGCCCGGCCGCGGCTTCAAACCCTGATCGATGAGCCTGTAGAGGAAGTCTGCATCAGTAAACCATCGAAAGTTCTCCCCCAGGGCTGGGAAGTCCCTCAGCAGCTGCACAATGTAGATGGTGCCTGGGGTAGCCTCTGAGATAATTCCTTCGTAGGAAGCCCGGGGGGCAGCGGAGAAGCGCGAGTCCACCCAGGCAGAGGCGTAGTCGTAGTACTTCAGGTACATGCGAAAAGGAGAACTCCGATACAGGCTGTGCACTGATGCCAGGGAATCACCAGAATCACTTACTGACTCTGCAAGATCCGCGTCGCTTCCTTCGTCTCCAGAGTCGCTTGCCATAGTTGAGGCGGGAGATACTGTTCCGTTGAAGCTGCGTTCCGATGCCGAGCTAGGTGTTGGGCGGCACGCTGTCCCGCCGCCTCCGCGGTAACCTGCAGGGCACTCCGCCGGATACCGTGGGACAGGATGCATAGAGAGTCCCGCAGGTAGGTGTTGTAGTGCAAGGCTCTCGGGCCTCCGGAGGCGCCTCCGGGCCTCCGGCCTCCGGAGGCCTCCGGAGGAGCTAAAATGGCCTCCTCCGGAGGAACCTCCGGAGGTTCCTCCGGAGGCGGGTGGAGGCCTCCGGAGGCCCTCCGGAGGCGCCTCCGGAGGAACCCACCATGTCGAGCACAGGGTGAAAAATTGGTCCAAAACACGGTTTTTGGCCAATTTTTGGCCATTTCGGGAGATTTTTTTCGGGAGAATTTTTTTTTGGTCGAGAAAGCCAAAATTCACCCAAAAGATGACCAAAAAAATTCTGACCCCAAACTCGGATTCTAGTGGTCTGAAACTGTCCATTGTCGAACGAAATCCTAAAAAAACTGATATTTTTGACCCCTGAATCACCCATGCGGTCCCAAAAATCAAACAAATGAGGTTTGGTACGGTTTTGGGCCGAAAAAGCCGAAAAATCAGACAAGGCAAAAATCCACCCAAAAGGTGTTCAAAAAAAATTCTGACCCCAAACTCGGATTCTAGTGGTCTGAAACTGTCCATTGTCGAACGAAATCCTAAAAAAACTGATATTTTTGGCCCCTGAATCACCCATGCGGTCCCAAAAATCAAACAAATGAAGACGGGAAAAAACCCCAAAAAAAATCCGGCCAAAAAAAATTGGGGTGCGGGCCCAAAATCCAAAAAAAATCGGCCAAAAAAAATTGGGGTGCGGGCCCAGAAATCCGAAAAAAAATCCCGAAACTCAGCCCACCCCTTCATTTCTGTGACGATTCGTCCTCGACATGACGTTAAACTGTCGGCATTCCATTTCAAAATCCGACACAGGCTATACTGGATTTCTGTCTTGATCCTAATTAGGGAAACACAGGCCATACCAGATTTCTGTCTTGAGGATAGTCGACACAGGCCATACTGGATTTCTGTCTTGATCCTATTTAGGGAAATACAGGCTATACCAGATTTCTGTCTTGAGACTCACTTTGCAAAGATCCGATACAGGCTATACTGGATTTCTGTCTTGATCCTAATTAGGGAAACACAGGCCATACCAGATTTCTGTCTTGAGGATAGTCGACACAGGCCATACTGGATTTCTGTCTTGATCCTATTTAGGGAAACACAGGCTATACCAGATTTCTGTCTTGAGACTCACTTTGCAAAGATCCGACACAGGCTATACTGGATTTCTGTCTTGATCCTATTTAGGGAAACACAGGCCATACCAGATTTCTGTCTTGAGGATAGTCGACACAGGCCATACTGGATTTCTGTCTTGATCCTATTTAGGGAAACACAGGCCATACCAGATTTCTGTCTTGAGGATAGTCGACACAGGCCATACTGGATTTCTGTCTTGATCCTATTTAGGGAAACACAGGCTATACCAGATTTCTGTCTTGAGACTCACCTTGCAAAGATCCGACACAGGCTATACTGGATTTCTGTCTTGATCCTATTTAGGGAAACACAGGCCATACCAGATTTCTGTCTTGAGGATAGTCGACACAGGCCATACTGGATTTCTGTCTTGATCCTATTTAGGGAAACACAGGCCATACCAGATTTCTGTCTTGAGGATAGTCGACACAGGCCATACTGGATTTCTGTCTTGATCCTATTTAGGGAAACACAGGCTATACCAGATTTCTGTCTTGAGACTCACCTTGCAAAGATCCGACACAGGCTATACTGGATTTCTGTCTTGATCCTATTTAGGGAAACACAGGCCATACCAGATTTCTGTCTTGAGGATAGTCGACACAGGCCATACTGGATTTCTGTCTTGATCCTATTTAGGGAAACACAGGCCATACCAGATTTCTGTCTTGAGGATAGTCGACACAGGCCATACTGGATTTCTGTCTTGATCCTATTTAGGGAAACACAGGCTATACCAGATTTCTGTCTTGAGACTCACCTTGCAAAGATCCGACACAGGCTATACTGGATTTCTGTCTTGATCCTATTTAGGGAAACACAGGCCATACCAGATTTCTGTCTTGAGGATAGTCGACACAGGCCATACTGGATTTCTGTCTTGAGACTCACTTTGCAAAGATCCGATACAGGTCTTTTTAAGTTTCTGTTTGAACTTGTAATTCAATTGAAGAGAGTCAGCCCAGACTCTACCCTTTTTGAAATGACTTTGACATTTTCATTTTCGGCAAGTATTTGTCTTGGTCATCTTGAATCAAACCTTGGGTTTTCATGCACTGATATTCAATTTCTCATCGATATCTGGCTATTAGTATTACGAGTTATACACAGGAATGGCGTACGGCACTCTGTCGGAAAGCATTTCTGTCTTATTTCATTCACCGTGTAGGAGAATGTGACATTAGTAACGTCATAAATCACTCGCTTTATCTCATCATACTTTCCTCCCGAACAGGATCTTACCGTGGATGCAGAAACGATGAAGCGCGGCAAGGAGAAGGATGAGAAGAGGATCGCCTGGACTGTGAAGCGCGTGTCGCAGTTCACGGAGGGGTTGGCAGAGAATGCTCACTTCATCCACGAGTGGAAGGACATGGACGGCAACCTGCGCACGTGGAGGGGGCAGCTTGTCTCGAAGCCTGGGAAGAAGGTGGATGTGCGCTACACTGTAGCAAAGCACTCCTTGCCCCTGCCCATGGATCCTGGCTTCGGGACGACGCTGGACTTGCGCCTTCTCCCCGGCGTGGAGCTCCAGCCGTCGCAGAACCCGCGCGCGTCGCAGAGAGAGAAGAGGAAGCGGGAGGAGAAGCCGAGCCAGCCAAGCCAGCCGAGCCAGCCTGAGGTCCCCAGCAGCGATGAGGAGGACAGCGATGAAGATGACGACGTGGAAGATGATGCCGCGAGCAGCGATTCGAGCGAGAGCGACCCGCCTCCTAAAAAATCGAAGGGGGGTAAGGGAGGGAGCCGAGGGAAAGGGAAAGGGAAGGAGAAGGGCAAGGGCCGGGGAGGAGGGGAGAAGAAAGGTAAACAAGAAACCGCCACTGTTCGTGGCAAAAAGGTGAAGGAACCAGACCACATGCGACATGTAAGTAAGGGGGACGATGAGTGGGTTTGCAATGTTGAGGACTGTGGGCAGACGTTCAAAGCCGGGAAGAGCCCACGGTGGAATGTTGACCGCCACTTTACAAGAGTGCACCCGTCACTCATCAAGACGGCAGAAGCACCCCCCTCACTCTCTTCAACACAGCCAAAACAGCCATCTGTGGGGGGGTCGAATGCTGCTCCTCCTCCAGAGGGGGACGGCTGCCAATACGGGTTCACGACATACGAGGACACAGTTGCATTCGGATTTGCCGAATGCAACTTGCCATTTTCATACGGTACAGGCAACACCGTTTTCCGGAACATTTTTTTCAACAAGGGCCTCGTCAAGGGGAAGAATTTTTTCCACGAAAAAATTGCAACACGGATCGACGACCATGCCGAGGTGACCCGCCAAGAGATGTACAGGCGTCTCCGTGGGCGGGACGTCTTCCGCATGGTCGACGGAGCATGGGCTGCAGGGAATCGGATTCCTGGAATCGAGAATCCGATTCCGGAATCGAAAAACCGAGTGGAATCCGATTCCACAAAAAAAAGTCAAAAAATAGATTTCCCATTGGGTGACACTTGGTTTTTCATGGTTTTGTACGGGAAAAAGACAATGCGATTTTTCGTGATTTTTCACCTCGGATGAGCCTCGATTTCGCAAAGTCGTCGGATTACCGAGACTTCTTGCTGAGCAGTGAATGGGGTCTGGCGAAATGAGGGCAGGAACATGCTTAGATTGACGATTCAGTGCGAAATAATGGTCATCGTGGATTCCGCGAGCCAAATTAGGTAGTCATTTTTCTGCTTGCGTTTTTTTAGTTGTATTTTTTTCGCGAATCTGGGCCATAAGATGGATTTTTGGTGGGCGACCGAAATCCACCCCATGGGCTGCAGGGAATCGGATTCCTGGAATCGAGAATCCGATTCCGGAATCGAAAAACCCGGCAGCCCGCCGCAGGCGCCGGAAATTTTTCGGGTCTAACAAAGAAGGTGTACCGAAAATCAACTTTTTCTACTAAGTCTGACCAATTTTTGGCACTTTTGGAGCGCCATTCTTTTTTTTTTTTTAGGAGAGGGGGCCCGGTGCCTGCGCGCGTCCTGTCGTACTGTGGCTGCTTGGTGGGGCTAGCGCAGCAGGTTCTACTTTTGCTTCTACGGGCTCTTAGCACTGTAACATGAACTACACAAACAACAAAGCTCTAGGGCAAACAAACCGCGCACTGGCCGGGGTTGAGCTGCGTGGGGCTCCGTGCTTGCGCATGGTTTGACAGATTTCTGCCAGAATTTCACAGATTCTGGCAGATTCTGGGGATTCCAGATTTTTCAGAATTTTCAAAATCTGAGAAAATCTGTCCAGATTCTGGACAGATTTTTCCAGATTTTTCAGAATTCTGGAAATTCTGAGAAATCTGGAAAAATCTGAGAATTCTGGAAAAAATCTGGCCAGATTCTGGACAGATTTTTCCAGATTTTTCCAGATTTCTCAGAATTCTGGAAAATCTGAGAAATCTGGAAAATTCTGAGAAATTCTGTCAGAATTCTGGAAAATCTGTGGGGGGGACCTTTTCAAAAAAAAAATTTGGGGTGGGCCTATTTTGGACATTTGGACCCATTTTCAAAGGAATTTTTGAATTTTGAGCCCATTTTGAGCCCTAAAATGGCTCATCGAAATATTTCTGCAAAAATCCGGGCCAGAATGCCAAAATCTGAAAAATCTGAGAAAATCTGGAAAATTCTGAGAATTCTGTCGGAATTCTGGAAAATCTGAGAAATCTGGAAAATTCTGAGAAATTCTGTGGGGGGACCTTTTCGAAAATTTTTTTTGGGGTGGGCCTATTTTGGACATTTGGGTCCGTTTTCAAAGGAATTTATGAATTTTGAGCCCATTCGTTGCCCTAAAATGGGACCGCGAATATCTAGCTCCTGCTGAGGACCTGGGTACATGGCCAAATCAGCCAGAAATCTCAGGTTTTCGTATTGCAATTTGGGTTCGCGTGCTGGTATCGCAGCCTGGCCCCGAGGGTCCATACCGTGAGTAACCGGGCCCGCTATCCTACACTCGTTTTTTCCTAGGTTTTCGTCAGCTGATTGAGGGTGTGATATGAGGGTTCTATCCAACAAGGATATCAAGGCGGCACTTCAAAGTCCTGCCAAGGATAGCGCCACGTGGGTGTGTGCTTCTGATGTATGTTATGTCATCATGTGAAACCCTCCCCAGCGTGTGCCAACAATCCCTGACACGCTCACGAAAAGCATGACACGGAGAAAGCAGGTGCCGAAACAACCTGCCGAGCACACGGGTGGTGCCACGTTGATCCACGCAGCGATCTCCCGTGACAGGAAGCCTTGTCGCCACGGCAGAGTGCCGCAGACTGTGGGAGAGGTGTCGCCAGTCCTTGAGGTTGCAGTGTAAACCCGTGCCTTGTTCACCCTGTTGTTCACCCCTGTGAGGTTGATCCCATATCGTTGCCTGCTTTGGGGCCTGAAGGACATAGGGGTCCAACCGGCACTTGAGCATCGCAAGGCCTGAGCGGCTGTGTGGCAGGTTTTCATTGAAGGGCCAAACCCCCCCTTTTCTGGGTGAAAAGTGTTGTGCGTCGTTCAGTATCTTGCGCGAATTGCTTTCGACACCACCATCAAACCACCGCAAAAGAACAACCCATCTTCTGGAGTAGAGGAGGCATAGCAAACGGAAATCCCTAACAAAATTTTGTCTCCGAAATTATTTTGGCCAATTTTCTCCCGAAAAACCTAGAAACCAGACCCACCGCACATCGAGAATGTCATTTTTCGGTGATTTCTGGGGTCTGGGGGCCTTTTGCCACCCTCCCGTGCCTCATCATGTGTTGATCCCTCCTTTATTAATTGTCAGGTAGGTAACCCTGCACGGGTGTTGTCACCGTTGATCACTCTTTATTAACTGTTAGGCGGGTAAACCCTGCACGGGTGTTGTCACTGTTGATCGCTCTTTACTAATTGTTAGGCGGGTTAACCCTGCATGGGTGTTGAGCCCTCTTTGTTAATTGTCAAGTGGGTAACCCTGCACGGGTGTTGTCACTGGTGATCACTCTTTACTAATTGTTAGGCGGGTTAACCCTGCACGGGTCCTGGCCCGTGCCTGTGTGTGTTGGGGGGGGGGGGTAGTGAAATAGAAGTAGAAGGGAGCGGAGCACAAGAATGGTGTGTTGGGGGGTGGGGGAGCTCTTTCCAACATGTCCGCATCTGCATTAAAACCTATTGTCTCTTTGTGCCCCTCACCACTCAACCATAAAGGTTGCCCTGCCTTGGGAACAGGGAATGGGGTTTAACACGTGTGGCGGTCCTGTTGGATGGAGTGCACATGGAACAGTATGGTGTGGGAATGTATCGTGACTTGTGAAAGGGAGAGTGGGTGGGGGTGGGGGCGGGGGGGGGGGGGGCGGGGGGCTTCCTTCAGCGATTCCAGTGAGCTGCAATCCCAAGGCTGTCCTTTCAAACGCTTGCCAAGGCGTACGCCGTTTAGGTGTGGACTATTGAAATAAAAGGAAAACGAGGCTTTGGAAAAAGCCAAACTGATCGAATGGAAGATTGAAGGATGGGCAAAGTTTGTTGAAAGTAACATGGGGGGGGGGCAGTCAAGAAGTGGGGGCTTGATTGTCGAGAGTGAATGGAAAAGTGAAGTGGGGGGGGGGGGGGGGGGTTTGATCGTCGAGAGTGAATGGAAAAGCAAGCCTCCCAGCACCTTCTTGCAATGTTAGTCCTTTTTGTAGTCACTACCACTACACCAGGAGTGGGGGGGGGGGGGGCAACCCCTTGATTGGCCTGTGTCAGGTCCCAGCTCTTGTTGAAACAGAACGCAAACCCTTGCGATGTGTGGCTTCCAAGTTGGCCTGTGTCCCTTTGATCCACATGAAATGATCCCCAACCCCAGCCTGACCCAGGTTAGCCAGGGTCACACGTCTGTCTGGAGGAAAATCCTGGAGGGTGGTGTCAATGGAGGTGAAGTTGTAAGAAAGGGGGACATAACTGTTAAATCCTGAAGCAAAGTCATCATGATTACCAGGATAAATCATGTTCGTGACGACTGTGATCAAGACATTCTTCATTGTGGAAAGAACAGAAATTTCGTCATCCTCTGCATACCTTCTCGTTCTTAAACGGGTAAGCACGTATGGCTCACTACCGTCGTCAAGGGGTTGGCAGGGATGGTACGGGAGATTTCCCCACATTCTCACCGCCTCCACTTCCGGTTGCACCTCTCTGCATGAAAGAGAAGCCGCCATTGCAGTCACAAAATTGACGGCTTCTTCGCGAAGGGAAGCGCCCCCACGTGGGTTGCCTGTGAGACATTCATGAAAAGCATGAAACAGGCAATTCCCATCACCAGGCACATTGACTGTGCTCAGGGAAAACAAGAGAAGACGTTGCGTGAGGGTATCATGACGAGACGCGGGATTGTCGATGCCCTTGTCAGGTACGTGGGGCCTCCGTGGACCGGGACAGGGGAGTGCCATGGGGACCGCCTTCCTCCGCATATCCTCTTGCTCCATTTGTTCTTGTGCGTTTTCCACGTTTGGACCCATGTTCTGAATTCTATAAAAAACACTTGAAGCACGGGAAAAGTCACGCTCAGTGGGGAGGTGGAGGGAGTAAAAATTCGTTTGGGTATCCTGCCGGTACTGGTAAAGGAAGATAGTAGGGAGAGAAGCCGTACTTCCTGCTTCCCAGTTCTTTGCCTTCTCACACCATGTGCGAGGCCGTAACTCCCTGACCCTGGGTTTACCTTCCTTGTTCTGAGTAATAATTCTCAAGCGAATCTGGTGCACATTCACAAAAAAATGCAGGGCAAAAGAACCACCACGTTGGGTCACCTTTTCATCTTCCGCCGCTTTGCACATACTCTTGCGCCAGTGAACGAGAGACTGGTGCCTTTCATGTACGGGCAGGTTCTTCTCCCCCTTCTCTTCAAAAACAGAAGCAAGGGTATCCTTGTGTATTTTCATGAGGTACACCTCCAGGTCGTGTTTCATGTTTGTTGCGTCACCAAAGGCACTCTCACGCAGAGCGCGGACTGACTGGTACGCAGAAAAACGGTTGAAACGGAGGAGGGAAAGAAAAAAGCCGTCACCTTCCTGCACAGTATCTGTGACGGGGAGATGGTGGTATTTCGAAAAATACAGCAGGGTCTCTGGGATGAGGTGGCGTTGGGAAGTTGCTGGAATGTATGACTCGTCACTCAGTTGAGCCGTATCATACCTCCCATGTCCAAGGCGCCCCTTCTTGTCTCTTGGGGTCTCTGGCACCTGGGAGAGGTCAATGACTTCAGTCCCCCCAAACCGTTTTCTCTTCCGGACTGTGGGCCCGCTCCGAACAACAGAACGCGACTTCACTGCCACAGGGAATGTGCGCCTGGGTCGGGTGCCAAAAAATTGTGCCTTGGTGGTGGGGAGGACACCTTTCGGCACAAGTTTAAAAACTTCATATGCATGGCTTTCCCGATCCAGATCCCCTGCGGCAATGGCGCGCTTGGCAGTGTCCGTGTCGTGAACCACCCAATAAAGCGTTTCGCGCGGATAGGCGTGCAGTTGGGCTGGAGTCAACTTCTGCAATGTGGCAACGGTGTCTTTGAGGGGGAAGGCAACCATCCAATGCAGAGTTTGACGGTTAAAAAAAAGAGGGCTGGGGAAGAAATAGACTGAGGATCATCAACAAAGGTATTTTTTTTACTTACCGGCAGAAGCCGATAGCCATTGTTCCGGAGTCCACTTGTGTGCTGTTCGATGGCCCGTTGCATCGTTGCCAGCGTGAACTTACCGGTCCAGTGAAAGCTCTCTGGATTGACCTCGTGTTGCAAAACCTGCATCTCCCGGAAGGTGAGAAACTGGATGCCACACTCACCCAAAAACCAGTTGAGGGAAGCCCAACCCCCCTCGTGCGTGGACTCCGACGCATGCAACACACCATCCTTCTGCCGCCCACAACCTGGAGAGGCGTGGAGGCCGAGAGGAAAACAATGCTCATTCAGGAGAGCGATCCTAGCCGCCCCAACATCATTTGCCTCAGGATCAGCCTCATCACCCACCTCCACCTCCTCTTCCTCCTCCTCCTCCTCCTCCACAGCATCCACAGCATCCACAGCCTCCTCACCATCCTCACAACCCTTGCCATCCTCACCCTGTCCCTTCTCCTCTTTCAACGCAGCAGGTGCAGTCTTCACTCTCCGGTAGAGCTCCGTGATTGTATCTACCACGGAGGGCGAGATGGTGTCGGGGAAGGTGCGGGCCTTCAAGCCAAGGGTCTCCTCCACGGCCTCGACATGGCCACTCAACTGCTCCGTCCAGTTGCGCAGGAGGAGGGCGGAGAGGTCGCGCTTCGTCTCCCCAGCCTCCACCTTCAGGCCCGCCTTGGCCAACAACGCGAACAGGGTGGGGGCGTCGAGGCGGCCCAGCCGCTCCCTCGGCTGCAGCTGCTGCCCCTTCTCCCGCAGAATGGGGAGGATTCGCCCCCACTGCGTCAGGGCAAAGCGCACACGGACGTCGTGCGACGCAGACGAGACAGCGTCGGACCCCCACGGCTTCAGCCCCGCCTTCCGCAAAAATCTGGACAGCGGTTTCGAACGAACCGGAAGGATGCCAACTGCCTCCTTCACGGACTTCAGCCGCTCCACCCAGACACGGGCATCCGCAGAGCCAGGGCCACACAGCTTCTCAGCAAAGCTGCGTGTCAGCGCCTCCTTCTGCCGCGCCACCTCCTTTCCCTTGCTCATCGCCGTGACAGGGATGGCGTGGAGGGCGCAGAGGCGGACGAGGTCAGGGTGGGCCACCCCGCTGACGGCCTTCAGCGCAGCCGCAGAAGCCCCCGTGGCGGTGTTCGCCGCGGCCTCGGTGTACATCCCGCCACGGGTCTTCTTCCGCGCCCGCTTCGCCTGGCGCAGCAAACGGCCGTACCTGTAAGGCGATGGAAAGGAATGGTTGTACGACGAATCACACTGAAAACAGGAAATGGTGATAATGAAGTAGTCTTCTTCGTGACTTGGAAAAGTCATGAAGAAGAGAGGAAGAGAGAATGACAATGAATGAGATAAAAAAAATCTATCGGTTCTGACTCTGCCAGCATGTTGTTGCGATGTAAAAAAAAGAACGAAGGGAGGGGAGAAAAAAGGAGGCTGAAGAGCCTGCATACCTTGCGTTGTTGCAGTTGCCATAACCCAACAGGAAGCGGTTCACCTTGCTCTGGGTAATCCCAGACAAGGCAGCAGAAGAGAGGTTGGGGGCCCTCTGCGCCAAGAACGATGCATTCCCAGCCACACACTCTGCGAGGTCTTGTGTGGAGGGTAGCGAAGGGAGGTCTTCGGGTGATGCCGACGCCATTGCAGCTTCATCGTAGCCGATGAACCTTGCCAATGTGCTCGCAAACCCCTGGATGCAGGGAACCCAGACCTCCGCAAATACATCGTGGTGATCCTTCACCACCTCCAACGCCTCAGCCCGCCCCACCTCCTCCTCACCGTGGCGGGGTTGTCCCCAATGCTTCCGCAGGGCAGGGAAGTCGTTGTCGGCGGAGTCGGCGCTCAGGTCGCGGGCGAGGAGGTGCAGCGGCCTCAGCACACCCCATCCCGCCTCGAAGTTGACCTCGAGGCGGCCCGTCTCCTCGTTCAACCGCCTGGGCTTGAGGTCGTTGAGGAACCTCAAGTACAGGCTGCCAATGAAATGGCAGGCTGCACAGTAGGCGGCGACGGTGGGGGTCCCCAGAAGAGTGAGGATCTCTGTCGCAGTCGGGGTGAACCGCTCCTCTCTCACCATCTCCAGGATGGAGGCGGAGAACTTGAGGAGGCGGGAGCACTGCTGAGGACGGGCATGCCACTTCGACCCCCGCTCACGGGCAAACCCCAGGCCCCGGGGGTAGCGCATGTCAAGTGCTTTCCCAAGCTCAGCATCCACGAAAATGACCCCGGCGGTTGACCGGCCGTTTGTCGGGTCGAGGACTGCAAGTACGCTGGCAACGTTGGCTGCCGGGTCGACCCGATGAGACATCATCAAGGCCTTCCCCGCCGTCTGCACTGCGTACTTCAGTGCGCCTCCAACCTTATGGTGCATGCACCGTAGGTGGACGATGGCGCCCCCCGCGTCCCTGGTCGCCTTCGCCTCCGTGCTAGCATGGTCGCTCAGGGTGGCGTTGCTAATACGGAGCTTGTGGGCGGAGACTATGCGGCGGACCGCCTGCAGGTTGGAGGTCTTCCCTGCAGCCTTCCCGTTCTTCAGGGGGAGGGCGGAGGCGCAGGCCCCGCGTACGCGATTCTCGTCTGCAGCGACGTGGGCGGTGACAACGTGCAGCGAGACACTACTCCGGCCCAAGGAGGAGGTGGCATCGTGGGCGAGGGAGAGGGTGGCCTTCTGCCGGTCTTTGCCTAGGCCCCCTCCGCCGGTCTGCGTCCTCGCGACATCCTCCAAGAAGACGGCGAAGGAAGCCGCTCCGCTCGGGATCTCGAATTCGCGGAGCGTCCAGCGAGAGGGGATCGGCATCTCCACCCCATCGCTCAGGAGCTTGATGATGTCGCGCAGCACCCTGCGCGACGACTCCTGACCGATGCCAGCCATCCGCAACTCCAACAGCGCCCGCAGCACCTTCATGGGGTAGGGCTCGGTGCAGGACTTCCGGCCCGTCACCCCACGAAGAACAATGTCCCCCTTGCGCCCGAGAACCTCGTGCGCAGCAGCCAACTCCTCCGTCAGCTGCGCAATGCGGTCCTTCGCCCTCAGCAAGGCCTTCTGCAAAGCCTTGACCTGCAAGACCCGCTCGGGGAGGGTCTTGGAGGGGCGCCCCACGGGGGCCGGCGGAGGCGTGCCCTGTCCGACGAAGTGGAGGCTGCACGGCCGTCCCGGCACTGCATTTCCGATGCAGTACTTCTTCTTCATCCCCCGGGTATCACTACCCTTCTCGTGAGGATGCAGAGCAGAAGACATGCAGTCGGCGTTCTCCTTCACCAGGGAGAAGAGGGCGGTGTCCGACACCTTCGCACCTGCGGGCAAGAGGGAGCGCAGGAGAGTCAGGTACTCGGCGCTGCTGATGCAGCACCACCCCTCACCAGCAGCCACAGCGTCACGCAACGCGTCCATCGCAGTCGCAACGGGGGAGTCGGTGTTGGCGTGGGAGGCGGAGTCAACGGGGCAGGCGGAGTCGGCGAGGTCGGCGAGGTCATCGAGGCTGGCGAGGTCGGCAGGGTCACTGCACACAGAAGAACCAATGTCGACATCGTCGGCGGGACTCGTCGGAGACGTCGGTGGGAGCGCGGCAGGCAGAGGTTTCGGCGGCACGGGAGTCGGTGACGGAGGCGCCTCAGGCTCATCAGGCTCGTCGTTGCCAGCAGCAGCAGGACCCCGCGTGACCGCCGAGATCACGCTCTGCGAGACGGGATCCGCATCCTCGGGGTGGGGGAGGAGCGCCGCCTGATCAGCGAGATCATCGGGCTCACCCAGAGGAGCGATCAGGACATCGTCGGGGAAGCAGCGGCCCGGGGACGAAGCAGTCAACTGCCGGATTGCCTCTTCGGAGGAGAGGGGATTGGGCCGACGGATATCTGCCAAGCAATACATCTTCTGCACGCCGTTTGAGGTCCGGCTCGTTACGGGTTTCGGCCATCCTGCGTTGCGGAGAAGCGCACCCGCGACCTTCCCCGTAGTCTCGTCTGGGATACCCTGCAGCTTGCACGCTTCCGCGAAGGTAACCAAGCCGGACATTATCAGAAGCTGTGGAACGTGCCAGTGCCTGCAGTGGGTTAGTGCTGTGTGAGCAACGTAGGTGCAGCAAAGTTAAAGTTAAGCAGTCTGCTGAGGGGTCCGCACACAACATCTGGGAGGCACGCAGAGTGACCGAGAGTGGAGGGGGCAAGGGGAGACACCGTTCTGCTTCGGTTACAATCGGTTACATGCCAAGAACAATCGGTTACAATCGGTTACATGCCAAGAACGATCGGTTACAATCGGTTACATGCCAAGAACAATCGGTTACAATCGGTTACAATCGGTTACATGACGAGGGCAATCGGTTACAATCGGTTACATGCCAAGAACAATCAGTTACAATCGGTTACATGCCAAGAACGATCGGTTACAATCGGTTACATGACGAGAACAACCGGTTACAATCGGTTACATGCCGAGAACAATCGGTTACAATCGGTTACATGCCAAGAACGATCGGTTACAATCGGTTACATGACGAGAACAATCGGTTACAATCGGTTACATGCCGAGAACAATCGGTTACAATCGGTTACATGCCAAGAACGATCGGTTACAATCGGTTACATGCCGAGAACAATCGGTTACAATCGGTTACATGCCGAGAACAATCGGTTACAATCGGTTACAGGCCAAGAACAATCGGTTACAATCGGTTACATGCCGAGAACAATCGGTTACAGGCCAAGAACAATCGGTTACAATCGGTTACATGCCAAGAACGATCGGTTACAATCGGTTACATGACGAGGACAATCGGTTACAATCGGTTACATGCCGAGAACAATCGGTTACAGGCCAAGAACAATCGGTTACAATCGGTTACATGCCAAGAACGATCGGTTACAATCGGTTACATGCCAAGAACAATCAGTTACAATCGGTTACATGACGAGAACAATCGGTTACAATCGGTTACATGCCAAGAACGATCGGTTACAATCGGTTACATGCCAAGAACAATCAGTTACAATCGGTTACATGCCAAGAACGATCGGTTACAATCGGTTACATGACGAGGACAATCGGTTACAATCGGTGACATGCCGAGAACAATCGGTTACAATCGGTTACATGCCGAGAACAATCAGTTACAATCGGTTACATGCCAAGAACGATCGGTTACAATCGGTTACATGACGAGGACAATCGGTTACAATCGGTGACATGCCGAGAACAATCGGTTACAATCGGTTACATGCCGAGAACAATCAGTTACAATCGGTTACATGCCAAGAACGATCGGTTACAATCGGTTACATGACGAGGACAATCGGTTACAATCGGTGACATGCCGAGAACAATCGGTTACAATCGGTTACATGCCGAGAACAATCGGTTACAATCGGTTACAGGCCAAGAACAATCGGTTACAATCGGTTACATGCCGAGAACAATCAGTTACAATCGGTTACATGCCAAGAACGATCGGTTACAATCGGTTACATGACGAGGACAATCGGTGACAATCGGTTACATGCCAAGAACAATCGGTTACAATCGGTTACAGGCCAAGAACAATCGGTTACAATCGGTTACATGCCGAGAACAATCAGTTACAATCGGTTACATGCCAAGAACGATCGGTTACAATCGGTTACATGACGAGGACAATCGGTTACAATCGGTTACATGCCAAGAACGATCGGTTACAATCGGTTACATGACGAGGACAATCGGTGACAATCGGTTACATGCCAAGAACAATCGGTTACAATCGGTTACAGGCCAAGAACGATCGGTTACAATCGGTTACATGACGAGGACAATCGGTGACAATCGGTTACATGCCAAGAACAATCGGTTACAATCGGTTACATGACGAGGACAATCGGTGACAATCGGTTACATGCCAAGAACGATCGGTTACAATCGGTTACATGACGAGGACAATCGGTTACAATCGGTTACATGACGAGGACAATCGGTGACAATCGGTTACATGCCAAGAACAATCGGTTACAATCGGTTACATGACGAGGACAATCGGTGACAATCGGATACATGCCAAGAACAATCGGTTACAATCGGTTACAATCGGTTACATGCCGAGAACAATCGGTTACAGTCGGTGACCTACCGAGAACAATCTCGCATCCTGGAGCAACCTATTGGCAGACCGTCCACAACCGTCTACAGACGAAAAAGAGACGTACCGTCCCCATCGTGACCAACTGGGGGTGTTTTTTGGGTGTGGACGGTCCGCCCGCAGCCTAGCAACCTCCAGTAACCTCTTGGCAGACCGTCCACAGCCGTCCACAACCATCCACAGCCGTCCACAACCGTCCACAGGTGAAAAAGTGCCAGAACACCCCAATATTGACCACCTGGGGGTGATTTTTGGGTGTGGACGGTCTGCCTGAGGCCGTAGAATGCGAAAAAACCGATTTTGGTACTCTATTGGCCTGTGGTGGCCCGTAGAAATGGAGTGTTTGCGATTTTGAGCCATTTTCCTAAGGAAACTGGCCCAGTTGGCTGGAAAATGTGAATTTTTGAATTTAAAATGCAACATCGAGCATTTAGAGAGTGTGGACGGTTGTGGACGGTCGTCCCGGACCGATTTGGGACCACTTTTGGTATAGGGTCGAAAAGACAATGCGATTTTAAAAAAATAATTTTTTAGACAGCCAGGTCAGCAGGCTATGCCTCCTCTATCCCCATCGTGACCAACTGGGGGTGTTTTTTGGGTGTGGACGGTCCGCCCGCAGCCTAGCAACCTCCAGTAACCTCTTGGCAGACCGTCCACAGCCGTCCACAACCATCCACAGCCATCCACAGCCGTCCACAACCGTCCACAGGTGAAAAAGTGCCAGAACACCCCAATATTGACCACCTGGGGGTGATTTTTGGGTGTGGACGGTCTGCCTGAGGCCGTAGAATGCGAAAAAACCAATTTTGGTACTCTATTGGCCTGTGGTGGCCCGTAGAAATGGAGTGTTTGCGATTTTGAGCCATTTTCCTAAGGAAACTGGCCCAGTTGGCTGGAAAATGTGAATTTTTGAATTTAAAATGCAACATCGAGCATTTAGAGAGTGTGGACGGTTGTGGACGGTCGTCCCGGACCGATTTGGGACCACTTTTGGTATAGGGTCGAAAAGACAATGCGATTTTAAAAAAAATAATTTTTTAGACAGCCAGGTCAGCAGGCTATGCCTCCTCTATCTGGAGTGTGATCTCTGGTGGCGGGGTGGGATGGGTGAGTGGGGTGTGACGGTGCAACGACAGTCGAACTTCTTCGAACACAGAACACCCCACCAACCTGCCGGGCGTGTGAAGTGTTCGCAAGGATCCGCACGGTGAAAAGTTTCCTGAGTTGGCTACGCCGAACTTACAAAATGGCAAGGTGTGAGTGTCGCTTGTTACGACCCACTGGCTGGACGAGTTCTCTTTTTGGGACAAGACCACACACAACAAGAAGGTTGTCACAGGGGGTCTTCGCTGGTCGTTATTCTTCGTCAATCTTCGTCAGTTTTCACTATTTCAACAGCAAATACACCAAGATGCACTGACGACCATCCGGTAGCGAAGACCCCCACAGTGAAAAAGATAGTTGGCAGCGCTTTGGGTGACAAACACAATCTACCTTGCCTTGTTGTTATGACTGTGCGCACATTCACACCAACCTTCATCAGCCAAACCACGTGAGGTTTGTTCATCCGGGTTTGGCGCACACACAACGACTTGTCTTTGAAACGTCCAATGCAACACTCACAGCATCGAGGCCAAGTGTTTCTCGTAGTATTTTTCGGTTTTGCTCTGAGTGAGCGGATATAACTGGTGAAAATGGGTACAGTGGCTGAATCTGGAGGTTGGGTGCGGGTTGTGTGTTCCGCATCATCCCTACAAATCAAACCAAGCCGATTGACACCGAACATTTTGTCTGACCTGCACCCATTGTTTCCTGCCTGCCTGCCTGTGTTGTGCTGCACCTGTGCCTCCCTGTTCTGTATTTTGTACCCTCAGCGGGTTCACGATACAGGGCAGTCCACTCCCCCAAAAATCACGGTCTTGACGCCCATTCCATCCACTTTCAGTGGATGTGTTTGGTATTTCCGAATGGAATTTTCCAGCGTCAAGATTACAAGAACAGGGTCAGTCACTTCTACCGTAGCTGCGATGCCGGTAGTTGTGCAGAAATGATTTTTTCGACGGACGCGACGCCTCCCCAGCTTGCCTGTGTCTGTGTTGCCATAGCCATGTGACAGATATTCACATAACGAATGTACTGTCACACCGCAAGGGGCTTTGGACAACGTTAAACAACAGTACACTTGCAGGTTTGGGTCAAAAATTCCAATTTCCGCTGGTCACGGGCCCCTTTCAAAACATTGACCACCTTTCGAGAATTTAGTTCTGCACCATGGATTCGAGGGACTGCGATGATTCGGAACCGAGGATGAAGACTACTGGGAAGGAACTGTGTGCTCTCTTGAAGCACTGGAATCGGCGAACTTGGACGGAACCTAAGCGCGACAGGTGAAGGGGCATCCCGAACAAAGGCATACAAAGTGGCTCTGGAGATATTGTTGCATCTGCGACACCCTGTCTTACATCCCGCCTGGGCTCTGATCTTCACCTATAGCAATGACTAAATCCCTATCATGGGTACATGAAGCTTTTGTAGGTACATTTAAACTTGCGAACCTCTCAACGACCTGTTAATCGCCTTGTACCGAAATCTGACCCTGGGCTTCGGCCCTCACGGCATTCAGCGGGTGACCCGATGCCGGTGTGGATGGAGAAGTGCACAGTTCTGAAACAGTGTGTCGACGAATCCGAGTGGAATCCGATTCCACAAAAAAAAGTCAAAAAATAGATTTCCCATTGGGTGACACTTGGTTTTTCATGGTTTTGTACGGGAAAAAGACAATGCGATTTTTCGTGATTTTTCACCTCGGATGAGCCTCGATTTCGCAAAGTCGTCGGATTACCGAGACTTCTTGCTGAGCAGTGAATGGGGTCTGGCGAAATGAGGGCAGGAACATGCTTAGATTGACGATTCAGTGCGAAATAATGGTCATCGTGGATTCCGCGAGCCAAATTAGGTAGTCATTTTTCTGCTTGCGTTTTTTTAGTTGTATTTTTTTCGCGAATCTGGGCCATAAGATGGATTTTTGGTGGGCGACCGAAATCCACCCCATGGGCTGCAGGGAATCGGATTCCTGGAATCGAGAATCCGATTCCGGAATCGAAAAACCCGGCAGCCCGCCGCAGGCGCCGGAAATTTTTCGGGTCTAACAAAGAAGGTGTACCGAAAATCAACTTTTTCTACTAAG
Organism: Rhynchopus euleeides; assembly: GCA_963210315.1. Classification (NCBI taxonomy): domain Eukaryota; phylum Euglenozoa; class Diplonemea; order Diplonemida; family Diplonemidae; genus Rhynchopus; species Rhynchopus euleeides. Next base: position 1,227,241 of record OY723274.1, read on the forward strand.
TCTGACCAATTTTTGGCACTTTTGGAGCGCCATTCTTTTTTTTTTTTTAGGAGAGGGGGCCCGGTGCCTGCGCGCGTCCTGTCGTACTGTGGCTGCTTGGTGGGGCTAGCGCAGCAGGTTCTACTTTTGCTTCTACGGGCTCTTAGCACTGTAACATGAACTACACAAACAACAAAGCTCTAGGGCAAACAAACCGCGCACTGGCCGGGGTTGAGCTGCGTGGGGCTCCGTGCTGGCGGCATGAACAAGGGGCTGTAGGCAAATCTACCATTCACAAGGGGCAGCCCGCTGGTGAGGGGAAAAGGGGGCGAGGTAAAGGGGGGGGGGGGGCAGGGGGGGAGAGGCGAAAGCGACTGACAGCGAGGGCGTGGACCGACTCCGCTGGCGCATTCACCGGAAGAAAGGGGAAGGGGGCACGGGGGTGGGGAACGGGAGGGGGGGGGGGGGGAGGGGCGAAAGGAAAGAGGGGGGTAGGGGGGGGGGGAGCCGACCTACGGCTATCTCGCTCCCCTGGCGGCCCTACTCCCCTGGCTCTGGGACCCCTGGGAACTCCGCTGCGAAGACCCCCGCGCCCCTGGCCGGCTCGCCCGCGCCCGCTTGCCTGCCCGCGCCCTCAGACGACAACAGACCACGTTGTACGCCTCCGCCTGTGAGGCCTTGTCATCCCCCAACTCGGCCCACCAAGCCTGAATGGCCCGGAGCGCCGCCTCCTGCTCCTCCTGCGGTCGGTGCACGTCGGGGCAGAACTGCTCCTCCCACTCCCCCACCGTCGTGGCCCCGTCGTCCTCATCCATCTCCTGACCACGCTGCGGCGATGCCGACTCCCGCTTCCGCTTCGGCTGCGACGACATCGAGGTGGCTGGTGCTTGCGCAGGGTTGGAGCCTTCCTCGGTGGCGGTCGGGTCGGAGCGGCCGGTGGCCGGGGCGCCGGTGGGTGCAGGAGGGGGATCACCTTCTCGTCGAGGGGGATCACCCTGGTCCTGCGGCTGCGGGACCCTCGCAGGCGGCTCCTCCGCGTCCCGAGGCCCCAGATCCATACAGGTCTCCCCCTGCTCCACGCATTCCCCACACGCCCTGCAATCGCAACCGAAACAACGCCAGTGTTCGACTGCGGTATCCACCGCCTCTGCACAGCGGGCACAGTAAAAGCGGCGGCGCGACGGCTGGGACGGCACCTGGCACATGGGGAGGCCCTGCTCCCCCCCTGGACAGCCAGTCCGCCCCAACACCGGCGAGGGGGCGAGGGCAGACACTGCCTCCGCCAGAGGTGGGGGCACCAAAAGGGGGGTGTAGTGCTTTCCCTGATGCTTGACTCCAAGCACTCCGACGAAAGGCTTCACCCGGGGGCGGTGGACCGTGGGGGGCGCTTGATCAGATAGGACCACCACAGCCCACCCCGACCCCAGCGCAAGTCCATGTACTGCTACCTGGTCCGCCCAAGAAGCCTCGTCCCGGCTACCCTCGACTCGCATGGCCGCAGCCCAGGACTCGCTGTTCGGCTCGGCCCGAGCACAAAGGCCTGGGTCACGTAGCACCGCCTGGACGGCTAGCCTCCGCATGCCCGCCGCCGAGCCTCCCATAATGAAAGCCGCCGCATCGAAGAAGCAGTCGCCTGGTGTGAAACGGAACCCCGTGCACTCCTGCATCCCCAAAGACCGTTGCAGCCTGGACAGACCGTCCCCTCCCCCTGGGGCCCGGCCCTCCAGCAAAGCCTTTGTCAGTGCGGTGCTCGCCGGGGGCGGAGGAGGGGGCTCCGCTTGCCCCGGCGGATGAGGGGCCACCCCTTGGTCCTCGCGTGGCAGAGGTAGTGGCGTGCAGACGCACCTGGTGTCGTCTTCGCCCAGCTCACAGCAGGTCGGGCACACCATCCTCGAGCAGTGACCACACTCCCCATGGTGCACGGCCGTGGTGAAGAGCGACGCACAGAACTGACAGCAACCCGGTGACCCCGACACATCCACGCGCCCCGGGATAACCGGGCCCTGCGGCACCTCGACCTCCACACACTTCGTGTATGTGACCTGTTCCACCACCTGGTCCGGCACCGTGACCGGCTTGAACCCCCCGTCCACGCCGCCCACAAAAAGCGCTTGGCATGGTTCACCTGGGGCCACGAGAAGAGGGGGGAGGTTGTCTCTAAAAACCACAGCGTGGACGTCGAGGGCCACCGCCACCCCACGGAGGGCCACCTGGTCCACGTCTTCGCCACCCCCGGAAGCCAGCATACGCCCCGCCCACTCGTCGGGGTCTGAGAGGAGCAGACGGAGTGTGGGCGCTCGACGGACGCACACCACCGCCAGGCGCAGAAGCTTGTCAGCGTCGATGTCAAACCCCAGGTCACACGCCGCGGCCGTCACCGCCACCACCCACGTTGCTGGGGCCCCCTCCGCCACTGACCCACCCAGGGCGGCGACCTGTTCTGGCATCGTAAGAGCATTACCAAGCCCCTCTGCCAGGTCCTCAATAGCCACTCGCGCCCCTCCTCGCTTGTCTCTCCACTTTTCGATGACGACAGAGGGGGACGGAGATGTCGGTGCTGCCTCTGCCCGAGGGACCGGGTCCGCCTGGGGCACAGGGCGCTCCTCATCAGGGTCAATGAACACCTCCCCCTCCCCACGCGAGTCAACCGAGAACCGCATGAAGTGGTCCGGGTTCAGGGGGGCCGCGGCCTCTGTAGCCAACGCCGTCCGGCTCACTGCTGCTGGTGATATGGGGCCGCATTCAAGGAGTGTTCGACCCAGGATGTGGCTGTACGCGCTACTCACTCTGGTGGCGTGGCTCTGGGTGACCAGAACCCTGCTTCGCCCCGTCCGTTCTGCTGCTAGGCGGCCCAGTTTGCCGAAAACCTGGTGCGCCGACGGCCCCAGACCCCCGAAAGCCTCCATCGCAAAGGCCGCGAAAATCTGGCCAGATCTCCTGCAGGGATCACGATACCTCCTGTTCTTCTCTGCCTCCCCCGCTGCCGCCGCCGCTCCAGTAAACCTCGCAGCAGCTTGGACCACGGAAGCCGCGAGGGGATTGCGGATCGTCACGTCGATGACCCGCGGCCACACCCGGCGAGTGACAATGTCCCCGGGGCGCTCCTGGGAGTCCGGAAGGATGTGGAGCGTCTCCATCTCGGGGCTCGTACCCGCTTCCACCGCGAGCCTGTACAGGCTGTCCCGCACGACATCGTGACGCCGAGTGGGCCCACCCCCCACCCTACAGTTCAGCGCGTGGGTGCCGTGCGTGTCCATCTCTTGCCCACACCTGCCGCACTTGGCGTCTGGCTCGAAGAGGGAGATGCCCAGCCTGTGCCGCGTCACCACAACCATTTCCTCTCCCCCGACACGCGTCTCTTCCGTCAGCTTGCCCGCATACGTGGCCCCTGCATGAGGGAGTGACAGGGACCGGTACCTGGCTCTGTCATCACAGTTTACTGAGGGAATATGACCCAAGGCCATTGGCAGCAGACACCCCCATCCCCCTCATCACCCCTGACACCCCACAACCCCAATCCTGTTGCCTTTCCCCTCTCTCTCTCCCCCCATGTTGTGCCCATGCACCTTCCCGGGACACTTTGTACATATATTTAACACCACACCACACAACACCCCCTTCATCAGGGTAATCTCCCCGCGGCCAACACTCTTCGTCTTGTCCGCTTTCTTTTATTGTTACACTTTCACCTTCTGTTCCCACGCCTTCTTCCCCACTGCCCTTTCCAACCGCCCGTCGCCCGCTACACAATGACAACCTCCCCTGACGTCGTCCCCCTGCAGCCCTTCACCATGTCGTGGGTGGGGACTCAGCGGGCGCGGGCGGTCTCCCCCAGAGCCACCGCTGGGCAGGGGTTTGTGGCCCCTGTGGAGATGTCGGTGCGGATGCTGGGGGACCAGGCCGCTGCCCTGGTGAATGCGTGTGTTGTATACACGTGCAGACCGTCTGACGGATCGACGGATTTCGCGCGTTACGCAGCGCGTCTCTCTGCGGGTGCACCTGACCAGGACGGCTCTCCGACATATGAAGTGACATTGTCGGAGGCCTACAACTATGTGGCCGGAGTCGAAGTGCACGACGGTCCGGATGTGACCTACCCCTTCCCCGCTCCGGATTGGGTCTACATCCGACTCGTCGAGACCTCGGTGCACCAGACCGAGATGGCGGCGACGACCATCGAGGACATGCGGGTGCAGTCAGAACGGGAGGTGGCAGCGGTGCGCGAGGCTTTGAACGAAGTGCAGGCACAGGCAGCAGCGCAGCAGCGGCGCTTCGACGAGGCTTCGGCAGAACAAACACGTCAGTTCCAGGAGGAATTCGACCGGCGTGTCGCGACCATGCAGCAGCAGGCTGCATCGATGGTGGCGTCGCAGCCCCCTCCCCCTCCTCAGCAGATGGGTGCTCCCCCGGTGACACCGCCCCCGATGTACCCGCAGATGGCGGCGCCGATGACGAGCGCGGCGGTGCACCCGGCGGATGTGGCGGACGTCGCGGAGTGGGATGCGGCCATCGAGACCGACGCGCAGTACCTGGTACTGCAGCTCGAGTCTCGCTGGGTGTCGGGTTCGCTGCATCTCCCCGGGGGGCGCATTCTGGGGGAGGCCTTCGAGGCATTGCGCCTCTGGATCTTGGCGACGGCGTGCGTCGCAGGCTGGGGGCGCACCCCCCAGAGGGAGCTGGGGAACCACCTGCTGCGACAGGTGCTGCTCCAGATTGCCTTCGTGCGAGACAGGGTGCCGCGAGCTGCGATCGAGCGCCACCTCGCCAGGGAGGACGCCACGGCCCACCCTGTGATGCGAGCGGCTGCGGCAGTGGGCCCGGGGGCCGCCCCCCAGACACAACACACACGCCTCCGCACCGCCGCCAGAGCCCCCCAGCAGCGCATCGTGGCGAAGGCACCGGCGAGGGCGCCGGGAAACGGCAGGGCCGGGGGCGGGCGCGCGTGACTGCCCACCTCCCGGCTCCAGGCCCGCCCCCCCCTCGCGCTTCTACAACACCCCGCCCCTCGCCGCCCATCCAACCCCCCCCACATCCACAACATCAACAACATCAACAGCATCAACAACAACGACAACAACAACAACAACACCTCAACAACATCTCCTCCACCCGACACATCCCTTCGACCCCACCCCGCTCAGCCAGGGCCCGCAACGCCCTTAGGCGCATCCGGCGCCGCCAGCGGGAGAACACCGCTCTTTGCGAGGGCGATGATGCGGCACGTGGCCGCTCGGGTCGGGGGTGTGGCGGTGCGCGTCACGGGAGAGGTGGAGGTCGGCCCCGGGGAGGCCGTGGAGCGCCTGCAGGCCGTGGTGGCGGGTATGTGGGCGCGAAGCACTTCGTCACAGAGGCAGCGGCTGTGGGCAAGGCTGGTGCGGTGGGCCAACGAGCACGGCCTAGAAGTCGACGCCGACACCGCCATGCTGTTCGTGCTGGCGACAGGGGTGTCGCCGCAGGGGATGCTGGCCTACGCAAAGGCGCTCTCCGGGACGATGCGCCACCTCGGCCTCGCCCAGCAGCCCCTCCTCAGCCTGGCAAGCGCGCTGCGTGCGGCCGGGGGGGCCATTCCGCAGCAGCAGGCGACGCCGATGCCGAAGGAGGTACTCGTGGCGTGGGCGCTGTGTCAACAGCCGCATCTCCGACTGGCGGCGCTGACGGCGTGGAAGACCGCGGCCCGGTGGGGGGAGGTGTGCACCCTCTCGTCGGAGCAGTTCATCGCGGTGCAGCCCACGGAGGTGATAATAGACTGGCACACCTCCCCGAAGGGCCGTCGGGCCAACCCGTTCACAGCCTCAAAGTGGACGGTGATATGCGGGGACCTGACCCCCTCCATCGCGGAGCTGGTGACGCGCCTGCGCCCCTTCGAGCGGCTGACGGCGGTTTCGACGGCAGATGTGACGGCGATGTGGCGGGCAACACCGGGGATGGAGGCCTACTCGGGCCACAGCGTGAAGCGCGGGGCGCTCACCTTCCTCTTCGGGCTCATCGCGTCGGGAGCGGATCTGTCGGAGATGCTGGTGGGCCGCCTCGCGAAGCATCACGGCGAGAGCGGCCTCTCCAGCACCACCATCCGCTACGGGGGATGCCCCACGGAGATGGCGAGGGCGCTGCGGACGCAGGAGGTGACACGGCATCTGTGATGGCCGACCCTGAGTCCTTTTGCCGCAAGCAGCGGGGGCTGCACTCGGTGACGCGGCGTGCGCACCAGTCGAGGCTGCCGGCGACGGAGGAGGAGCGCCGTGCGCCCCTGCATGTGTCTTCTGTGGCGGAGATGGACGTCGAGGCGCTGCGGGCGAGGATGACCGCCACTGTGAGGCGCAGGTTCGACGAGGTGTGGCGGCTGACGTTCCCCGATGCACCCCCGCCGGGCACTTCTACACCTTCTCCCTCTGAGGGGCGCTCCCGCCCCTCGCATCTACAACACAAGCATGCGGAGCTGCTGGTGGAGAACGGAGTGGCTGGGCCTGCGTCGGGTCCGGGCCCCTCCCTGTGCGTGCCCTTTACTGTGATGGAGGAGAAGCCGTCCGGGTTGCGGCAGAGGTTCATCCTCTGGACCAAGCAGGCAAACGACAACTTGGAGGAGTCCTACGCGGCACACGTCCCCCTGGGGCACATCTCGGGGTACCTCGACGCGGTGTTTGCGGAGTGTGGGTCGGCGCGGGATTTCAAGTGCGGGTTTTATCAGATCCCCATCCCTGCGCCTGCACGGAGGTTCTTTCGCTTCGCTGACGAGTCGGGGGACTGGTATGAGCTGCTGAGGTTGCCCATGGGCCACTGTTGTGCGCCCGAGCTGATGCACACTTTGGCTGCTGTTGTGGGTGGGCACCGGGACTACGTCCGCCAGGAGTTCTGCACTGCGCCTGAGGTGGGGGTCGACGTCTGGATCGACAACGTGCGTCTGACCGGCCCCCGCACCAGTGTCGAAGAGGCGACGCGGCAGATGGACAAGGTGGCTGCGGCGTGCGCTGCGACATGGAAGCCGTCTGACTCGGTGGACACGGCGACGGTCTACGAGTTTCTCGGGGTGGCATTCGACCACGCTGCCCAGACCGTGTCTCCGTCGGACAGGCTGATGGCGAAGCTGGACAGCGTGGACTGGCAGAGGGTGACGGCTGGTGAGCTGGAGTCGCTGGGTGGAAGGTTGCTCCACGCCAGCGCCATTTCGGGAGTGTCCCCGGGGAGGTTCTGGTTTGGGATCAAGTTCCTCCGCCGGGTGACTAATTTTTTGAACCGGGCGGTCCTTCGGCCGCCTGACCCTGTGCGGATCCCCCCATCGG